>OU612080.1:7500000-8750000 GCA_914767735.1 Anoplius nigerrimus
TTAACAACTTCAGTTTTGATATTCGTGCTATTATAAGCTGCCGTGCAGTTGCAACGTTTTCATTCTTCAAGATTGGATTCTCTCTAAACTTAAGATCCTCCAAACAAATAAGTTTTTCCAGCTCACTAACAGATTTCCACTACGACATAAGAAATGTTCGAAACGCATGGCGGTTTTTAATCCATTCAATCATATAATATCATTGCTTCAATAAATTTAAATGTGCTATGTTTGCCTTACATCTGATATATTATTGTGCGATATATGCAGCGTTCGTAGAGCAGGGAAGAGATTTGTCTTTTCTGTCGGCTTGTCAGTTGGAAATCTTATTTTATCTATTTTGTTTGAATTCAAATTAAGATGTTCTAAGCTGCAACATTTAAACTTCTTATCAATATAAGTAAATTAGAATGAAGATGACGTTTTCTTTTCCACACAATTAAAAAGCGCGTTTAGTCGGTCTAGGAAAGCTGGAAATAATTGCGTATCAACCGATCAAAATGTCGCAATTCATAACTTGCCATGACAGTGTCCCTAATTTGAGGATCTCTTTCCAATCTGACAACAAATTTCCATCAATTGCCAATGTCGATACTTTCATCCAGTTTGTGTTCTTTAATGGTTCTTCTATTGTGTCAATACGATTAAAAGATACAGAAAGTTCTTGAAGAGATGGAAACATAGACACACAGCTCTGAACCTCAGACCAGCTGTAATTCATTCTAGCTATATTCAAGTGATGCACTGTTAAAAACGCACATCTTAATCCCTCCATGTCTTTTTCAATAGGTAAATAGTTTTCACTGCAACAAAACAATATTGTTAGATTTATTTTCTTATGACAATTACAAAGTATATACTTTGATTAACTAACCTGACATTAAGGCGAGTAAGAGAATGCAGCTGACAACAAATTTCAGCCACAATTGCCCAAGAATTTATTAAGTTCCTAGATATATCTAATTCTTCTAGATTAGGACATAATTCCTGCAATTCTCCTGAGTTACCAGCTTCGCTGACACATTGATCTCTCAACCATATAATTTTCAATTGATCAAATTTGCTCTGTTTTTTGTTCACTTTGGAGAAACCAACCATTTCCATAAATGGGGCATTAATTTCTTTTTGCAAACTGTTTAAGTTATCCCTATCGATGCCTGCTAGTTCATCATTGATCAGTCCATACCTCATCTTTATAGCTTGTGCACAAGTCACTCCAAATTTTACTTTACCAGGTCTAACAAAAGATCCTGATGTCGAATGCCTGCATATTTTATGTTTACATCAGTGATAGCCTTATGGAGAGAAAATATTTCTAATCTTGACAACTTACTTTGCTTTAAAGTACTCTACATCTTCATATGTTCCATTGTGTTTTCCACGCAAAGGGTCATCCCAATCTACCCCCAACCATTCTCCTTTTGTTGCAGCCACAGGTCCTACATACCTTAATGTTCCATGGTATCCATCACACTCAACACGGCGTCCAATTTCATACTTCCTGTCCTCTACCATACTACAAATAAACAAAAAATGAAAGTAGAACAAAGCAGTTATCAAAATTTGGTGAATTGACTAATAGTTTAATTTATAAAAATGTATACTAGCATGCAAATTGAAAATAATGATGTAGTCAGGGACAATGATTTTCATTTATAATTAATATTGTACCTGAAATCTAAATACATACTTCAAACTGCGGCCGACTGTCTAACCTCAAAAGAAAAGATGAACATTGAAAATGCGTTAAATGAACGATACAGTCAATAATGCGCTTAGCAGGAACTAAAATATCACAGAGAATAACGAAAAGTCAAAGTTGTTCTGGTCGAAGTCGTCAATGTTAGTACTCTTTATCGGGGGTATAAGCAGTCATAAACGGTTGTCTGACATTTCTCTGTTTGTGGCTGTAAGCTTCTTGAAGTCGATAGGTATCGCAGTCCAGCGCACGAGCGCTGCTACTGACACTTTACGTCGGACATGAAAATCAACCGTTTAGTCGCGATTTTCCGCATAAGGGATGCGTTTAGAATGCACAGTTGCGCAACACGCTTAAGGCGAACTAAAACTATCGATTGAATGCGAATAGTAATCGATGACCATCTAAAGAAAAATGTTTGTTAGTATGAAAAATACATAGCTTTGATTTTTAAATATAGACAAAAGTACAAAATAATATGGTTCAACGCAAATAGTACCTTTAATCTGGTACAAATTATAAAGATAATAGAAATATAATAAAACGAAAAGGCAGGCGTTGAGTCGATAAAAAATAAATATTTTTATTTTATTTGCTGAAGATACGCTCAGTTATTACACGTACTATACATATAACACAATGTGAATAAGAGAATGTACAATTGCTATAAAATATAGATATACACAAGTATGAATTCATTCACTCTCAATTAACTTACACAGCGGTTTTGGTTCTCCGTATTATGCATTAAAGTCGGTAACGAGGCCCCAGATGTTGAATTCTCACCGCGATTTCTTCGACTTACATAGAACGGATTTGAGTGCATTGTAAAAAATAAAAATTACAAAGATCGTTGATCAGTATATTAGTGGTTTAATACAGTATTCGCAATATTGGAACCGTTCAAAATTTCGATCCAGTAACCATCTGGGTCTTTGATAAAAGCAATTCCTTTCATTTTACCATCATTTGGTTTCTTCACAAACTCAACATTCATTTGTTCAAATCTTTCGCAAGCTTTGTCCACATCAGGCACTGTTATACCAATATGACCTGTGCAGAAAACAATAATACATGTATAACTTAATTTCTTGTTCCTAGTTTTGTCATGGATAGAGTTCAGCTATATAAATTATGTTACCACAATTGCTATATCTTACCAAAGCCCCTGGGATCAGTATTTCCGTTATGATACTTTGCATCAGGGTCAGTCTCTGTGCCCCAGTTACTAAACAGAGGAAATAAAACTTAATAGAATGTTTTTCTTTTTTTTCAGCTTATAAAATCATTGTAAATATACGCACTGCGTCAACTCTATGGTTGCTCTTCTATTGAATGTCCACTCGATACATTCCCTTCTATCGACTGGTATCTCCTTTGGATTCTCATACCCAAGGAAATACAGAGAAAACTTCATTTCAGGAAAGTCTAGCTTTTGAAGCAAATGCATGCCAAGAACTTCCGTATAAAACGGAAGTGACTTCCTGGGATCCTTAATTCGGTACATTGTCTGCTGCATGATGTATCCGTTAGTTGAAGGGTCAGGCTCCTTGCAGAGTTCCCTCGCCTCACTATTTGTCAATCCTGAAGGTTCACCCATCTATGGGAGAAACATTCAATGATTACATAAACCTGTCTGCACACAGTTATGTGTCATTAGTTGGAGAAGAAAAATCTTAATGGTGCCTTTTCAGATTTTGTAATTGCTACAGGTTTAATAGTCCATGCTTTGATGAGCTTTTTGATAAAGTAACGTCTTCCCGGCTGATTAAATGAAACTCTTAAAAGACATGGGAATACTCTGCTCAGCATTTTGCTTCAGATAACCGTCGCCGAAGATAAGATATCGCTAACTCTCCCAAGGACAATCCTTACTCTCATTGTATCGCCAACATCGTACAGAAAGGCGCGGTGCATACCGTATATATTTAGAATACTGAGCGTCAATGGCCCGCACTGCGTGCAACGCGAAAAGCCATGCTCGGGAAAATGTGTGGACGAACGGCGATTAAGAGGAACACGACCTTCCATTCTAGTTCGGCGAAAATTCGCACACTCCGCGGGCAGGTTAGACTAAAGAGCCTGGGATACTTGTTTCAGCCAACCGAACGTCAATATTCCTTCAAATTCGCAGTTGGAGAATGCGATGCGAAGCAAAGTATTTCGTAAAAAATGAATATCACCCGGTGTCGTTGTCTCTTACCTCGTACCGAAGTAATAAAACAATTTACGTGGGGAGAGAGATTGTTCACACACACGCGTAACGGAAGTTGCGCGTATGAGAGAGACCACCGCAAGTGCTGGCCGGCTGGGTCGAAGAGGTAGGGGTAAAATGTTGCTGAAAAGTTGGAATATCTTTGCCCGCTCGCTAGTGGTCGCGCGATCTCATCGCCTTCCGAACCGTCTGCTTCTGCGTGTTTGCACGCTACGCCGTCGTTATCTGTCAAAAGTGACAAGACGTGGTGGAGATAATCGTTGTTCCGCGTTAGAAGAGTTTAAATTTATTGTCAAGTGTTTGATCGCCTATCGCAGTCTCTTCAAAAATGGCACATTGGTTTCATCGGAACGTTCTCAAAGCGACAACACCTCAGAAATTCGAATTCAAAGTGTCCGACCCAACGGACGCTACAAAAAAATTATGCAGGTTAGACAGTTGATTTCTCACATTCACTCTGAGACGTAGAAAACGTTAAGCTTATTATACGGGCTTATGGATTTTCGTAAGTTTTGTTCGTGCTATTGGTTCAGCTGTCAGGCGACGTTATTATATGTTTATAACACTTAGTTGTGATTGTTACAAAATTAGTGTTTGTGTTTCAGTGATTTAAGATTATCAAGAAATCGACTATTGGACCTAATAAGAAATGCAAACAATACGAGTGACACTATTGAACCTGCATTTCACAGCTACCTGAGTCTATTATATGGATTTATATGGGAAGTAAATTCATGTGAAGAACAGTCACAACATGTTGGTAGACCTAATCCTAGCAAATTAAGGAACATCCTTGTGTTCAAATGGACTCATACGTTATTGGGAACACACACATAGTAATATGTTTGCTAAAATATTACAAATGTATTAATAACTATATGACATGAAGCTAATAGTCTTAACCATTTCCTGCTAAAGCTCCAGTCCTGACACAGTTTATGAAGCAGCAAATATGAGCATTAACATTGGTTTATGGTTCATGAAACATGCTGCAATGATTGCAGCTAAGGATGAGTAAGTATTTGAAACTTACAAACTGTCATACTTGTTCTTTGGAAAATACAATCAGTACACAATACAGTTCTATTTATTTTGCAGCATTGCTATGAATGAAGCAAAAGATGTACATACTATGCTCAGACGAGCAGCTGGAATATTTACCTTTGTCCAAACTGAATTTTTACCGCAGTTGGCGAATCCACCTACGTTAGGAAGTGATCTAGACCCCCGTGTTGTAAATGCATACATAAATCAGTGCACTGCAGAGGCGCAAGAAGGTGTATAGTCAATATATTTCTCCAATCATCTTTATCGGTATATATATGTGATTTATCAAGAATGTCCAATAAAGAATGTGTTTCTTTGTAGTTACTGTTGCACGTGCAGTGGAATTAAAGCATAATGCTAGTCTGATATCAGCACTGGCAAATGAAACTAGCAAATTGTTCTTGGATGCAGCCAATACACTACGTCCATTTAAACCAGAAATATCTGCTCAGTGGATTAAATACTTAGAACTAAAGTCAGCTTTTTATCAGTCGTATGTAAGTGTTGAAAATAATTTCTTCTGCTCTTGATTGATTATATTATTGTTTGATTTTGTTATTTTATCCTAGGCTTATAATTATTGTGGAGACAATTTGCTAGCTATGGACAAATGTGGAGAAGCTGTTAAAGCATTACAGGAAAGCAGCGCTTGCTTAAAAAAGGCTCAATTACTGTGTCAAGAATATGCAAAAACAAATGGACCAGCGCCTCGTGTCAAACCGGATCAGCACAGCGTGTTTAGGCGGCTGGCGCCATTAGTCAAGTTGACGTTAGACAAGTGTACCCGTGAAAACGGTTTGATGTAAGGTTCAAGATCTATCCATTAGCCTGTAGTATGTACTATGTGGGTTGAAATTATGACATGACATTTTTACTAGCCTACATTTTTTTTTCTTGATTTATATATGTTCAGATACCATCATACGGTGCCCGGTGAAGTTCCTCCTTTAGATACCAAGGCCACCTTCGGTTTAGTAAGCCCTCTCGACTTTCAAATGCCTTCACCTAATTCTGTCTGGAACTTGGGCACGTACAGAGTCTTAGCAGGGATATCACCTGCTAAATTAGAAAAGGAGCAAGACTTGCCTCCTGTAAAGGAGGAAAAGATTCACCAGAGCAGTAAGGACCCCAAAAACGAAAGTGGCTGTGCAGTTCAATGAGTCGAGAATTATGTCCTTATAGAAGTATAGCTTGCGAAACACGTTGCTTAAAGCTTTATATATTAGTATAATTCACGGATTGTTAATGCAAAAGATATTGAGAAAAATTTAACTAAAAATCGTCAGTAAGTAAAACTTACTGTGCATTGTTTCGGAAATATCAGACTGATGTAATCAAGGCTTCTGCATTTAACAGTCAAATTATTTCGTAAGTTTTAATTTATACGGTCAGTATTCGAATATAGATAAGATTGTCTATTTCAAAGGACATCGTGCGTTTGTTACGCAACGTGGAATGTGCAACTTAATACTTAAAGTTTTACTAATATTCTCAAATTTTAACAATAAACATATAATATGTGCAAATATTTGCTAAAGGCATCAACATACAATCGATATGTTGTTGTCATCACGAAAACCATTGTTTTATCAGTATAAAACATATTGTGAATGTACAGCTTTTAACATACATGTTTGATAGTAGTTAGGCTCACTTTTACTGTTAATTTCCTTTAAAGCTAGTCACCTCGTAAAAGGAGAGGAAACTTTAACTCTATATCAGTGTACAACACAAAAAAAGACGAAGAACTAAGATATCGACGTAGGAACATTCGTATTTCGCAATAATAAAAGAATGCGATTACTTTTTTATATATTTTTAATAATATATATTTTCTAAAAGAGACGTTGATATTTGTAATGTGATCTGTGAACGGATATTGTATATATGAGATTGTATTTAACGTATTCACTTTACATGTATATGACCAACAAAAAATTGTTGCTGTAATGTGTATCAAATCGTAACCGTGACACTCGCGTAATATTTATTGCCACATATATAATAATTTTCCTGCTAGCAGGAAAATTCTTAACTTATTGTACCGAGAAACAGGTGCAAACATGCGTTAAACCATTTTGCAACTCTTTCTGTACACATCTTGTTTTATTTAACAGAAAACAAAATACTATGTAAAACATACTGATATATATATACACACACATATATATATATATATATATAAATCCAATGACAAGATTTTTAATTCTATACATAAGTTCCTGCGGTCTATCGCTAATTGTAAGTGAGGCAAGTTTCCTGGAAGAACATCGATATCGTTCGGTGCCCCTCATTGTTACATAACGTTCTATTACCGCGTCGTACAAAAGGGGGTAATCTGATGATTGCGAATAAAAATTGCTGAAGTTTAGGCAACGCATTAAGAGAGTGTGTAATCCTTATCGCTCAGTTTCGTCTACCGAATCGGTTCAAAGCGCCTTCGGCCATCCTACCCCACCTCCCTTCCCACCTTTTCCCTCACAGACACAAACGAACCCTCGTGCGTGCGCGATGCCCCACCAACCGTCTATTTAATCACCATTCCGCTCGTGCAGTCTCATGCTGGACGCGATGGCGAGCGTGGATATTTGACAACGTCCTTTCCTTAAAAGCTGTCTGCCAAACTAAGGCAATTTCACATTCTGCTGCAGTGACAGTGACTGTGAAAATACAAGCGCGGCGCCCGAAATTGATCATATCCGATAACGTCTGTCAGTAACCTAAATGTGTGCTCGTCGCGAAAAACAGAAAGTGTTAATGAAAAATAAGAATATAAAATAAACGGCGATAGCCACACTACGTTCCGTGTGTTACGTGTGTTCCGAGTGCAGTGAAAGTTCACGTCTCTGACCTCGATACGAATTTCTTATCCTTTCCCCCTCGCTGGACATGGCCAGCGCCTGATACATTCCAAACGAATCCAAGGATAGTCCGATTATTATAATTTTAATAACCGAACCCGTCTCACGTTCGATTGTGTGCACACCTCTGTGCGAAATACGAAATTCAAAATTGCAGCCACAACAATGATGAACACGGACGCATGTGACGTAATCCGGGTCGGATCACGGAAAAGCGAGGTAAGATGTGAATGGGTTACGCTTTACCGCTTCCTGCTCCTTCGTTTTTTAGAAAATGACACGCGTTAATGTAAATTCCGACGACCATTGTCGTCATCACGCATCAATAATTGGCGGTATACTCCGTTGCGATATGAAAATCTCAGGACTGTACCCGCTCTGCGATGTATCTATGTCCGTAGACACGCTGACTTTGCTTTTATACAACTAGAAACAATTTGTTAACGTCGACGGACTCTCTAGTATGGATACGTAATTTGACCCTGACGTTCCGTGGTTCAGTTCTCAGTTTATATTGCAATTAACGGTCTCAGTCAGCATTGTACTTAATGGTATGCCTTACGTACGACCAAGCACACACGCAACTTGTCTGTCATTAAGAGTCCATATCTGGATATAGTTTCTAATCTAAAGATAATAACCCTTAGAATGTAAAAATGTGAGTTTTCCTTTTGTCAGTAAATCTCATTCATCATTTAAGCTTACTCAGCGATTCCCGTCGCGGTTATGTATAGTAAAAATTGCTTTTTCATGGCAGTGCCTTTAGAACAAGACACTTTCGTTTTTACGTTGACGTTTTTCTGCTTTTGTGATCATTACGTGTGTTCAACACAAACTTTACATTTTTGTACACTTGTCTAAATTTTGAAATATTATTATTATTTCAGTTGGCTTTGATTCAAACAAGATACGTCATTGACTGTTTAAAGGAAATACATCCTAAGAAGGAATTTAAAATAGGTGGGTGATTTCAAAAATCCTTATTATCCACTGATTTACCATGTCTATTTACCTAAATGTTAGAAATGTAATAGAATTTTCATGTAAAGTCTGGTAGACTAGTAGAGATAATCATTAGAAACTGATAATTTGAATATGTTGACTATGTGATCAATAGGAAACATTAGAATGATGTTCTAACAATTTATTTATACAATCCACAACTGTTGTCTATTGTTTGATATAAAAAATATTAAAGTTTATAAATGTTGGTTAAACTGGCATGGTTAAACCTGTTATATAATTTTTGGTAAATTTGTAACTAATATATTGCTGTTCAGTACTATGTTGGTATTGTATGTATATGCACAAATAATTATATAATCCAAATATCTATTAATTGGTATCCTATGATCTATTGCTTAACTACATACCACATGAAACTAAATAAACTTACAATGCTAAAATGAAATTGCAGTAACAATGAGTACTAAAGGGGACAGAATATTAGATAAATCCTTACCAAAAATAGGAGAAAAATCATTATTTACTGAAGAACTAGAACAAGCTCTAAAAAATGGATGTGTAGACTTTTTGGTTCACTCATTAAAGGATTTACCAACAACATTACCAGATGGAATGGCACTTGGTGCAATATTAAAGTGAGTGCTTTTTCACTGAAAATACGTATTGTTCAGACTACACTGCACACAACTTTCTTAACCACCTCAATATGTTATGGCTCCATTCTTGCTCCGAAAATGGTAAACCACGCGTCAGAGAATTTAAATTACTACCTGCTATTATCATGCTCATGAAATAAAGATGTATAAATCAGCATACAAGCTCCACCAGCCAGTAAACATGTATTTGTATGAGAATTTATAACTCAGCATTTGACTATTACTGCTTTGATTTACCAGGTCAAACTTCTAACAGTTCTTTGCAAATGAAAAAGCATTGATTTCTTTTATGCTCATACGTAGACAAATACATAACAGTATATTTTAATAACAACTATGGAAAACAATGAAGCTATGGCAAGACTCACATTGCTTTTTTTTAGACGTGAGGATCCTCGAGATGCGGTCGTAATGTCGAAAAAGTACAAGGACAAGACGTTATCAACCTTGCCGTCTGGTAGTGTGATCGGTACGAGTTCGTTACGGCGGTCTGCCCAACTGGCTAGAAACATGCCGCACTTAAAGGTGGAAAATATTCGTGGCAATTTGAACACAAGATTGAGCAAATTGGACAACGAGAGCGGTCCATTTGCCGCGATCATCCTAGCGGCAGCCGGGTTGAAGAGAATGGGTTGGGAGGATAGAATAAGTCAGGTACTGATTGTGCAACCACGTGGAATTCCGTGTACTTAAGGCAATAAATAGTTTGCGCTATCGTTCGCAGTTGTTGGAACCTGAAGAGGCATTGTATGCAGTCGGTCAAGGTGCTTTGGGTATTGAATGCAGAGAGTCTGATTGGAAAACGTTAGAACTTTTGGAACCATTGTATGACGTCGGTACGACGATAAGATGCGTCTGCGAAAGGTCGTTTCTAAAAACTCTTGGAGGCGGCTGTTCAGCGCCAGTCGCCGTAGCCTCAATGTTAACTGATAAGGAATTAACGATAACCGGTGCTGTATGGTCACTGGACGGTACGATATTGATCAAAGATACGGTGAAGAACAAATTGTACATACCAGACGATGACGGAGAGCCACCAAAGTAAGTCTATCAAAACAACTCCCTTATGATAAAGGTAATGAGTATATGGGATAACATGATAGAGATTGATTGTCTTTTAATATGATAGGAAGTGTCCATATCGGGAACCACGGCTTTACTGCAGCGTTGTACCTGGCAAAGTTAGCAATCTAAGCCTCATCGGTGCTGAAAAACTGGGAAAGGATATAGCGAAAAGCCTTATAAAGCAGAACGCACTGGAAGTTATGTTAAAGGCTAGAAACGAAATATTGAATTCACAATAGCAGTTGGCTAAATTAATACGTGCTTCTTCTTTTTACTTCGTGTCTGAACTAGTGAAATACGCACACGCTGAAAGTCATTGCGTGAACACATGGAGAATGTTGCGGTTTTAATTCTGCTGTATGGGTTCCTAAGAGATTGTCCTATTATTTTGGATAAAGAGACAATCTAACTTATGTTCTTCCTTATTTATATTTCTCGGCAACCCTATTGATTGTCGATTTTTACAGTTCTACAAACTTACTGCAACACCGTGTTCATTCCTTTTTTCTCAGTTTCATCAGCGTGTAACAAAGTGATGGCATACATTACACATTACTCTGTGTATACATCCATAATCATCGGGTTCATCGTAAGACAAATTTTGTTTGTACTTTTGTTTTGATAATTATGAACTTCCGGATGGGGAATTGTTATTCAACATCGTATATCGTTAATATATTGTACAGTATATCTCAGTGATATGATAAAACATTTTGTTGTATAGTGAATTTTCTAATTGTTAAAAAACTGGTTGCGATACACTGCCATTTTTTAAACGCTTCTCAATACGCTCAAAATTGTTTGTTTATTTCTGACAATGTTGTGACCAGGATGTGGTGACTCAATGTATACATATTTCCATATCGATCAAAGTACTTCCAAATTTAGATTTATTGTACAAAGCTCTGTTAGATCTCACATTTTATTTTTGTTAACATTGCTGAACGCCATAAAGAATTATATGTAATTTAGCAATGTAAAAAATGCATGATATTTACGATTTTTGTAGATCAACGTGTCAAAAATTTAATAGAACTATCAGGAGAAATGTTATTTAATTGCGCTTAATATACAGACAGATTTATGATGCACGTTAAAGATTTGTACAAAACAATACTTTTGTATATAACAATGTATGTACATTAATAAAAACAACCTGTGGTAATTGGAACAATATCCTTTTGGTACATTTTTCGCAGAAAAGATTTGTTGTTGAGAACGCTGATAAACCGTCAATGTCGAACGAGGATATACAGAAATTGGCAGGCATTGAATTTCTTTTTTATTAATAACATTTAACTTGTGCTCATGCATTACAGAGTTTAAAGTATTTCATCTTTGTACATAGAAACTATATGACTCTTTGTATTGCTCTTATGTGGTAATGCATCTTTTATAAGAATAGTAGACTTTCATACAAAAAATAATTGTAAAGTGTTTACGAGTATGCTCGAAAATAATATATTATACGTCTTTCTGCTTTTATACGAATACTCTTGTTATTTAGAAAATGCGGGAGTATTATTCGTTTCTGTCTATGAAGTACGATACATTTATGAACAATTTTTTGAGCAAACGCTATAAACTGTATGGAATAACAACTATAATTTTACAATTTTCTTCTTAAATGCTTCCAAAAAACGTAGTCACAGAAAAGCTTCTTGACGAAAGTTTCACTCACTGTAAACATTGAACAAAGCTACTGGGAAGCATTATAACTTACTACTATTATAACAATTATTACACAAATTAAGTATAGTAGCGAGCAGCAAAGAAGTGTCTCGGAAAGAATAAGGGCCTAATTAATCGATGCGGTACATCTACTAATGCGACCGAGAAACAAAGAGAGGCAACGGCAAATATTGAGATCTGTGTAGGATAGCGCGACAAGCATCAATAAACCTAGAACACTAATACAATATACGGGGGAGGCGAAATATTTCGATTTCGTTTTCCCAACTCTTGTCTACGAATAACCAATAATTCCGCATCGGTAACATATTCTGTATGCGTTTTTCGAATGCCAGGGTATTACTATCAAATTTTGGTCAACATATTGACAGCTCGAATATAAACTCGTTCATCGCAATATTTATTTGTTATTAACCATATTCTTAAAAAAAGCTTGAAGATCAAAGTGTTACTATAATAATTGTTGCTTAGTAATAAGTATGAGAAATTAGAAGTTACAACACATAAAAATTGTAGTGAACGTTGAAAGATGAGTGGTTGAATGTCGCAGAATATAAAGTTCTGTGGGACAAATGCAAAGGATTTATTAATTTTGAAGGATTTACAAAATGTTAATAACTGAACCCGTTTGTTAGCACATTCGACGTTACCGCGTCTAACTTTATCGTGATCAACTTGTCTACTATGGCTAGCTATTCTCTTCTGGACTCTACCCTCTAGGAGGCGTCTGACAGTGAGTTCTACTATTTTTCCCTCCTGAGAAGGAATCAGGAGATGATCCTTTGCCCTGCTGGGCGACCGTGATGTTACCGCGTTCTCCCCCAACAGGGAATAAGACAAGATTCAGTGCGGAGCCACGTTATACTCATTCATAACTAAGGCGAGCTGTCTAGTCAATAAGTGAGTTACCATGCATGATTGTTCTAGACCTTTAGAAAAGTTTCCCGAGTCTCCAGCACATTGACTTATCATTTGCCGTTAGCGCGGCGGGGTCATCATAAATGTCTATAATTTTCGGTAGTACTAGTCGTTACAGAATGAATATACAGCGTTAACAATGATAAGATGACTTTAATGGTTTAATGCATCAGTATTCAAGTAGTAAGACACGTAAATGGTTGTTTTCGACATAGCGGGAAAGCTGCTAATCTCATAAAATGAAAATCGCATCTTTCCCCCGTATTTACGGTGGTCGAACAATGCAATGTTGGGTCCTACAATAATATATATCGATTTCGTGTGTTTTAAATTAAATACCAGCCACAATAGCCCTTTCGTCCACAAGTTTAATTTCTTTTTTATTTTAAAATCGTTCCGAGTCCTTTTAATAAGATCTATCTTTTGTCATTTAACAACATTTACACCGTCTTTCCTTTTTGGAGATACCTTTCCCGAACTATGAAAAAATGTTTTGATAATTATAACAGTTAACAAACAGTAAACATCATGTTGTGCTAGAATACACCATTCGCAAATCAACTCAGCAAACGCTATTGTTATTACTCTTCAATCAGTTAAGTTCATCATTTTCAATACATACTAAAACAAATTGGTTGAGTCACGTGTACCCCAATTACTCCTTATTCGCTAAATTCAAATATACACATTTGAAAGCTGCCTTCGCCGCAACGAACAAATAACTGCGAGAGTTAGATTGTTGGTGACAATACTCAACTTATTCGAGAAATAACGTTTTGCGGATAATTACTTTTATAAATGATATTTCTGTAATGTTAACTGAGAAAAGGAAAGAACGGGCTTTACACTTCGCCAGCAATCTTAATTCGTTGCATTTTATCTCACTAAGAACAACAGTGTGCACAATAAATAAATAAAAAGTATAAGAGAAAGTCTGTTATACGTAAGTATGAAATTGAAAAGCATGTACAAAAAAAAGCTTGGGTGGGATAGAACAAATAATATCTGCTGTGCTTTATGTATGGAAAGCTTAGCTTAAACTTTGAACTTCGACTTAAAAGTTATGTTTCTATAAATATTGAATCTATTTATATTTCATATATGCAATGATGACAGAAACAAGTTAACTTTACAAAGGGGAAAATAATTTTAATCCGTTAGAGCAGAATGATTATTAAAATCACAGATAGATCTGTCCGTCGTATGCGTTATAAAATGATTATTCCCCGTAAAAACGAAAAGTAAAAGAAAAAAATGCGAAAACGGTTGAAACAAGCGAAACGACCTGGGATCCTCTCTGGACACTGTGTCCCCTCAAGACGATTCTTTCCTGCTCCCAATATAATTTCATTGTACAAATACTATATATATTATATATTATACATACATATATATTATATATTATATATGATTTTGCGATTTTCTTATTGTGATCAAACTTCTCCAACCTCTATTTTATGGTCAAGTAAAAGATGATTTTCAAAGCACTATATATGTATATACATATATATATATATCATAATTAACCAACATATAATAACTAAAATTAACTACAACAACTAAAACCAATTTCAAATAAAAACATTTTATACTTTACAAGCAAATACAAAACTGTGCAATAGACCTGAAGATCCTGTGAACAGGCAAATGCTTAACTCTTTTTCTCTCTGAATATTCTTGCAGTATGTTGGTCAAAAGTGTAACTTTTTATGATGACCAAAATTGAACTAAATGTAACAAAGAATTACAGCTGAGAAGTATGGTTTTTCTAAATGCAAACACTGTCGGTATTATCATTTATATGCACAAACAGCATTCATTTCTCTACTGATGTCGAAATTTTTAGTTAGATATCATTAGCCAATGTTTCTCTTATTCAACATCATCCTCTGCCATCGTTGTCGGTGACATTAATGTCTGTAACAAGGTGAAAAAAGTGGAAATACGCCATAATGATAGTCCTTTTATACTATTCACATATTTGTGATAATTGTTGCATGAGTATCATAATGTCTAAGTGTAGATTAAGAAGCTGTGTTACTTACATTACCAGCACTTAGCATTTTGAATAACAAACGGTCATAAATTGCAGGTGGCATTGTTTTTTGAAGAACTTCTAATAATCGATTAGGTTGTCCACAAACTGCAATAGCATTGGATAAATGCTCAACGGCACCATCTAGATCCCCTTGCGCCAGCATTATTTCACCTACTTGTATCTGAAAATGTGTAACAATTATTTAGAAAAACAATGCATATATGCCATTGAAATATATGAGGTATAGGAGTAATTTTATACTCACTTCTTGTAAGAAAAATCTTTGTACTACTTCATGATCTTTCAGGTCTGGCAACTTTGATTTCCGAGCTTGCTGCTTAGCTCTTCTGCCTATAAGATTAAATGTAAACAATTACAATGTTTAATTGTTATACCATCTTTAACAAAAAATATAATATTCAGGAATAGACCACTTATAGTTATTGAAAATTTTGTAAGAAATTTATTACTCAATGTAATTACAGAGTTCACATGCAACAACAAATTGTTTTGCTACTGTTTTGTGTACTACTGCATGGAAATCTCTAAGAAACTAAAAAATAATTTGAGAGGTAAAAAAAGTGTAAAACTCTCGACTTAGAGATATTTTTGATCGACAAGCACGTTGTCATTTTACTATTCGTAAAGTATAAATGAAATTGCAAAACGGCACGTGAACCCGGAGAACACATGCTTTTCTTACAGTGGACTACGATAAGATGTACCGGGACTTACTCTCACGAAGCTTCTTTCTGAAATCCGGTTCGCTGCGACGCTTTTGGTCGAAGTAAAAACAATAGCCGACGAAAATTCCAGCTATGCCAACGGCGATGCCGATTGCGGCTTTGGAAATCATAGTCATTGTAATGTGTGTATGCTTAAAATATGATAACGATGAAATTCACAAACTGTTCATTGCTACTTCGACCGTCACAGAAAAGGCTGCGTTCTCTAATCTACGAACGAAATTTAGGTATGGATGCCAGTGTGCCGACTTCACCTAACCTGCACTAGTCGAAAAAATTCCCCAGTTAGACCAGCTGCTAGATTCACACTGTGGGTCATGTTCAAAGGATACAACCGCAGCACAAATTGAAAATGTGTTTTTAGTAACTATCGACAATGTAAAGAACTATCTTTAATTTTGGTGTGCATTTGGTGCTGTATAATACATCTTTAGCTGTATAATACTAATTACTTATTTTCATTAGATGAAGTATTTATGGTTTAGAATAAACGGAAAAGTGTTTTACCAATTCATTTTCGTTCAGAATGCCGAAGTTTCTTTCACGTATTTTTCCAACAATTACGTTAGAATAGACCTAACATTTGATTGGTCTTTATGAGCTACAAGTTCAAATGCCAAGTTCCGGAAAAACTAAATAAAGTCAAAATTTGAATTAAATTTATTTTTCGCGGTTAACTTTTTCTCCTGCATAATATTTTTTCTTTTTCCAGTTTAAATTAACACATTTAGTACTTATTTTTACCATAGGAAGTGTTGTGGTTGAAAATTGCGCCCAGCCGATAATGGTGCATGTGATATGGTAATCACAATATAGTATCTACTAATGCTCAAAAATCATGGTGCAATAAAATTCGATATATATTAAGACTTCCTGTAACTCCTTTGCGATTAAAACAATTTTACACGGTTCAAAAGTTTGTTATATATCATTTGGTGCAATAATATAGAGATACGGCTACTAGTTACAAAAGTTCACTTTATTGCAATCTATGTACACAATTCTGAAAAGCTTTATAGTTCCTGCTACACCTGTGAGTAGCGTACACTTATATAAAAATTGGTGTGTACGTAATATTGCTTTTTGATTGGTTATAAATGTCTTTTATTCTTATAAAATAAATTAAGCGATGAATTGTTTATGGCTTGCATATATATATATTCTGTGATTGAGGTAAAAAATTCTTAGATTAATTTCACTATGCTATTGAAATTGATGGAGAAAGACACATTTGTCCGTCAGAAGTAATTACCTCAACTGGGCAACATGGTAAATCAATTACAATAAAATTAAAGTAATTTAAATACCAAAGACAATTGATTATGTAAATTTGAAAATTATTAATTTATCATACAGTTAAATTTTATGTGCACTGGATAAAAATAATATACGAAAACAAAATTTCACTCTCCATTAAACTTCAGGGTTAACGACAATTGCATTCCTTTTAGGTTCTTTAGATTCTTCATCCACACGCTGTAAATCATCCTGCCCCCTAATCCTGATATTATATTTTTCTTTATATTCATTAATTTCCACTCCTTTCTTCGTTAATTGATCATTCAATGCATCTATGACCTTGATCAACTAAAAGGCACACACAGTTTTGTTTTGGTAACTCATGAATGAATAGATAAAGATAATAATTCCTCAGAAACATAAAAACATCAAACCTGCTCCTTATTCGTCACCAAAGTAGGCAAAACATCTTCCACTGTACGTTCGCATAACACACCCCCTATCATTCTATAACACTTTCTTTTGAGGTCAACACTTTTTAAGAGGTCAACCACAATCCTAGAAAAAAAAACAGAAATAAGAGACGACTTTCATTTATTACATGCGTCAGTTGTATCATTAATTACTGTACAAACACAATGTACTTTTATACTACTTCAGGTTTTTGCAATTTTCTGCATATAATTTTTATCGACAGAAGATTGAAGTTATAGTAAAAAATGTTGGAAAACGTGTTTAATATTCGTTGACACTTGTAAATCAATAAATTTTCTCCACGCAGTGCGACAAAAAGTGTGAAACCGAAGATGGTTAGGTTAACAATGGATCTTACTTATGTTCGTTTAATTCCATTTCCATTTCTGACAATTTATTTGCCATAATACGTTGCTCATTTCGAAGCGTCTGAAAGCCGGCAAATATTTCCTCCGTCGGTTTACCGGACTTTGTTGCTGATTTTCCTGACTTTTTGTCGGTGGACATATTAGGAGATGTTATATACGAAGTTTCAAGAAAGACAGGCAGAGCCGCGCTTATTTTCTAACCTACGTCATTTGCGTTGGAACATTGCGGAACCCATAGAAACTTTTGGTTTCATACTGATGTGCGCAACTTCAAAACTATCAGTATCAGGGCCTGGTCACTCCCCTCTTGTGAAACGTGGTAAGTACCGCCGCGCCGTCTGTAGTCGCGCAGAGTAAACTAATTAAATTTGTGCCTAGGATCGTGCCTGGATCGTGCTCCAAAAAGTCGATGCACTGTAGATTTGTTCTCGTAAAACGATTCTAAGTATTCAAGTGTACCAAAAGTTTAAAAGTTTAAATATTATTTATTGTTCTCTAGCAGAAATTACTTAAATCCGATAGAGAACAACAAATATTATTTAAACTTTTAAACTTTTGGTACACTTGAATACTTAGAATCGTTTTACGAGAACAAATCTACAGTGCATCGCAAATATAAACTTATGTGTTAAAAAGGGTTCTTTTAGGTATTAACAATATTAACAGCATGTAATTGTGAAATGAAATCTATATTCAGAAAAAGATGCACAAACGAACTTTACATATATGTTTCATATTATTAATTTCACCAATGCATTGTAGATAACTTTGGACAGCTGCGTGTATGAAACGCTTCTTAGGAACCTGAAAAAGAGAACTGTGATTAATACATGATCTGATTGTTTCGATGTGAACAATGCCTGCTCTTACTTCCCTTCTTATAAAGGATGTCTGTTCACCGTATTTTAACTAACTTAACTTTAAGTAACTTCTTGTTGTTGTAGGCCTGCCTGCGGATTAGTGATTGGGCCACTTTGTAGAGCTTGGCCATCTGTGGTGTTAAATTTGCTGCGTTTGTTCCTGCAGTTAACAAACGCAGCTGCTTCTTCTTCCTGCTTCGCATTGCTGAATTGCCAGACCTGGGTGTCTGCATACTTCCTAATGCCTGATTGTGCAAAAAGAAAACTTTTTTCAGATACTGTATAAAAATATGAGGGTATTACATATATTGCATTGGGCTGAGGGTATATGCCAAGTATGAGGGTGCTGTATATATCACACATACCTTTATTTCCATTTCGGGAGTGCATACAGAAGTATGCAACCTGGCTCTACTGCCACTTTCCAAGTTATCTGACCGCATTGGCTGCACATCTCCTGATATCTGGTTGCATGAGAGAAAACCAATTAGATTTTGCATGACATCATGAAGGTACAACACGCACTTTGTTTTAGAATAATTGTTACAAACCTTTATTTCTGTTGTGGAAGCACGTACAGGAATATGTGCCCTGTTGGTTCTGTCTCCACGTTGCACCTTGTAAGAACGAGAGGGCTGCATGGTTTCTATTATCTAATTATGCAAACCAATATATATTACATTTTTAATTAATATATAAGAATCTTATAGACGTATTGTAGGATTGAATGAAAGTGACATACGTTTATTTCCTCTGGAGATATGCTGTCAGCTTCTGGTAAATACAATGTTGGCACAACATTGCGTTTCAGCGTCCTGCGTGCAAATCCCACGCAGTAATCTTCTTCCTTAAAATGACGGTAGCAAACATTCCTCTTCCTTAGCTCATTGCTACTCAAACCCGTTTTTTTCCGAATACACTGCAGCTTTCCGCAATTCGAACCTCGCAGGGTCCTTTGGAAAACGGTGCGCTGGCACCGTACCCCTCGTTGAACGGCATCCAAGCACGCAGCACTCGCTAAGACTCATGGCTCTTACTTGCTCGCACCACACACTTCAAAAATGCACAAAAACGTAGAATTTTCCGCTAATGCGCACTAAATTTCCAGTTGCCTCGTGCCTCAACTTGCAACAAGAATGTAAACAATCGACAGGCGATGATTCATGTTTATATCAAATCTGTCATGGCTCCCGCAAAAATTCAGCCAATCGCAATCGAGCTACTACCGCGAGACCTGGTGTCGCGCAAATCGGAACTACTGCAAACTTACCACGTTTTGGATGGGGAGTGAACAGGCCCTGATCAGTATTGAGGGAAACAAATTTTTTATAACTAACAAGGACTGTAGTAAATTCGTTGATAAATTGTTGATTAGTTGACGAAAGCGATTCACTCCTTAAGACATTATCTACGCATTAATTACTTGTACTTGCTTGAATATTAATATATTGTTAAAGCTTTAATAAATGTGTCGTAAACGTAACCAAAATCCTGCTAGATTTACCGCCAAAATTTAAATATTTATATAAATACTATGATATAATACTGTAACAAAATCTTCAATAATTATAATATTATATGACAACATAAAATGTATGAAAATGCAGGGATTATGACACACCGTTTATACGTGAAATGTATATTTTATCTCTTAATTCGTACACAGACAACCACGCGACGTATAAATAAGGTCCGTAAAAAAAGCTATTCACATAAGTGACACTGCGTACTCACAAAAATGAAAAATTATAAAATTATTATTATTATGTTTAATATCTAAGTACCGTCCCTCCTTTATAACGGTATCGCCTTAAGTACAGCGTAACGTACAAAGAATATGAGGCGCGCTATATGAAAAACTATCGTCATGATATGTGACTGTAAAAATAGCTAGTCTTACTCCATTCTCAATAGGCAAAATGTGAATATCACTTATTCATCATATATCCTGCAGAATTTTTTTTCCCAGAGCAAACACGCCGCTTCGTTTACCACAATACTTGTCACGTCAATTGCATTAAAGTGACAGTCAGAGTACATTAAAAACATACATAATAATATTTTGTTAATTAAAGTAGCTCCTCGAAGATTTTACCTCAATTGAAAAGCTATTTGTTTACATTTCAGTCAATGTGTTAATAACTAGTATTTTCTGCTCTGGAAGCAAGTGTAATGATAATGTCACATACACAACGTTCATCAGCCTGAAACTTACTACCCCAGCCATAAACTATTCTTGTGTGCATACAAAGTTTACATACAAACATTGGAAAGCAGCTTGCGAAAAAACATGTTTCATCACTATATACATTTTTAGTTTTGCATATTCATTTAACTTTAAAACACATTGTAAATGCACTTTTTGTTGGTTTCATAAATATATCCTTATTCATAAACAGTTCAACAATTATCAATAGCCCACAGATAATGTTTAATGACACAGGTGCAATGGCATTGTGTATGTATAGAAAATGATATTGCTCAATTGTGCCATGCAAGTGATTGCTCTTGTTCTTCTCCTATGCTGACTGAATAAACAGCAAAAGAAAATAATTATTGATACATATTCACATAAGACATTGTGCTGCATCAATAAATAATAAATATTACAGAAGGATGTCAACAAAATTTTGTGTCTTACTAAAATCATGTAAATTTGTGAGTTTCTTTAGGAATAGTTTTGACATATAGTTTCAGTGTATGTATAAATATTTGCTGCAGAAAATTGAAGAACTCCTTAAGTACGAAAAATTACAGTTTTAACTCATACTCTTCAAACTTGCATTGTGCTACGAAATCTGTAAAGCTTGTAGAAATTCGCATTGTATGTAGTTCTATACACGTAAAAACTAAACATTATTGAGACATATAATAATATAAAACATTTGAGTATTTTTATCATTATCAACGTACATTAGGAGAACGAACTTTGAAGCATTCCAAGGAATGTACTCTACAAGTCCCATTGCGAGATTCCGTTTCTTTCGTGCGTGTATACGCTTTTCTTGGTTGTACAATTGCTTAATGACTTGTGACAATGATGGTCACAAGTTTTTGATTCCCGCATTGTGATTCTACTTATTTCGCGTAATAAATCACTTCTTTTAGAACTAAAATCCAAACTAGTGCCATATAATAATAAATGCAACGTGTTCACACTCATATGGAATGAAATTGTACGTCATATTATATACAAATAGTTAAGTGTAAAAAGTTAACTGATATGCACCATACAAAATAATAAACATATAATCAATGTAATAATAAACGGATACATCTCAGATGTAAGATATGTGTGTGAATAAATAAATAATGTGAGTAACAGAATTCCATTAAATCGACCTAATATGAACGATTTATGAAGAGAGATTCATGATACCTATGAACTTGTATGCAATAAGTACTAATGCTGAATGAAGACTCGATAATCTTACGTGGAAAGAGCAGCTGTAGCTAATTGAC
Organism: Anoplius nigerrimus; assembly: GCA_914767735.1. NCBI lineage: Eukaryota > Metazoa > Arthropoda > Insecta > Hymenoptera > Pompilidae > Anoplius > Anoplius nigerrimus. The sequence continues at coordinate 7,522,307 of OU612080.1, forward strand.
TTATGTTCATTTCATATTACTAGAAAAACAATGGAGGCACAACCACTTTTTGTTGCATAAAATCTCAGTCTATTGAAATAGTGTCATGATGCTTAACTCCGAATCTCCAAGACACATTTACCTCTAATATTACCAATATAGTAGTAGTAAGAAAGAAAATATGTGTCCTAAAGTTGTAGTCTTTTGTTAATTCCGTAGAAATTCTGAGCGAGCAAAGTCTTCTTTTTTGGAACTAATTGTGTTCTGCATTTAGCGTTAACCTTTAATCTATTACGCGTATCGTAATCTTGTACCCATATTCGCCCTATTCGCAGCACAAGGACAGTACAAAATGAAACGCGACTCAGCGTTCAAATGGGTGGCATTTACACTATCCTACCATCTTTTCAGCCGCTCCCTGCCACACTAAACGGATGTTTCGGAGTTCAATCTTAAAAGAAACTTGTTTGATTTGGGATGGGCGAGCTGCTCGGTCAAGTTGAAGTGTGGCAGCCTGTAAGCCGTGCACAGAAGCGCTACTTCACCTTGCCTCAATTGAAACTCACAACCGTTGGCCAAAGGCCTCGACGGTAACTCTCCCTCGCATACTAAAGCCCAATGATGCGAACGTTTCTGCCGTTCCTTCTCGTTTGAGAATACTGGGCTGGCGCTAAAGAATGGCTCTAAGAAGGCACGAGGCGTAGCGTCTTGCGCCAAGCATCGCGCCAAACGACTGAGAATCGACTCGACCGAATGACGAGGTTGTTGGCGCGTGACTCTCAGGTATTTTTGCAAAGCCCTCGCCATAGAGGGGAATACTGCCTGAGCGGCTTCCATCGGGTCCATGGGTCCGGGATTTGGCGTAGTCTCGACTTCCGAATGCAGCCGTTTGATGTGAGCAAATGCTTCTTCAGCGGCAGTGATTAATCTCGCACGTCGCTTCCGAACACGCCGCTCGTAATCGTGCTCCTCGTAAAATCGCTCATTGTGACTCGAATCTCGACGACGGGCCTGAGCTGCTAGCACAGCACGATCGCCGCTACCACCGCGCGATTGTACTCCACTTGACACACCACCGTCTACCTCGTAGAACTTGAAACTCGACTGCTTCCTACCTGACTTCGATACCGGGAGTCGTTCGAGGTACGGATTGTAAATAGGAAACTCTGTGTAATATCGTTCTAGGACCCACACTGCTGCTCTTTGTATCGATAGCTGCCCTATGGCATAGGACCTTGATTCGCCATCTGGCGATCTGACAACCTGGAATGGTAAAATTATGTGCAATCGTATATAAAAATTGGGATTAAAAATTAACAATGCGTCTAAGAAGAATAAAAGATTAATACCTTCAGATAGAAAGTTGGCTGCAGATGCCGAATTTCAATTAACAATACGGCGACGTAGTGTATGAACAATAACGTGTCGGCAAGACTACCCGCGTAATTCACTAAACTTTTGTACTCTGTTATTTCGCCATTGGCAGCAGTCTTTGCACTCTCAGTGACCTTTGATTTGCAAAAAATATTAGATTAAAAAATCAATTGAACCGAAGGCAATCAGATGAAATAGAATAGTGCTAAAACTGTGTAAATACCTGTACAACATAAAAAAGCCAGTAAGTACAAATGCAGAGCATAGTCAGAAGCAAGACACCAGCTCTGAATAAAAAGACACGTGGCATACTAGCATTCCGTGGGCGCAGGAATACAGCCCAACTTCCAACACCTAATAGCACCAGCTTAAAGGCTAATCCCAATAATTGGCCCTTACACTCTGCATTGCATGATAGTAACTGCAGCTTCTGTTGCATAGTGAGCACTGTCAGTGAATCAGGAAAAAACCCCAATTTAGGCATTACGACCATGGCTATTGGGCTAAGGAATGCGCTTATGCCCAATATCATAGCTATCACTGGACCCACATATCTATTACATGTGGTACCAAATGAACTTTCTGTCTCGTTAGGCCAATGACTGACATCTTCTGTAGATTCTGATCTATCAGAAGTATTCCCAGTAACAGCAGTTGTATTTTCACCCCAATTCTCATCTTGTGGCAATATTTGCACTTCAATGACTTCATGACCCATGGTGTCTACAGTATCTCCACGTACATTAACAGTAGTTTGAAATGGTGCCATTTCATTGGAATCTAAGTTGTGTCTTTCTTTCCGCTGGCTTCTATTGTTCCTAAAATCAAATTTAAAACTAATGTAACTTGTATCTAGCATCAACTATCGTTTAACTCAGAATTCACAAAAGTGTTACGACCACCCAAAAGCAGCTCTTTCCCTCATATAAATATTGATTGGTGCCTAATACCTTGAAGATCGGTGAGAGTGCTGTCGATGATGAGGCTTTGAGCTGTGGCCACGGTGATGTTTTTGTGAAGCCCTGCTATGTTGGCTGTGGCTATGCTCACTAGCCCCAGACTTTACGCTCTCTGTCTCCATTCCCCAGCATAGGCTACCGCCCTATAGCTACCCCATATGAACATTCCCTTCTTCGCACGTAAGCCAACGGCCGATACATGTACACTGCGTGTCACGATTTTCGTGGAAAGTTTGTTATATCTTCAATTGCAAATTGTTTGACCAGTGCCCTGAGGTCACGATCATCAGACGTAAGTCGCACATTGTGGTCATATCCAGGACCATTAACTGTTTTACAAATATGGACCTGCTGGTTTACACACTGCAATTAACTATTGAACTTGTTTTACTAAACCTAAATTTTGTTAATATGTCAAAAAACGGACGCCGACACGCCTAACGTTTATTATTCCCACCCCCTTCCTTGCCACACATTCCGAAGTAATTATTAGGGATAAAAAAATCTAAGCGAACTATATAGGGATTTTTGCTTTAGACGCTTAGGAACACGCACTGCATTTGTGCGGTCGTTTACAGCATCTGTATAAGCAAAGATTTCTCAAGCGACGAAAAATTGATTGATCTATGTAAGCGGCCAATGTAATATAATTACAGAATTCCCCAATTTTGTATAAGAACTTTGATATTACACATGTTTGCTAATTTTAACATTTCAATCGTATAGATGTATAAAAAACGTAGCAAATATTAATGCACACTTTTATAAAAGGAGATTAATATTACCAACATTAAGAACCGAAAAAAATGATGCTGAGTGTCGTTGTCCATCAGTGCCGTAAGAATTGAATGAGACACTTTTAATGTGCGTAATGTTTAAGTCAACAGTAGACGACGATAGGATTTGAATGAACGTTTTTTTCTATTTTCGTCAAATTACTGATGAGCGGCTTATATTTTTCATTTTGATTGGTTGGTGCGACGTGATATTTTTAACGCGGTTTTACCGTGGGACGGTAGTGGAATTGATAACTACTTGATAACCAAGCGTCAACGCAGGTGGGTATGTAACTTCAATCAAGGGTAAACAACATGAATGACAGTAGGCGAACGTTTCCAAATTTTCAACATCATCTATGACGATATTTCAGTAAGCGGATTGAAAAGTCAACTTTTCCATCTCATAAGAGATTATAATCGTACTACTAGTCACAATTAATTGAATAGGATAACGACAAAAAAAACGCGGTATGAATTGTTTACAAGTGCCAACAAAACTTATATATTTCCCCATTACATTCAGCACTTAATTAATCTATGTGGCAAAGTGCTTAATCCAATTGTAACAAAGTTCTTTTTATGTACCTTCTTGTTTTGTTTTTAATACTGTATGGTTAATTGTGCTAGTTGTGAGGAGTTTTATGCTACTACAATAGTGTCCATTTGTGTATGTGTGTGTGTTACAGTGTAAAAATAAGAAAAATGGCACTACGTACTTATGGTGATAAGCCTATTAGTTTTCAAGTTGAAGAAAATGGAGAATATTACTGTATTGGATCCGAAGTGGGCAATTATCTACGCCTGTTTCGTGGGTCTTTGTACAAGCGTTACCCTGGCATGTTCAGGAGATCTATTACAAACGATGAACGCAAGAAATTAGTAGAACTTGGCTTGAGTCAACATGTTCTAGCGTCGAGTGTATCCCTGCTAAGGGCAAGTGAAGTCGAAGATATAATAGAAGGTAATGATGATAAATACAAAGCTGTGTCGGTTCATTCGACAGAACCACCAGCACCAAGAGAAGGTAAATCAAAAAAATCTATGGCATGGGTTCCAAGCTTACCCAATAGCTCTCATTTGGATGCTGTGCCACAAGCTACACCAATCAATCGTAACAGAGTACACAACAAGAAAGTCAGAACATTTCCACTATGGTAGGAATAGATTTACTTTTTACATTAATATCTCATTAGGTAAAGGTTTCTTCATTGCATTCTTTTAATTGTAGTTTTGACGATACTGACCCGTCCGCAAATCTAGAAAATGCAGCACAACAGGAAATGCTAGTTCCAATACGTCTTGACATGGAGATTGAAGGACAAAAATTAAGAGACACATTCACATGGAACAAAAATGGTATAACAGATGCTCCGGTTGTGAAATCTGTTGCACATAAAAGTTAAGTAAAGAAAGACATGATTAATATGGTCTTCTGTTGTAGAAAGTCTCATAACACCTGAGCAATTTGCAGAAGTCTTATGTGATGACTTGGATTTAAATCCATTAACATTTGTCCCTGCTATTGCCCAAGCTATACGACAACAAATAGAAGCCTTTCCACAAGAAACAATCTTAGAAGACCAATGTGATCAAAGAGTCATTATTAAATTAAATATACATGTAGGGAATACATCATTAGTGGATCAGGTAGAATGGGATATGTCTGAAAAAGAAAACAATCCTGAAAAATTTGCAATGAAATTATGTGCTGAACTAGGACTCGGAGGAGAGTTTGTTACTGCCATTGCATATAGGTGAAACCAAATTCTTTTCAACTCTTACTACTACAAACTATTTTTACAAAAATAACATCGGATATCGTGCATTTATTAGTGTTCGTGGACAGTTATCTTGGCACCAAAGGACATATGCGTTCTCAGAGGCTCCATTACCAACAGTGGAAGTTCCTTTCAGGCCTCCGTCAGAAGCTGATCAATGGGCTCCTTTTCTAGAAACTTTAACAGACGCTGAAATGGAGAAGAAAATACGCGATCAGGATCGCAACACACGGTGAGATGCTAATCATTGTATCATGTACATCTTTTACGTAAGAATTGAATTGTATATAAACGATAGATATTATTATCTATTGCAGACGTATGAGACGTTTAGCGAATACTACGCCTGGATGGTAAGGTGTACCCAGTACAGTAGTTCGAGACCAAACAAAGCCGCCGTGTGCATCCTGAATTACATAAGTTCGACTAGAATCGTTAAGAAAAAAAAAGAGAGGAAAAGAAAAAGAAAACATTGACGTAGCGCGTTTTCATATTTTTAAAATGAGCGTGACAGTAGAATTCTCATGTTGATATATGGAAGAAAAAAAAAGAATAAATAAAACTTATCACAATTTTAATGGTGCCTTAAAAACTCAACAAACCCGAACGTATGAATTTAGAATTAACGCTGTGTATTAAGTCGTGCAATTTTGCGAGTAATCGAAGTATGGTCAAAGTAACAGAGATATTTTGACAGTAAAATTATACTAGTCGTTATCTCATTGATGGTCACGTATGTGAATATATGTAACCATAGAGCACAAATATTTGCTCATGTTACGTAACGGGCATGCGCTTCGATAATCTCCCCGTGTGCAATCTTTCACCCAGGATATTGCAACATCGTCAGCGACTAAGTATGTGCTAGTCAATCCGAGAAAATGTATTTTACTTTAATTACGAAAGATTATGTGACATTTTGACATACTATGTAAGACAATCCAAATAAACAGTCAATTGATATGATTTTTTGATATGACGTTAAAACAGCCACATGCGTATACTGTTGACGAAGATGTTCTTGTCAGATCAATCAAGACATATTAACGATTTATTTTGACGATGAATCAATCGTGATTTCAGCTGCTACGCAAACTTATCCGCGCCACGCTCCGGCCGTTCGATATCAATAAGAGCGGTAGCGATAACTGCGAAAACACGAGACTCGCTTTCGAAAACAGTGGCCTGAACATTGTTTGTTGTAAAAATTCCTGCGGGGCTTGGCAACGGCTAACTTCTAGAAGCAATTTGCACGGATTGTAATCTGCTGCCTGATAATAAAACGCCGCTCGTCGCAATCGTCGCACGGCAACGTCGTGCGGCGCGTGATGTAACGCGAAATTCAGTGCGCGCAAACCGAGTCAAAGTCAAAGGCGGGCAATATACCGCATTTCAAACGTCCATTTTTACGAGCCTAAAACTCATTCCATCGACCGCGTTTAGCACGACATAGCCCGCGGGCAGAATCGACGTACCTTGCAACGCGGAACATTTACGTTGTGGTCAGCGCGCGTTACCCGCTTACGGTAGCGCAAATTCGAAAGTGAAAGGGGGGGTTAGGTGGCGAGCGACGGGAGCGGGAAGGGACAAAGGACGCCATGAATTTTTATGAGCCCCGGAGTCGGACACGGTGACATTTCGATGCCATTGTCGACGGGCGCGTCGGTGTATGCTAGCATTGAGGGGCAGAGGAGTAATGAGTGTCCGTCCGAGGAAGGGGAAAGCCGAGTTACGCGTGTTGAAACACACGAGTGCTGATCGCCTCATCAGTCCGCGCTCGACGTCTCGGGAGACGAAAACTGGTCGCCGTAGTAGGAAGTCATCGGCAGCAGCAGCACGAGGATACGCGGCATGGACAATACGTGGATGAGATGCCAGTCATTGCAAGGGTTGCCGCCCGGTCAGCCGATATTACGTCACAGGAATCCTTTCCCTACCAGACCGTGGATATGCGAGAACGGGGCCGCCGCCGCCGCTGCGGGCGCCGGCAATATAGGCCTAAAGGGCATCATCGCTGGTACGTCTCTACGTTCCTTTTTGTCTTGCCACTCGTTCGACAACCACCTTGCACTCCTCGTCGAGTCACGTCCGCTTTCCAATTGCCCCTCCGTTTCTTGAACGAAAATGGTCGGCAACGGGAGAATGATGCTGTACGCGCAATCCTTGGCATCTGTCAAAAGGGGGGCTCGCATTGCATATGGTGTTACGAGAAAAACCGTAGAACGGCCGGAGGGGAGAGGGGGTAGGAGACCCGGCGCCATTCGACGCGCGACAGGGTCAAGGGTCGACTACCGCTTTAACCTCGGCTGAATATTATGCAAAATGTACCCTCGCATCGTCCTCATTTATTTATTTTCGCGTTCTTATGTCAGCAAAAACGGGTTCCTCGATCCGTTCGTGCTCCCCATGCTCGGGAGGGAGATGAATTTGAATGATATAGACTAGACGTGATTTTCCCATACAGGTGGAATTACGGGAGGAATAGAGATCTGTATAACTTATCCGACGGAATATGTGAAGACACAGTTGCAACTTGACGGCAAGGCAGGTGCTGGCAAGGAGTATACAGGAATAGCTGACTGTGTGAAGAAAACAATAAAGAATCGTGGGTTCTTTGGATTGTACCGTGGCCTTTCAGTGCTTTTGTATGGCTCCATACCAAAGTCTGCTGTGCGTTTTGGTGCATTTGAAACAGCAAAGAAGCATTTAGTAGATGCAGATGGCAATCTCAATGCTCAAAGAAGACTGCTGGCTGGTCTCTGTGCTGGTGTCTGTGAAGCCATTGTAGCAGTAACACCTATGGAAACGATAAAAGTCAAGTTTATCAACGATCAACGTTCTGCAAACCCAAGATATAAAAGCTTCTTTCATGGAGTGAAATTAATTGTCAAAGAAAGTGGTTAGTGTTCAGTTCACTTACTTCCAAATAATTTTAATGTGTAGATTTCAGTACTTCAAAGTATGAGGACAAATGTAACTTTAAAGTTTAAAATGTTCCGAAAAATATTATGAGCACAGAGAAAAGTTAATGAGAAGTTAATGAGAGGAGTATGTGTAGTAGAATGATAAAGGCAGATGTGGCACAGTGATAAGACATAGGCCTAAGTGAGCTCATATCACCTTGAACCATGATTAACTGTGGTTACATTATACAGCATGATGTAATAGAGGCTGCTAAAGTTACATTTTAGATACGCGACAGGAAAATAAATGAATGTGCATTAGACAAGCCATGTGTAAGACTTGCTAAGCATTACTTTTACTTTACAGGATTTAAGGGTGTATATCAAGGAGTGACACCAACTATATTAAAGCAAGGTTCAAACCAGGCTATCCGTTTCTTTGTAATGGAGACAATGAAAGACTGGTACAGAGGCGGAGATAACACTAAACCTGTCCCCAAATTAGTTGTTGGTGCATTTGGTGCAATTGCTGGGGCTGCTTCAGTATTTGGAAATACTCCAATTGATGTTGTAAAGACAAGGATGCAGGTGTGTATTTAAATTTTAATATAAACATATTTACATGCCCATGTGGAGCTTATACGATCTAAAAGATTATTTTACATCATATTGTCGGTTTTCATTTGTTTAGGGTTTGGAAGCTGCAAAATACAAAGGCACTTTAGACTGTATTGCTCAGGTATGGAAAAAGGAGGGTCCAACAGCATTCTACAAAGGAACCATTCCAAGACTAGGCAGAGTGTGCTTAGATGTCGCTATAACATTCATGATTTACGACTCATTCATGGAAATATTCAACAAAGTATGGCCTTGAACATTGCGAATCGCTATGTAATGAATCAATGTAAGTGATACACTACTGTTGCATTCATGTTGATACATTTTTTATAAGTGCGTTTGTATAGTGTAATTGTAAGAGGGATGATCGTAATGCGTGAATGTTTATATAACTGTATTATAAAACGAAATGGGATTACAAACGAATTTATCGGTTGTTCTGCTATTGCAGAATTGCTTGCCATGTTACACCATATAATCAGTGCGTGAAGTGAATTATGATGGAATACTTATATTTTTGTTAATTAATTCTTATGTGTATTGCATACACAACAATTGTAGTGCCAATGCACTTGCGTGCAATTATTATTTGAAGAACATAGTTGATGATCTCGTTCAGCATTGTCATTATTAGATATTAGCACTTTATGCAAAACATTCCATGTAGTTCCTTGCCATGCATTCACTGAAGCTTAGTACATGTGTGTACTGTTGCTCCACTGACTTTGTATGTGTATATTGTGTATATATATATAACGTTTGTTGCAATATTTAAGCAAATGCACAAATTTGTACAAAAGAGGAACTAAACGACATTATATCGATCATGCACTAAAATGTCGCAATACTATGATCTATTAGCATTATAATTATGCAGTAAAAGACATTTTCGAAAATGGCACAAAAATCACGAAACATTAATTATCTGTACATGATGATTATCACTTAATCATAACATCCGCATGCTGCTTAGATATAACGGCCATATAAGAAGCCGCTATCAGTATTGTGATATGTAAGTGAACGTGTACCTAAGCCCATGTCAACATAGATTAAGTGCGCCGCCAGACACGAAATTGGAAAATTGTTTTTTTTTTGCCTTTCTGTAATTTACACATTCCGTTATTAATAAGTTATTGATCATAAATTTGTCGAGTAATATATACATTTCTATCACAACTGCCTTCTGTCTATTTTTAACTAGCCCAACATTATATTATAGCGCGTATTACGTTATAAAAAGTATCGTCAATTCAAATTTCAAATCGGTACGCCGCTATTAAAGGTACGAAACAATTTTACGGATCGCTTTCACTGAAAGTTTTCCAACATTATGCAGTGCGCATGCTACGCGCGTGCGATATAAATCGGGACAGGTACGTGCTTCTATACGTTGCAATAACGAGTCCGGTTAATTAAAAAAAATGATGCTGTCATAGTCGGAGATCGGCGAGCGCTCCAGCAGCAGGAAGAAGAGCGGTGCAATCTGGCAGATCGCCTACCCGTATTCCTGCCTACTTATGTACCAACGATTTCTCAGCGCCTCGCGATGCCCGCGAACGTATCGGTGAAAAGCGCTGCGGTTGGCGGTCGAGTGGTAAGGCCCCAATTTCTGTGTGTCGTTCTCGTAAATGCCTGGGCGAGCGGAGATCCTCTCTCATTTCTGTATTTATACATCTACATACAGCGGCCGGCGGAGACGTGCCAATAAAATATGTGCATAAGCGCGCTGGCCGTGTGGTGAGGTATGAAACCGCGCGTACACACGCAGGGATGAAAGGAAGGTGAGAGAGGGAGCGAAAGAGAGAGGCCCCGTAGTAGAGAAGCGAGCAGTGCCGGCCCCACTCTGGGCCCAAGGGGGGACCCGGGGTCACATTCCAAGATGGCTGTGCCTGAGGAATGCAGTGGGTGCCCCCCTAAGACGCCTTCCTCCCTCCTTTTTTATTAATCGAACCAATTTATCCGTCCTAGCGAAAAGTGACTCCCGCTCGTTTTCACGACACAGTGAGGTTGACGTGAGTCCCCGTGCGAGTGCCGTTGTGTCCCCGAAACACGGTATTACGGTGACTGGGACGTCAGTGAAAAAAGAGAAGGCGATGCGGGAAGTCGTAGGGAGAAGGACCTCACGTACTAAAGCCCGGGGCCTTATCTAATGGAGCTCCCTCGCCGCGGATAATGCCCATGCAAGAGGATGCTACTGGCTCGTCTTAAGCAATGTCTCATAGGGATATCTCTGAGGTAACGGTATAGCCGTTCTCCGGTATGTATGCGCTCAAATTATTGTTGCAATTTGCAATTGCATTTGTTCTGTTTCCTCTGGTCAGTTCTATTATGGCTAGTGCAGCACCTCTATTGCCATACCACTATATAAGGATGTCATGTGTTCCATTAGATAAACATTGTGTTGTTTTTAAAATGACAAACGTGGACTTAGTATATACAGTTGTTATTGTAGATAGTTTGCAATACGTTAACAAGGATACTAGTTTGGATACACAATGTCATAATACTAGTTTAGGGGATGTTCTGTAACTGTGTATATATATCAAGTTTAAAGATTTACTGCTATTATACATTCTTTATTGATAGAAAAAGTATGCTTATTTTGACTATTATAGTGTGTTTGTTTACACATTTTTTATTCCATACTTCTTCGTTTCTTTAATGTGTACAGGTGGAGCCCGAAGGTACGTCGGCCTTGGCTGCTGGATCACGGTCATTATTCTTAGAAACAGTACGCCGGAGTAATGCTGCATGCCAAAATGGAGATTATGCGCTTGCTGCTACCTTGTATACAGAAGCACTTGCTTTGGATCCCCTCAGTCACGTCTTATATTCAAACAGATCAGCTGCTAGGCTCAAGATGGGCCTGTTTGCACTTGCACTGCAAGATGCAGTCAGAGCTACAGAGCTCAGTCCACAGTGGCCAAAAGTATGTACATATATTTTACACACATCATGAGCACATTTTCAGGTATACTTTACTCTCTAGGCCTATTACCGTCAAGGGGTTGCCCTACAATGTTTGGGGAGGCATGGGGAGGCTCTTGTGGCCTTTAGCTCAGGCCTGGCCCATGACCCCTCCAATCATCAATTATTATCAGGACTCGTAGAAGCATCATTGAAGTCTCCTCTACGTCCAACATTGGAGCCAACATTTCAGCAATTGCGTGCAATGAAATTGGACGAATCGCCGTTCGTAGTAATTTCCGTTGTTGGACAGGAACTTCTGGGAGCAGGGCAGTACAGGGCAGCAGCCGGTGTACTTGAAGCTGCTCTGAGCATTGGTTCATGCAGTTTAAAACTAAGGGGTTCTGTGTTTTCCGCTCTGTCCAGCGCATATTGGGCGTTAAATTCATTAGACAAAGCTATTAACTACATGCAACAAGACTTGGGTCAGTTGCAATCTTCGAGCCAACAATTGAAATGAGTGGTTTGAGAGTAACAAGGTTTTTTCTGTAGGTGTCGCACGATCGTTGGGAGACACGCAAGGCGAATGTCGGGCTCATGGAAATTTGGGGTCCGCATACTTCAGTAAAGGTAGTTTTAAGGAAGCCCTTACGGCGCATAGATACCAATTGGTGCTGGCTATGAAATGCAAAGATACGCAGGCTGCAGCTTCCGCTTTGACCAGCCTCGGTCATGTATACACGGCGATCGGGGATCTACCGAATGCGCTGGCCTCGCACAAACAATGTGTTCAGCTGGTTAAGCAGATGGGAGACCGTCTTCAAGAAGCACGCGAGATCGGTAATGTGGGAGCGGTGTACCTGGCCATGGGTGAATTTGAGAGTGCTGTAGATTGTCACACGCAACATCTGAGAATAGCGAGACGCCTAGGAGATCGGGTCGAGGAGGCGAGAGCGTTTAGTAATTTAGGATCGTCTCATCACTATCGTAGAAATTTTGGTCAGGCGATGGCTTATCACGAGAATGTTTTAAGAATAGCTCAGGAACTTGGAGATAGAGCAATAGAAACGAGAGCTTATGCCGGCTTGGGTCATGCTGCGAGATGTGCAGGTGAAAAACTTTCTTGAGACGAACAATAACGAGGAAAGGCAACGAAAGTGCACAATTCATTGTGTAATAATATATGTCTCGACTGTATTCCCATATAGGCGATCTTGCGCAAGCTAAGCTCTGGCATCAAAGGCAGCTCGATGTCGCGCTGGCTACGAAAGATAAGGTAGCAGAGGGTCGAGCCTGTAGTAACTTAGGGATCGTTTACCAATTGCTCGGCGAACATGATGCTGCGCTTAAGTTACACCAGGCTCACTTAGGAATAGCCAGAGCTCTAGGAGATAAGGCTGGAATGGGCAGAGCATACGGTAACATTGGAAATGCGTACAATGCCTTAGGATATTACGAGCAAGCGATTAAGTATCATAAGCAGGAGTTGACAATCAGTAAAGAGGTACTGATGACATTTTCCAACAAACATTTTTTTGGACGATAAGAGACACTCACTTTCTCACCTTGAACAGGTCAACGATCGGAGTTCCGAAGCGAGTACACATGGAAATTTAGCCGTCGCATATCAGGCTGTACAGGGTCATGAAGCCGCTCTGCGTCACTACAGGGCGCACTTAGCTATAGCTCGGGAATTGAAGGACACGGCCGGCGAAGCATGTGCCTTACTGAATCTTGCCAATTGTCTGTCCTCTCGCGGTAGATTTGAGGAGGCAATTCCTTATTACGAACAGTATCTAATGTTATCCCAGGAAATGCACGACGTTGAGGGAGAGGCTAAGGCTTGTCACTTCTTGGGATACGCTCATTATTGTTTAGGAAATCATCGTGAAGCGGTTAGGTATTACGATCAGGACTTAGCGTTGGCTAAGGACTTGCAGGATAAGTCCGGAATGGGTAGGGCTTACTGTAATTTAGGACTGGCACATTTGGCACTTGAAAATTTGGATACGGCCTTAGAATGTCAAAAGTATTACTTAGGTGAGGCTGATTGGTATTGCTGTTGAATGGTTTTTTTATTGCATAAAGGATTGTTTCGCTTTACACGCATTTGTATTCACACATAGCTATTGCGCATATGACTAAGCACTTGGCTGGTAAATTTCGAGCCTTGGGGAATATCGGCGATTGCCTTCTAAGACTTGGCGAAGCTGAGGAGGCGATAAAAATGCATCAGCGCCAATTGAATCTAGGACGCCAAGCAGGTGACCGTACTTTAGAAGCTGCTGCTTACGGAGCTCTCGGAATTGCGCATAGGGCAACAAAGAATTTTGATAAAGCGTTAGGGTTCCATACACAGGAATTGACTTTGAGGCAGGAAGCTGGTGATTTGCGAGGGGAGTGTAGAGCTCATGGAAACTTGGGCGCCGTTCATATGGCACTAGGTCAATATACTCATGCAGTAAAATGCTATCAAGAGCAATTGGAAAGAGCAAAGGAATTGGCAGACTCTGGAGTTGAAGCTCAAGCTTTAGGTAAGATAAGTTACATATTATTAATTTCAAACACGTTTAGAAGCCTGCATACTACTTATGTTGTACAGGAAATTTAGGTATAGCCAGGTTAAACATGGCTCACTATGAGGATGCTATTGGATATTTCGAACAGCAGCTGGCAACCTTGGAACCACTAACAACTGGCACTGCCTTGCTGGATAAAGCCCGGGCACTCGGAAATTTAGGCGACTGCTACGAAGCTTTGGGAGATCCAGAAGAAGCTATCAAGTGTCATGAACAACAACTAGCAGCCGCAACAAAGTTAAAGAGCATACGCGACCAAGAAAGAGCGTACCGGGGTTTAGGAAGGGCACGTGAGGCCTCCGGAAATTTACAAGAAGCCCTTGTCTGTTTCGAGAAACGATTAGTGGCTGCGCATGAAGTTGATAGTCCAGAAGCAAGAGGAGCTGCTTATGGAGACCTTGGTCAGTCATTTGACGGTTTCACAAAACTGCTGCTTTTAGCGGGTTGTCAATTCCTTAAAGTCACTGTTTCACTGTAGGTAGAGTACATGCAGCACTGGGTAACCACGAACAAGCCGTTAGTTGCTTATCTCATCAACTTGCCCTTGCCAGAGGCCTTGGCGATAAGGCTGCCGAAGCGGAAGCTGCGAGTGGTTTGGGAGCTGTTCATCTTCTGATGGACGATCCAAACTCCGCACTGAGGCACCACCAACTTGAACTTTCCATCGCCGAAGGTTTAGATGCAGCTGGACTACAAGCAAGAGCTTGCGCCAACTTGGGCGTGACTCAAGAGGCACTGGGACAGTTTGAAGAAGCCATAAGACTTCAAGAACAGTCTCTGAGTCTCGCAGCAGCCGCTGGCGATCAACCGGCCAGGGCAGCGGCATTTTCAAGCCTTGGTCGACTGCATCACTTGTGCGGCGACCTATCTCGAGCGCTGAGTTACCTTCAATCGGGTCTCTCATTGTCAGAAGGCTTGGGAAGAAGAGAAGAAGCTGCCAGGTTACGACACAGACTCGGATTGGTGCATTGGGAAGCAGGGGAAGCAACGATTGCAGTGGAACATTTAGAAAAGGCAGCCAATTTATTGGAATCTTTGGACGGGTCGTCTTCATCTTTAACTTGCGGCCAGCCAAACAAAGCTGAACTTCTGTCCGAGACCTATCGAATGCTGCAGAAGGTGCTAATAAGCCTGAGCAGAGCGGAGGAGGCATTGAACTGGGCAGAGAGGTCAAGACGATCACGGAGTAATTCCTTGGATGACGCCGCACATTATTCAGAAATTATAGACCGGCAACGCGGAGTTATCCTCTATTACAGGTATGGCATAAGTGACGATTGAAGAAAATTATCCAACGTTAGAGCAACTGTTTAATTTCCACTAACGTTTCAGCGAAGTGGGATGCGAACTGCACGCATGGTGCTTGGCACCGGGTAGAGGACTTCTTAGGTTTCATTCTACGACCTTGGACGATGGTATGGATTTAGAGAAAAGAGTAATGCAGGCACGGGAAGCTCTTTTGGACGAATCGAGCGAACTGGTTGAAGAGTCGACTAAAATTCCTTCCCGCGGACATCATCTGAACGCGAGCTCCTACAGTCTCAGCAGTTTGTTCAGCGTTGGCTCTGTTAGCTCTCGAGCCGGAAGTGCACGTTGGGGACGCGGGGCAAAGGGTCCATCGTGGCAAGCGCCATTGCCGATTCAATTACTGTACGACCTGTTACTGGCACCGTTTGAAGATCTCTTGCCGCCTGCGCGTAAAGAACTGATCATGGTGGTTGAGAAATCACTGTACCTAGCGCCATTCCCGGCGTTACAGTCAAATCCAGGAGAAGATTACTTATGTGAAAGATTTTCATTGCTCGTGGTACCGTCGTTAGCCGCTCTTAGGAAGAGATCAAAGACTCCGATGCCGGAAGGTGGTGCGACGGTTGCAGCGTTGGTTGCGGGAAATCCAGTGCTCCCGGAAGAAGTTAGAGAAGAGTACGGCTGGCCAGAAAATGTTACGTCGACAGAAACAGAGGCTGAAATCGTTGCTGAATTGCTAGAAGCTCGTGCACTGACTGGTGAGTTACATAAACATTTGGCTATTATCATGTACGTGTGCAGCATGTATCAACCGTTACATTATCTAGGTGCTGAGGCTACAAGATCAGCCGTATTAAGATCCCTTCCCGATGCCGAGTGTGTGCATTTAACTGCTCCAGTATTCTGGAACACTGCGAGCTTGGCACTGACGCCCGATCAGTGCGAAGAACCGTCCGAAAGGCCCGAGTACTTATTAAATTGCGCAGACATATTGAGGCTGAAGATAGCTGCTCGTCTGGTGGTTATATCTAGTGGCCACTGTTGGAGCAGTGTCGAAAATATGGCCACTAAGCCAGATGGCGTACAAAATCTTGTCAAAGCCTTGTTGAACGCAGGTGCGCAATGCGTACTCGTGGGAATGTGGGCAGTTCCACCCACGGCAGGTAGTATTCTGTTGCGAGCATTTTACAGCGCAATGTTGCAAGGTGCAAGAGCTTCAAGGGCACTCGCTGAAGCGATGCAAACTGTTCAGCATACGAGGCATTTTGCTCACCCTGCTAACTGGGCAGGTTGGCTACTCGTTGGAGGAGACACTAGATTATCAAATAAGGTAGGAGAATATTTAGATTGCTTTAGAAACTGAGCATAACAGCCTTCAACACAAAATACTCGGTAGCGTATATTTATCGACATCGTCTGACACTTGCCTTATTAGGTTGCACTGATGGGACAAGCTTTGGCGGAATTGTTGCGTGGCGGTCCGGAACAAAATCGCGATGCACTGCGAGTGACTCTTCACTTGGTAGAGAAATCATTGCAAAGAATACATCGTGGTCAGAAGAACGCTATGTACACGACGCAACGAAGTATCGAGAATAAAGTTGGGTCCGCTGCTGGCTGGCGAGAACTGTTAATGTCGGTCGGCTTCAGGTTTGAACCAGCTGGCAATGGAATACCATCATCTGTATTTTTCCCACAAAGTGATCCGGAAGAACGACTTACGAGGTGTAGTGCAAGTTTGCAAGCGTTATTGGGATTAGGTCAAGCATCGTTGCATGCTCTTGCCAGACTTTTACAGGTAATGGCTCGATTTGGAGAATTTCATATTAATCGCGGTGCGTTTTAATTTTAAACAACGGTGTGACATTCTTTATGGCTTTAGGCTCCGGAAGCAGCGGAAGACGTAATCTCTGCGATGAGAAGGGCAAGTTGTGCAACAGAAGGTCAAGAAGTCACCTTACCTGTCCAGGTGTGGAGGGCATCGGGATCTCACGAGTTGTTTGCCAGCTTAGGTTTCGATTTAATGGAAGTCGGTCAATCAGAGGTAATTTTACGAACTGGAAAACAGGCATCGCGTCGGGCTGTTCAGTTTGCACTTCAAGCACTGTTAGCGTTATTCGGTAAGTGTAACATATATTTCATAATGGAAATGGTCGTATTGCAATGCGCAGCGAGCTATTGATTCTCTCGTAACACTTCAGACACGCAAGAGGCACCGAAGAGTTTGAGTTTAGATTCGAGCAGCTCAATGGAGAGCCTGACCTCTGCGGCTCACACCGAGAAGAATCATCTAGAAAGGCCGAGATTAGGAGGAGCGTTTGCGAGTTACGTAAGACACCGTGGCGAACCCGATGGCAAGACTATGGAACCGCCGAACATCCCTATACCCACATCTCGGCAGCCTTGCCAAAATGGAGGGGGAGGTATGTGCCTAATCAATAAGGGAATATACAAATATACGTTAATCTCTGAAGGTACAATCCGTAACACTATTACTAACTGTACCAGGTGAATCGGATGTGGCGTTTACTCCAAGTCCGCCGGTCGCGCTGAATTTGAATCATCAGACCAGAATCCGAAACCTATATCCCGACCAGAATGTACGGCCGGGCTCTAGTTCCAGCAGTTCGGTGACCGACTGGGACAATGGCCATGCCACCGTACTGCGACGACAGCCATTACCACCTTTACCTGCGACAGTGTTAGAGAGACTGAGCGTGAGGACAGAAATTGGCTCAAATTCGCCGAGAAAGCCACGACATCCGACATCGAACGAAGATATTTGCTCACAGACGGAATCCACGCAGTCGGCGGAGCCACATCCGCAAAATCTGCGTAATTTGGCTACGTCCCTGACGAGCTTAACTCGAGAACTGACGCCTACCATTTCGGAGGTATATCACGAGCGAAACTTGGGCCTCGGCCTAGCACCGTCCCTGTCGAAGTTGCTTGAGGAAGTAGGTTCGGTTCACGACAGCGAGGAGATACAGACATCCAGAACGGGACACAGTCAGGCACAGAACTGGATACAAAGTGAGCCGGAATTGTGTAGACGAGATGAGGCTGACGGTAGATCGATTGCGGAATCACAGTGCAGCGCTACCAGTTCAAACAAAATACATAGAAAAGCTCCACCACCGCCGGTATAGATTATTTATATCGTATTTATGTACGCGTTAAGCGATGATTTGATACAGACTATGGCATTGGGTACCAAAGAGACTGATCTTCAATTTGATTGCAAAAATCAATCATGATCTTCATAATAATTTTGAAGCGTATGTTCAATCAACGAAATCAAAGACTTATAATGCAAAGTACTTAAATCAATTACCCAATGCTATATCTGTACTTGTGAACATAGAGAATGTATTATATTATCATTAAGGTGAATAACTGACATAATATTATGTTAATATTTGGCAAACAAAAGTGTGTGACTGGCTTTCTGCATGTTGTTACTTACCAAAATTACATATTGCGTAATATTACATTGAACATTTCCATCTCATTTAAGTCACGTTCTATATTTTAATATATTGTATTATGCATATAGTTTCCTGGTAAATGTATCACCCCACTTATTATTTTTATCCGACTGAATAACCATATTTCCCAATAGATAAGAGTATAAAATGTGTGTCCTGTGCATTTGTCAATAAAAACAGAGAGAAGAAAAAAATTTATTAGACTTTAAGTTACCCAGAGGGTAAAAATGGATAAAAAAGAGAGTAACAAAAAATTTGACAAAGACAAGATCATTTAAAAAAGAATGAAAATTTATTGAGAAAAATAAATAAATGATTAATATAACTTTAAATGTCCAGTAACTTTGTCTACTTGCAATGCTGGTCCTGGACCAACTGCGCATACAGTTCTGCTCCCTGAGGCTATTTGAGTTCTACCTGCATCCTGCACTACGTTTGACAAAAGGCCAATTTGCTTTGCATGCCTTGATATTGCTATCAGAGCAGCTTCACTGTCAACCTACAGAGAGTACGTTTCCTCATGAAATTATTATGTCTATTGCAACAAATACTAATAAAATACATTATATATTACATATATAAAATACATTATATATATATAAAATATATTATATACTATATATTACCTTAAGAGCAATTTTGGCTTGTCCACTTTCTTCCCAGCCACGTAAGATTTGAGGGCGCTTTGTGGCAGCTTTATAGGCTGCAACTGCTGCATGCGCACATTGTGCAGCTGCTTTGCCCTTACCCATTTTCAAATCTGTCCTAACTACTAATGCTAATTTGTAGTTATCATAGTCTTCCGCTATCACCTGTTAAATTATTTAAAGATCACGTGTTTGTATAATTATATTCCTAACAATGAAGTATTGACAACATTGGAGCACAAATATTTTACTTACCACAGAGGAATCATTACTCTGTTCTGATTGCGCTAATTTCCTACGACCGAAGTATGCCATTACTCTATAAATACAATAACCGATCACTGTCGCTATAGCAAATCCGAGTTTTGGATCTCCAGCGCTAACGTCCACCAAATATTTCATGATATCTTGCGGCATCCTCGTACGCAATATAACGCAACTGGAACTGTTGCACCACGTCACCAGGTGTATCCTTCAAATCTTCCACTTCCGATGTAAACACTTAAGATAATTGAATTGTGCACAATAAAGAGGGGGAGACAATTGTTCTGCAATAAATATTTGAAACCGATATCCCTGCCGGAACACGCTGCTCACGAGGACTCGTGACACACACCTAGCTTCCCTTTACGGAGCTCGTGACTATATACAAGACTCTTTGTTTGGAGCTATAAGCGTATTCTGGCGTTGACTGGCGTATACTGCCGAATGAACCGGGAAAACAACGAGAGGAGAGCAGAAACCAAGCAACCGTGTTACACACGATCAACGTAATGGGAGCTCCGTTTCCATCAGTTCGTGGAAATAGCACTCATCTCGGAGAGAAATGAAACATAGCTCCAATGCGAACGACCAATAAGATCGTACAAAGCCGCGCCGACAATTGGTCCATGTCCAGGATGACCGCAAACTAGACTTGCCAGTCTGGTCAAGTGTCGATGACTGTATCATGGCCCCAGTGACCCCGGCGGAATAGGAAGAAAAAAGGCGGAAATTAAACGCGAATTACAACGCGCTCGTCTCTTGCGTTTCGTGTAATCATGGTGCGCTCCGCGTTCTCATACGCGCTCCAACAAACATCCAATGTGGCGGCTGACCACGGAAGGTTATGGATTAAAGCTCCGGGGTGTGGCATTATATTGTGACTTATGAAAATGAATTGAACGCTGGACGTGGGGACGTTCAAATCGTGCGCACTTGTTTCTCGCGTGAGTGTCGGCCGCGCCAAGACTGTTTTCATTGAACCGGAGGCCAGGATACGGCGACGTCTTGGTTTAAAATTTGAACAGGTCCGCGACGGGGGGTGAGTGATTCGTACGGTGTCGACTTTTTTTTTCCCCCCTTTCCCTCATCGGAAAAGTCTTTCCCAGTGTTTTCCCCCCGGGAACGGTTTAAGTGCGCCTGCCAATGCGTGATGACGGTCGCGTTGCGCGTTGTTTTGGTGTTGTGGGGATGTGAGGGGCAAGGTATTCGCGATACGGTTAGATACGCTTCAGAGGGATACGGGACTCTGTGAAGCGCTGCGAAGGAGTTGGTCATCGGCTGGCTGTCTCGGGCAGTAGGGTACGGTCCATGAAATCACGTGTATTAAAATCTACGTGGGATGTTGGGCGCTATCACCCCCACTCAGCCCCACGAGTACACCGAAATGTCACGGTTAGCCGACTACTTTGTGGTGGTCGGCTACGACCACGAGAAAGAAAGTAAGGATTTCAAAGGTGAACCATCAATTTTTTTTATCCAACTGTCTAACGAATACGAGGTAGATTGACGTCAGTCGCTGTGCGCGCGTTTCTGATGTCATCGCTTTTGTTTGATTATGAAAGCAAAGTCTAATATCTTTTTTCTTTCCTCCAACCAAATGATTAATACTTGTCATAGGAAAGATTTAAAAAAAAAAAAAGTACGAGGCTTGCTATTAATAGCATGGCTGTATACATTTTTCATTGCTACCTAGGCGCACATATATTTTTACATGCAGATATTTTTTTTTTAATTTAATTTGTTAGTTTGTAAAGAATTTCCCGATATTATTTTAGGGGGTGGTATAAGTAACGGTGTCATCTTACAAAGATTCCCAGAAAAAGATTGGGCAGACACCCCATTCATTGAAGGCATAGAATGGGTAAGACTCTCCTTGACCTAGAAGATAAATATATACCAGAAACTCAGGTTAACCCGCATCATTTTATAGTTTTGCCAACCGCAAGGATGGGCATTATCAACAGACAGGCAAGAGCCCAGGTTTTTTGTATCGATATTAACAGATATCGATGCAAACAGACACTATTGTGCATGCATGTGCTTCAATGAAACAGTATCTATCATGCCCAGCAAACCGGCTGATGAGGAAGAAGATCCCTTGGAAGGTGATAGTCGCTCATTAGTCAGAACAATGCCCACAATTGCACATCACAGCATTATGTATGCACCCAAGTGTCTGGTGCTGGTTTCCAGACTTGATTACATTGAAACATTTAGAGTAAGAATATATATATAACGTAATGCAATTAGGACTTCATTACAATTCCACAAGAACCATATGTTTTTGATAACAATACTTTTGCAGAACTGCCTGGGCATTATTTATACTGTGTATGTAGAAAATCTCGGTATACCACTAGAGACATTGATAGGAAATATACTAGGATGCATACAAGTCCCCCCTGCAGGTGGGCCACAAGTAAGGTTCAGCATTGGAGCAGGTGATCGCCAAGCTCTTCAACCACCAATTAGCCCATCTCTTCCAATAACCCATACTAGCGTTAATCTTTTATTTCACCAATTAGGTAAGACTGTGATGACAGCTTGTAGTCACACATAAAACAGTGACTTTCCTATTTTAACACAAGTAATTGTTTCCAGGTATTCGTAATGTATTAGTATTATTTTGTGCTGTTATGACGGAACATAAAATACTCTTTCACTCAGCGAGTTATTCGCGACTGACTGAAGGCTGCCGTGCACTCACGGCCCTAATGTATCCATTTCGATACACGCACGTTTACATTCCTCTTTTGCCAGCGGCTCTAGTCGAAGTTCTCAGTACGCCAACTCCGTTTATTATGGGCGTGCACAGCTCGTTAAAGCATGAAGTTGCGGAGCTTGTAAGATATTTTTAATCCACTTTTAATTCAGCGATTGTTTCTGTGCTCCATAACAAGTATTTTGTTCATTTACGTTTAACAGATGGATGTGATAGTTGCGGACTTGGATGGAGGATCTATAATGGTTCCAGACGGAGTTTCACTCGCGCTGCTTCCAGAACCTCTTCTCTCGAATACACAGGATGCGTTATCGTTGATATTACAACCGGAATTGGCTTGTGCCGATTATGCTTTTCCTCCTCTCGCGACAAGAGCACCACACTCGCCGATGTTAGACAAAGAACTTAGAGCTGTCTTTATGAGAGCTTTTGCTCAACTGCTGCAGGGCTATCGTAGTTGCCTCACATTGATACGAATACATCCGAAGCCAGTCATTACGTTTCACAAAGTACGAATTTTATTTACTGCATGCGTTCATTAATTGATTATGCGTCAGGTGGTCATTGAGATGTATGAAATGATCGTTTGCTGGGTGATAGGCTGCATTCTTGGGAGAACGTGGCCTGACCGATTGTGATTTTACTACCAGAGTATTGGATTGCATGTTTTTTACATCTTTCATCGCGGAGAGGGGTCCGCCATGGAGACCGTGCGACGTATGGGACGAATTATATAGCAATTTGAGTGATCAGCTGAAGCAGGAAGTGCAAGATCACAGTATGTATGTTTATTCAGGCAGTCTATTCAATTTGCTGATTGCCACGCGTAATCTCTCGTTATCTGCAGGACTTCTATTGACACATATCCAGGAACTGGCGCAACAGTTGTATTTGAACGAGAATCCGAATCCGCAGCCCTATGTACAGAAAATATTGAAGCCGCCCGAAGGCGCTTTTGCGAGAATTCATCAACCTCTTTTACCAAAAATAAATGCTGAGCAAGTCCAAGCGATCATAGACGAGGGTCTTGCCAAAAGTAATCTGAAAGTTAGGTCAGTTCAACGTCTCTCATTGATTCGCATTAAAAATAGAAATTACTGTAACGTCAACAGCGATATCATGCCCATTCTCCGTTCTAACGCAGATTGTCATCTTTGAGACCGATACAGCCGCGCATCGTTCCTATGGGGCCACATATATCGTTTGTCCATGACACTAGACACCTGGTCAGCAATTCGGCGCGCCGACTCGAGGTTCTGCGAAACTGTATAAACTGTATATTTGAGAATAAGATATCGGACGCACGAAAGACATTCCCGGCTGTCCTGCGCGCTCTCAAGAGTAAAGCCGCGCGTCTGGCTCTATGCATGGAACTGTCGCAGCACGTTGTCGGGAACAAGGCCATGCTGGAGCATCAACAGTTCGATCTCGTGGTACGGTTGATGAACTGCGCCTTGCAAGACGACTCGTCCATGGACGAGCATGGCGTCGCGGCCGCTCTGCTTCCATTGGCAACGGCGTTCTGCCGAAAGCTGTGCACGGGCGTGATACAGTTCGCCTACACGTGCATCCAGGAGCATCCCGTCTGGCAGAATCAACAGTTCTGGGAAGACGCTTTTTATCTGGACGTGCAAAAGGATGTGAAGCGATTATATCTGCCCGGCGATAATTCGCCGCCGAGGCTCATGAACGACGGCATTCTCAGTCCGATAAGTCCGCGGGAGAGCAAGGAGTTCCCATTCCGCGACAGATACTCATCGATTTATCAGGTCCAGGAACCGTCCGCCCTGGAGATCGCCGCCGAACAGATGAGGATCTGGTCGTCCGTCGACCCGGACAAGCAGCGTGAATTGATCGCCAGCGAAGAGAGTACGATGTACAGTCAAGCCATTCATTACGCGAACAGAATGGTTTATCTATTAGTGCCACTGGATATAGGGTCGAAGACTCATCGTCAGGATAACGTTTACGACGATGAAAGAGCTAGTAATAGTGTCACAAATAGGTACGTTTTGTATTTCTTTTATAATGTACAGCGATTCCTTGATACAGACCTATCGTGCTCAAACCGCATTTCTTCTTCGATTACGTACAGTGTGGCAAGTGATAGCGGTGATGCGGAATCCGGATTCGAGGAAACCGATCCAGGAGAAACTGGCTGCGCCGTCATAAGAATGGTCTCACGTTTCGTCGACCGCGTTTGCACGGAGGGCGGTGTTAGTGCCGAGCATGTTAGATGCTTGCATCAGATGGTTCCTGGCGTTGTACATATGCATATTGAGACTCTCGAGGCGGTGCACAGGGAAAGCAAGCGATTACCTCCGATACAAAAGGTAATTGAACCGTAAATCGAATCTTCCCACGGTAATTTCAGCGGCGTGTTCCATCGGAGACAATAAACCTGAATCTTCTTCAGCCCAAGATCCTGACACCGAACATGTTGCCTGGAGAGGATGTGATAATGGACGGTTTACGAGTCTATCTGCTACCGGACGGTCGGGAAGAAAGTTCAGCTGGACACCCGAAGATACCACCGCTGCTTCCGGCAGAGGGTGCCATTTTCCTGACCAATTATAGAATAGTATTCAAAGGAATTCCCTGCGATCCGTTCGGTAAATAACTTGATTAAAGAAAAATGCATTACTGTCGCATCGCTACGTTCACATATTATATTATTGATGTAACCTGTTATATTTGACAGCGTGCGAGCAATTGGTAGTTCGGGCTTTCCCTGTGACGTCTTTGACGAAAGAGAAACGAGTTGCCGTGCAGCACTTGGCGCATTTAGACCAGTGCCTTCAAGAAGGCCTACAACTACGTTCATGTACATTTCAGCTAATAAAATTGGCGTTCGATGAAGAAGTTACGCCCGAAAATATTGAAACCCTGAGGAAATTGGTTCACAAAGCTCGATATCCACCGCATATCTTCCATCATTTTGCTTTCAATGGTCAAGTCTTAGTTCAACAGACTGCTCATCATAAAGGAAAGGAAAAGAATGCTACCTTGAAGTGAGCATAAGCAATCTAACTTCTTTAATGTATACTGACTTCCTGGAGTAAATTAATTTTTCACGTACACTTTCGTAGGGGTTTCGCAAAGAAGACGCTCTTGAAAACTGCACGTAAAGCTGGCTTCAAGCCAAAACAGTCATCGAAAAGGCAAAAGTACGTTTTACCAAACATGAACTTGGTTACTAACAGTAAATACATGACATCCCCCGGAAGAATGAGTTTGCCAGTTACAGATAACAATGATCTGAGTCATGACGATGATCTTAGCGGTAAGTTTCGTATGTTGTAGGGGCACTGTTCCCATTCGTTCCCAATTTCGAACAATGCCTAAAATGTTTCCTGATTACTTCCTCGTTTCTACAGTAGATGACTTTGAAATTCCGGGCATCATCGCACCGCCGCCTACAGATGCAAAGACACTGGAGCGTCTGTCCGAACGTAGTTACGTCAGGGATTGGTATCGTTTAGGCCTATGCTCGAACGGTCCTCACAGTAACCGTCGCAGTGAACCCTTCCGATTGACATCCGTCAATTGTGCCTACATGATGTGCAGAAGTTATCCAGCCCTCGTGGTTGTTCCCAGTTCTGTGTCGGATGAGAGCATTCGCAGATTTTGTCGACTGTATCGTCACAGTCGGATACCTGTTGTCACGTGGAGACATCCCAGAACGAAAGCACTGTTAATCAGGGGCGCTGGGTATCATGGAAAAGGTGTTATGGGAATGCTGAAAGCTCATCCCCCGTCGGGTGGAAATTTGAAAGGTATATAGGAATACATATTTGTGCTTGATACATAGATAAAAGATAGATCTAACATTATGTATATTGAAAATTTTGTATTGTTATGCAGCAACTTCGTCGGAGACAACGTCTTCTCTGGAACAAGAAAAATATATCATGGCTCTTGTGGCTGCAACACCCTTATCCGTATTACGTCAAGGTTCAGCATGGGGAATGTCGGATAGTTCTCTTAGTATAGATTCTTTATTGCTGGCTGCCGAGGATCGTAATGCCACACCTGAACAGTCACGAAGGAATCCATTCAACAAAGCTATAGGGACTTTGGGGTACTTAATTTTATAGAATGTATAAAATATTGTAAACGACAGAAGTGTAGTTTGCGATAACAAATGGATTGATTTTTAAGGTCCTCGGGTGGGAAAGGTCCGAAGAATTTTGGACGTTGGGGTTCTCTGAAGGATAAGAGGCACAATTCTCAAGCCTCGTTAACTTCTGTACACCAACGTGGTACTGTTCGACATTCAGCAGATTCTGATAGCGGTACTGAATGTGTGCACACGTTCCAACGCGCTGCACTTTACATTCTTGGCGAGAAAGCGCATATGAAAGTAAGGGCTACAAAAATATTACATAATCATGTGTTTTGCGACATTCATAATTCGATAATTTCGTCTGCTAGGGTGTCAAGGCAGAGTCAGCACCAAAAACTGATTTCATACCAGTAGAATATTACGATGTCAGACACACTAAAGCCGCTTTCAAGAAGCTGATGAGAGCATGCGTGCCAAGCTCACCAAACATAGAACCTGATCAGAGTTTCTACAAGTAAGTGTTATATTTCCTGGAAGTCAAGATAATCGTTGCTCGCTCATTATCATGTTCTACGTTTCAGATTAATCGAGAGTTCAGAATGGCTACAACAGCTACAAAACTTAATGCAATTATCTGGGGCTGTGATAGATTTGATGGACGTGCAAGGATCGTCCGTGGCTGTTTGCTTGGAAGACGGATGGGACACAACGGCGACTGTTTGCTCCGTCGCACAGGTCTGCCTCGATCCACACTATAGAACCATCGAAGGATTCAGAACGCTGATAGAAAAGGAGTGGCTCGGCTTCGGCCACAGATTCGGGCACCGCAGCAATCTGGCCGCAAACTCGCAAACCACAAACTTTACCCCGACCTTCCTGCAATTCCTGGACATAGTGCATCAGATTCAAAAACAGTTTCCGTTAGCATTCGAATTTAACGAATATTATCTGAAGTTCTTGGCGTACCACTCGGTGTCGTGTCGGTTCCGTACATTTTTGCTCGACTGCGAGTTCGATCGTGTGGAGTGTGGAATCACCGCCGTTGAAGATAAACGTGGGTCATTGACGAGTCATCACAAGGGTGTCGATACGGGCAGCGATGACGAAACAATTTATCCCGGAGGTCGACTGGCCGGAGCGAATGTCGGATGTAATCTGGGACAGAGCATATTCGATTACATCGAGAAACAGCATGCGAGATGCCCGCTATTCTACAATTTCATGTACACACCCAATACGGAACATACTGTCCTGAGGCCGGTCTCACATTTACCGAGTCTCGATATCTGGCAGTACTACTTGGAAGAGGAGTTGGCGCATGGGCCGGCATACGACCTTGAAATTCTGCAGCAGGACTCGCAGCAAGAAGAAGAAGCGGAGGCGGCTGATGGCGTCGTTAAGAGTAATCGAAAAGTAGTTACGCAAGGGTATGAGTCATATTTAATTGTATTCTCCTTCTTCGAAAAATTAAGAAACTGACTTAAACTTTCGTAATTCTCTTTTTTTAGATATGACGGAGTAAGCACAATCGTACCTGATCAATTTTCTCATCTCTTGGAAGAAATTCATAAATTAGAAACAGAATTGGGTCATTTGCCACAAAAATGGAAAGTTCTTTGGGATAAGTTGGAATTGCCCAACACAGATTCGTTGGCTGTAAATAAATTTGCATCTTCATAAAATTACTGATCGTATCATTATTCTTGTTATCGTAACTTATACTTTTGTCGCGTTTTAGCGCCATGCATCATTCAGCACAGCATTGGTGAGGTATCACGGTCGATTGATTCACAAACGATCGACTCTGGAATTATTGTTACGAGGAAAACTTGCTAGTGGGGGTACAACTGGAAATGAAGGCTCCGTTTATGCGCATCCGCATAGGTAATTATTATTAATCTAATTGCTTATCGCACATCTACGATCCATGTTGGTGCTTAATCAAAAATATTGCGATGTTAAAGGTTTGAGCGATTGGATTCAGCCACACCGACTCATTGTGACGCTTGCTCCGGCGTATTATGGGGCCCCGTAAAAGCTGGACTACGATGCATCGATTGCGGCCACGTGTGTCACGACAAGTGTGCCGATGCTGTGCCAAAAAATTGCACAAAGTACAAAGCGGTCGCTGATAATCTGCAAACACATACATTAACGCGAAGCGGCGGTGATAATGGAAGCGTAAATTCAAGTACGTGCCACTATTACTCACATAGATGTACATACAGTATAAATGGATGATCCAAACAAAAATTGTTCTTCAGGTGTAACAACGATACAAACATCTTCGCAACAATATTACGAGCAATTCTCCAGTAATGTCGCGGAGAATCGAACTCACGAAGGCTACCTGTACAAACGGGGTGCTCTGCTTAAGGGTTGGAAACAGAGGTGGTTTGTTTTGGATTCGATTAAACATCAGTTGAGGTACTATGATGCTATGGAAGATTCACATTGCAAAGGATACATAGGTAGGGTGCATTTAAGTATTTAGAATTGCAGTAATGTTGCCTGCTATGGCGTGTTCTGATACAAAACGTTTATTATATGTTTAGACTTAGCCGAAGTTGTCTCTGTAACGCCAGCAGCACCGATGCCAGGACCGCCAAAGAAAACAGATGATAAATCGTTTTTTGATGTAAGCTCTATATGCGTGAAAATATTCTGTTTCTCGTGTGCCCTGAATCTTATGATTTACACCAAGTATTTTCTTCTGCAGCTCCGGACGAACAGGCGAACGTATAATTTTTGTGCCGGCGACGCGGCAACGGCACAAGAATGGATAGAAAAGGTTCAAGCTTGCTTACAATAAGTGCTGCGGCTTGATTCTAGTTCTAATATAAAATTGTGGAAGTGACTGATAGAGTAATACAGATTTTAATTTTGTTACACGATCTTGTATAGTCTAATTGTACGCATCATAGACTGCAGTTATTTGCTTTAAGTATTAACAGGGAACCGAATATTGTTGGACTGAAGGGGGGGAGGGGGGGAGTCATAAATTAACACAAAATGTTTGACTCGCATCATTGATACAGATCACTACCATATGAATGTAATGTACCTTGTGATTGCGTTAAAATTTCATATAATTCAGCTGGAAGAAGAGAGATCATGATATATAATTTGTCGAAAGAGTATTGAGACCTTTTTTTCTTCTCTTTCATTTTGTTTAATATATTGTCGATGTTAACACGAAAAATTGAATATGAATCGGTCTTAAATATAAATATATATAAATATATAAATATTATATATGTCTCTGTCTGTGTAAAAATGTAGATGGTCTACATGCGCGCAGTGGCTAGCAATTATTGTATCACCATTATTGTAACTATTGTTATTCGCCAAAAAAAGTCGCGGTCTCGCTTGTTGAAAAACATGGAAACTATGTAAAGAAACAGCTTCTTTTTTAAATCACCTTTAGCAAATAACTCTTCGACAAGTCCCAAAAATCACCTTGAATAAGTATGGTAGTAATTTAAACAATATGAAATTTGAATATACGCTTCCCGATACCTTCAACGCCATCTTCTTCAGGCTTTTCTCAGAAGCTTTTTTTCCCACATCGATGTGGCATAACGTGTACGCGGTGGAGCTACAATATTTCTGGAGAAATAATTCGATTTACTCTGTATTTCTACGCTGTCGCCCTCTATGCACGATTCCCTGGGAAAAAATATTCCTAGATATTTGGGAAGGTTCATACCATATTGCAATTCTCTCTAGGGTCAAATAGCTCTAGGATAGATGTAGATGCAACGAGGGAAGAGAAAAGTGACGTTGAAGCAGACATACAGGTTGGAGGGCGTTTCGTGCAGGGTAGCTGTCATTGACAGCATATTCTCCATCACTTGCTATCAAAAGTACGTATGCGAAATGGAATATATTCAAACGGAAATTAAAATAGTATAAGTTAATTCTCATATTCACAGTTCATTGCAATTTCGTCATTGGATAACGTTCGGCTAATCGATCAAGTAGAATTTACAGTTACATACTTAATTGCATTTACGGAATATGTATTGTAACTTACATTAGATCGATTAAGCGTGCAGATAAATGTGACATGTTTATTTCAAATAATCTGCAATGTCTCGTAATATATCTTAGAGTTAGTGGAGTCATACTATAGGTCTAAGGCATTGATCCAATCATGGTTTGCTATATTGAAGTCTTATTTAATTTTCGTGTAAGCTATAGAAGGGTTGTGGTTTATCACCAGTATAAGATGCAATGTTTCTTACAGTTTACTTGGGTTATTGTTTTAGTTGTATGAAATTTAAATAGGTTTGTTTATTGCAGTATTATACTGGCACATTCCAAAACTCAAGATGACAGACTCAAAGTACTTCACTACCACAAAGAAGGGAGAAATATTTGAGCTCAAATCAGAACTAAACAATGACAAAAAAGAAAAAAAGAAGGAAGCTGTAAAAAAGGTAATGATACAGATTGTAAGGATATGTTGGTATAGATCATGCTACTATAAGTTTGAATTTCATGTCTATTAGCGCTAATCTGTTCTAAGTTAGTATTTCATACTTACGTCTATCTGTTACAACTATAATTCATGCAGATTAAATGTCATATATATTGTTACATATATAACTGTGAAAAACCTATTTTTGGTATTATACATTAATCGCATGAAAAAATTTGAATATCTTTTTAACCATTACTATAAACAACTGTTATCATTATCACTCGCTATATGTAAACTGTAGGTAAATTAAATTGGGCACCTTACAAGTATATTCAGTATGCAAGATTTAAGTATTGCAAGTCATCATTATATAGAATTTGTTGTGTTAGTTTCTTGCACCTGCAAATTAAAACAATTACTTTTGTTTAGGTCATTGCTTCTATGACCGTTGGCAAGGATGTGTCAGCACTTTTTCCTGATGTCGTGAACTGTATGCAGACTGATAACTTGGAACTCAAGAAATTGGTGTACCTGTATCTGATGAACTATGCAAAAAGTCAACCAGACATGGCCATCATGGCAGTCAACACATTTGTTAAGGTAACGTAGCTTAGAAACTTAAATGAACCATCATCACATTTTATTAATGCACTTTTACCCTCTATATGTATATATATATGTATACATATATATATATATATATATACATATATATATACATGTATATATATATATCTTGACACTTGGGTGATGTTGAGAGTCTCTGTGTGCAAAGAGGCAAGCTGAAAGATAATGATGAATGATAATGCTGAAAGATTACTGCAAATGTCCCTATAGAAGTTTTGTTTCATTTTCGTTGAGACCAAACATTATATGTTGTTCCTTTTGCAGCCTGCCTCACATTATGTACAGACTGTGCTTTGCAAATTCAATCAGTTTGCACAGAGCTGTCTGCATTATGGGACAGAATGTTCATTTTCTTTCTGTTTATCATGAACTGCTTGTTTTTCAAAGGGCACGAGTCTGGAATTTGGTCAATGTGAGAAAACAATAAATTGCCATTTTCCACTTTAAGGGAATACTACAATGACATGTCATATAGTGTTTATCCTTTACCATATCAGCTTGCGTGGCCAATCACCAAATTCCAGGACCTTCTTTCAATTAAGCATTCAGTTATAGTAGGAATGAAACTATGATAAGTGTTATCTCTTAGCTAAGAACTGTCTTCGAAACAGTCGCGAAAAAACTTGTTACGTCTATTAGTTTGTCAACGCACCAATACAAAATATCTTGTCTCATTTAAAAAAAAACAATGAGATTAAGCATGACATTATTTCCGACATTCACACGATCTTTTTATCTCTAACTGAAAGGCTTGTAGCAATTTATATACTTATATTACACAGCTGTATATTTACAACAACAGTGCAGTTGACCATTTAAAACTATTTGCAATTTAAAAAGCAGCCTCAGCGGTAGAAGTGGCGATTATTGTTTTCTTACTCACACGATGTTTAACGTGTAAGCCGCATGAAAATTCCAGTTTCCTTCAATGTTCATTTTATATGTATGATTGCATTACAAGACTCAATGCCTGTATACAGAGCGTACGTACACTAATTGCACGCAAACTTCGAATGTTTAATATAATCAGTGTAATTTATGTTCAAGTCTGACATCCTTCAATGCAATTAATGTAAACATTTTGTGTATACCATTTGATGTTCTCAATAGGCATTTTTGCAACTATTACCTTAATACGCATGATAATGAGAACTAGCTTGCCAAGTCGTGTTATTTTATTGTGCTAACGTACGGAAACACTTATATTAACAAAGCAAACCAAAAATAGAAACAATGAAAAAAAATAGAACAACATTAGATTAATACCTCGTGCTCTTTCAAAGACAATCAGTTATCAGAGTGAACAAAGATATTAAAATGACTCATAAGTATAATATGTAACAATTAATAAAAATGGTGACGGTGACCAATTTGACCTTTTTCGTTCTGACACGCAAAAGGAGCTAGCGACATCTCCGATGACAAAGGTACTTTACCATACTTTCTACTTCGTTAAAAAAATTCATGGGTTGAGATAGATAGCCACTGCTGTGACTAGACTTGAATCCCTGGCTTGCCCGATTTTTGCGCAGGATTGCGAGGATGGAAATCCGTTGATTCGAGCGTTGGCGGTTCGTACGATGGGTTGCATACGGGTCGACAAGATTACTGAGTACCTCTGCGAGCCACTGCGGAAATGTCTCAAGGATGAAGATCCCTATGTTCGCAAGACTGCAGCGGTCTGCGTTGCTAAGCTATACGACATTAACGCGGCGTTGGTGGAGGATCAGGGATTCCTGGATCAGTTGAAAGACCTTCTGTCAGACAGTAATCCTATGGTAAGCGTACCGGCACTTACCGTGTGTCTAGGCGATCGTGTCACTTGAAATATTTCTTACCCACTCACAAAATTGGACTATCATTCTTTTACAGGTAGTTGCAAACGCTGTTGCCGCCCTATCCGAGATCAACGAAGCCAGTCCAAGTGGTCAGCCGCTAGTTGAGATGAACGCACAAACGATTAACAAGTTGTTGACGGCTCTCAATGAATGTACAGAATGGGGCCAAGTGTTTATATTAGATTCGCTCGCCAATTACTCTCCTAAGGATGACCGGGAGGCCCAGAGCATCTGCGAACGTATAACGCCGCGCTTGGCACACGCCAATGCGGCCGTTGTTCTTTCTGCTGTTAAGGTTGTCCCTTGACCGCCGTCCTTTAAATAGTCCCGGTCATGTAAACATCAATGTAATCGTGGAATATCATTTTCATATTTAGGTTCTGATGAAATTGATGGAAATGCTGCAATCCGAGTCCGACTTCGTGGGTACGCTTACAAAGAAGTTGGCACCGCCTCTTGTAACGCTGCTCAGCTCCGAGCCCGAGGTGCAATACGTGGCTCTAAGGAATATCAATCTGATCGTTCAGAAGCGTCCGGACATATTGAAGCACGAAATGAAAGTTTTCTTCGTTAAGTACAACGATCCGATCTACGTCAAACTTGAGAAGTTAGACATAATGATCCGATTAGCGTCGCAGGCCAATATTGCCCAGGTTCTCTCCGAACTGAAGGAATATGCAACTGAAGTCGACGTAGACTTTGTTAGAAAGGCAGTCAGAGCGATCGGACGTTGCGCGATCAAAGTTGAACCGTCCGCAGAACGATGCGTTTCTACGCTCCTGGATTTAATCCAGACCAAGGTACGCCTGCATTAGAAACTATAGCATAATATTGTTCAATATTCATACGTTCCGCGCATTTCAATCAATAACACTGCGCCACCTGCTTTTACAGGTCAATTATGTCGTGCAAGAGGCGATCGTGGTGATAAAAGATATTTTCCGGAAGTACCCGAACAAGTATGAAAGTATTATCTCCACCCTATGCGAGAATCTCGATACACTCGACGAACCTGAAGCGCGTGCTTCCATGATTTGGATTATCGGCGAGTACGCTGAGCGTATCGACAATGCCGACGAGCTGCTTGAAAGTTTCTTGGAGGGCTTCCACGATGAGAATACGCAGGTGCAGTTGCAGTTGCTCACGGCAATTGTCAAGTTGTTCCTGAAGAGGCCCACCGATACCCAGGAACTGGTTCAACAAGTTCTGAGCTTGGCGACGCAAGACTCCGACAATCCGGATTTGCGCGACCGAGGCTTCATATACTGGAGATTGCTCAGTACTGATCCAGCGGCAGCGAAGGAAGTCGTCCTGGCCGAAAAGCCACTTATTTCGGAAGAAACCGATCTGTTGGAGCCGACCTTGTTAGACGAGCTAATCTGTCACATCTCGAGTCTGGCATCCGTATATCACAAGCCACCGACCGCCTTCGTGGAAGGCAGAGCGGCAGGCGCGAGAAAGTGTTTGCCTGCCAGAACAAATTCGAATGAAGACACTGCACAGCGCACTGCTCAATCTCACGCGCAAGTTATACCTGCACAAGACTCTCTCATTGGCGACCTTCTCAGTATGGATATCGGTAAAATTGTTTATTTCCTAATTCTTTCATTCTAGGATAGGTCATGTTACTAAGATGGAATTTTTTTTGAAGGTGGACCGTCGATTTCGACTCCAGCACCAGCTGCACAGTCGGGATTGGGTCTGGATCTTCTGGGTGGTGGTCTTGACGGAATTCTGGGAGGAACTGATACAACCACTTCGGCGCCAGTTGTTTCCCAGACCACCACAGGATTACTCGGGGACATATTTGGTTTTAGCCAGGGACCAGCGTCTTACGTGCCTCCGAAAGTCAATTGGTTGCCTGCCGAAAAGGGCAAAGGTTTCGATATTTGGGGAACATTCTCGCGGAAGTAAGTTCTGCTCGCAATTAAAACGGTATTGCGTTGAAGATCGGATGCGTAATTGTAAACGTTAAACATTGATGTATTTCACCTAGGAATGGGCAGATTAGTATGGATATGACGTTTACGAACAAAGCGATGCAGCCTATGGGAGGTTTCGCGATTCAGCTCAATAAAAATAGTTTTGGATTGACGCCGGCTGCACCTTTACAAGTGCCAGGTCCATTAAGTCCTGGAGCTAGCATAGAAACGAGCGTCATCTTATTAACTACAGGGGCGGTTCAACGTATGGAACCGCTAAACAACCTCCAGGTTGCGATCAAAAATAATATCGACGTGTTTTACTTCGCGTGCATAGTACCTATGAATGTCTACTTCACCGAGGATGGTCAACTAGACAAAAGGGTATTCCTCTCTACGTGGAAGGATATTCCTGCACAAAATGAGGTATTAAAAACCGTAATTTAGATACAATTCTACAAAAAAATTGTTGCTGCATTTCGGACTTTGAATTCTTCTAAGGTACAAAATACGTTGAATGGAATATTGTTGACGGCGGATCAAGTTGTGCAAAAGATGCAACAGAACAACGTGTTTACAATCGCAAAGAGGAATGTGGAAGGACAAGATATGCTGTATCAATCTCTGAAATTAACGAACAACGTCTGGGTCCTGAACGAACTGAAAATACAACCTGGAAACCCTGACGTCACGGTATGCAATATCATTTCATAACAACTGTTCATCTTATCGTTAGTTTGGTCTATTGATTTTTTTTTTGTTTCAGCTCTCCTTAAAATCACGCTCTGTAGAAGTTGCGCCCGGTATATTCCAAGCGTACAATGCCATCTTGCATTCTTAAGCGTTCGTTTTTATTCGTCCCGATACTTTTATTCGTATCATTTACAAAAGATGGGAATATCAAAATGTCATATTACCTGAGATACCATTTGACAATTACTTTATAAAGTTTATCAAATATACAGAGGCATACCTTAAAAATTTCGACGACGCATATAATAAGTTATTATAAAATGCATAATAAATATCAACATACAGAGTATTGTAAGCTACTGAAAAATATACGTATAAGAAATGCTCTGAAATACAAATAGTAATAAATGTGAATACTGACAAATTGCTTTGTTCATTACTTTATTGTTTCATTTCCCATGTTTTACAAGGAATTTAGAATGTCTAAATGCCAGATAAGTCTGGGACTCTTGTGAAATCTATGTAAAGATTGTACGACAATATTATTTTGATAATGCATCTGGTTATAAAACATTTTATTTTTCCTTCTGATAACACTTGGGTGTTGCGGTACCAGAAAATACCACAGTTACATATTCATGTTTGTTTATTGAATGTAAAGCGAAGTGTTGAGTACATCACTTAAATTTAACATTGAACTTTCCTTCTGAACGAGCAGCCTTCTGTTAATCGTGCCTTGCCACCGGTAGGTGTGCATAATATTGTGCGGCAGCCATCGCATTCAACTGGTTTCTGTGCATGCGAGAAGATGGTTTTAATGGCATAACAACCTGGGCATTTTACGTCCATGAAATAGCTGTTGGGCTTCTGTACAAGCCTCTTTAATTTGTGTTTCCTCTTTTCCTCAACTGGGCTTGGGTGGAGGAAGTCTCGTGCTAAAGGCATTCTAGAAAGAAATAGATAAATATTTTACTCTTGAAATTATTATTCCTTCTAAGGAGATTATTGTATTTTATCAGTGTGACGTGTATATATATATCCTAGAATTGATACCGGATTGAAAGCAACATGTACGTTTTCATAACATTGTGTAATGTTACCTTCACTCTAATGTTCGTGCAAAACTTTTCAATGTAAAATCAGAATCGCACATTAAGCAAAATTTAATATAAATTTCCACGCACATATACGTAAAACTAATAAAATGGTTTTAAAAGAAACACGCTCAAATTCCGGTGATACTCCATGTAGAAGAACTACCCCCAACCAGCACTACTTGTAGTATGGGCACATGTAACGTAATTTTGGATAAATAATACATTCCACATGACGTATCCACGA
This sequence comes from Anoplius nigerrimus, assembly GCA_914767735.1. Classification (NCBI taxonomy): domain Eukaryota; kingdom Metazoa; phylum Arthropoda; class Insecta; order Hymenoptera; family Pompilidae; genus Anoplius; species Anoplius nigerrimus. The sequence continues at coordinate 7,559,468 of OU612080.1, forward strand.
ATTAGACACTGTTGAGAACGAAATAACGCGTATACTTACGTGATTTGCTTAGTATTTCACCTTAAATTCAATAATTACACTCAGAACCACGTGTTTATAGAACAACGTTAAGAACTGGAAAGGAACGGGAGCCGACTTGACGCGACAAAATAAAATCCCTATAAGACTTATGTTAATACCAACGAACGATCGCCAGCCAATCAGAGAATTACATTTTAATGACGTCTTTGTCAGCGCTACAATAATATATATTTCTTGTCGACAACGCAATATTCTTTATATTATTTTATTTCTTTCTTACACCGATGACTTGCGTTTCCGATTAGTGTGAGCCACATTTTCCACACGTTAAATAATGCAGTTGAGTTGATACTGGTTGATACTGGTTGATACGTTGGACCGAACGGACGATAATGATTGGTCCCGTGCAGATTTACGTAGTAAGTTCTCAGTGACGTATATCGAATGATGTCGCCGCGAGCATTGCAGTGAAAACATCGTCTTAATCCACCCGTGAGAATATATCTCGTATGCGCGCACTCACGGTCACCAAAAATTCATAAGCCATTTTGTGCATTGTTCGAGCAGCTGTGCGGAAAATATTACTTATTACGTTGTTGCGAAATGTCAAACACCGAAATCGAGTGATCTATCGGCGGTTATGCGCGCCAAAGGCGTCGACGTGTGAGACACCGTGATAGGGGAGCGCGGTAATGCGGTAACACCAGAGGTTGATGCATTCTTGGAAAATCGTACCGCAGGTTTTGTGGCGAAACAAAGAACTTTTCGATACCTTTTATTAACCTTGGCCTGGTCGTCATAACAGTGAGTATCGTGACTTTCCTAGCGGGTTAAAAATAGCATGGATCGCGGTGAAAAACCGCTGTCGCCGCTCTTGTGAAATTTGTCGTTTTGCCGTGTGGTCCCGAGTGTCGTTGACCATCCATTAGATGCGATGAAAACCTTTCGCAATAGGCCTATAAATGCCGTTTACGTCGTCATCCTCTTCCGCTGTCACGTTTGTTTCTTTGCGCTACCTCGATTTCTCCGAAAGGCTACCATCGACTTCGGTCGCCCCGAACGGAAAATTTAATCCCGTTACCGCTCGTGGTGTTTGCTAACGACGCGCGGGACTGCCGAGATGGAATCGGCACAAAACCTATATGCAAAATAATTTCAGATCTCGTGAGCAGCCGAAAATGATAGCCGATTACGTGAAATAGGGACAATATACGTCATCTGAACTGCGTTTGGCAAATGAAAAACTTCCTTATTAACGAATTGTTACTTGTGTTTTGGCGGCACACATTTAATGGTAAACTAGCTATTTAACTTAGCTGTCAAACTACGATAGTGAGATGTACATTTGCTTTGCGTCAGCCTATTATAAACAAACCTGCGTTTGTCCTGCCTAATAATTGTGGTACGTATAAAGATTGCTGCCTATGTTTTGGGAATGTTTCTTATTTTAATAACAAAAGCATGATGACTAGTGACATTACAGGATCAATGTTTTTATGCAATCCAATTTTATTTTTAGAAAATTCTTTGTTCTAAGATATGCATCTATATAATATCCCAGCAATTACACAATGCTAATATAAATCCTATCTTCTGATAGATAGCTACAGTGACATATTTATATATGATGTCACTATAAGAAAAAAGTACTCAATGCTAAGGTCAATTAGTTCAAGCATTCCATCATTTTTTGTTGCAGTTTAAGCAGTTTTCACTGACTTCAGACTAAGCAAGATGAGTGACGAAAATACAGAAAGTCATCATAACACTGAAGACATTCAGTTGTCTCCAGCGTTACCCACATATCCAGATTTAACTGTACCATGCGTTAAGATGTGGAGGGAGAAGATGAACGAAGCTGTGCTTTCCTGTACCCACTTCAAGGAACACTGGAGAATCTGGGTTCCTAAGATATACAGTCCAGAGAAAAATGGCATGTGTACAGATTTGAGTTACGATGAGGACAAGGCACAGAAGATGCTTTACAATACTTTGGAGGAATTTATTTGTGGCGGTGATCCACAGACAGTTTTGAGCGAACTCAGTAAGATGGACAATCCGCCTTCGATTTGCGGCAAAGTATTTAAAATGGGCGAGCCTACCTACAGTTGCAGGGAATGCGGAACAGACTCGACTTGCGTTCTATGCGTTGACTGCTTCAAACAGTCAGAGCATCGTAATCATAAGTATAAAATGGGAACCTCGAATGGCGGCGGATGCTGTGATTGCGGCGACACAGAAGCATGGAGGAAAGGACCCTTCTGCAAGATTCACTTGGTTGGAACGCAATCAAAAGAATCTCGTGGCAACAAGTTGCCCGGAGACATTGCGGAACGAGCTGTCGTGGCGTTCGAGGCTGTATTGAAATACTGTTACGAACTGTTGTCCCTGGAACACACGCCAGGACTGCCGCCAGATCTGTGCGTCAAAGAAACAGACGAAGATGCATTGTCACTGTTTGCCGTTACGGATAATTATTGTACAGTTCTTTTCAATGACGAAATGCACACGTTTAATCAAGTAATAAACACGTTGATGCGCGTGTTGAAGTGTCCGCAAAGAATTGCGATAGAGTACGTGACAAGCGTGGATCGCGATGGTAGAGCTGTGATAAAGTGCGCCGGATTTCAGAGCTGCAATGAGCTGAAAACTGAAATTGACCGATACACGTCTCGAGACAGTACCAGACAACTGAAGGTCCTGGTACTTCACAGTCATGTAGTTGCTCATCAAACTTTTGCTATGAAACTATTAAATTGGTTACAACAGTTCATCAGCTACTGCGAGGGCTTCAGAGTGCTGTTCAGTAATGTGGCGCTCAACACAAAACTACCCGAAATATCAATCGTCGAAGGTATACTTATGAGAGACTCGCAGCTGTGGAAGGCGGCTAGGACAGCCTGGCACAGATTATTCATCGCTGGCATGCTGCTGGAGTATGAGAGTAAAAAAGCTCTCGCAATCGTATTTACATACAATTACGGATCCGTTATGCAGGATTTTATAAGGGATGATCACGATCATTCCTTCTCGATCGTGTCGTTGTCGGTTCAGCTCTTTACTGTCCCCACTTTGGCGCATCATCTTATCGCACATCACGACGTCCTATTCATTTTGTTGAATACCCTAATTTCTGAGAGTTCGCGTAGATGCAACGCGTCCGGAAAATTAGAATTTGAGCGAAACAATCCGACCACGTCGTTTAGAAGAGCTCAGTTCATACTTTACGATCTGAAATATTTACTGAGCGCAAAACCGGATACTTGGACGGACGAATTAAGACGCGGTTTCCTGCAAGGGATCTCACTGCTGCTCACGTTGTTTTGTAGTATGCAAGATATGGACGCAGTGTTGAGACAGGTGGGCCAGCATATGGAATACGAGCCGGAATGGGAGTCAGCGTTTAATTTACACATTAAGTTGTCACCTGTAATTAGCCTCGCTTTGGAATGGTGCGGTTCTGACAGAATCGTTCTTATCAAGGCGTTCAGATTGGTACTCAGAAAGCTTTATGAGCAGCAAGGGAATGAATCCACTCCAGGCAGAGTCAGGGAACTTGCGAATCACAGTGCCACCTGTTTACAGTACGATGTTTCCTCACAACCTGTTTCCATACATCTACCATTGACCCGTTTCCTAGCGGGACTATTCCTGTACTTGGAGAGGTATAATCTACATTTTCAGTGTCCCGAGTTTATCAATCAGACCAAGCCTACGCCCGAACAGATAATAGAGCCCGTTTTAACGGCGCAAGCAATGATCTCACAGGTTCACGCTGGAATGTGGAGGCGAAATGGATATTCCCTGCTAAATCAGTTATATTTCTATCATAACGTTAAGTGCCGCAGCGAGATGTTGGATCGGGATATCATACTGCTTCAGGCCGGAGCCTCTCTGATCGAGAGCAACGAATTCTTAATCCACATCCTGAATAAATTCAATTTGCTCAACTGGGCTAATTCCGACTTTGAAACAACGACTGTGAAGAATCCCGAGGAGGATAGTATTAAGCAAACGATTAATTTGGTAGAGGAATTTCTGGGCTTGCTCATTACTATTATAGGGGAAAGGTATATTCCGGGTATTGGCGAGATCAGCAAGGACGATCGGCTCAAAAAGGAAATTATTCAACAACTTTGCATAAAACCGCTGTCTCACTCGGAACTGAATAAAACGTTGCCGGACGATGTGGTTCTCGAAACGGGATTGGATAGAGTGATAGATGAGATCGCGGATTTCAAGAAACCGATCCAACTGTCTGCCGGCAAAGGTGTATATGAACTGAAGCCACACTTGTACTCGGAGTACAATGTCTTTTTCTATCATTATACAAAGGAGGAGTTGAGCAAATCCGAGGAGGCACAACGGAAGAGAAGGAAAGCTCAGGGAGAACTGGAATGCTGTCCGCCACCGAAGCTTCCAAAATTGACGGAAGCCTTCAGCTTGGTCGCGAACCTATTACAGTGCGACGTCATGCTGCACATAATGCATACGGTGTTGAAGCGGGCCGTCAACTTTTCGGCCAGAAGCTTCTCGGAACCGCAGGTGCACAAAGTCGTTCATTTAATAGGCTACGCTTTGCAGGAGCAAGAGTCAGGTCATTATCCTTTCCTCGCGTTCCCGGAGCGTGCTGCCAAATGGAAGATATACAAGTTACTGGAGGAACTGTCCAACAGTCCGCGGATAGAGGCTCACAAGGACTTGATCTCGTGGACGCTGGCGAAGTATCGAGAGGTGGGCGGTTCGACCTTGACGGAAACTCCGCCGACACCTTCCGCACAGCCAGCGGAACAGGGCGGCGAGAGCGAAAGCAGCAAACCTGACAAAGAGTGGCGAACGAAAATGGCAGCGCAGAAGCGAGCGAAGATCATGGCTCAGATGGAGGCGATGCAGAAGCACTTCATGAAGAAGAACGCCAAGATGTTCGAGGACGCGGCTTTGGATTCGACCAAGACGAACGACAGAGGGTCCGCAATGGACCTGACCGAACAGACGGAACGTATGCCGGTCGCACTGGGCGTCAATCAAACGAATAGGATACTGGAGGAGAAGACGTACACCTGTATCTTGTGCCAAGAGGATCAGACGGTCGTGGCGAACGGCCCGGCCATGGTCCTCGCCGCTTTCGTCCAGCAGTCCACCGTCCTGTGCCAGACGAGACACAACACCTCTGAGCCGGAGCCGAACTATCTTTCGGCCAAATTGGGTGCGTCGCCGCATACCAGCACGTGCGGTCACGTGATGCACGCCCACTGCTGGCAGGAATACTTCGACAACGTTCTCACTAAAGAAAACAGACGGCCGTACCGGTTACGACAGCCTGCCAGCTTCGACGTCGAGAAGCACGAGTATCTATGCCCACTTTGCGAATGTCTTAGTAATACAGTCTTACCCCTTTTACCAGCTCTAGGTACGTTACAGCCGACCCCGCAAGAATTGCCGAATATCAGCTTCTCGCAGTGGGTGGAGGCGTTGAAAGTGACGCTAGACTCCAGGGACGACGAGAGGTGGCGGAAAGTACAATCATGTAAAGAAACGCACGACCCGGTCTGCCGCTATTGCACGTGTCCTAAGCCGGCGTACCGTTCAATGCCCTGCCCGATAAAGGCGATTGAACAGGAAATGGGCGATGTGGCCGCGGCATTCGAGACAACTTATTCCCAGCGTGGGCCACAAATGTCCGAAAATCTCGTAACGATGATCCATCTCTTCGCTCAAACAACCTGCGTGAAAGGATTTTGGGCCGATTCTCACGAGAGAGACTGCAGGATCCCTTTGCTCGCATGGAAGTCGACCGCGTATACCATACACTCGATTGAATTTTTGCTACGCGATATGGAGAAGCCGTTGTTGGGTGCGCTTTCGTCGAGGCAAAGGGATAGCTTAGAAGGTCTAGCTAGAATCTCAGCTATCTTGGGATCGACATGGGGCAGCGGAACGTGTACCTGCCCAATGTGGGTCGACAAGGATACCATCACGGGACACGCCCTGTCGCTCTTGTTGCTCTTCTTCAAACATACACCGTACGACGCCAGCATCTTGAGCTGGGACGCCTTCGGCGTACTCGTCCCACTTCTCAACTCTCTTCCCAGCCTTTACCACACAAAGCCACACACCGCGCCGCCCATCATCGGCGGCGCAGGTGTGTTCGAATCGCACGTGCTGAAGCTCGTATTTTTGGCGCTCATCGTTAAGATAATATTGACGTCCGAATTCAAAGAGAGTATGGATGTCGATAATCAGGCGGAAACGGAGAAAGCTTCGAAATGCGATTCGCTGCTGACGATAGTTCAAGAGCTCGGAGTGAACATCGGGAATCACAGTGTGACGGAACTGTGGTCATTGATCAAGGAAGCCTCCTTACCCTTCCTCAGATGCTGCGCTCTCTATTTCCATTACATCACCGACGTTCCTGCTCCTGTCGAACTCACGCAAGCATACGGAGACACATACGACACCATATGCCCTTACTTGGGCCTCCCGGTAACGTTCGACGAACTAATTGGACCGGATATGGACGCGATCCTGAAGCTGATCGGCGTGTGGAAGTCGCATCAGACAGTTGAGTCGCTTCTATCCGGCGCGAAACCGGTAACGATCGTGAAAGAGCCGCTGAAGGTGAACAAGTTGGTCGAACTGCCGGAGGATTACAGCGAGCTGATAAACACGATTTCCATGTTCACCTGCCCCAACAGCGATCGGGAGGATTCGAGGAATCCGACGATGTGCCTCGTTTGCGGGGAGATACTGTGCTCTCAGAGTTACTGCTGCCAGACCGAACTGAACAAACTTCTGGTCGGCGCATGCACCTTCCACGCAAGCAAGTGCGGTGCAGGCGTCGGTGTGTTCCTGAGAGTACGGGAATGTGAGATATTGTTCATGCGAAGTCCGAATCGCGGCTCGTTCGTTTGCGCGCCGTACTTGGACGAGTACGGCGAGACGGATCAAGGCCTGAGAAGAGGGAATCCGCTGCGACTGTGTCACGACAAGTACAGACAATTAAATCAGCTATGGCTCGGACACGGCCTGCACGAGTCAATAGCGAGGACCATCGAATCGTCAAGCAATCTTATGTCGATGGAATGGCAACATCTATAACCGCTCTAGGGGATCTCGTGATGTAATCTAGCCCGGACCGTATATAGCTGAAAATACTAAATCTCCAATTAGTATAAGTGAAACTAGTAGCTGCTAGTAGCTAACTATTATGATTGTTGATTATGTCCGTTCAATCCACTCTGCATGAAACTGGATGAAATTATTTATTTTGAGAATATTGAACGGACGGCTTTGTATATTTAAAACGATCGGATGTTATATTCCCACCTTCACACTGAACCCTCACCCCCCCCTCCCTGTCCCCTGTTGCAACGTCGTTTTAGATTATTTCAGAGTTTACGGAATTTTCTATTATTATTGTGTAAATTAAAATATAAATTCTCTTATAATAATTAACAAAACGTTTTTGTGGATTTTGTTGCAGCTAGTGATTATTAGTTCTTAACTCGTCCCGCTCGACCGTGTATTGTCACATTGTTCAGAAAGAAAATTGAGCGCTTTAAATGGGAAATACTTAAGTGTTACGAGAGATTACTTAAAAACAAATGCATTATAAGAGGCACCACGCTGCGATATCACGCCAGTGTTTGTAATAGTTGCGCCCAAATATTCTATCATCATTCACGATTCTTCTGTATCTCTATAACAATCTATCTACAGCACCCGAATGACTGAAAGTACGAATGTTTTCACTAGAGATCTCAGTAAATCTCCCAAAACATTGAAAACCTTTGCATCGGTGAGTGTCTAACTAGATCTAAGGAAATCGTCGAAACTGAACGGATTATTTTCGTAAACGTGAATGCAAAATAAATGATGTGACATGATCTTCGTTTTCTCATTGCTAGTCTTTTTTTACAAGACCATCATATCGTTGTGTGACAACACATTTTTGACGTTGATCTTAAATTCACGGCGTATACCGATTAGTACTAACGATTTCATAGTTAGTACTACAGACGCACCTATTGCAATTAACACTGACTGTGTCGCATTGATTTGTATTTTGCACAGTAATCTAATATAGAATTGCGTACACATATTTACCAAAACGAGGATATCAATATGTAAATAATAACTGTATCCCTGGTCAATTTTATTAATAATTTGAAAAACATCTTACATATGAAGGCTTGTTATATGAATACACGCACCAGGATAGACACGGTGTTGATAATTATTTCGCCATAAAATATAATCGCTATTAAGAGCAAAATCTGTCGTCACCGTTCTTATAATTTATTTCCTGGAATACCGTATCCTATGCACATCGCCGACTTCTATTTTCGTGCTTCTTTATGTTCAGTTCTTTGTGTAAATTTTCAGGCTCGTGGGATTTTCCACATCGAAGAACATGTTTATTCGCGTGATATCTGCGCAATTCTTGATGCATTCTACTTTTTGATCAATTCGATCGGAAACGAATTTCGGTGCAACTGCAGGCCGCTTCATATTTTGGTAGAGCGCTTGAAGTTTGTTCTGTCATATTGAATTCGGCGCTACGTTAGGCTTTCGGATCGTAACGTGTATAGTAAACCAACTCCACTGTTGTCCGATGATCATCCAGACTAGCGTGTAGGTTATTACAACAGGATTTACGTTAAGCGGTGTAACGATTGTCATTAACGCACAATTTGTTGAATGTATCATTAAACATCAATTGCTACACGGTTTAAAGTGATCTTGTCGAAGACATCAAAATGTTCAAAAAGTGGGTATCGCAAAATGTTATTTGACATGGTATAACCTCACTGTCAATCACGGTGACATTACATTTCTGTATCATTCCTGTTTAGATTTGACGAAAAGGACAGTGTTTCGGGCGTTCAGCAACTTAAATCGTCCGTGCAGAAAGGAATTCGTTCAAAGTTACTTGAGCTTTATCCTCACTTAGAAAGTCACGTGGATACTATTATACCGAAGAAGGATGCTTTCCGAATTGTAAAATGGTATGTTGTCGTAATCACGTTTTGGATTGCTTATGGATTGAATACTTGCATTTTGTTTCAGCCACGATCACATAGAAATAATAGTAAATGGGTCAGGAGAACTTTTATTCTTCAGACAACGTGAAGGACCTTGGATGCCTACCTTAAGGTTACTACATAAATGTGAGTACAATAGCTTTGAATTTATATTAATATTTATTGTTTATTCTCTCATAGGACAGGACACTTAACATGATATTTGAGAAATCATATTTCATTTTAGATCCCTTCTTTTTACCTATGCAACAAGTTGATAAAGGTGCTATCCGTTTTGTCTTGAGTGGAGCAAATATAATGTGTCCCGGTTTAACGTCAAAAGGTGCAAGAATGACATCTGTACCAAAAGGCACAATTGTGGTATCCTTTTAATTTTATTTTAATAGTTCTACTATTATATAGAAATTGTATAAAACCCTTAACATAACATAAAAGGCTGTTATGGCCGAAGGAAAACAACATGCTCTAGCTGTTGGAACTACCACATTATCAACAGAAGACATGTAAGTAATTATTCTAATTTACTATAATATTTGTTATATATACAATGTACTAAATGCTAAAGTAATTTACAGAATCAAAGTTAACAAAGGCGTAGGAATAGAAAATTGCCATTACTTGAATGATGGACTCTGGCAAATGAAACCTGTGAAGTAAAAGACTGATTTTACAACTGGATGGCCAAGGAGTGTTTAATGAAATACAAAATGCTTGTCTCTTGTACAAACATGTTCTTACTGTTTTGAATATCACATCTGTGATGTCATTATTCATAACATTACCATTCACAATAAATTGATACAAAGACTGCATTTTTGCTTTCTTATAAATTTAATTTTTAACAGGATATTGACATATCCGCACAAGTTGTTTAAATATATTGTCTTATGCAATTTACGTGTAGTATAGTATTATACTGCGAGTTGCACAAGCATTAGATTGAAGACAGGGGATATTTTCGTTGGAAAGTGTTACGTATGTTGTCTATTAATTGGACCCAGATTTATCTACTTGATTCTCTTGATTCTCCGACGACACTGTACGCTCATTGTCACAGTGTCCAGATGATGTGGAATAGGAAGCGTTGCTATTGTCGGGATTGGATCCTGGATTGTTACCTGAACCAGGTACACTATTAGATCCAGCATTACTCTCGCTGACGGCGTGAGGGGATTGCGGGTGGTAATGTGGACTGTGCGGACTATGAGGACTGTGAGCGTGAGGACGGCCCATAGAGTGCGGCGAATACTGCGAAAACGGTTGATGATAATATGGTGGATGTGGGTACTGGGGATAAGGTTGATGATAAGGTTGCTGTTGTGAATACGTATAGGAAGGATGCTGATGCGGTGGCCTAGGTGCCAGGGGGACATTTTGAGCTTGTTGATTCGGCCCCGGCTGATATTGTTGAGCGTATCCTTGATTGGAGGGAATCATGGGAGGAGTGTGAGGATTGGTAACGACTGGCCCTTGTGGTCCGAGAACCTGAGTTCCTTGCGTTCCTTGTGAACTCTGATGAGGTGCCATTGAATGGTTGGAAAGCATCCCTTGTGAATGAGGATTGTGCTGAATGGGCGCTGGGGATGAGACTGGGGGCATAGTAGGTGCGTTAACCGTTACTGTAGACGCCACAACCACTGTACCGGGTGTTGAACTGCTAGTGGGTTGCTGCTGCGACACTTGCGGTGGTACTGATGGTGATTGTTGCGGTGGCTGCTGCTGCTGCTGCTGTTGCGGCGGCGGCTGTTGCTGTTGTTGCTGCTGTTGTTGTTGTGGAGAAGGTTGTGGCGGTGGATGTTGTTGAGGTTGTGGTGGTTGATGGGACTGCTGCTGTGGCGGTGGTTGTTGATGTTGTTGAGAAGGTGGTTGAGCGTGTGTCGGGGGCGGTGGTTGCTGATGCGACTGAGACGAGGGAGGTTGATGTTGCTGAGATTGAGATTGAGGATGTTGTTGAGACTGGGAATGTTGTTGAGACTGGGGATGTTGTTGAGATTGTGGATGTTGTGAAGGTGATGGATGCTGTTGAGCTTGTGGATGTTGGGACTGTTGGTGTGACTGAGATTGCTGATGTTGTTGCTGTGGCTGCTGGTGTTGTTGCGTTTGCTGATGTTGCTGAGGCTGCTGGTGTGGCTGATGTGATTGAGACTGTTGGTGCTGCTGCGATTGTGGGTGTTGTTGTGATTGTTGGTGTTGTTGTGATTGTTGGTGTTGTTGTGATTGTTGGTGTTGTTGCGCCTGTTGGTGTTGCTGCGATTGCTGATGCTGTTGTGATTGTTGATGTTGTGACGACTGTTGATGTTGCTGTGATGGCGGTGGATGTTGTTGCGATTGCTGGTGCTGTTGTGATGGCGGTGGATGTTGCTGCGATTGTTGATGTTGCTGTGATGGCGGTGGATGTTGTTGTGATTGTTGATGTTGCTGTGGTGGTGGTGGCGGTGGATGTTGTTGCGTTTGTTGGTGTTGCTGTGATGGTGGTGGGTGTTGCGGTGGTTGTTGGTGTTGAGGTTGCGGTGGTTGTTGGTGTTGAGGCTGCGGTGGTTGGTGTGACGGAGGATGTTGCTGGGATGGTGGCGGTTGGTGTTGAGACTGTGCTTGGGGAGAGGGTTGTGGTTGTGATTGTGACTGCTGGTGTTGATGTTGCGGTGGTTGTGGCGGAGTTTGTTGTTGCTGCTGCGATGTTTGTTGCTGTTGTTGCAATTGCGGAGGAGTTGGGGGTGGTGGTTGTTGATGTTGTTGGGGTGACGGTTGTGTGTGTTGGGACGATTGCGGAGGTTGGTGTTGGGGTTGTTGATGTTGTAATGGTGGAGGTGGTTGCTGGTGCTGTTGCGGTTGTGGTTGATGTTGTTGAACTGGACTGACAGTACCACAGTACATTGTAGAAGTAGTTCCATGTTGAGTAGCGTGTGCTTGACCAGACATGGGTTCCGGTTTGGATTCTGTGTATGGAGGTGATGACGTCTCTTTCTTTATTTCGTTTGGAAGTTTTTCAGTTCCATTAGGCTTCTTGTCTATGGTGTCGGTATCGGTCACCTGTAATATTCACATTGTTAGAAATAGTTCGACTGCTTACAATGTGCAAAGCATTTACCTCCGACGGAGTTTCATCGGATACAGGTGCTGGTGTAGGTGTAGGGGTGGAATTTGGTGTCGATTCACTAGATGCAGGACCGTCAGATCGATTCTCTTCTGATCCTTTTAGTCTATCCCGAGTAAGCACTTCATATTGACGCTCGACCATCTTATTGAACGTTTCTTCATCGACAGCAGGTTTGCAGTGCTAGAATCCATATAATGTATTTTTTTTCTATATTTTAATATTGCTGTCCGAGCCGTCATAACAAAAATTACCTTCTTTAGTTCTTCTTGAAATTTTTCGCTGGTCTCAATAAATTTCCGTTTCTTCGTTTCAAACTTCTCTTCAATTTGTTGAAGTTCGCCCTCCAATTTTTTCTAGCATGAAAAATATTTCTTTATAGCACTAGAAACTTTATCATGGTAGTAAGTATATTGATCTAATTAGCTACATTACCTGATGCATAGTTAATGACTGTACTTGACGTCGTAGAACCGTCATTCTCTGAGTAGTAACAACTGATCGAACATCAGGAACAACTGTGTCACTAAAAATCTCATTAATAAGGCGATGATTTCTTGTATATCGGGAATAGGCAACGTGCTTTACGGAGTATCCGTCGTCTTGATCTGAAAAAAACACAATTAAATTGCGGATCCCGCTTTAAGCGTTATCTCTTACTATAAGAGAAACTGAAATACCATCATCATCCTCTGCTGGTAGAATATCAATTCTCCTATCTTGTGCAGCTTGGCTCTTACTACTTCCTGACGATCGTTCATGACTTTCCCGGTCGTCGTTGCTTTGTTGTGCTGCACATAATGCTGCATTACATAAGAAATCATGTGTAATTTTAGACGAGCTCTGTAATTGTTATCACTAATGCACATGTCTGTATGTGTTAGTAACAACATTAAAATAACATATTCTTCGTGGTCTTACCGGATTTGCCACGATTCTTGGCCGCAATATAAGCTAAATATGCTGGAGAATTGTGATAAGTTTTTAAACTTTTTTCATATTCAACCTAAATTCATAAAGAAATATAATTAACATTTGTCAGGTATTTATCTGTGGGAAGCAGTAAGCATATACCTTCTCTGCTTCGTACTCTTCTATAAATTCAGTTTTATCCTCCTCCGGTAAATCTCTCCACATTTGGCCTATAATTTTTCCTATTTCCCATAATTTCAATTCAGGATTTTGTGCCTTCACTTGATCCCAGACTTTCCTGCTGTATCTCATGTAAGGCATGAGTGGTTTCTCCGGTGGTTTAGGCGGCTTAGGCATTCTTGAGTCTGCCTATGGAAATGATTTTTATATTGTGAATTAAAAGATACAGAATAAACATAATTTATGTTCAAAAATAAAACATATTTTTGCTCAATTGGTATTGTTATACCAGTTGAGTAGAACATAAAATGATTATACATACATTTGTGTTCTTTCCAACTTTCTGGGGTGTAAAACCCGGATGACTGTGCGGTGTTTGAATAAAAGGACCCTGTGCATCTTTCTGAAATTTGATAAGTTATGATACACATGTGCAACAAGACAATGATTAAACAATTGTTTTTACTGAACTTACACTACTATTCGATGTACTACTGCTTCCACCTGATGCCCTAAGTCGTTCTGAAACAGAACCGCCACAATAAAACTTTTATCTCAAGCAAAATAACGTTCCTTATAAAAAGTTGATAGACCTTTGGTACTTACGGTTTGATGCAACGATATTTGACGTAGCCATTGCGACTTGCTTGTAATTCGGTGGCAAAGCCATTGTGTATTGGTAAAATCAAATTATGGAATTGTTGAGATCTTCTGTTCAGTTGCAGTAAGAATGAATCTACCAAGACTTTGGATCGCTTAGTACATACTTTTGCCTACTTTTTCCTCAATGAAATCATTCAGAACATTCCGACTCTGTTCACTGTACTGTCATGGAGGACGCTTCGGGTACGAAGAACATGATATAGTTGGACAAGTTGAGAATCAGTTACGGACGCCGCGCCATCTTACGCACACATGACAAGATACAGTAGTGGTATGGTGTTCATAAAAGCATTACTGGAACACACCACAAAGAATTTCCAATTCTACCCACGTCAGCACCACTATATGTATAATGCTGTTCACTGATAGGTATCAATTTTTTTTTTATTGCTTTACATATTACTCATAAGGTAATGTGTTGTTATACAAAGACAAAGTCCCTTCATTATTGTCGATAATTTGATAAAATATATTTATTGTTGATGCTGGACCAACAATTAAATCTGGCTGCTCACTTAATTCAATCGTACACATCGTATAAAGCTATATGAGAAATGTAGAAATTGTTTTGTATGCTATACAGATCAACGCTGTCGTGCATAATGTGAGCAGTTTCATACATTCTTATAACATAATACCACAGCACAAAGCAGTTACGATTCTTGCGCTAAAAATAAGTTAGGATAAAATCTCAAAGCTTCTATTGAGTCATCTCTGCATGCCTTTCCCATCTTTTCTGTGACTAGCAATCTTTCCCTAGCTAACAGCACAGATATTCCCTCTGATTGGGCAAGTTCTTCTGCTGTGATAGATCCTCTGTCCTGTAACTGTAAAAATAATACATGACGTTTAATTCTTCTATTTTTTAATATAATAAATTGAACAGCAATGTGACTTTTTTATTACCAGTTCTGTTATGCCTTCAACAACAGCGTTTTCATCTTGTGCTCTCAATTGGAGAACCATAACTCCACTATCAAAAACTCTTAAAATTATAGGTAGGTCCAAGGGTGCTAACTGTCGGCTGGCATTTAGAAGATCTTCAGGTGATAATAACTCCAAACCTCTGGCTCTATTTACACGGCAATAAACATCTGTTAATGTCATCATGCCTCCCACTTCCTAAAAAATAAAATTGTTTAGTACCACACAAATACTTATACATTGTAATTTTTTGTTATGCTTTAGTTACAAACTCTAATAGGTTCTTCCAGAATAGTTGCAAGTTGTTTGGCAAGTTCCTGAAAGTATTCATTGCTAGTTTTGTATGTGTCCCTTGTAACTGGATCATCTATTCCAAGGCTCATCAAATACGATTTAAACCTGATAGTTTCATCCTCCGTAATGTCACCCTGCCTTTCCTGCAACGGTCTTGCATTATGAATGAACTATGAACTTTAAATTCTTATCATCGACAGTCACCCTTATTTTTGCAGAAATGGTTTTAGAAATTGCAACCATATCTTTTGCCATTCCCATTAACTTCTTAAGATCCTGAAATGCCATTGTTATACTCTCGTCTGTTGCTTTCTGCTGCTCTTGCAGACTTCTCTCAATACCTATAATGCCCTTGCGTGTTTCTATGTGTGGTAAGGATTTTGCTGCATGATGTTCACTCTGTTGCAATGACACAGTAGTTGTTGCACTAGATATTGTAATTGACATGGGCATATGTTCCCAGAGTCTCCTCATAATGGTATCTGACAAATATGAAATAAATTTTGGGTCCAAGCCCTCTTTGAAGGATAGCTTGACATAATTGTATATGCTGTCATCTATTGGACCTGGCATTTTATCTGAAAGTAGAAATCATAAATAGCAAAAATGCAAGACGTAATACACACACAAGAAGTGTTTTGTACCAGGATCGGGCTCAGACAAATGAATGACAACTTTCTTGCTACGTCCAAATGAAAAGGGACCTGGGCTTTCTTCTTCAAAATATACAATATGACGAATGTGAAGAGAAAGACAAGTGTGACCACGAGGAATATCACCTGGTCTCCCCCATAGTAGTCTGTGAGAGGTGATAATTAGTTCACCGCCTTCAAAGTGGGTCTAATAAAAATATGCAGGTTATACATGGGTTTGTGTATACTGTCAAACAATATATCGTGGCATGTGAACTTTCGTACCTTTTTGTCCCCATCATAAATGCGGACGCTCATGTCGCGTCTAACATAAACTTCATTTGGCATAAGCCGAGAATCGGCATATTCAAATCTATTCATTGCTGTACAAGTCTAAATGAAGGGGTTCGAGCGAGGCTTTGACATTTAAGCCTATATCGGGAGTTTTGGGAGGGTCTTAAACTGACGTTTTGAATGATTGGCACAGCCGTCAGATGTCCTTGCGCTAATCTTCTTTTAGAATTTTCCGCGGTTCTTAACAAAGAGACTCTAGTACCCTATACATAATTTACGCGTTTAATATTCCTTTTAGTTGCGTTAAAATGATCCATATTAAAGAATTGCACTATAACGTTTTCTTATACAACGTATCTGATAATGCAATAAAAGCGTAAGGCTGACCGTAATGTTCAATTTGTGGTCAAAAATTGTTTTGGTTAATCGCAACAACAAATATCGTGCATACCATTGTTAGTATACAATTATTTATACGGTTCATAGGTATACATTGCATTATGCACGTGGGATCAATTTTATGGAAAAAGTAATCAAACTTGCGTTAATGTTAAGGAATCAATAGCTTCACGCTACTGGAAATGTTTTAAATTCAACAATATTATAAAGACCTACATCTTGAAAAGTAGTTCAGCATTTGTGCCGATAGATGTCTCTTCACGTCACTTTTCAACCACATATGCGCATGTGCAGTGCGCAGTGTAAACGATCTGTCGTGCGTGAAAGATCGTTTCAAAATTTTGGAGTGATTTTTGTTAGCTTGTGACTGTAAATTTCGTGAAAACAATTTGCTTTCGCTGTTCAGTGCCATAAGTAGAAGGTGCCTTTCTATTCAGATTGCTGAAGTGGGGAGAAATTGACTTGGTGTGCTGACGGTGCCGTGAATAAACGGGGGCAAAGGTACGTACGTAAAATTGAAACCTCTCCTCCTTAGATCAAACATATTTTTTCTTAATTTATTCAGTAAATGAATCATGTATATAGAACTGCAGCTTTGGTTAACAATGGATCGTGTATAGGAATTATTAGTACACGGTCTCGTGTATTTCTGTACACAATACATGTGCATACGGATGTGGGTACGTGTGTTTGTTTGTGTGCATGTATGTGTACGTGTAAGACACTGTCACGACGTGCCAGTGTGTACATCGGCAGATAGCCACACACGTACGCAGATGTACACATGGCTTGTGTATGTCACTCTGTTCAAGATGGCTATATCTTAAATTGTAAATGACTAGCGCCAGTTTTCAGAATTATATTTCCTTCTCACGGTTTAATGCAGTAAAGGGCATACCCGAATAACATGCTCAAAAGTGCCCCTAAACCGATTGAAATTCTGAAGGACGCATTTGGTAGCCTAGAAAAAAATAAGCATTTGTGGGAATTTTCAACTTTGTGCCTCGATCGTGCGGGTGTGAAAATGTGTACACATCTGACAGTAGAGTATAATATATGATTGGGCGGCCATTGGAAGGTACTTAATTTGACATAATTTGACTCTACTTAAACACGATTACACCTTTCAAATATAATAACTAGAAAACCGGTTCTTTCGATTTTTACGTTCGTTTACGTGGACTGACGGGACTTTTTGCATATTTTGACATTATTTCGCATTATGTTACACTAGTTTACGTCACTGCACACTATTACATCTCTTTATTATGGATTATTTGCCTTATTTTCGGGGTTTTCTGGGCAAAGAAGCATTTTAGCTCCCATTTAATACATATTTGACTGGCTTATCTTTAATAAGTATATCTGTAAGTCTACACTGTAATATCAATTTCTCCCACTTATTTAGTTTTCTGAAGTGTGTGTACCATTACCAAATGCAGCTCTGATTTTTGTCAAATTTGTTTATTCAGTAGATTCCGAGAAAATGGTGGGAGAAGCAGACAGTATATTTTACCCTTTCCCATCCCCACCTGTCGAGATACAAAGTTGAAAATTCATACGAATGCTTCTTTTATTACGAGCTACTGAATGGTTGATTCAGAATATCAATCGGTGTAGGGACACTTTTGATCATCTTATTCAACTATGCTCTTTCTTATTAGTACAGTGTAGTGTATAACGGTATACCTCGTACCTTTCATATGCGCATGCTCGAACGTACCTACAATATCCATTACTTAAGGGAAATGTTGCAATTATAAAACCTTTCACAAGCAGTGGACGCACTTTGCCCTAGCCAAACGTTTCCCCGTTAAGCATTAGTCTCTCTCTGTTTTCATTAGATGCAGCGCCAACCTTGTTCCAATTATTTTTTTTTGCTACCTGTGAGGGAGAGGTAAATGGGGTCCGTAATCCGATTCAGCGATCATTGTGCGTTGGGAGTAGTCAGGTTCGGCTTTGAAAGGATCACAAATGAAACTGTAAGAAAGTAGAGGGTTTTTTTCACATATATTTCCAGTTGAAACAGATATGCCTCAAACGGTCTACCCATCCAATAAAACATATGTCATTATTTTATAGCAGAATAGAATTTCCACTTATATGCACGTTGAAGGTCTACTTTTTTTTCTCTCCACCTCTAGGTACATTTATTTTAACAGTCAAGTTCGCATCGTTAGATATTTTTCCTTGCGTCTCTCTCTCTCTCTCTCTCTCTCTCTCTCTCTCTTCGAATTCTTTTCATTTTTGTATTTTCTGCTTTGCTCCAGCGATTAACACGCAAATGGAAGCATGATCACGGTCGATATATACAAGTGTTCGTTTGATCACTTGCCCCCTCCCCGTTCAGACTGCTCTTGAGCTGCAATGTCGGCGCGCAATTTTTTTTTTTTGCCCCCAGAATAGCGATCGAAAACGGCGCATAAGACAGGAAACGAAATGTGTATCTGTGTTGTGTACTCTTAGGTGGTATACATTGAACAGATCCCTTAAGTCTTTACTTTAAGTCCATTGTAATTACGATTGAATGTCATCAACATTGTCCCCGATGACTTTTTTTCCCATATTTTTTCACTTCTTCCCTTTTTTTTTTTGTGTATCGCGGGTTTTAGTTTATATTTAGGTTCTCTTGCCTTTCAATCTCGAGGTACGCACGAGCGCAATCCAAAAGTTCAATAGGAAGGGCGTGGCAAGGATTGTTTTTCAAAAAGTTTTTCACCTTAATTGATAAGATACAAAGATTAATGCATATACAGGGTGAGGTGAATGTGCCCTTATTATATCACAGAGAGGCGTAACAAAAATATAAAATAATTTAAACTTTATAGTATCTTTGTATGAATCATACACTCATGCAACGGCTACGCTCCGCGATTCGTTCCACAATCATCGAAATCATCGTCGACACGCATATCAATTATTCGACTTTCAAAATGTTACTTTCTATGTCCGATATGATACTTATCAATTAAATCGTTTATCATTATCGAATGTCACGCGAAAACGGATTTTCCGACTACTGAACACGAATTAACACATTTTGGTTTAAACCCCGAGCGTGATTCGTACGACATGGAAATTCATACTCTTAGCATTGTATTTTTAGATAAAACAATAGGACATTATTTTGCGGCACGAATCGCTTGGCACTATTATTGTCATCATCACTCTGTTCACTGTCGATCGTTCATTCCTTTCTCTCCGTCTCTCTCTCTCTCTCACTCTCTCTCTCCCACTCTCTCGCTGCCTCTCTCAATCTCGCACGTTCCTCTCACGTACACTCATTCATTTTTCTCTACTTTCGCGCACACTCTTCCCACTTTCTCACAATCTAACTCTCCCACCCTCTCTCTCCCTCTCTAGCTCTCACACACTTTCACTCACTACTGCTCTCTCACTACGGCTCTCTCGCGAACATTCTCACGTCCTCTCACTCTCCCTCACTCTTAATCGCGTCTATAATATTAACCTCTGACAAAACTAAATTTTGGTAAACGTAATGCAAGCTATTGAACATTTTTAACATTTTATCTCTCCCCGTCCAACTTCTTCTGCACGTACGTTATATATTCACTTTAACAGTAAACTTAGCATGTATCCGGGTCACGCACACGGACGCAACACGGTCACACTGACGTACGAGAGTGGAGCGTACATGTTCGTACGGCCCGGACGTCATTACATGTAGGTATTAAGAATAAAAGATCAGTTTTGTGCTGATGTACAACAGTGTTAAACGGTAATTCATTTTATCCTTAGGTGTATACAGATTATACATGAGTGTACTGCTTAAGATTGTCTACGTACAGGGCGCTCGGTGAGATTGGCTTCGGTGTCGTTGGATATCTGTCAGTGTCGGAAATGGGCTGGATTTCGAACAATACCAATGTGGGAACACTGTCGGGACGCTAGGAGCGTGTTGGCGGTCTATTAAGTAGTACGAGTCTTGCACTGGTCGTACGCCGTTTCTATGCTCGGCGCGAGTGCGGTCATACGCGAAGTTCTCCGCTTTCCGAGGGTACAGGATCGCTTCTCAGGGACCGCCGTGTACGTATCAATGCAGTGACAAGCAACTCTCAATGGATGAGTTTACAATTAGAATTACGAAGTTAATGAGAATTTAGCGGTATTAGTCCCATAGTAGTTGGCGATAGAAAAAACCTGAATAATTTCATAAGTATAGAGTCAAGTTTAGTTGGCTTCCTGTTTATGACAAAAAAGGTTCCATTTTTTTTGCCCCCTCCTTGTATAGTATAGAATGTAAAACTTTTCTCATAATGTGTTTATAATTAGTATGTATAGATGTATGCGCGTATGTATATATAGTAATGAGTGTATACGAAGGGTTCAAATTGTTTTCCTCGTTATTCTCAATCTTCTCACCAATTCTTACTTTTTTTTTGCCGCTTTTTTTTTCTTATTTTTCTTTTTGTCAGTTTGTCGCTTTTTAAGTTCGTGTATGAAGAGGTACAAAAATTTTATAGGTAATAGAGTAGGCTATGAGGTCCAGAAAGGCTACCTAATTCGTTCGATACGCAACGATCCCGTTAGCCGCGACCGGTCGCGATGTTATCCTCGATTCTGATCCTCGACTTTGATCCTCGATCGAGCAAGCGCTGGGGATCGAGTGGATCCTCCGTCGTTCGAGAACGCCCAATGGAATCGTTCGGCGAAGTCGGTAGGTTACATTAATAGATTGTATTTAATTCGGTCGGGCGTCCAGCTTGGACGCTGAGGAAACATTCTGATTCTTTATTTTCTCCTCTCTCTCTCTCTCTTTGCATATGATTTCGAGAGAACGTTCTCCGTTCCATATCCATTTTATTGTGGGGGGGTCTGTGACTTGAATTTTTCGCTTTTCAAACCTCTCTCTCTCTTCTGCGCCGCCGTTAGGCGTTGGAAAATGGGAGTAGACGATGACAATTTAAGAGGAAGAAGACCGAGAGTGAAAGTCATTTCGGGGAGTGGAAGGTGTCCTTGATCGGATGACGTGTTAACCCGATCGTCTCTGTCTCTCGGGCAAAAAATATGCTCTGCGCGTCCGTCGTGTTGTACGTTGCTAATAAACTCTGTATAAACATCAACAGTTCCACTGGAAATAACAATTGTTACACCTTATTAACACATCGACATGGGTAATGTCCCAGCTCTACGAAGCTCTCGCGTTCGTGCGATTAATTTTACTCGCACTGAAGCCCTTTTCGAATCGTCCTCGTCGTTCTGCTCCTCCCTCACCACCTTCTGTTCAGATTCCCGTCGTTACTTAATGCTCGCGCATCAGGACGCTACGTTCTGCTCTATTCTGTTCCGTTCTGTCGCTCGTCATCCTGTTCCGATCATTCATTGCCCAGGGACGATGTCCGATACGGGCGGAATGTACAGGGTGAAGGTAAGACGATCTGACGGATGTCTGTACGGTATCTCCCATCCATCCTTCGCGACTGGATCGCCAACGATCAGCGTTCTTCCTCGAGGAGCTCCCGTCGAGCTTCATGGACGGCGACAAAAATTTCGAACTCGGCATCTCGCGAGTTCCCCCGAACTCCGTTACCGGTGCCTGCTCGTGCGCCGCTTTGACCTTGTGCGTCCTTACTGTCAGACGTCCCTCGATCTCGAGTGGCCCTCGCCTCGGCGGCAGGACAATTTTCGCCGATGCTCAGCGAGACGCTCCTCTCGCCGATTAAGCCTTGCAATTAAGCCGCGGATAGTGCGCTTAAACGTAAAACGCATTGCAATCAAGGTAAAACGTGACTCGGGCCGATTTACATAACGAGATAATTGCAAATGGGGGAAGAAGGGATGGGAGGGGTGGGGGAGGGGGTCGAGCGCGTACGTAATCAATTTGTGTGCGCAGCGCCGAACTACGAATAGATTCGTTATGATCGACTGTCCTTTAGCCTGCGGCAATGCTCGCGGAGGCGGGTGGGATTTAATATATCTCGGCCTCTCATGCGGTGAGTGTGTGGGTGTGTGAGTGTGTCTGCCTGTGGGTGGCGTTACATGGAGGTTCCTGGATAGCTCGACAGAACCCTTGCTTCGCGCCCCCTCTCGCATTCTTTGTCGGTTGGACTACGCTTTTACGTTATGAAACGACGAATGACACGGTCAAATTTGAGCCCTGTACTCTTTTGTGCTTAACGATGACTTTGATATCGGATAGACTATCAGTCTGTGATGGTATACATATATTCATGTATATATATACACGTATGCAGGCTCCGTGGGCTGGCCCATGCTTCGAGTTTGTCTATTGATTATCTGCTCGTGTAATTTGAACCCCTGCTTTTCGTCCGTAGGTCTCTCTTACTTTTTGTGTCGCTTTTCCGCCTATACTTTGTGTGTGTGCGCGCGCGAACTTGTAGGTGCGTTCGGCGCTTCCGCGGTTAGTCCGCACCGCGAATGGAACAGTCTTACATTTAAACGATTGCCGGAGGTTCGCTCACGGAGCACTGACGACCCTGAATGTTAAGTTAGTATAGATAGCGATTTTGTCAGATCTTCGACGAGCGGACCCTGGTCTTTTCTGACTGTGAAATTAATTTTCATCCGCGTCGCGGACACGGTACTTCGAGACATCGTGAAGAATTGTCGATACACTGATCGCGCTGATCCACATGAACATCGATTTTTAGAGGTACGCGGAGACAGTCCCGATAATTACATGCCATAATTAACATGCGATTATGCGCTCGAGACTCGACGGAAACGATGGCTCTAGGCGAGTGGATAGAAACCAGGAAGGGAAGAACGAAAATGCGTTGTAGATAGGGTAAATGAGACTCGGGGCAGGAAATTGTTCGGTGATGGAAAAAAAAGTTTCCCCCGAGGATGACGCGAGCTTAGACGTACACGCAAAATCGTCAATACGGATTAGGCAGGTCAATGTACTTCTGCACCGTTTCTCCCTTCGTTCAGTGAAAGGTATTCCGAAGTAGGATGCCGGCCTGGCTTGAGCTGTAGACGGTAAGCTGACGGTTCGGCATAACGTATAGCAGGGTAGACGACACGCTCGGCGTCCTGTTCGAGCGACGCGACATTTAAATCTCCCGCGATTAGCTACGCGGGACACGTAATGGCTTGAGCTTAACGGAATTGTTCCGCTCGCCGTGTACAGTTTAAGTCGCCGATGTCTCGGGACAATCTGTCGTCCGCGTCCGTGCCCCACTTTATTTCCTGAGCGGATGCCACATGGCTACCGGCCGTCTCAGCGCTGCCAACATTTGCCGCCAATGGGCGAGCGTTCGTCCTGCCGCGCTGGGTCCCACGATTACGTGCCCGACGGAGTAAGTCTTCGAGTTTGTGCCCTGATCGTTGGTCACCTGCGCCACGGTCAGTCGCAGGTGTATACTCTGAAAGCAGGAGGAAGATGTTGAATGCTAGTCCAGTGATAACTTCGCAGTAGGCGAGGAGAATGGGATCTTAAAATGAATACTAATATGTGAAGAATATTTTAGGAAGTTCATAGTAATGGAAACATGCCGTTATATAGTGGAAGTAATAAAAACCTGTAACGCGTGAGAGGGGACGTTGAAGATGATGGCCTCGTTAAAGATTGGACTCTCGTCTCCTCTCTTCACGGATGTCTTTTTCTTGTGCGTTTTATTTCCTTGCTGGAGGAGGTACACCTTGGGGGAGGGTTGAAGAAGATTAGTTAAGACCGATATTCAGTGAAGGGTCCTACGGGATATTGTTCTGAAAATCTTACTTTGACGAAGAAGTCGCCGATCGTGCTGTTAATGCCGCGCAGATTTCTGGCCTTCACCACGACTAAGGTTAATCTCTCCGCCGTCGGCAGGTAGCTCAACGAGAACATGAGCTCCCCTAAGCGTGGCGTTGGCATGGCCGGGCTTGTTAGTGGTAACCACGTGGTGGCAGGCGCCCTGGGAGCAGGGCCGAGTCGGAGACTGGCTTCTCCTAAGAGTGACGCACCGCCTCCGATACTGGATTCATCCGAGAATATCTGGAAAACGCGCAGATTGTTATTACTGATCTTCTTTGACAATCCCGGATACGATTTATTCGATAATCAGATTACGGTACCTCGACAAGTAGCGTTCTACCGGCTGGTCCACCGTCGAGAGGAAAGAGAAATTTTTCTTGGTAGCTCGGTGATGGACTTCCTTTATACAGTCTCGTTTGTACGTGGGTTTGCCGGTCTGGCAATAGGCATACTCTACAATTATTTATTTGATTAATTACAACGAATGATCTGAGAAAAATATTCTTGTGCAGAAGTTTAACAGCTCAGATAGATTCCCTGTTTTTCTTGCCTGAGCTTGCGTACGAACCTTGCGAACGTATCCTGCGCAGGATGACCATCCGTTGCAACTAGGTCCCTCGCCTCCAGAACACTAACCGCTAAGTCTCCCTCGCTATCAGCGCTTCGTCCACCCCACCTCTCGTGCTCAAGGCCAACGCAAATGTGTCCCACGATGGGCGCCTCCTCGATGTCGTTAAGCGCTAAACTCGTATCGGACGACAGACTCTCGCAGCTGATCGCCCTCTTCAGGTTCGACTCGTCCAGCGGCGGGTCCGGGTCCACGCACTGCGATACTCGCCGACTGCCGGGACTGTAGTCGCCGAAGTCGTTGAAGGTATAGTTGGCGAGGTAGGACTCCTCCAGACTCTGCGAAGCGACGGGGAAAAATGAGCAAATTCTTTCCGCCGTCCGTCGACAGCGTCGGCGTCTTCAACCCCTTAACGTGCACGCTCGAGTTTATTCGAGCGCGCTAAACAGGCCAAACTGTGCACACTCGAGATAATTCGAGCCGCGTTGTATTTGACGCTGCTATCATTTTTCACACTCGAATATAATCGAGAATTGAAAATAGCAATGTGGAAACTAAGAAAATAAATAGTTTTATTGATACTTATCATTTACATAGGATTGTAAGCTACAACACGTTATTATTTCAAAGAAACCGTGCGTTAAGGGGTTAAGCGCAGACAGATTGAGGTAGAAAATTGGTCATTGCCTGTGATATTCTCCGTTTGATTTGCACTTCCTCTAACGCCGCGTACAGTTCCTGACTATTTCGCCTCCTAAACGTTTGGGAGTGACGTTATTTTCGATAGTACTATCGGCGGGTATGGAAGGTATTGCAACTGGCCGTGGATCGATCGCGGCAGGTTGCGCGATAATCAATTTAATCTAATACTGATTCACCTCGGTGTCTCGCTCTCCAGCTCGCTCAACTCCGGGATGCCGTTCAGTCTCTCCATGCTCTTCCTCCTCTGCTCCAGGCTGTTAAAAATATCCTGCGGGACAAGTACAGGGCCGGTAAAATCAATTCTTACCAGCCTCTGCGTCGGCAATTGGGGACCGACTCGCATCAAAAAACGTATGAACTTCTTTTTTTACCTCGGACGTCCTCGTGAAGCTCGGGTCCGTTATGTAATTGTAAAGATCATAGTTGTGGTCCTTTAGCAGTAAGGGGGACGAGGGCGGATCCTGGAGACTATTGTACACCTAGAACACGAAGACAAAAGGCGTGGACGGGGAGTTTCCAACTGGAGCGCTTCCTTTTCTTAAATTACAATGCCGGAGGTGAATTCCTTTCGTGTACCTCCTGCGCGGTCCGGTGCGCCTCCAAGTTCAGCTCCGGACTGTAAAGGTCGGAGCTGCGCCTGGAGCCATCGGGGCCAATCGGATCCGCTTCCGCGTAGATGTCCCGCACCTCGTCCTCCAGGCAACTTCCGGCACTGTCGTTCACCATGGCCGACGACTTTGACGGGAAGGTGAAGCGTTGAACTTGTTGCGCCGACGAGAGTACGGAACTGAAATCGATCGATCCTCGTTAATGGCCGCCATTGAACCAACGAGTAGACGATAGGAGAGTACAGCGTTCAAAGATAAGGGAAGGAAGACTGAACATAGTCAGACTGGTCAAGAAGTCTCACTTGTAAAATTCGGATGCGTCGATGTAACTCTGCGAGGTGACCGATCGTAGGGCGCTGAATATTCTCTCGCCGGTGGTGGGTCCGTTCTTTTTGACCTCCTTCGGCGGGTCAGGCGGGGCAGGGGGTGGCGGTACCGAGCTGGAGACCGGCTCGGCCGTCATCTTCGTCCCGGCTATCGTGCCCTGGAGTGTGTTGCCGAAGATGATCGGCTCGCGATCCTGATGAACAGGCGTCGGGTCGTTCGGCGACTCGTAGATAGGCTGATCCGGCAGACTCTGAATGTACTGGGAGACTCTCTGCAGCTCCTGCGCCTTGCTCGGGCTGCCGTGCAGGAGGTAGGAGGGGGCGTCGTCCTCCGGCATTCCTGGCCTGAACGGCGTCATCTCGATGCTCTGCGCCTGCTGTGCATTCTGATCGATCTCGCTGCCGAGACCTTGGGCGCTCTGCAGCATCTTCGACAGCGTCTGCGATCCGTAGATCGAGCCCATGATCGTCTGGCTGGTGGCGTTCGCGGTGCTGACGATCCCGCCGAAGCTGCCTGGCGAGCCGCGCGACTCGTTCCTCACGTGCTGCCTGATGGCGTGACTCCGCTGAACGATGTCGTAGCTGCCGTAGGTCAGACTGGCGTCGTCGGAGTCGATCTTGCCGTCCAGCGAGATAGGCGCGCCGTGAACGCCGTACCTGATCCGAGACTCGCCGCTCTCGAACTGTCGGTAGGGACTGCCTCTAAGGTCGAAGGTCGAGCCCGAGCGCTCGTCGTCCTCGAATTTCGACCTGGCGTCGGTGTGATTCTGCACCGCGTACGGCGTCATCTGGATACTCTCCATCATGGACTTTGCCGTCTCGCTGTCGAAGCGGAAGATTTGGTCGTTCGGCGTCTTGTAGAGGTTGTAGCTCTTGGGCGGCTCGCTGGTGAAGATGAAGGCCGCGGAGACGGCCGAGTTCCTCGATGGGACAGGGGCCCGCTGTAGGGAGGGCGGAGGGGTCAGAGGGCCAGGTCCCGCTTCCTGCATCCTCAAATAGTCGACCGCGCTCTGTGTTTGAAGTGGCGTTGGCCTTGGGCGAGCTGTTGGCCTTGGCTGAGGCGCCGGTCGCAGAGGCTGGGGCGGTATTGTACTGCCGCCGGTGCCGAGGGGCGGATGTAGGTCTCTGTCCACGGCTTCGAATCTGCAACAATATGTCGCGGGCCTCTCCTGTACCACCTGCCACTTGGCCGATCGATTTTTTATCTCGCCGCGCGAGTCAAGGTTCGAACGTGATCGGCCTCTCGACGAGCGTGCGACGAGTATGACCACTCAGAATCCGCTCACACATGCACACGCGCGTAGGGAATAGGACTCGTCGCGCCAACTTCTAATTGACCTCCTTACGTTGGCGAAGAATGGTATAGTAGACTGCGGCCGGTTACGAAACGTGACGAAAGAAATTGAGCAACGAGCGGACCAGCGCGAACTAGGAATAGATCGGGGTGGGAAGCGATCGTTATAATCTTTTAAGGGTGATTACCAATGCCTTTTAAGCGTCCCGAGCTTTGGTCCGATCAATTTCCTCGAGCGTCGATATCCTAACATCGGCGGTGCCTGGACAAAAGACGCTACCCTCTAGCCACCGATAATTATCACGCCAATATACCGTCAAATTGGCCCTGCGCGCCAGGAGCCAGTGGCGTTATTAGATTATCCAGAGTGCTCAGGCCCACCGGCTCGATTAAAGTGCGATCGAGTTCGCGGGGGCGAGTGCGCGCCGAATCTTCGAGCGTCCTTGAACGGTTCGCCGGAAGTCGTTGGCTTCGCGGAGCGTTAAAGGGGTGGCCCTAACAGGATTGCGGGCGCAAGTCGGTTAAGGGGGTGGACAAAAAAGGCGACCGGTTAGGTTACCTCGTAAAGGCTCCCTGGGCGTCCAGTCTTAGGTCGCTGTCGCTGTGCAGCAGATTCTGCGACGCGTTCCCGGTCTGCCGATATAAGCCAGGTATGGTCTGCGCCGTTGGATGCTGCGCTTTCACTAGGCCGACCTGGAAAATCGAGGCAATGGCGCGAGCGTAATCCGAAATTGCTCGACGGCCACCTTCCGCCGTTAGCTCGCGCTCCTCCCAACCTAACGTAGGTCGCTCACCTTCTCCTCCCGCGGCGCCCACAGCCAGGACAGCCTTTGTCGCCAGTCCTCGCAGATGTACCACACGTTCCTCGCGCCCCATTGCCAGCCGACGCAGTATCTGTTTTTTTATTTCGATTTTACTTTTTATTCAGCCGTTCCTTTATCACTTTAACGGTCGGAGGGTAGACCGAGGGACGCGGATTTGCGGGAGAATCAATTTTATCATGGCCACTGGGCGATAATTGAAACTGCCGAACCTGGCCATTATCGAAGTGGCCGATTAGCCTCGCGCGAGCTTTCAATTTCGGTGCCGCGTATTTACGCGATCCATATTTGCCGTTCTCGTTATTTACCGATTGAACCAGGTGACATCCCGAAAGGTGTGTGTCGGCCCGGTGTCCGTATGCATGTACGTGTGGGTGTGTCGGCGGGTGACGTCACGATCGAACGTTCGCCCTGGTCCAAAGAAAATTCTGTGTGCGACGGAGCATTAAAATGTGCAAGGGTTGTCCGGTGAACGGGACAGGTTGTTAGAGTACTTGTCGGGCTACGGGTATACGTGTGCATGTGTCCTTGTGTAGGAGAATGTTCTATAATTAAGTATGCGAGTGGGGTTCGTCAAAGGGGTCACACAGGGTAGATCAATTTCAGTAATATCCGCGGCGACGGCCAATATAAAATTTCAGCTGGCGCAAAATGCCTAGCCTACCGGCACGTGTACGAGGATGCGTCTGTGTGTGTGTGTCTCCCAGCACATACGGCTTGTTACTTTGGCCGACGGTTTGCCCGGTAATCGACAGCCTCGCGCAAAAATGGCGAATAAGCGAGGCTGAAATCGTAGTCCGAAGGCCGATAAAATTGTTTCCCGTTCTTCGCGTCCCCTCTCGTGGGTTGGCCGGCCTGCCCGGCCAGAAGGGAATAAATTAATAGCGTTATCGGCAACGCCGCGACATTGTCGGGCCACGGGCGCCACTATTTGCATTAGCCGCCCTCAAAACTCATTGTGCGCCGCACATTCATCTTGCGCCACGAGCTGTCGAGAGTTATCGACATTGTTCCCGGCGGAACAAAGATATCGCGTGCTGCCGATTACAATCGTTGCCGCTCCCATCGTCCGAATCGCAAGTGTCGCAGGTTAAACAGCGAACGCGAGCGAACGTCTTTTCAGCGAACGCTTATCGTTCGTGCTAAATGCGTATACAAGAATACGAGAACTGTCTTCGCGAACGTGCTCGCCTTGAATTTTTATCGCGCCTCCTCCAAAGGTGTCCCTTGTTCGCTTCAAGGTCGTCTGTGCGGTGCCAAAA
The DNA here is from genome assembly GCA_914767735.1 of Anoplius nigerrimus. Classification (NCBI taxonomy): domain Eukaryota; kingdom Metazoa; phylum Arthropoda; class Insecta; order Hymenoptera; family Pompilidae; genus Anoplius; species Anoplius nigerrimus. The sequence goes on from OU612080.1 coordinate 7,589,226, forward strand.
GCCCGATAGGAAAACTCGCGATTACAATTGCTCGGGCGGAGTCTTTAACCTGTTGCAGGTGGCCCGACACTTAACCGGTTTCCAGGGACGCTCGTACGGTTCGCGGGTAGATAGGGATAGAGATACTTCGCCGGATAGATAGATAGGTAGACGGATATAGAGTAGTGTAACTAGGCGAGCAGGGGGGGGGGGGGGTGGAAGGCGGATAGACGGATAGGGAAGCGGAAGGGACCGAGTTGGCGAGGATCGGCTGGCGTGGAAAGTGAGACGTTTGGGGGGGCTGAGATAGGGGTGAGAAGAAGGCAGACGGAATGAGGAAGGGAGGGCAAGAAGGTGCGGGGCGACTCGAGCGCAGCGAAGGAAAGAAGCCTGACAAGGAGTAACGGGCGTGTTTGGCCGGACGGAAAGTGGGTAAAGCGGCTGGCTGATCAGACGGCCGGATGGGAAGCCATGGGCCGAAGAGCGGATTATTTTTTCTAGCCCTCCCTGGGGCGTCGGACGGGTATCATAAATATTCCATTCGGGGGCACGGGGTGCAATCACCTTCTGCAGAGCGCCAGGGCGGCGCCGGCTACGACGACAATGACGAAAGCCACCGCGAGTCCGGTTAGCGCCCAGCCCATCCTTCTTAATGCCAGATCCAGGCACAACCACAAATCCAATCAGACCGGCGAGCCTGAAACACACGCGGCAGATCCATGGTGAGCGTGATCCGATTACAGTTATAGAACCGAGATTATTCGTGGATTAAGGGACCTTACGGTGCCCTTGGCGAGTTTCTAGGGATGAGCGCTAGACGAGCGTTCGCTTCCGACGAGTCTCGTCTGTCGCACGCCATCGAATCCGTAGCCCGCGATATTTATCTCCTGCACACGGCCAAAACCCTACGGTGTAAAGCGGTCGACGTCCCGGCTCTGCTACGGTTATCCGCTTAATTGTACACATTTTGCGGCGGCGGGATTTAGACGCTGCGCCTCGTCGACGCCCGACGATCGACGTACGGCCCAGGTCGTTAGAGGGTGTATTAGGCTGAGCTAGAGGGATACGTTGGTTTAGCCGGCGGAATGTATTTAGCGTACAGCTCACCGGAGTGTTCGGCTCGAGAGCGCGGTCGAAAAGGTTTTTCCTCGCAGACCGTAAGTGTTAATGGGGAATTTTCATGGTTATTAGACCGATGACCGGAGACCGTACCTACAAAAGTGTACAGTTCAGAGGGCACGACGCGTTCTATTTCTAGCGCGAAGTACCTTTTATTGATTGGCTCGGCTCCCGGATGAGCAAGATTGTTTCAATTTTTGACCTATTTCTCGCCATATTCTTGGATTCTACCTCAGGTACGCCGTGTCCTGGCGGGACTCTTCCTCGGACTCTGTTTTCTTTGTCAACCGGGTTCTTAATCAACGTGAGTTTCAATTCTCGACAATTGGACGTCATTCCGGTCCCGATCGCGAGATGCAGAACGGATCGAGGATCCGCTCCGCCCTGACAAGGATTCCCGGGATGCTTTTCTCGTAATTTTAATTGTCTCGCCCCGGGTGACAGGGGTGGGTGAGACGGCGTCGCGAGCGTCGATCTTAACTAAAGAAGAGTCTCGCGAAGAATAAGTCCGCGAACCGCAAACTTTTCTGGCGCCAAGTCCGATCGTCGGCAGGAGGGAAAAACGGATTAGAAGCTTCCTTGCCGCCTGATAAATTAGGATCCCGCGAAACTCCTGTCCTCGGTCGTCCTGATCCTACGTCTGCGGTCTCGCCACCCTTCCTCGCAGACCGCTCGCACCCCCCTCTTTTCTCAGATCCGCGAAACCGCACGCGTGTCCGACTTCCCCCGGCCGACCATGTAGCCTGTGACGCCACTTTTTTCCACGGCACATGGCCTTTGGAAGGTGTACATATGCACGGCCGATCGGGTACATAACGGCGGGGTGGACTAAAGAACGCTCGAGAGCCCTCAGACTGCTCTGCCCTTATCGCAATGTCGGCAGTCTGCCCTGCGGCGGAATATGTAATCCTCGTTGCGGCCCCGACGATGAGATTGCCGCGATATTTCCTTCTTCTTTCACCCCTCCCCCTCTCAATTTAATTCGTCCGTAACCGCGCTCTTTCCGGATTTTTCTTTAATTACCGCACGCCGGCGCTCCTTCATTTACCGGCGCGCTGAAAGTACCCAGCGTTCAGGTACGGCCAACCTTTTTATCGCATTACTAGGGCCGCACGACGACAGCGAGCATTTCTTGTGAGTTTTCAAGGTCATCGAAAAGAAGATGTTTGTACGTCGAAGATGGTCGGTTGACGTGTGACTATAATCGATGACTGTCTCGGACAGAGTGAACGGACTGAGATTAGAGTCTGTAACCTAGGTTAGAACCTAGAGGAAGCCGTCTCTGGCACAGGCCGTCGCTCATCCTCGCCTTTTACCCTCAGACGTCTCGGCACAAAGTGTACGCGCCCGGTTTAGGCGTAGCCGTGCACTCAGCTTCTTTCAGGGGAGGAGCGGCGGCGGCGGCGGGGGAGAAGAAAGGTAGGAGGAAGAGAAGGAGAAGGGAGGGCAGGAGACGGCAGCAAAATGCTGAGGGAAGGAAAGAAAGGCGAAGGAAGGGCGAGTCGAGCGTGCAGGAAAGAAAGGGGCGAGCTGAGGCCTGAAAAAATAGGCCAAGCCAGAGCTCGGTGTCGGTGAACTTTCCTCGGATACTTCGACGGCGGCATTCGACGCGCATCGATGATCACTTTCTTTCGGCGCCGTCCGTCGTCGTCGACGAAAAATTAGCCGCGGAAACGAAAACGAAAGCGGCCGTCGTGAAAGCCGGACGCCAAGATTACACCCCTTTTCGGAAAAACGGAACGCTCTCGTACGCGATCGTTCCGACGTGTACTACGCTCCTACGATCGTTCGTTTCGCTGTTGAGGGGGGGATGAGGGTGAGGGATGAGGATGAGGGGATGGCCGGACGGGGGACGGACGAGTGTGCGAGGATTCCCGTTTTGTTCCGGCGAGCCACTGTTTTCGGGCCGGAAGCGGAAAAAGAAGAGTGAACGCTCGCGAGGTCGATGCACCTCCAGCGCAGACGCTTCGACTCCGGCTAAGCAGAAATGAGTCCCCTGTCGCGGTCACGACGACAACAGTTACGACAGACGACGGACACGCCCCCCCTACGGGTCCAATAATTTACGCACAGTCGCTCGATGCCTTCGTTAATAACCTAAGTCAATATTCGGATGGGGTGGAACGAGAGTGACGGCGTTGACGGTAATAAGAGGAAGAGGGAGAAGACAGGACATCTCAGATATTCGGAGAATGAGAGATCCGCGATTGAATTTGATTAAAAGTTGCGCGAGTCCGGGGAGTGGCAAATTGTTAGGCGGGAGAGGGCTAAAATTGAATATCGGAAAGTCATCGGCCACTCGTCGAAGAATCACTTTCGCCGATCGAGTGTTAACTAAATCTCCGGGGCGCAGATTTTGGGTGGGGTGAGGGTGGGGGCGAGGAGTTGAAGCGTGTCGGGTATAGGATAGAGGAGAGCTCGGCAGCTTAACGGGTCGACAAGGCGAGAGATCTCGAGGCCGTCGTCGCTGAATTTCTCCGTTCTTGCCTCCTTCGGCCCGCTCGCCGAAAGGGACAATGATAGCAATTAGCGGCGTGTAAGACCGCTGCCCGAGGCTTCGCCGAGAAGGGAGAAAGAGATCCTCCTCCGATTCTCGAGTACATCCATTCAGCGGGCTAGTCTCTTTTTTTTTTATTTCGTCAGAGCGCGGAGAGTCGAGACGGCCGAGCAAAGGGGGTCAGCGAAGTTACGGAGTACGCGTGTACCTTCGATCCGAAGGTCGTCGGGGCCAACCCTTCCGACGATCGTCAAGATCGGTTCTTCGACCCTCGGCTGGCTGCCCCTTTAATGAAATTTTCATTAGAGCGCCTCGCGTGCCGCTCTGACGTGCACGATGCACGTTTCGCGAGGTTAAGAGATTAAACGAGCTCGACTTCCGTTAACCCTCGAACCTAGCCGGATTAACTCTCTCAAGATTACAGTCACCCGCCGCTGGCGTACTGTACATGTATTAGTCGTCGCGCTGACCTTGAATCCGCGGGGCAGGCTGCTTTAAGGCGACGCTATCTGGGGCACGCACTTTTGAATGTGTTCGAACGTCCGCGCCGGTGTCCTTCGGATTCGAGGCCTATTTTAGAATCGGACGTCCGGTAGATAGGCGGGTGGATGGGGAGACCGTGAAAGAGCGGTTTGGTCCGAAATGCGCGCGGCTGCTTCATTGATTTACCGTGCTAAAAATACTTTCATTCGCGTGCATCTCGTAGTTTCGCGAGAGTCCACCAACCATCCTGGGAGGAAGGCGCTTGACATAATATCGGTCTTGTTATCGGGGAGCGGTAGAGCGAGGGAGAGGGAAGATGTGGGAGGATAATTGAATGAGGGTGAGGGATGGTCCGAGGGTGGGACGACACTTCGTTCCGCGTTTTAAAAGGACGGATCGCTTTCCTTTGGTCGGACAAGCGGAGAATTGGCCCGAATCCTTTGCCGGCGGCGAAGGACATTGCGTCGAGTCAGCCTCGAGTGACAAAGACGAGGAAGCACGTGACACCCGATGCTTCGGATAGATAGCGAAGAAGGTGGATGGGCGATGATCGTACGAGAAGTCGAGAACGAAATCCGCGAATGCAGCTTTCGCGAAATCGAGTATCGCGATACTGTTTGCCAAAGGTTCCCCCATGCACGATACGTACTTTGTTACGCCAGGCACGGTGATAGACCCGATGTTGAACATGACGTTAGACACATCCATTAATCTCGCATAATTCAACGACTTGGCCAAGTTTTAGACATCGGGCCGCGTGTCAGACATCAATAGCAGGTGTTGTGAATATCGAAGCGTGCCGCGGCGGAATATAGGTACGTCCGCTTTAGAGCATGTTTATACTACAATTATCTTTGACGCGCCCGAAGAGTATGACCTTACACGGTATACGGACAATATGCGCCCCGGTATTCTCTCGACTGCCGATCATAATCCGAAAATTAATCACCCGCTCCCTCATTACTCCCACTCTCGGAGCCGGGAGCTTCGAAACTTTCGCGGAAGCATTAATTAAAATTGCCTTTGCGCGCCGAAGGAACGCGACGTGCCCGGAGTTGAAGAACCGTTAAGTGGCAATCGGCGTATCAGAGGGCGAGAAGTGTCTCTCTGGGGCACGAGGCCTGGTCCGGAAAATTATTGTAGTACAACGCTGGCTTCGGCCTGGCAGTCATTGTTGCCAGCGTACGTAATAAACAAAACGGAATCGATACGCCGCCAACGCCGCGGTCGCGAACTTCGGAGTTTCCCGACGGATTTGCGTTAGCAGCCTGCCTCGACCTTTTCCGCCCCGCTCGGTAGGTAGCCGATGCCTGTACGAGGAAGAGGGACGCTTAATTATAATATATCCCCGGGTTATCGCATAATCCGACGTTTCTTTCCCGCTCACGCTACGGCGCATAAGCAGGGCGGCCAGAATGTCGGGCCACCCTTTCTCTATATACCTCTTTCATCCCTCTCTAACCTCCCTCTTTTTCCACCTCCACCCGGAAGACGCGAAGCCGCGCCGATTTTTTTGCCCCCCACTCGCGTCCATTGTCGAACGGCGAGCGCTAGGGATACGTAGGAATACGTGCAGGAGAGCCGTGCACGTGGTCGGGACGACGAAATAACGAGTGGTAAGTAGTCGCGGGCTACTGAAAGTGGGTCAGCTTTGCAGGGCGCACTTCGTTCCTCCTCCGAGCGGCGAATTTGTGTTAGCGTGTCAAGGTTCCCCTGGCCCCCGTTGTCTGTTATATGCAAATAAGGGGGCGCCGGGCGGAGGCGGCCGCGACGTAGCACGTGACGGGGAGGGTGGAAGGGAGGAGGGGGGGGGGGGGGTGAAAAAAAAATATTTCAATCGCCCGCGGTGCCGAGGAATTTTGTCGTACGCTCGGCCGCGCTCGGCGTTATTGACATTGTTCGGAAGCCGTTCGCCGAGTGCGTTTCGCAAATATGCACGAAATTGACTTGTCTTCCCCCCCACCACCCCTCTCCACATCCGGCATCGACGGATTTAATACGCGTCGCATTCTCGACTTCTCATCCTGTTCTCCCCATTGTTCCTTCTGGCTCCCCGCCGTGCCTTCGAGCGTTCGTATAATTTTTCCTGCCGTGTCGGCGAAGGCGAAAGTTTTTGGGGGACGTTCCGATTGGTCGCCGATACGGGTCAAGCGGTACATTCGCGGTATTTCGAATGAAAGCGAAGTGCACAGCGCGGAAAGGTAGAAATGTTGGTCGTGGAAACGGAACGTATTGCCCGGTGAAAATTTACACGGATTTCGGCTCGTCGACGGGTGCGGGGCGTTTCGCGCAAGTTATAAGATTAGAATTTTCGACTTGGCGCCCATGAATAATTCACGCCGACGAGCGGCGCGCTCGGCGACAGGGATGTCTGTTGATCTCGTCCTCCCATTCCCAGGCAGCGAGCGAGATTTGACCTCGACTATGGCTCGACTCGCGCCTCGTCATGCGAATGCTCGCCTCTCGGCGGCCGCACCCCCCCAAAAAAAAGCCGCAATAAATCCTCCCGGAAGAAGTTCGGCGCCTGGCGCCCGACTGACACGACGGGTCAGAGATGATCTTTTCTCGATTCTAGCCGACTAACGATCTCAATCACGCTCGCAATATTGTTTCTTTGTTCGACCGGATTGACAGCGGCCGTAGCACTACTGGGGAAACATTTAATTTGAGCCGAGAATCTGTCAGTAGGATCGGTTAGTACCTAGTAGGGGCAGTTAGCCGAAACGGATTCATATTTATGAGCGGTATCGTTCGGCGTCTGAGTTCGACTTACGCACACGCACACACACTCGGTATCGTGTGCGGTCCCCGAGCAACGTTGAGATACCGCGTGCAACAAATCGTCGTCAGGTATGACGCTCCGGCGGGCGACAATTTAAAATTCCACGCGATAACGGCGCGGTCACGGCCATCGAATGCAGACACGAACAATACCGAAGGTTCTCCGTCTCTCTTTCTCCCTCGCGGTCTATCACTATGCGAGCGTTTAAATGCATACTGCCGCACGGACGTATCGCTGCCGATCGGACGAAGTTAATTATCGCCGGAGAGACGGTTAATGCTGGAATTTAGTCCGAGGTTTCGAAGCGCGCAGAAACGTCAGCTACGTAGCCGCGTATGAACGTTCGTCCGGACGTTCGTGCGGACGTTCGTTCGGACGTTCGTTCGTTAAATGAGTCCTCGCACCCTCCCGGACCTCTCTCCTTTCCGCTAGGCGTCAATTTGCAGGTGAAAGGTACTTTGTTATCGGAAGCGTCGACGGGAAAAAAAGAAGACGAGAATGGGCATTGAATGACTTGAAGAGGCGTCTCTCCGGGAGAATCGTTCTCGCTCACCGATGCTTTACGGTGACTCGAAGAAGCAGGAGGATAACCGCGATTCGATTCTTGCGCGTATCACAAATTCACTTCTACGATTTTCGTCGGGCCGATGTATTATCGAACGATTGGGAACTGTTTGGCGACGTGTCGTGGATGCCGGAGGATGCCGACGATGGAAGTTGGAGGGTGGCGGGAAGCAGGTGGAAAAATACGAGGATGGTAGTGGGAGGAACGAAATCTGTCGCGAGGCAGTGGTTCTGTTTGCATGGCACACCTTGGGAGAGTGCACGGGAAGGCGGTGAAAAGTGCCCGCAGGGGAGGAGGACGTAGATTAAATATTTGCCGAGTATTTTCGCTTTTCATTCCTTCTTCCACGCGGGGCTTACCCTGCCGCCGCCGCCGCCGCTGTCGTCGCCGCCACACGCGATTCGCCGAGGACGCGATCGAAAGCCACGTACAATATTGGCTCTCGCGCAAATGGCCATTCTTTCAAATTAGCGCCCACCGCTCGCCAGACAGCCGGCCACGTTCGCTCGAAAATCATTGGTCGAAAGCATTTCGCCACCGGCCAAACTCGAGTACGTCTCAAATGAGGATATATACTTTATGCGCCGAGATAGAAATTGCCCTCTGTAATATTTATTGCTTTCTCTTGTTCCGAGAGAGGCAAAATATGCCGGGACTATACCTATGCTTCCCGTAAGAGGCGACTAAAAGGCGTTGGGCGCGAGATTGGCAATCTCATCCCAGCGGGGAAAGAATTCATCGCGATACACCCTCGGCGAGTATGAATTTATAGTCGCGCGACGCGCGAAGGAGACATCAGAGAAATGTTAAAGGACACTTTCGTGCCCCGGGAATTTATTTAGAGTCTCCCTTCCGCGCCAGCCGTGTTCAGGCCGCCGCCCGCAAACTGTTTTTCTGACTGCCCGGCGATTAGCTCGCGGATCGTATCTTTTTCTCCGCCCTTCCGCATAATTACGGAACGTATCCGGCCGATAAACCCGTCCTTTATTTTCCGCGCCCCTACCTCCTACCCCCTCCCTCCCCCTTTCCTCTGGGCCACGGTCATTAGCATCCGGCGAGGAAGAGGTCTGTCTACGTGATTAAAATACGCGAGATACACCCGATGCACGTCGACGAGAATCGTACGCCGGCGAAATACCAAAAACTGACGCCCAGAAGTCTGGCCACAATTTCGACAGACCCGACCGCACGCCTCTCTCTCTCTCTCTCTCTCACAGTTTTTTCATTCCGCGACCGATACGAAGGTTTTATCTCGCGGTTCTCGCAAAAAATTACCGCGCGGACAAGCTACGGATAGTAAAGAATACGTAGAACGCTCGAATATTAACTTCTGCCATTTGATTCCCCAATTGTTCTCTGGGTCGGATATCAAACTGCTCGCGGAAAACTAATGTTACACCGACGAACCTTATCAAAGATGAACGCGAATAATTACAAACCGCCCCCATAAAGTTGTGGCGGCCAAGCCACATGTCCGTCTGAAATATTACGTTGTACGCGCAGTCCGTAGGGTCAAGTACAAGTGTATGTATGGAAAATAAAAACGATCATCGTACGCCACGAGACTTCCGATCGCCGGTTGCGAGCGCAGCAATAAAGGGCTCAGCAAAGGATAGCACACAAAAGATACTCTCCCCCGCGCGACAATACCTATAAAACTCTTTCCCCAGTAACGATTAGCCAATGGCCCGACATAAGATGGAGTGGGGTAAAACCGACTCAGAAATTGTAAAGTTTACCTTAAACTGATGTATTTTCTATCTATTCCACTAAAACCTAATAATCTGAGTGTTTTTATTTAGCGCATGGTTTATTCTTTAAGTTGCATTAATTTGGATTAAAAATAACATCAGAAATTTATGATTTTCTTAATAAATTAAAAACAGTGCTACTAGGGCGGACTTGTCCCGGAACTGGGGCAAAACCGGCCAACCTGTTTAGAAACGATTGAATCTTATATCCTTATATTATGGGGCAAAACGGGATGTCTTATTAGAGTAATACGAATCTTTGTCGAACAACCTAAACGGGGGAATCACAGAATACATGGCGGCCACCTATGTCGAATACTATCCAAACCATTGAATACTAACCGAAGGAAGATTTCTACCTTACAGTTCGTACAACGCAACGTATGTTCGAATAAATAAGGGCCTAGTGCGGATTTGCCCCGTGTACGGATTTACCCCACTGCACCTTACTTAATTCGGCCCTTTCGTCCGGCGGATGATCGCCGAAATCATGAGCCCGGCGCTTTATTTCGGTCCGCGGTGCCGAACGGTCATTAGCATCCGTCGAAGAAGAGGTCCGTCTGTGTGTCACCGGGCGATCGATCGCGTCGTCGGTTACGTTGGTCGTCCGCATACGCGGCTGCAGGAGTGCCGCAGGTTCATTGCACTTTCGGTCGCATTCGCAAAACTGCATCTGGCCCGCGCTCTCTCTCTCTCTCTCTCTCTCTCTCTCTCTCTCTCTCTCTCTCACTCTCTCCCATCGCCAACACCCGAGCTCCGCGCATCGGCCTGGCTCCTGTCCACGGCTAGGGGCCTCGCTGGCGTGCGGCCTTTCGTCCTTAACCCGCTCCACGTCGACCAGGTCGAATCGGATAGGTCCCGATCAGGCGGCGTGACGCCGAAGTCGGGGGGGGGGGGGGGGGGGTTCGGTGGAAAAACGAAAGTTCGAACAATCGGGATGATCCGTCAAGAGGAATCCGACGCATTCGAGTTGATTGCGCTCATTTCCTCGGTGGAGGATAGACGAAGGGTTGGGGTGGGAAGAAGGGGGTTGTTGGACGGCGAGAGGGAAGAATGGAATGGGGAAGAATAGATAGTCGCGAGAGCGGGCAGAGTCGGGAGACAGCCAAAAATGTGTGCAAAGAATGGAGCCGGAGGGTCGATTAAAATCAAACAAAACACAGTGAGTATCCTAGGGGTAAGGAGGGGGTGGAGGCTGGGCGAGGGAGAGATGATGGCTAAGGGAGCGGGCTCGGTCAGGTTCTTCTGCGGGGAGCGGGGGAGCGAGAAGGAGGAAGAGAGGACTTCCACGTCGGCGTGGGGGAAAAAAAATCAAATGGAATGAGCGGAAGAGGGAGGAGGGGGTGAGAAGGTGAGTCGAGTGGGGGGAAATGGCGAATGTGAAAGGAGGCGAGGTATAGAAACGGTGCGAACGAGTGCTGAGGAAGGAGAGAGACGGGCGCACGGAGAAATGGAGAGAGACGAACGGATGAAGAGAGCGCGCGAAGGACGGAGAGGGAGAGAGAAAGGAAGAAAGTGAGAGAGGGGCGAAGAATGGGGAAAAAGTGGAAGACAGAGAAGACGCGGGGGTTGAGATTCGAGGAAGAAGGGTGCGTCGTTGTTGGCCAGCAAGAGAGACATGTTTCGAGGAAGAGTGACGGAGACAGAGAGTGAGTGGGAGAGTGAGAGAGAGTGAGAGAGAGAGGGGGGGGGGGAGGAGAGAGAGATAGCAAGTGGGAGAAAGGCAGCGAGAGGGAGAAGGAGGCAGAGATAGAGCGAGAGGGTGGGCGAGGAAGGCAGGGTCAGGGGAAGTGGAAATTCTGGGTAGCTGCCAGATGGCGCATTGCGCTCCAGAAGCCCAACCCCAGAGTTTCTAACGTTTGCTGCCAAACACCGAAATCTCGCCGCATCTCTCTTCCGCTCGCTCTCTCCCGCTTGAGGCTCGCCCGCTTCAGGCTTGACCGCCCTCCCTGTCGTTCCCTCTTCATATTCCTCTGTAATCCAACGGTAGGCGGCGGGAGGCTGGAAGGCAGGATGGGAGCAGGGGGTCGGCGGGGGGTGGAGGATCGCTTTCAGGGCCGCCAAAAATCCGGGGCACGAGCCGCCTCGTTTCGGGCGTTGAAGCACTAAATTTCTAAGCGGAATCCGATTTCTGACATGCCGGGTCTCCCAGTGTCGACGAACCGTCGTCAGCCGATTGGGCAACGGAGTCAGGCTGGGCTAATAATTGCCGCGTGGGTCCGTCGATACGCCATCGACTGCGAGACGACGACGTTTATCGCTCGAACGGCGCCACTTCCGGCCGCGAGGATTTTCCCGTCACGGTACTTGGCCAGAATGTGGGTATCGTAGTGGGGGGGAAGACGGCGGAATCGTCTTGGCAATTATCGACCCCGTGATATGTACATTTCGATACACTTTCCTCCCTCTTCGCCTCTTTTTCTACTCTACTGGCCGACATTCGCTTCGGCCGTCGATCGACAGGAAGTTTCGAACGGGAGCCGGTTCGCTCTCAGGCACGATTGAATTAATCCGCAATTTTCCACGTGTGCGTCGCATTAGCCGGCGCGTGATCCATTAACGCTCTGTCCGAACGCGCCGAGTGCCGCGCGCGTGTGTGCGCGCGACCGGCCGAGTGAATTTGCGTTATAAACGTAAATCACAGTTTTAATGATCCGGCTGACTTTGAATCAATGCCGGAAGCCGGAGGGCTTGAATGGCGGTCGGTATTGTTTGAGCGCGTCGCCCCTGGATATGTATGCGCGAGCGTGGATATCAACGGCGAATGAGAGAAATTAGATATTCCTCGTTAGAAAGTTAGAATAGCCGGGGCTGGGGCGAGGCCGCGTCAAAGTCTGGTAACTCTTGGAAATTGAGTGTTCCGCGCGTACGTGATGCGAATGCTGCGCTGCCGATGGGACGCGAATCGGTTTATCTTCAGCTCACCTCCACGCGCCATATTCCCTCTTTCGGGGCGAACAAACGAATCATTAAGGAGTAGTCACCGTTGTCTGAACATAAAGTCAATTTCGCTACTTTACCGAATGATCCGAACGAGTTTTCCACACGCCAATTCATCCGACCTGCTTACGACACCCCCCCACCTCCCGTTAAATTCTTTATCGCCGCTAGCCAACAACCGCGCCGTCAAACGGCTACGTAAAGGCAATTGGCATAGTCCGTCGTCGAGATGCGAGGCGTCGCTCGATTGATCGGCGCCAAACTGCCAAATTTTCCGTATCTGATTCGCTCATGGATACACACTGTCTATCTCAGCAAGTCTGGGTCACGTATTTCGTACGGCCGACTATGCGCGTCACTATCCGCCCGGCGGTAGCAATGAATTCCCATACCAATCTACGGGGTGAACGAGAAGTGATGCGCCGCATCGGCGTCCTCTATCGGCAATGTCCGCGCCTCGAGCCTTCTTCCACTATCGTACGTCGGACCCTTAACAGTCTTTACGGGATGACGGCGTGGCCATTCCGGCAGAATCCGGGACCTCTTCGGCCCCGAGATTGCGTTTCCCATCGGCGGCAGCTCGTTAGCTCGCCGATCGAAACATAACCGTTCCCGCACAGACCTCACTCCCATCCCTCCTCCTCCGTCGCCCGACCGCGACCGAAGATAAAGACAACGGCGATAAGGCGGCAAGTGGGCAAAAAAGGATGGCGAAAGAAGGTTGTATCGGGCGAGAAGGAGGACGCGCGGGACGTGCGGCGAAGTTTAACTGTCTCTCGCGCGCAACTTTCGATAATATTATCCTCCCCCTCCTGGCAGCTCGCCTTTAAAATCCTTTGTTGCGCCGAGCATGGACGGTAAACACTTTGCGATAAAGTTACTTCTGCGCGCTCTTTTGCCGAGGACGTTGCACGGATGAGATGGCGGCAACATTTCAGCGTCGAGCGTATCCTCTCCTTTCGACCCCGACGGCTGTCGATCCTGCCGGCGTGGAAGACAGTGAATTCCAGCCCCGGCCTCGACCGCCGCGCTCCCCGGAACATGACAGCTGTCCGCGTCGGTGTATAAACGTCGGCAACCGGAGAGGTCGAAAAATTTACGTTCGACCGGACGTTGAGAGGCAGAGAGAAAGAGAGAAAGAGAGAGAGAGAGAGAGAGAGAGAGGGAGAAAAAGTGAAAGAGAAGCGGACAGAGAGAACAGCTCAGCGACGTGCAAGATCTTGCGGTCGTTATTAGGTCACCCGTTAGGTGGATTTAATATGGCTTAGGAGCGTGCGGAATGCCAGACCTGCCGCATTCTCGACTCACCCTCCTTCGTGTATCCTCCCCGACCTCACCCCCGCTCGTCCCACCACGCCGCCCCCCTCGCGACACACACTTCTCTCCTTTTATCCTTATCGGAACGCAAAGGCCGGTAGCATCGACGCGGAGGGTGGAAATTGTGCGAGAAGGGTGGCCGGGAGGCGGTGGAAAGGGCGCGCGAGCGAGAAGGAGAATGGCCGAGGAAAGAAGGTGAAGACGTGGGAGGAGAATGGGGATGGAAATAGAGAGGCTCCACTTTCCTTGCCCGTTGCTTCATCTCTTCCCTTTGTGTGTAAACTTGCGCGAGTGTAGCGTGGAACTGCTGAGGAAGGGAAAGACAGGGGCAGGGAGAGAGGGGAGGGGGAATGGGTAAAGGGGGAGGACGGGGGATGAGAATGGACGTGCGCGCGAATGCGGTGAGAAGTAGGCGAGAGAGTGAGTGAGAAGGAGAGGGAGTGAGAGGGAGAGGGAGTGAATGAAGACGAGGAGAGGACTCTGGGGAACTCTCCGCCAGAACGCCATAAACAACGCGGTCGAAAGGAGAGAAGTTCCTTTTACTTCCTGGCTGGAAAGAAATCGGGATTAGTTCGGCGCGCACGATCCTTGCCCAGAAGGATTCGAGGCTGAGGACGTGCGCCTCCTGCCGCGAGTGAGGGCGCTCTTTGTGCGAACGGGTCTCGCAGGTATTTTTCCATTATTCGAAGTGTGCCTCTCGCGTCGCATATCCTCGCGCAAAGCCGCTGAGAGCGCGATGCAAAAGCGTGAATGGCTGAAAGGCGCGAGACGCGGAGAGAATTAAGCGGAAGGGTTCGCGTCGAGAGGTTGGGGGCGGAAGGGGGCTGTCGGTCAAAATTCGATAACGCATGCGCGTCGATTGGACACCCTCGGTTGAGAATGAATTCGAGAGCGAGGGACTTTACATTGCCGGACGCTTTTCCAAAGCGTATACTCGTGGCCGCGATGGGATTCCTAATAAAATCATTTCGACAGACTTCATCGCGATGCTCTCGACGTAAATCGGAGCCATTCGCATCGAACGAATTATTAGGAAATGCGGTCGGCGCCATTGAGCACCGTGAGGGTATATGGAAGCATCGACGGCACAGGGGGGTGAGAGAGAGAGAGAGAGAGAGAGGCTGACATTAGTATAATCCAATAACAATACCTCGGTCGCGATTGAATTACCATCTACACGCCGGTAGAATCATTAGTATATATATCAGGCGTATGTACATTTCTACGTGAAGTGCACATGTAGGTATATAGATGGAGAATGGTATGGACTATGGTCCTTCGGCAATTGCCTCGAGAGTGAGATCGAGAGGCCTTCGAGGAAGGGAGAGGATCAACGGCGAGAGAGAGTGAGAGAGAGAGAGAGAGAGAGAGGGAGAGGCAGATAGAGAGGTAAGATGCTTTGAAGGAGGCTTAAGCAGCGTCGAAGGCGAAATCTCGATTCGTTGTACAGCAATTTCCTGCGTAACGTAATTCTATCTGCCGGAAGAAGTTGGAGGCATTTAGTCTCCGGATCGCCGCTGGCCGCTAGCGGCAGCCGGCAGAGAAAATCGAGGAGAGCCGAGGAGAGAGGCGAAGATGGAGCTTGAATTTCTCTTCGATAATGAATTCGCAGATAATGGATGGCGCGCGAGAGCAAAGGTTCCGCTTTAATTAATTAAAGGCCCGTCACGGGATTGAAGTTAACCAAATGCGAACGGGATAATATTCAGCGAGTAGCGTCGGTGGCGTTCATGTAGTATCACGGCGTCCATATAATATGATACGAGCCGTTAGCGTGTATACCCTCCCTCTTTCTCTCCGCCTTTCTCTCTCTCTCTCTCTCTCTCTCTATCACTCGGTGTACCTGTACGCTGGGTGTACCTGTGCACGGCCGGCTCGTACATCAGGACGATTTTCTGCACGTGCGTATATCGACATCCCACGCCTCGACTACCGGGTCAGACTCCAGCCCGGCGGCGGAGTTGTTGCTCCGGTGCCCGTTTGTTGTTTTCGTTGCAGTTGCATTGTGCTCACTCCCCGCCCGCGGCTCGACACGTGCACCTGTGCGAATTCCGCCCACGCACGTATCCTCGGGCACATCAATTTAATAAGAAAAAGAAATGCCCCTGTAATGAGAGAGAATGAGAGGGAGAGAGAAAGAGAGGTGAGGAGAAGGTCTTCGACATTGGCTCTCTCTCTCTCTCTTTCTGTCTTTCAACACAGAGCAGGGCGAGAGAGAGTGAAAAAGAAAAAAAATAGAGAGGGTCTTGTTCTCTTAGTCCCACGGCCCCCACGGCGGTCAGGCTGAAAAATTAAATTCTTTGTCGTCGGTGTATCGCGCGATAACGGAGAGTAGCGAACAATGAGTGGAAGGAATCGACGCGGAGGGCATTTTTATGCTCCCCGGCCGCCCGGTATCAGCGAACGTGGCGTTATTGTCCCGACACTCGGAGCTGGGAGGTAGCTCGTCCTCAAGATTGGCCGCGCTCGAGGTCGGCCCGTCCTCGACGCTGCCTTCGACGCTCGGCGTCGTTCGCATCGAATCCCGGGCTCTGCCCCAGGATCGTATTACGCGCCAAACGAACTTTCCTCGCGGCCTCCGTTTCTCTTTCAGGCTTCCCCCCCCCCCCCTCCCCCACCTCGCCTATTGCCGATCGACGCCGCCTTCCTAAGACGGTCTCCTCTTCCCGATTTTCCGGATTCGGGCTTCCAGACCGTACTATTGATTCCGAGCGGTGACGCAGGTACCTCGCGAGCCTTCCACGTCGGCCGAGGCTCTCACCGTTAATTGAACTGTATCAATAACGTCGGATCGTACGTTCGGCCCAAAATTTGACTTGCCGTTTCGTGGGCTCGCCGGACGACGAAATTTATTACGCACGTGCGGCTCGAATTATTGGATCGGTGCCGCCGCTTCCCGGTCTGGGCCAAGTGACGCGACTGCCTTTATCGAATGTCCATTCTTTTCTCGGTCCTACGCTTCTCGTTTGGCTGGAATGGCTGATATTATGACGTCGGTCTCGCGTTACAGCTGGCGCGCGAGGGAGAGGGACAGTGAGGTGGACGAGGATGAGAGAGGCAGAGAGAGTGTGAGAGAGTGAGAGAGTGAGAGAGTGAGAGAGTGAGAGAGAGAGAGAGAGGGAGGGAGGGAGAGAGAGAGCAAACTTCAGTAGGCGTATGCCCACGCTCCGTGTTCATTAGAGAATTTCGCCGCCGATATTGTCTGCAGCCAGGGCGGCAGGAGAGAGTTTCCGCCGTTCGCCTCGTCCTTTCTGTTCGCCGGCCCAGCCAGGGTGCCGTATTTGTCACGGGCGCAAGCAGGAATCTCGTACGGAAATCTCCGGAGCTATTCGTCCGACAGGGCGTATCCCGTGGCCCGACGTTTTTCCACGCGGAGTTTCGCAAACGTTCGAAAAATGCGGCCTGTCTTGCGCGCCCCGCGGAAAAGCCGATAAAGCTTCGCTCGTTGCGCAACGAAAGCGAACCTTGCCGTGGCCCACGGCCGAACTTTTTTTTTTCCCCCCCCATCCCATCGGAAGGATCGACAATTATTTGCGTCGAGGCTCTCGCGATAGAAATCCTGATCGGCGACGAACGTTTCTCTCCGTCGAAGGGAGGCTTTTATTCGCCATGCCGACTTCGCGGGCGGAATATGTTTGCACGGCTCTTTCGATATTCCGCGATGGCCGTTAGTGAATTATTAATCGATAACGGTGGGATTCGAGAATTCGTCTGCTCGCACCGTTCCGTATCTCTTCCTTTCCTTCGCTTCGTCGTTCGGCACGTCAAGTTCCTTCGAGAGCGCGACGCGCGTTCGCTTTCCTCATTTTCCCTCCTTTCTATCAATCAAGCTATCACAGTTTCGCCCTGTCACTTATTACGACATTCATTGGCCGTCAACGTGTCATCTCATAATCGTGTCGCGAATCAGGCTGGAAATACAATATGAGCGTCACGTTTTATCGATTCGGGCCCGATTCGACGATGCGTTAATGATGACTGCGAATGAGCATTGATTGACAGCTTCCGCCATACGTTAGTCGGATTGCCGCGCAAATTGCGTCCCGTCATCCGGGAAGAAAATAGAATTGGCAACGGTTACGTTATAAATCTCAGACGAATGGGTGAAGGCGTCTCAGGAACGACGCTTTGAAAAATTTCGTCGTTTTAGGTTAAAGTCGTTGGAGATCAATCGCCGGAGACACATTCCTGTCCTTCCACCTCTACCTTCCTGTCCTTCTACCTCTACCTTCCTACCGTGACGTCGATGCAGCGGGCGATTATCCGCGTTTCAATCCGTGCTTCATTCACGTCTCTCATCCGCGATCGACAACAAAAACTTCTTCCATTTTTATCCACTCGGACGGTACGCGGAGCGAGAGGGAAGGAGAGAGAACGAGAGACCCTTCTCGGCCGACTCGAGCGCTTTTAATGGAGCCGAACGGTTTTGCTGCCTCGTTAATGAACGCTGATTAACGATTTCCTGTTTTGTCTTGATGCCGACGGCCGACCGAAAGAAACGGCATTGACGGCGATTAGCGCGTTCAATTCGCGCGCGCGCGCGCCCCTATAATCGCTCGTTAATCCGCATTACGTCGGCGAATTTTCGAGGCCGGCCGATCTTCTTGTTTTTAATCGAACCCCCGAGTCCGGCAATTTAGCGTCCGAAGTTGATGCGAAATTGTTGCGCCAGCAATTCTCAGTGAAGAAACGGCCAATCTTTCTCGGCAAATTCTTCCTGTGCACTCTTAGCAGAATCATCCTGTACTTCTGTTCCTTTTTGTTTTCAATGAACGCTGATAACGTCTAATGAGGGCTTTCTACGTTGCCTCTCGTCTTCAGTTCCGTCATAGACCCGGTGGGAATATTGACATCGGCCTTTTGACGTTCTTCGCGGTGAGTGCACCTCCTGACTGCCCTCCAACCGAGAGTTCGCTTCTTTGCGAGACGTCAAAGTAAATCACAACTACGAGACGCACATCCCACGCGAACGGGCTGTGTGTCTTGTCGCATCCTGATGCTCGTTCGGCGCTCGCAAAGTCTGTCGCGATGCTCACTTCGAGTTTTACGGCGACGTAGCGAAGAATGGCTACGAGTGCGTTTCCACGAAAGTTTCCGCGATGCACGGGGCGAGATATGAAATTTTCAATGAACTGTCAGCTACCGGTGATGCGAGCGACGAGGGTGAGCTAAATCGCTCGTTTGACTTCCGCTTTCTGCCTGACGCGCGTTCGAACGCACCGCGCCGTTATTTGAGACATTGTTCGTTTCCGGTAGTCGCCGACAAAAATTATCCCTGCACCCTAGTCGAGACCTCCTCGCGAAATTGTCGCCGCTTTCCCTCGAAACGTTTCACGGTTATCGGTAAACGAAAATAAAAAACGTCGAGCGCTTTTCAATCCTCATCTCCCTGCGGAGAGGCTGGCATAAAGAGTCGACGGGTAGATTTAAAAAAAAAAAAAAGGTCACGCGCGCTTTGATCCGCCGTTAATGCTCAGCCTAGAACGTCTCTCTCTCCCTCTCTCTCTCTACCTCCCTCTTTCTCTCTCTCTCTCTCTCTCTCTCTCTCTCACTCACTCACTCTTTACCGTCTACCTCCGCCTATGCGCTCGCCGATATCAGTAAAAGCGTCAATTTACGATGGCGAGCGAACCGTCGCGCTCAGCGTAAAACATCAGCGTTGCTAAGGGCCGAAAACCAATTAATTGTCCGCCGACGATAATTACTCGCCCAGCGGCTCTCGGTCGCGAGCGATTAGTCATCCGAGCGCCGATACTCGCCGAATCGAATTGATGATTCGTGAAATAATGCGCCGGGAGCGAAGTTGACTTTGCGTTTCGGTCGTCGAACAACATTCGCGCAGGCGTGCCAAAAAAATCTGGGCTGACCGGTCGTCCGCTATCCGTGGGCCAAACTTCCGGCTAACTCTTTCCATGTTCCGTCGACACAGCCTGTCTCGCACCGACGTTTCTTGCTTCGACGAATGCACTCCCCCTTTTTTTATTTAACCCTATGCGAATCAGCTATTCGATACAACGGAAACATAATGGAGCAGTTCGCGTTCGCCTTTGTACGGGCTTATTGTCTCATTGGCTCGGCTCGAAATCCATTTAGGAGGGCAAGCGGCGTCAGACAATGGGTCGCATTCAACAAGTAATGAAGCCAGTCGATTGGCAGACTGCTGCTAGCCTACCGAACTGCCGAACTACTCGAACTAGCGATTCCGATTGCGAGCGCTTAGCGCGCGTATTTTCGAACTGTTCCATCCCTTCCTCTCACAGACTCTTTCTCTCTCTGTCTCTCCCTCTCTCTCTCTCCCCTTGTCCGTCTCTCTCTCACTCACTGCTTCTCTCCCTCCATTCGACATCGACCAGTCAATCGATGCCGATAAACCGATGTGCGCTGGGATTATAACTATCGCGCCCCGTTGAGACCCGCTGGTAATCTGCCAATTTGACAGCGCTCTAATCGCGAGGCTCACGGCAAACACGCCGTTGCGTTCGTAGGACCCGAGGTAGGCCGATTTCGGTTCGAACGTTCAAAGGGCATAGCCGAATAAGAAGGTCAAAAGTGCATCTAAACTTTGGCTTTCGGCCTACCAACACACGACGACACCTTTCAAATGCCCGGAAAACGGTTTCTTTCGGTTTCTATGTTGGTTTACGTCAACAAACGTGGCTTTTTGCATACTTTGGCATTGTTTCGCATTATGTTACACTATTTTACATCAGTGCACGTTATTACATCTCTTTGTTATGGATGATTTGCTTTATTTTCGACGTTTCGGGGGCCAAAGGAGCAGTTTAACCCCCATTTGATATATGTTTGACTGGTTTATCTTTATAATATGACATTGGGTGATCAATAAAGGGTACCTTGACTAAATTACACCTAGTTAAAGACATAAGAACCAACCCAATGGCTTTTATGGGATTTTGCTCGACAAAGGCCTATATTAGCTCCATTTTGGAGCATGTTTGAGTGGTTTGTGCTTATAATATGACATTGAGCGACTAATGGGGGATACTTTGGGATCATTTGGACCTACTTAGACGTGATAGAACCTTCAAAATGAGCAAAAAACGCGAAAACATTTTTGGTCTTGCATCGGATTTATAACTCCCTATCCGATAGATTTTAACTCGCCCTGAAAGTTGGTCGCAAGCAAAGTTCCGAATTCCTAATAGTTTCGAAGATACAGCTATTTTCCGGAGGTGAAAAAATTTTATTTTAAAGATCGAGTTTCGACGATAGTCCTATCCGAAAGTACGCATCAAAAGCTTCAAGAAAATGTATGATTATCATAGGTTTCGATCGCTGGTTCAAAAGTTACGGGCAATTTAAAAAATCGCGGATTTTTTAAGGGGTACCCCTTCTCATTTTTGCGAAAAATCGAAGGTCGGCGGATCGGATCGCCCTTTTGCTACCTGTTAGGGGGTCAAAAATAACTCAGAGAGCCGTTTGCCGTTGGTCGAAATTCGCATTTGTTTCGAAGTTAGAGCCAAAAAACCATCGAAAAAATGGTGGTCGGAAAATGGGTAAAAATTAAAAGCCTTTCGTTCGACTTGTGAATATGCATACTGAAAGAGGATCAAATGAGGATCACAAAAATCGCAATCCGAGCTTTGTAAGTGCAATATTTACGAAGTTACAGCCAAAAACGTGCGAAAAATTGGTGAAAAATGCACATTTCATCGGCTGTTCGTGATATGACTCTTTCTATCGGAATTATTCCACTATAGGAATTAAAACACTTTAAAAAAATCGCAACCCGAACCTTCTAAGTACAATAGTTTCGGAGATACGTTTAAAAAAAGGTGAGAAAACACTGAAAAAATTGTGAAAAATCGTTATTTTGCCACCCCTGTGGCGTATGGTGCCTGTTACCTTAAATATTCAGTTAAATCATGAAAAAATGGTTGCAAAAGAAGCACCTAGGAGGATTCAAACTCCATTAACAGATGTAGCTCTGATTGGTTTCAGAATTTTTTTATTGAATAGATTCCGAGAAAATGGTGGGAAACCACACATTATATTTTACCCTTTTCTACCCCTCGCAGTCGAGATACGAAATGTAAAATTCATACAAATCCTTCTTTTTTAACAAGCTATCGTATAGGTCATTCAGAATCTCAGTCGGTTTATGGACACTTTTTACCAACTTATTCATCCATGACCTTTGAACACCATCGTCGTCGGGCAAACACCGAAGAAGTCGATAAAAACATCTGTCGGAAGTCGAGATGCCATGCGATTGTTTCTACAAGCCGACGACAGTAAAAGATCTCAAAGATCAGCTGACACACGTACAGCGAACGTGATTCTTCTTTTTATCGGTCCCACGTCGGCGGACAGGCGATAAAGTTAAACCGCGTACATCCTGTTAAGCTCGTTCATCTTAAATTTTCGTTGAACAGGGATAGGACTATGAAATCGGAAGAATCTTAACCCTCTTTTAATTCCGGCAATTTGCAATGACCGTTGCAAATGAAATTGGCAATTAAAGTTCGGACTGCGTTCGTCTACGCCGGCTGGCCAACCGCCGCGGCGTTATCAATTCTCGTATGGAAAATGGGCGGAACTAAATGGACATTTTCGTGCCGATGACACACGATAATGGGCATGAACTCGAGGAGGATGCATTCGGTGTGGGAACGCCTCGCCGAATCGGCATATTTACTGCTCGCTATCTCTGTCTCTCTATCTCCCCAGCCCTCTCGCTCGCCGTCCTACCCTCTCTCTCCGTCCCACTGTGACAATAACCCTTAGAGAACTTGGCAGATGGCCATGTGGGTAAACCTTTCGTAGGCGATTACAGGTCTGAAACCAACCCGGTTTGGGATCACAGACCGAATTGCGACGGTCCAACGGGCGCGGGCGGGCAACAACGTGCTATGATCTAAAAATATCCTCCCTCTGACACAACGGCATTCGTCGTTTTTTCTCTAAGCCTCTCTGTCTATATCGTTCTCCTCATCTCCGTCGGCCGCGTGCGTCGATCATTTTTCCGAAAGCTCCGAAGCCTCCGATCCGGGACAGCCGAAAGACGATCCAAATATAAATCGAGGCCAATTCGAGTGAAATTAAACTCTTCCGTTACTGTCCTACGCGCCTCGGAAACTGTCCTCTGGGCGAGCATTAATAGACCTCGTCCGAATTCGCGCGACGAACTCGTCGCAACAACGGTGTGCCGCATTTACGGAAACAAGAACGCAGACTCGGATTTCACCTCGACAGGAAGGAAGCACCCGTGGGAGCGATATCATCTCGAGATTCGATTGTCATCCGATCGTCGCCGAAGGTTTATTCTTACCGACTTTCGTCGGCGCCGGGTAATTATCGGAAATGGACCGAGAGTCAGAGGACGAAGCCTCGCAGATGAAGAGCCGCTAAATTGGAAAGTCCGGCATTGTGCGTCCGCGTCCAAGATCGTGCGTTTCGCGCCCCCGTACTCCTCGCGTGGGAAATGAGAACGTTCCCCAGGCCTCGTCGGGAGTTCATTTTCGGATTTCCATTTGCCGCCGTCGGCCGACCCGGGGCACAGAGACGAGGATTCCGCCGGCGCGGCAGACGATGCCCGACGGAAATTAGACGGCGAACGGCGTATCCGCGAATCTCACTGTCGAAGATGAGATTCGACGCTCCAGTTTCGAGGCGGACGAACGCTCGAGCGGGCTGAACGCTCGAAGAAGGGATCGACCGATTGAAAAGTGCGCCTCCGGCTAGGCGAGAGTGGCGCGGATCAGCTGAGAAAGGGCATCGGGACGAAACAGTCCTCGAAAAGCGATCCGTCGAAATCCGGTTCCCACCGATGCCGCTCTGGCAGAGGAACTCATTTTTTGGCGGCAAGGCGTCATGAATACGGCGGATAAAGGTGATCCGAATCCATTCGGGGAGCAATCTGTATTCTCGCCGCGTAAGGTGCGGAGGGCTGGTCGACTCTATCGCGAGTCATCTTTTTCCACTTACTGTTCTTTCTCTCCCTCGGTTCACGCTGTCTACACGATGGCTATTTCTTATCGTTCGTTCCCTCTCGCTCTAACGGCGCGCACGTCAGAAAGTTTGGCGCGCGTGTCTGGTCAGCGCTGGGCCGGGATTCGGTCAGGGGCGAGGGTCCATCTCGGGACCTGATTCCCCCCGAAGGTCGTGCGCGCGCTCGCGGGAGAGGATGGGATGAAAATCCTTACATCGTCGGGCGAGATACATCCCATTCTTCTCTGAGCTCTCTGGCAAAAAAGGAAGCTGGACCGGGCTCGGCCGGCCGGCCGCTCGCCGGGACGAGGACAGACTGGCATTTTGCTGCCTCATACGTGAACAGGACTCGAATCTGTTCCGGCGTTTATTCTTCCCCAGGATTATACCGTGTGGGAGTGAAAGGGGAAAGCTCCGAGCTCCTTATATCCGAGCCCGTTATCTTTTCTTCTCGATGAACACGACTGAAAAATGAAAGAGAGACGAGGGAGGAGAGGGAGATGGACAAGAAAGGGTGGTGTGGGTTGCGAGTGGAGAAGAAGAGTGGGCGCGTCAGAAGTGGAGAGAGAGAGAGAGTGAGAGAAGGAGAGGGATGGAGAGAAGGTGGGTGAAGGGGAGGAAGAAATTCTGGAAAAAAACAGACGAACTGGGTCGTGGCCAACAGCTGCCTTCTGCCCATTATTTCCGTCTCTCATTGGTGCACGTTACTTACTGCTTCCGTTCCGCTGCACGGGGAAGAAAGACGGAGGGGCGGAAAGAAGGAATGGACAAAAGGCAATCGATACGGTAAATGATCGGATGTCCCAACGATGTCGTTCGCGTATTAGGCGTCTATATAATTTGACTCGTCCGCCGCTACGCGATTTTTGTGCTGACCTCGTCCCCCCTCCACGGTCTTGATTTACATCACAAACCGTTCGACGGACCACTCCGCAATGCCGCGGAACTTTTAACGCGCGAGTAAATATTTTCGTATGGTAAATCGTCGCCACCCCCTCCCTTCCACCCCCTTCTCGACACTCCGGCGGTCGTGCGATGTGTCATCTGGCCCCGTTGTTGGCTGTTGAACCGAGTGCATTGTACTTTCGAGAATGCGAGCGAGCACGCGCGCGCGCGCGCGCGAGCGTCAGCGAGCGTGCGGCTCTGCATGCAGCTTTTTCTCGAAAAAAGCTCTCGTCGGGAAGGACAAATGTATCGTCCCGAAAAGCGAATAAAACTTTTTCGATCCCGGCCTGCCCCGAGGATTTATTTCGATCAAATGGCCCGACGGTCGTTTCGACAAGCTCCCGGTTTTCCGATATAAGAATTTGATATATAGGCGCGACGGCGCGGATTTGTTTCGACCTTTTCGCTCGGCGCTCCGAAAAAAGGGCGCAGAGGAGCCGGGGGAGGGGGCCGAATGGAACAAAGCGAATTGGTCTGCCCGGCGAGAAGTTAGTACGGCGACAGTGACCAAAATACATTACGCGTTGGAGAGTTTCTGCGCGCAGCTCTTCTGCTCCTCCCTCTTCTTCCATCTCTTCTTCCCCGCGCGAGCTTTCCTTCGCGACCACCGATCCTCCGAATGTTTGGCAAAGGCGAAACATGATGGATTGAGTCCTCGTCGCCGCGGACGTTTGATCCTACCCCCGGCTGGCAGCAGCGCGCGTGGAAACTAATTCGACGAAATGGCACATCTATCAATCTATTCGTTGAAACGCTCATCGGCTGATCTATTGTGATATCGCTTCGTGTCTGTTCGGGAAATTTCGAAATGGAAAGGCCTCCCACACTCTCTGTCCCCTTTCGGTTCGTCCTCTCCCCCAGCCTCCACCCTCCACCCCCCCTAATCGCGGTGCTTACCTGCTCGCTTCAATACCATTCATACGGCCAAAGGGGGGTGTTTCAATTATACCGCCCGTTGACGCGCAATATTAACACACGCTAATGACGCACAGAACGCAGGCAAGTCGGGCAGAGCCATACCTGCGGCCGTTCGAAATTCAAAAGCCAAACGCGCACCGGCGCACGTGTCCGCCCCCGATATTAGATAATGAAGCTTGCCCACCTGGCGACACCGAGGCTGGGACGATTTCTCTGCCGTTTTAAGCGATAATTTCCGTGCGGCCATTATATCGCGCCGTCGCTCATTACGGATAACGAACGTTCGGGGCTCTGCCTCGAAGAAGGCATCCTTACCTCCTCGAGGGATCGTGTACTTTGCGCTTCCGCGTCGGCCGAGGGCGAAAAGGGTAATCGTTAGCCGGGGTGAGTTACGCTTGCGTGTGGCATGTAAAAAAGGCGGAAAAAAGAGTCGCCATCCGAACTCGAACGAGTCGAACGATCGAGAGTGGCCGCAGCGAGGCTCTTTAACCTTTCGCTTTACCGTCATCGATAGATTCTCTGTCTCTCTCTCTCTCTTTTACTCTCTCGCTCTCTCTATCTATCTCTTTCTCTCCATGGCGCCCGCACGGTCGCACAGTTCGTCGCACACGATGTCGTTACCACACATCTACGTACTCAGGCGCGCTTGCACGTATCGCATACACACGTGTCACGTACCGACGACGTACCGACATTACTCTCCGCGGTCCACCATCCTCGTTTCCTCATGCGGCTCCAATATTCACGGGCCAGGAAGAAGCCTGACAAAGGTAGGAAAATTCGCGGATATCCCATGCCCCGAGCGTGGAGAGCCTCGCCTGGGACGATCGAGGACGCCGCTGCGCGAATCGGAGAAAGAACTTGCCAGTAGGGTGGGTCAAGCATGGCTCGGACGCATCTCAAAGAGAGCGAGTCACGGGATAGATCGAGTTCCAGGTTCCATCTCACGACATTTTCTCTTTTCTCTCTCTCTCTCTCTCTTTCTCTCTCTCTCTCTCTCTCCCTTCCACTCACTGTCTCTCTTTCTCTCTCACGAAACATTACCGCACCATCGCCGAACAATGTCGTGTAATGGCACTGTCCTCATGTACCCCCTCCCCCCTGTAAACTCTCCCTCTCCCGTTCGCTCGACGGCTATGGAGCTACAAGCCGCTGCACCCTACTTTCCATGGGCTTTTGTAAAGCGCATCCATAGTCAAGTTGCGCGACGGGCGGTCGAGTTAATGAGCTCCATGGGAAGAATCGATTTTGCGAGAGCTCGCGCCCGTGCAAGAGAGAGAGAGAGAGAGAGAGTGTGTGCGACAAAAAAAGTCGCGGATATTTCAGCGACAGCGTCCTATCGTACCGCGCGTCCTCAGCCCGACGTCTGACAGCCCGATGAATAGGCCGGTATCGACTGTTTCTCTTTAAAGGGAGGCAGACGCGGGGCGTCGTCGGCTCTTTAAAACAGCCACGGTCCGAGCGAGAGGTTTTTCGAGAATGCAAACTGCACGGAGGGCTAAATACGTAATGCGTCGCGAGGATTGAACCGGGGCGTCGCGACGAAAATCGCAAGAGGCGAGTGCGAGAGTTCCCAAGCCGAGAGGAGAGAACTTTTCTTTCGTGCCGTTCTGCGTTCTATTCCTCGACTGCCGTCGTCGAGATGCGCCGCGACGCCGAGCTCCTCTCGACGCTCCAAGGCTACGACCCTTAAAAAGGGTTCGCGCGAAATTATTTTCCGCGGGAAGCGAATCGATGCGGACGAACTCCTCCGCGACGGAGTGCCGGCGAGGTCAATTAAGTTTTTCCTACGCGAGGCCAGAGGTCGCTCTAATTAATTCGCAACGAACGTCCGGCATTATCCTCGCATAACAGCCGGAAGCATCGGATGGGAATTATTTGAATCGTCCCGGCAACCGCCTCGGAAGGTACGTTATCAGACTCTCGCGGGAATCCGGGGCTGAAAAATGAGAAGAATTCATCAGCTCGCCGACAGACCGGAAATTCTAACCGTAACCCCCGCGCACTCGGGACGAAATCGAACGAGCGGGTTCTCATCGAGAGCCACGACTTTTTTGTCATCCCCCTCCGTCTGGTTCTTTTTCTTCTGTCCCATCGACGCCGTTGACACCGGTACAGCGATCTCGCACGCCATCTAATGGCTATGTTCCCACACATTTGCCCGGCGCGACGTACACTTCTGCCTATTCTCTCGCGCGCCTTTGAAATTCGCAGCGACACGGGCGGACAGGTGGCAGGGGCGGTTTAATAAGTTTCGCGCTCGTGAGGCTGTTGGGACTGGAACAAGGGACGGTGGGTGGTGGTAGTGTAAAAGGGGGGCGGGGAGAGGATGGAGGGAAAGGGACGGCAATGGACGAGAGCGAAAGTGAGGAAGATGTGAGCGGGCGAGCGAGTGCGAGAACGAGTGTTGAAGAAGACAGGCTGAAGAGGGTGGGAGCGAGAAAGAAAGAGGAAAACAGAGCGAGCTGTTGTGCGCGAGAGAGGGGTGGGAAGAGGTAGATGGATAGATAGATAGACAGAGGATGAGAGAGAGGGAGAGAGACAGAGGGAGTGGAGGAGAAGAGAGGAGAGAGGAGGAGAATCCAATAGTCCAATACCCGGGTAGTACCAAAGCTCTTTGTTTCTCACTCAGATGCCAATAGCTTGGCGTGCTTCAGGCTATATACCTACATATGACGGTAGGCCGCACTAGTACGTCATCCTATAGCGTTAGCGCGATCCAACGATGGCTCGCAAGCCATCGACAGCCACTGGCATCTGCGAAATAAATATATTTGGCTTGGTCCGAAGGCCCGCCGGCTATGGGAATGGTCCTATACTGGTATGCACATAGAGCTCTCGAGACGTCCAGCGACGCCGACGACGGCGCTCGATTGGCACGGGTGTGTACGTTGTAATCGGTATGGAGCCCGTTGCGGTTGGATTCTGCTTTTAATCTCCGGTAACGTTCGGACTGGCGAACGGCTACTTCGTACGATTGATTTTGCGGCAGTATTCTGTCCGCAATGTACTTTTGTCCTAGCCTTCGTACCCCACTCGTTCGCCTGCATGTGACAAAAGGCCGAAGGTGCACGCGAGCGGAACCCAAGACAAATTTCGTGTGTCGAGGGGCTTCCGGGTGGCCTAATGCCGAAAGTTCGTTAAATGGCCTTTGGCGAGGATGGCCCACCCCAGTAGGCGAAATTTATTTTCGTAACTCGTGACGAGTGATAAACGTGGCGACCGGCGGTTAATTATCAGGGAAGGACGCTGAATCGGTACAACGCGGCAAATAAATCGTATAATAAAGCGCTTCTTCGGCCCATAAATATATTTCTCTCACGGCCGTCGACCCGCTTTTAAAGTTTCATCGAAGACGCCGGAAGTTTAACGAGTGGAAGAGGCTCGGCAATCGGGGGGGTGCGCTACCGTGGCGGCCCAGTTGGCAATGGTGAGGTGCGAAACTTTCGTTTCCAGACGATTCGCACGCGAAACGTTTCTCCCGTTTGACGATAATTAATGTTCGACGAAATAATGCGAACGATGTATATCGCGGGCCTGGCCGAGTCACGCGAACTGCAAATGAATGAAAGGGCGAGTTCTCGCCCCCGGGCGACCCTCCCTCACGTACGCACCCACACGTACCCTGGCCAGCCTGTGCGCGAGCACGTAGGTGCGCTCGACCAGGTGGGCGCGCGTACCGGGAACTCGCGGAGGCGAACTTCCGGTGCGTTTTCAGGAACTGCGGAAAGGAGCACTCTTTCCCGACCGGAAGCTAGGCACAAAGCTAGGGTCCTGGCCGAAGCTTTAAGCCATATTACGCGCACGCCGGAGCCGGCCAATCGCGTTTGCCCCCCACAGTCCGCCCCCACCTTCCCCCTGGATGGAAAGTTGGCCGGCCACCGTCGGCCGCAAGTGCGCCAACGATGTTAGTTATTGAAAATTAAGCGACGAGGCGCGGAGATGGGCGAGTGCCGTCGTTTCGACTTTCGGGCTTCCATCAGCGGGCAGATGCAATTTCTCCCCCGCTGGAGAGGGTGGGGGGGAGGAGGGGGCAACGAAATTTCGGGGATCACCTTGACATGGGACACATGCGCGCCGCTTTGCCGCCGAAGTCATGGCCGCGGGTACCGTGGAATGGAATTATGCAAGGTCGCACGTTGTACGTACGTGCAGCGGTCAATTAGCCGTCCGGTGACGCAGGCTGCAAAACGCCTGATATGCTAAATCGTGAGAGCGGCACGCAGAAATAGCCGGGCTGGTTCGGGACGATCGAACCGTACGGGACTCTTCGTCATTTCGACTCGGCGTTCTTCGGGGGATGACCGAAAGCTTTCGTCGCCCGTGCCGAGGCGTAGGCCTTGGCTGGCCAAGTAAAGCGACGGGAGGCTCTCGCGGTCGCCTCTGGTGGTAGTGTAAATCGACCATCGGAGGGTGGTTCGTGGTTCGACGTGTCGTGTACCGCCTTTTTGCCCCGTTCGGCCTCGGCAGAGGGCTACACGAGGTGGCTGCCCTGTATACTCACTCGCTGTGGCCTGAACGTGCCGTCCCAAAGTTAAAAAGACAAAAACAGTCGATTTATCAACTGAGCCCCGGGCTACGTGCCTTGAGCCGTAGGACTTCGAATATGAAGAGGGAGGACGGTAAAAAGACGTGTTAACGCGTCCATGAAAGGAAAGTGGCGCTGGGCTAGTCGGCTGGGAAAAAAGTCGGCGGCTCTTATCGGCGAGAGGACGATACGCCGGGAGGTGAGATCTAATATCGGAATGAGATTTAGGATAGGCGCTTCCGATGGACCAGCGTTTCGGGAATGGGCGCCGAATAGGCGAAACGAGGTTTCGATAGGTGATTTCGCGTGGGCGTCGAATAGTCGAAATGAGACCGGCTGATAGGCCGCTTTATCCGGTAATGAGAGCCAAGACGCTCCTCTCGATCCCGGCCCGGAAGAAATCGTGTTTCAAGGACAGCTCGTATATAGGCGAGCCGCGCCCGACGATGTTCGACCTTTCGTGCGAGTGACGTTGACGGAAGCGATTCAAAGGGCGGATCTCATTTCCAGCAACGGTAACATCAAAGGGGACATCGGGACGGGCCGCCCGTCGCCGAGGAGAGTCGCACTCGGCAACTCGTGCCCGTGGATCGCTGTTTATCGTGCATCGGCGGAACCTCAAAAGAAGCGAGAGAACGAGCGTGATGCCCCCCCCCCCCCCCGCCTCCGCCCTGTCTAAATAACGAGAATCGAAGGAATTCGATAAACCGAGGCGAGCGCGCGGCTGGCTCGCGTGCGGACGTTCCATTAAAAGGAATATGTCGGCTGGCAGCAGCGTGAAGCGAAGATGGCGCGAAAAATTTCATGAAAAATTCCACACCCCCCGATCGGCTCCCTTCGCCGCGCAAAACTTTATTGCGAGCGCTTAGCGCTCGTCGAAGATGGCTGGCCGAGGGCTGATCGGATTCGTTGAGCGGAGTTTATCGTCGTACTTATAGCGTTCGCAAGCCGGCTCGACATTACCTACAGGTCACGGAATATTCACTCTCCGGCCAATAGCCAGCCTCCGTTACGCCGGCGCGCGCCTTCTTCATATATGCGCCTACGATTGAAGATGGGGAATTCTAAATTTAGAAAAATCGCTGAATACCGAGAATGAAGTGAAAATCCTTGGCGAGCTGGTCGGGAGGCTTGCGAGTGGCGAGACAAGAGGGGGCGGATTCTTTTTCATCGGAGCGCGCTCGAGCGAGCGACGAGAGGCGAGAGCCGAGGGAAATAAAATTATCCCTCGAAAGGCACGCTCTTGCCCTCTGTCGACGATCAAGACGCCGGTGGCCGAGTCTCCTTCGGCCCCGGAGACGACGGCGTGCCGCCGGAGTGGCATTATTAACGTTCGAGGAGTGCGGGCCGGGTCTTGTGCGGGGGCCAGGGTGCACTGCGCGCGACAGACGCCGAGATGCGGCGCACGGCTTTCAAGGTAATTAAATGGACAGTAAGGGCGACGAGGAAGGGATCGTCGCTGTGGCAAGACTACGTACTAAGGGTGCAAAGGTGGCCAGTGCACGTCGGACGTACCTCTACCGACCTACCGTACTACCTACGTACATAGATACATACCGAAGTACATGCGCAGGGTGTGTGCATTACTATGTACACGCGAATACGAAGAAGGACGGGCACGAACGTTAGATAGCTGATAGAGAGAAATAGAGAGAGAATGTGTGAGAGAGAGAGAGAGAGGCGTGGCGATGGATTGAGAAAGAGAGAAGGACAAGGAATGTGTGGGGGCGTTCGTACAAGAACCCTGCGTGTTAGCACCGCTGCAAGAGAGACAGAGAAGGAGAGAGAGAGAGAGGAAGTGAGAGAGCTGGCCAGAATGAATATGTGGACGTGTGTAAAAGACGAGCGAGGGCGAGAGAGATAAAGAGGACGGGAAGAAGGAGATGGAAACGCTGTAAACGCTGATGGAACACCGAGCCCATCACTCTCTTGCAAATCTGATTACGTCCTCCACTAGCTCCGACCATAGTCATTCACCAACACCCCCGTCGGACAGGTATATGGGATTCGCGCGCACACACGGACATTCGGGCCAGTGTCGGAGTCGCCTCCACTACCGGTGCCGGTCGTCGACCGTCACGAAAATCGAATTCGGTACTTCCTGGGTTTGTCTCCTCCATTGATTTCCGCTCAGTTTGCCGTCTGGGAGGTCCGACGGGCCAGTTCCGGAAAAAAAAATACTGTTACGTCGGTATAACGAGCGCGCGGGGGCGGTTCAGATTGATATCGTTATCTTTAGTGCGAATCGGCTCGTCCGGGATGGAATTGGAATAGAATTCCGATAGCAAGCGAATTCCGCTCGCGAGAATTCGCGGTCGCCGGCAAAGTCCGACTGTTATTAATACGGCATGCAAAGAGTGACGTTCGACAGTGAGAACGGCGGCGAAATGAACAAAGCGGGAGGTCGTACCTCCGCATAGTGAAACAATGCCGACCGACGCTCTCCTCCTATATATAGTACTATCCCAATCGGCAAGTTGCGCACGAATTTTGCTTACAGGGGACACTGTTTACCTGTTTCGTCCAACGAATCTTCCGCGGGAGCAAGTTTCGCGTGGATCTCACTGCGTCGCAGGCAGAATAGCTTGAGGTGGACAGCGGTCAAGTTCGGAAGGGAGTTTAATGAGTTTACTTCTGGGGGCGACTGGGAGGTTGAGAAGGAGTGGGAGGTGAAAGGATGGGGAGAGAGAGAGAGGAACGTAGTCGCCGCCATCAATTTCCGTCTCGTTTCCCGTGCGGAGGGAGACGATATTCGCGTGCTGCTCGGAAAGCACGGTTGAAAATTGAGCAGGCCACGTGCGACGGGGACGATCAAAGCCCCGGCCACGGGGGTGATTTTTGGAACCCTCCCCTTTCTTCGTTCGGTCTCGACCCCCGCCGGTAATTTATTCTTTCGACGGGCGACGAGTCCCGGACGAGCGTTTATTGCCTTGGAATTGAGGCGGATCCCGATGTGCGATCGAGGCACCTAACCGGACTGGAAAACGTTCGTCGAAGCCAGTATCGTACCGTGAATGAGTGGGATTATCCAGCTGAGGTCAAACGAGGCGGACGGAGGTTTTAAAAATTGACTTCAACCGGCTTATAGCGCCTCTAATTCGGGCGACACCGTTCAACAACACTGCCGTTGACGGAACTGTCGATATCGATAAATATTTTTATCCCGGCGCGAGCACGCTCTCTCTGTCTCTCTCTTTCTCTCTCCTACCCTGGCTGATGAATTTTCGCCAATCGCCGGCATGGTGCGTCTCGAGGGTGGCCGAAATTATTTCGCCGAACGCTAAGCCCGATTTGCCGGCTCGCGCGACGCCAACGTCATACGCTCGCAAATGATTTTGACACGCTAAGATTACCTTCCCCTAGTCGAGCCTTCACTACCCCCCTCTGAATGCTTCCTGGTAGAGAGGGTTGATTCGGTTAAAATTCTCGCGAGCCGGTGGTCGTGTTCGATAAGCGATATTTTTAGTCCTTCGAGCGATCGACCGGTTTTTAGAGCGACACGCGGTACATATAATTATTCGAGAGAGAATCGAGCCGAGCTCGAATTCACGCGAGCGTCACGGGAGCATTTTTCGCTTTGCCACGATTATTCGCTGATGATCCTTACTCTCTCCCTTCATTTCTGCCTCTT
The DNA here is from genome assembly GCA_914767735.1 of Anoplius nigerrimus. Taxonomy (NCBI): domain Eukaryota; kingdom Metazoa; phylum Arthropoda; class Insecta; order Hymenoptera; family Pompilidae; genus Anoplius; species Anoplius nigerrimus. The sequence goes on from OU612080.1 coordinate 7,622,632, forward strand.
TCTCTCTCACCGCCCGTATCGCTGCAGCGATATCAACATGTCCCATTTGCGGACGCGCGTATGCTCTTAATGAACTTCTCGCTACTCTCTCTCCCCCTCGCCCCTTTCTCTCTCTCTCTCTTTATTCACCCACACCTCGTTAGCCGGTGCGTTCGGCGCTGGAACGCTTTTTTCTCTGCCACCCGTATTTTCATACATATGTATACGCCCGCCCACCGTAACGTGCCGCATTCGGATCAATGTCTCAGAAAAAAAACGTGATGCCAAGCGCACGCATACTTTTCAACTCCCTTTCGGCTGACGCTGGCCTCCGAGCCGCGAAACATTTTTTGATTAGCTCCTCCGCGCGGACCAAGCCTCTTTTTTTTCTCCATTTTGCTTCTTGTACGGTGCCGGTCATTAGCACGAGGCCCGACTAGACTCCGAGCAGATGCAATAATCCGCGCGGCGAATCCGTAGAAGAGTGTCGCGCACGGCGCTCTTCCGGCGGCGCGATTAGGCGCTCATTCTCTCTCTCCTTCCACGTTGCGGAGAAATTTGCTCGGCACATTTGCGGCCAGCTACCCGCTCGTAATTACTGCCCCCCGCCCGATGTCTCCTCGCCTCCTGGGCTTCGCTCACCTGTGCTCGCGCGGGCGCCGACGGCAAGATTACGCGGCATGCGGTCTACCGTGGCGACGCGGGGGAATTTATTGAGCGTGAGGATGTAAATTACCGTTTCGGGCCGCGCGTGTGCCGGAGAGTAGGGGGGAAAAAGGTAGGCGCACTCCTTTTAATAGCGCACTTCCAGAGTGCCTGCAGTGGCTGACCCGAGCGAAATCCGGTCATCGCTGCGGCCAATTGACACTCGCTGCGTGGAAGTAATGACGGTGGTAACTGATAAACGTATGAACGGATAGACAGATAGACAGATAAACAGATAAACAGATACTTATAAACGTATACACACGATATGTACTAATGACGACAATGGCAATGTATCAGTAATAGCATAATAAAAGCTTTTTCGGCCTATTCGGTCAGTACAGAACTGAGAGGGAAAAATATAGTCTATTCCAAAAATCAGTAATTGCGTTATAAATGAGAGTAATGCAAGTTACTCGACTTCCGGATCAGGTCGAGTTTCCTCACGATTTCAACTTATATCATTTTTCTAATTCGCTGCCGACAGATGGGATATTACGTTTCACGGTGTCAGCCCCCGCAGGGAGTGGGATTGTCGGGGATGAATATTCAGAGTGTGCATCATCGGCTCTTCGCTGGGGCGTGCGTGTCGATCCGCGGTATAGTTTTACACTCGCGACGCACAATCCCGTCGGCGCACGTGCGTTCGAATTTATTGGCTCAAGGACGAGCGGGGGAAAAAAGTGTGTACCTGCCGCGCGTATCGGATTGGTAAATCGGCCTGTAGTCCTCCCCGGGCGGGATGGAATTCTCAAAAGTCCCGAGCGTGTGCGGTCGGCTATTGATCCGCGGCCCGTTTACACGTGCACCGTCCGCGAGTTACGAAAACACTCTCTGGCCAGGGGTGCGCGACGCTGTTACTCCGTTTATCGGGCTTGTATCGGGTCCAGCGCGACAAGGACATTCATCCGCGTAAGCCGCCGATCGAAGCTTATGAGCCTCGACGTCGGTCAGCAAGAAGCGACGCACCCCGTCATTTTCTGACATCGGACGCTCGATGCGTCGGCCTGGTTAGCTCTGTCGGCGCCTTTCACCTGTCCTGGCTGCCGGCTAATTTTCCGACAACGGGCTAGACAGGGCCTGGAGTTACGACACAGCGTCAATCCACCCACGATACGGTGATCGATGTGCGTACTCCCGCTGTCGAGCCTTCTTTCGCATTTCGAACTCCTGTCTCTTAACGGCACCATGTATCTTCCGAATGGCTGACACGCATTCGCCGTTGACATTTCGATAATTAGACTCGATCCGACGAGGGGCCGACCCATTTGTCGAACGGTCACAAAAGGAACCGACCTCGATGCAGATTAATTCCTTCCAACTCGCCGCTTCCACGCTCATATTTATTCCGTGCCTATGGGCTCGGAGAAAAGGCAGGGCTTATTAGCCGCAACAATTTAAATTCCGGTGTCGCAGCGTTAGCTGGTCCGAATCAAGGTGAGCTGGGGCAGGCGGACGATGAAAGAGCAGAGGCAATCGGATGTTCCTTTCAAAGGTAATTCACTTGGCGTGCGGTGGTATCGATTGAATTTTACGGAACTCTTCGCGCGTTAAAGACGTCGCTGCTGGACGAGCGAGCCACGAGTAGTATCAACCTTCCGTAAATATCGCTTGGCCACTGCTCGGAAATACAGTGACTTTGGCCGGTTCGAGGTCGACCGACGGTACAATGACTCGAGATGCACGAAGGGAGTGCATGTTATTCTACCGGAGAGTCGTGAGTGAATGGAATTTTGAAGAACATGCAAGATGCGAGTACAACTATTCGCAATCGTGCGTTTAGAGTCAATTTCGTACAGTTTCGTAATTGTCACACGTGCGAGTCAGCCGTAACTGACTCAGCAATTCGTTATTGCCGTTTGAAGATAGATCAGCGCAAACTCGTCTAACTGAGAATTGTTACGGTGACTAACTTTATTACGCCCTTCCGGTCTCGTTTAGTTACGATTATCAAGCGGATTCCCAGGCTGTTCGCGGAGCGTACAAGGTTCGTACGGCCAGCCAGCGTGCGAGCGTACGTTGAAGAGGGAAAAGACAGAAGTTTAGGCTCCCGTACCACGCAACGAGTGCTCTCCTTCAGCTTTATAGAAATCGTGGAGTGCGCGGCACGGAGAACTAGTCCTCGAGCCTAGGTATCTGGCGCGAACTTTCTCTAAAGGAGTTTAATCGCAGCGTTAAAACCGCGCGCCTAGTGGAAGGACGGATGAGGGGAGAGAATGAAAGAGAGAGAGAGAGAGAGAGAGAGAGAGAGAGGGAGAGAAGGGGGAGAGACGGAGCGATGAAGAGAATTCACACATGCACGTTACATGTGTATATGCAGAGCGCAGAGTGAGCGCGGAAGGGCTGAAATAGTCCTGAAGCAATTAGAGACGCGTGCGTGTTAAATCGACTCGCGGCCACCGAGGCGAGGAAGATTTAATTAACGCACGATCCCGCCACTTTGCGGGACTCTAGGCCGCCCTCTCCACCGTTTGAAAAGTGAGCCAGCGGGACGACGCTGGGAGGTCGCGATTAGGCGGACGCGTCGGTGCATTCGAATTACGATGTCTATGGCTCCCGAGCCGGAGTGAATAATTGCTTCTCAGTTCTTCCGGGATCGAATCCCAGAGTCCGCCTTATATCGGGACATCGCTTTAATGCCGTTCAAATTAAATCCCATCCCCCTCCTCCTTCGCCCTGCATCCCCACCTGACGGGGAAGCTGTTTAATGCAGGCGGTACGGTGTCGCGAATAAAATCGATCTATCTTCGGCAACCCTCGGTACGAATGCATTTCTTATGTTCGCTCGAATCTGACTGAAAGTCCTGTCGATAGCGTAACCTCCGCTTTCGTCGTCGGTTCGGCAGACGAATCCTGGCGTGGGCGCCCGCGACCTTGGTCCTCTTCAGCGTACACACTCGCAGCCCTTTGCGAAGCGGTATCGAGGATTGGCCTACGTTCGACATTTCAATGCCGCGCATTTCGAAGCCGGCGCTAATTTTAACATTTCGCCCGATAAAGGTAGGAAGTCGATCGAGCCCGCCGTTTCTTCCGCCCGTGCGTCTTGAGTAACAGAGACGCTGAAATAGCATTACGGTCAAAAGACTGCGTCAGCGACGTCGAGATATTGAATGTCCTCCGCGCTGACATTTTGCATCCTACCATTTCCGTTCGCTCGAACGTCTTCGGGACGAACACCTTGAGGTATCCGCCCTCGGCGCCGTGGGAGTTTCAAACAATTTTTTTAATCCAATTATAGATTAACGACGGAGACGGCACGCTCCGGTAACGACGCTCTCACGTTAATAACGTTTCGGATCAAAGCCGTCGGAATCGAAAAAACATTCTCGCGCCTCTCATCTAACAAGGTGTCGTCCCCCATCCGAGCTCGATGGCATAATTCGAAGCGGAGGTCGCCTTCATCCACCTCGAATATCCTCGGCCGACTCCCCTCGCACCCATCCCGCCCTCACCCTTGGTACATTAGCGATGTCGGGCACGGCATCGGAAGTGTGTCGTCATTAAAAGTTCGGCGTAAACAGGCTGACTGTAAGATACGTTACTAGAACGCGCCGCGTGACGCGATTTACCTGTGTGTACGCGTTCGTATAGGCCAGCGCACGAAGGAATGGTACTTTCCCGGACTTTTGATAATTGCTCGCACTACATTCCACCCCTCCAGCCACCCACCCTCCTCCTACCCCTCCTGGCTCGAGAGTGTATCGCGAATTGCGTCGCAATTGTGTCTCTCGTTAAATTTTAATGCTGGCGCGCGCGCGTAACAGCCGGACCCGCCCCGTTCGTTTATGACGCACTAAGTTTTACGGAAACGCGGCTAAAGAACGCGCGCGCGCGACCGAAGGGAAAGGGCCAGGGTTAGGCGACGGGGGAGAAGCTTGTTTCGGTACAAGGAGACAATGGCGAAAAACACGGCGCTGTCCTTCGTTCCCGTGGCGTGCTCCTGGGTGACGTTTATAATTTCCCGTGGCTCACCTTGCCCGTGAGAAAAAGCCGGGTTCTCGTTTTCGCTGGTGCGTACAATGCTGCGGCTTGCGCCGGCTCGAGAGACGCACCCTGGCCATGTGAAGTGCGCGAATGGGGAGAAAAGCGTCCGCCACTCGTACGGGCTCTTTCTACCTTTCTCATCCTGTCCCTCTTCCTCTCTATCTTTCATCACGTTCCATGTTCACCTCTTTCTCTGCAAGCCTATTCTTTCTTACTTCTGCAGTTCCAAGCCGCCTCATCGAGCGTATAAATGAATATCCATAGTGAAAAATTAGAAGCATTTCACAGTGCGAAGAACATCTACCGTTTCTACTCTGTCAGTCTATCTGTCTGTCTCTCTCTCGCTCTCTGTCTTTCTTAGCCCGTCGTCGGCTCATTTTGAAGCGCGCACGCATTAATCTCGCCCCCGGAGCTTTTAGCTCGCCATTGGGACCCGTTTAAAATCCTTGTACACGGCTGAATCTTTTTGCCCCGGCATCCACCCGCGTCCCGACCCGGCGGCGACCGGGCGGCGGCCGCCTCTCTCGCATAAATGAAGTTGCTATTCTGTCCAGGGAGCGATGCCTCTCCCGCCGCCGCCGCCGCCGCCGCCGCCGCCTCTGCCGTCGCCGCCGGCTGAAAACTCCGGGTAAAATTCATCGCGAGAGAGAGCAGGGGGCAAAATAAGCGAATTTAAGAGGAGGGTGGCAAAGGGTGGTAACTCCGGCGTCGCGCGAACCTTCGGGCCATAACCTTCCGCAGAGCCACGGATAGTGGCCGTTGCTACTACCAGCCACTACCACCCATTTCCACCCCCTTCACCTTTCATCCCCCATCCTACCCCCCTCTCCGCCGCCGCCGCCGCCACCGCCACCGCCGACGGGATATTCTTTTATTAAGCCGCCCGGGCGGCCGGTACGTAGGGATTTGAGAAGGGCGGGCGTGCGGGCGTCGCTGTTGACTTTAAATTGAAATTGGGCGCTCGGACGAGTGAGCGATGCGTGTCGCCCGCGAATTTTCGACCGACGCCAGAATGGAGAGGGCTGGTGGCGCGCTCGCGCGAGCAAATTGTCCTGGCCACCGGTACGCCTGTTCCGCCGTCGGCCGATATGCGATTTCATTGCACACTGCGGTCGTGCGTGACGCTGTTAATTTGCCGAGACGATTTTTTTGTTCTCCTTGCCTCTCTCAATCCACTCTTCCTCCACCTCTCTCTCTCTCTCTCTCTCTCTCTTTCGCGCGCTCTCTCCTTCTCTCTTTCTCTCTGTGTCGCGATGGCTTTTTCCATTTATTTTTGTTTTTTTCGCCCACCCCACCTTTTTTTTTATACAATCCCGACATCCGGCGAAATCAGTGGTCGCAGAGGTCGTCGGGGCGCGTGGCGTATTTCATTAGCGAGTTATCGAGCGCGTCCCGCACGAATAAACGTCCGTTTTACGTCGACGCTCTCGCATTAACGCGACCGGCGGGCCCGATGACGGGAAATCTCGTTAGTTGGTTTTGCGCATTATTTCGACCGCCGAGTATATCCGCGCGTCCGCACGAATCTCGCACTCGACCGGGCAACGTTATTATCCCCGCCTCGCCCCGCGCGGTAACGAATTTCAACGAAATACGATCGACCCTCGAATTTTCGTTCGCTTTCATCACTTTTCTTGGCTGCCGATCGTTGAACGAAATTCGCTTCGACGCCCGAGGGTATGATTACGATCGCTTCGTTCAAAAGGAATTAACTGGCAGATTTATGGGGTTGACGATCCTATTGTTCGTATTTTGCCGGAATAACTTTGCGGACGCGTCGCGCACGCACGACTTTTCGCGTCGGCGTCCAACGATTTCCAGGAATGAAGAGTAACGAGGTTCATGAGCAAGTACGTGACAGTGTCTTTCGGGCGAACTTTTCGGGCAACTCTCGCGGGAAACGCAATTTAGTCCGGCAGTTTTATGAGGCCGCCGTCCGTGTTTCTGCGACTGCCGGTTAGGAAAGACGTGTTTGCCGTCGCGCCCGACGCTCGCGCGCTTGTGCTTCTTTCTGTGTGTTCTTGGCCTCGCAATCGGACGCCGGTCGGAGTTTCTTCGTCGGTCGATGCATAAATAACGCGGGTAGAAGCGGATTTGTTGCGGCGCGAGCGACGGATCGGAAAGTTACGAACTATTTCACGGCTCTTCCTCAACTTACGTCCGCGTGAGCTCGGAGCCTAATGTATGTCTATCTATGTTCATGTATGTCTTAGGATCGGCACCGACTTCGTCTTCATTGTGTTCGAATTCAGCCAAAGCGAACGTATTCATAAATACTCGTAGACGCGGTGATAAAGGGGTGAGAAAAGATTTTTGCTGAATGTGGGGGGGGATGAAAGCGGTTCAATGAGATTGTTTACGGTGTAATGAGATTTCGGTGAAGGCAATATGGTTCGAGCGGCACCGGAAGGGGCTTGTCACCGATCTCATTTCTCCGCGGGTGGGCAAATGGCCGGGTCTCGGTCGTTAAAAAGTGTTCGGGAAAAAAAAAGGGAGTTCCGTAATTCGCGATATTAAATTTCGCGTCACGTCCTCGATTCCTCGCCCACGCTCTCCTTCGCGTCGTTAATGCCGAGGGATGATTATATCGATGCATAGCATTATATCGTTATCAGATGACTCGCGTAGCAAAACACTCCCACGCGACAGCCACTCGAACGATTTATAACATTGAGAAAATGTGAATGTCGGATGTGAGAGTAATTATCGTGCTTGTGTATACTTGTACAGGTGTGGGTAGGTCACGATTCTTACTCGGATTCAGTTCAAAAGCCCAACCACGATATTATATCGAACAATGTTTGCTCTGTGTTGCTGAATGATAGAGTGGTTCATGACAAAAGATAGGTGAGAAATATTTTTGTTTCAGACTTGTACTACAGATATAAAAAAATGAAACGTGATACAAGATTCATCTTACCAACACTCGTCAAGCCGTTGCTATGACCAATATTATCGGTCACTTAAACATATTCATCGCCGACGAAGCTACCTGTCCCGCATAAAACTCAACGTTTACTGAAAATTAAGCGCCGGACAGCATCGAGTGCATCAACGATAATTCGTTGAACGTAGAGCAAGCGGCCTTCGCGCTCGCCGCGCAACGCGGCCTAAAGCTAATTTAGGTAAAACTTTGTCAAACGTTCGTTCCGCCGTTAATCCCCTCGCGCGGCCGATCATAATCTTCTTTAGTAGGCGGCGGAGTTAACCGAATACATCGTCGGAAGCCCGCAGTTTGTTCATAAGCCGTTCGGCCGTTGGCGCTCCGTCGTCCGCAATACCGGGTGGCATATTCTGATTCGGCCCATTCCCGTCGGGCGTAATGTGGGCGGACCGTGGTTGTTGCCGGTGGTATTTCACGGGCGTGCTCGTGTCCACGGCTGCGGATACGGCTTGGCCGACATTATTATGTTGCCGTTTACCGCACGGATCTCCGGCCGAAAGCACGACGACCCGACCTCAGCGAACACTATGAAGATCATGAAGACCATGAAGTCAGCGACGAGCGACGAGCGACACGCGAGACGCGCCGAGTACGTCTCACACTCTTCCGCGCCCCGCGCGACATACTTCCTCCTCCAAGACGGTAAAAGCATAAAGCGAGGCGTTATGAGGCGCCGCTGAGTTATTTCGTCGTTTCATGGCCCGACGATATCGGCCACCTAATGCAAACCTGTCGACCAACAAATTTCGCGCGTCTTCTCATTCCCTCCCCCTCCCTCTTTCTCTCCCTCTTCTTCTCCGCCCCCACGGCTCTCGTCTATTAACGATGCCTCCTGTATATTGCGCGTCGGTCGACCAAGAAAGTCCCGAACTCCCCTCGGCACCGAGGCGCTCAGAGTCTGATCCCCGTGAATGCCGCTGCCACTTCAATACCCGCCTGACGAACTTCGAACTTCGATCCGCCATCCCCTCCTCTCCCCCCTCGGCGTCGGCGAGATATCGCGGCTAAATGCGAGGTCTCGATCGAGAGTTACGCGTCTTTCTACGAAACGTTGGGATCGGGCGCGGAAGAACACTGACTCGTCCGCTATCCTCGACTAATTGCAATCATTCTCGTGCTGGGAATCTGGAAGGACTATTGATGGTCGAGAGAAGCGTTCTATGCAAATAAATACGTGTAACCGCGCGATACCGGTTACGTCCGGCAAACTCGGAGGATTCGGACTTTGATGCGTAAACTAGCCGCATATGAGCCGGCCGCCACCGAATGCGCTCATGCATTATTCAAGACTGTATTAGGAACAACAATGTACGAGAGTGGTAGGTGTGCGGAAGAGAACTGCGTGCGTGTTTCCGCGGATGCATCGACGTGCTCGGGTCTCTCGTGCTACGAGCAGCGAGGTTACAATCTTTTGCCAAGGATGTGAGAAAACGAGCAACTGCCAGTGCAGCTGTACCCGCGTAACAACAAACATCGCATGGCCGTGGCCAGCTTCGGGCTACGAGCGCGAAGCGCTTATCACGAATCGCCATTTTCGAGCCAAAGCGACATATCGGAAAGTCGATTGCGATTCTTACTGGAAGTTTCGACGGTGTACGCGGAATCGAGATTGCGCGAGGACCCGTCAAAGACTTGCGGCTAGGAAGAAACCGCAGGGTGCTCCGTCGCTCGAAGGAGGCCAATTACGGCGTCAAGCGGGTAAATCGCTTCAATTTCAGCAGTCAATCGGTCGGCCGCAACATCGGGACGTCACTTAGTCGTCGTAGTGCAAATTTCCGGACAGCAGGAGCGTTGTGGCTTGAGCGTTCTCTCTCTCTCTCTCTCTCTCTCTCTCTCTCTCTCTTACCCTCTCTCTCATACACACACATACTGCTCATTCTGTCTCTCCCTCGCGTACGGATATAGGCGCAAGAGTAAATTTGCCGACGTCGAGGTAATGCAGTACTTATGTGCCGATATACGTCCCTCGCGCACAGAGAAGGCAGAGGGACAAACGAGAAACGGGGGACTGGGTGCCTCTCTGTGTACGCGGAACACACAGCCGTCAAGTATCGGTCGAAATTGGGTGACGATCGGCCGTGCTCGACGGTAATCTCGGCCAGGCCCGATCGTCGGCCGCCGTCAGGGATGGACGCCAGGCGGGACGCCAGGAGGGACGGAGGGGTTGACGCCTATTCGAGATCTTTCGAAATTGACCGTGCATCGAGCGGACCGTAAATGTCGCCTCGAAATCTCTCCCCCCTCCGTTCCAGCCCAACCCTCGAAGAAGCCGAGCCTTCGGGGACTGGCTGAGCGAAGCAGATAACGAAATTGCCGGCTGTCGACGATTATTATAATTATCGTCAGGTAAGCGAGCGTGGGTGGAGGTTGAGGTAGGTAAAAGAGGCCGATAACGCCTTCGCCTCGCCGCCATTCGCACTGTTCCGTTATTAAACCTATCCGATGACGAGAAAAAGGGAAGAGAGATTAATGAAGGAAGAAGAAGAAGAAGGGAACTGTATCGTGGGCCCAATCTAAATCACCGCTGAGCGCAGGGTCTCGGGGCCGAATAATGCCCGGCTGGAAAGTTCTCGAAATCGGATCCGGATCTGATGAGGTTGCTCGGGAGGGATGGGAGCGCGTCGCGTTTGAAATAGTACGCCCTTGCACGCGACGCCACTTTTAGCCCCGAGCTCGACCCCTCCCGCGATCCGCCATCGCCAGGCCACCCCCGATATTTTCGACTCTCAACGATGAACGATTTAATCGTTCCATCGGACCTACGCTAATCCCAGCCGGTCGAACGGACGCTCCTTTCATTCGGCATCCGGCGTCACATTTTTTATCGTACGCCGTCGACGATTTTCGCCGAGTGCGTCATTATTGTCGATGGCCGAACGTTCTCGCGCCTGCAGCGGGAAAATTGACGAGATAATGACAGCGGATTCGGCGAGGAGGGCACTCGCCGCTTGTAGTCCGTCACGCGAAACTAGCCGCGAACAATGCACCTGCGTCCAATGTCGGGGCCCCCGTGCAGTTACGGGAGCTCCGAGATTGGCTGTTCCGCGAAGATAACGCCATTATACCGTTTCCCGGTATTCCGGGCACGGGAAGATCATAGAGCCGACGCGAGCACGGTTACTTTCTCCTTGCGGCGAGCTCGGATGCTAGGAGCCGAATGCCAGAAGCTGGCTGCTACCGGCTGCATGCTGGATGGCTCGAATGAGATCTCGCGCGGGAGTCGGGCCGATACGCCCGAAGAATACGATTCCGCCTCTAATCGGCACCGAACACGCTCGGCGCACACGCGTGCACCTGCCGAGATTGGATTTGCCACTCCGCAACGGTATTGCTCGCATCTTCCGCTTCCGAGAACGGTACGCGCCGTTCCATTATTTACGCCTATTTTTCACCCCGAGCGTCCGCTATCGAACAGCCTCGTCCGTGGGAACTTATCGATTCCCCTGCTCTCGGAATTAATCCCATCCCCCGGCACCCACCGCTGCGCACGTTTCGTCGAAGCTTCGCGCGCGGGAGGCATGCAGCGAGTCACGCGAGTTTCCATTATACTATCGTTAGCGTGTAACTGGAGCTCTACGCTCCGCGATCGAAAGGTTACAGTCGTAAGGCTTCATTTAACCATCGTCGAGCTGGTAGAGAGTAGGTACACGTGTTGCTGTCGATTCGAATGCCACAGTCGACGCGCGTGCCAGCGTCGAAATCGTGCCGCGTTGCGTGAGCTCGTTCGAGATCGGCGATCCGCGGCCGGAAACGATCGAGCATGCGCTCGCTTTTGGCGTGCCTTTACCGGTTCCGGACAAGTCGGACAGAGAGGATAGACAGAGAGGCTAGACAGAGATGCTAGATAGAGAGGCCGGGCAGAGAGAGGCGTCGAGCGAAATGAATTCTGCCCCGACGGCCTCGGCATCTGGCCAGCGTGGGCGCCGTTAAAAAAAAGCGTGATTTCAACTCGAATTGGGAGGATTGTGCGTCAGCAATGATACGGAATCCAATCGAACACGTAGCGGCGTACAACGCCAGGCCGGAGGATTCGAATGCACACGCATCGACGGGCTAGTCCGCCTGGATTGGCTGCATCGAGGAGATAACGCTATTACCCTCCCAGGCCGATCGGGGAGTCACAGTGAACGTCACGGTGGTCGTTCGTGGCACAGGCTCTCGTACCAAACGAGCGACGTCCAGCGTTCAGCTCTGCGAGCCCGGAGGTTTTGCCTTCTCGGCCGGGCCAGGAAGCCAAGTACCCGGAACCGACTTCATTGTCGCCGGGGAAAAAACATCGTCGACTGTATAATGAACTCACAGCAGGAGTCTCTGACCTGAGTCTAACGTCGGAAAATTCATGGCGTCGGGTGTGGAATGTACATTGTCGGGAGCGTTAGCGTGGACTTGAAAGGTATAGACGGTTTCGGTGTACTGTGGAATATCGATGCGTCTGGGGAATTTTTTTGTACCTCTGTTCGTTGTCGGAAGCGTCGGGCCTGGCTCGTCTCCCGATTTCCTTCATTTCCTCCCGCGCTCATTGAAGCCAGGAACGCCGTAGTCTTCTGCGGACGTTCAGCAGGGGCTTTGTGCCTGTCCGAAGCGCAAAACAGTCTACTCTCGTTCGCTGAAGGGAAACATGGACCGTCGAGCAGGCTCTTCTCTCTCATTCTCTCTCTCTCTCTCTCTCCACTCCCTCCCGAAGATGATAAAGTTTACAGGAGCGGTGTAGGCGAGTTCGCGAATCGAGTTCGACAAGTTCGCTTGCGGACGACTCGTCGGCTGTCCCTGATCTGAATGTAAGATTAGCGTGGCACAGAGTGGAAAAGTTGATTGGCGAAAAATTTGAATGCGGACGCCGGCGTCGGACGCGCGTATCGCCGCGTGTGTCCGTACGCCCGGCCTCGTACACGTTCGGCGCGTGCACATACGTTCTCCGAATCTATACACGTTCAATATGTGTACATCGCGAAACGACGGCACGTAGCAGTTATTGCCGCGATACAATTTCCGGCCGATAGTCGACGAGCCATCCCCCGTTTACAGCCCTAACATTACGTCTTTCCGACTTCGCCCCCTTCTTTCCACGCTGGTACGTGCTCATGTCGAAGTTCGACGTGACGTCTCTCGCTGACGCACGAACTGATCCGTCGCGGTTACGATAGTGTCGGGGCAACAATTAGCCACGGCGGCACACGATTGTCTATCAGCGCAGCAATGGATTCCTTTCCAAATAATCGCGGGCGATAATTGATTCCTAATTGGCCCCGCTAAATCTACACTCTCCCGACCGAATCGGACGTGGCGCACCGCGGACGTATATATATATGCATGGGAGCCAATTATACTTGGCAACCGAAGTTAATGTAGGCTGTGAGCGCTAATGGGTTAATACCCGGTAGGGTTATAAAACAGGATGAACAACGTTCGCTTCCAGTTCTCCCCCCGCCCCTCCCCTCTCCTCCTGCCTTACCACCCGCCCACCTCTGCCCTCAGTCTCGAACCGGTAGCGGGGAAGTTAGGGAAAGTTCACGAAAGTCGAGACCCTACTAGCGCGCGCCCTTGCAAGCTGGCTATTCACGATGTTCACCTCTAATGTCACAGTTTAGAGGCAGTGCGCCGGAACAAGTTGTCTGTCATCGCCTCGACCGACGTTTTCACCCTCTTCGACCCTTTATTTTTCCCCATGTCCGTACCCAAATCCGCTTACGGGGGAGTGTCATGACATCGGTGCCGCGCGTCAAAGCGGAACTTACGACAGACAGACGGGGGGGAGGGGGGGTGAAAAATCGGAAGTGGCGCTAGGGCGGCGGAAAGAAGTTTTACTACGCGACAAGAATGCCGACGATCCTTTATCCTGATTACGTTGGCCATCGGGCGCTCAAATCTCGCGACGCAGTCGTAATCGAAAATCCGTACGGCGAAAGAAAATGATGATAAATACGATGTAATCTGAGGAGTCCTAAAACGAAAGTACGGAGGAGGCACATAAAGTCTAACTCTCATAGTATAAAAGTCCCAAGTATCTCGAGGCGCGGGGTTGGTAGGGTGTCGGATGGGGGTAGGCGGTCGGGGCTCGATGTGGATGGGAGGGAGGGAGGGGGGGGGTGGGGGTGGAGAACTACGACAGTAAGCACATCTGGTTCCCGCGCGTGCACGGACACCTGCTATTCCTTTGCGACGGGCGAGAAGAGGCGGAAGAAAAACGGTGGCGCATCTTCGGCGACTGCGAAATCCTTTAGTCAGAAGGGGGAACGATTTATTTTACGTCACGCAATGACGATAAAAACACTATTACGTTAATGGCGGCCCCTGACTCACCCCCTCCCGCTCCACCTCCGTCCCCGCTCCAAACCTTATTGACAGACTTGTTGCGCGCGATTCGCGGAATATTCGTTCCTCGCTTTCGTTTCAATTACGTTTCGACCCCCTTCGCGATCGTTCGAGTATAGCGCGTTTAACCGTTCCCTGACTCGAGACTATTACGCGGATCGTTCGCGAGAGCATTTTTTTTTAACGCCCCGTAAGAGCAGGGTACGAAAGACACATTCAGTATCGAAGGCTCGTTCATGTACGCTTAATGAGCGGCGCGCGTGCGTTGCGGAACGACAAAACACGGTCGCAGGGGTCGAACGTGACGGGGCGGGTATTTTTCTACTTATTAGCATGCCAGTAGGGCAAGTTCAGCGTAAAGATAGCCCGGCTCGATACACATATACCCTCGGTCAGAGGGGTATAGGCAGCGGACTCGCTCCGCGTATAGCTGCGGCACGACAATGGCCGTTTCAAGACGCGAACTGATTGAGGCCAGTCGTCGTTCGGTCCGGCTTTAAAGCCTCTTCGATAACCGATTTCATAGTCAGCCCCCTTCAGTGGCTGGATATCGGTGCCCGTCGTCTGTTTCCTCTGATTTCTGCGCTGGCGGTCGCCGACTCCGATACTCGGCCGAACGCACGGATCCGTTCCATAATTCATGCTCGTAATGTTGTTTACACGAAATCTCTTCCTCCGGGCGTCCGCGCTGGCTGACTATCGGTCGGCCAGACTCTCGAATAATTCGACGGAACGAGTCTTCGAGGCGTGACCGATGGCTTCGACTTACTTCCTTTATCATCGTACGAACGATATTGATTTCATTTATCATTCACTCGAAGCTTTAGATACGGAGAATTGGCGCGCATTCGTGTGTTAAACAAATGGCCGAGGCTGTTTGGTAGAAAAAGCTGTTCAACGTTTTCCAACACTGTATGAAATCGGGTGCTATGGATCGAGCTGATGGACGAGCGTGCTCGCGTGTGTTCGTTCGCGAATCGTATCTATCCGTGCCCGAGTAGAACTCCGATGTTCAAACAGTGTCTAGGTCCGACAAACGCGTAGCGCGGCGAGAATCTACATTTGATTTTTTCCGAATTGTTGCTGATCCATTCGTAAACAGAGGCGTCCACGATGGCGCGTAAACTTGCGTGTATTTTTGTTGGCCGCCGATGCCCGCCCTTAGCGATCATCATTCCGCGGGTATTGTATTTGTTCACCGTGCGCAACTGCGCATCTATTTGCCTCCGTCTCTCTCTTCCTCTCACTTTCTCCCATCTTCCGCGGCCCAGTACGAGTTTTCCAACCAACCTAAATTTCCCATATCCCCGACAAAATACTCTCCCCCAACCGACGCCCGGAATCGTCTCGTATTTGTGCAGGTGCTCTTAACTGTTAATTGATATTTCCGCGCACGGTCGCTCGAGAGGTTATACGATACTGTTGCTTTTTTTCTTCCACCAGGATTTTTTTTGTCACATATACATGTTTTTTCCCTTTCCTCTTTTTCGCAGCGCACAAAATTGCTTGTTCACGGGTGGATAAAACTTTGGGTAACGTGCCCACTTAATGTTCACATGTAAATTCCTCGACCGATGAAAAATCATACGGTCCGTTGAACTGCGTGCCCGCCCCTACTCACCCTCCCTTCCCTACTTCCGGGAGTGCGAAATGTTTTGCGTATTTGCTCGATTAAATTTGACGCAGTTACCGAGTGCCGGTTACAATTGATGAAGGAAAGTTATATCATTTTGCGAGGTTCATTAGCCACGTTCATTTGGTACGCCGTAGAGTGTTTCGCGATTTTCGTTTCGAACGTGCCGGGTGAAATTAATGCGGACATGGTTTTGATTGCAATGAGGCGATAATAGATGATGGATAGCTTGACGTGCGAGTCGGAATGGAAACTCGATTGACGGAAATGAATTAACTTAAGCGATATTAACGAAAATAGAGAAAAAATGCCAAAGCTTTTATCCGTTACCGATCTGCATTGAATGCAGGATATTTGGGCAATAAATGGTATACTGTCAGCTTCGTGAGCTGTTTATTTTTATTTCTACCAGCGTCATTCCAAAAATATCAACTTTAAAAAATCAGCCGTAATTCAGCATCGAAATGTTCGGAAATCGAAAATAGAAAAATATTCGATCCCGTACACGCGTGCATCATTGACAATGAAGAGGACGACGCGCCTGGGGTTGAAGCTGAATGAATAAGAGGTTGGCACAAAAGGATATAAAGAGGAGTGGGCGTTCGGAGCGTGGGGCCTGTCGGCAGACAGAGAGCGAGAAGATAGAAAAATTTGAAGCGCGGAGGAAATAAATTAATGACTCTAGAAGATGAGCGTAATGGAGCCGCCTTCTTATATACACTTTCAACGAAGACCGGTAGTTTTATGAGCACGGCTCGTGCAGGCATTCTGTACCCGTGAAATATAAATAACCAACGACGCAGGGTCATCACTTCGTGGAAGGACAGGGTAGAGAACAGGAATCGAAATCCAGCGAAAAGCTCGATGCATACATTGTCCGTAACGCGGAACGTTGCCGACTGACGCACGTAAGTTGGAATTAGAGTTCCGTACACTCGCCGATTACGTTAGCCCCGCGGATCGATCCCTTTTTCCATCGAAAGGACCGAGATTCAGCGAGCGACCGGATTGTACGGCTCGGTCGAACGTGACAAGCGTTTATTCCTTATTCATTCCCTCGCATATATCTCCGCTAATACTCCCTATGACGGGCGTACGACGAGTAGTAGTAGCAGCTACTACATAGGTACATCTCCGCGCACGTACATCCTTCTATATGCGGTACGTGAATTTTAACGTCAGCTCTTTCCCGTTTTTAGATCCCTCGGGAATCCAGCCGGCTACTAATAGCCCGGTCCCCGGCTCGGTATCAAACGTAATTTAAACATCGCCGAGCACTCTTTGCGGACTCCTGTCGTTTATTAGGCATTTCTGGCAATATCCCGCGCGTACGTGGGCAGTTCTAAGTACGTCGAGAGACCCTCTACAGTCGGCGGGGTAACGTTTATACATTATAAAGTGCTCGGATACGAACGGATACTCATTCCGGCACGCTGACGTGCGCGGGTAACCGTATTATCGTAAACCGGCGTATCTACGGCGAGCAGACCTTGATACGCCCCGGATGCAAAGGCGGTAAGAATCGAGCAGAGACAGCGAACTCCGACCATTTACGCTTCGCTCGCAAAGTAATTGATACGACGTCCGTTAGAGTCGCAAAAAGTGCGAGAGCGGGGGAGAGAGTTAGTTACAGCGCAGGTAGATGAAATTAAAAAGGTATCTCACCGTTCCGACAGACTATGCGTTATTCCGAAGAGGCACATACGTATCAGATTGATACCTGGCGATTTCCGTATATCGGAATAAAGTTCGAAGTCGTCGGCTTCGTCGCCGGTTCACGACAATTTAATGGTTCGTACGTACGTACGGCAACGTAACGGTCGGGGCGTATAACTCAGCTGTGCACGATTTTCTATTGAACGTTACCCCGGCGACTGCCGCGGTGAAACGGCTTTTCCTGCGTTGCAAGACGAATCGCGGGCAACCTCGGCTGTCCACGTTACATTTTTATACAGGAGGCTGCGCAGTTAAAACGATCCCCCACGGTAGACTGCCTGAACTTATGACGCGTGGCAACGTTTTAGGTGCGCAACCTTGTGCTGGCTCGTTCGTACGGACGGCAAACGGGAAAGTTCGCAATGTGCATACGCGAGGAGTATATGCGAAACGGGCGCAGCTGGCTTAACAAAAGGGCAGCGAGGATAATATCGTTTACGTTACTCCGAGCCGCGCCCGGTCTTCGTCATCGTTCTTCGGCATTACGCTTGCATACGTATTCGTTTCGCTCGGATCCCGCGAAACAAGCCGATCGCCAGTTATTTATGTGTCTCGGCGTTTCATCCTCACTCCCTGAACGGTTGACCCGCTCCGACCGCTCGTCTCGAACTATCTCTCTCTCTCGATCTCAAACTCGATCTCGGCTTTCGAACTTGCCGCGGTCATCGTTCGTCATCTTCGCGAGATCGTCCACGTTGCTTCTGACAGCTCGCTTTTGGCGTGGACTGTCCCGGCGAAGGAGCTGGATGCCACGGCGAGGGCAAGGAGCACGGAGGAGGGTGAGGAGAGAGGCGGCGGTGGAGACTGAGGATGAGGAGGGGAGACGTTTGCAGGAGTCTTTAAATCAGTTTATCAAAGCAACTCGAAGATCCTTTATCCGTACATGGTCGCGCTCCGTCTCCTCCGGGAAAATAACGCGAAACCAATTTTTCTTGGGACAGATATCCAATACGCGGTATACCTCATCATCAAGTTAACGTTTCAAAGAGGACGCGTGGGCGTATCTAGTCCAGAGATACGAGAGGCTCCTCTAATATTGGCAGTCCTACGCAACGAGGGTCGCGGATCGGTGGCACGTGCCTCTCGGCGAGGGAGAGAAAAAGTGGAAGGTTGAAGGGACTCCTGCGCGACAGGGCAAGCGTGGGAAAAGGCAGGACGAAACTGTAAGAAATCCTCGGGAGTAGCCTGGCAGTTTCACGCTTACGTGCCCGTAACGAGTCTTTCAATTAGCTTCCGGTAATTCGCTGTCTTTTTCCTACTCGAACGTAACGTTAATCCGGCAATTAACCCCTCCGCGCGTCCGCGTCACTTAACGAACGCAGGTACGATATCGCAGTTCCGTTATTTGTTAGCTAAAAGAGATTTCATTTACATACCGGCGATAATTCCCGCCCCCTCTCTCCTCATAGCCTAGTCTCTCGCTCCCCCGCACTCGCATTGATGATTTCCGCGAACGGCTCGCGAGTCGACATGTTGTCGCTGACACGTAGGGCTTGCACGAGATCCGCGCGAATTAGCGTTCGTTCTTATATTATTTAGGTCACCGGTCGACAGACGTGCACTCATGGTGACGAGATATCGAGTTCAAATGGCTTTTCAACGCAAACGCCCGCACCTCCTGATGGAATATGCGCCGGGCCACTGTACGTGTACCCGTACGTGTACCTGTACGCGAACCTGTGCGTGTACGTGTATCAAGGTATGCTATTACATCTACGAGCGCGCGTATCGTCGAAAAAGAGAGTACGAGGCGATCGAAAATCGGTGCTACCAGCCTCGAACGACACTCAGGGTAGAAAATTTTAATATTCAGCGTGCGCCGGATAGTCGGGCTGCGTTACATCGTTAATTCGTCGAGGCTTCAACTCGCGGTAATTGAGAGTGATTACGAGTCGGAGCCCGGAACACAAACGGAGTGCCTTGCCAAAGGCGTATTAATTAAGGCCTTATTAAATGCTGTTTATCAACACTGTCGCGTCGCTCGCAGCGAATTGATTTCGCCCGTGACGACTCGCGTCCGCTCGCGATGAATTCCGACCACCCCCCCATCCTTTGTTTGGCAAAGTATTAAGCCGTGGCCGCAAAGTGCGGCCAGCGGGATAACGCGCATCGTCGAACGTACATTGCACATTTTTCCCGGACGCACGTGGCTCTCCGGCCGTTTAACGAACGTCGCACACCGCTTCGCTCGGCCGCACACATACGCACACGCGCGAGCGTAGGCCACTCGCCGCGCACACGTCGAACGTGTAACCAATCGGCTGAGCGGCCGTTCTGTAAATTAAAACTTAACGTCCGACGAAAATGTTACACTACCAGAGCCGGGAGTATGTGAAAAAAAAATGGTCAAAGAATCGCTTTAAGTCATGGATTTCCGGTACGCTCCATCTCTCTCGCTCGCTCTCTCTCTCTCTCGCTCGTTCTCTTTTTTGTCGTAAGTATCGATCCTATCCAAGCTCGCTCGGCCATAAACTCTGCTATTCGACGGGACGTGTGCTTACCTTTCGGCTCGGTTTCCAAGTTCATTGATCGGACGGATACGAGAGATTTTGAACCGCGCCGAGTAGATGGAAATAAAATGAGCGGGGGTGCCGCTCACGTGGGGGGACGTGGGTAACGGGCAGGCATCGGGGGTGGGGGGGGGGGTGGTCTAGGCTTCAGGAAGGAAGAAAACGTGAAATGGGTTGATCAGAAATGCCGGGCCGCGCGTCCGCCCGCCCCTTCGCCACCCCTCTCCACCCCTTAGCTCGCCGAGAAAGGGAGAGGTTTGAAAAAGCGGAAATACGTCGCGGCGACTTTTTCGCCGCATTACTCACACGGCTCGCGGTGCCATTTCAACTTTTGGGAGGACTTTCATTCGACGCGGGACGATCGTGTCCGTCGCTTCCTCGATCCGTCGGACGCTCTCGGGGTGGCACGCCAGGTAGAGACATTAAAAAAAGGAGACGTCTGAGCGTTGGTAGACGAGGAGGAAGTTGAAGGGAGTCAGGGTTGATAACGGATCTGTTCCGAATCGGCTGCCGGACAGACGCACAAGTGGCGAGCGCGTCGGAGAACAGGGCGAAAAATCAATTTGCGGAATGGGATTGGCTAGCTCGAACTACAATTACACTAATTATTCGGGCCGGGACGCTTAACGAGCGTCGCGCGAAATCATTCATGAGGAGTGCCGGCAGCGGTGAAAGCGTACGCCTGCACAATAAATCCGACCGCCCCCTCGTCCTTGCCCACCCCCATCGTCCTTCCACCTCTTGCCACCCCTTCGGCGCACCTCGCGGCATCCGATAAAAGGAGCCGGACGACGCTCATTATCCGCCCGCGAGGCGATAACATCAATTTCTCTCCCTTACCTTTACCCCCACCTCCTCACCACCCTCTCTCTACCCCCTTCATTCTTTCACTTCTCTCAATCCGACCGATATCGCGTCCTCCCGCCAGGATCGACCGGTCTGGCGTTATCAATCGCGCGGAAAGGAGAGGTGCCGAAAGGGGGGCTGAGGGTGGCCGAGTAAACTAAGAGGCCCGGGGGTCGAAGGAGGAAAAGGGCAGCCGTCGGTCCGACGCTCTCGTCGCGACTGAAAAAGAGCGCGCGGCCCGTAAAAATTATTCCCTTCGCCGGGGACGTACTTATCGACGGATCGGCACGAAAAGAATATTCAACACGAGGTCACGTTTCGTCCCCCCACCCCCTCCTCCTCCTCCTCCTCCCGCCGTGCTCACCCTCCTCCCACGCCGCAGCCGCCGCCACCCCAGGCCCGTCGCCACCCTCCTCTGGAACGCTACTACCCTCCGCACGTACGGAGCAGACACACACACACACATAGACAGTGCCGGACGCGTATGTGGGCACGGTACGCTGAGACGTAGGCGAGTGTGCGTCGTCGCGTCCCTAATCAGCCCGTTTCACGGTTAATCAGCCGAATGGCCATGCGCGCCGTGTAAGGAGCGGAAGTGGGGAGGGGTCGTGGAAGGAAATGAGAGAAGAAAAAACAAACGTGCCCCGCGATAGCGTGCAGCAGCGTGCGCGGACCGTAGGAGGCGAAGGGCGCAGCTTTGCAGGGGTGAGAGCGAAGGAAGAGCATGAGGGGGAGTGTGTCGGCGATAGCGACGGAGATGGGATGGTTGAGGAGGAGGAGGAGGAGGAGGAGGAGGAGGAGGAGGAGGGGGGTGGAAAAAAGAGGGAGACGAGAGACGGGCGGCATGGGAGGCGAAGCGGGTACGGGAGCGATCTTTGTGCAAGCATGACAGTAGGACAGCGCAGGCCGACGTCGTGGAATACCGCACCTGATCAATTAAGCTGCTAATCACGCCGAAATCACTGGCCAGGGCCGGCACTGTACACCGCGTAGGCCCCCACTATCTCGCGTGCGGAGAGCGTGGCCTCGTTTCTTCGTTCCCACGTTTCATCGTCGTCATTTTTTTCCTCTCGCTTCCTCGTCGAGCCCTTCCTCCCGCTGCTGCTCTTCTTCTCCTCACCCCGTCTCTTCACGTCTCCTTCCCTCGCTAGCCCTGGCTCTCTTCTCTTCCCCGTCGCGATGCTCGCTTCCGCCCCTCGTCCTGTTTCGTTCTCTCTCTCTTTCTCTGTCTCTCGTTCTCTTTCCCTCTCTTCTCTCTCTCTCTCTCTCTCTCTCTCTCGTGGCCTGGCGGATCTCTTTCCTCCGGCTTTCCCGTTCAAACGTGCACTGCGGACGACAACGACGCCGTGGTGTGCGAGGGCTCCTGCAGGTGTGGTAACGTCACGATCTGAGTCTGTTATACCGGTCACGAACGCGAGAGCTTGGCGAACTTGCGCGACTCTCGCTCTTCGCACGACTGACTGAGGCCTGGAACCGAGAATTGCCATCTACCCTACGCGACGACGCCGACGTGCGGCGCTACCGGCGCCCAATCTACCCCTCCGACCAACCCCTATCCGCTCCCCCCTACCGACTTGCGGAACGTGCGCCATTCGACTCGAGTATACGGGGTGGCGTTCGGCGAAAAAAAGCTCGCGCGCCTTTCCGCGCGCCGAGAATCGGATGGAGATCGAACGACTTTATTCCGTTCTCGATTTTATCCCAGGCGGTCTTGAGGCAAACATCGGATTTAATCGATAAGTCTGTCATTTCATAATCCTCTCCTTTCTTTCACCGTTATCGGGCGAGACGATGAATCAAATCCGGTCCGCGTTGATGTAACGACTCTAATGCAAATAGCAAAATAGTATATTGATTTATCGGATGATAATATATATGTAACTAATATGTCGAACAACCCCCTGTACGAAACAGTGCGGAACTGAAACGGTTCGGATCAGTCGGCGAACGAGGCGCCCGTTTAATGCTCGGAATGTTGCCCGGAATTAATAAGTATTTTATTTCATTACGCCGACCGACGACGACGGCCGAACTAGCCCGTAATTACGGAGTTTTTCGAACGAGAATTCCGCATTAATAGCCGGCACGTCGGCGGAGCCAGTCGCAGCCTGGAAGTTCACTTCCGACAGGGCCCCTCCGCAGAACGCTTTCGAGTTAAACTCTCACGCTCATCGGGCCGGCTAACGACCGCTTATAAATAATCTTAATGAACCACCCCACCCCATCGACGCGAACGATGGCCATGCGAAACGATGAAGACATCGATTGTCGGCCCTTGCGCGCACACTGTCCCGGAAGGACGAGCGAAAATTGCGAAGTCGAGGAAAAATGGTCAAAGTCGTCGAAAGATTTACGACTTATGCCAGCCGACACCGGGAGACAATTTTTATGGGCGAATTTTTATTGTACAATTTTCATCCTCCCCCCGCGAGGCGTTGTATACCTGCCCGGCTGAATTCTTCGTAGCGCGCTAGCAGTTTTCTCGCCATCGCGGTGACGTCGGGGCCCGGAGCCGGTGGGCTGACCACTTTAAACATTTCAGTCGAAATGGGAATTTACGGTCGCGAGAGTGTCGTGCGCGCCTCCTCGCCTCCGTTCTCATCGTCTAAAGTGGCCGTCCGTGTACGGGCGTCGAAAGATTCCTGGCCCCGGCGCCCGACGGCTTCCTATTACACGCCGGACGGATCGCGTGCGAGACGATAAGTCGATGTCGTCGATCGGGGGGAGCTCGCTTCCGGTTTACAGCTCCCGCTATCCTTTCCTTCATTATTCAGTTTACACGGGACCGGGCTCAGGCGGTAATCGAACCGTGTGCCCTTCTCTCTCTCTCTCTCTCCTCCCACTTCTTCTTTCCTACATTTGCACCGACCCACCCTTCTCCGAGCCGATCTTCTACCTTCATGTTCCGAGCTAAATTTTTCCTTTCTTTCCTTCAGCTCTTTCTTCATCTTTCTAATTTTCCTCCTCGAAAATTCTTGTTTCTTGTTCCCTTTCGACCCTTCGCTAAACCTCTCTCTCCCGTCGTCTCTCTTTCTTCCAGGAGCAACCACCTGTAACCGCTGAGAGACAGGCTTTCGTTCGAAACTGCAGGCATCCTTCTCGACGTTACCCCTCTCTCCCCCTCTCTCTCTCTCTCACTCTTTGCGTCTCTCTTTACCCGTCCTCGTCTTCCGCGGATCGACCCCGATCGGCAATCTCGCACGGCGATCCATCAAAGGAGGACGCGATAGGCGCCCGTATTTTCTTGCTCGTTTGCCAGCTCTCATTCTATCCACCATCCTCTCCTCCTCCTCAATCCTTCCGGTCTCCCCCGCCGTCGCCCCGCGTTGTCCCTCAACTTGACACACTTTCCAACGCGTCACCCCGGCTTCTTCTCCTGCTTTCCCCCGGGTCCGTGAAAAACCCGCTCGATGGGGGCTTGTAAGTAAATTGCCGTAGAAACAAGGCCCTCGACTGTCGTTTTATTCTTGCCCTCACGTCTCGTTCGACGGCGGACGAAGTGAGCTCCGGGCGAGAATCCTTCTTCTCGCAGACTACTTTTTCTCCTCCGTCTTCTCGAGCCTCTCTCTCGCTCCGATTGCACTCCTCGGAGCTGATCCACCGATCGATTTTTGACTGGCAGGGGCGGGGATACATTTTTGCGGGGAGGAGAGATCGATTTTCAACGGCAACCGACTTCCTCGCATGGAATTGCACGGGACACGTCCGCTCGTGTTTTATTCGGCGTCCAGTTTCAAATGGAGAGATATCATTTAGATCGCGCATGGGATCTGGTTTCACATCGAAATGGCTTTCGAGAAAATTTTAAAACTCCGACAGAGAACGGACAGAGAGAGAGAGTATTGCTCGCGATGAGAATGAGAGAGAGGGAGAGAGAGAGAGAGAGAGAGAGAGAGAGAGACGCGTCGCTGTCATTATATCGCAAAAACCGTTCCTTCCTTCGGTGGAAATTCAATTACCGAACTTCCGTGTAAATTTTTGCCCCGTCGCGAGTGCGCGAGTGAGAAAATTCGGTGCACGGCAAATTAAATTTTCGAACGCGAGGAGAGTCTGGCCGGCTGCGCACCGTCGGAGTCAAACTCGTTAGATCGTAAAAGTGGTAGCTTCTGATCGCGCGCTGCCGGGCACTTTGACGTCGGCAATCATATTTTCTTTATCGTTCGACGTCTTCGGTGGGGTCAAACGCAAGTGTTCGCCACCCACCCTCCCTCTCCTGCAGGTCCTAAAACAAACTAACGCCCCCCTCGAGAACATTCTGTCACCGTAGGAGACGTGACCAATTTCTGTCTTTTTCGCCCTTCAAATTGAAATTCGCACTGGCCACTCGCACGAGTCGAGTCGAGACGGACGAAGACGTGTCAAGAGGCACTTGGTCCTCGTTTGACATCCAATATCCTTACGTTCCGCAGTAAACCCGTTCTGTTTACCGGGATGAGCATCAAGCCGCTCGCCCCAAGTGCTCTAGAGGCAAACCCTTCCTGGGCAGTGTCATTCACGGCCCGAAGGTTCTCCATCGGCGACTCGCACGCTTCCGGTCCATTTTCGCCTCCATGCTCTTTAAAGAGCCCGAACGATGAAAAAAACGAAGTCTCGGACGCGAAAGTGGCCGATGCTCGCATACATGCGCGTCGATCGCGTGACGTAACGTGTTCCTAGTTAGAACCAGTGTTCCACCGCTACGTCGATTGTCCCCGTCTATTTTGGCAGAAATCACGTTTTTCTCCTTTCTTTCCATGGCTCGCGTGCATTTGGCAGCGAGTGACAATGGCGCTGCCGCGGAAAGGCAAAATATTCTGGGCTACCTGTCGGCCGCTAGGCCAGATCGGCAGTCGACGAAATCGTCGGCCAAACGTGCGTCGGACGCGGTCGTAAAACGTTCGACCACCGGTCGACTTTAAATAGAGCCATTATGTCGGCAGACGTCATAGAGGCGGCGGGGCATGTCGATCGAACGATTCAATTTACGGGTTAAGCGGATCAGCCCGAAAAATCAATGTCGACCGTGTCGCGGACGAGATGGGTGGCCGGTGCTCGAAGTTTAAGCGCGATGAGACAATTTAAGTCGCGACGGGAATGGTTCGCGAACAATCGCCGGCGTCGATTGTTGTCACACAACAATACACCGGGCCGGCCGCGCAACGGCCGAACAACGGTGCCGAATCTGCGAGCGACGATTGCTCGTCCCAGGTACATATTACTCGCCCGGCAATATCGGCCATATACTGTCGGACGTCGCGACGTCCGAGTCCTGCCAAGAAATTCCGCTGGCGAGCGTCGTACGTCTCGAATTTGCCGAAAGTAACGTCGCGACGCGGTCTGGGCACGTAGAAAATGTACGCGGACGTTTCGTGCACGAATTTCGATGTCGGCGAAGCGTCTGAGCTGGGGGGAAAATCGATTCGACACGGAGCGAACCTATTTGCGTTGCAGTCGATCGCCGAATTTTCGGCGCCGACCGCTTCGTCTGGCAGCCTTTCGTTACTTCGCTTTAGGACAGACTGAGGCGGCAGGATGCGGTGACCTTTCTCTCGGCGAATCTCACGTCGCTCTCCGTTGGGGGGAAGAGGGGGGTGGGGGTGGGCTGTGCTTCTCTCGACGAATTCTAGGAGCGGAAAAGTTCTACCTCGCGTGGCCCGCGGCAATCTGCGTACGTGTCGGCGTGACACTTTTCGAGGGCTTTTTTCGAGGAGTCCGTCGTCGACGTCGTCGTCGGCGTCGGCGTCGTTCCAGCTTTCAGTCGTTGAGCATCGCGCGGAGCCGCTCGTCGAGATAATGACGCGTCGCAATAAATAACGAGGGTAAACAACGTCGCTGATGTCGGCGCCGCGGACCCCCCTCGGGCTCGTAATACTTCCGATTAACATCTGAAGCTGACGCGAGCAACGCGCCGGACGAGCTTTCCCGTTACGAGCCGTCCGATAATTATACGACTGCAGGCCCCGCGTGCAATTTTTGTCCCGCAACAAGCTGCCGTTTGTTTGCGCGGAACAAACGCACTCGTTCGTCGCCGGCGTTTACGCGCCGGAAAGTGGAAAGAATTACCGACCACGGAGAAGACAGGGAGAATTTTTGGAGAAAAAAAGTCCCTTCTGGCCGATTGATTTTCGAAGGGTTCGCCGAGGGAGTGAATGATAAACATGTCCGTTACGCTTGCGGGCGCGTCAAGCGTTCGGCTGATCAATCAATTTCCTGTTTAAATATACATCGTTCGCCGGCTATTCATTGGATTATTTGAATACTAATTAATCGACGGGCGAACCTCGCCAACGCGTGCGCGAAATGTGCGCGGTGTGTTGGGAGCTTGAAGAATTAAGCGATGCTCGGCAGAATTTTGAGTCGTCGAGGGAAAATTGAAGAGGACGGAGAGCGTAATGTTTCGGCATGGCTGAATGTTGTTACAGGGCGTCGTGTATGTGACTGGCAGTTATTTACGAAACGGCAGCTGAGAGCTTCTCACGGCGTTCATCGTCCTTAAAGTCTCTTGAAGCGCGTCGGTGTTTATCTACGCCGCGGAAGCTGTGTATCAGCGCGGATGATCTGTGCTACCCGCGTTTCTCTACAACTTTGCTAAATCGTACTTTTCCGACTGTTTCCTTTAACGATCAATGCCTCGCGTCGTAGACTCGAGCTTTATCGCTTGGCACAGCGATCGATCGCTGTCAGCGGTAATTATTGCCAACTAACGTCACTAAGCTGATTTTCGCGATGATACATTGATGCTGGTCAACCCTTTTCTATACAAAATGTGGAATTCCGCTGTCAGAGTAAATGAGAAGGAATGATTTTGATACGATCAGTTAGGCATGTGTTAGTATCGTGGACAACGTTGAACTATCGCTTATACCAAAGTTCACGAAGTCAACTATTTGAAAACTGCAGTCATCCGTACTTTGCTGTATGTGAACTTATATTTAGAAACGAAAGGCGGGCGAGTTGTTCGAGATCAAACGTTGATCAACAACGTTGCGAACTTTACGGAAAAGTAGTATTATATTTTCCTTGAACTTTACAACCTTTTTAAACTGTTGATATCGATGACGAGAAAGTTTTTCAATTAACATAGCATGCAGATACGATAATTTATCGGTAAATATCTTACTTGTCACCGCAGAAGACGTGCAGGTATAACCTCTCTCTTGAACAATTTCGTCCATGAACTGAAATACCGACTCGTTCAAAATAAACTGGCATTGAGCGCACCCTTTCTTTTAGGGCGGTAGAAGTTGAAACTTCAAGCAATGTTTTGCCTTACTCTGGTGGTATAGTTGAATGTAAATAAAAGTGTTTAAAAAAGTATATCAAATAAATTATGCTTACTTAACATATTATACATCAGTCAGTGTAATTTAATGGTTTCAAATATAGTCCTGAAAAATCCCAAGGCATCTTAGATATAAATGTGGAATTTCACAGATTTTACTTTCCTCTACAAAATCTTTACATAGTTTTATATCTATATTACAATAATGATTCATGGCAGACGAATACCTTATGTATGTATTATATTAAGCACAGCCAAGTAGGGATAGACATTGCACCTAATCGGACTTCGTGTCGACGCTGAAAAATACACACAGCGCAAAAATTTCGCGCAATTCGGAGCGCACTCTATGCTTTATGACGGTCAATCGTAGAACTAAACCGAGCACATAGAGTGTCGTTGCATTGACTAAGTATAGGATAGACATAACATGCAATGCTAATTTTTGTCCCACGTCAAGGGGGCTACGTAGCCCCCTTACCATTTTCGTGTCACACGCGACGTTACCGATTAAGAGCCACAATTGACACAACAACGCCATTGATATGGAGGCAAATCTGAATTTATAATACGTGGGTATTGTTTGTTCTTTCGTTTATACATATATTTTGCCAAATTAATGCAGAGGATCCAGTAGTTAACTCTTTGCACTTGATATTCCCCTCTCATAGGATATTAAAGTATATGAAATACATTATATTTCTCGTTGTCTACAAAATTCATGTAAGTCCAATATTATTATAATACACAAATTGGTTCCAAAACTATAAAATGTAACATGTGGATTGGTATATACCCGTTTCAACGAGAAAGTGGCGCTTTGGATGTGATGGCTACCGTCCAGGATGGTTCAGAATGCAAAGGGCTAAAGATGCTTGCAACTATTACAACAAATATAATAAATAAAAAGAATGATGTGATGCAACATCTCCCATTTCGAAAATTAAATTGATTACACAATAGGGTCATACTCAAGTAATTATTCACGGACGCAAAATCTAATATTAATAACATTTCCTCTTGTGAGCATTTTGAAAATAAATTATTTTGACAATACTTTGTTGCGACGCGGGAGTTACTGCCTTCTTTTGTCTTACTCATATTTTCATGCTTGTCCCTTCCGCGCTTCACGTCACCTTTTACATCTTGCTGTTCATTCTTCTCTTGTTTATCTCCTACTCCTCCCCCCCCCCCGTTCCGTTCCTTCCCCTAAGAAACTCTCAATCTATCTATCTACGTCAGAGTTGTCCAACATTTTAGCTTCCTTGGGCCGCACTGTAAGTGCGCTTGTTTCGCACACAAGCTACTTTCGTTATCCGACGTATAGACTGGGCTGTATGGCTATTCGATGCCGCGGGTTGGACAACACGGATCTGACTCACAATCAAACATATTCTGATTTCCAGTGTCACACCTAGCTTTTGGATTGCAGTACTGCAACATTTGCATTACAGTACGGCGATACCTAGACTGATTTCTGAAATAAGTTATTTATTATTGACGGCCAAAAAGATTTTGTCGTTAAGTGATGCCAATCTTTATTATTCAGGAAAGTTATTGTAAATATAAAAAGTTATGACTACCAAGTGCTTTGAAACTCAAAACAACAATTTTTCAAAGAGTGGAATTAATCGATTTGTATAGTAAATGGCTCGAATGTGAAAATTAACGTAGATGTCAGCCACACTATTCCACACATTTACGTCGAAAACAGAAGAATTCCCTATTCTTCATGTGCGTTTGGAAACAGAAGAATTCGTTATTCTTCATCTGTTACCGCACCTCCTCGAGAAATACTACACGTATTTCGAAGACTGTATTTAATGAGAGATAAGAAAATTATACTTATTCACATGAAAATTTTGTTTCCGTTTTTTATGCGACATTGACACTGCATGAGTGATTTTATTTAATAGTAACATAAAAGAAAAGTTTGAGAATAGTATACGGATATCTTTCAATGATTGAGTCGACGCTCTGTTCCCTTTTGTAAGGTGATTTTCAAAAAAATAAATAGTGTTCAATTCAACTTTGGCTTTATTTACGTCATCTGCTCCATTCGACTACTAAAAATGTTATCCCTCTCGGCCGTGGCTGTCCAGAAACAAACGCGCTCCGCGTCTCCCGTCCCCCGTTCTGTCGTTTAGGCCGCCGCCGCAAATACAAATCCAAGCACGGTGACG
Source organism: Anoplius nigerrimus (assembly GCA_914767735.1). Taxonomy (NCBI): domain Eukaryota; kingdom Metazoa; phylum Arthropoda; class Insecta; order Hymenoptera; family Pompilidae; genus Anoplius; species Anoplius nigerrimus. Next base: position 7,652,705 of record OU612080.1, read on the forward strand.
TTTGCGGCCGCCAGCCCTATCGTCTTTTGATATGCGCCGGCTCGCGTTTGTTACACATTACATAGTTTATTTCGCAACAATATTGGAACAATTCGATATTTAGACATGCTAACAAAAATGCACATATCATAATTTCTCGATGTCACGATGTGTTTTGCTCAGTGATGACTTTTTCAATTATTTATGTCAAGGTGGGGATCAGTGATGTCAGATGTGGACCCTTGGTGCGACAAGGAAAAACCTATATATATATATACTTCGTCTCATTTTCATTCGTATCCTTTTAACTTTGCGTACATTACAAGCGATACGAATGGAAACAAGGTGCGGTGTATAGGGCTCTCTTTGTCTATACACAGCAGCACCCATGGTTCCACGGGTCCAAATCTGGTGTCACAGGTGGGGATTGAACGGCTCCTTGCGTGGACACTCTTGACGCTGTGACGCCAGATTTGAAGCCCTGGCACTATGTACAGTAGAAGTCCTTTATATGGCCGAAATTCGGGACCGCAAACCGACATATACAGGACAGAGGTAGTCGATTCTCAGCTCTTTGCACTTTGTCGACACGGAGGGGCTCAGAACGGGACAGCAGATAAGGAAAAGAGAGGAACTGAGAAAAAAACACGCTCGGAAAGACAGAATGCCCACATATCGGTGAGGTAATACTAATGCAACAAAGAAAATTTTTTTAATTTGAGTTTTTGTCAATAAAAATGTCATTATCCTATTGCTAATATTTTTCCGAGTAAAATGAGACCAAACACGGTACCAATCGGTTTATATTTCCTTACGAATTAAAAGTTCTACATTTATCCATATTATACCTACATGCATGCATACATACATAAATACAAACTATACATAAAATGTAAAATGCGGTCATTGGTGGAGAGGATATGTGGCAATGTGATGTGGTGGTAGAAAAGAGGAAGACAGATGTAGCAGAGAGTGAGTCAAGCAAATTGAAACACTTTTAGCCGCTTTATGAGGTGCGAAAATGGTGGAATGGTTCCTATACAGGGTGATTCTAGTAACTGGGCCAAGCGATAACTCTTTTTTAAATAAATTTAGAACAAAATCGTAGAGGAAAAGTTTGTATTAGGTGAAAAGCTCTATCATCCTATGCACCGACTTTTTTCCCAAGTGCATTGGTGCATGTGCAAAGTGCAGTTGCACTGTTTTTTTAAATGGAACCACCCATTTTTTTTTACATAAACACGTTCCTTAAGCCATTCTGCAATAAAAACGTATAAGGGAAATCATCGAAAAAGCAATAGTTTACGAGATATTTCACTTTATTCAAACTCTTATAACAGATGCCCAAACCGTTCACTATCGCATTATCTAAACGTTTTTGGTCAGAGTTACGTTCCAATCATGTTTACTAACATCTCATACTCAAGGATAGGAACGTATTAAAAAATGTTTGCAAGCTAACGGTGAAACGTTCGAGTATCTGTTATAAGAGTTTGAATAAAGTGAAATATCTCGTAAACTATTGCTTTTTCGATGATTTCCCTTATACGTTTTTATTGCAGAATGGCTTAAGGAACGTGTTTATGTAAAAAAAAATGGGTGGTTCCATTTAAAAAAACAGTGCAACTGCACTTTGCACATGCACCAATGCACTTGGGAAAAAAGTCGGTGCATAGGATGATAGAGCTTTTCACCTAATACAAACTTTTCCTCTACGATTTTGTTCTAAATTTATTTAAAAAAGAGTTATCGCTTGGCCCAGTTACTAGAATCACCCTGTATATGATCAAAGGAAAGCCGCAAATGCGACTATTAAAGGAAGGAACATAAGGTTTTGCGACTTATAAAGGAAGGAACGTAAGGTTTAGCGACTTATAAAGGAAGCGTTCCTACATTCTGCTGTGCTGCTCGAAAGTTTTGCCAACAGTCAGATTGACAAGCCGAAACAAGGCAACCAAGTGTCGTAACAATATCGTGTTTGGTTTCATTTTTATCAGAAAAATGTCTCCTATATGCTAGTAAACATTTTTTTAACGAAATATCGTAAATCAACTTTTTAAATTGTTTGTCGTTGGGGTTAGTGTCTCACCGATAGGCCTCGAGTTGCCGTCGGCGGCATCAAACAAATTGTGTGACAATGTCGTGGGACTAAGTGGTCGGTTGCGAGGGGAATCCCCCTAACAAGATGGCGGCACAGCGACATATAACGGATACTAACTTCAGCGGTCATGTAACGGACTTTTACTGTATTGGTGCCGGTGTGTGCGCACCGTGCTGGTGTATGTGAAAACGACAGACCTGATGTGTACACTCCGATTGTCAGAATCGGGGCTGGAAGGAATTCATGAATCTCGCAGCGCGCTTCGCTGTTCGCCGGATGAAAAAAAAGACAGTGAACAGAGAGTAAATAATAATGACGGAAACAATTGATTACGAGCCAATTAAAACTACTAAGTACATGCATACTTCAGTGAACATGACTCTTAACACGTTAATGCGGCGCGAAATTTTACATAATTTATCATTTTAGTCCCTGGGAAGTGACAATAAATTCATCTGAGCAATAAATTTGTTAAAAATAATGAAACTTTAGTCGTATATGTATGTAGGATTGGGTTGTGAAGGCCAAAGATACTCGGTGTTTATTTAAACAAAAACGATATATATTAGGAAAGATATTACACTGAAAATACTTCTTAAACGCTCAACTTCTCGCTTCGACGGTCTTACGATGACTGACCCCCCTCCTTTGCGCTTTCTTTCGGCCGACCTCTGTGCCTCCGCTCGTGTCATTCACATTGTTTTGATCGCGCGTTCTTCCAATCCCACATTCGGCCCTTCCTGCATTTCTTCGGTCCCCGAAGATCCCTGTGATTTCTCATAATTTCATATGGTTTTATATAGTCGGCCGGTGTACTCGGTATTGCTGGTTCTTCTCCATCTGTCAGAAGCGCGACCTCGTACCTGTCGTCCCTCCTGGCTGCCTTCGGCTTGTCTCGGGGCGGTCTGTCACCGCGAGACTTCTCGCCGCAACCTTCCGTCTTTCCCTTTTCTAATTTTCGAATTATCCTACGCTTCTTCCTGGCCTTTGCTTCGATTACTTTCTTAACTGGCCTGACATTCAAGTCTTCTACCCGCTTTCCGCACTCGTTCACCAGTTCTTTAGGCACCGGAGCTTCCTTTTCTTTCTTTGTTTTCTTTTTATCTTTCTCCGTTGTCCTTATCTCTTCCATACCTGAATCTGTATCGTTGGCATGTTCCGCATCCTTATCTGACTTTTCTTTCTTCTTCGACTTCGAGGATTCTTCATTGTCGGATACTTCCTCGAGACCTAAGCCTGATTCGTTACTGTCCTCGTCTTCGTCCTCTGAATCAGCTTCTGCTTCTTCCTCTTCGTCTCCTTTATGAATCGTCTTAAGATTCAGTCGCTTTTTCAATTTCTGTCTTTCTTTAAGAGCCTTTTTCCTTTTCCTCTTTAATTCTTTTGCTTCTCCTGCTTTAAGAGCTGCTATTCGTTTCTCTATCTCTGCATCCTTCACGTCTTCAGCTTCCACACACATCATTGTTTCGTCTTCCTTATCACTGGCCTCATCTTCCTTATCTTCCGAATTTTCTTCTGTAAGACTGATGCATCCCACTCTTTTTACACAGTCTTGACCCAAGACCGCATCGTGTGGAATCGTCCGCTTTAGCAACACGGGAAATTTTAAATCGTATTCATCGTGGGCTATTTGTGTCTCGGCATCGATTGTTCCGGTTATCTTCTTTAGGGCATTGTCGGTTCCTTCGATGAATCCCGCTGTCCTTTGCATCGGCGGATGGCCGGTTTCTTTGTACTTGCCCTCTCGCTTTAACGATATCTCGCTTCCTGTGTCGACGAACGCGTCACACACTGCATTGTTTATTCGTGCCACACACGTAGACTCCTTCTGTGTCACACAGTTGACCCGTGCCACTTGATTATCGTTTTCGCCTTTAGCTCCACACTTACTTGCAATATGACCGTACTGATTACATTTAAAGCATTTCGGTCCCTTGCCTTTGTTAGGGCATGCTTTCGCGTCGTGATCCGATTCGCCGCACGTGTTGCATCTCGCTTTCCTTTGCTGGCTTTCCTTTTTGTCTTCCTTTCTTTCTTCTTTCTTGGGGTGTTGTACTTTAGGTTCGGTTTTGGCCTTCATGCGGTCGTATCTTTCTAGGTTGTCTTTCATTTCTCTTAAATTGCGTGCTTGATACAGGATTGCCTTGTTAAATTCCCGATCTGGTATGCCGTCTATTATATACACCATCAACGCGTTTTCTTTAACGTTTCCTTCTTCCGCGATCTCGCGCATTGCATATATATATTGTCGCGCAGTTTCGTCTGGAAGTCGTTTCCTTTCACTTAATCGCGCATGTACCAACGCACTATTGCTTTCCACTTTAAACTCTCTCTTCAGTCTTCGTCTCATCGTCTCCCACGAAGTGACTCCTCGTTCCGCCGCTATAAACTTTTTCGCCGATCCGCTCAACATTCGCTTACCGTATATAAGCATTTGCAGCTCGTTCCATCGTAACATTTCACCCATGTCCTCAAAATCACGGATCCATTTACCTATGTCCAAATTGTCATCGCCGGAAAAGTGCGTCAAAGATTCCTCTACGTCCTTTATACTGAACGCACTCGACGGCGATGTTCTCGCGTATTCTCGTCTTCGGCGGTTCTTCCGTGCTTGCGTCTGCTGTTCCATTTCTTCTCTTTCGCTTTCTTCACTTTCGTCTTCCGATTCTTCCTCTTCGTCCTCTGAACTTTCGGACTCATCAGAAGCTTCGGCTTTGTCTCTCCTTTCTAAATACGCCTTCAATCTTTCCTTCAGTTCCGTCTTCTTACCGCATGTGCTCAACTTCAATTCCTTGAGCCTCTGCTTTAGCTGGCTTACTTTCATTTTCTCGATTTCTTGGCTCTTATTCACTTCCGCACTTTGAGCATCGTCGATGTTTCTTATGGTAACATCACCGTCTTGCGATTCGCGTCCGCTTTCGCCTGTCGTGCCTGTCTTCGATTCCATTGTTCGTATTTGTGTTCACTTTATCGTCTGTTCACTTTATCGATCCTAATCTTCGGCTAGCCGGTTTCCCGCAATCGCTCTCTTGATCACTTTATTACTTTTCTCTTTAATCACTTTCGCGATCGCGTGTCCCCGTCGGCCGTACCGTCTTCCGTGTATCTTCGCTTTTGCCGTTTTCTCCAATCCTGAATGTATTTTGTTTGATCCCGGACGAGCCCCCAATTGTAGGATTGGGTTGTGAAGGCCAAAGATACACAGTGTTTATTTAAACAAAAACGAATATATATTGGGAAAGATATTACAGTGCAGATACTCTTTATACGCTCAACGTCTCGCTTCGACGGTCTTACGATGACTGACCCCCCTCCTTTGCGCTTTCTTTCGGCCGACCTCTGTGCCTCCGCTCGTGTCATTCACATTGTTTTGATCGCGCGTTCTTCCAATCCCACATGTATATGTATAATCCCACCAGTATAACACTGCTTTCTAGTGGGCTTTGGTAACAGATATTATTTGGATGAGTGGAAGACTTGCTCAAATATGGTTGTCAGACAGCTTAACTGTGCAGTTTCATTTTACGGGATATGAAACAAAGTAAGGAGCGATCTCATCTGCCTTCTCTCTTTCACATAGTTTCCAAATTGACCACGACAAATCGTAGAGTGCGCTCGAAATTGCCTGCTTTTTCGTCGAGCCGGTAATTCAGAACATGAGACACGAAGGCCCATAAGATGATATGTCTATCCTATACTTCGTCAATGGTCGTTGCCTCACAATTTTGCACCGACGAGATATACTTAAAGACCGCTCACCTTATGGGACTTTGTGTCGCCCGAAAATTGAGCCGTACTGGGACGCCCTCTCGGCGTATAGAGCGGCCGAATCAGGAAACTCAAGGCAACGCAACGAACTCACTGATTCCAGTTTTTACACCAAGTTACGAAGAATTGCGAAGAACCACTGCCGTGACGATCGTGGTGGGGGAAAGTTCAGATGTGTGCTGTCAGTCAGCGAGTCGTCTACTATGTATCGAACGGAGTCAAAGAATGAGCTATGGCTCTGACTCTTCTCCGGCACGATCGCATGCGTGTTTCCTTTGACATAAGCCAGCGGTATTAAAATGCTTTTTCGTCCCTAACCTAACCGATGATCTGATAAAGTATCTTATTCGAAGGGTGTAGTTGGATGCTGGGGTCAAAATAACATAATATAACAATTATAAATCGAAAACGTCATGCGATAGCTCATTAAAAAATACCCATTTTCATCACGTTTTAACTTTCAATCTGGAAGGGCAAGGGGCAGTAGGTTGTAAATTAAAAACTTTCGTTTTTGCTCATTTCTAAAAAAGGGGTGTCCGTGAAAAAAATCAAGAACCTCCTTTCTGGCCGTTTCTGGCGTGTTAAAATTAATTTGTAGAACGAATTTTCATGCATCCTTTATAAGATAAGTATATTATGCAATATTCAATGCTATGAGATGGGGTACAATAAACAAATATAGGTGCTAAGAAAACTGCTAAAACAAGGAGAATATGTAGTAATTGCGCTTGTTATTTTATGCTAAAATATTTGTAGGTCCGCTAATATTATCGGTTGCACAACGGCAAAACGTCTTTTTTCTCAGTACTACTCTCTTTATTATTATTTTCCTTTAGTTTATTATTATTATTACTTTGTCGTTTCTTTCTTTTTCTTCCTTTTTTTGTGCAGCTTAATCTCTCTGTATTTTATCCTTTATTTTTCTTTTTCCTAGAGATAAGTTAACATAATATTTAGGTTAAGTTATATTCAATTAAATATTAAAGCCAGTTTCTTTTTTGGACCCATGTTCTGTAGCCCCCCGCATAAAACGAATGCGGTGCATGCGCCGAATTATATTTCATCTAATGTTCAAGCGCATTTAATGTTAACCGGGCCGATTCAAAACCTTCCCACTGCTGCATTCCGGGAACACGTACACACTTTTATTTACACTTTCGGCATCTGCGCACGAATCCAATACTCTCAAGATCACTAGGCATAGGGACACCCCTCCTTCATGCGATTGTCATATTCTTGACGATTGTCATATTTTCGACGTATTCTTTACGTGCATTTTTATGTTTTTCTTCTTACAATGTATTTGTACAAGAAAAACATTAATATATATGCGAAATGTCTAATAGTAAATGTCATTGGCCGGCCTCAGGATCCAATGGTGACGATTCAAACTCCTCACCTGAGTGAAATTTTTCCAATCCTGCATACATTTTTATTAACATTTATTAGCAGCCAAGTTTTAAGAGTTCGCGGAGGCGATACAGTGGAGGCCCGATGAATTTTTCCTGAGATCTGCCAGATAAATTTTGACGCTTAAACCCCACCACTAGGCGGGATCCCCCTCGCATTCGGCAACTGTCACGCCTGATATCGCAGCGTAATTCCTTTGAATACTAACGTAATGTGGTGAAAAGTTCATAATCTTATAAGTATATATAAATTCTTTATTTGTTTCCCCGAAGGGTTCACAAACTTATACAACTTACAACTACTTTACAGCTTACCACTACCTTATCCTACTTAACTAACCTAAACTTAACCTACACTTAACCTATCGCCTCTCGCCCCCACCTCCAACCTCGCCACCTCTCCCACCACTCGCACGCTCGCCCGCTCGCACGCTCTCCCGCTCGCACGCCCGCACGCTCGCACGCTCGCATGCCCGCACGCTCGCACGCCGCTCGCCGCCCTCTCGCCCCCTCGCACCTCACCCACTCTCTCTCTCTCCCACACTTCCATCCCTCACTCATTCACTCCCTCCACACCCCTCACACTCTCCCCCCACACCACCTCTCCCTCGGACTTCCGTTTCCTCAAACACTCTTCCACTCCTCACACACTCAACTCACCCACTCACTCCCCTCCCTCCCCCCCACCTCCCCCCATCTCCTCTCAACCTCCCGAAATAAACCCTCACCCTCCCCCTCCCCCCCCCAACACCCACCTCCTCGCCTCCTGCCACCCCACTTCCTCCCCTCCCCTTACACACACCTCCCACAAATGTTTCCACGTTTCCCTTCCCCCCCCACACAACCTGCACAATCTCTCCTCCTCCCCCAACCAGTACCTACCCCCCCTCAACCCACTTCCCAGTCTAAATCTCGCTACCCTCCCCCACCTCTCCTCAGCCCAACCCTTCTTCAGGTACTCTGGCACCCCCCTCTCCTTAATCGTTCCATACTCCTGGTTATACCTTGAACCCCCTATTCTCTCCCATCTCTCTCTCTCCTGCTCTACCTTTTCCCACTTCACTATTTCCTCCCCCTTTAACCCCCCCACTCCTCCCTCCCAGCCCCAGCCCCTCCTCTCCCAGAACCCTCTCCTCTCTCCCTCCCAACCCCTTCCACCCTCCACTCTTCCCATCCTCCCCTTAATTTCCCTCATGCACGCCTGCACCAACTCCCCCCACCTCCCTCCTCCACCCTCCTTTCATACCCCCAGGCCCCCAGCGCCATTCTTCCCCTCAAAAGCTCCCTCTGAACCTCCTCCCTCACCAAATAACCCGGTGTGCTCCTCTCTACCCCCAGCACCCATCTTAAATAACGTTCCTGCAAGGCCTCCACTTTTCCCCTCTCTTTCCACCCCCACACCTCCACACCATAGCTAACCACGGGCCATACCAGTCTGTCAAAGAGCCACAATCTTCTCCCCCAGTCCCTCCCAAAAACCCTCTTCCCCAGCCCCCACACTCTTCCCATCACCGCCGCCCCCCTCCTCACCCTGTCCTCCACCTGCCCATCCTGCCTTCCATCCCTTCTCACAACATATCCCAGATATTTAAATTGAGCCACCTCCTCTAACTCCTTCCCCTCCCAGCTCCACCTCACCTTCCTCCATCTCCCCCCTCCCTCCCTACATCTCATCACCTTGGTCTTTCCCACATTAACCTGCAACCTCTTCCTTCTGAAATATCTTTCCAGTGTGGAGATCGCCCCCCTCATCCCATCCTCGTTCTCCGCCAGCACCGCCACATCATCGGCGTATGCCAGCGATCTTACTTTCCTTCCTCCAACCTGAACCCCTCCCCATCCCCCCCCTTCCAGCTCCTCGTCCAAGTCTGCCAACAAAAGTGTGAACAGACTGGGGCTGATCGGACACCCCTGCCTGACCCCTCTTGCCGTCCAGAACCCGTCACTTGTAACTCCTCCCGCCCTCACCCTACATTTAGTCTCCTCCACCAATAATCTTATAAGTAATGTAAGGGGATTTTCGAGGAAACAACTACTATTCGGTTTAACTATGACTTTCCTTGCGGCTGCTCTCCTCTACTACTCAAAATGCTATATCCCGGAAAGAAACGCGCTTCGCACCTCCCCTCGTGCAAATCCTGGCTCGGTGACGTCAGCGGCCGCCAGTTCTAGCGTCCATTGACATGCGCCGGCTAGCGTTTGTCACAGCAACGACTATGTACATATGTACGAACGTGTAATATGTAAACCTTTTAATAAGAACAAATATAAACCGAGTTGTACTGTGTTTGGTATCATTTAACTCGGAATAATATTACTAATATGTTTTGTCTTCAGTCCGTCTTTTTTCCTTATCTGCCGTTTCTACTTCTGATCATCCGTATCGGCAAAAAGCAAACGAATGAATTCGACTACAGTAGATTTTCTATATGAGTCCGATTTGAGCTACACGATATCTGTCCACGGATGCCCCTTTCACAAACAGGGGTCGTCGTCGGCCGAGCGGTTCCCCGTCGCTTGTATCGCAGTGGCATTTTTTGATGCTGACAATTGAACAGCGACGCGGTCTATCGGTGGGACACTAACCCTAATTAACAAATCAAAAATTGTTAATTGCAATTTTTCGTTAAAAAGAAGTTTACTCGTATATTGGAAACATTTTTCTAATAAAAATAAGACCAAACACGAAATGGTTACGACACTTGGTTTCGCTATTCTGACTTGTCAAACACACTGTCGCCTAAACGTCGCGGAATCAATGTGGTGTGAAGAAGGAACTTCTATTCGATGTGAATCAAGTACCTGGCGAATGAATCGACGCTTACCGTGGAGCTGGATGAGAAACAAAGTTTTCTTGAGTGGAATGAATGTCCCCTATTCGTTATAAGCCCATTTGGCGGCATTTTTTTTGCGTCTCTTACCGTGTAGGGACACCATTGGCAGGTGCCTCCTCACAAACTCACACAGGGATCCTGCTACAGTTTAGCCGACTTTAAACTTCTCATACGCAAATAAAGTGGCAAGCAATTTTATATGTAAATAGGAGTTTTAATTAGTAACAAAATATAACCCGATTGGTTTCGTGTTTGGTCTCATTTTACTTAGCAAAATATTAGCAATACGGTACTGACATTTTTATTCATAAAAAGTCAAAGTTGTAAAAATTTCTTCGCTGCACTAGTGTTGCCCATCGTCATGTGGCATTGAATCATTCAACAATGGCTTCACCTTCACTCCCTCTTTCTATATCAACTGTCCCTACGTTTGGCGGTGTCGGCAAATTACAAAGAGACGGGCGCGTGGCCCAGCGTGGCCGGCAACGTGGCGCAGAGACGACATTCGTGTCAAATCACCGGATGTACGAGCAACGGAGAAACTTTAGAATTGTAAACATAGAAATAAAGAAGTTTTGCATACAGACAGGGTCGTTTCGTTTCTCATGTTCCGATCATTTGTATGAAATGGAATACAATAATCAATGTAAGAGAGCAAGTGTATTGGAAGGCATTTACTTCTTTAATTAACAAGTACTTTTTGCAACATTTTCAACCTCGTCGGTGCTGCTAGCACTTAAAATTATCACGATACAAAAATTGGGAGTGATGGGATTCGATAATGTATAAAAGTTCGTTCTACAAATTAGTTTAACACGCCAGTAAACGACTAGAAAGGATGATCTTGACTTTTTCACTGACACCCCTTTTTTAAAAATGAGCAAAAAGGGAAGTTTTCAATTTACACCTCACTGCCCATCGCCCTTGCAGATTCAACGTTAAAACATGATGAAAATGGGAATTTTTTAATGAGCTATCGAATGACGTTTTTGGTTTATAATTGTTTTGGGATCGCTTTTGAGCCCCATCATCACCCTTCGAATAAGATACTTTATCAGATCATTGGTTAGGTTAGAGACGAAAAGGCATTTTAATACCGCTGGCTTATGCCAAAGGAAACACTTGTACGCAATCGTGTCGGAGAGGAGTCGGAGCCGTAGCTCATTTCTTGTCTCCGTTCGGTACGTAGCAGACGACTCGCTGACTGAGAGCACGTACATCTTTTCCCCACCACGACCGTCACGACAGTGGTTCTTATGAATTCCTCGTCGGTACGTGGTGTTACCTACGCTGTTATACTTCTTTACCTACATCTTTTCGCTCTCGTGCCAGGCCCCACCAGGCCCCATTATCGGAAAAAAAAATTGCCCATAGTGAGCACACAGACGAGATAGGGATAGACATTGCATGCTGGGCAAAATTTTGTCACACGCTCGGGGGGCTCTAGAGCCCCCATACCATTTTGGTGTCACGTCCAACGTTACCGGTTGAACGCAAAATTGTGAGGCAACGACACTCTATGTGGGAATATGAACTAAAAAACCGATCAGGGACGCATCAAAAATATTTTTCGCCCAGTACAAACATTTATTGATTGTTGAAAGTGAAAATTTGACATTTGTCAAAATTGAAAATGTTACAAGTTCTATACAAACCGAGGATGTAAAATATGCAAAACCCATATGAATTTTATGCACGAAAAATATGTAGAGCCTATTGATACTATAATTCTTACAAAACTCAAACATACGTAGTTGTAGTTCGTGTCATAATAAAAAACCACAATTGTTTTCCATATTTTCTCTTATTAATTGTTGTTGTTTATTCGTAAGAAATAATCTTCTTCCAACAACATTCTGGCAACCTTCTGGCCAATTCTTACTTTCATTGATAACTCTGACAATCCAATAATTCTTTATTTTTTCAATGACATTCAAATTTTCCTTAATATTTCTACCAAAATTAATCGGCACATTCTGTAATTGTATAATACAGTTTATATATGTTCCTATCGAGTCCGTCAGTGGAAAACCTACAGTTTGCAATTCCTGTACTGTATGTTATTTTATAACGCGTTCGGGGTCAAAGACGCCAATTGGGTCCAATCTATATCTTAGATATTGACCGTAAATCGCCTCATTCGATGATATTTAAAACAGCGCAATTTTTAAATGTTTACCCTGTCCAACAACGCCCGTTACACTTTATCTTTTGCAAAATCGTTACTTTTTACATTCTGGCTTACATTGTCCATTCAATATGAATATGTTTCCTATAAAAGAAGTTCGCTAATTGTAAGTGCGACTATTGCCCAACATTCAACTGTTAAATAAGCAATGTCTCGCGCGGCAAGGCTGAATTCGATTACCAGATAATATGTATATCCAGACAACACTCTTCGGATGGCCCACCGGCCGAATGCTGTGAAGAGTGATCTTGGCCGGGTGTCGTTATGTGACAGCCCTGTGTAACATTACTATTATAAATTCGATTAATAAAGGTTACCTCTGGACATCATTCAGATAAATATACAAATATTTTGTGAGCTTTATTGAACGTTTTAGTTTTGTAATTATTTTATGCAATAATTGTATTAAATGCCGTAATCAATACCAGTAAATGTTCTCCGATTTATGTCGTGTTTGATCTCATTTTGATCAGGAAATTATTAACGATATATTGGAAACGTTTTTGTGGAGAAAAAAATAATAGAGAAAACGTTTAAACATAAGCGTTTGATACACTGATCTTTAGTACGCTAAGGTCGCCGTGGTTCAGGTGTTATCGCTCTCTTTTGTTCGTCGTCGGCACTTTCTATCGGCAAAATACGAAGTGAATTACGCACTGTGAGTGCGTGTTTTGGATTCTACAACCACCTGACTTCGAATCCGACCTGATGTACCCGACCTAGGGCAAGATGACAGAATTCACTGTATTTACATTGGCGGCACTCGGCAGCAAGCAATCGGCAGCGATGGCAACGTTTTGTTGTCGTCATCTGAAGCAACACCCGTTGTTGCAAAGAAGAGAAATATATTTTGCGAAAAAAGAAGCGGAACCACAATTGAACATGTTGTACGGAAAATACGGCATACAACAATTGGCGTCATGCTGTTGCCACCTGCCTCCCCGCGTTTCGGGAATCGCAGATCGAAGATCGCGCTCGCGTTTTCTGTTCTGATCTTCCCTTGTTTCTGTCCCTCCACGAGCTTCTCTCTGGGACTCGAAACCGGACATTTTCAGAATCGGAGACTATGTTTTCGTAACTCGGAACTTACTTTGTAGTTGGCTGAAAAGAGATGCCGACGACGGACAAAAGAAAGCGATATGGCGTGAGTCACGGCAACGTCAGCGAATTATAGATCAGTGTATCAAATCCTTATGTTTAAACATTTCTGACATTAATTCTTGATACATGAAAACATGAAAACGTTTCCAACGTACTATTTATAATTTTCTGATTAAAATGAGATCAAACACGACATAAATCGGACTATATTTATTAATCGAATACAATGTTACGCAGTACGGGCTTCTTATGGGACTTGGCCTTCAGACACTACTGCGTGTGAATCGTGTGTCGAATCATATAGTGTTTAGTCTCATTTTAATAGGAAAAATGTCTCCAATATACCAGTAACCTTCTTTTTAACGAAAAATTGCAATTAACAATTTTTCATTACTTTACTAGGGTTAGTATCTCACCGACAGACTCTTACTGTCAATTGTCAGCATCAAAATATGCCGCTGCGAAATAAGCAACCGCGCTCTGCTCGGCTGACGGCAGCTGACGGCGACCCCCTTTTGTGGAAGGGGCCATTCGTGGACAGATATCGTGTAGCTCAAATCAGACTCATATCGAAAATCTAATGTAACAGGTTTTTACTTTTTTCTTTACAAACACCCACCCCTTTTAAAAATCTGAAAAAAACAGGGCTACGGCATATCACTACACTCATACAGGGTTTTCTTTTCGTTATGCATCCAAAAGTCCATTAATACAAAATTGCAAATTTTCCAATTTTTTTCTTGTTTTTATATTTCAATTACCGGAGTTTGAGTTTTAAAAGCTGAAAAAAATCAAGGGTATGTACTTCGTATCTGGGCATACCCTTGATTTTTTCCAATTTTTTTCACTTCCTCATTTTCGAAAAAACAAGGAGAAATTACTGTTTTTTTTTCAATTCCTCCCACTACCGTCCTAGTTGCTATATATGGTTGAAGCATGCCAAAAATGAGTATTTTTCCATAATCTATCGAATGGTTATTTTACTATTTTATTTGTCTTGGGTGCAGTTTTGACCACCCTATCCACTTGTGTTCGCTTCGGCGCGCGCGTTGTCAAATCTCCTGAAGGCGCTGGGCTGGGCCATCGAAAATCTCCAGTCAACGAAACCACGAAACATATTACATTCGCTACGTTAAAAATAGATTCACGCAGCCACGTAACAAGCCGTACATACATACGACGCACACAAAGAAATGTTGTGGCGCTCGGCTTAGTTCTACGATTGACCGTCATAAAGCATAGAGTGCGCTCCGAATTGCGCGATATTTTTGCGCTGTCGGTATTTTTCAGCGTGGACACGAAGTCCCATAAGGTGCAATGTCTATCCCTATCTCGTCTGTGGTGAGCAGTCTTTAAGTATATCTCGTCGGTGAATTTTGGGTTCAACCGGTAACGTTGGACGTGACACGAAAATGGTAAGGGGGCTCCAGAGCCCCCTGAGCGTGTGACAAAATTTTGCCCAGCATGCAGTGTCTATCCCTATCTCGTCTGTGTATTAAATCACAGACAAAAAATATGTTTTTCAGTACTGTAGGTAAAGATGGACGTGCACAACTTGCACCGTGATCGGCTGCAGTCGGAAGGTGGCGTCTCACTGGTGTGGCAGTTTGTCCAAGAGGCAGGGAAGCATCAACAGCAGCACAGGTGAGCTCCTACTATTATTACAATTCCTGAATATATATTTGTCTTGCGACGATTAAACTTGTCAAAAAATTAAGATCTGAGCAGTAGGTGAGGTTGTTACGCGATTATTTTGAATGATTAGTGGAGGTTAACAGAAATATCTGACTTTATATATGGGCACAGTGGTGGGTCAGAAATAACAAGGCGGCGTGGGCTTGACCTATTGTATTTAGCAGTCTTCGCATAATTTTTGTAAGTTTGTAGCTATTCACTACTTGTTTTGATCTTGGGGCCATGTCAGCTAATAACTGGTAAATTATATGTGTATTCGTTATTCGGGGAATCAAGAAAGTATCTGTTGCATTTTTTCATGTTGTGGTTATGAGCGGGAAGGTACATAGTCTTCCGAGCTTCGCAGTTTGAATATCACGCATCCATGGCCTGTGATTCGTCCGGAATCGGGAAGAAGGCGCTGATTGGTCGAGGTAGTTTTTGTCAAGGAAGTGACACGGTTAACGTCGAGACGGGTGAGCTAATAGATTTTACAAGATTTATCAATAAATATTTGATTGTTCAACTTTTAATTTGCAAGAATTTTGTCACTATAGCTATGGATCACGTAGCCCATTATGTTGTAGGACTGCATATCGTGATTTAATCGAAATAATTGACTCTGATTGCAGGAATGTTTGGCAGCTCCAGATTTCAAACGATGTTGTGATGCTCAGTCAAGATTTTCTGCAGTTTTACGTAATTTTCGGTGAGTTTGACCATATCTATTACTTTAATTTGATGCATGTGTTACATTATCATGGAATCACTGACATTTTTTAGAATTATCTAAAGTATGTAATGAAAATAAAGTAATTTCCCTTGTTCTCAATACTTGAGAGTAGGAATCGCAATAGAAACGTTTGCGCGGCTTTGGCCATTCAAATAGGGCGTTAATAAATTTAACCTGTAAAACATTATTGTACAAACAAATTTATTTTTAGTAACGGTTTCAGTATATTCATGATGTGTCACGTCATATTACAAACCTTATGTTATTACATCTCATTCTTATGGATTATTTATGTTACTTTCGGGGTTTTGGTGGGTAAAGGAGCATTTAGCCCCTATTTAAAATATGTCGGAAAATTGGTTAAAATTAAAAGTCTTCCGATTTACTTGGGGATATGCATACTGAAAGAGAATCAAACAAGGATCACAAAAATCGCAACCGGAGTCTTTTAAGTACAATAGTTTCGGATATATTAGTGAAAATAAGCAAAAGAATTCGGAAAAATTCGCATTTTGTTTCTGCATTCCGATTCGCCCATATGTTATTTTCCTATCAATTCGAAAAATCCATCCGCTTCATCTAACGTCCGATGCAATATCTATCGGCGAAAGTAGGAAACAGGTGTTACCAAAAAGCAATCTGTGATAATATTCCATCGGTATGAGGATTCAGTGTTCGTTGTGTTGGCAAGGAAGTGAGTCGCTTAGTGTTAGTCGATAAATGCGAAAGCTTCTTTGGAATTCTACCCTGGTGGAAGCGTGACACCAATTCTCTAACGTGCCAAGCTTTCGATATTGTACCTGCCGAGCTTTGTGTGCTTTTTATGACGTCGTGAAATTTTCTATTCCCTGTCGCTAGTGATATATGCTTCGTTGGAAAGTGTAAAATGTCACGTACAAAGTTTGTTTTCCAAAGCTACATGTGAATGATTGGAAGTATTTAGGTTCCTGTGATGTGGTGAACACGACAGTTCCGTAGTCTGAAAACGTGTAGAATCTATGAATGCTGTTGGGCGGAATATCGAATGAAACGTGACAGGCTAAAATTCGCGGAAACCGTAATTTTGACAAGCCGTTTTATGCTCTGTCGCGCCTGACACTTGAATTTGGTCGTCGGATTTATACAGTCCCGTCGTTTGGGAAAGCTCCCTGAAAATTAAACGAAGTTGTCCACGTTTTAATTGGAATATAACACCTATCTTCAATTTCAGGTCGCAATATAATTTTACTTTTCTTTTTCAATCCACAATCCCTAGTAGCACAAAAATTCTAGTTTATAATACTTAGTTCAAATGTTAAAAAAATCTTTTTTTGGCGACACTTTTTAATATTGAGGAAATATTATATCTCGATATTCAGACAATATAGAACAGATATTCAGAACATATAAAATAGATATTTAAAAGTATTAAAAGTATAGTTTAAATAAAATAGATATTAATTTAATATTATATTGAATAATATTTGAATTTAAAAAAAAAAAATAAGAAAAATTGAAAGGCATTATTCACTACTTGATCCAGCCATGTTACACAACTGAAAATTTTTTACATGTGGCGGGCATGGTTATAAGAAATATAAACGGACTGCTGTAACAGAACCTTCGCACCAAAAATGATTTGGCTATTGTTTAATCACAATCGAAGCTCGCGAAATATACCATTCATTGTACGCTTTATTCTGTTCGGCGCTTTAATTGACAATAATTGACACGTATCGCCTCCGGCATCCGTAGATTCATAAATCGCTCACACTGTATGCAGTTTTACTCGGTTTCCATATTTCACGAATATGTTGTGTTCAATTATACAGTCATTAGATTCGGCCTCGAATTCGCAGTTTCATTCAATTCCTTTCTGACGCGATCGTATCACGTACGATTCGAATGGAAAAATCTGCCTTCCGTCAAAGTCATCGATCCTCCAACTACTCAGCTTTCCGCGGAGATCCTTTCCGATCGAAAAGAGAAGAGAACGAACACGGCGCGCCGCGCGAACAGAAGAGGTAAAGGGAAGAGGGTAAACTCCGGTAGTAAACTTTATCCCAAGGGTACGAAAGTTTCCTTGTATCTTCGAGTTCGATGCTTGCAGGGCTCCTCCGGCGTCTCGATGATCTTTTTGTCCTCTCTAACTCGATTTTCGAAACTTTTTTCCCTGGCCAGAGCTTCTCCTGGCTTCCTCGCCTGTTCTCGTCGCACGCGATTTATTTTAAAGCTTTTAAATCTTTCCGCAAGTTATTATTCTGCCAGAAGCACAAGAAGGTTGAGAGAGGGATTGATTTCAGTATCGAGGTGGGAATAGACGATCGATTTCAGGTTCGAAATGAGAATAGGTCGTCGATTTCACGATTGAGATGAGAGTAGGTGTTCGACTTCAGGATTGAGATGAGAGTAGGTGTTCGACTTCAGGATTGAGATGAAAGTAGGTGTTCGATTTCAGGATCGAGATGAGGATAGCCGATCGATTAAATCGAATCAGGACCGCATCAGGCTAAGAAATGGTTTCGGATAAGTTGCAGTTAACGTTCGCGAATCTTGTCGCTTGATGTCTACTTCCACTTGTGCCACGTTCACGTTCGCATTACGTCTTCTACCGGGAGCCATTCGTCAGAACTCGGCTTCCCTTATACGCGCGCGAGAAAGGGAATACTGATAAAGGCAAGACGTCCTTCGTGCCCGGCATGACAAGCAGTCAAACATTGTACTCCTCCGTGGACTTGCCACTGAACTTCGCCTAACGTCTTACTGCATTTTACATCTTACGTTCCGGTATATTACAGTCTCTTTTATGAAGCCGACGCGCAGATTTCGTACACTCTCTTTTTGACGTCAGAATTATACGATGTAGGTTTACAAGCATCTTATATAGGTCAAGTGCGTAAAGTTTTTCGTTCGTTCGAGTAGATGCTGCACGTGCTGAGAAGATAAGTGTTATTAAACGAATTGGTCTGATACAAAATGGCGTAACTGCTTTACGGGAAGGGTGAGACTTTGTTCGGGGTCGATTAATGCAAAATTGATTGCGGCATGCAATTTCCGTATCGGGCGTCGAAAAATCCCTTTGTGATGAAGCGCGCGCCGCGGGACAAGCTTTAAATTTGCCCTCGGGAAATTTCCGATAACTCTCCGCCGCTTTATCACTTTTCTCTTCATTATCGCGTGTTGATTCTGGCGCTAATAGATTCCGCCCAACTCGAGGCATGCAATCCCGCTAAATTAGCATGTAATCAGTAATCCCAATCCTTAACGAGTGAAAACAAACCGAGTGAGTAACGTTGCTCTCTTCTCACAACCACTTGATTATGCTCAAATTTTCCTTTGACTTAAATTTTGCTCGGATTAGTCGCTACGACCCTAGTCTACCTTCGAAGTCTCTTTCCTTTTACCGTCTTGGATGAAAACCAAGCTGATGTGCTTGGGTCCCAAACTTTTCCTTTCACGACGAAGACAGAACACCTGAAATATCAAATGATCATAAAACGAAGAAATGCGTAACCCGAAATTTATCACGACTGAAATCCAAATGGTAGTCGCATCTTTCCTACCGCAATGAAGACAAAAAATCTCACCGGGCATAAAGGATGACATAAAGTCTAGAATGACTAAACTTTACTGCAAAGTTTCTGTATCGAAGCAGAAATAGAAAATATAGCAACCACGATACGTTTGAAACATTGCAAAAGGTAGAAGGCCGACATCGGCGAAGTATTTCATTTCTTGCACGAAGGGCGACATTTTTCAGAGTCTAAGTACATACGTGCTCACGAAACTGAACTCGACCAAGCTGAGATGAACAAAAAGCATATTAAGTTGGCACACAGACACTGGCTAATGCTATCTTTACGTATTCGACTTACACTGGCGCTATTCACACCTACATGTCAACGAGCTTTCAAAATTAATTCGAACCAATCTGCAAGGCGTCAAACACATCAAAAATATTATAATCCTACTTTTCCCCTTCTTGTATTGTAAGCATCAAACATTGAAGGTCAGTCGAATAAAATACTTCCAACCAGCGCTCTGTATGTTTCGAAAACGACACGATTCGAACCAACGCACTGTTGTCATGTCGACGCAGAGCAGGTTCGCTTAATGGAACCTCGCGTCAATCCACCTCGGCCGACGAATTCCGGCGACAGTACTTTTACCGGGATTATTTAATTTTCGCATGAAACGTATTGACAGGAGTTTGGCGAAGTCCAGAACGTTTCGGTGCCCGACATCGGGCGGCCACCGATCCGCGGGCATGTTTCCGGGATATTTCCGTCTCTGAATTAATTTCTGGCCCCCGAACCCCTCCCGTTCCTTCCACTCCGCTGGCTGCGTCCCGATTTCGGTCTGTGTACGCCTCGTAAAAGTATATGTATCGCGAGAAGGGCGACGGACCTTCGTTCGGCGAGGAGTGGCAGGAGTGGTGCCCGTGCAACGCTGAAAGGCGAGGCAGTCGTTAGAGAAACCTTCCGGCCCCTCTGCAAGTGCCACCTGAAACCCTATAAAGCAAAATTATGCCGGCAATATCGCATTACGAGCAGCGTCACGCCGCGAGAGGGCCGACGATAGAAAAGTTCGAACTTCGGGTACGCTGTCGGCCTAACCTTCCCAGTTTTCCTCTCGAAGGCCGACTCTGACAACTTGTAACACGTTCCGTACGGATACGTTCAAGGCGCCGATGGTCAAATGCTTCCGATAGAGGCATGAAAGAGAGAATACCGACGTTGTCTCTTAGCTAGCTGGAAATTGATATTCGAAAATGCTTAGTAAAAATTTAGCCGAAGTTCAGTGTAATAGTTTTGATCATTTATGTATGTGTTTGTATTGCTTTTTATGAGTGTTTTTATTCGGGAAGTTTGAGAAGATTTGCGAATGCTTTATGCGATTTCGATTACCAGGGATACGAAATATTTGTTTTGCCATTTGTTTAATTGGAGCGTAACTCGACACACGCATTGACGGCCTGGACTCGCAGGTCAGCTAACGAGTTTGATATGCATCGTAATAACCGACCGTCGACGTCCCGGTGTTTATGCATTTCTTGATAACCCGTCCGCGCTTTTTTTCCTCGTCAACACTGTTAATTAGAACGAGAGGCGGTAGAAAATTATTCGGCATCCCGCGACTGCCGCGAAAGCGAACATTCGCGTCCTTTGACGGGTTACGTTTCCCCACACCGATCCTCCGTAACGAACCTCCGCGTCCTTCGTCCTTTCCACTCATTTTCTCCTTCACCTACTTTGGCCAACATCGAGCCCGTCACCTTTGTTCAGACATCCCACAGGGAACGGTAATCCGGAGACCAAACTCCTATCTTCCCATCTCGCTCTCTACCGGCCGTTAGAATCCGACTTCAAGGATCGGTCTGCCGAAAAAAAAGATAAGGACCTTTTTTTCCGATGCAATTAACGCCCTATCCGCCTTCCTCTCGTCCCTATTGTCAGGGGATGAATGGAAAGGGAAGAGATTCGACGGATTGTCTTCATCAAGGTTCGAGAACTGTCCAAATGTCACCGCGACTCATCGAGCATTCGTCGAGCCTCCCCAGTTTTTAATCGAACGATTAATATCTTGACGACGAGGGAAAGTTGCCAGGATCGTCGATAGGGGATGAAATTCAGCTGGGATGATTCGTTATTCTTAAGGCTCGCGGAGCAAGGACGGCGTTAATCAGTCTATTGAAGTCTTTTACTGAATTTTTAATCCGAGCTCGAAGTCTCGTTTTACTTTCGATATTTACATAAACGATAAGCACGTTTCGTTGGTCTTGTAACGGATCATCTCGACAGTGTGTTCCCTTACCTTTTACCCTCATCTCGGCTTCCCGCCACTTTCAGTCGCCACTTTCGACGGCCCGACACGTTTCACGATGTTTGTCCTCACGCTCGATACTCGCTCGGCAGTATTTGGTTTTCATACATACCCGCTCGTCCTTCCCTCTCGGAGGGGAGAAATTGTTCGGTAGACGTCTCATGCACCGCATCCGGGAAACAGACAAGCTCTCGTAGTCCTGGCCGGAAGAGTGGGAAAGAGTGTAGCGGATAGCAATTTTTCTACCTCGTCGAATATCGTCTTGCCGGAGTTACGCAAGAATATTCTCGAAGACGAACGATCTCGATTCTATCGCTTCTTCCTTTGCCGATGCACGTCGAGGCTTGTCCTCATGCCGTCTTCATTCTGGCCTTGTCCTGTCCTTGTCCTGTCCTCATCCTGTCCTCATCCTGTCCTCATCCTGTCCTCATCCTGTCTTCATCCTGTCCTCATCCTGTCTTCATCCTTTCTTCATCGTGTCTTCATCCAGTCTTCATCCTGTCTTCATCCTGTCCTAATCCTGTCCTCATCCTGTCCTCATCCTGTCCTCGTCCTGTCCTCATCCTGTCCTCATCCTGTCCTCAACCTGTACTCGTTCCTGCGAAACGTGCGAAGGCCCACTTTTCGCCAGGATAAAATCACAGGTCGAGCGAGAGGTCCTGTCTGACAAACGGAGTCGACGACGATCCTAACGGAAAATTCTATCAACGCGACCGTTCGTATAAGCAGATTAACCGAGATCGCCGTAATAATTTATGACTTATTCGACACAATCGCGCGAACCAATCTACGCGCGAGGCGGCTTAATTAATTCGCTTGGCGAGAGCTAAGTCCTGAGGATTCGGTTCGCAAGGGTGGGAGAAAACGGATTGGAATGACGCCGGGATGGGATGCCAAATTTTGGGATGGGAAGAAAAGGGCAGAAGAGAGGGATGATAAAGGTAGCTTAAATGGGCCGTGATTTAATTCCGCGACTTCAATGCCGAGAGATTGAACTTATTACTCAATCGAGCGTGCCGATCGAAAATTATCTCAAGGAATTCATCTCCGCTCGCCGTGAAGTTCATTTTCCGTAATAAATGTTACCCCGCGTCGGATATCGGGACGTCGCTAAATCACGGTCAAATCTCGTATTAAATCTAGCGTTAAACAAGGAGACCCGCTCGCAATTTTGCGCGTAGAAAAGTTTCGGCAGAATGGCGTGACTCCTCCGTACTCTCGCGCTCCGACCGAAATTCATTTCAGCCCGCAAATAATATTTCATCGCGGGTCCTCTCCTGGTCGTCCATTGTTGCCATGGTGGAAACGTGCCGCTAAACGAATTCGATACGCGATATTGTATACCGTCCACAAGGTGGGGAGCGTATCAGCGGTGTAATAGAAACTCCGTAGGAACGTAATGACATTACGAAAGCCCGTAGCTCGCCTATCCTCTGCCTCCGACGAATTCGCCCACAACTGCCCGTACCCACTGTACACGGTGTACCTGTCGTTAAACGATCGCATTCCAATTCCCATTCACCGCAGCCGGGCAGGGCCGTACTCTCGAAGCGTTCCGGGGTGCGTCTATCGATCGTCCTTCGCTCATTATCCGGCTCCCGGCAACTTTGGCCGGCATATTTTACGTAACTTTGCCAATCGCCTCGGCAGAATGCCGGTGGCAGGAGTGCGAGATCGTACCTCGTCGAACGATACATCGCACGCAATAACGGTTGCGCCAGTGTTGTTGACCCGCGCCGATAAGGACCAGGCGGCGGAGATAAGGGCCGACCGATAAGTCCGCGACTGATAAAGGTTAAATGTCATCGAGATATCGGAGGGGGGACTTGGAAGGCCCTCTGAGCCTTTTGCCTCCCGAACGCTGTCAGCCCAACACTCTCCTCTCTCCCTGCCCGCCTCCCACCCTCCCTCCCTCCTTCCCACCCTTCGCGGCGTATCCCGCCACCGACTCTCGCCGAGACTCACCCTCTCCGCGCCGGCCAAGCCGGAGGAACGCTGTCGAGAGTTTTAGTCGTGAGCGCGTCGCGACACGAGCAGCACTGCGCGCGCTTTCTTCTCGTATCTGCGCGAAACATCGATCCTTGCCCTCGATCGAAGAATATCGAAATTTATTGAAACACTAACATCGGATTCGTAGGTTGTTGGGACAGGTTCGTGGATTTGAGATAGGGGCTGGAAAAATTAAGGGTGAAGGTTGGGAGGATTCGATGAATCTAGTAAATGAAGGAAGTTGAAAAAATATAATTTTTGGTTGGACGATAACGTTCCGAGCGGGTATGAACATTTTTATCGACAGGTTCAATCGTATGCCTTTCCGCGTGTGAGTATTAGTCGAGGGTTGAAGAGTTAGATTCGTTAGAGGTTTTAGGTTTAATTAAGGTCTGAGAAGGAGGCTTTTGAGATTTGCGCGGCTGTTGAGCCGGTTGAGCCGCGCGAGCCGAGTTTTAAGTTGATACTGCACACCGTCTGACCATATGCGTGCTCGTACTACTGCGAGAGATCGTGTAACTGCGTTCGCTCACGTTCGCCGATAGACCAGCTGTTGTTCGTCGATCACCGCCGTCTGCAGCCTCCAAGGAATTGTAAGTAACAGACGTTTCAAAAGACATTCTACGTAAACGCATAAGCGTCTGGTAATTACTATTTCACTTTGTTAAAATGGCTACATTTATCTTTATCAATATTTGTTTGAAGTGTCGAATAGAACGATTTGCTGGCAACGCGCGAGATAGAAAATAAAAAATAGGGTACCGATTTAATTTTTCAACGCTTTGGGAGGAGTAGAGGATGAACTACGATTGACACTGTGATAAAAATAGTATTTGAGCCATACGCACGGTGTGTGTATTTTGTTACGTTTTAGCTCCTATTTGCCGTTAAACTCGACGATATCGATTGACGGCTCATTGAGAGGTTGGCCAACTCGAGAGGACAATATCCCGATAACAAACCGCGCGCGAAGTGAAATTTTTACGTAAATCGATATCGCGTCGATTGCTTATCGAAAGGCGCTGTCATTTACTCGTATAACGCGCTTATACGGAATGAACGAAGGAGGAAACAGAAAAAAGCACTTGCAATGTAAAACAAACTCGCGGATCCTCTTGCCATTGACATTGATGTCCTGATCTTGGTCTTAGAAAATTCATTCTTGAAAATTTATTAATTCTTATTAATTCTTTAAAATTTATATACCGTTCACTTTTTTCATTATGTAACCGAGCTCATTAAATGATTCACAGTCCGAGGTCATTTTAGTTGGCGGGAAGATAAAAATTTGCCAACTCGAATTGGCAAGTAACACGGATTTGCGATTGCGGACTTCAAGGATTTCTGGCGTCTCGTTTTCGAGAATCTAAGAAGGCACTTCCCGACATTGCCCAGCAATTTTCGAGCCCTTCGCCCGATCTTGCACCGTAGATAGCGAGCGTTAAGGTCGCCGTTTGCATAAAGAGCGATGCAATTCTCGGTACGAAGCCGTATCGAAATAAATATTTACCCGCGAGACTGTTTGAATGATAAAAGCCATAAAAGTCGGCAGCGACAGAAATGACTTTTTCTGCGGATTCGTCGCCTGTTATTATGCAAAGCGGTCGGATACGGAGGGAGGCGGGGGAGGGAAAGGGGTTCAAATATTTCTGCGCGATTTTCATAACACTGCCCCGCATAATGCAAATCCGTATTTCAGCGTTTCTGGATAAAACGCGATTCGAGTCTGTTTTCCGAATCAAACGGGCGGAAGATACGATAAATCCCGCAGGACTTAGCTTTCGAATAAGTCTTATCCTCTCCTTCCTCTAAGATATTTCGCTGGGAAAGTCGATCGTTCTCCTAGTCCCAATTGTAGCGCGGTTTTTCAGATCAAACACATGAACGATACGATAGCTCTTACAGAAATACATTTTTAACCCAGCCTCACCCGTTTCTCCTATAAGATATTTCGCCGAAAAGTCGATCATTTTTCTCGTCTTAGTATCGATTGCATCCACTCTGTCCTATCAAACGGACGAACGATACGATGAATCCCACAGGAATACAATTTTAAATAAGCCGTTCCTTTTTCTTCTTCAAGATATTTCGCCGAAAAGTCGATCATTCTTCTCGTCTTATAGTATCGATTGTATCCGCTCTCTTTGTCGTATCAAACCGATGAAGGATACGACAAATCCCATAGGAATACATTTTTAAATAAGTCTTATCTCCTCCCCCTCTAAGATATTTCGCCGAAAAGTCGATTATTCTTCTCGTCTTAGTATCGATTGCATCCACTCTGTTTGCCGTGGCAAGCAGATGAACGATACCATAAATCCCGCAAGGATTATGGTATCAAGCGAGTCTTATCCTCTCTTCATTTGGGATATACCGTCGAAAAAGTTTGTTCTCATTTGAGTCTCGATTGCACCGACGTCAAGGCGTGGAAATTAATGTCGACGATCAAGAAGAGTGCTCATCAAAAGAACGCGAGCGCAACGTTTACCGCGTTCGAAGGAACGTACAGGGAAAAAGTACTTATCGTTCTGTCGACTGGCGAGGTTCGAGGCGATGCAATTACCTTCGTCAAATACGTTCGCGGAGTCGTAGGGGTTGACGTCGGAAAATTCGCGGTTTATAGTCGACGTTTTTCACGGAAAATTGATCGCAGCTGTTCGTCGACTAGTTTCTCTGAGCACATTATCGAAGATCAGCCATTGTCTCGTTCCCGTGCCAACTTTTCGGTCTCTGATGATGTCAATGAAATGTTAATTCGTTCGGCTTCAATGATCAAAGGATAGAGAGGCCAGTAGGGGGAGGGGGAGGTGTATAGAAATATACCGAATTCAGCGGCCCACGCATCGACTCTCGTGAAATTTCAAACAGGGACAACTTTTGCGAGGGAGTCGTTTACCGTTAGCGAATGGATAATACTATTAAATCCGATGCCTTTAGAAAGGCCCGGGAGCAAAAAGTCGGCTCAATTGTTTGCCAAGTCGACTCCATGCACGGATGTTTCTTTGGACTCAATTGTCAAAGGACTCGACAGTTTTTTTTTGCTCCATTCCTTTTCACTCTCGAGCATACGGAATTTTCTTTGGGAATTACAAAGAGCATAGTGCTTATTGTCGCAACAAGCCTGACTCACCATTTGTCATGCTTAACGCGAGTACCATCGGATCAATATACCTACCGATAATTATGAACTTGGTCTAAGTAAAATGTTGTCGAACTTGGATCAATTGTCAGGGTCAACGTTTGCCACATTCTGCCAGCGGACTTAACTAGAAGCAATTTTTATATTATTTAGAATTATACCATATTTCTCGATGGGACATAGAAAGTATTGAAAGAACATTTATCGGTTTGCCCATTTCAATTCCGCATACGACGCGAAGGAAATCTCTGCCAGTCGGTCAGGAGAGGTCCTTCGAGTTGCTCGACGTAAGAACGTCAAAGGGGCGCCATACGCTTTCCTTTCCCCGGTCCTTCTCCCACACTAGCTGGCCACAGCTAATAACGTGTTCCTCGTAAAACGGCAACAGGACCCCGGCAGTTCGTCGCTGCTTCAACGGCGTTAGTCCGCGCAGAAGCCGAGGCTGACTTTGAGGAAACGCCCGGCCTGGAAGGACGTAAAAGTCGAACGGAGGTCGGCGTGATTTCGAGAGTCGCAAATTTATCGTCCCTTGTAAATCAACCCTCCCGGCCCACTCGAATGTCGCCGAGTGTCGTTTGTCACCTTTATTAAAACGGGCGGGGGACATTGGAAAGTCGGCGAGACTACCATTGCGCATTCAGCAGTCGGTTGAAGGGGGAGGGGTCTGACAAGGATATTTATTTTTTCCCGCTAATCGAAGCGTTTTTAATTCGAGTTCCACAGAAGTGCTGTCGCGTGGGGTGTAACAAAGGGGTTGCGATTCTATAAATATCATCTTCGAATGCGTCAGCCTTACTTTGCGACTGATAATTTTAGAACAATGTTTTTTTTCCCATTTATTCCGATCGAAGCGATGAATAGGAGAGGACAGCAGTAGAGCGCAATCAGGATGCCTCGTGTTAGGGTAACGAAAGAGATTTTTTGGTCCGATTCGTTGCGTAACGCTCCGCTCCGTAAAGGGCAGATTTTTCCGAGACGCGGATGGAAGGGCGACGGTTGTTTGTGCGGCAATTACAATTCTCGCCGCTCTTCATCCCTCCCCTTGTACATCATGGAAATTACACGAGCGTTCTCACCCTGCCGACCTATTACGCGACGCGTTCAGTCGCGTGTTTGTATATATTCGAGCTGGCCATCGACTCGGTTTTATGCTCTCGATGACTCCGGGCCGCGCCACTCCCGGTTGAGCATTAACTTCCCTCCGTTATCATCCCTCTGCGATATGCATGTCCGAACGGACGCGTGTCACTCGCAGCGCGAATGGACACTGACAGTGTCGGGAAGGAAAAATGTTCCCATCCGCTAAAATTCAGCGAGACTTCTACAATGATTTATCGTCGATCGGATCACTCTCTTCTTGCCGGTCAATTCCTGCTGGGTCAGAGAATCTTTTTCTAAGGCTCGCTCAATTCTGTTCTTTTTCTAAACGTGTTGGGTCGGTGGAAAAGCGTGTCGACTACGTGACAACACCAATCTAGATTTTTCGCCTATTTTCGAGTCGCCATCGAATGCGCAAAACGCAAACAGGTCACATGCTCACTACATGCAACACTATTCGGCAGCAGTCTCGCACACATGTGAGCAGGACTGTACAAATTTAATTCGAGTGGGCGGTTTACGAGCATTTAGATCGCGCAGTTGCAGCGGGAAGTGGATAAACGTTTAATCGACAAAGTAACTCGAACGAATACCGCTACGCGAGCATCTGCCTCGAGCCGTTAGCAGTTCGTTACTTCGATAATCCGACTCCGTAGGTAGATCAACTGACCCATCAAATGTAACGCCCGACACGTCTCGCAAAATGGCAAGAGTCGTGCCGATGGTTTATTTAAGAATCGGCTACGACGTTCTTAACGCGAAACGGTGTCGCACCGTAAACTTTCGATCGACAGCCTGGAATTTCATGAACTCTCGGTGCGATCGGACGAAATTTACCGAGAACGACTCTCAGTTCATTCTCGTCCGCGCATAAAGTTCCAGCAAATGGGAATACTGTGTACGTGCACACGTACAAATGAAGAGAGAGCATGGAAGTCAAGAGATAACGACGAACGGGAAAGATTCCCTGACACGCGAGGATCTGAGAAGATGGGTAATAGATCGTTCCTTCGGATCTGTGATACTTTTTGCTGCTTCTTCCTTGCTACATTTCCCGGAAATGATCTGACAGAACGAGGGATAATAGCCACGATTTGCCACGCTTCGCCTACCGCTCTTTCGTTTCTCGAATGGAAAACGAGGAGAGATAAAGAAAGAGGAGCATAATGGCAGAGAGAGAGAGAGAGAAAAAAAAGTGGCGGAGTGTCTTTGTTCCTTGCAATTACATTTCCCTCTTTTTTAACTCCTTCATCTAATCCCCGCGCGTAGGTCTTCGCATGCCGTGGATTGGCATGTAAAAGCTCTTTCATTTTTTCACTTTTTTATCCCACTTGTTTTTACGCAAGAGAATATGTCGCCGTGCGATTACATTTATTTCATGGAGCAAGTTCAACTTTTTTCTTCTCTTTTAACATAACTCCACCCCAATGATAGGTCACGCTCAGTGCGAGAATCAATTTACATCGGACGATATTGACGTCTGTCCCTTGTAATACAAGTTGAGATCGTCATCAGCAAATCGAACAGACGCTAATTTTCAGCCGATGTGCACAGCGTTCGCAATCGAACAACGAGTTTCTAATAATGAACTTGGACAGC
Organism: Anoplius nigerrimus; assembly: GCA_914767735.1. Taxonomy (NCBI): domain Eukaryota; kingdom Metazoa; phylum Arthropoda; class Insecta; order Hymenoptera; family Pompilidae; genus Anoplius; species Anoplius nigerrimus. Next base: position 7,682,119 of record OU612080.1, read on the forward strand.
GGTCGAAGTTTGATCCGTTGTCAAGGCAACCGGTGGCCGAATAACTGTGGCGATTCCGCCGATTCCCTCTGTTTTTGAAGGTCGAGCTCGCCGAAAGCGATGTCGCGGCGGCGGTCAACAAGCCACCCTTCTTTCAGAAATCGTACATGCAACACCGTCGACGCCCACGTGTAAATCAATACCCAGAATTACGCGAGCGCTAAGCGAACGCGATATTCCGCCTCGGCAAGTTTCGTTTAACAAGCGAGCTCATATTCTTCCACGGCAAACTCGTCCGCGCCGTTTTCATCCTTCAGATTCCGCCCGGTTAAGCATTCCTTTCGGATGCGCCTGGACTTCGCGTTCCTCTCGAACGTCTCCCACGAGATTGTTTGCACGCTCCTGCCAAATAGGTCTGAATACAGTGTTTGCGGATGGTGCGCCATGTTCCTCGGCGTGCGGGCATTATCCTATTGTGCTAAACCTTCGTAAGCGAATACGTCGTTAATGCTTCGGACCCCAGCCACTTCCGGCGAGTGGGAATCCTTCCGAAAGATCCCGAACGGCGATCTTCCTCCGAATGACCTCGACAGTCCGGCCGATCTGATAGCGTACACTCGCCCGACGGCCATCCTCCTAATTCAGCTGACACCTAATGGAGTCCGCGATATCGAGGGACTCCGGTTGAACGGGAATCCGTTCCCGGTGAGCCGATACGCGCGCATGTCCGGATCCGCGAACAGGAACGCGGCCTCGCTCCTTCAGCATTATTCATGACGCACGCTTATATCCATCAAGGCAACTTTCTCGGCATCGCGCGTGAGCTTCGGCGCGCAGAAAAAAAGATGCAAAGAGAAAAAGCGGGAGAAAAGTTAATGCATAATCTGACAATTTTTCACGCGGACGCCCCCGGATCGTAAAGTTCATCCATTACAGGGCTCTCATTTCCGGAGTCGCGGCGCCATTCATCATGCCGGTTGCAACCGAGCAGAAAGCTTATCAGTTTGTACATCCTCCCACCCCCTTACCCCTTACCCGTGTCCTACTCGAATGTCGCGCGCATATGTTCCGTGGCAGGAATCGACGAAATTATGATTAATCGCCGGAGCTCTCCCGCGGAGTTAAACGACCTCGCCACTTTGCCCTTTGACCTTCCGGGTGGGAAACGAGCGTGTCTCTCGTCGCCGCGGTCGCTTCGACGGGCTTGACAGTCTCGTTAAGAAGCGTGCAGGCTGCCGTGCCGATGCGCATTTAGCGGCCTCGGGTCGTTGTGCTGATGAATACGTCCCAGGACGTTTCTCCGCCGACGGCCTTCTTAAGGTACCCCTTTCCCGTTTCGTTATAAGTATCCGGTGAAAAGGGGTGTAAAGAATCGTCTTACGCTACGGTTGTATGGGATACGACAGGATTGTGTTCGTATACGAGCAACTTGAAATGAGCATAATCGTCTGGCAAGGTTAAAAGCTTCATTTTATTTTCAATACTTCACTTTGCACGAAGCTCACCACGTTCTTAGTGGAAGCATTCACCCGCGCGGACGTCAGCCTCAGCCCACTGTCACGCACCTCCCGTCTGACAAACTCAGGGATTAATTGGGAAAGGGGTGAAAAATGGAGGCAAACAGACAATTTAACGATCGAGTCTGTCGTCTGGTTCGTTCAACCGTGCCCGGGCGTTCGCCGTTAACGATATTTCGAGACATCGGCCGCGGGCTAATCATAGAACGAACTTAATTGCATCGATGCCGATAACTGGATGAGGACGCGGGACCATTGGAAATCAATCGTTGGGGACAAACGGACTCGCACACGCGCACGCACTCGAACGCGGGGCTAATGGCATAGGGTTTCGAAGCTGATGTTGCGACAAATCGATCATTCGATCGTTCGGATCGTACCGTTGATCGAGAGAAAGTTAGATAGATAGATTGATGAACAGAGAGAGAGAGAGGGGGGGAGAGCACCGCTGGATGGAGAGGAAGATATAGAGAGAAAGATAGATAGATACCGAGAGAGAGAGAGAGAGGGGAAGAGAAAGAGAGAGAGGGCGGCAAACAAGACAGAGAACATTGTTGTCTTGTCAGACTCGTCACCTGCGAGTGACATCTTTGATGAACCTAGTTGCAGACCGTGTCGCATCGAGGGCAACGACACGAATCCTCAGACGATATGAGACGCGTAGCGATCGAAGGAGAACGTCGAGCGACGATGGCTGTTAACGCGTTAATTGGTGTACGCGTCTCAAGACGCCCATGATGTCGAGTGTCCTTTTGTCAAGGAGCCGGTCTAAAGATCCTATCCTCGCTATTTCGGTATATCGTCTCTCCTCCGTTCACGAGCCCATTTCGCTCGAGTGTTTGTCGTCGTGCGGACTGCGATCCGTCAGACGTGTGCTCACTCCGAGTGTTTGCCGGGTACACTCTGGTAACAGACCGGGGGAAGGGGGGAGGTAAAGTTTAATAAGCGCGACGAGACAAGATCGATTCGAGGTCTAATTACGAATTAAACTCGGTGGAAGATGGAAATTAGTCACTGTCAGATGCCCGCGAATGACAAACGATGTTTAGTAAGATTTCTTCGAACCTTACGAGCCTTAACGGGTTCAATTAAATGTCCTTTTGTTGTAGGTAATGACAGTTCTTGACGATATGTTTTTATCGGCGGGTTCTCGGATGTCGGTACTCGTGTTGACGCGCGACAGAATTCCTTAATAAGCGATTGTCGTAACTGGGATTAATAACAAAGTCCGACGAAATTGAGCGGGCACGGTACGTAGGCGAAGTTCTGAGGAGTGGGAGGGTAATCGAGGGGGCGGAGGAGAGAGAGAGAGAGAGAGGATAACTTTTTGATTGCCGGACTTAATTTACGCCACGTTGTTCCGCGTCTGGCGGAGAGACGGTGCGGATAACGAAGGACGTCTTCTCGGCTCGCGTGACATTCACCGTTGAAAACGTTGCCTTTAGACCTCAATGAACCTCGATATCGCCCGGGAACGACGTCTAAGTGGATTTAAGGAAAAAGTTCGTCGTGCCGTTCGCGCCTTTCTCCGCGTCCCGCAATCTCAATTAACGTCTTACCGCCAAGCGGTGTAAGAACAAATTCAACTTTTCGACGAGTATATTAATAGCGCCTCAAATAAAAACAGTCTCACCTCCGCCGTATTCCGGCAAATTATCAATTCTCCATTGAGACTCCAAATTGTGATAGTGAAACATAACGAGAGCTGATTACTGATACGCGCGTGTTAATTATTCGAAAGCTTTCATAGAGAAATTCTGTACGTCGTTATAGATTGTACCGGATACTCATCAAGCGGTCGTGTCCGTCGATATTTTTCGGAACCTCTGTACACATTTCAGCTTATAACCCGTAGGCACAGTTGTCGAACGCCGCGCATATTGGTCCGAATGCCACGGCGCATTACCGTGATTACGGCCAGGGTGCAATTTCACATTTCCGCGGAAAAGACTCGCTGACAGCTGCAGCCAGTTTAGACCGACCCGATAGGTGAGGCCGGGGAGACACGATATTTTTTAATCACGAGGCAAACGCTTCCTAGGTGGCTAATTGCATCTGGCCAACGGGGGCGACCATTCCGTCGGCCGTGTATATTTTCGAGGCTGCCCCCGCTTGTAATGGGATTACCGCTCGCTCAGGTAAATTGCGGATGCCAGATGTCGGAAATTACGCACTCGAAAAGGGTATTAAGACTGAAAATGGCCACCGGACCTTAAACGACGGAGACAGTACAATACTCTTACCGTACTCTTATCTTATTCGACTTCGGGTTCGGATCTCTGAGTTTCTCGTGGTAAGATACATTTTTGGGGATTTTTAGCCTTGTTTCTCGGGATCAAGACGCGTAATTTTCCGAGCACGGAAGTTAGCGAACATTTTGGATACGTGCCGGTCGAGGTACGGTACTTTCGCCGGAGTTATCTGTAATCGGATTAACGGTCAAAGATAAGGAAGATGTGCCGCACGTGATCCTGTATCGGATTCGCGCGAAATGTCCCGGGGTCGATCGTAAAGTTCGTTACGGAAAACGGTCCTTATTCGCTGCACGGCCCTCAACTTCGTCGGCCTATTTTGGGCACGAGTTCCTCGCGGCTCGGCAACTTTTCCTTTCATTTCCGGGGGTGTATCTCGTTATTCAGGAAGTTTCCCCCTCTCGTCCCTTACCCATTTTCCCTTTCGGTCGCTCCTCCTCTTTCGTATCTTCGCGGTCTTAGTTAGGATTTGGACGGAACTCGAGTTTCTCCTCGCGAGAAATGAGCGGTCTGGCGGTTTAGCCTTTCCCCCCAATGAATTTCTTTAAGCGAAATTTCTGTGATCGCGAGACTGTAGTAATTAATGCCATCGACGCAGTATTGCACAAATAAAAGCTAAAATTTTGTTCGCCTTTGTGTAGACTCCTACTCGATAAGAAAACATTCCTCGTTAATAGTCCGCCTTTATATTTTTTTCAATCGTCTGCCCCACTTATAATCTACTCTCGGTTTTGAACGGACAATAGCTTCTATCGATTTTGCAGCGAATTCGGCAAGAAATCCTTTCTGCGTGCCGTCGTGAGCGATTTGCATATCCATTCGTATTTGCTTCGAAATAGAGCGGTTGTATCTGACCTTTTCGTTAAGGTTTGAATTGAATTTTGACAGAGCGTGGGTAAATAGAAATTTTCGTCGGCGTACACGGACAGATGTTTCAGACGAGACAGTTTACTCTCGCGAGCCTCACTCTTCGTTTATCACGGGAAGACCTCGTTTCTCAGCCATTCCTTACGCGGAGCCTCGAGCTGGGAAAATTCTATACATAAATCGAGGGTAAGCCGCGTTCTTCGTCATCAGGTCCGCGCCGATTAAAACACGCACCCGCCACTTAGAGCTCATACATCTGGCGAATCACAATGCCGCGGATTGAATGAACTTCGGGGCTAATGCATAATGTAGTCGGCCGATTTAAATAATTAAGTCCGGGAGTTTGGAAATTCAAAAGGAGTATTAGCAAACGAGTCGCGGAGTAAATTTGCGTGGAATACTAATGAACACGGAAAATTCCCTTAACACGTCCTGCCCAAAAAGTCAATAGTCCTCCCACGGTATCTCATCAGGGCGTAGGATCAATTATTTGAATCTCTCAAGTCAATGTTCAAGGACCGGATTTGTCAATATTTTATGTTCCGCCAATCAACTCCTTTCCGCCTGTTTGCTTCTTTCCCACTGGCGCTGGAATTTTAACTTTTGAAAATCCTTCTTTGAAAAAGCAAACGATGAGTTTGTTATTCCGATCAATTATTCCGATATTCAAGTCAATTCTCGGTGACTGTCCGACGTTGTCCAGTTATCCTTTCTCAAGCTGAATCGCTGCAAACTAAATTGAAGACATTTAAGTTTCGAGTGAGCCAGGATATTTATTTATTTTTTTCCCGGCACTCCCCCTTCAATTCCTGCCTCGACCCCTCTTTCAACCCTCAGCCTGCCGGGATAATCCACTCGTGCGTTAATTTATGCCCCGGAACGAGGCTATTCACGGGCCGCCGCGGCAACGACTATGGCCTGCAGGATACGCCGGTTGTTTACCGAGAGCCTTCTCATTGTTATTCAAGAATCACAGTCGACGAACTGTCGACGAACCGTCGACGCCTACGCGCCACGTCGAGAGCCTGCGACCTTACGAACACCGAAACGACGGAAAATTCGCGGATCAGGCGAACTTCTCGATTGGCCGCGATGGGGCGAAAGTTTCCAGCAGACAGAAAACGCGCGGAAAATGACGGCACACGAACGGCCTCGACCGTCGAAGCGGAACGGATCGACGCTTTATCTCACCGTTCTACCCGTCTTATTGTCTGCGGAATCTTTTCCCGGGTGGATTTTCTTCGTTTCCTACCTTATTTCCGCGAAAAAGCGACGGAATGCGATTTTCGTCTTGCCAAGTTGAAATTTTATATCGCGCGACGATCTTTGGTAGAGTGTGCATGAGGGTCTTTCTTCTCGTGGACGTCCAGTTACGGGTCGGGCTAATTGACAAATGGAGGCGCGAGCGTGATCGCGATTAGAAATCAGCCCGAGAGTTCGACCGGAGTCACGTGCGAGGAAGTCGATTCATTCCGGACGGTCGGACGTTTGCTTTGACTCGGCGAACGATCAATATCAATTACGACGTTAGTGGACTCACTGCACTCCTGACTCGACATACAAAATATATGTACAATGATACAAAAAGTGTCGCATCAAAAGTTTCTTCAACCTCATTTTCGAATCATACTTTCAGAATCGACGATGAAGTTCGAAAGTCCGAGGAACAATTTTCTCGTCAGACGATTCTTTAGTCACAATTTTTGAGTAGGTCGATAATCGAGCGGCTTATGGCCTACGTCATACCTCTATCACCTTGTCAGAGCCCAGTTTCCCCCCGAAATATTCGATCGGCGAATTTGCCGGCGTATTATTGCTAAGTGGATAATTGCCGGGGCAATTAGTTTGGGAAGTTTCCTGGACAGAGGCGAAGGGCTATGCCGATCTAACTACGTGATAGGTTTAATGCCGTTCCTAATAAGCCAATACCTGGCCTGACCGGCGTCTTGTGTGAGGCCGCCGTTGGCACAAGTTTGCTCGCTAATGCACTTACGGCTTCCCACGCTCACGCCGCTCAGAGAAATACGTGTCGCCGAACCGTGAAATAATGTGGATCATTCGAAAAATTGGGTCAATCCAAATTGTCCGTTTGAGATTCAACGATAAGACAAGCGACCAAACAGAAAATTGTTCGTACGAATCGCGTGTCGCCGAACTATTCAGTGGGTGTTCAATTTCCGTAATAATACTAAATGAAAGGAAATGTATTTAAAATTCGAACAATGTCCCAGTAATATCAATTTGCTTGAAAAGTTCCTCACTTCCCCAATTTCGGTGTCGAAAATAGTTCTTCAAATATCTGTATACTGCCAATTTTTCGAATATTCTTAAAATATTATCATAAACGTTCAAACATTATTACGGAACTTATTTTTATTCCGTCGTATGCCGTCCAACGAAAATTGCTCTGGCGCAATAAGTTGAAGGCAAATAAATTGTTTCGTGGGTGAATCGAGAAATATGATCTCGATATTCGCATGGTACGGAAAATCAACAGACATCAGAACGTCGCTGAGAGTAGAAGAGAGCGGTAAAGGTGAAACGTGTCTCGAAACTTTTGTTCCTTGCAACTTCTGACGCCGGGCGACACGTACGCTCCTTTCGTATTTCTCGGATATTTTTGCCGTAATCAGATGCTCGACCCGAAGCGAACCTGGCTCCAGGACCCTCGGAAAAATAATGTCGTGCCAAAAATGCCAATCACGTCCTGGACAACTTGTACAGCTTGGAAGGCGGGAGGAAGCTCGCTTCTTGCAAAAATGTCAGGCGAAAAACCGCCGAAAATCTCAGATAAGGCGGTGCCCTGAATAATGAAGGGCAAGTAACAACGCTTAAATTGCCAAGAAAAAAAGGGAAAGAGGACAGTATTAACTACGCGGAGACGACGGAGAAAAATTGTCGCCTCCCGCTACTTTCAAAGTGAATTCGAGAAGTTGCGAAAAGTTAAAAATGAATATGAAGGCGTCTCAAAAAAAATAGCTGCCCCATAAATTTCAGCGCCTGATGAAATATTTCGGGCAGAATCAATTTGTTTCCCGCCACCTACGTTCTGCCGCACGTCGGGACGAGACAACTTAATCGACGCCGCTGGCGCGTCCGATAAAGAAATCGATAAGCAGCTGTTAATTGCCGACCCATTCTCGAACAAATACCCCCGCCCGCGGCGTTACATAATTTCACCAGATCGCAAAAGAGGATAAAACTCACGGCGCGCAAACGTACACGCGCCATTTATTTATAATCCGCTCATTAAATGTCAGCGTTTTGCAGAAAAAGATACGTGGGTGCATGGCGTAGGAATTGCCAAGAAGGTTTTTTTTTTATCAAAGGAAAGGTTCTGTTTGAAAAACTTCTAAATCTGCCTTCGTTTTACGAGGGAGTAAAGAGTTGTACTCGCACGTGCAAGAAGTATGTGCTGCGTGGGTGGAAAGAAGTTTTTGAGTACCCGCGAGAGTTCAGTTCGCAATTACTGTGATCGACATTACTGTCATTAATGAAGAAACGGGCGTACTGCGATCGTTACGTGGTCAACGTAATTACCGTTAGCGATTATGAGAATAACCAATGATTATCCGGCAGTGGAAGGGTAGACATAATTAGAAAATGTGAAGGAGAGGGACTGTAGGTCGGGTGAGAAAAAGCGAAGGGGGGTGGAACGGAACGGAAACGAGGAACGTGAGGTTTCCACGCTGATTACGATGCTTCATTAAGGCGGCTCGAGTTACGTTAATTACGCGAGCCGTCAATCGTTTTCAGTCAAACGCAAATTCATCCCCTTTCATTCGAGTAAATCTCTCGGAAAGTAAACGTCCTCAGCCATACTCGACACGAAAAAAACAAACATCCGCTATCAAAAGATAGCTCCGCGCCAAGCTCGACATAATTCTTTATCCTCTTCTATTTCCTGAAAAATGCACCTAAGCTCATAACGTATTTCACAGTACATATTTCACGATTATCGTGCCCGGCCCAGCACGAACATTTTCCTGAAAACCCGAGTGATGAATATTCGCAGGCCGACTACAGGCCGAGGAAAAAAGTGGCGGCAAAAAAATTCAAATTGTCACGACGCAAATGAAAGACGCCTACCAGCGAAATGATAACGCGCAGTCGGGCTGTACTCGGCATACTTTTCCATTTATCGGACGTGCAGTGGCTCACGTCCGCTGAACGTGAGTCGCGCGCACCTTTTCACCTGGCCGTGTCACCTCCGCATCCTTCGACGCGATATCCTTGCGGACGATCAGTCGTACATTGAAACCGTTTAACGAGACTTACGTAACACGTACTCTTCCACGCGTTCGAACGAACACACCTACAGCCTGTTCGCGGTCACTCGAGCTTGTCATCGCTGTATGCATAAATCGCACACACGCACACACACACACACATACCTACTCTATGTAAGCGCACAGATTTAAGCTTTTACCTTGACTGAGCTACGAAGTGGAAGCTACGTAACGGCCGGAATGACAAATGCTTTCCGATCTTGTTCATCCTTTCAAGCTCCGTACATATATATATTTTATCTCACAATTTACCGCCTCTTTATCGGCTTGACATTGACAATACAATCCCGTTCTCGCCATCTTTTATTGTCGTTCGAAGGTAGTTCGACGATCGGGACAGAAATAGCGGATTCGTCCTCGTCGAAGGTGTACGCTTAATGCCGAGCGATGAATTTATTTCGGTGGGCGTCCTTGTCGGCAAGAGTAGTGGCGACGAATGGCGGCCAGCATGAGAGAATCCTGTCGATCGATCGTTCATCGACGGCCACCGCGACGACCGCCGTCTGTTCCGCAATAAAATCCTGCAATAAAGAAGTACCCGCGGCCAGGGAGAGGCGCGAGGAGGATGATTGCATCACGGCCATTTCAATTTTATCGCTCCACGACCACCCGATAGGATAATCGAGAGTCTCACCTACTCCTCCGTAGTGATACAGTCGGGGTGCGTGAGTAAAATAATTCGTTCCGGTACGCTTGTTTTCCGACCCCTCGTCCCTTTCCAAGGATGGCGTCAGGCGTCGAATTCGTCGATACTCCCCGGTTCCGTTCCTTGTCGTCTGCAAATTGAAAAGAATAACGGGATGGAGGTTTGCATGTTTCCCTCGTCTTCATTAACCTGACGTCGATTGAGTGAGATACGATGTCCCGGCATACTGCCAAGTTTCGCTCATCCTCCCAGCTACCTTCGTTGATCACCGACTGCCTTGCCAGCTTCGTCGAGGCAAACACGGGACGCGGTAATACTCTCCAGCTTATGTCCGTAGGACTCGACGTATAGATTCGACGGATCAGTCTGCGTTAACACGTTTACCTCCGGCGTCCCATGCGTTAATTGCAGCGTCTAATTCCAATGCCGCATGGCGACGGTTATTAGTCGATTCGGTTCCTTCCTTCCTTTCAAGACTTTACTTTCAACAAGATATTAATTTGCTTTTTCTAATTAATGGACGTGAAGAGAGCGTGTCGATTATGTCGGAGTTCGAGTCTGAAGCAGGCGTGGGAGTATGATACGTTCGCGAGCCAGGTGCCAGTTTAATTTTAGTAATGCCTTATCTGTGACGTCAATGTGAAAGTGAAGTGCGTTAATAAATGAAAATTTCCATCTTCCTCGCGAGCGACTTCTTTGCCTCCCCGTAGCAACATTTACGATATATTTTCGTTTCATCCTGACTCAATTCCCTGATCATTATAACTGGTACGCAACGATGGCTCCGATCGTTCGGTACACAAGATAACAATCATTAAGCAGGCAATGTAATAGAGAGCCATGATCAATAGTTAATTACATCAGCGTCGATGCCGCTCATAGGCGGATTCCATTGGCTTTTAATTAAAATCACACCTTATTAATTCAGCCCGTGAGCTCTGATGATCATCCAATTTTCGTATCGCTATGCATTTTATCCACCTTATTATACGCGCAACGTACAATGTAATCTCATTAAAACGGTTTGATCTCCCATAGGAGCCGCCATCGTGTCGTTCGACGAAATATGCACACAATTTTACAGTCCACGTTCTACAACCCTCCTCCACGTTTCCATCTAGTCTAAGTTTTCATCTCGAATTCCCGCGAATTGCGTGGATCCGCCGACTCTGACAAAATTGCGCGGCCGTTTGAGTCGGCGTCAATATGAGACGCGTTAAAGCCTAAGGGGCTAAACTGATTATGGCAGTGCCGAGCCCGCGCCTCTGGCCATCATTCGACGCTTTTTCACTGCGCGCATAGCGGATAGCAGTCAGTCGAGGGGGTGAATGAACTTTCGTCGTTTGAATCGTCCTGCCTGCCACTCGCGCCTAATAAACTCAGCGTGCGCGGGTCATTCGAGTTCATCCCTGCATTTTTCACGCCATGCTTTATTATACCCTTACTTCCGGCTCTCACCTCCTATTTTGCATCATCTTCCACGTTCCTTTACATCCCAACCTCGTACGCTCCCTCGAATGGTCGAAAGCGTATGATCGTTACTCTCTCGCGACTCGTCAAAGGTCTACGATTGCAACTTTTAGTTCTCCAACCTCGTTGCTAGTCAATTCGATATTTCCGATGCGTCGATATTTTTCGATAAAGAGGCCGCGAGACGTATGGGGATAATCGGATTATAGATATTCTCGAGCGGAGCAGCGTCCCGACGGTTTTCGCGTCGCAGCCGGCAACGGTGAATGAACCGGTAGGCCAGGATGCTGGATCAGGCATCAAGCATCGTGTACGTGGCATCGTGTATGGAGCATGATCGTGGCTGGCAACGACGATGCCCGTAAACCGGTCCCAGCACGTGTCGTTCTTCCAGGCGACGCGCACCCTGTAATTAATTATGGCAGCTACGTGCGATCCTACGGCATGACAATGCGGTTCTTGACAAACGGCGCGTGACGAACGACGGGGGTCCGTGTCGGAACCTGCGGATCGCTATAGTCGGGGTAAATGGGAATCAGCGATGAAGGACGTTGACGCTGATCGCGATGCAAATAGGTAAATTGCTAGATTGCCCGGGCCTGTTGATCGCTGTCAGGCTCCGGTAACGGGGTTTCGGGGCTGCCCGATAAAATTGTTACGAATTAAGCTGCGCGCGACGCGTTTCTCATGTAAATGTCCGTGTAATGGGTTCCAACTGGTCGCGGAGGACTGGTGGACAATGTGGGAGACAGCTAGACTCGCCGCTCGTTTCGGTATCGGTTCGTTGACTCTCGGCGCATTGTTCTTACACGCTTGCCTTGGAAATTAGAAGGGTTCCGCAGAGTTTGCACATAACGCAGTATATACAAACACCATACATAACACAGTATGTCGTAGCATCGCTCTCCGGGGGATGCAAACAGGCTTCCGGCGACTTGCGCGACCCGCGCCGGATATCGGAACGATGGCGTGAGATAAGAAGTAATCCCCCCGCTATCCCGCGGAATTGCGGAATGATTTATCGATCGAGCCGTCGGAATTTAATAGGAAACGTCAAAGCCTCTCGCGTCGAGCGGCGAATTAAGGGAGCAAATACGATGCGGATTGGCGCCGAGCTCATATCTCATCCTGCTTCCCGCTCGGCGCGGAACATTTTTCGCTGGCCGATGAAAAAGCGACGGAGGGCTCGGAAGAAATTTGCATCGACTCCCGGATACTTCGATGACGAGGCGCGGCTAGGCAGATCGAGTTTGCGATGCCATCCCTTGCATCCGTCGTCGAAGATACCGCGATGTGGGTTAATACCGTCGGGACTGCGTGCACTTTCGAGATTATTTCACATTTTACTCCCGATACCCGCAAACGCGCATCGTCATGTTTTTCCCTAAATAAACTTCACCCTATATTTGTTATATTCAAAAATATATATCCGCGGTTTTTGCAGCTTGTCATTTGACCGATAAGTCGTAATCCCGCTTGTCGACCGCGTGGGTCGGACAATTTTTGCCCGGGGGTCTCTATGAACGATAAAAAGATCCGTCGCGGAGATATTGCTCGGCGGAGAAGTAATCGGGTTAAAAACGACGGGGTCGGGGGATTCATTTTTCCCCGACGCGTTCCTCCCCTGCCGATTACATCGTGTCTGCCGTATTCTCGCTTAAGGCGTCGAGAGAGTAAAAGGCATTTGAGGTTTGGACGTTCACGAGGAACGGTAGGGAAAGGGCAGAGGTGGAAAGTCGAGCCCGGGGGGGGGGGGGGGAGGAGGAGGAGAAGGAGGACGGTGCCTGTGTCCTGTGGGACTCGCGGGTGTACGTAAGACAAATCGAAGGGAGGAAACGCTTGGGGAAAGCAGTCGAGAGGAAAGCGGTTGGCCAGGAGAAACCTCTCGAATTGTTTGCGTAAACCTTCGAGGTGGTCTCGTGCATCGTAGCCTCCTTATTCGCGTTCTCCTTTGATGTTTTATCAACGAGTCTCCGTCTCCGTATCCGCTCGTTCCAAAGGACCATTTTGCGGATTATGATTAATGCCCGGGATGCCCGACAGCTGTTTATTATTTTTTCACGCCACAGTGCCGACGATGAGAGGCGGTAAAGTTCGTCGTAAAGTTCTTCGTTCTGGTTTCTTTATCTTTTAGAGGTGAACGCCGTTGACGACACGAGTGTCGAGGTATACTTTACGGTCGCCGGTTGTACAGTACGCAATAAAGCACACTAACATTAAGGGGGGCCGACATACGTGTCCGGCGTGCGTCGGTTGCTATGCGGACCGAATTTTTCGGCAACGAAGTTCGAAGCGCACTTGTTTTATTCCACCACGCCGTCCTGCTTACCTCGACCTAGCGATAGGCGACTAGCATTTATTCATTCTCCTTGAGTCTCGCTACCGAACAACATCTCCGCACTCGAGTTTGAACTTCTTTACTGTGTAAAATATACGTTGTGTTAGAAAACGAACACCTACATTTTTCCACAACCGACATCCTAATCAGCTGCACAATACGAAAGTGGCGTGCATCATATAGAAGCCCGTGAAAGTATTCCCAACATAGGAGAACACGATTCTGGGTTTCGGCGGCGCGTATTATACACGCACCGTACAAAACATTTTGGTCCTTCGAGCCGGATACGCAGCGAAAAGAAGATCGGAACACCGGATCATCCGGAAATACAACCAGGGTACTACATCCACACACAAGAACTCAAGCCGCAGTCATTGTGACTTGACGATATACCTGCCATTCGGACCCCCCACGATCATTGGGAAGGCGCAGCCGACGGCAGCCAAATCAGCCAAGGTACCTCATATCAAGCTTCAGGCGAGGCCGAGAAGCGGTAGCAGACATCTACTGACGTCACGATACTGCATCGGACGTACCACTATCCAGTCATCGTTCATGTGAGTTTTGCGTCACCATCCTTTCAAAACCATTCCTTTACTCGTAAATCATTGTCTCAATCTCAACTCGTTACAACAAATTCAACATGTCGCATGATACTAAAGTAGGCATCAAACAGCGTGCGGTTGTAAAGGGTCAATTGACGCGGCTTTGCCAAAATCTAAATACAGCGACGAATCCAGATTTATCGGCCTTGCAGTATTTTCAAGACAGATTACATGAATTATTACAAAAATTTAACGAAGCACAAGATAAAATTACTCAAGCTGACCCGGAAGCAGACATTGACGCTTCTTGGCAAGAGTTTGAGATGGTACATGGCCAATGTGACGTGAAAATTCGTAGACTAATCAAACAATTAGAAGCAGCTAGGGATAGAACAGCATCCGCTAATTCGCGCGATTCTCCGGCCACTGTCGTTTCGTCGTCCGGTACGCAATCATTGCTACCCAAAATTCATATTAAGCCATTCGACGGAAGCTTCGCGGAATGGCATAGTTTTCACGACACGTTCAAGAGCCTCGTACACGACAATGATATGCCCGCAGTACACAAATTTCATTTACTAAAATCCTATCTTATCGGAGACGCGTCCGCGGTAGTAGATTCAATAAACGCGACGGCCGAGAATTACCTCGTGGCATGGAACGCACTTCAAAAGCGATGCAACAGACCGCGAAAGATTATACAGGGCCACATTCGGGCGCTGTTCGAGTTGCCGGAACTTACCAAGTATTCAGCACACGCGTTGCGGGGTTTGATTGAAAGAGCCGAAATGCACGTAAATGCCCTAAAATCCTTACAACAGCCCGCTGAGTGGCATGAGATGTTGATTTTTATAGTCACATCTAAATTAGACAACGAATCACGAACAGCATGGGAGAGGTCAGTCGATGACGAGAAACTGCCCACATTTGACGAATTACTGTCTTTCCTCAACAAACATTCTCGCGATTCCGAACCAGTAGCGTTAACGTCCAAACAATTAAGTAGTAATACTAAAGACAAATCACACCCTTCTCACGCGGACAGGACCACGAGCACGAAGTTCGGTGTTAGGACGCGAAGCCAGAATAGCTATATAAGTACACAATCGAAAATAACATGTCCGGTTTGCAATGAAAATCATTTTATATACTCTTGTTCAACTTTTCTAAATCTGACGCCTCAGGATCGGCTAGATGCAGTTAGAAAGGCGAAATTGTGCGTCAATTGCTTAAGAAGCGGCCATTCAACATTTCAGTGCCGTGGCTCATCATGTCGTAAATGCCAAAAACGACATAACAGTTTGATTCATTTCGAAGCCGCAAATGCGACAAAGGTGCAAGCGCCGAATCAAACACCGGAAGCTCCTGTTTCCGGTTCAAGTTCGCAACCCGTGGCATTGACATCGATTAGCTCCTCTGAAATCTTACTGTCTACAGCACGCATTTACATTCTAGATAAGTTTAACAAAAGACAGAAGTGTAGAGTCTTACTAGACCCGGGATCCCAACAAAACTTTATGACCGAAACATTTGCCGAACGGTTGCAGCTACCGAAAACACTTATCAATATACCTGCTTCCGGATTAGGCCTAACAAAGGCGCACATAAAGTATTCAGTGAATGCCACTATTCAGGTCCCGAGAAACGAATTCACTTCCCAAGCGACCTTTCTCGCTTTACCGACAATCACGTCGATGCTACCATCGCAACAAATAGATAGGGCCTCTTTAGAAATACCTGCAAATTTACAGTTGGCAGACCCCGAGTTTCATCGCCCTGGAACTATCGATGCCTTATTGGGAGAATATCTATTCTATAGACTACTGTCAATCGGACAAATCCGTCTACCGAATCAACGCGCCGTTTTACAGAAAACGAGACTTGGTTGGATTGTATCGGGCGAGGTCGATGTATGCCCAAATATATTAAACAATATGGTATCTCACGTCGCGATTAATGAACTAAATGATAATCTCACCAAATTTTGGGAATTAGAAGAATGTTCGACTACCCCTATTTTATCGCCTCAAGAAATTGCAACCGAAACACATTTTATTCAAAACATTCAACGTAGTTCTGACGGCAGGTATACCGTGCGTCTACCATTTAATAGCAAGCAAGGTCAACTCGGGAATTCGTATCAAACGGCATTAAGACGATTCTATTCATTGGAACGGCGATTAAACCAAGATCCAGAGCAGAAACGACAGTATTCTGAGTTTCTGTCCGAATATGCTCAATTAGCTCACATGACAGACATCACAAACACGGACAATACTAAGGACGGTTATTATTTACCCCATCATGCTGTACTGAAGCAAGCAAGTCTCACAACAAAAACCCGAGTAGTTTTCGACGCATCGGCAAAATCATCCACAGGCATTTCATTAAATGATACCTTAATGATAGGCGGGAAATTGCAAGAGGATATATTTCCGTTGATCTTACGTTTCCGTACGCACCGGTTTGTTTTGACGGCGGACATTGAAAAAATGTTCCGACAAATTAAGATTCATGCCGATGATGTCAAGTTCCAGAAAATTCTATGGCGTAACGATACAGCCGAGCCAATCAAGGTATATCAATTAAATACAGTAACATACGGTACAGCTTGCGCCCCATTTCTCGCGGTACGTTGCTTACAGCGGTTAGCCGAAGATGACGGCGATGCATATCCACTTGCCGCGGCTGCGTTAAAATCCGATTTTTATATGGATGACGTACTTACCGGCGCGGACACACTAAACGACGCGAGGGAGCTTAGAGATCAGCTGTTAACTCTCACTCGCCGCGGTGGATTTTCCTTGAGACAGTGGGTTTCAAACAATCAAGAATTAATTAACGGGTTACCCGAACGATCGACGGCACAATGTTTAGCGTTGGATTCCAGTAACACACAAAAAACGCTGGGCATATTTTGGCACGCAGAACGCGACGAATTCACATATACAGTAAATTTACCAAACGATACTCCGCGAATTACCAAACGCATCATCCTATCCGAAATAGCGCGACTGTTTGATCCGCAAGGACTACTCGGCCCAATAATCATCCGAGCAAAGATATTGATACAAACCTTATGGAAGAGTAAATTACATTGGGACGAAACTATTCCACCTTACATATTGCACGAATGGAAGACCTACAAGCAGGAACTCAATCATTTAAGACATTTTGCGGTACCGCGGAGAATATTAGTTGACGATCCAATAGACATACAATTACATGGGTTTTGTGACGCCAGCGAGCGAGCTTACGGAGCATGCCTTTACTTGAGGACCTCTGACATTAACGGTAAAATAATTTCACGATTAGTATGTGCCAAATCTAGAGTCGCCCCTTTAAAAACAATATCGCTCCCACGACTGGAACTATGTGCTGCCGAATTATTGACGAGTTTATATCAAGTAGCAGTACGAGCAATGAAATTACCGATCAATAAAACTAGATTTTGGTCTGATTCCACAATTACGTTACACTGGCTTCGCACCCCACCGCACACCTTAAAAACTTTTGTGGCTAACCGCGTCGCGAAAATACAGAATCGTACAACATTTACTGATTGGGCACACGTATGTTCATCAGACAACCCAGCCGATTTTATCTCACGTGGGCAGGACGTGCCACGGTTCCTACACAACTCATTGTGGTCATTAGGACCAGACTGGTTAAGGCAACCTGAAGGCGATTGGCCACAACTACAATCGTTACCGACTATTGAAATCCCTGAGCGGCGTCCTGTAATCACACTCATTAGCTGCAGTGACACCGATATGTTCAATCGTTTCTCATCGTTTACAACATTGGTCCGTGTAATAGCCTATTGTCTTAAGTTTAAACAAAGGGCATTAACTAAAATCAAGGGCAACAATACATTATCACCATACGAACTGAAAAATGCTCACAACAGAATAATTTTGCTAATTCAGGAGAATGCATTTGCTCGCGAATTAATTCATTTAAGACTCGGTCGTAATTTAGAGGAGAAGAGTAAAATCATTCCGTTAAATCCCTTTTTAGATAGTGACGGAATCATTCGCGTGGGCGGTCGGTTGAAACACGCAACGTTGCCGTACTCGCAGAAACACCCTATTCTGCTCCCACGATCAAACCATGTGTCGCGTCTAGTAATTCAAAATTCCCATCTGCAAAATATGCATGCCGGGGTTCAGGCAACTCTGAATAGCGTCCGATCAAAATATTGGCCAATTGATGGCAGAAACACAACACGACACATCATTAAGAAGTGCATTACATGCTTTCGAGCGAAACCACCAAATAACCAACAATATATTATGGGCAATTTACCTAAGGATAGAATCAATGCAGTTCGTCCCTTTCTGAATGTTGGTATTGATTATTGCGGGCCGTTCTTCATAAAAGAAAAGAAATATCGCAACCAAAAAAAATTAAAGGTGTATGTCGCGGTATTTGTGTGTCTTGTCACAAGGGCGATACATTTGGAGCTAGTTAGCGATTTGACAACGGAAGCGTTTATTGCGGCACTGAGACGGTTCTTTGCGAGACGCGGAGTGGCCGAGCAGATTTATACTGATAATGGCACCAATTTTGTAGGAGCCAATAATGAATTCAAGGAAATACAGAGCCTAGTACAATCCGATTCACATAATCAGACCGTAGGAGATTACTTATCAAAGAAAGGGATCACTTGGCACTTTACGCCCCCGCGAGCACCTCATTTCGGAGGCATATGGGAAGCTGGGGTAAAATCTTTTAAGCATCACCTTGTTCGAACAATCGGGGAAACATTATTAACTTTTGAACATCTGAATACATACGTAGTTGAGATTGAGGCAATTTTGAATTCCCGCCCCTTAACACCACTATCGTCCGATCCTAATGATTTCTCACCATTAACCCCGGGCCATTTCCTAATTGGTGACGCATTAACAAACCCTCTCGAGACTGATTTTCTGCAAGTGCCTAGCAACAAGCTGTCCACGTGGCAGCACCTACAGAAGATGCGGCAACACTTTTGGAACCGCTGGCATAAGGAGTACTTGCAGGAATTGACAGTACGCTCTAAATGGCATACTGGTCCAGCCCAGGAGATCAAGCTGGGCACATTGGTGTTGCTGCGGGAGGATAACTTGCCGCCAATGCGTTGGGCGTTGGGCCGCATCCTCAAGGTTCATCCCGGAGATGACGGCGTCACCCGAGTGGTGACAGTAAAAACCACCAATGGAGTCTACACCCGGAGCGTGAAGAAAATTTGTCCCCTACCACTTGAAGAGGACCCACCTTCAACCTAATCTGGCGATAACTATCTATCAAGTTTATATGCATTTACATAAGTCTTTGATTGATATGTTGGCGACTTGTTTGTCCTTGATGGTGACCAGGAGCGGCCCGCTTTCATACATCCCACTTTCCTCAACTCTCTGTGCGAGTACGGGGCAAGTTTCGGGGCATTTTGTGGAGCAGGAGGTGGATGCTGTGTCATCGGTTGGTGATAGGGAAGAAGCGGGGGGACCGACTACCTGAACTAGAGGGAGGAGGGCGGGGGCCTGAGGTGCTAGGGGGAACTGTCTGAGAGGGCCTGTTTCCCTCTCCACGGCTTTTAGTTGGAGCCCTTCTACATGTTTCACGGCGGTGCTGATTTGTTCTGAAGCATTACCGACCTGATTGACAAATTCCTGAAACTGGTTCATGTGTGCGGTATTGTTTGTTACAATAGTTTTGACATTAACATTTAGTGTGTCAACCAAATCAGATAATAATTGAGCATTTTTATCATGGGCTTCAGCCTTCAGGATATTCATCGCACCTCGATACATATCGAATGCGATGGAAAGAGTAGCTGTGCTTTCTAAGGCCGCATTGCATATCACTGGAACAATACTCGATGCTCTTTTTGATATTATCTCATCGATAATATCTCTGTTGTCTTCCCAAACATGAACGATTTCGGGAAGGGAGCTCATTGATGCTTCTTCCCTTAGCGTCTTGAGGAAACTCAAGTTTTGAGGAGTGTTGTTTATTTATATATACTTTATTCCAGTGGCCTTTATTAATACATATATATTATACAAATGACATAGCGTGTCCGCGAATAATGGTGGATACTGCGCGACTGTGCTTTCTGCTCGTGCGACGAGACGCTCTGAACACTCAATTGTTTTAAAATAAACGACGCACCAAAAGACAGTAGAGCATGCTGACGCGCGCAATACGACAGTGCTCTATCGTTGTACTCTAACACCCTTCCTCAACGATGTATAAACTGACGCTAGTTAATTTGTTGAGATAGTCCGGATTTCTCTGCCATATACTTTAATTTTACTTTTCCGAGTGGTTTGGTTAACATATCGGCAGTCATTTCGTCTGAAGGACAATATTGAAAGTCTATTTTTCCCTGATCTTTAATTTCTCTGATATAATGAAATCTTGTGTCGATATGTTTAGTCCTATTTGAAAATTTCTTGTTCAACGTCAGCTTCAAGCAACTCTGGTTGTCCTCGTAGATGATGGTTCCTTGGGTGTCCTGTCCAAAATCCTTTAGTAATCGTTGCATCCATATGCCTTCCTGCGTTGCTTCGCTGAGGGCCACATATTCTGCCTCTGTGGACGATAATGAGACACATGATTGTTTTTTACAGCCCCAACTCACCGAAGCCCCGGCAAACTGGAACAAAAATCCGCTATTCGACTTTCTATCGCCGATATCTTGAGCCCAGTCAGCATCTGCAAAACCAACTAATTTCCTTTGATTGACTCGTTGACCAAGCTTTAGCTCATAATCCAGAGTGTGTTTCAAATAACGAGCCACTCTCTTTGCTTCTGTCCAATCACTTGTCGTGGGACACTTGTTACGTTGGCTTAGAATTGCGATGCTAGCAGAAATGTCCGGCCTGCTATTGACTCCTATGTATAGCAATGCCCCGATTAGCTCTTGGTATTTTTCACTGTTTGGCATTGCTGGTCCATCGCCCTTATGCTTCAGATACCCTTGATCCAGAGGTATACTTGATCCTTTTGCATCCTGAAGACCAAACCGCTGTAATATTTTCTTTATATATTTCTTTTGACTTATACAGTAAAAGGCTTCTTTATTTTTTCTAATTTCCATTCCTAAATAATTCTTTACTGGTCCTAAATCGTTCAAATGAAAATGTCCCTGCAAAAATTCTTTAGTTTTGTCAATTTTGCTGGCATCTTTTGCTGCAATCAAAATGTCATCCACATAAATGATAATATAAATTTGCTCTCCATTCTCATCTCTGATGTACAGACATGGATCTGCCTGACTTTGGCTGAAACCGTATGAAATGAGCAAATTGTTTAGTTGGTCGTTCCAGACTTTTGCAGCTTGTTTCAGTCCGTAAATGCCTCTTCTTAATTTGCAGACATAATCTTCTTTGCCCGGTACGACGTATCCTTCAGGCTGTTTCATATGTATCGTTTCGGCTAATTTCCCATTTAGAAATGCTGTCTTGGCGTCAAAATGTTTAACTAACATGCCTTCCTGACCAGCTACAGTTAATAGGGTTCTAAATGTTGCTTGCCTTACAACGGGTGCGAAGATTTCATCGTAGTCCGTACCATATTTTTGGGAAAACCCACGAGCGACGAGTCTAGCCTTATATCGCTCCATATTTCCATCTGCATTCTGCTTCATTTTAAAGACCCATTTGCACGAGACTATGTTACCATCTTCTGGCTTTGGCACAATTTCCCAAGTATCATTTTCCTTTAGGGAATCTATTTCCTCATCCATTGCTGCTTTCCAGTTGTCCTTATGCGATCCTGACAGTGCTTCTCTTGCATTTCGCGGTTCGTTTTCTTTCCCTATAACCAAATGCGAAGATGCCACATACCTTTCTGGTGGTACACCTCTATTAGATCTTTCGGAGCGTCTACATTGAGCAGGTCTTGTTTCTATGCTCTCTTCTTGTTCTCCAAAGTCACTGCTCGCATCATGGAATACAGCGCTATCATCCGTGCTTGTGTCTTCGTCTGCTGGTCCTTCTTCAGGTTCAATTTCCTCGATGACGTCCTTTGAGTCCTCAACATTTTCATGGTTGTCCTTATTTCCTATACCTGAGAATAAAACTTGCGATTCTATAGAATGAGTTGACTTTCTTTTGCTTTTCTCCAGAAAAACGACGTCTCGACTAATCTTTATTCTGTTTGTATCGAGATCTATTAATCGAAAGGCTTTTGATTCCTCAGAATAACCCACAAATGTGTACTTTTCAGCTTTATCGTCGAGTTTCCTTCTCTGTTCCTTATGGATGTATACAAATGCATCACAACCAAAAATATGCAGGTCCTTAACATCCGGTTTCTTTAAATGCCATAGTTCATATGGGGTTCTATTTGTAGCCTTTGTAGGCAACCTGTTTTGCAAATAGTTGGCGGTGTTTATTGCCTCTCCCCAATACCTTTTTTCCATATTGGCGTCCAATAGCATGCATCTGGCCATCTCAAGTAGGGATCTATTTTTCCGTTCTGCGACTCCGTTTTGCTGTGGGGAGTAGGGAGCTGTATATTGCATCTGTATTCCCTCATGCCTTAAATAATCCTGCAAATCTCGATTTACGTATTCCCTTCCTCGATCTGATCTTATTCTCTTCGGTTTTTTCTGGTACTGTGTTTTTGTTAATTCCACAAAATCCTTAATGCGTAAAGCTGCTTCGTTTTTGTGGCTCAAAAGATAGACTTTACTGTACCTAGAAAAATCGTCAATGATTGTCAGAATATATCTCTTGTTACCTGGTGTTACTGTTTGCATAGGTCCGCAAACATCTGTATGAATAAGATCAAGAATCGCATTGCTTTGGTTAGTTGACTTTTTAGGGAAAGATTTGCGTGCCATTTTTCCTTTGACGCAGCATTCGCAGGTGACTCTCTGTCCGCAGTCGTTTATTTTTATCCCTACAGCTAATTTCTTTTCGGCCAAGTCCCTTATTGCCGTAACGTCACGATGTCCAAAACGTCAATGCCATGCATGCTGACAGTGATCCGTATGTTGCGCGTTCGCAACACTGTTTACCGTATAAGCCCTTTCGTCTGTTTTTATTTCATATAAGTCTGGAGACAACCTTGCTATTGCCTGTAGTTTCCCATTCTTCATTATCTCGCAATAATCCTTCTCAAAGATTAATCTGTAACCATCCTTTGCTAGCTTTTTAACCGAAAGCAAATTTGACTCGAACGTTGGTACATGCAGCACGTCCCTTATTTTCATTTCTGTGACTCTGTCTGGCCCTATCGCACATCTTATAGCCCCTGAACCAACTCCGTATATTTCGGCTACTTTATCTTCAGCCGCAAGATTGACGTGACCTTTTCTTTCTGGATTAAATTCATGGAAAAAATTTTGATTTCTTACCATGTGACTTGTTGCACCGGAGTCGACAATCCACGGTCCACATCCTTCTTTTGTTTTCGCACTCAGGCTCGTTTCTTTACGGATCCCCTGTGAGTCTGTTGCGTAGAAACAGTGTTCGTTTGTTTCACTTTCCGTGGCTTGATTGGCTTTGTCTCTTTTCTCCTTCCAGGTCCTGTATTTGGTGCACTCGCTCTTAAAATGCCCTGATTTTTTGCAGAAATAGCAACTTTTCGTTGATGGTACATATCTATTATTGCTATATTCAGTTTTCATTGCCGCCTCGTCGCTGTGGAAGTCCTCCCTTGTACATTTTGCCCCTTTTCGCCTCTTATGCTCGTCGATTAATTTTCCCTTAACGAGATTCAGAGTAAAATCACTTTCGGGCCTACTTTCCAGAGCTGTAACAAGAGTCTCGTATGATTCCGGTAAGCTTCCCAGCAACATTGCTGCCATGAGGCTATCCGGCAATTCCTGTCCAAGTGCCGCGAGTTTCTCAAAATGGCCACACATTGTTGTAATGTGTTCTTCCATATCACCGTGTTCCCTCATGACCGTTCGACACATTCTCTTCAGTAAGAGTACTTTACTGGTCAAGGTCGCCTTTTGGTGATATTCTTTAAGCGATATCCATGCTTCCCGCGCTGTTTTAGCATTCCTTATGTGTTGCAATTGGTTGTCTTCAACTAATAACCCAATTGCTGCACGTGCCTGGTTGTCCTGTTCCGACCACGTGGGAGGCAACGGATCCGGCTTCTCTAACTGGACTACATTCCACAGTTTTTCTCGGATCAACAATAATTCCATCTTATAACTCCAAACAGAATAATTATCGCCGTTGAGTTTCTGAATTGCAAAATGTACTTGCCCACCGTTTGCCATGATGAATCGCTTTATCCTTTTTTGAGAATCTTTATCAGTATATTTTCCTTATCACACTATTCACTAGCCCTGGGCCCATAACCTGTTGTTTATTTATATATACTTTATTCCAGTGGCCTTTATTAATACATATATATTATACAAATGACATAGCGTGTCTGCGAATAATGGTGGATACTGCGCGACTGTGCTTTCTGCTCGTGCGACGAGACGCTCTGGACACTCAATTGTTTTAAAATAAACGACGCACCAAAAGACAGTAGAGCATGCTGACGCGCGCAATACGACAGTGCTCTATCGTTGTACTCTAACATTAACATTTAGTGTGTCAACCAAATCAGATAATAATTGAGCATTTTTATCATGGGCTTCAGCCTTCAGGATATTCATCGCACCTCGATACATATCGAATGCGATGGAAAGAGTAGCTGTGCTTTCTAAGGCCGCATTGCATATCACTGGAACAATACTCGATGCTCTTTTTGATATTATCTCATCGATAATATCTCTGTTGTCTTCCCAAACATGAACGATTTCGGGAAGGGAGCTCATTGATGCTTCTTCCCTTAGCGTCTTGAGGAAACTCAAGTTTTGAGGAGTTTGTCTGGTTTTAGTGAGTAAGGCCACATAAGGGTCAGGAGCTGGTAGGGAAGACCGAGGTCGTCTTGGTGGAGTGGACGGACATCCTCCCTAGTAGCACAAAATATTAAATAGATATGTATCTGATATTAAAAAGATATTCAATGTCTTTTTAATATTTAAACATGTAACAAATATTTATTTTATATTTAAAAACAAATATTTTTTTACAAATGTTTATTCAATATTCATTTCAGATTTAAAACGAAATATTTTTTTACAAATGTTTACTGAACATTTATTTGAGATCTAAAAAGAAATATTTTGTTACAAACGTTTATTCAATATTCATTTCAGATTTATAACGAAATATTTTTTTACAAATGTTTACTGAACATTTATTTGAGATCTAAAAAGAAATATTTTGTTACAAATGTTTATTCAATATTCATTTCAGATTTATAACGAAATATTTTTTTACAAATGTTTACTAAATATTTATTTTAGATGTAAAAATAAATATTTTTTTACAAATGTTTATTTAATATTCATTTTAAATTTAAAACGAAACATTTTTTTACACATGTTTACTAAATATTTATTTTAGATGTAAAAAGAAATATTTTTTTGCAAATATTTATTTATTATACATTTTAGATTTAAAACGAAACATTTTTTTACAAATGTTTACTAAACATTTAAGTATTTGAGATCTAAAACGAAATATTTTTTACAAATGATTATGTAATATTTATCTTGGATTCGAAAAGAAATATTTTGTTACAAATGTTTATGCAATATTCATTTCAGATTTAAAACGAAATATTTTTTTACAAATGATTATTTAATATTTATCTTAGATTCGAAAAGAAATATTTTTTACAAATGTTTATTCAATATTTATCTTAGATTCGAAAGGAAATATTTTTTTACAAATATTTATTTAATATTTATTTTAGATTTAAAACGAAATATTTTTTTACAAATGTTTACTAAACATTTAAGTATTTGAGATCTAAAAAGAAATATTTTTTACAAATGATTTAATATTTATCTTAGATTCGAAAAGAAATATTTTTTACAAATGTTTAACCAATATTTATCTTAGATTCGAAAAGAAATATTTTTTTACAAATAATTATTTAATATTTATCTTAGATTCGAAAAGAAATATTTTTTACAAATGTTTATTTAATATTTATCTTAGATTCGAAAGGAAATATTTTTTTACAAATATTTATTTAATATTTATGGGTCATTCCATGTCAAATCGACCAGTGGTTGGAATCGACCAATTTTGATTTGGATGAATTTTGGTCAGAACTTTTCTTTTATCATAAAACGAAGTCCTGTCAAAGGAAAAAAATTAAAAAAATTTTTTTTGGAAGTTATGCGAACTTGAAAATGTTGCCATTTTTCGGGTTTCTGAATCTTATTTTTTGAATATCTCGAGAACTATTATAGGTACAGAAATGGGCAAAAACTTTTTTTAAAGAGCATACTTGGAACTGTAATCAAAAATTATTGTGAAAAAAATTTTTGAAAAAATCGCTGATTTGCAGAATTTTGAAAACTAAAAAATCTTAAAAATCGCTGAACCCCCATAAATTTTTGGCTCAAATTTTTTTCTAAGGTACCTCTAACTAATCTCAAAAGATGCTGAAATTTTCAAGAGGGGGTTTTTTTTCTTTCAAAAGATATGAATTTTTGAATTCTGAAGAAACATTTTTTTTTTTCTTTGGCACACTGAATGAAATAACGATAAATACAATTTTGATTTGGATGAATTTTGGTCAGAACTTTTCTTTTATCATAAAACAAAGTTGTGCGAAAGGAGAAAAATTAAAAAAATTTTTTTTGGAAGTTATGCGAACTTGAAAATGTTGCGATTTTTCCAGTTTCTTAATCTTATTGTTTAAATATCTCGAGAACTATTATAGTTACAGAAATGGGCCACAATTTTTTTTAAAGAGCATACTTGGAGCTGTAGTAAAAAATTATTGTGAACAAAATTTTCGAAAAAATCGCTGATTTGCACAATTTTGAAAACTGAAAAATCTTAAAAATCTTTGAACCCCCATTTGTTTTTGGCTCAAATTTTTCTGTAGGGTACCTCTATCTAATCTCAAAAGATGCTGAAATTTTCAAGAGGGGGTTTTTTTTTCTTTCAAAAGATATGAATTTTTGAATTCTGAAAAAAAATTTTTTTTTCTTTGGCACATACTGAATGAAATAAGGATAAATACAATTTTGATTTGGATGAATTTTGGTCAGGACTTTTCTTTTATCATAAAACGAAGTCCTGCCAAAGGAAAAAAATTAAAAAAATTTTTTTTGGAAGTTATGCGAACTTGAAAATGTTGCCATTTTTCCAGTTTCTTAATCTTATTTTTTAAATACTTCGAGAACTATTATAGTTACTGAAATGGGCCACAATTTCTTTCAAAGAGCAAACTTGGAACTGTAATAAAAAATTATTATAAAAAAATTTTTCGAAAAAATGCTGATTTGCAGAATTTTGAAAACAAAAAAATCTTAAAAATCGTTGAACCCCCATTTATTTTTGGCTCAAATTTTTTTCTAAGGTACCTCTAACTAATCTCAAAAGATGCTGAAATTTTCAAGAGGGGGTTTTTTTTCTTTCAAAAGATATGAATTTTTTTTTCTTTGGAACATACTGAATGAAATAACGATAAATACACTTGTATCAATTCAAAAATTTATATCTTTTGAAAGAAAAAAAACCCCTTCTTGACAATTTCAGCATCTTTTGAGATTAGTTAGAGGTACCTTAGAAAAAAATATGAGCCAAAAATAAATGGGGGTTCAGCGATTTTTAAGATTTTTTAATTTTCAAAATTCTGCAGATCAGCGATTTTTTCGAAAATTTCTTTCACAATAATTTTTTATTACAGTTCCAAGTATGCTCTTTAAAAAAAGTTGTTTTCCATTTCTGTACCTATAATAGTTCTCGAGATATTCAAAAAATAAGATTCAGAAACTGGAAAAATGGCAACATTTTCAAGTTCGCATAACTTCCAAAAAAAAAATTTTTAATTTTTTTCCTTTGACAGGACTTCGTTTTATGATAAAAGAAAAGTTCTGACCAAAATTCATCCAAATCAAAATTGGTCGATTCCAACCACTGGTCGATTTGACATGGAATGACCCTTATTTTAGATTTAAAACGAAATATTTTTTTACAAATGTTTACTAAACATTTAAGTATTTGAGATCTAAAAAGAAATATTTTTTACAAATGATTATTTAATATTTATCTTAGATTGGAAAATAAATATTTTTTACAAATGTTTAATCAATATTTATCTTAGATTCGAAAAGAAATATTTTTTTACAAATATTTATTTAATATACATTTTAGATTTAAAACAAAATATTTTTTTACAAATGTTTACTAAACATTTAAGTATTTGAGATCTAAAAAGAAATATTTTTTACAAATATCATACCCAACTAAATTATTTATTAAAGGGTTTAAAGGATATTTTTCCCGAATATAAAATTCCAGGTGATTCTCGTACTTTATTAAAAACTGAGCGATTATCTCATATTGTATCGTGTTTAAGTAAAAATAAAACCGCAGCACAACTTAAATATTTTGGCATAAAGAAGCACATAATAACTTTATTACAAGCAGAAGATGTATTTCTAGAACTGAAAGAAAGTTTTACAATAAAATTAATTCTTAATATTGACGGTATCCCAATTTCAAAGAATTCGAACAAACAATTTTGGCCTATTTTATGCAAATTAGTTTTAAATAATTATATTGTATCTCCCTTTTCGATTGCAATTTTTTACGGCGATGCAAAACCGGATTCGTTGCCTGATTACTTGGATGAATGTACGCGCGAATTGTACGATGTTTTGAAAAATAGAATTTTCTGCAATAATATTACATTCAAAGTCCTTATAATTTGCTTCACATGCGATGCACCCGCGAGAGCTTTTTTAAAAAATATTAAACGACACACAAGTTTACACGGTTGCGAAAGATGCACAGAACAAGGTACATTGTATAGTCACCGAATTATACATGAAAACCATAATTAATGCTGGTGCACGAACACATTGTGATTTTGAGAATTTTATTGATATAAATCATCATAAAAATGAGCATAGAACTCCAATATTAAATATAAGCCAATTAAATGTAATAGAACATTTTGCTCTTGATTATATGCATCTGTGCTGTTTATGAGTAATGAAGAAACTACTTCATTACTGAAATAAGAAACTTGTGAAATATCTTGTGATATATCTATGATTGATATATCTATATAAGTAACTTTGTGAAATATCTGCTTTCATTCTTGTGGTAATTTTTTAACACGTTCGCCGCCAGGTCAGGCATCGACGACGCGCTCGGCAGTCAGCGCGTTAAATGTGACGGTGCAAAAATACCCTGTAAATTTTTATCCGTTGAGTTGCGCCTCATATATTATTGGACAAAAAGTGCTTGTATTCAAGTGTTCTACCACCCCTAAATTTTCTCTCTCAAATTCTGGCTCACCCTGTATGTAGCAAGGTGCTCCCCCCCCCCCCCCCCCCCCTTTTGTTCCATCGCTTCTTCAAACGCTCTAAGAAAATCATGTACTTTGTCGTCCCGTGATATCCACTTTAAAAGAATTTCAAAAGTGAAACCTATTATATGATCTTCCTCTATGACAAGAGAATAAATGTTTTTTTTATGTTCAGCAATCCTAGTCTTAAGCTGGCAAATAGCTTAATTCGTGTGGCAAAGAAGCGCAGTACAAGCGGGGAAACCGATAAATGACGTGTGATTGTTGTGCAATTGGAAGCAAATCTTTGATTTTCGGGAAAACTCGGGATTTTTTGCAGAACATAAATGTTAAATTTGGTGAGGGGTCGCCGGATATCGTGTGATAGCCCAGGAACGTACGAGAAAGAGGCAATATTGAATCTATTAAAGGCTCTCTCTTTTACAACGTCAACATTTTATCTACTAATACTGTCTTCATAGAATTATAAACGTATGATTCAATTACTTTAATATACCAGCCGTTCGGATTGTGGTTGTAATTATCTGACCAATTAATATTAAGGTTTAAGAGTGACCCCTCTAACAATAGGTTCCTTTAGCGCAGCAGGAAAACGCAGTACGCAGCAACATCAGGATCGCGAGTTCAAATCCCGCACAGGTGTAAAAAAATTTTCAGTTATGTAACATGACTAGATCATGTACAACGGCTGAATCAATTAACAACATAATGTTCGCAAATAGTGAATAATTCCCTGCTTTCAAATTTTCTTATTTTTTTAAAATTCAAATAATATTCAATGTTATTTGAATATTAAATACATATTTTTGAAATATCTAATCAATATTATTTGAATATTTATTTTATATGTTCTGAATATCTGTTTTATATGTGTTGAATATCTGTTCTATATTCTCCGAATATCCAGATCTAATATTTTCTGAATATTAAAAAGTGTCGCCAAAAAAATATTTTTTTAATATTCGAAAAAAATATTGTACTAATATTTTTGTGCTATATGAATTCATATATCTATTTTATATGTTTTGAATATTTATTTTATATGTTTTGAATATCTGTTTTATATGTTTTGAATATCTATTTTATATGTTCTGAATATCTGTTTTATATGTGTTGAATATCTATTCTATATTCTCCGAATATCCAGATCTAATATTTTCTGAATATTAAAAAGTGTCGCCAAAAAAATATTTTTTTAATATTCGAAAAAAATATTAAACCAATATTTTTGTGCTACTAGGGCTACTTCACGTCTCTCGTCACGATCCATGTACTGGACGCCAGGGACACCCTTGTCTTCAAACTCAGAATCGCTTAACTCATCAAGATCAACTGGAAGTGGTGCAGCAGATACACGTTTCGACACCGGTAATGACGACTCTTAACGGGGTAAATTTCAGTAGTCGCTGCAATCGTTCTCCCGTCGTTCGACATTGTCGGGGCAGGGTTTTTTTTTGTCTGAGACTGGGCCGATGACGATGTTTACGAGGGTGCTTCCGTCGGTGGGATCGCGGAAATTTTTCATTCGTCTTTCCATTCGAGCTCTGGACGACGACGACGACGGGCGGAAATATGTCGTCTGCGAGAAAAGGAGGCTTTGGTATCGTTCTCCTTTTTTGCTTCTCGGCGACGTTTTCAACTATGTCACGGACGAGGCAAAAAGTTTCGTGCGATCTCTTTCTTCGGGTTTCCACCTATTTTTCTGTCACTCCGGTTTCAACAGACGCAAAGTTTCCGTCAGGTGACCGAGTATTGCATAGTGGAGCGAATATTTTTAGCAATTTCTCACATTCCACTTTTGTTTGCCCTTTTGCCCAATACTTGTCGAGTATATTGTTGCAAAAAACTTTTTGTTTTACTTGTAATCTTTTGACCTGTGTAGGAATAAATTGATCAAAAGGCACTAAGAGCAGCACAGCTGTAAAAATGGCGACTTTTTAATGTTTTTTTTTTACATGTTTTTGGCAAAATTTTGGAAACTATTCTACTTAGAAGGCTCCGGTTGCGATTTTTGGGATCCTCGTTTGATCCTCTTTCAGTATGTACATCCATAAGTCGATCGGAAGACATTTAATTTTAACCCATTTTCCGACCCTTATTTTTACGATGGTTTTTTGGCTGTAACTCCAAAACTACAGCGAATTTCGACCAACGGCAAACGGCTCTGTGAGTTACTTTTGACCCCCTATCAGGTAGCAAAAGGGCGATCCGATCCGCCGACCTTCGATTTTTCGCAAAAATGAGAAGGGGTACCCCTTAAAAAATTCACGATTTTTAAAATTGCCTGTAACTTTTGAACCGGTGACTGAAATCTATGATAATCATACATTTTCTTGAAGCTTTTGACGCGTACTTTAAGATAGGATCATCGCCGAAACTCGATCTTTAAAAAAAAATTTTTTCGACCCCGAAAAATGGCTGTATCTCCGAAACTATTAAGAATTCGGAACTTTGCTTGCGACCATCTTTCAGGGCGAGTCAAAATCTATGGGATCGGTTAGTAGATAGTAGTATAGTTCCCAGTATAGTATTTTTGGTTCTCACCGCCATACTAAAACAACAAGTTCCGCATATTACTGTCAATCATTCCCCAAATGCATGGACAGCCGCTGAAATCGATGAAACGTATAAAATAATGGAGTACACTATCATAAAATAACGTCACATAATGTTTTCAGATCCTTATCTATTTTCTGATTATCGTAGTGAAGCATCAAGTCTCCGAGGTGCTTCCGAAATATGGTCAAAATTCTTCCACAAACGCCTAGTGGGTTTCGGTGTTCAATGTAGAAAGCCGCGTCAAAAGCGAGGAAAAAGATTTCCGCCGATCAACATTCGACATGGCTGCATCTCGTATCGGCAGATTTCACAATCGAATCGTTGTAAATGGCACTACGCCATATTACGAGACGGAGTCAAAGGTATCGTGTATCGAAGTCGATATCGGTTCGGAAAATCCAATTTTTCCCGCGGCACGATAAGTCAGCGACTCCATTCGTCGATTCGTAAATTGGCAGAATCGCTACGTTCGCTTTATCACGGTGTCAGCTCAGTGTTGACACGGTCTCAGAATTTTTGTCACGTCCGTCATTTCACGCGAAATCGTTTTTTCGTCCTCCTTAGTACCGAGTAGACTCCGAGTTCTTTCGACAAATTTCCATGACTATCGAGTTCGCACAAAGTTCGGCGTGGGATTCGAAGATTCGTCACAGACAACCCCTCGTCGGATTTTCAAACAGCCGCGACCCTTTGAAGACATCCGATATTACCGAATCGATCGGCCAGCTCGAAGTTTATCTCGTAACTCAACCTCGACTCCACCCTCGAAACTTTTCACCCCCTGCATTCGATGCCCCAGTCACGCCGACCGTAGAAAGTGGATTCGTCCTGGTCATTGACTGACATCGAAATCCGTCAAGGCGACTTTATGCAGGACAGAGAAAAATTAAAGTTACCATCCACTTTCTATCAACCCTTTCTCTCTCTCTCTCTCACACACACTCTTCGAGGAGAGAAAAACATCGTCAGAGGTAGGAGCGTTCTAATTAGGAGCTCAATATTTCTCTTTCGCCGACGGCGTCAACTTCGATTCCGCTTTGATTGCCAAGATAAATGTTTGTCACTCGAGATGCATCCTCTCGGTGAACCACTTCGATCTCGGATAGAAACAGGATACCTACTCCTACGGCGCGTCCGATGGCACTGCGTTGAAGTGTTCGCAAAAAAACGGAGCGTCCGAGGATTCCCTTTTCCCGTCAGGTCCCCGATAAGTCAAGTTCACCTTGTAAATCTTCGGATCAATCTTTCCTCCGGGGCGAAGTTGCGCGCCTCTTCTAAACTCGACACTCCGGTCACGCCAAGGGCCGTGGAATAAAATTGATGTCGGTCATTGCCGAGAGTCCATTCCGTGGGTCAACCTTCGGGAGGACCTTGCGTGCCGTAACTCCGTCGACTTTTAATTAAAAGTCCGTGATATTCGACTATTGCCGAATTACCGAATCAAGATTGGCCGATCCGAAATGGCTAAACTTTTTCCGAGCTGCAATCCACTTACTCTTACAGCGTGGTCCTTGAACAAAGTTCGGCCTTCTTAGCAAGCCCTAACACAGCGATCATAGTCCTGAAAGCATGCAGTCAAAAGTGTAACACTCCGAATACAGTGCCAATCATATTTCAACAACTTTAGGAAATTCATAAAATTCTGAAAAATCTTCCAAAGGATTCTTCAAAATTCACGTTAATAATTATGTATTAGATCGTTTCAGTCACGAACGACATTGTTCGGTACGGTCAGTTCCATTCGATGGAAACCTTAAAAGATGGAAGGACAGGTCTGTGAGTTCGGACTCGCAGGTCGTTCGTCTTGAAGCCGGGAAACAAACTGTGGAAAGCCCTCCGGCAATTGATCGGAGTTTGTGCGACGTTTTCGCAGGCTATTCCCACCACTCTCTCTCCCTCGAACTTTTCTCGTCTGCGCGACCGATAACTTTCCCGCGGTCGCAGGCAAATTTGCCCTGCGTTCGGCTCCGTCCTTTGAAATCGTAAAGCGTTCGCGATCCGAAGAGTTGAATGCGAGTTGAATGCTTCATCGGGATTCTTCGATAAGCGACGCTTTCGAACCGCACGGGTGGACTATAATACTTGTCACTAGCAATTTTCCAACTCTGATATGCCTGAAAGAGACTTCGACATTCAAACTTGACCATTTTCAACGTCTCCACGCAAATTTTGCAAATTGCTCGGGAAATGGTAACTTTTTACGCGGGCCACTTGAGGGAGTGGTCTTTTATCACGACTGATGCGTCTTGTTTCCTCAAAGTCCGAAGAGAGCGGACGGAAAACGAGAGAAGAACGAAGCGTGTCGGAATTGGAAGCATTTATTTGCCACGCTTATAGCGGCGCGTGTCGAATAATAGAAAGCGCATATATCTCCTCGGAAGGAGTGTCTATTCAAACGGCTCTATGTCGGGAACTCCTATATAACAAGTCCCCCGAAGGAAGTGAAACTCTTTTACTCCCGCGATGGGAATGTCGATTTAGTCGTCCGCGGATAAACAACGACCGAGGCGGAGCATATTTTACTCTGGCAACTCGAAAGAATTTTCGGCCCCTCACGTAATGCACGCCTTCGCCGTCTCTCGCACGAACGGGTGCTCGTACATACTTGTACATACTCGTACGTACCGGTACACACTTACACGCTCGCGTTATTTTTCCACCCGTCTCGTCACTGAATTCCCGCTCGAAGATTCGACCTTCCTTCACTCTTCTTCGTTCGACTTTCCAGTCACGCTTCTTATATACGCCCCGTCCGTTCCTTTCGCGTCTGACGAATTACGTTGTTCTTTGACTATACCGTAATATCCACTCGTTTCAGCCCCTGACTTCCCTTCTTCCGCGAGAGCATCTTCGACGAGAAAATCCAAGGCCGGTCGAGCTATTATATTGGGGAGACGAATAATATCGTCCGATCGTACGTCTCTGTGCGTTTCATTGGTTTTCTTGAATCGGACGGTAGACTAATTTTGCCGAAATTGTGCGGTTCGTCTTCGGTCGGCTCTTTGTCTCGACCTTCGTTATACGCGGAACACGAGGAAATTTAATCGCGCGTAAATTCTGCCTAACTCTCGGCGCGAGGGATTTATAATTAACAGACGGATTAATTTGAGGTATTCGTAAATTGGTGCCCCCCCTGTCGTAACCCTTGTTTGGGCGCCCTAGATCACGTTTAACCCTAATTCGGCCGTGGCAATATTCATTTCGGGCCCGCGACGTTAATATCCGGGACTTAATAAACTTTCCTCACTTCACGCACTTTAAACGTGCCGCACGACCACGCTTGGCCGTATTAATTTTTTCTCCTTGCTCGAGCTTATGTAGCGGCCGAGACGAGCTTCTACCGTACATTTTTTAACGAAGCGCAGCGTTAATCTCGAGCAATTCATTTCCGGTGTTTATTATACCGTCTCGCTTACCCACCCCTTATTTACCGAATCTTAATCCGAGCGGGGAAATAATTATTCGCCAGCGAATTTGCCGAGGTGCGCCGGCGTTCGCTAACCGAAGGAATAAAGTGGTAGGTTGTTTGATGCGTCGGGAATGCGAAGGATATTACTCGTGTGAGTTCCATTTATGCATCGCCACGATCGGAGCACGTTCGTTTGTTAATGCGCAGTCAAGCGGCAGCGTGCAAACGCGGATTAATTTCTGCAAAACAACCGATTATCCGAGAAATAAGAATAAAGCCAGTGCCGTTCATTATCGTAAATCGTATCGAAAAACATTTTGCCGATCGACCCCTTCTGAAAGTGGAAAATTTAATTAGCCGTCCCGCTACGAATTACCACTGCTTAGCACAAAGAACGTGTCTCTTTATAAAATATTAATACCTAAATCAGATGTCGAGAAATGTCGCTTGCTGTTCTTATACAGGGAATTTCGGATGTAAAGCTTAATGGAAAAATTAAAACATTCTTGTTTGCCCCCTCCGTACGACCGAGCGTAGCAAAAAACGGGGATAAAAAGCTGCCCCGGGAGTCGAATGGGAAATAAAAATCAAGCTGGAGTCCTGTTGCGAGTTTAAGGCATTTTTACGAGACGCGATCATCCAGGCGGGGCTACATAAAATAGTCTCTCATTAAATGGCGCCCGCATAAATCGTCGAAGTTTTACGATACGTCGTTCGAAAATTAACCTTTTTGTGGGCTCGATCGCAGTCTCCCCGTTCGAGGCTCGCCGGCAACTGTACATTATCGTTTACAGCGCACGCACACACACACGTTACCGTCCTCGAAGAAATCAACCGCACGCCGTTGCTCGGAGGCAGACAAATCGCCACCGTCGTATTTCCATTTCCTCCTCACCCTCTTCGACGGCGAGACCGCGCGCTTGACCCAAGTCCTTTGATTGGCATCCGAATTCAGTTAGTACGGCGATTCGCTTCGGAGCCAATTTGCCGTGTAAATCGGCCCTCCGACCCGGGATCCCAATTGCGGCCCGAAATGGATTTTAAGTAACATCCATCCCTGGCCAAGAGTCTGGCCTCTTCGATAACACCCGAATCGTCTAACTCGATCAATTGAACGTCCGTAAAGTAAGGCTCTGCTCGTCGTATTAACAATATTAAAGACTTATTTTCATCGCAATGATTAGCTTTGCTGATGTGTTAATAACTTGAACCTTTTGATTCGTCCAATTGACATCTCTAATTTCCAACCTTGATAAGCGTATGTAAAAGAAGATTCATTTGTCGTTTTTTCGCAGGGACTGAAAAATTAACTGTCCGGCATTCGTGTTTAAATGCAGCACATTTTACGGATGAAACAGATATCTGCAAATCCATGAATGTTGATAGCATTCCATCCCTCATCTTCTTCGCGCTTACATCGCACATTAACGCTGCCACAGGTGGCCATCGTTTTTGGCACCTATGCATCTCTGGACGCGTCCGTACGACGTGCAGACGCGAAATTCTGTGGCATTCATTACACACCCGCCTGAAGAAATAAATGGCACAGTCATACGTTCCGTCCGTAATTTCGAGAGAAATTCAGATGTAATCG
Source organism: Anoplius nigerrimus (assembly GCA_914767735.1). NCBI lineage: Eukaryota > Metazoa > Arthropoda > Insecta > Hymenoptera > Pompilidae > Anoplius > Anoplius nigerrimus. The sequence goes on from OU612080.1 coordinate 7,718,941, forward strand.
CAACGTACGCGCTTGCCGAGAATTTGAAACTCGTTGCGCAAAACTCCGTCGCGTTTCGGCTCTGCTGCCTTCAGTTCTTCAATTTCCGTCCGAACATGTACCGCTTTTGCTCGTTAAATTTTCAGTTCTTCCGTTTTTCAGTCTCGTACGGATGCTCGCACGACGCTTAGCATCCCACTGAACCTATTTCGGCGTCGATCGGGATGTACAGCCTCGTTCTTCGCAGCTTTCCACATGCTTAGGATCCGTGACGCATATCCCGGCAGACTTTCTCGCCTCGAAGCGTTCCACATCGTTCCACATCGTTCCGCGTTTCGCAGACGGATGAACTCGGCATCGATCGGCGCGCGAGAAAGCAATTAACACGTCGAACGGTATTCGATAAACCAAATGCCAGAACGTGGACCCCGAAAGTCAAATTTCGATCGCGAATGTGGGAGGGCAACCTTCGGCACGCCTCGACCGGGGTGAAAAATTCAATTAGTCGGGAGTAACTTTGCCCAGGTGGGCGGTGACGTCATACACTGGCCCTTCTGTGCGTGCACTCCTACAGCTCGGAAACGTGGAAAAGCGCACGCTTTGATGTGTTCTCCGTTTCTTTCATTCGGCCGGCCTGCGTTTTCCGAGATTTGATATTAAAATCTGAGGTAGCGTTCATTCACTGAACTGAAGGTTCAGTAGTACAACACAACGTAATGTCAGCCGAAAATTGCTAAACCGCAAATCTTCGAGCAAAACGCTGGTAAACGATTTGCAAGAATACCTCATATTCCGGGATTTGACCTTCAACTCTGAAAATACTAATTTCCGCCAACGTCATAAACTCTTTCACTCAAAACAGTTTTCCTTCTCCTCCCTTACCATCTCCCAATCCTCCGAGGACGTAACACCAGATTCCATCGCAGTAAATCCGTGACAGGCAGGAAAATTGTTAATTACCCGAATAACAATGCTCGGTAGAGCCGGGCAAAGGGCAAGACCGTTTAGCGTTACTTGTTAAATTATCGGGAAATTGGGGCAAGCGGCGGTGCAACGGCTCGGCATATTAATTCGCGGAATTCGCCAGTGATGGACGGGGATGCAGGTCAAGATGTCAGCGGCAGAGTTCAACGAGTTTCCGGAATATGAGCGCGTACATCCGTGCGTATGTATGGCTTGTACGTGTGCGCTCAGAGATACCGTCCATCTTGCACAGTCGCGGCATTCCACTCCTGTATTTGATTTGCGTAACAGGATCTCACTGCCAGTACCCGCACGGCCGTAAATAAATTCATACGCACGCTTGCCACCCGTCAAGGCACTTGACCCGTTCCTTTCCGCGCAGAGAACACGCGAGACCAATTCTAACAATCAACTTCGCACACCGTCGCACACGAACGCACACGATCGCACCCATTCCCATGCAGATTCGACCAATCGCCCGAGAAGGCCATTCCCAATTCGATTGCGGTATTTAATAGTCAATTAGCCAATTAACACCCTGGCGCCAGCCGAAAGCCTTTTTGCACACGCCAATTTCACGCGCCAATGGCATAAACGCTAATGCCGAATTCCGTTATGGCGACGATGAGTGCACCATCAACGCGGCTGATTAATAAAATATAGGAATTTTCACGTTGATTCGCCGTAATTACGGTGATGTGGACAATAGAGACGATATAATAGCCGGGATCAAAGTGTTATGCCTGTTAGCAGGGTACGGCGGTTCTTATTAAAATCGAAAATGCCAGCTGGCCTTTATTTCCCGGCTAATAAGGAAGGAACGTGGGCAGGAAAGGAGTGATTGGGAGGGGTGGAGGGGGGTGAGCTGCGTAAAGTGAGTTCGGTTTGTTGCACCGGGAGGAAAACAATGGGGAGGACGGCCAGTTGGGATGCAATATCATAAAACGGGGTCAATGGTAATGAGATTAAAGCGGCCGATAGTTTGCGACTGACGAAGCGATACGTTTCTGTTGGAAGGTGTCTCTGAAATATGCAGTATGCCGTGTGTGTGTGTAGTCGAACGATTCTTGAGCACGAGTATCGGTACACAGGTCGAATCTAATTGATCTCCTTCGTCAATAAGCCGTACGACGCAGCTCCTTTTTTGCCCTGACATTCGCGAACATTACGACTCCCAATGTCGGCGGTGAAAAAGGTCTGTACTCTCGATATCGTGACGCAGTAAAACGCGAAAAGCGATCCTTACGCCTTGATTACGATACGGAAAAAAGTGAAATGCGTAATACGATCCGATGACGCGTGAGTGGCCTTAAGTTTCTTCGTACGTCACTTTTTTTCGGTCCATCAGAATCGCTCGTTCGCCGAGACAACAGCGGGCAAACAAGTTGCGAGGGGTACAAATGGCTGCCAGCTGAACGTCCGTAATCTTGGCGATAAACTCTGGTAAAGGCGCCTTCGGCAGCCGGTCGGCCGCGGCCTGGAAAATGCGTATCAAAAGACACGTTTCTATTAAATTAGCTTTATCGTCGCGGTGCCCGCGGGATTGCATCGTAAAAGCTGCATAACCTGCTGCCACCCTATTGCCAGTGAGCAGTAAACTCGTCACTCGATCCGACGCGGTATGCGATCTTGAATACCTTATGCCTACGCAAAATTCGCAATTTTCTCGAATAAATCTTCATATAGTGATCCCCTAAGGAGTACGGCTAAAGAAGGACACGCACGCTCGTAGTTTAGGGAAACATCTTGCTTAACGCGACTGATCATTGATTAGAGGTAGTATGTGCCTATAAGACGGAGTCAAGTTCGAGGCCGGGATAGAACGGCTGAAATATTCACGCACGTCGATGGCGGTAATCAACTGTTGAGCTTCCCGCAGTAAGTCATGCATAAAACATCGATGCAAAGGTAAGCGGTCGTGCGCGGAAACTGGGTTCGCGACGATGGGAGGACGATGGGAAGACGATGAGAGGACGATGAGAGGACGATGAGACGAGGATGAGGCGAAGGGCGAAAGAACGTGAACGAAGCGGCAAAGTACCGAGTGGCCCGACATTTATTCATGCCGCACACGCTCTCCTCTCGCGGCTGTCGTTACTGGCATGAGATATACAATTTTCCACCTCATACTCAGACCGTAACGAGACAATGTGCTCCCACCTGACACGCGGGTGGTGCAGACCGACGAAAATTGCATGTTCGCACGTTCCATTTCCCCGAAAATCTTCTCAGCAGTGTTCCGTCGACACTGTACTAAGCTTAGTATCCGAAAATTGGAATGTCGCGCTTTGACAATGCCAATCGTGCCCGCGCGAGTTTCGAAGGCAGCCTCGTTGCACGACGAAGGTTCCTGGCAAGGCTTGCGGGGATGACGGGGGATTGGCTGACGGTAGAGATATGTGAGAGGAAGGAGCTACATAGCTCTTGCCGTATGTTCGGCGCTGCTTTGTGCACGCCCACGTAATACTCTTACGAGCGCAGCTGCGAGTCGGGCGGATAGTCGCTCTCAATAATTCCTGATTTCTCCTTGCAGAATATAACGCTGGGCAGAACGCGGCACGCAGGAGCCGGCAGGGCCAAGGACGGCGAGGGACGAAGATCGAGGCATCATGCGTGGACCGTCCGTGCGTTCCGCGACGCAGGAAGAATCGCGAGCGGATGTCGGATTACGGGGGCGAAATTCAATATGTGCATTGTACGGTGAGTGCCGAGTGCCGTGTCAGTGTTGAACATTAGGGTAAAAGAAGAAGTAGCCGTCGAGGGATTCGATTCTTTCGTCGAGACGGCTCGGATGTCATCGACTTCTCACCCTCCACCGGAAATCACCACCTACAGTTAACGCTTCGGCCGTCGATTCTCGGTAATTACGTGGGCGGTAGACTGTATCAGAAAAATATTAAAAAAAAAAAAAGAACAGCGGGATAAAACGTGGAACAGCTGCAAGCAGAGCGATCGAGTGTGCGAAATAAGTGGAGAGAGTCGATGTAAGTGGATCGACATTGTCCCAGCAACGATCGTCCTTGCCAAAATGGTTTCGTCAGCGGTGCTGGGCGCCGCAGCCGGCACCGGCCTCGCTCTCGTCGTGGCCATGACGATAGTCATTTACCGATATTACGCCGTCAAGCGTAAGGGAAAGTACTGGAGCAATCTCGACCGCTGGCCTGACCCACCTAGCACCAGGAACGACCCGGAGGACAAGCAGCAGGAACAGCGGCGTCAGAACTATTACAGCTCGACAGCCTCGCACGTCCTGGATTGCTGGCGGAAGCCGCAGAAGACCTACTACACGGTCCAGACAGCGGTTCGTACTTGTTTTGTCTTTATAATCCTTCCAAACGCCATAATCTCGGAGTGGACGAACGACCTTCGCCGACCGGCGATTCTCATAGAGCTCGTACGGTCCGCGTGTCGCACGTCCGGATTATTTGGCCGGCAATTCTGAGTCAGCTTGTATCAACAATACTGCAGCCAACAGCCGTCCACTGTGAGGGCTTTTAGGAGATTTTGTGGGATCAATAGCTGTGCTCCCCGTCGAGTAAAAGTCAAAACTCGATATTGATCCTGTCATTCGGATGAATGCGGTAGTCAACGATTTGCACCTGCAAGCTTTGTTTGTTCCGGGTGGTTTGCAGATTTAGATTCTTACTCCTCGATAATCGGTCTGTCACTGTGTTCGGGAATCGATTGGGATACCTCTTTCGCGCGTTCCGTTCTCGCGTGGATTCGGAGTGGCGCCCGTTATGGCCGAATAATGGAATCATTGTTTTCAGTCGTCGATATCGGTCCCGGCGGCGCTGGGCATCGCTCGCCGATCGGGATTAAATAATTGATTGCTCGCGTCGCCTCGTTTATTTGACGCTGTCACGCCGTCCGCATTGAAAGTGTTCCGCGAACGAACGCTGTAATACGATCGCTGTCGTTTATCCTTGTAGCTCGCAATTAAACCGACAAATACCGTCCCTAAATTATTTACGCGTCCGGGCTCAAACGAAATATCGACTTCGCCGACGCGGGATCGCGTTAACGGGCCAGCGGTGAACAATGAAATTTGTATCTTGACTAAAATCGAATCCCGTCGACCGCACTCACTCGTTTTCCTCGGACGATCACGAACTGCCTTTTCGCGAACGAATATCCGAATCGCACAGCGGTTGGGATTGAGGATCGAGTACCATATGCCTCGCATCGTCGACTCTTGGTTAAAGTAACTGAACAACGCAAAGGACAAATGTCAAAGGAGAGTGGGACGACAGAGACCTGCTCGCCTGTTTCCGTTTGACGCAAATGATAGTTAACATCCCGGTCCACTCGCTCGTAATTCGAAACCGCTCGATCGCGATTACGATTGTCATTTAGCACGTTGTCAGAGGACAGGGATCCATGGGAAGAGGATCCATAGGGAACGGATCCATAGGGAGCAACTGCGGTGCGCCGGATTACGATGACATCGTTGGCCGCGGCCGTTGTTCGCTCTGTACTCCCGACGCCGACAATATTGACAGTGTCCCGTTAACAGGAGCTCGATTTACGCGGGAAATAATCGGGCGAACGAGGCGGCGAGGCTTAACCAATTCGTATATTTTCGGCTAATCAAGGGGACGATTGTCGGCATTAACGAAGTATTATGAGGACGCCGGCCGCGTTCAATTCTCGAGCCGTGAGCGGTGGCCTGCGTCCATTCGAGATCTAATTAGCCGGATCAATTGGCCATTTCGTTGCGCATTCCGGATCGCCTCTTGTTCCGCACTCCGGCCAATTAGCGTACGCGTCTCTGCCGGCCTGCGGGAGCTATTGACATCGATATTAATGATTGCGCATGGCGTTCGAGCGCGTACGGACATTCTTTGGTCCGGCGAGCTGCGCCTGCGATTCGATTGCGGTTTCAGTCGATGGTCTCTTAGTTGCGTGATACGAATCGTTTATGGTTGCGCAATGGTAGCCTGATGACATTTTAGTGACACGGTGACGTCGGGTCTGAAGATGGGATCGAAATTTCTGCAGTAAGCTTACGTGTGACGAGTCTTCGTGTGAATGATTGTGGATATCAATGTTGAGTGTGATATTTAAGTTGGTTCTGCCGGCTTTGTACCGGTTAGAGCCACGGGAGATGGCTGTTTTGCACAGCAGGTAGGTAGAGGAGTGTGGGAAAGTAGAAAGACCGAGAATTGGTCGGACGGCAGTGGATAACATCGCTCACTGCACCGACATGTCGGTAAAGTCCCTGATACAGTTCACTGTGGTCGGTAAACTCCTGCTGCCTGATAACACAGTTTTCATGCCATGCATCGAACACTGGAAGCTTATCGGCACTGCGTTCGTGTTATCTGACGCCGATAGTAAACCTTATGAAATTCGTAAAATTGTAGGACACTGACGCACACGATAAACAATATTATCAGTCGGAACTCTACCTGCCATCAATATAGATCGCCACATTCCCATTCATAGGAACTAACTCTATGCCCTTTGGATACACACACCATCGTCGGCTACAGACTTTATAGGTCATCAGGCAGTTACTGCGTTCCGATCAAGCAGGGAATTGTTTACTTTACGTCCAATTCGCCGAAGCATTTTATCTGTGATAACGTTACACGAAACGATGGCCAATCTACCGTCACTAAAACATTGTCCGATCAGTCCACTGCAACGCAGAATTGGCCGGAATCAATTTCTCGCTCTCCCCACTCCCACGCCGCTTATATCTAATTAGCCGATCACAAATGTTACTACATTAACGCGCCCGATGTAATCAATCTGCCGCTTCGAAGTTCGAGATCCAGTTTACGGGCGAAGTTGCCGCTCGTTTTATTGAAACTCGCGCAAGAGAGACAGAGAGACGGAAACTTGTTGACACCCTACTCGCAATTAACGCTGGCTGATTGTCGTCTAGTTTTAAAATTATAAATAAGAGAGCGGCAGACGAGCATCCCGGCGAACGACGGAGACAAGGGAAAGGAAAGCGAGCGTGGGAGGAATAAGATGAGTGAGGGAGGAGGACAGGGGTGGATGGGAGGAATTACATGGCGAACCCACCCGCGTTCCGCTTCGCTCCTTAACGACATTTCTGCCGAAGGTTGCTCGACGTAACTCGGTTACGAGTCACCTCCTGAGATACGGCCGGTGATCTAGTAAAGCGTGTAAGTGGACCGATTTTCTTTTTCCCCCCGTCGCGCAACCGGAGTTCGTTAAGGGCCGTGGGCCGTATCGAAGTCTGGTACAGTAAGGGGAGGGGTGGTTAGGTTTATAAAATAATCCGACATGCAGCCATGGCGAGGGAGGCAAGGGAGGCAGGGGAGGCAAGGGGTGAAATTAGTATCGCGGACGGTCGATGCTCGTGTTAGGGAAGTATTAAATGCCGTGCTCATGCTGCGCGTAATGCGGCGCGGTCGGCTATTGGCATTCGGGATTACGAGACGGGGCCACTAACTGAGTAACGGCCGCTCGGCATGGAACTCGTTGGGCCGATAGGACCCGTGACTGGGCAAAATTTGCCTCCCGTTACGTCGCCGCCGGACACGCGAAGCCGCCTCGTTCGCGGAGGGAAGGACAATGAATATCCTCCACTCGATCTAGCGTGGAGGATCGCCAGAATTTTTCTACGACTTCTTTTTTTCACGAATTATCGCCCTGTGGAGAGATGGTCGTCCGCGCGGTAAGTGATTTTTGTTTTTTGTTGTCGTTGTCCATCGGCGAGTCGAGTGTCCAAAAAGTCGTGGTAGGTTTGAGCGACGTCGACATTCAATCCGCTCGAGTGAGGACCGCGAGCCGCCGGGATTAAAATTGCACGGCGGAAGTGCATTTCGCTCCCGCGGCCCGGGATCGGGAAGAATGGGAAGGTCCTTGGCTCGCGTCCTGGCGCGGTCAGTCGCCGAATTACGGTTCTGTGGGTTGTTCGTCGTAAACAATGAGTAACGTGCAGTAGGGAAGATACCGATTTTTTAAGAGCTGCTACAGTTGCACATTCCACTCAAGCGTAATTTTTATTCATTTGCTGATGAAATCAGTTAAAAGTATACGAGAATATATGAAATATTTTCACACAATCTCTTATATATACATATAATCTCTTAACGCTTTCGTTGTCATGGGATGCAGTTCCGAAACTGTTGTCTCTGAAATTCGGGTGACGTCAAATTAAAGTTACTAATGAGAACGAGGGACGTGGGACTGTATGCGGAAATATGGAGGGCAGCGACGGGAGGTTGTAAAGCGATCGTTGTCCATAAAGTTGCGGGTTGGAGGTTGATCGAACGTAAATTTTCGGAGCCTACGGTGACAGGGGGTCGCGTTAGAGGCCGTGAGGATGTCCGCTGGGCGAATAAACGGGCGGGCACGGCGTGATGTCGACTTAATCGTCGGGCGTTACCATGGGGCCACGAAATTAAACGGCCTGGCACCGTACCCACAAACCGCGAACGATGTTTTCGTCCGATCGTCTCTCGCAGCGCTCGTTGCGTACCTGCGATCCTGCGATCCCGCTCGATCCAGCCAGATCGTGCTCGATTCTGCTCGGTGCACGTTTACAATTTGATGCGCTTCCAACGAAACGTTCTCTTCCGAATCCTCCGCTCGGAAAAAACAAAATTTTACTGCTACTGAAATCGATCGACCGACGCGGCATTCAAGAATTGCCACCGTAATACTTTTTTAAGTAAATACTGATTATTCTATTTATTCTATGCGAATTGAGTCTGAACAGTTCGTTTTGAACGTTTTAATAAAATTTCAAAAAATTGTGATGATAGTAAAATTAATTCGATTTTCGATTAAAATGAAAGGCATTAAATATCGCATTTAAAAGAACAACTGCCTTACGCCGCTTTCAGAATTAAGAGCTCAGATTAGGATCGGCCGTCATCTACGGAGCCAGCCAACAAATCTATTAGCGTCTATGAAAGTCCCGTTGAGATCGTGGTTAATCCACGCTATCCTTCATTCAGCCGACACCTACCCCAGAACGGTGTAATGACAGTACTTAAACTACTTTCGTCCGATCGTCCGCTGTCTAAATAAACAGCGGCTGGCCGTTAATCAGCGACGCCTGAATTTTCTTTCTTCCACCGAGCCCCGACAATATTACACCCAACTGTCCAAACCGTGCGCACCGTGTTCCTACACAAACATACAATGTTTGCCGCCGGTCTCGCACTCGGCATTAGAGAGCATTAGCGCGATGGAGGTGAGAAACGGCCAGATACAGTAAACGTGAGATTGGCCGACCGATATTATTTCGTTCGACGATGGGAGTGGCTCCGAAGCTGGTTTCGAAGCTGGTTTCGAAGCCGGTATCGAGCCTGGTATCGAAACTGTGGATTTCAGGCCCCGGATCACGCTCGTAATGGGCTTCGATTTCGCGTAGGACCTCATGCCGATCACAGTCCTGCGACGATCCTGCAGGAAGCACCGGCTAAGTGTGCGCACTGCTTGCACTGCTTGCACTGAGTTTACGCCTCCGCAGGCCGATAAGACAGATTCAAGGACACTCGAAGACCAGCGTAGCCCGCCAGCCGGCGTTACTGCGATCGGTCCCTAATCGGGATAAACGTTGATTTAGTCAACGACCTTCGACCATCCGTGCATTGATGCACCTTGCACGCCGCTCGCCAAATCGACCGTTCGCACTTCCATAAGCTAACGCTCATCTTCTGCGAATCCTGCGAATCCTGCGAAACGCGTGAATCTTATCCAGCCGAACTCGTTTCTTGCAACGTGTCCACTGCCACGAAGAACGTCTGGCAACGGGATAACGTCAATGCAGTTTGCTCAATTCAATTCAGTCGCAATTTTTGCCCGCGTCTCGCTACATGAGATATTTGAGAGATACGCGCCGAACGGAACGTTATTTTTACGGGTCAATTTTCCTTCGCGTTTGTCATACAGGATTTGTAGTTTCCGCGCTGTCTCGTTACTCCCGATTTAACGTCGCTATTTTTCTCCCCCTCCCCGCCCCTCACACCCTCCCTCTCTCTCTCTCTCTCTCTCTCTCTCTCTCTCTTCTCCCATGCGGAAAGAATACCGGGACGCGTCGATCCATTTATACCTTTCTTCGTCTGTCGCCGCCGCGTGAGCGCGTCGTAAAACGTTGAACTTTCAGCCTGACACGACCTATATATTGTTTTTCACCCCGGCACCTTTCAATCGCCGAACCATTGTGTCCCTCATTTTTCTCTCGCCTCGTGAAATAGGCGCCGCGCGAACTTTGTCCGACTATTCTTTCCGCCTCCTCTGCGTCGGTCCGCGACCTGTGTGCGACCTGGACGCGAGGCGGAAAATATTTTTCTCGCGCCGACCGCAATTTTTCCGCCCTGCGATATTCCGTTCATGCGGCCGTCGAATCATCCTCCCTCAAATTCGAGCGACGTCCTCGAAGGCTGCTTAACTTCGTTTCGAGCCGCATTATTTCCCTCCTCGGCAGTCACCTCCGGCCCACAGTGTATAATGAGCGTCGAAGGTCAAATGACGAGCCTACGACGGGCCACCTTTCGACGATTATCGATGCACAGAACGATCGACGGAGCGAAAATGGCTGCGGTTTGAACTTCAATGGTGCGGATGGGCACCAAAAACTTGAAATTCCTCCTTTTTATCCTCCGTCTCCGTTGGCTCGCTCCTGCCTTTTTTGCATTCGTTCTGCGAGCCATGGCACGAACATCGACGCGTTATCGCGATCGAAAAATGTTCGCCGACGAAAGAGAGCGACCGGCCGCGCAGCTCGGCGGGCGGCAGTTCGTATTTTAAAACTAAACGAGAGCGGAATGGTCGTCATGGGATTTGCCCTCGTCGCTCGCCGAGTATGCCAGTATTATGTCGCTCGCCATCGATTCCCCCCTCCCCCGCGTCGCCAGAGCCATAAAGACGACGAAAAGCGAGATAGAGGAGATGCAAGATAGACGAAAGAAGAAAGAGGCTTCATCGGACACTGATTCGAATAAAGCTTAGCTTTTTCTGTCTCCTCATTTGAAGATTCCGTACTTAGAGGAGTTTAACGAAATTCGTTATCGCATTTGTCGTATCCGGTATCCATCACTCTACCGCGCAGGAGACGTACAAACCAGCCCCTCCCTCTGCCGGCCCCTCTGTGCACGCGTTTCAACCGGGGAATATAGAATCCGGAATTTGGATCGATACAGCGCTCTGCAACGACCGATAGATACCGCGCTTTCAAATCCGACGCTCACAAGAGCGGACACGGTGAAAAAGGGGAGGGTGGCGAAGTGTCGACCGAAAGAGAAAACCGACCGCCGGAAGTGGGCTGAATCCACGCCGTACGTTTGAGCGATCGATCGATTCTGTTTTTTCAGATGGCACGCCGTCAGATTTTCCCGCGAAATTCCTTTCCTCCGCGAGAAGACTCGAGTCAGCTTGCGCGAAGTTTAACGGAGTGCGCGACCCGCAGGTTTTCAGACGATGCGGACCAATCTGTTTGATTGCACGGATAATTTGGTAATGGAATTGTATCGAGCTAAGAGGGGCGTGCATGCCGGGAGATTGTGCCCGTGTGTCTGTGTGTACGTGTGCGCGCGGTATAATGCACGGCGTCGACGTAATTATAGTCCGGAATGGTAGATTTTACGAGGCCTTTTTAACTCGCTCCCCAGTTTGAGTGTGAGCGTGCTCGCTCGTTCGTTGTATGACACTGTATATCGATCGGGACCCGATCTCTAATCAGGTTAACGTTTCGCGTAAACCGGTGTCGCGATTAACAGGCAAACTTTAAATAACGAGCCCGCCTCATGCATACGTATATGCCCATTGTCGGGACCGAACGGTGAGATAGGTATTACCCAATTCGTTTTCCAATTTTACGAGCCGGATGGCAAAGCGTTATTATAAAGATAATAATACCGGGTATGGCCGGGTGCCACGGGGTCGGCAGCGATTGGTCCAAGAATTTTCAAATTCGACCGAGCTGGCCGCTGCGCGCGCGCTAATTCGATGAAAACGCCATCCGAGCGCGCTAATTCGAAAGTTTCACAATGGACGCCGGGACGTATAACGTTCTACAATTATGAAAGACGCGACGCGCGCTGGTAGAGTTAATGGCATTTCTGATCGACTATTCCATGCGGTAATGCGCACCGGGAAATTAGGAAATTCGCACGGAAAAGGTTGACGTCCAACTTTTCAACCTCAGCTCTTACGTTGTATACAGCCGAGTGGAAAATCGATAATTACGCGACGGAGTATTCTCATGAAACGAAACATTCTCTCCACCGTCACTTCTCATTGTCTCCCTGTCGCTACATCGATACTCAAGTCAATGAGGAAGCATTTCTAATAGCGATCTCATTCAGCCTAGAGAAAAAAGTCTCGGTTTCGGCCGTTGGCTGCGCAGCTTGGCCAGACCAGAAACGATTTCCTCGAATCGATACCTCACCTTCAAGCTGATCGCAGCTGGCTTCGATCGCGTCTGCCTACCCAGAAGAGTAGATTGACGCGGCGGATATAGATGACCGTCCTCTGAAAAATTCCGACCGCTCGCAATCGTCGCACGCGTATACAGTGTGTCCTTACTTCACCGTCTCGCACCCGACATTCTACCTTCTGCCTTTCCGTGGCGCTCGTTATCTATAATTCAGAAGCGCCGTACTCCGTGCGTCGCGAAGCGCGGCCCGCTTACAATGCCCTCGCAACATTGTGTACTCGACGAATAAATGATACGGCCTGTGAGCCCTCGCGGCTTCCACCCCCAACCCCTCCCTCTGGGCTCGCATCGAAAACGGGGACGTTTTAATACCCCTCGACAACAGAAATCACATTTTGATCGGCAGTTCTCGCTCGAATTAACTCGCCGGTTCATCGAACGCTCGGCGCTTTTTGTCGCGATGAAAATCTCGAGAACGCGGCAGGCGGAAATTCGGAAAAAGCATCCAAGGGCGGGGACGGGGAAGTAGGGGGGGGAAATTGCAATTTGGTCTCGCCGATGAAAGCCGGCGCGTCGTTCGGGAAATGAGAGAATAATTCATTGTCGAAATTCTTCGCCTGGAACGTTCGAAGTTTGCGAGCCGGGTATGAACGATCGATGACTGCGATCGATGTCAGGGGTGGAAAGGGGCGGGAAGGGGTTGCGACTCGGTGAAACGCAGACTGCGATAATTGACCCTATTATGGGGACAATTAATAGAGCGGTGGGATAAAATAATCGTTCGACTCGATATCGAGACTGGCCGGTTGACTTTCAGCGGCGGAAGCGATATTCGTCAGGGTCTGCCATACGCTTAGTAGGACTTGTTTACGAGCAGTACGCCGGAAAATATTGTTCGATACACCCCCGGCTGCTAGCCCACCCACCGACCCGGCTGCTCGTCCCGAGTTTCACCTCACCTTGAAGAGAATCAAGTGCCATCCCGAGCGTCCCCACCTCTCCCGAGCATAATCCGAGGTAATTCGAAACTTTGAAAAAATGATTCGTTATCCTCGACCTTGGGCCGCCGGGCTCGGGGCTAGATGAAATTTTATCCATATTGGAACGCGAGATTAAAAATCACGGGACAGGCGAATGTGTCGTCGATGCGCGCAACCTGAAGCGAGAAAGAGGGGGACGAACTTAAAACACATATCGGAATATGCTCGATATATCGGCGGTGGCACTGTTGCGCGCAGTTGTCAAAGGACGCGGAACTAATCAAATACGTAAAGAAAATTCATTTGCATCGTTGCCATGTACGTGACCTGTGTCTCATTCGCAATTTGCAGAAATCGTATGGCGCCAAGTAGAGACATCGAAAGTCTCAAATTACCCACTGAATCAGATAAAGTGCGCAGTAATTTTTTCGCGCCCTCACTTCGACCGATGACAAGGTGAGACGTTGGTCATGTTTGCGAAGGCGAGGAACGTAGGCGTGAGCCCTGAAGCTGCTCGCTGCCGAGGATTATTCTCTCGCCAATGGCACAAGGGCTGCGCAGCAAATTTCAGCCGTACAATCCCGTTCTCGGGGACGTTGATCCGTCCTCGGCGTGTCGCACGATTCGGTCAGTACGGAGTCATCTAGCATGACCAAAGCTTCTCCCTGACGCGGGATCATTCGATACCGCGATTCGATGCCACGATTCGATGCCAGGATTCGATATCGGACGAGCGGGCAACGGCCGTCGATACTGACGAGAGAGCCCAGTCTCTGCGCCCCTCCGCCCTTGCAATACGCCGCGGCGCGAATAAGTGGTAGGGGACTGAATTTAGTCAGCCGCGATGATAGATCGATTCCCACGATTTTCGTTTCGGCGCTTCGCTGAAAATCGGACTCAATTCGGTATAACATATACATTACCATTCGCCGGATACGAAAATTGACTCATTCTAAGAAAGTTCCTATATTACTGGACGTTATTGACGTTTCATCGGGCAGTAGTCACTGACAGTCGAACATTTTTTTAAATCCTCTAAAAAAAGTACTTCGTCAGAGTTGATTGAATCGGCCAAAAGCGATTCGAGCGTAATACGGTTCGACGTCCGGGAGAAAAATAATGGCCAGTACAAAGGCGGGTTGATCGTCCTTCGACAATTGTATCCGCAACCTCGCGAAGTCAAATCTAGCCAACTGGCCTGAGATCACCTGCGTTCTTCTCATGTGGTTCCTTCGTGCGTCCGGTATTTTATTACGCGCGATCGGCAAGGCATGACAGTTGGAAGGTTGAAGGGTTGCAGGGTGCGGATTGGGGGGACAGTAGTCGTCTGCAGACGGCGCATTTATTCCCCGTCGACCTTGCACACCCCTGCCGACCCCGTTCTCGTCCCTTTCTACCGTCAATTCATCCGCCGGGGCGGAATTACGCAGCGTGTACATGCAACAAACGGTATTCCGTCAGATCGATAAGACTTAACCCCTTCAATGTCATCGCGAGACATCGTCGAGAGAGAAAGACGATGGGAAGGGATGCCAGGACGAGAAGGGACGGGGAGGTAGAGAGCGTCTGCCGATTTTCTCGCTCCGAGAATTGAGCGCTCGGGAGATACGAAGGACACACTCGACACGATTCCTCTCGAGCCGGCTCGAGGAATCCGCTTCGAGATCCGCGCGCGTCGCACGCCATGCCCATGCCTGACCTTTGTCCGATACCGGCTGAAAGACGCCTCGCTTTTCCCTCCCCCCGCCACCCCACGCCCTCATCCGCCACCCTCGATTGTCAAGTTTATCGGCACCGAAGGCCGAAGGATATTTAAGCGACGCCCGCGTGCATGTGAAGTCCTTCTCAATGGGTGCAGATATCTTTGAACGTTCGAAGATAAGAGACGCCCAGGATCTCGTCCTCAGAGCAGCTCGGCAAAGCGGGTTAAATAGCCGGACGACGGGATCGAACTGCAGCGTGACGTCGGATCGACAATGGGGTGGGCCACTCTCGCCGAATGCCCCGGATGCCTTCGACCCTTGCCCAACAACTTTCCCTTTCGCCCTCCCGAATATTTAACCCGACGCGTCTTAGCGCGTAAGAAATTGCGCTGTACGCCGGGGAGACGAATGTGTCGTATGGCCGATGGACGGGGGAGGGATGGCAGCAACTGGGTAGAGACTACGGTAGGGAGAAGGGACGGGGGGGGGGGTAGAGCCTGAGACAGGGTAGAGACAGGGTCGGAGACTGGGCGTAAGGGCGGGTGCAAGGGAGAAGGAAGGGCCCTGGCTCGGCTGAAAGGAAATGGCCGTGGTAGTCGGGAACGTCGTATCGAGGGGGAGAGTAACCTGTTGCGGCGCACGCATACTCTTCTTTCTCTCTCCCTCTCTCTCTGCCCCCTCCCCTACCCCTCTCGCGACCTCTTCCCTTTACACCCTCCTGACGGAGGCAGCCGCCGCCACCACCGCCAGCAGCACCACCACTCCGCCAGTACCACTACCACCACCACCACCACCACCAGCATCATCGCCGCCGCTGCCGCCACCACCACCACCCTCCGGGTAGCTACGTTCCACGATTCGCCGTTTTCTGGTGGCACACGAGCCCCAGCGTACGGAGAGTATACCAGAGTGACGACGTTAGTCTGGTCAGGCCAGCACGGCAGGATAGTTGTAACAGTACGGAGCCGTCGTCCGCGCCTCGCCTCTCTTCCGGTACCTCGGCTACGCATTATCGGGTCAGTCAGGTGTTCGAACACGGCCAGTTTCTCTGCGCGGGTGTAAAATAAGGTCACGCTCTCACGGCCGGCGGCAAGACTCTCCCGTTACTCGTCCGGCCAGGTTCCTCGCAAAAAAAGATCCTCGAGGCCTAGGGCCGCCGTACGTCGACCCACGCCGTCAGGCACCCTCCTGCGTCGCAGGTACTCTCTCCTTCGGCGACTTACCCCGTTTATCGGCTCTCGCAGGACTCGCCACGCACGAGCCTCGTGACCCTCGAAGACATCGCACGCCGAGCTCGATCCCAAGGTTCGAACTCTTTCATTATATATTAACGCGCATTGCCGTCCGTCGCGAGACCTACTTTTGCCTCCTTCGCTTTCGCTTCTCTCTCGGGGTCGCGCGTCGAAAGTGTCCGACCGGGAGAGAGCTCGTGGTCGATCGCCCCGATACGAATCAGCCGCGTCGTCCTTCTTACGGACCCTTCTGCCGAGCCTTCTCCGGCAGGATCCCTTCCTCTCCCTTTCTTTTCCCCGTTCGCTGCGCGCCTCGTGATTGCGCGCGATTCCGAGTCCAATGTCCCTTGTCGATAGTAGTAACAAGGTCTTACGCGCGCGAGGGATGGTGGAGGGACGGTGGAGGGATGCTCGGAGGCAGAAGTCAGCGATGGGAGAGATGGAGGGATTGAGGGAGAGTATATATAGACATATATATTTTATATATATATGTGTGTGAGAAAGAGAGAGAGAGAGAGAGAGAGAGAGAGAGAGAGAGAGAGAAACACGGAGCGTCGAACGTGTCCGCGTAAACTGTACATAGGCGTAGGTCGAGAAGACCGGGCAGGGCTCGTGTGTATTCTCAGAGGGCCGCGACTTTGTTCGCGCCGATTTCCCTAGTCGGCCATCCTCGTTATTACAAATCGCGGGAAATCGAGTGTCCCGCGCGCGTCCCGCCCAAAGGAATCGAGGAGCCAATTAGGCCAGGTAAATATCGATTTCGTATCGGACCATTGATCGTACCTCGCCTCGGTCAACCGATACGCTCGGCCGTCGGGAATAAACAGGCTGGCAGGTCGGAGACAAGCTTCTTTTCCCTGCATTTCCTTCTCGCGAACTTTGTTTTCCCGAGCACTTTCCGGCGCATGCGGTTCCCGCGCTTTTTCATCGTTCGCCCGGATGAATACACCTCGCATGCCAGTACGTACGACGAATGCAGGAGAACGTATTGCCACGTCGGACTCGCGCGAGCGCTCCTTCCCTCTCACGACTAATCGTGGCAAGTAGCGAAGGCGTATATATGGTCAGCCGCCACGCGTAAACTTCGCTCGAGCTCGCACGTCGACACGCCCATCTCCGCGGTTCGGTCAATCCCTTAATTCCGCAGACCGTTACGAAATTCGACCGGGAAAAAATCGTGCATCAGCCACGAGGCACAGATTATTGCCGACTCGGCGGCACTTAAATTCCTCAAACGTCACATCCGGCGCCCGGGGGCCATTCAATTTTCCGGCCGCCGCCGCCGCCGCCGCCGACGCGTTAGCCGTAATGAAAATCCTGCGAGCTACGCGCGCATTTCTCGGCTCGCAGGACGAATCAGGCGAATCCGATCGATCCGCTCCGCGGGCGAAGCGTGCTTCGAAACGGAATCTGGCGAGGCGACAATGTTCTTCCCGGCAAGTTTCCCACGCGGCGGACGTTCTCATCTGACATTCAGATTCGGGCCGATCTAATTGGCGGGCAATGCGATTTCGCGAGTCAATTTAGGCGGTATGAAAATAGGCGCTGGAGAGACAGTCCGTTTCAACGAGGCTCCCGGACGGAATTGATAATAAAATTATGCGGTCAGGTTGCCGCTTACGTCTCCTGGCCCGGCGTATTGCACCTGACTGGGCGTGAGAGGGTTGAAGTACGGGCGTAAGGGAAGCGCGTGAAATTGCATCGCGCCCCGAGGGCCTCCACTTGCGACGTCTCGATTCACCCCTCAGATGCAACGGCCCTGCGAACGCTCACTTTTACATCGTTTCGTATCGCGATCGCATCGGCATCGTTACGGAATTCCATATCGATGTTAATGCCGAACGACGACCGGAATGTAACGCTATCGATTCGAGTGTTACGACTGACGCGCGAGTTCCACGATCCCAAAACTATTGTGTAAGTTTCACGCGTTTTCTACATCAAATGTCTTCCTTCTGTTTATTCTGTGCGCTTCCTAAAAATTAATATGGTCTGACGTTTTCGATATTTGCCGAATCGCACTCGTTACATCCGGAATGATAAATTTTGCAGATAGAACGGTATCGTTTAAATATAGGTGAATTATTGATAAGTAATTAACGTAGCGCGGTTGGTACTGCGCAGGCTGGATTATTTAATTCATTTCTAATTGACCGATGAACCGGTAGTCGTAGAATGGAAAAATGACCGATTGGTTCGGTGTTAATTGAGAAATTAGCTTCGGTTCTGGCCCCTGATGAAAGAATAAGAGTTCGGCACCGTCCTATCTAGCCGCCGTATTTTCATTGCAGCTCTTTCTTACCGCGGTCGTTTCATGCTTTCACGCTGTCGTTAAGGTAATTAAAAAGTTACCGGTGTTAATACAGGAAGGCGACCGCGTTGCGCGCCGGACCCATTTCCTTCTCGGTAGTTACGCAAATTCTCCCCCTTCGCCGAACGAAGTGGCGCTAAGATATATTCGAAGTTCCTTCCTCGGACCGAATTAACCCGAGCCACTTACGTGCTTCGTAACAAGGCAAAAAACAACGGTCGTCCATCCATAATTCAGTGAGCCACACACTCTCCGCTATCGCATTCCGATATCGATTTTTCGAATCGACGGAGGAAAATTCTTTTTGCTCGACAATCGACGGCCGGCTTAAAATCAGGTTACGCGAAGTAGTTTCGAAGTTTCATTCTGTCGACGTTGACGCGGAAAAATAGCGGTCAAGTACGGGGTCCGCGAACCTTGGTCAGGATAGGATAGGACAGACACCGTCAGCTCGCTTGTTACGAGTGTTCCGACAAGAAAGCAAGAGAATCTATCTCCTCCTCTCTTCGTTCATTCTCTAAAGAGCGAAAATGCACATGACCCGTCGGCGGGAAATTTATTGTCCACGCGTCTTCGCCCGGAGTCGGAAAACTTCCCATCGCGTCGCGTTCCGTAGCCATTCGAGTGTATCGAAGGAATTTCCAATTCTCAATACAGGACCCAATCGTTTCGTTCCATTAAAACTACTTAGGAACTTCCGTCGAAGCGTCGAATCGAACCTTACGGCCAGCGTAACTCGTCGAATCCGGGTAGTCTCTTATCCTCCATAAGTTTTCAGTCTTCCGCGAAACTATGATAAGTGACTCTGCCCCACGAAGAGGACGCAGTATTCCTCCCCGAGTGAGTCCGCGTAAAAATTTGCCGCTACTTTACCGAAAGCAACAGGCTTCCTTATGAAAATCCGACGCGCAACAAAAGTTTTGCTTTCAGGGTTCGTTACGAGGGCCGACTGTAATGGTATCGAATCGACTTTTCCTGCCATGGAAACTACACAGTGTTCTGTGTCTTAGATAATAGCCTCTCTAATTCGTTACGATCTTCTGAATATTCCGTCCAACGAATCGAAATTGATCCCTCGAGTATCGTCCGAAGAAGAAAGTAACAGTTACTCTCTCTGTCTCTCTCTCTCTCTCTCTCTCGTTTTCTCGCTCTCTCTTCTGCCTTCTGTCCTGGCATACCTGGCGCCTCTCACCCCCCTTCTCCTTCCCTCTCCAAACTACCCGCTCCTTGCCTACGGCATCCGCGCGACGACCGAGCAGGAAGGAAACGCGCAGCAATAACTCAACAGCACTTCCTTTCAATTTTAAAACAGGAAATCACCCTCGGCGTATCGAGTCGGCTCCTTCCCCCCACCCTCCCCCTTTCCTGTGCCCCGGTCTTATATCTCCGACCCGGTCGAAACCGAGCGTCTAAAGAAGCAGTCACCGGCAACCGCATCGTCTCGACCCCCAAGGTCACCTTCGACATCCCGATCATCTTTCACCCACGACTCTTCGACGTCCCGCCGTGAGCCGGTCGCCCTCGCCACCCTCCGACTCGTCACCCACGACAGTCACCCCCTGTCAGGCCCGCGCCGAGACAAACGACTCCGGTGCCGGGGTCCCGCGGGACCGCAACATCTCCCGAGTGTTGAATTTGGTGTCGGACACGTTCGTCAACGTGCCGGAAAAGCTGTCGGAAGTGCTGGGCGATGTCTTGGAGCTAGCATGCGGCGGCGGCGGAGGAGGCGGCGGTGGCAGCGGTGGAAGTAGCAGCAGTGGCGGCACGGGAAGCGGCGGAGGCCCGGCTGGGACCGGAAGCGGGCCCGGAACACCAGCTGGCAGCGGACAGAAGTCGGCGGCGAGTGCCGGCATGTCGAAGCTACCCTCGCAGGGATCGTCGTCCTCGTCGACCGGAAGTGCCGCGAGCAAGATCAGCGTCGTGACGGAAGTGGCGATCATCAGGGGGAAGTGGGCGCAGAGGGGCACCAGGTCGCCCCTGTCCTCGGTGGCCAACACCGACAGTGCCGACAGCACCACGTCAACCAGCTCGGAGGTCAGTGCACGGAAAGTCGAGAGTGTTCGGTGAGAGCGAACGATTGTCGATGTTGGGAATTTTACGAACGCAGGTCGCAGGCCAGTATAGGCTCTCGATCGGCGATGTATAAGGTTTCACATTGGCAGAGGCCATTTTTATTTCCACTGTTCGGAGGCGTAGAACTACGTCTACGTAATTGTAGAATGACGCATTCTACCCGCTCGAGAGAAATACGAGAAGGGAAGAAGGGTCTTGAATTTTTCGGACGAGCTATACGGACGTATACGGTTGGCATGGACTGAAAATATCACGTGGCGGGTTGGTTATTATTTACTGCAACTTGTTCCTGGCGCAGCGCTTGTTTTCCTAAGCGCAGGCTGTACGTGAAAGTCGATAATGCTTTCGGGTGAGAGTTATAATGTAATGCGTTTGAGGCTTTGTTGTTCCCAGTTTGCTGCAGTGGGTACTGCGTATTTTAGCATCATTTGAGAAGGGACGTTGAAATAGGGATGAAGATACGGTGTGTAGTGTGATATGTGCATAATGAACTTCGAGTATGCCAATTGGGAGTTTAAGTGTCTATGAATTATGAACTATTTAACCCAATTGCTCTGACAGTTGTCCAATTGTAATAACATAGTATTTCAACCGACGCACCTTTTTACGTACATTTACATCACTTGTCCTACGTGCATTATCTAAGTGCGTGCTTCGAGAAGTTCGTTCAAAAGAAAGTAGAAGCTCTCACAGAAAAACCTAAACACACTCTGACCGATCATTCGCTCCCGAGATCCGACGCAAAAAACCGTCCAGCTGCAAATAACAATTTCCGAAAAGGAACGTCTCAGCGCACTGGGAGGGCCACAAAAAATCCAATTACTTTTTCGACAGGTGTGCATAGGAGAGCGCGCGCGCGCGCACGTACGTGTCTTTGACGTTTGGCCGACGAGAAAACGAACGGGCACGTCATAATTTGTCATCGAACGTTCGAATAAAAGAGGGGCGATGCGCGATCGCGCCCCTTTGTCCTCCCGCGAATTGCATTTCATACTTTTACGCGGTCCATTACCGGCCTTTTTTCGGCGCCAAAGCCGGAAGACCGAAGCCGCGACGTTAAATCGAATAATCCACGAGGACGCGAGCGTTAAAAGGCGCCCTGTCGCTTGCAAAAGGATCAGCGACCCTGTTCCCCCGCCCCCGTATATCGTCGGGAAAGGGTCGAATTTAGATGCCGGAATTTGCCGGGCCAACGACTTCCTCGCAATGTTCTCACAGCCCATCGCATTGTACGAAGACGTAAACGCACTCGGTCGTATAATCGTATCGACTCCCGGAGAAAAGGAATCCGCACGGCCACGTTACCTCCGCACTAGCGTAAGAGAGTACCCCGGTTCGTAAACGTTTCATACCCGAGTCGAATAAGTCCCGAGAAAGCACGCTTTATCCGAGCGTAAGAGATCGCGATATCCGTCACGCGAGACAATTAAGGTGAGACACTCGGCATTATTTCTATTTCGTTTGCGCGTAGTTTACAGTGTCATATATTCTCTAGACGGAGGAAAGAGTGGCTAAAGGAATGAGACAGAATGTATGTGAGAGAGAGAGAGAGAGAGAGAGAGAGAGAGGCACAGGTCGCGTACGTGGATGGGCTTACAATGGCTCTGGACAGCGAGCTGCGCGTACAGTTACGAACAGCCTGAATTTATAGTCACTGTTCACTGCGGAGATAAGCATTGTTTGTCACGAGATTATGATGGATCATGACCGCGCTGTCGCGTCCTGCGAAAATCCAAGCCCGTGTCTCAATAACCCTCCGAGTCCCGTAATTATACTCCTCTGTCCGTCCGTTAGTTCACTCCGGATCGGTCGCCCTGCTCTCGCTAATCGAGAGTTCGGAAGAACTGTCGGAAACTGGAGAGCCCGATCGCGGGATATCGCGATCGGATTTCTAACGGCGGATCGTTCCGCGGACTTGTTCCGAAACTGAACGCTTCGCGAATATGGGAGTCGAATTTCGGCGCAAACGGGACGAGAGCTTTCGCAGCCCTTTATTTTTATCGCTCGCCCGGGCACTCGGCTGAGACGCAATTTCTCGGATTTCGAGAGCCAGACTACGCTTCAATCGGGGAAGCCTCCGAATCAGCGTCAAAGGCGTCGGCGTCGGCGGCGACGCCAATCTGTGTACGCGGAATGTTACTCTCGGGGGGAAGCTACTTTAAGCGGGATCGATCGGATCTACGTTTTGGATGACGAGGGGATCCGAGCGTATCTCGCGTGCGCATTTCGGATTCGCCGACCGAGAGCGAGTCGGAGTCTCTCGTCGAGAATCGACATGTACTTGTTGCGCTGATCGACATCTCAAGCGTCTCACTCTCGCTATCTGTTTGGAGTTACGGTTTGTTCGATGCAACAGTCGAAACTCCTTAAGATTACACATGGCTCAGAATTATTGTAAATGTTACGGATTGTAGTCAAGAAATTTTCTCTATTCGTGTATCACTTTGAGGTTTACGTTCTGTCGCTTGTTTTCCAGGAAAATGTTTTTCGAGCGATGCATCTCAGGTTGGCGAGCTTCTTGATATTTTCTTTCAGAAAATCGTTTCACAGACTGATTATTACTCCGATTCTTCGACTTTGACCGTAAAGTCAGGTTTTCCGTACAGCTTCCGTTTGAACTGATGCATTGGGAGGGATGTTACAATCGCTCGCCGAATTCAAATAGCACTGGCAACAGACCAATTTCCACCCCCTTTCTACACGGAAAAGATTGACACGCACTTGTTGCAGCCTGTCGCGCACCCATTTCTCGATTCAGCACACTTTCCCATTTCCAATATCCTCGCGGACAAGGGCCATAAACATTCTGCGTGCAGAGAGAAATAAGTCGCCGGAAGACCTGCGAGTATCTCTGAAATAATATCCGCAGCGGTACTGATTTACTCTCTCTGTCCCTCTCCCTCCCTCTCTCTCTCTCCACTGCATCCGGCCAAATTGCAATCCCCAACACGCGCGTCACGTACGAGCATTTTCATGCTCGACCGACACTACTTAAGCGTGCATAAATATGATATGCCGATCGACAGTCGGTCCAATTTTTTCCGCGGGAAAAATCGAGTGCACTCCCGTTGTACCAATATCGCTCTCGGTAACTCGACACGGCACAATATATTCTCCACTTGAGGCACGCACGGTGCACAGGCAGAGCACATATTCCGTCGGCGCCGATTTCGACCTCAAGTTACTCGAACTCCGAGAGAGAGGGAGAGAGAGAGAGAGAGAGGGAGACAAGAGCGGGGTCCGTTCAACTTGTTGCATCGTTAATAGGGCAATATGCTTGACGCGAGCAGCTCGCGTCTCGTCTTTCGACGAATAATGGTGTCAGGCTTGTTCAGCGGCATCTAATAACGACCCGTTGCCTTTCTCGAAGAAGTCCTCACTTGTTGCTCTCTCAGCTACCGTCCGGCGACATATGTATGCAACGTATGTACGTTCGGCACGTACGTGGGCGTGTACGTACATACTTCGCCCGGACTCGTTTTACGTACATACGAGTGTCTCGAGTGCAGATGCTCGTGATTCCGGATTTTCCAGCGACATAAGACCCCTAACACCTCGCCCGGCTCGTTGCCACGGCTGAAAACTGCAATCTTTCCGTATGCGCGTCACGTACCACGCCGGTCTACGTGCTCGCTGCGGGACGCGCGTAAAAATAATATTCCGACCGCGGCGGTTGACAATCGCAATTTCTCTCTTTCTTCCCCTCCTTTTCATCTCTCGCTTCCCGACTCCGTAAAAAATGAACGGAGGAAATGGGTTGCAAAATGCGCTCGGTGAAAAATGTATTCGTAACCGCGCTGCAAACTTCGTTCTTCCCACTGACGAGGACGTGGATGCTGGCGATCGTCTCAGAGGATATTCAAAATTTATCTGCGAAGGACGAGTCGGGCTTGAGATCAGTTATCGAGGAATTACTCTTACGAAAGCTTCTATACACAGTGGACTATCCCATGCGAGCGACAGCATTCGACGCAGGGCTGTACAATAATGCCACAATTAAAAGTTCGTGTAACTCTGATTAATGCCGGAATGAACGTTTCTTTGACATCGAACTATCTCTGTTTCCGTATATATCTCGACAATGGTCGCTTACGGGTCGCTCAAAGCGACCGTTTCAATTTTCGGAAACGAATAGAGACGCTAAGGCAAAGAGTATATCCGGTCCGTATACGTTCCGAAAGTTCCATTTCGCGCGATCCCCCGCCGACGCAACGTTCGCCAAACTCCATTTTCCCTTCAGCCCCCCCCCCCCCCTCTCCTTTTTAATACGCACCACGTATTCTTTTAACGGCATTAGCCGTCACAGCGAAAACCTATTCTCGCTTCCATTCCGATTAACCTCGGACGCTTTGAAAAGGCATTTCGCCATCGGATAGATCGACGAACGTTCGCAGATAGGCATCTGTATCAAGTCTCCGCCACCTCCCCTCCCCTCCCCTTCCCTCTACCTCCGCATCCTCCCACCTTTCCAATCCTTCCGCGCGAGACCCCGCGAACGGCGCTTTTTAATCTATTTCCTAAAATTCAGTTCTTGCACGCCGCTTTCCGATGATGGAAGTCCGGCCTGTGCGACCCTGGCCATGACCCTGGCCGGACGCGATGACAGAAGTGGATTTTTTTGCCCCATTCCCCGATATCGGAACATGCCATCTCGTTCGCTAACGATTCAAATGTCGATAACACTCGAGGGCGCGTAACCTTGCTTCTCCGCTCGCTCGACCACCGTCCGGCCCGCAGACTGGATCCTGATCCTTGATCTACGAGGATCGACAGATCCTGTAGATCCGTTCTGCGCGCTGTCAATTCTTGCCCATGATATCCTTAATACGACGCCGCCATCAAGCCTCGACGAGAAGTCGGACGATAAGGGAATATGCTGAAAGGTTGCAAACAGCGAGGGTTGGAAATAGAATGCACAGTTTCTATTTCTCTCCCTCATTCGCTCGGCAAAGGTCCCATTCGACTTTCCTGCCTCCACCGCCGCACTCGAGCCTCTGCGGCTTGACGGCATGCGACTTGGGTATGTCAAGAGGTGCGCTCGTGAATGGTAACGTCTAAATGTCGGCAAGTCGATGTTTCCCGGTAGAAAATGATTCGAGTGCGCTTGTCGCGCGCCTAGGGATTGGCGGGCTAATGCGATTCGGCCGTTTCAGGAATTTGAGCCCGTAAGCGTCTCGATTCCACGCCGGCGATGGCGAAAAGCGTACAGCGGTTCGGATTTAGTTACGGAAAGTATGCGCGACCCGGATATATGCATATAAATTGGTTGTCGTGCGAGGAACGTGGACCGGCGAGTGCGCGCATTAACAAACTTGAATTTGATCCATTATAATGTGGACTGCACGAGTGGCGGGATAATTAAATGCTCTCGCCGGCTATGAAAAAGGTGAGGTTGACGGGGGGAGAAATAGTGTGACACACGAGGGATGGGGGTGGATATTCGATGGCGAGGCCGACCCGGTGGGCCAATTAATACTTCACTACGATAAATTTCGAATCGTTTGAGACCGTTCGGCTAGGAGCCTGCCCGCGGAGGGTGCAAAATATTAATACCCTCCGGTGGCCCGGCTACCCGCGAATGCAGTGGCAAATAAATCAGCAACGAGCAGTCCTACTTGAACAGTGCACAATTAGGGTAGCTCACCTTCAACATGCGTTAACGACACGATGATCACTTTTCACGTCGACGGAAAATCTCTTCGGACGAGCATTAGCGCTAAAAATTACACCACCCTGTATCCTGACAGCTACCAAAATATCCTGAAACAAACTGATCTCAACTACCCACGCGATGTGAGCAACCTTCCAGCCTCGAAGTATCTCATCCTACCTCACTCATTCTAGTTAACGTTCCGCTCGTTCCTAATGCGCATCCCGGCAGAGAGCAGAATGCGAGAGCAACATAATGCACTCGCGCCCCGAAATACTCGACGGCAGGGCCTGTTTCGAGAAGGAATTGTTTGTCGCCGTGAAACATGGATGGCTCGGGCGCAATAATTTATTTGGCGCAGCGCGCACGCAGTCCTGCCTTCGCGGCCGCCGGTCGTGACTTATAGATTAGTTGCACTTTATGCCCGTTGCCAGGGAGGTGGGCCACAGGGGCCAGTGCGGGGGAGGGAGGAGGACGCGTATCACCGAGAAACGGGGTCGTTGGACGTACGTGCCACCCCCGCGATTTACGTTTCAGCTCCGGCCAGGACAGGAGAGTATCCGTACGCACGGTAAATCCCCACGCCCTATCCTTTCGTCCGACTGTTCCGTCCATTCCGTCCGTCCGTCCGTCCGTCCGTTCGTTTGTTCGTTCACCTAACCGTACGTACGGTACGTTTGTCGCAATGTAAACGGAGCGCCCCTGCTATTTGCGAGATCACGCGGAACGGATCCGTAATATCCGCACGCGATACGTGCCAGTTAAGGAACGCTTTCGGAAAGCACAGTGGTTACACTGGCACGTTTCTTCTTCCATTCCTTCCATTCCTTCCTTTCCCCGCTTCATTCTCTCGTCTCGCTCTTTCCTTTGATTTGTCTGCTGATTTTTTTTTCTTCCCTGTGTCCTCTTTCCGCACTGCCGCGGGACGGAGCTTAAGACCTTTATTCCGTATTCCCTTTCGTGCCAAAGCCGGGGTGGGTTCTTCTTGACTCTTACGAGGACGCCGGTCTTTGTGCGCTTTATTCTGTTTCAGGTCAGTGGCGTTAGACAGGATCTCGTGACCTGATAGGCGTGTAGGTTTTATAATTCGTTAGTTATGGTAAGCTAAGCGCGCTGGAAGTTTTGCGGTCGGACCTTCTTGGTTTTAGAGCTTGTGGCGGGCTCGATGTTTAGGTATCGCTGACCCGTCGCATCGTATCGATGTTCACCCCTCCTCCTTTCGCTCCCACCCCCGCGTCGATAATAACCGTTGCGCACCTCGGATCACTCGCGCGTCCGGTGTATTCGCGACTTTCACCCCCAGCACCGTTTCGTCACATTCCGGAATAATCAACGTTTCCGATTTCCTCTTCGCTCACATTACACATCTTTTATTCTAATTCTCCCCAGTTCCATATTTCTACCCGAACACCCATGTCTTCCAAATAAAAGAAACGGACCCGGAATGCAACAAATTCTGAATCTCGTCCGAAAATCTACCTTCTACATCCGCAAAGAAAGCAGCACGCAAGGTGCAATTTTCGTCGGATGTAGAAAGGGGCTTGGTTCGTTCGCGGTTAAAGGGAAATTCCTTGGGAAAATGGCCGGGGCGCGATATCGTTCGCCGACGTGCGCCGCCATCTAATTACCAGCGTTTCGCAAGCGCTCCGCCGGGCGCGTGTAAGATTACACGTACGTACAATACATTTACGGACTCGTTCCCTATCGCGACCCCGGCTAGCTTCCGTATCTCCGTACCTCCGGGATCCTCCCCCCTCCTCCTCCTTCGTCCACCATCCCGTGTCAGGTGCGCCGCTTTGCCGGCGCGGGTATAGGATTTCAATCGATGGGCCGATTACGCCATCGCGATAATTAATTGAATCGAAATTACGTCGATCCGGCCACGACCTCCCGCCGCGACGGAGGCGATGACGGCTGCTGAATAAGGGATGTCGAACGAGATAAGGCAGAAGGGGGTGGGGGGGGGGGATGAAAGAGGGTGGAGCGGGTTAAGGGTCGAAGTGGGAGAGTAGGGTTGAAAAGGAGATCGAGGGTGTCTTCCAAGCTTCTCCGCGTCGCTCGACTCGCCCTAGGGCTAATAATCATCTCGCTCGATTAGTCGAAGTGCGCCGATGCACTTTGTTCCGGATCGATCTTCGACACTCGACACGCGCCTCGAGCGATTAATTGCCATTGGATAAGGAACGGGAAAGGGTGAGGGGCTCAAGCGGATGAAGCGGACTGAGAGAAAGGGTAGGAGAGGCACGTGGAGGCATTTATAATGTCGGGCCGTTTGAGGCCGGACGGAAAGGGACGCCGAGCGTCGATTGCACGCTCTTCAGCTTTTGTGCCCGACCGGCGCCGTGACGGATGCGGCAAAACTGTGCAGAGCTGCCTTCAGGTGTTCCACGCTCGAAGTTGAAGTCGCGTTTTAACCCCGCGCGCTAAACAAACGTCACCGGGCGTTCATCGGCTTTTCTTCCGGCCTAGCCTCTTGCCAGCGACTGTTTTTCCTGGGACGCGCTTATTACGAGCTGCCCTCCGGCCATTGCGCTTCGTCCGACCAGCATTTTGAACGACGAACGTCGCGCACGTTGAAATACAACGCTCGACGAGTCAACGTCCACCTTTGTCCGGCTTTGTCCCGCTCCAGGCGTCGGACGCCATTTTTCGCTTTGCACTCGACGTCTGCCAAAGTTGACTCTGTATTCCTTTTCCGTTCGATTGCCCAGGGCTCGATTAGCCGTTTATTAACCGTGCCGAGGTGAATGCCAGCTCTAATCGGCAAGCTAAAGCGCGAGCGGCGACTTTGTTTGCGCGATGCGCAGCTTGTTTCGATTGGAGGCGAATTTCCGGCGAAACAAGCGGGCAACGATTGAATTCGAGTAATCGTTCCGTTCGCGCGACGAGCGTCGATCTCCCGATGTTTATTCATCGTCTCTATTTACGATCGCAGTGGCCCCCGGCGATCGTTTTGACATTTTGCCGCGATAAGGTACGCCGGCTTGGCGAGCTTGTTGCACTCTGTCTCTGTCTCTCTTCATCCTCCATCTTTCTCTCTCACTCTAGGCACGACCGTTTCGCTTTCCGCGCATCGGAACGGACAATCTAATTGTTCCGGCCGCGGGCTATCCCGCTGTTTTTCATCAGCTGCATTATCTTATCGGAATCCCGCACAGAATTCGAAATTACGACTTCCTTCCGCCGGCAGACAAACGTTGCAATCCTCATCAGCCTCCAGACTGATCGGTCGTGAACTTCGCCACTTTCGCGATACTATTATTTGCCGACGTCGCACGTGTTCAAACTCGGCAAGGTATACTCAGATACGGGAACGTCCACCGTATCAGCAGCCACTGTTGTCACTGCAATTTTGAGCTTACCCCGCGCAACCCTTTAATATTGTAAGCCATCAGAGCGGCGACAAAGGGTATCACTCTCGCAGCCCGTCGCCCGGAGCTGAACCCTGAGGCGGGAAAGTAAGCCGGTTTTGTCGTCAAGTCGGCCAGCGCAATATACGCGCCGCGAGGAGAGCGGCGAGGATTCTCCGTCGCAGACGGCGGCTTAATTTTGCAGAAACTCGGCCCGCAAGCCCCGGCGCGTCTTTGACCGTTCGACCAGACGCGACTAACGACGTCCCCCCAGCTGTCCACCCCCTCCCCGTCACCCGGGCGAAGCCGACGCACGCCCCTGCCGGTTCATTTTTCTCCGGGACCGTTCCTCGGACAAATTAAGTTTCGCCTCCGTATTCTTCGCGTGGGCGAAAAGTTCGCGAGAAGGCTCATTCGTCGTCGCTTTGTTCAGCTCCGGCTGTATTCTCCTCTTCTCAACGCCACTTCTCGACTCCCTTCCTTCTACGCCGACCTACGCTTAAAGTTGGATAGATTTCTCGGAGTCGATTCCTTCGCCTTCGCTCGTGTCGCACTTATTCTTCCGAGCCTTAATTCTCCGACATCTATCTCGTTGATCTTGCTCATTTCTAAGGCTAGCGCAGGATTTCATTAATTTGCTGCAATTCTTCGGCGTCCGCTTGAGTCGCGTGTCAGGTTGGCTACCTTTGTCTAGGCGTGCGCGAAAACTGTGGCGCACGTTAATTCTCTTCACCTCTGGCACTCTCCTTCGTCGGGAAAGCAGGCCGTGCGCCTCTCGTTATTCCCCGTTCGCGGCATTATTATTCGTCGGCCGTTTAAGGCTTCACCCCGGTCGCGTTTGCGCGGCAGCCAACTACTTACCGGCCCGCCTTTGTACTTCTTTAAATTGAGTCCGCGCAATTCAACCCCGCTGAATTGACCGGCGTGGGTAATTTTTTTCATCCCCGCCCACCGTCGGAAGTCTCGGAGTTCCATTCTGAGCGCGGGACAGCCTCTCCAATCTTCGTGCAGCTCCGTACTATCGCTGGTTCGCGTCGGAGATATCGTAGGCGTTACTACTGTCACTCATAGAATCTGCTCGTTGCGCGCCGGATGCTGGCGCTTCGCGGAAATTCGTTGGCCTTGAGCATCGAAGGGTGATGCAATTCGTTTGCGAGGCAAGGTAGGCTACCGACATAACTCTGTTTCGCGTATCGAGATGCCTACCTAGGTTATCTTCCTTATCCGAGTGTTCGTCTGGCACGATTCTTCCGAACGCCCACCTAACGACGTTTTCAGCCTTAAGGTCGCTTCTCGAGCCTATCCGTACGGAAGCGCATGTCGTCGGGAAGAAAATTTACCGGCGGAATTACGGTGTGATTCACGCAAATATTCACGCGGACCTAGACTTCCGATAAATACTCCAGCTTACACTCTCTTGATCGTGAATATATCGACTAGGAACGAAACACTATTTCTTATACTCGAGCCTGCTTTGTACACCGCACGGTCGGTTTCCCTGTTACATCCCCCCATCGTTACCGTTGCTCGCCATCTGTCAAGAGGCGCGCGCGTCGTTTTTCACGCGGTCGGACTCGACTAACGACGCCTTCACACTCTCTCAAATTGACCCAGGGCGCCGCGGGCGAGTATCGCTAAACGAGGCATCGAGCCAGAAGTAATTCCGTACGCGGCAGACAATAAAGTAAAGTGGTCGAGCTTCGGAAGGAGGTGAGGGAGCCGTTCGCAAACGGTGCGAAACGGAGTGTAACGCGGATATGGCCGAGAAGCGAGGTAAGAGCCGAATGGGAGCCCGGCAAGAAACGGTCGGGAGGCGTAATAGGAGCTTGGGGCATAACTGTTATATCGGGCAAATCGCTCGGATGGATATCAGGCATCCAATCGAACGCTCGCGACATATCGTGTTTACTCGGGCGTCGGGACGGGATCGAAGGAAATGCACAATAAAACGTCCTCCGACTCACGGGCGTCACCCTCCTCGTCGAGTATCACCCACCTCAACCCTACAACCCCTCCGCAAACCCCTCCCAGCCCCTTCCTCCCGATCGCCGTGCATTTCAACTCAGTCCTCCCAGCATCGATGCCGCGACTTCCCGCGACATTTCCGCAAACTTTCACATGATTTTTTTCTCGGCCAAGGTGAAATCTGCCGTAGGCATTATGACCCTCGCAACCCCTCGTTACTTCAACCCCCCTCGAAACTCGCTCCGACCGCGGACAGTCGCGCCCCTTTCTTCGCGTCCAAGAATGCAAACCACGCGCGACGCTTGCAACGAACCGAATTCCTGCCGGCGTCGTAAACCAGGATGAATTTCCTTCTAACCCGGCCGTTTCGTGCGGCGGATTATATGATTTAGCGTGAAAGTGTTTAATCAGAAGACTCGGCTGGTTTACGCGCTCCCTTTAAACGACGTCCCAGCCGCGAGAAGGTACAGGACGGAAAATATTAACGCGATCACTGCCTTCATCCTCGCGACGTCTTCTGAGTAATGAAATTCCATTAAGCGCAAGGTGTTCCAGCTAGTCGTCACCTAACCGACGTTACACGCAAGGCTGAAAATCCGAGATTAATCTGTCGAGGTGTTAAAAATCTGCTTCCTCGAGCCGGCAAAGAGGGCCGAGGCTCTGATAACAGGAAGTCGAGTCAGACAAGTTCGCTTTCATTGCGGCCCTGCCAATGAGCATCCACCGGATCCTTTTCACTATCCGTGTCGAAGATCAGCCTCCGACGCGCTCTCCGGATGGCTTTCCCGGTAATGTCATAAGCGAGGAAACGATAAGTTCCCCCCCCCCCCCCCCCCCCGTGTCGAACGAGTTCGAAGAATAATACCTGGGACGACGATTTCCTCGAAGTGGGACCTGGGGACGATTCGAGGAGAGTTACATTCGCGATCTGGCCGGGGCACGCCAGGCTCGCGCAAATAGAATGCCGAGAATGCCGACGCGTAATGTGTTAGCCTGATAAACCGATTATGAGGACTGCCCGAGCGATGGTAGCTACTAATTGGCCAATTTGTCGATTAAGGCCACTCCGCGCGGCAAACGGAACGTTTCTGATAGATAGACGGGGCACGCACACAGCGCCGGACGCGTATATTTATCTAATTATTGGGGAGATTGCAGAGTAGGAGTGACAGAGAGACAGTGAGAAAGAGAGAGAGAGAGAGAGAGAGAGAGAGAGAGAGAGAGAGGAAAGGGGGAGAAATAGAACCTTCGCCGTTGTCGAAGGTACGTCCACGGTAAAACGTTTGATGGTCAAAGCCGTCGTAACTGGCAGCTCTCGTTCGCTAAAAATTGTTGTCTTTCGATGCGTCAATACGCACGACCGAGTTTTATCCCCTGCTCTAACGCATACCGTTGCGCACTCGCGCTCGCGCGCGCACCCTGACGCGCCCGTTGACGTCATTAAACCGCCGATGTCGACATTTAATCATGGCCGCGGAAGGATAACGCGGGGAATCTCGTAAAGTTTGCGCAGCGTCACTAAGCCAGGGCCGACGAAAAAAGAAACGAGAGGGAGAGACAGAGAGTAAGCAAGCGAGAGAGAGAGAGAGAGAGAGGCAGAGAGTAAAACGAAACTGCCTGATGCGAAAGTTTGATGAGATTCGAGATTTTCCGCGCGAAACTTGTTTCCAGATTAATCGTCCGTGCGCTGTCCACTCCCGCTATTTTCCGTTATTCCGCATTATTTTGCCCCATTTCTCGTTGCGCAGCACTCGCTCTCGCGTGCCCGTACCTGGGAATAACGTCGCTTCGACGAAAGCGGGGCGGGTAAAAAAAATTGAGGGCGTCTTTACGTCGTTGCCGGGTACGCAAGGCAATAACTTCGAATTCAATCATCGATACGATTCGAGCCGCCAGAGCGCGTTTCCGCGAATTCGATTCGATCTCATTTGCCGTTCTCGGGCGTCATGCGACAGAATTGAAACTTCAGTTGCCTACCCGCTCCGAGCGCGCCTCGCTCATTGGCTCGGCGCCGACATTATACGACCGGCGTTCTTTATCTTTCGATTCTCGATGAAACTCGCAGCTCGCGGCGGTGATTAACCGACTTTGAATTTTCATCGGCTCGTAAACTCGCCGAGAAGTGCTTCGAGCTACGTCGCGTCTTTTCGGATTCGCATCCCGTAGACTCGGGTAGGATGGGCTTTGATTCGACAAAGAGAAGTCGTTGCCCGATCCGGAAGCAGACGAGTGGATTAAGTAATACCGTTAACGTTGTATCGCTGGCGGCGTAATTAAATATCCTCTTGCCGCCGATGAAGCAAAAAGCGTGAAACTTGGCCGGTAACGTTGAAAAATTAGCAATCCGCGTCTGAGTGGCGCTCCGAGGCTGATTATGCCACGCTAATGAGTTTACTCCCTCGATCCTTGTGCGGATGCGTCGTACAAATTTTTCCACCCTGCGAACGTTCCCGACACTCGAATCCGATGACGTACTCGGCTAATCGTGACTCTTCGTCAGTTGGGAAAATCGAACGCGGGGACACGAAAATTAAATTTGCTGCCTGCCCCCGTATCGGGCAAGCAGCTGATTTTGCCGTGGCAGCCGAGACCTTTGCCTTACGTCTACCCCCGTATTGAATTTCGGCCGGCGTAATGGTGCGGCAAATTTCGCCTGAGACACCGTGATGCCGCGCACCACGACGACGACGACGACGACGACGACGACGACGATGCACGGGGGCCACCTAATTGCACGAGCTGCGCATCGCCCTTAGGCCTAGAGCCCATCGGCAACGATGCTTTCAGGCTCCCTAAATGCCCGTACGTTTCGCGATCTAATAATTCGAAGACGCGTCACAGAGGAGAAGACCTATACCTCGTGCGCCCGTGCCTGCGCGCTTTGAGGCTAATTGTAAAATTTGTTTATTCCATTAACGGCGCCAGTGCATTAACCGGTTTATTTTCAAGCTACGTGTCATTTGCATTATGCCGCCGGGGTGGGTTCGGACGTCGAGTCTCGTTTAAAAAGACGCCGACGCCTGCAGCGGCAGTCGGCCGAGGCGTGTACTCGCGCGGCTATACACGCGAATATACACGCGTGTCGCTGAGAGAGGCTCGACGACTAGTGGGAACCGCACGAACGCTGATCTTTCTCTCTCTCTCGCGAGCACCGCAGGCCGACGATTATACGAACAAACGCGAACTCGTTCTCCCCAGCGTTAAAAGCAGCGTAATATTGGCTGAACGCAAACGTTCCGCTCTTCGATTTATTTCGTTCCCCCGCACCCACGCCGGAACTCCCCCCCGGGGATCCCGCGCGCGGCTAATCCTTTTTTCCGGGGCGCGGATCAGCGAACAATCGAATATAGATGAGCTGTAACGCGGATGGGAATAGATATTGTTCAATCGGAGAAAATCATTCGATCTTGCCGCACGAGCGGACGTCATGAATGGTAACGCGGGCTGGAACGCGAATCGGAATGCGGAGAGAAACGCTTTCCAGACGCCGGCGGCGCGATAATTATATCGTAGCAAACATTGGTAAAGCTCGGGCGAAACAACCGGCAACGGTAAATGCTGCCGAAAAGGGATCCGCAACGGCCACCGTGGCCGTTAATTGCACTTGGCCCTGGGCGCGTGTATACCGCGTGTACAAACGCGTGTACGACTGCGTGTACAAACGTATTTTCCAGGACGTCACAAACGGCCGCGCCAATATTTTGCGACGCAACACTGCAAATTATGGTGGCCAGGTGCATTGCTCTCGGCTGGTAGAGACGCAGGAAGCTTCGTCCTACTTACTCTGGGGCTAGTGGCTGCGATCGGAAAGTTTTCGGCCGGAGAGCGTGTAACTCTTCAAGGTAGACGCTACCCAGTCGAGACTTGTTGCGGTGCGTTCGCAAGCGTGTATAAACGCATTTTCCAGTACGTTCAAACGGCCGCGCCAATATTTTGCGACGCAACACTGCAAATTATGGTCACCAGGTGCAGTGCTTTCGGCCGGTAGAGACAAAGGAAGCTTCGTCCTACTTACCCTGAAGCTAGTGGCTGCGATCGGAAAGTTTTCGGCCGGGGAGCGTGTATCTCTTCAAGGTAGAGGCTCCCCAGTCGAGACTTGTTGCAGTACGCTCGCGAGCGTCTATAAACACATTTTGCAGGACGTTCAAACGGCCGCGCCAATATTTTGCGACGCAACACTGCAAATTATAGTGGCCAGGTACACTGCTTTCGGCCTGTAGAGACGGAGGAAGCTTCGTCCTACTTACCCTGAAGCTAGTGGCTGCGATCGGAAAGTTTTCGGCCGGGGAGCGTGTATCTCTTCAAGGTAGAGGCTCCCCAGTCGAGACTTGTTGCGGTGCGCTCGCGAGCGCGAACTTTCGGACGCCGCGAGTAATGAACCTTTGTACGTGCGGTGGAGCTTGCGGTAGGCTTGCAGCGATGCCTGTTGAATGGGAAGCTCGTATCATGCGAAGGGCCGACGATTGCGCTAAAGAGACGAAAGTTGGTTTTACGTAACGCCGAGGGCTTAGCGACTTGCGCAACATATGAGTCGTTGCGTAAATTCTTCGATTACGCAATCGACTGGAACGCCTTGATTGGAATCAAGACGTTTCCGTCGCCGATGATGCTCGGGATGAAATTGGCGTGCTGTCTCGGACAGGGGAAGATTTTTGGGGCTGGTATCTGTCACGATACCTTACCGTGTCTTCCATGACGGCGTTACGTAAACGGCGTGAGCCACCCGTGACGCTGTAATTACGTAAGCATTACGAAACCTTTGTCGCGAGACTGTGTACTCTCACGCTTAAGAAACAGACGCTGAGCGAGATGTACGCAGACAAAGCGTTAGAAAAATGGGATGTCGATTGGATTCATGAATCGGTTCTCATTCGCTTCATCGTTCGATTCATTAGTCATCGCATCTTTTATTGTTACAACCCCCATCTACGTCTCGCCCTTAACCATCCCTCCTTCTCTCCGCATCGCTCGTAAAGCCAGACGTAACGGAGACCGTAAAGTGGCAACGGAGGTTGGTGAGACCTAAAAGCGTAACACTCAAGATCGGAACGCAGAAAACAACCGGTTCCCGGCCATTTAACCCATATTTTCGACAAGCCCCGCGGCCGACCCTCTATTCTCGGCTCGTAATCACATTCCTCCCTCGGATCGTTTAAATTCAGCCTCCGAGTCATGACGGCGTTCCGAAAACTGCATACGTCCCGCCTCTCACCCCCTCTTCCCCCTCCTCTGTCCCTCCACTCCCCCGACTCTCCACCACCGACCACGGCCTTTCTTCGTGCACAATTCAGAAGGACAATCCGTTGACCCCGACGGACATGTCGCTTTCGGCGGCCTGTATGGGCGCTTTCAAACGCGAAGCCCGATATGGCCGTTGCTCCCGTTCTCTGCCTACGCAATCGAGCTTTCGGTTCCGCTGCCCGGACTCCGGTCCGGAGTTTAACGACATGCACTTTTAGCACAGTGCCGCCGAATGGACCATAAAAACGTGTCCCGCGTTGACCATCGCTGGCCGGCAATGAAGCGGACACTTTCTGCTCGTTCTGCTTCGGACCACGGCTCGTCCCTTCGACCTGGGCGGAGAGGAAAATTGCGAAGAATAAATACATCACTCCTAAGAGGTACACAGGAGTCCAAGACGACGTTATGAAATCGATAAGCGACGTCCCTCGCGGGGAAGAGCCTCTCAATCTGACGTGGCGCTTGTTTTATGGGACAAAGATGAGAGGCTTCGTTCGGTCTCGTTTCTGAGGACTGGACGATTAAAACGAGTGGTTGATTTGCATATGAAAGTTGCTCTGGCCGAAACTGCAACGGCTCTTATCGATTCGCGGGGTGCGAAGTGTCGGTGAGAAGAGGGCAGTGATGAAAATGAACATCGGCGAAGGTATGGTAATTGGTAGGGTACGCTGGGACAGCGAGCGGTAAAAATCTTACGACGTCGGAATTTATATCCGTCCACCCCCGTTAAGTTCGTTTACTACCCCTCAGTAGTAGTATACAGTGCTGGACAATTAGCGACGCGAATTATATTTTGCCCGCCCGCACGTGTTAAATCTGTTTATGGTGTGAGGCTGCGGGGGCAGAATTTCATCAAAAAGTACGAACATTTTGTGTCGAACAATTGTCCTGGTTCTCTGAGTGGCGGCCATTGTTTCGCCAGTTTTCAAACTCCTATTCGCGGCTGGGTGTAAATTTGCGTTAGCATTACACTAAACGCCTAGATTGGTTAGATAGGTTAGAACTCAATAGCTGTATTTGAATCGAGCACAGTTTCTAATACCCTAAAGTGTGGTGCACAACTGTCTTCTTCACCGACTTTCAAGCTGTATGCACATAAGTGCACCTGAGACCTGCTGAACGAATTTCCTGCCAAGCCGATAAGTCACGCATTATCGCAGCGCTTAACATTTCGCCCAAATCAGAACGATTTGACGGACAGCCCAATCGAGCCAAACTGTCGTGAGAGAGGTTGCAGGTCGCTGCATTTCGATTAATTGTTCCACCGACCGACTACGCCGTCGGCTGTGTTTTAAATTGAGACATTTCGCCCGGCAAGTTGGCAGTCGGAATTTCGGCGCCCGCGAAAATGTTGGACAGTTTAGCGATACAGTGCATACGTTCAGCGGCTAATCGACTTTTAGTAAATTCGGCGCAACATGAAAACTCGCACAGCGGTAAAGTATGAAGGGTTGAAGACTGATAGGAAGAAGATTAAGACAGACCGGCGATTATAGAAGTATAAGTAATACAACGATGTAGACATGCAGTTTCTGATAAGTCGACACATTTAAATGATCGCATGCAGCCAGAATGCCACTTAGGAATGTAGCAGTACAATCGGCACTCTATGGACAATTACGCGATTCTCGACTGATTCTTAGCCATCATATATAGCCGATAAACCGTGATCACACATAGTTGCATCCTGCAATATCTTCAACTCTCGCCGTTACCGGTAGGAAGCACTATTTCCCCTAATTTCCTTGGGCCCCGAGTACAATCTGCGATTGTGCTCTTAATATCCTCCGCGTCCTCGTGTGGGCTTCATCATGAGAACAGAGTGCCTACATATCGGCGCATATGCGATCGAAATATGAATCTCGTACGTATTAGCAGCTTCGATTTCCTCCGCTGAAGTACACCTAACCTGGGCCAAACCCTAGGCTCCCTCGTACCTTGAACAACTCATATTATCCGGACCTACCCTCCATTGTTGTTCTTCACCTCCCTCCTCCCCTCACGGTCAGAGATGGAAGCAGACCGAGCGCAGAAAATTACAGCGAATGCGAAGTGCGCTTGCCTGCGAGCGCTTCTGCGTATTCTCAATTTGCAAGGAACAACAGATTGAATTATTCACTATAGGCTACCATCCGATACGTACTCGTACTTCCGCACTCGCCGCGGAAGCCAGAACAAATGTTCCCTGCGAACAAATAGCTGTAATTTTTTCTCTCTTTGCCTCTTTTTTCATTCCGTCCTCTCTCTCTCTCTCTCTCTCTCTCTCTCTCTCTCTCTGTCTCTGTCTCCCTCACTCGCTCTCTACGTCTCTGTGTGTCATCCACGTTCGCGATCGATGACGGCTAATTGACAATTTGTTATCGTATTTCATTGAACGGTTATTGAATGCGCCTCCGATACGCCTTCTACCGCCTATCGCTAACTATCGGAGGACTGATTTATCGGCAGTCGTCCCCGTTCGTAACATATCTGTTAGAGTTACGAATGCCTTCGGTGTCGCTGTCGACTCGATCATATTTCCTCGAGCGAACGCGACGCGCAAATTCACGCAAACCGTTTTCCTCCGTTCCGGCCCGCATCTCGAAAGCGTGTCGAAAGAGTGTCGTGGCCCAAAGACTCTGTTTCATGTTCCGGCGCAATCTGATCCGGCGGCCACGATAACGTCGTACCGTGAAAAATACATACGTTATGCGTGCCGAAAGTACGCGCCGACACACTTTTCACCCTCTTTCCGTTCACGCGAATGGGACGTATCGTAGGCATACGCTAACGTGGCCCGAGTTATTTCGCGTGTCCCCAAGTGCCTTCTCATATCACGGGCGATGTGTCCGGAACGCTTTATCTGCGGCACGAACATTATATTCTTCCTTTGTCCGTCTCTCTTCAACTCCTTGCGGCTCGTACGGTCGATTATCACGGAATTCATGTAATAAGTCCGGCTAATTTGCAAAATCGGGCAATAAAGAAAC
The DNA here is from genome assembly GCA_914767735.1 of Anoplius nigerrimus. Classification (NCBI taxonomy): domain Eukaryota; kingdom Metazoa; phylum Arthropoda; class Insecta; order Hymenoptera; family Pompilidae; genus Anoplius; species Anoplius nigerrimus. Next base: position 7,758,725 of record OU612080.1, read on the forward strand.
AGCGTCGCCCGATAAAGTCGGCCTTGAACGTCACGGAATCGTAGGGGAGAAAATGAAGAAGCGGTTGAAATCGAAAGGTTACTCGCCTGTCGCGGATTTAATTGCAGGCCGCGCGCGCGTTCGGATTATATTCCGCGGAATCGATCGGAGAGTCAGAAACAGGTACGCAGTGGACGGATCGCGAGTTAGATAGTTCTCTCTCACCCCCTCCTCCCCCCTTCTCTCTCTCTCCCTCTCTCTCTCTGTCCTTTCGACATTCCCGGAAAAGTGATGTCGCGACATTCGGAGTTTCAGGGCGGGAAAGCGGGAGGGCGTCTATTAATTCCTGCGGAACGTTCAGCTTGAAACGGCGCTTTATAACTTCCTGCCATTGAGGCGACACGCTGTCAAAGGGGAGAATATGGCGGTATGCCCTCTTGGCTCAGGGTCGGAGCCGCGTATCGCGGCAATCTTAATTAGACGTCCCGGGCTGTCTTCGGGACATTTAAAGCGGACAAACAATTCGTTCAAGGCCGATCGCCGCAGGATAAAAGATCGTTCGCCGTCGGAATGCACCGTTCGGCCTCGAGGATACCTTTTAACTGCTTAATTTCGTCCCCCCACCCAACGTTACCGATGTCGACCTAAGACTTGAGACAACGATCGCGACCTGCGAAAGCTTTATTGAGACGTACGTCGAACGAATTCCTCTTTCAAGTTACGCGATCTACAAGGGACTTTTTCGCAGAGTTAACCTCCTCGAAGTCGGCAAAGTGTCCTGGCCGTGTTAAAGAGAGGATCCGTGTCTCTTTTCCAGTCGGACGACACTGTTTACGCGGACGTTCGTTAGGCACGTGCAAACTGCACCGTCGCCGTTCTGGGACTCGAGGACGACCGTAATCGGCCGGTGTCGAAAGTCGTTGACGGTGGGCGTGAGGGTGGAAGGGTTGGCGGCAGAAGGGGGTGGAGGGAAAAAAAGGACGGCGAACATTTGATATTTCGTTTCGGTGGGCGGATCCGTGAGTTCTGCTCGCGCTGCTCAGAGTATCGACCCGTGAAAGGCAGCTTCCACCAGCGACCTCGCCCCTAACTGCGAACTACCCCCCTTCGTCACAATGACGAAACTCGAAGTCCACCTTCTCTCCCGCGCCCGTACCTTTCCTTACGCCCTCGCGTCGTGCGTCTCAAGTTCATGGTTTATGTATATGCCGACCGGGGGCCGTCTGTGTAAGTGACCCGAATCCACGAGACCGTCCAGTCGACGAATCAAGCTTATTCGCTCTTGATCATGAGCGAAGTATGATTCTGGTTCGTTATTAAGTACTTGTTTGGATGGCACGCGCATCCGTTGAGGTCGTGTTCTCGTGGCATGAAGATAGGTTGAAAGCGAGCAATGGGAGTAGATACCGAAGGGTTAAAACGATGTTTTGTACTTTGCGACTGTGTCGTGTTATGTAGGTGAAGGGTGAGTTTTGAAAACAGGTGGGAAATGGGGATCGTTGAGAGTTTCGGTTATGACATCGCTGATATGTTCATTGTCAACGTCTTTCAAGTGGAAGGCAGTCAGTTATGGGGAAAACGCACATTTTTCGCTGGTTTTGGAGATATTTTTCGCTGTATGTTCGAAAGTTTTGCAGTTGGAAAACTCTGGTTGCGATTTTTAGAATTCAGCTTCGATTCCTTTTCATATTATATAGGAATAATTGGGTATAAATGTTGTATGTGGGGTACAGGCGACGAAATGTCTAATTTCTTTTCGTTTTGAACACATTTTTGACTGTATCTCCGGAAATATTGCACTCAGAAGGCTCCGGTTGTGCATTTTGTGATCCTCGTTTGATCCTCTTTCAGTATGCACATCCACAAGTCGACCAAAGTACTTTTAATTTTTACCCATTTTTCGACCCCCATTTTTTCGATGGTTTTTTGGCTGTAACTCCGAAACAAATGCGAATTTCGACCAACGGCAAACGGCTCCCTGAATTATTTGTGACCCCCTACAAGGTAGCAAAAGGACGATCCGTTCCGCCGACCTTCGATTTTTCGCAAAAATGAGAAGGGGTACCCCTTAAAAAATTCGCAATTTTTTAAATCGTCTGTAACTTTTGAACCAGCGATTAAAACCTATGATAATCATACATTTTCTTAAAGCTTTTGACGCGTACTTTCGGATAGGACCATCGGCGAAAGTCGATCTTTAAAAAAAATTTTTTTCACCTCCTGAAAATGGCTGTATCTCCGAAACGATTAGAAATTCGGAATTTTGCTTACGACCATCTTTTAGGGCAAATTAAAATCTATAGGATAGGGTAGTAAATAATCGAAAATAAGACCAAATCTTTTTCGTCTATTTTGGGCCATTTTTAGAGTTTTATCATGTTTTAATAGGTGCATATAGTGCCAATGTATCCTCCCATGCTCCCTCATTGCGATACAATAGCGATAAGCCAGTCAAACATCCCCCACGGTAGTGCCAAAATGGGCCAATATCGACTAAAACACGAAACAGCACCCAAATTGTGCACAATACAACGTACGTCAACGTAAATCTATCTCAAGTAACGCAAAATTATATAAATTAGTACAAAAGTATACGAAATGTACCGTAGGTACGCGTATTTGAGCGTACAAATTCTAAACACAGTCAAAAGAACACGAGCTGCAGCGCAAAAATTGCGATAGTTGCGTGCAGACGGCAAAAAGTAAATATAACGTATCCATTCACTGCGATGCCCAGACCGCAACCAATATCCAATATTTACATATCTAACTCTCTTTCTGCCGCTCTTATTTACTGATTTGTACCATTGTTATTGACGGTGATATATCATCAGCCTATCTATCTATGACGGATCAGTCCACCGCTCTTCGGTTACGCTCGCCATCCCCGATTGGTCCGATCGACTTTTAATTCGCAAATTGCTCCTTCGCCGGACCGGCTTAAGTTTCGAGTCCTTAATCTGCAGCCCGTCGCGCGAGTGACCCGAATCCCGGCATAATAATCTTCCGAGCGGGAGGTCTCGACTACCGTCTTAAGACAGAAACATATTTTACTCCTTCCGCCCGTCGCGAAACGTTTCACTTACAAACTCAAACTTCGAAAAGATGCATCGAATAGTTTCTGCGCCATTTTCTCCCTCCTCCACTACCCTTCTCACTCCCTCCATCGCCGTTATACGAAATACTTTTTATACTGCGCCATATTTCTCCTGCCAATTTCGCGCAAATTTAAGCTCATAATTTATGCAACAGCGTGTGCGCACATGAGCGAGCGTACGAGTGACCCGAATCCGCGAATAATGCCACTCTCGGCAAGTGGCTGGAGCAATCATTTAAGATCGAAATATACGTAAATCCCGTTCCAAGCCCTCAAAACTACAGGTTCACCTCCGTTAATAATCCTCGGCTAACAACGCGTGCGCTCCCATTGCGAAACTTCGCCGGAACAATAATATATCACAAACTGCCTTCGTTTCAGCGAACTGAGCGCAATCTCGGGGAAGAAAAATGTCTTGGGAAACGTTCATCTCGATCGCATCCATGCGAGAAATACGTCATACTGTCTAATTGTCGAACAACACGATCCGCGTTTGATTCATAAATCGTTCGTCCGTGATTAAGATCCAGATCATCAATTCCAGATAATTTTCAGCGAAAATTAGCTTTCGTCGTTGATTAACGTCGATGTAAATATTCTCGCGAGCATTCTCAACAATGCAACTAATCCATCCACCCTCGCAGAGAGCGATGGTGAATTTCCGTCTCACTGCGGACGAGTTCACACCCTGCATTATCCATAATATCGTCTTATAGCCAACAAACCACACAGGGCGTTGCTAATTCATCCGCGGGCGGCAAAACTCGTTCGCGGTCCTTGTATCATAATCAGGAGTTCGTCGACAACAGTTTGAAACTGCGATACAACGGGTTCAACGATCATTAAAGCTCACCTGCCGCGAAACAACCGCATCGACGTACTTGAGACGAGACGACTTCGCTCATTGATCCTTATTACGGGAATGACGCAGGATTCGCCGTTCGTTAGCTGGCTCCATCGAAAACCAAGAAGAGCGTGCGATAAGACGAAACAGAGCAAATAAGTAGGAGCAAAAGGACGAAGTCGATGGATAAGAAAGAAAAGGCGGCGAAGCATGCGTTCCTATTCCTTTATCAGAAACAGAACGTTGAGCGTTCGCTCGCAGAAAGACATTCGGCAAACTTTCCTTTATCCGTCAGTGTCGCCTCGAACGAACAAGATTCTCTCCTCCCTCTCTTTCTCTCTCTCTCTCTCTCTCTTTCTCTAATTCTCTCGACCAGCACGAGTCGCGCGTGCGTCGCAGAGAACGGCGTGGAAAACTATTCCGCATCGCAAATTCCGTCGACGCCCGCCGCGGGAGAAAAAAAGAGTTCTTAAAAGCTCTGTACGTCGTCTCGCCCCCCCCCCCTGCCACCCCTCACTCTCCGCATAGCCATGGCATTTCGACCGGATAATAAAGGACTCAGTGGCGAGAACGTCGTGGGACATGAACCGGGTACAGCTCCGGCAAACGTTCCATTATCATCGGACGCTCGCGGCGAACAATCGGTCATGTATTTTTCAAAGATCTCGCGTCCGTCGAGAGAAATATGTCCAATTAGGATCGGGGCCAGGGCCCTTTGTTTGCGACGAGGCGGAATCGACGGCAAGCACATAACGAGAACGAGGACAGAGAGAGTGAGAGAGAGAGAGAGAGAAGGAGAGAGAAAGAGAGAGTGGAGTATAATTATTAGTTCCGCGACGGTGGACTGCAGCCGTTATCAAGCTAGTTCCGAAAGTGAATAATAACGAGGATCCTTTCTCGCCGCTTACGCCAGCGAGACACTCTCCTCGCGCGACAGAGAATTGGCGTGGTACGAACAATGTGTCGCCTTTAATTAAAACGTCGACTTACGGTCCGGATCGGCGCGTCTTCCCACGACGGGGAGTCCGCCGAACGGAGTGAAGGAGAATGCGTAGGATGCACATTATTTCGACTATGCGAGATCCGTCCGCCGTCCATCCGACGTCCTCCGACGTCGGACGTCCCCTTCCTTCGGGCAGATATCGAACTGGGCCAAGGTCAGCAATAAATCTCTATCGCCGGCCGACATTAAAATGATGCGATTGATAATTAAATGGCAGCCAGCGGGTCTAGGGTCGAGTGGCTCGTACGTTCGTCGTACGTACCTTCCGCGATGCGCTCGAAGCTGCGCAGATCGCTCGACGCGACGACTGCCGGTCAACCTCATTGCGCATCCGTTGTGGAATTCTATGCAGAACGGAATGTATATAAAGCACGGGGAGGAAGAAATCTTCAAGGACTCTTTTGTAAGACCGCGATGTACTTGGTAGAATGAGGCGCAATGAGGGGAGAGAGTACGTTACTATTCTTCAAATCCAGACGACACGAGAGCTCAGGAGAGTAACGATTTACGAAATCACAGTTGACGGTAATGGGCGTAGTAGATTATCGGATTAAGCTTATTAAGCGTGACTTTAAATCGAGTGGTGGAGGATCTGAGGGCACACCGTTACAGCGGCAGCGTATAGAAACAGGTAATATAGGAATGATTCGAAATTAGTTGGGAATAGATGATACGGTGGACACAGGCTGGATTGCATGTGCAATTACAACATGCACCGTTCAGGCCCGAACAACGACAAACCGCATTAAATTGCGATTACTGGGATTACGTGGCCGAGTATCGGAGTTTTCCATCGGCTTATGTCGTCGGAGAACTGACCGGTGTGCGGACACGTGTGTTTGTGTGTGTGTACGGGCGTGTGTGTCGGCGAGTGTTGCGTGACGCGAGCTAAAACATTGGCCGACAGAGGGAATATATTACTGACTCGCTAAACAGAATCTCACTCGGCCCGTACGTCAGCCGGTCGGCCGTTAAGTGAAAAATGTCAGGACGCAGTCTGGCCTGTTTTACTCCCAGTACTTTCTCCCTGTCTCTCTCTCTCTCTCTCCAACTATAGTCGCTCGCTCAAGAGACTCTTGAATTTATAAATTCAATGTGCATGTTTTTACATGCCATGAATGCTAAGGGTTTTCGCGCTGCTTTCGGCGCGTTCTACGCCCGACTTGAGGGAAAAATGGGCCGAGTTTCGCCAGTTTCAGCAGGCCGTCGATAATTGCCGACGCTTTCCACGCAGAAAAATTTGCGCGTTAGTCGAACAGGGAGTATCGCGCCTTTCTACCCTCGAAACGCAATTCGTTCTGCGACTAAACGGATCGAATAGTGCCCTATCGTTGAATTGAGCCGATAAATGACTTTGCACACTTCGTCTAATATTCTTTACAACGCTAGGTGCGTCGTTAAAACACTCTCAACTCTCATGTAGAACGTTCGCATTCATATTCCTTCAGTCTCAACTCGCCCCAGAGGGCAGCAATGGTTTAATTTCTTCTTTCGTCACGGCAAATCCAGTTAATTCCTTTATGAAATCCTATGGGATCGTACTATTAAATCGTTACTAAACCTGAATTCTTTCTACACTGAACTATACGTGACGACTTACCTCATTCGGCATCAAACGTGATCCCATCGGCTCACGTTTTGCGCGCACGTTGGAATTGACCGAAAAACGCAACTGGGCCAAACGTGGGCCGCAATATTAATAAAATATCGAGGGCAATTAATTAAGCGACGGTACCCTTCCGTCCCTTCATCCCGCTCAATCCGCGATATAACCTGCCCAGCCCCCTCTTTCCACCCTGACGACCGTGCGACGATCATACGAGTTTAATGGGAGGCCGGAATTGGGAACGGAATCCGGCAACAACAAAACGTAAAATGCCAGAGCTCAAAGGGGGAAATCCGTTTTATTACGCCTAGCTGTCGGCGTTGTAACGAGGTCGCCCCGGCGTAATGCTACGAAAATATCAAAATCCCGCGTCCCCCAAACCGGTTTAAGCGAGCCTGACGCGAGGAAATAATGACGATCTCTTTCCCTCCCCGGCCGACAGACCGACAGACCGACAGACCGACGGAACGACGGAACGACGAACCGACGGACGGACAGACGGACGTCGGCGGTGGGGTAGGAAAGGTCGCGAACAATCTGGGTCAGGAGCGTGCGTCCACGCTTCTTCGACGATTCGCCGTCTCTCCTTCCCGCCGCTTCACGCCGGATTGAATATTCTAAAACTAATATTTCAGTCATTCGCCCCCGAGTTGAAAGCGCTTCGCTTCCAGGCTCTATTAGACGCCGAGAGTCTTCGATAGAGCATTAAACTCGAGTAGACGTTGATATCAGATATCATTTACCCTCTTCGAATCGGCGAATTGCTTTGAGCTTGCGTTCCTTGAGACGGCCGGAAGACGGTCTGTGATAGACAGCAGGTGGATAGGACGTTTTCGTCTCTCCGACATTCCTGTTCCTCGGCGTTCGCATCGATAACGTCCTCGGCGTTTGAAGATCTTCAGTCGACGCTCGTCTTTACCGAGACGCGGCGAACGAAAGTGCCGCGATGATGGAGTTAGTCGACGGGGCAAATTGACGTAATTACAGCGGGCGGCTGGGAAATGATCAGTAAGAAATTGGCAGCGGCCAGCTGAGGCGGCGATTCGTTTATACTTTCGTCCCGGCGGAATTGCGCCTTGGAAATCATTACCGCTCGGGCAAGGTCAGAGTTGACATAGTTTGGAAACTTTATCGGCTAGTTACCGTAAGCATTCTTACCTTATGACTCTTTTTACGCATTGTTGCGTTATTTTACATTACGCTACACCGTTTCACGTTGTTCTACGTTAGCAAGATGCATTCTTTTGCATTTTACGCTTGAATCAGCGTTTGTAGGCACCTGAGCTCGATTTTGATGAGTGATTAAACGTTCTCTAACTAACTTACCGCTTTTGTTTCGTCATGAGGGACCAAAGTGGGGTACTTTTGGACTATAATACGACATTGGGCGATCACAAAACTGTATCTTGTCCTAAATTACACCTTGTTGAAGACAGTAAGACTATCCCAATGGCTTTTATGAGGTTTTGCTCGACAAGGGACCATGTTAACCACATTTTGAAGTATGTTTGACTGGCATATGCTTATAATATGACATGATTGCGACACACAGACAGGATTTATACCGAATTATTCTTGTATAATGTCAAAATGAGTTGAAGCTGAATTCTAAAAATCGAAACCAGACCCTTCTAAGCTCAACAGTTTCTGAAGCAAATTCATTTACTTCGTACTGTTCATCGCAGGCAATCGTTACCTGTAATGTTCTTTTTGTTTCAGGAGTTCAACATTGCTAAGGAACAGCACGCCGTCCAGCCATCGGCTGCGATGGAATCAGGTAACCACGTTAATTTTTAATACACTCATCTTATTATATCTTTCAATTTGTCACGTGACTGCAATATCTCATTACAAGCCTCAAAGAAACAAGTCAATTTAGAACAATACTATTCCCATCGATTACAAGGCTTCCGCCCATGATCGTTTTCCAAATACAAACCTCCCGAATATTGTATATACCCACATCCTAAAATCCTCACTAATTAGTACGATGAATTTTTCAATCTCTTCTTCTATCGCTCTTTATCCTACGATTCCAATTAAATTCCAAACGAATCCGATCTTTCCATTCCATCGCTTTTATTCTGCACTTTGACCAACCATATCCGCGCAATTGATATTTCGAAGAACAACATCAAACGAAACGAAACTCCCGCGCCCTCCACCAATTTCCTCCTCTATCTCTTCAATCCGCCTCGTCCTTGAAAAAAGAAGCGATCTCGTCGGCGGAAGTTGCGCGGACCGGGAAAACGAAGAGCGCGAATAACGCGGCGCAGAGAGCTGGCTAAGAAATTTGTGCGCGTGGGTGAAGTCGTTTAGCCTCGATCGTTTTCCCGGGCACCACCCCGCTTATCGTCATTTCATTCTCCGTCCAGGAATCTTGCCGCATCAGAGCCGCAGCTATCCGAGCAGCGGGTCCCGCTCGATGGCGAGGAACTCGTCGGTCAGCTCGCAAAGTTCCCTGGAGGGAGCATCCGGTTCATCGACGCATCGTGGATCATCGCCGCAGATCAGAGCCTTCGGACCGGATGGACGTCATCAGCATCACGACCCTCTGAGCGCAGCTGCCTCCTACCCGCCGAGCAGATCGTCAAGGTCGGTCAAGATTGAATCAGACCTATTCAGCATCTAGGATACAGAATTTCGGGGTCGAGAGTTGGACTCCCTTAAAGACACATCAGTCAAGGTCAAATGAAAGATGGCTTAATGGAGACGAAAAGTCAAATTGAAAATCTATAGGCTCGTTTGTTCAAAAGTTCAATTCCACATTGAGCGTATTTAACGTCGGTCGATTTAAGGTCAAACCTTCTCGACCCACGAACTCTCGCACTAGTGCACTTTGACGAGAGCACAACCTCTACCTCGCCGCTTAGCCATCGTTAATTAACCGTAGAAGCTCATTCCTCCAACTTCGTTCTCGGCCGCGTGCGCTAATTAGCCCGTGAAAACATGCGCGTCGGCCGAGTGTAGGTGCACGATGACAGTTCACCCCCGACGGGGGAGAGTGGGATTACGCGGACGATCTGTCGAGACGTCAGCGTTTCAGTTCGGACTCGATTCGATCCGCAAACTTTCGCCCAAATTCGTTCGATTTAAATCTAGATATCGAGGGACTCGAAATTCGTTCGCGGGACGAGCATAAAACCCGAATAAATCGGCAGCCGCCCGCTCGCGCACAGTCAATTTATCGCATAAGCGAATGTTTACCGAGATGGCCGATCATTATTATCGGACCCGACCTAATTACGGCCCCCGCGAATAATAATGAATGCCCGCCCGCGCCCCTATCGGGCATCGTCGCGTTGTCGCGCATAAAGCGGACTAATTCTCGCCGGCGATGAGAAAATTGCGCGGGAGGGTCGATCGGTTCTTATCGCTCGGGGGTGCGATCGAAAATTTTAATGCGCCGGAATCCATCCATGTTCAGTCGCCGATCTAATAGCCCGACCCGCCCACGTTGCGTTTGCTCGGACACATCCGATGCACTATGCTCGCAGATTGAATGTCGACATCCATCAGCCATATTAAACGAGACAGGTCGCCATCGCATTGCTACCGGGTGAGATCCTTCAATTTCGGCATTGCCGGCGCAATATCTTCTGGCCCAATTTCGGTTCCTTCGATCTTTGAAGTCTAGGTTTTTCTTGAATAATACTTGTGAAGAGTACTTTTCGTCTTGGATCTGTCGGTGGACTCTTCGGTAGGGCTATGCCGACGGATCCTGCCCTAAACGCTGCTGCCCGGTGTTAGGGCGGTTTCGCTAAACGCGGTGATCGTATTTGTATAAATCGAAGAGCGATCGGCCACTAGCGAAAAAGAAAATCACGGAATGATGGCCGTGCTCTGGCGTCAGAGTGGGGTCACCACACTTGCAGCGTGAATGCCGGTTCTGAATCAATTGTTTTTCGATGGTTGAGCAGATCACCCTCCCCTGCTAGAACGGCATCTCTGGACGCCCGATGCGGAAGTCCGGCGAGCTATTCCGGAAGTCTGCACAGCAGCAACGCTTCCCCGTCCCAGAGCTCACTGTCATCGTTGGCGACTGGCGTGGGCTCGTCATGCGGATGCTCCGTCAGCGGGGCAGTATTCAAACCTAGCGCTCGATGCCTTTCGCCGCTTCTTATTCCTGCGCCACGAGCCGCCATAAGGTAAAGAATTAAATAAGGTGCAGTGGGGTAAATCCGTACACGGGGCAAATCCGCACTAGGCCCTTATTCATTTGAATATACGTTGTATTGTACCAACTGTAAGGTAGGAATCTTCTTTTGGTTAGTATTCAATGGTTTGGAAAGTATTCAACATTGGTGGCCGCCATATATTCTGTGATTCCCCCGTTTAACTCGTTCAACAAAGTTCGTATTACTAATAAGAAATCCGGTTTTGCCCCATAATATAAGGATATAAGATTTAGTCATTTTTAAATAGGTTGGGCGGTTTTTCCCCAGTTCCTGGGCAAGTGCGCCCTAGCAGCATTGTTTTTACTTTAATCCAAATTAATGCAACTTAAACAATAAACCATGCGCTAAATAAAAACACTAAAATTATTAAGTTTTAGTGCAATAGATAGAAAGTACATTAGTTTAAAGTAAACTTTACAATTCCTGGGTCGGTTTTATCCCACTCCACCTTCGGTCCTAGTTAATTTTCGAGCCCTCGACCGCAAAATAATGAGCGAATATCGGTCGAATATCTGTCGAATATCGGTCAAATATCGGTCAAATATCGGTCGAATATCGGTCGAACATCGCTCGAACATCGCTCGAACATCGCTCGAACATCAACATCCAGGCGTTAGCCCAGCGTACGGGCGTTGAACGTAACACTATCCGCTATCACGTTTCCAGTTTGAGTCTAGTGATTTGTTCGATTTGCCGACGCAAGCGTACGGCTTTGATACGGTACGCGCGGCAGAGGATACTGCCGGCATCGTTCTCTTTAATCGCGCCGGGCCAGACACGTATTGCGTTAACGAAACGAGCGTAGCTGTCATGCGAGGCGACGTGCAAAGAAAATGAAATTTTTCTTGTGCAGCAGCGACACCGGCCCTATGCCACCTGCCTCGCCCCTGGGCTTTCTTCAACCGGACCTCTATCAACCCAGAGACGGCCCCGTCTTCCTCACGGCTCGCAGGTACGTAACCAATTATTACTTCGTCACCTATTATCATCGAAAGCATTCGTCCCGTAGAATTGCCTCACGATTATCCCTAAGTGCCGGTTAAGTAACGATGAAAATGTAAATCTTAACTCAATCATTCTTTCCCGAAGGGATAGAACGATGTTTATTTACTCCGGGCCACTTTTATAATCGACGCGTCCGAGCCTTAATTTCGTTCGGCGTTCGGAACAAAAGCGAGAGATAGATTTAGAGCTTCCTTCCCACGGACGTCCGACGTATCGGACTCGCACGTACGTCCTCTCCACTTCGCGTTTCGCGACTCGTACGTCCGCGCGTTCGTCAGCTGCCGGATACATCGACTCGCGGGACGCATTCTCAATTAATTTCATCGCAACTATTATCGTACAACGGCCCGACGTCACGGCCTGTCCCCGCTCGCGAGCAATGGCACGGTAATCGAACGCGAACGGGAATCGATTGGATCATCGGAAGCCAATCCGCTTTATTCGACCGTTCTGCGAGGCTGCGTAAATAGACAAACCGCTAATTAATCGGCCCGGACAAAGTGTGACGCGAGCGTAGCCGATTCTTAGCGCCGGCGTTTGCGATCGGGTCGAAGGGTGGAATCGCGATTGGCAGGAGGGCACGCGGAGCGGAACGGGGCGGAGGGGGAACGGAGCGGAATCCGCGAATCGACCGAATCAAATTATGTCGAGACGGAAGCGAAACCGCGCGGGCCATCCGATAAAGCTCGCGGCCAGATATAGAAATGTCAGGGTTATCGACGGGAAACGTTGCCAATTCGCGGCTGGAGCTTGTTTCGTGTTTCGGACATTCGATATTTATTGACGTCGGCCGCTTTAGTCGCGAGGGCGATACGTTAATTGGCGTCGAAAATCGAGAGTTGGCGTCGAGACGATTTTCGACAATACATTGTACGGTATCATAAGCCATGCGGACCAATAGAGTTTCGTGTGAATACTTTAATGTAAACAGTCGCGACGGAAAGGGTTTGGGCCGATTTCAATCGCGGGGGCAATACGTTAATTGATGTCGAAAAGCGAGAGTAAGCACGAAATGACATTCGACGATACATTGCACGGTATCATAAGCCATGCGAACCAATAGAGTTTCATGCGAATACTTTAACGTAAACAGCCGCGGCGGAAAGAGTCTGGGCCGACTTCACTTGCGATTAAAGTACGACTTCGACCGATCGGACCTCCACGTTCACCTGATCGAGGCACACGACCTGGCCGGCAGTGATCAAGGTGGCTTCAGCGATCCTTACGTCAAGTTGACGCTCAGTCCGGAAGTTGACACGAAGAAGAGGCAAACTCCGATTCACCGCAACGATCGCAATCCCTTCTTCGATCATCACTTCAAGTTCCCCGTCAGCTATGAGGACATGCAGGAGAAGACACTCGTGTTGCAGGCAAATTACACACATTACTAATTATTCCGCAATCGATCGCTTTCCCAGAATTCCTTGGCCCTTCGGCAAGGATATTAAACACTCTGCTTGGCAATCTAATTTTCATTCAAACGCTTCTCGAACGTACGTACTGCGGGTCATTCCGCACTTGACAAAGCGAATAATTCAAATAATTGGCTGTAACACGCTAGTTGTGTCGCTAAAAGTGATTTACGAATTAGCTATTTTCTATTCTCGGAAGGGCGTTCGATCGCGCACATCTTCGCGCAGGATTTCACGAAAGAGTTTAAACACCGTTCGAACTGCCCGACTTGACAGGTATTCGATTACGATCGTTTCTCGCGGAACGACGTTGTCGGCTCCGTTAGACTGTCCATGAATAGCCTCGAATTGGCCTCGTCCGCATCCTCCGTCGAAGTTTGGGGGGAAATAGCGAGGGAACGAAAGCCACCGGAGGAGATCCAGGAAGTTTTGCTCTCCCTATCGTATCTGCCCAGCGCCGAGAGATTGACCGTGGTCATCATGAAGGCGAGGAACCTGTTCCCACCACCGGTAACGTATCTTGCAATCAGTCCATCTAATCTTCTAATACATCCCTCGCTTCTTCTATCAAACTCCTGTACTCCTTGTAACACGTTTACGCAAAATCGACCTTAACGTTTTCAATGTTTCCCCTGTAACCTGCGAGAAAGAATTACCCGACATTGTCGAACAGTGTCTATGACTTCAGTATATGAAGACTACTTTATTTCTTTCCCTACCGCTCAATATCTCATCCTTTCCTCCCCATACACCGTTTCTTTCGCCTGATGAGACACTTCTATGCAGGGCAAAAAATCGCTAGACCCACTGGTAAAAGTGAGCCTGCTTTATGGGGAGAAGAGAGTGAAGAAAAAGAAGACGGCGGTCAACAAATCGACGAGGAATCCCGTGTGGAACGAAGCTATGTCTTTCAATGTCTCTGCCAACTCACTGGCCTCGTCTGCTATTGAGGTAAATCTTTCACGCATTTAAACCTATCGGGATATCAAACGCACGGATTAAAGAGCTTTGAAATTTTTGCCAAAAATCCAGTTTCGTCAGAAGTGGTTGATCGGTTAATATAGAAAAGATTGTGTAACGTATATTGGGGTGTGAGGATAGAACGTAAGACGGTTTCTTTGGCATTCTAGGTCTGTGTGGTGGACAGCAACAGCGACTTGATCGGATCATGCACCATTGGGCCATCAACCGGGCCGCCATCGGGTTCGGACAGTTGCAGCAGCGCAATTCAGAGCCGAGAACATTGGCTTCACATGACTCAATCACCTCGAAAGGCCATTGCCGTCTGGCACACCCTGCATTAGATTAATTATCCGACTTAGATGTGGCTCCTTCCGACCCTGCACGTCAACGCTAAGAGGCCAAAGGAAACTGATGGGAAAAAAACAGGCCACCGCGCTACACACTCATATGTTCAAGCCGAGAGCAAAGGAATGCAATCAAATCGTCACGTTCCTTTCCCTTAAGAAACGGAAAGAAGCAAAACCACCCCATAGAAGCGTTACGTGTACGACAAAGGAGACGATGTTAAAACGGCATAGGCTACGTTCCCCCATCTGTCCCCTCATCTCACCCGTACAAGCGAGGAAAAGACCAACCCAAAAAAAAAATGGAAAAGAAAGGAAAACAGAAAACTTATATCGTGAACCGTCTTCTGCACTTTTATATGTATACACGTACGTGATATAATAGATTATATACGTCGGGAGGTCACAAATTGTCCGTGATTGTATTGAGAGGACACGTCGATGAGGTTCGTCTTGATTTTCGCGGCAGACTATTTTGCTACGGGCGTCACTTTGTTACGTTCTTTACAGTTTTTGCTCAAGGATGCGGCGAGCGTTTTTTGATACAGTGTCCTTTCCTTTCATACGACGTAAACGCAATACACGGCGACGCACGTGGGAGGAAAAACACTCGAACCGGTGTCACACATGACCGATCCTGTTTCGGTGCAACGGTATGCGCTTCGCTCGCACTGACAGTGATATAAAAAAAAAAAAACATACATACTTCTGCTATCGAGTTTTGTTACAAGTGCGCACCGTACCGGGCAAACGCGCCTGCAATGATTACGCGTATCGTGATAATCGCGGGAATGAGAATGCAAGCGAAAGTCTCGTCCAAGGCCTAGCTTTATATGATTTTAATTACGAAAATTTCTCACCACACGTCTGGTCTTTCGAAGCTCATAATGGCACGAACCGGGGCCTAAAACGTACCGTTCGACAGGAAACCGCGGGGAACTAAAACAATTCTAACTATATAGTACCGGTGAAGCACCGTAAAAAAAAAAAAATTGCTAACGTCGAAAACAAGTACGTATCAATAAGGGAGGAATAGATATATGTACAAAAGATTAGTTGAGGGGAGATAAATAATCGAATAGTCACTAGCGGGGCCTATGGAAATAGCCGCTCTCGTGTAAATTTAGTTAGACATCCTGAACAGGTCTATATTTTTCGGTTGTGACATTCCATGTCCCTTATTGTGATGTGATTCTTATCAATGTCACGGGTACGAAGCCAATGGAAAAAAGCGCATCTATGTCTAAAATAACTTATCGCATAAAGTATAAACTACGCGTTACCCTGAATAGAGTCTATCGATATCGATGTGTTAAATGTTTCGACGGTGACGTGGAGCTAATATAATACGAGAAATATCAATGTTATTACGGACGTGCTAGTCTTGAAATGTGGCTGCAAACGTGAGCTTATCAAAAAAACCAAAAAGCGTGCTTTCGAATGAGCCGTCGCTTCCATCCGATGCGAGACAAATATAGAGAACAAAGTGCGTGGAAAAGGAAATGTGAGGGAAACGAATCTTCCGACCAAAGTTTGTCATATCATAATTAATAATTTGGGATTCCAGAGCTTAGGTCAATTCGTGATTAATTTAAGAAATTCGAGTAAGAAATCTGCCACCTTTAAAAGATTGACGTCATTTATGCGTTATTACTATGCGACCATAAATGTTTCTCATCATATAGCCAAAGAGCCGACAAGGTGTCGTGCCGATATTGCCGTATTAAAAACAAAGAAATTAAATGAATGTTAATCATCGTTAGGTATATGAAGTGAATATATCGGTATACAAGAATATATGAACAAAAAATATATATATAATATATATATATATAAATAAATATAAATATAAATATACAATTGACGTACAACGTGCAGCGGTACGGAGAAGAATGATGAAATCTGGAAGGGACGAAACGCTTAATCACGTGAGCGCAGTTCGAATTGTACGCTTTAAGAGTACACGTACAGTGTGTAATTTGGATTGATCCATAAGCCATTGAAAAAAAATATAGTATTTATATCAAAAGGCCGACGTATACTTATACATACATCCGTACACATTACAAGCATGCAATGATCATACATCCATACACGTACTCGTACAAAATACTGATACAAACGGCAGATGGACGCACACACCGACCTAAGAGTATCGTTCAAAGATGTTCTTACATGTTTACTGTCGTACAAAACAATCATTGTGGGTGTCAACTTGACAAAATGCGCTTCTCTAAGTATCAATTGAACGCGGCGACCGGCGTTTATACTGATTTTGCGATTGACAAATTTATTTGTCTTATGGCAGTGTAAAAATGAGCAGGAGATATAAGAATTTTTGCGCAACATTACGAATCATACTCAGTTAATTTGGAATACGGCCACTGTGTCAGGTTGCGTCCCGCCGTGATTTTCATTCAGCAGACACCCTGCGGACCTGAATTTGCCTTGCAACTGTGTGTGACGACGGACCGAGAGACTGGGATTACGATCTAGATAAAGTTCTTAACTTCCCCACAACCTACGTTGTTAATTGCAATTGCAAAGCGAAGCGGAAGAACTATCGTCCACACCGGATGTAACGTGTGGACTCACTTAAAGATAAAACTCTTATCTTAATACGCCATGAAGAGTAAAAATGATGTATCTTAAATGTGATGTGTAATCGATATTTTCTTGTAATGTACCCCCCGTGATTTGATTCGAAATAAAAAGCAACTTATTTACAACACACGTCAAGGTGCGTTCATATGTTCTAGGTAGATGGGATTGCAGAACCTGGTAAAGAGATGATACTTCAATTGATTGATGGCAGACAATGTGATTTTTCGTTTATTTTTCATAACGCTATCGTGACATCCTTCACTGTCATACAAACACAAGTCAGAAAACAGCTATCACAATGTTGTTGTGTATTATGATGAAATTTTATTACAAACGGCAAGCAGACAACATTAGGATATCAGTTTCAGTACAGTTTCGACTGTCAGTCAGATACAAGCACAGTGTCACAATTGTACCCTTGAAAGAAATTACCCTTATATACTTACTGTGTATACATGGGATGCCGATAGTCGGACCACTTGAGACCGGCTCACTGCTACTTCATAACGACAAACGGCATTTATCTTACACGAATGCTACACGATGTTGCACTGACAATATTTTCTCGTCTAAAAAACAGAGTTCACATTCTTTACTAGGCTATCAATTTCAATTTCGATGAAGTCTTTCACTCCTCGGGATCTCACGGAAAGAGCTATACTCGCTCCAGTCTCGTGCCACTTCGTCTTTAGCAATACACATGATCCTTTTCCTGGAATTTATCAGTATTAGCGTGAAATTATTGATCATCAATTAGTTTATAAAACAATATCGTTCATACCTATGTGACCCCGTTCGTGCGCAGCAGCCAGCTGATTAACTACTCGCCTCTCTACTTCATACTTAATCGACCGGGCACCATAATGTGCATCGTATCCATCGGCTAAAACCGACAAAACTTCACTCTCCCACTTTAACTCAATTTGATGTTTTTGCCGCGCCCGTTCCGCCCATGCATCCAACTCCCGCGACACCAGCTTTATAAGTTCAGAGCGAGAGAACGGAAGGAAGTAAACTATTTCGTTTATCCTTCCAAGGAACTCGTCCCTTTGGAAGTGTGCCTTCAATATTGGCCGCACCTAAACGTCAGATGAATGACTGTTATAATAGTGCTATGACGACATGAGGAAGCAGCAAGTTTCCGGAAGTTTCTTAACCGCAATGCTACAAACAACAGTGCTAACCACTTTGTCCTTAAATTTCCGTGATATTTCAATACGATCCTCGTCCTGCTGTTCATCAGATTTTGAATTCAGTCGGTGTGCAAATACGCGTTCGGCCTCCGATCTAAGATGAATAGCATGTTCCGCTATTTCTTCACTGGCCAAATTCGAAGTCATGACAAAGATCGCATTTTTGCATTCGATCGTTTTTCCCTTGCCATCGGTCAGTCTACCTTCATCAAATAATTGCAATAATACCGTTAGGACGTCAGGATGGGCCTTATCGACCTCGTCGAATAATACAACAGCATCAGGACACTTCCGCAATCGTTTGGTCAACTGTCCACCGTCATCATGCCCTATGTAACTGTTCAAAGAGAAAGTATCATGACATAATTGTGAACGTATACACTATATGTGAACACGTACCCTGGTGGAGCTCCAATTAATTTTGCAACTTCATGTTTCTCTTGGTACTCTGACATATCCAGTCGAATAAAGCTCGCAGGTTCATTTTTATGAATATAGGCGGCTAATTGTTTGGCTAACTCCGTTTTCCCTATACCAGACGACCCAAGGAATAGGAAAACTAATGGATGCTCTTCGTCTATCCAACCGTTTTCTTTCCTTCTCACGGCTAATAAGACGTTCAACGATATATGTAGACGATAAAGAAAAATGACTTAATTTCGAATTACAGTGGCAAATCGAAAACCTACTAGATGCAACAACAGAAATTGGTCCCTCCTGTCCGACAATATGTTGCTTTAATCGTTGTTCTAGTGGAAAACGTCGACGTTCCTCAGCCTCCTACAATAAATATTCCAATGTGCATTCAGTGTTCAACATTTGAATGTTGAGTGAATTAAATCAATTTAGAATCTGCATACTTTTTCCTTGAGGGCTTCTTCATACTTTGCTACATAATCAAGAAACAGTTCTTTAACAGCTCCTGTCCTGGCATACTCAACAGGGCGATGACCACCTTCATTTTCAATAATTGGATTTGCTCCAGCATCTATTAATAATTTTATGCAAGATCCGGACTCTGATAAAACAGCATAATGTAGTGCTGTGAAACCTTTGAATGATGCTTTGTTATTTAAGCGATGAGAAAACTCTTCTTCCCTTTTGGCTACCACTGTGACAAATAAAATGTAACGGAATAAACATAACATTACTTTCTTTGTAGTGTTTATAAACAAAGAAAAAAAGTAAACTTAAACAGTACCATCCAAAAAATGTAACCCTGTGTCTATGGCTACCTTGAAAGCATTAGTAAAATTATCTCCCAAATTTGGATCTGCACCATTCTTAAGTAATAATTTAACAATTTCTGGCTTGTCATTCATTGCTGCCACCTGTAATGCAGTCCATCCTAACGGATGCCTCATATTGACATCTACCCCACTTGCTATTGCCTGTTAAATATAAATATTGTTCATTAAAATCTCAATAATTTAGCTTTCTATATCACGCACCTTTTTTAATTCAGATACATTTCCATGTTGTGCAGCTAAAAAGAAACGTTTTTCTGGAAGCAAAATATCATATTAACATAAAATCTTGTACTAAGAAATTGTAGTAACACATACCTTTGCTATTTGATTCTTGACAAAGTGCAACTGATACTCCAAGCCCACTTAATAAATGTCCATATGGCCATTGTTCAGAACAATTGCCCTTATGATTTTCATTTTTCTCCGTGAATAAATAATTAGGTTTATTATTCATAAATTTTAATAAATAACATAGTGGATATACTTGATTCTCAGACCTTATGGAGGATTGTACATAACCTCTATCACCATCGCACAGTACATTCTTAGGTCTAACATTTCGCCCCAAATTCAAATTGTTCAATAAAACTTCAACAGTTTTAACACCCTTCACCACTGAATAAGACTTGAAATTCTGTAGCAATGACATTTTATGAATACAGGTAATATTTAGATATAAATTCACAACGATCTGACCCGAGTCAAAAAGTCCACATTGCAATCGCGTGTGTCTAACTATAGTGCGCCGCAACCACTACATGATTATTGATAAGAATCGTTACTATAACAACAACCACGGCTTCTGTACACGTGTTTATTAACGTTGAGATTAAGAGATAAAATTTTGGTTCACGGATCCGTGTAATCGATCAATATCAATATAGCAGCATGTGGTCACGTTTTACCGTGTATCATGAATGAAACAAATTTCAGAGCAAGGATTCAAATGACGCAATGAGTCGCTAAGTGTCGTAATTTGTAGTCACTACTGAAAAACTGGTCATCGATCGTTTTGTCGTGAAATTATATTATACTGTTTCATATATATCATCGTATAATCGTGACAGACGAGAATTTTCTCGCACACGCGCTCTGATATATGGCAATAACTGAGACATTTCTAGAATCCTGTCCGTTACAAACCCTCATAAAAGGTTTGACGCTGTGTAACTGTACAACGTGTAAGTTCACGGTCACCGGGATAATTGGCATAACAACGCATACAACACGTTGTTGCAATATCAAAAATATAGACATTTAAAAGGCTGGCAGCCATCTTCTGCTTTCAGCCAATCCTATAGAAGCGTTGGGTGTGTTTAAAATTCAAAATAGTAAAATAATTCATTCATCCGATCGGACACGGTCCGATAGAAACTGCGATTGTGACGATAAGACTGTCTGCCACATGGGCGCTTATTGGCATGCCGATTGGACCGCGAAACAGGAAATAATCGGCACCATGCGAACACATCGCGCAGATTCCTCATGAAAACAATAGGATTATGTCCAGGCGCGAAGAATCCAATGCGGCATGCTTCCAGAATATTCCAGATGGTGCGTGGAGCCAATAGCGTCTGCGCATGGCAGCGCCATGATTGGTCGGTTTTCGTCGAAGTTAGCAGAAGGCAGTCGCAGTCACGGTGCGGAGAACTTTCCTTCCAGTTTGCCGTGCACAAGCTAGAGCGAGTGTTCGTTCAGTTCGACAGAACGATCATCGTTGGTAATCACGAGCGAGCGGTCTTGCGAGGAGTATCGATTACGAGAGAGAGAACATTCATCGTCAAGGACGGATACTGAGCGAACGGCTTGGTTCGATCGAAAAAATACGTTTGTCGTCGTAGAGGAAGCAACGAGTCAGCCCACCAACCATGGCTGCTATGTCCGTGATCGGAATCGACTTCGGAAACGAGAGCTGTTATGTAGCTGTAGCACGCGCGGGAGGCATTGAAACTATAGCCAACGACTACAGCCTTCGTAATACGCCGTAAGTTTTTTGCCCCGACATACTGTAAAACGTGCCCACCGCGGCCCAATGATTTTGAGAGGTTCTCAATGCACATTGCCCGGCAAAATAGTCGTACCGGTCTTCCGGTCGTAGTCCCGTGCGCCTCTAGGAATCACTCGTCCCTTTATCATTCCGGGGACAAATAGGTGGAAGGGAGATATTAGTTAGCAAATCGAATCGTCACCGCATGATGACCGAAAGAGTCGGAACCTTGGAATCGCCTCTTTCGGACAGTAGTACCATTTATGTCGAATCTGTTTTAGGGTTTCTCACTGTCATCATCTGCACTTTCACATGTCTCTTCGTATATGGAAAAGAACACCGTTCGGATGTTCTTTCTCTGTGACATTTCGGACTGACCCCCTATCATCGTCTATCTCCTATATAATTGTATTTGCATCGTTTATTGCGGACGGAAGTAGGATTTATTAGCACGATTGTCGAATCAAGCGCAATTTAAATGTTTATCAATTGACATCCTCGCATGTACATTTTCCGCGCATTTATTTTCGGCTCGTACTAAATGTCACTCTTGCTTATGGTCTAATCAATTGTTTCTCCTTCGATACGTTTCGTATCGTTTTTAATACGTTCGTCAATAACAATGGCAACACTTTTTTTAAACCTTCCTACTTGACCTTCCTGCAAAAAGCAGTTAAAGATGCATTTAAGAATCTACTAGAGATAATTTTTTGTATTACAGATGTTGTGCTCTTTGTTGTCTAGAATTTTCTATAATCTTACTCTTCTGTTTATATTGTTCAGTAATAAATTTGTATTAGCAAGAATGATTATTATGGAAGCATTTGAAGGTAAATCAGCAATAACTTTTAATATACGTACAGTTGGGATTGTATTGATTAAGGCATTAAGAGGATATCATAGATTGAGTCAGGAAGTCTGGATTATTCTATCATATAGAAGGATCCCATGTCTCTTCAGTTACATATTATACCATGTTCTATTGTACATACCTTTATTATGATTAGTGGAGAAAGAATAGAATTGTTGCACTTGATTAACACGTATATATGCTTTGATGGATTTCAGATCATGTGTAGCATTCACCAGCAAAAATCGTATCCTTGGCGTTGCCGCAAAAAACCAAATGGTGACCAACATGAAGAATACTATTTATGGATTCAAGAGACTTTTAGGTCGGAAGTATAATGATCCTCAAGTTATCCGTGAACTGAAACTTTTGCCATATAGAACATCACAATTACAGAATGGAGGAATTGGTATACATGTAAGCACGATGCACCAATTTAAGGAATAATCGGAATCAATCGCTATGCAAGATTAATAGTTATAAGCTATAAATTTGCTTATGCACTTGGATATATTATGACGTTTTCCCTTTAAAATACAGGTACAGTACTTGGGGGAAGAACAGGTGTTTACACCTGAACAAGTCACAGCAATGCTGTTTACAAAGTTAAAAGACATCTCTGAAACAGCATTACAAACAGCAGTCAATGACTGTGTTATCTCAGTTCCTTCGTACTACACTCAATCAGAACGTCAGGCACTGCTTGATGCAGCATCAATTGCTGGGTTGAATGTTTTAAGATTATTTAATGAAACAACTGCCACAGCATTATGCTATGGCCTCTACAAACAAGATCTACCTTCTTCAGACGCAGCACCGAGAAACGTCGTATTCGTTGATTGCGGCTTTGCAAGTTTACAGGTTTCTGTGTGTGCGTTCCACAAGGGCAAACTTAAGGTTTGTAAACATTGGATTTTTCTTTCCGTTATTTCTTTATACGAATTTTTTCATTACCCAAACAAATTTTGTGCCTTTTCAGATGTTAGCTAGTGCAGCTGATAGTCAACTGGGCGGTCGAGATATAGATTACATTTTAGCCGAACATTTCTGCAAAGATTTTCAGGCGCGTTATGGTATCGATCCGCACAATAATCCCAGAGCGTATGTTAGGTTATTAGCAGAAGTTGAGAAATTGAAGAAGCAGATGTCCGCCAATTCAACTAATCTTCCGCTGAATATCGAATGCTTCATGGAGGAAAAAGATGTTCATGGTGACATGAAACGTGCCGACATGGAGGAAATGTGCGCTCACTTGTTCAAACGTGTTGAAACTACTCTTAGACAGTGTCTCGCAGATTCTAGTAAGTTCTTGCATATGTTTTGTGCTCGCATAAAAATGTACAGGACCAGAATCCGTAAATTGTATTAAACTGATGCCGCTTTCCAGGACTAAAGCCTGAGGAAATCCATTCAGTTGAAATTGCTGGCGGCTCTAGTCGTGTGCCAGCGATTAAGCGTTTAATAGAAGAAGTTTTCAGTCGGTCCATCTCGACCACTTTGAATCAGGATGAAGCAGTGTCCCGTGGTTGCGCTTTGCAATGCGCGATGCTTAGTCCAGCAATTCGTGTTCGTGAATTTTCGGTTACCGACATTCAGCCATATCCTATTAAATTGACATGGGACGCAAATCAAGGGGAAGAAGGGTAAATTGCTGTAGTGTAAATTATCGTTGTCATTGTGTGCGTTTTAGACGATTTTTTATGATTTAAAACTGCGTTTACAGAGAGATGGAAGTGTTCGGACATAATCATCCAGTCCCATTCTCGAAGGTACTGACATTCTACAGATCGAGTCCATTCTCGTTAACTGCTAGTTACAGTATGCCACCACCGGGATATTCGAAAACACACATTGGTATGTGCGGAAGTTTTGAACGACGCCGCATTTCTGTTCAAACGT
The DNA here is from genome assembly GCA_914767735.1 of Anoplius nigerrimus. Classification (NCBI taxonomy): domain Eukaryota; kingdom Metazoa; phylum Arthropoda; class Insecta; order Hymenoptera; family Pompilidae; genus Anoplius; species Anoplius nigerrimus. Next base: position 7,782,939 of record OU612080.1, read on the forward strand.
GCGTCTAATGTTTTTTCCTGTATTCATATTTGTAGGAGTGTTTCACATTAAGAACGTGAAGCCTACTGCCGAAGGTGAATCGTCAAAGGTGAAACTAAAAGTGCGAATTAATCTGCATGGCATTCTGACAATTACATCCGCGACTCTTGTTGAGAAACGGGAGCCTGCACAGGAGAAGGAAGAGGAGGAAGAGAAGCAGCAGCAGCAGCAGCAACAACAACAAACTCAACAAAACAACATGGATGTTGATCACCATGCAGATAAGAAAGACAAGCCCGATCAAGAAGCGCAAGCGAACGAACCAGCACCACCAGAGGTACGTATCGACTCATATTATTCATTCCATTGTATGAAACATTTTCTCATATACATATAAGTGTTTTAATCGTATTGAGGTTTGTTTCTTGCGTCTGCTAGCACTGATCGTTGCACAAAGTTAAATGCCTCTTAATTCGTTTAATAAAGAATTACTTAGATTGATTTTGTTTTATTTTGTTAATAATATTTGCAAACGCATAGATACGAAAGAGAGTGTATCTTTAACCAACAGAAGTGCTTGTTTCAATATGAAATGCGGTGCGCTACTTTTGTTTTCTAATATGAGTAATCATAGATAGTGCCGATGGCATATAAAGCACTACAGACAATAGGTACTTAGTGGCGCATGACTATGTGAGTTTATTGTGGTCTTAGGTGAGCGTGGATAAGACACGACGCAACTCAGATGCCGATGATGGGGGAAAAGGTGCGAGGGGTTCAGCCCCTTCCTACTCCTCCAGGATTCTCTCTTTTTTCACCTCGGTACGCGACACTATCTCTACTTGGACCCATACGCATTACGATATTCTCAAATGCGTTCGACGAATTTTGACATTTCCTTAGACTGTTTGTGTGTTGTGGTCGGTAATAGTTGAGCATCCTAATCGTACGCCGGGGTTCTGTACCATAGGTATATGTTTTCCTTCATCACACGACTATCATAACTCAGTATGTATAAAGAGAAGAAAAATCATCCAGTACGTTTGCCCGTTCAGAGTTAAGTTTCATACAACAGGTATATCACGGCGTTTGAGAGTACACTACCATCAATTTATCACTATTTCTTATTTCTCTTTTTTTTTTATTTCATTCACGGAACATTTCATTTACGAATTGACCATTTTTTATGTAGTTTGATTCCATTACTGTTCGTCACAAATTGTTTTGAAATCGAAACGTTAGTGTGAATATAACGTTGATAAAAGTGGTCACCATCGCCATTAATTAATAGTTTTCATGTTTAAGAAATATTAATGGAAAGCGGAGTATCATTCTCATTGGAACAAGCCATCATAATGCATGAGAAATAGTTGTAGATAATGTTTTTTGAGCCTGTGTCGATTTCTTCTGCAAACTCGGCCAATCATAGCAGAATATGGTAGATATATAAATTGATTCAATCATATTAGCGCGGCATTATGGAGAATTATCGTCGATAAATATGTGTGATACGCGTGGGAAAAACTCTTTTTACAGTTATTCCATAATCAATTTGCCAGTGCATATGGGTCCAAGATACAGCCGTGTCACGCCGTGCTGTTTGTCATTTGCTATTGCCTTGTTGTTACTGGGTAGCAGAAGGAAAAGAGACAGTAATTTGTTTATAATTGCAGAATTTCGAGATTGCGTAAATATCAGTGCTATGAAGTACTCGGTACTTTGCCCGTGCATTATTCGTAACATGGTACCATAACGCCGATGACAGACGGCGATTAAAGAATAATGTTAGACCGTGCACAAAGTTGTATCATACGCAAGACAAAGATATGCCAATGTATTTTAATTGGAAACTCTACATATCCAATTATATCACTTTATGTCCATTCTGTCTGTGTCTTAATTTCTAATTCAATATTTAGTTTCTCTTCCACTTTGCTTTTCTTTTTGTGTCCGTACGGACATCGTCATGTTTATTCTTACCATTGTAGTTCTATGTGTAAAGTATTCGTGACAACCTGTTCATTGACAAGCAAAACAAATTGTGTTACAAAAGAGATAACAGTAACTAATATGAGTAAATCTCAGTAATGAGTATGGTCGGCGAAGTCCGTATAAAAGGATTGTTAAGTTTACCTTTTTTTTTAGTAGAGACCTCCTTCCTTTAACACTACCATCACAGAATATGTTATTCCAAGCGATTGTTTTTTATCTTATAGGGAGACGACAAAGACGAGAGCAAAGGAAAGAAGAAAGTTCCTGTACGTACCATAGAATTGCCAATCGAAGCTGCTGTTTACGGCTTCTCACAACAAGAATTGGATAATGCCATGGAGCGAGAGGTTCGTCATGATTTTATATTTAACACAAAATTATTTTTACGGCATGTGACTAAATATGTAAAATAACGTTTCCTACTCTAACAGAGCAAAATGGTTGCCGAGGACAGGCAAGAGAAAGAACGCATCGATGCTCGAAACGCCTTAGAAGAATACGTTTACGACCTAAGATCCAAACTAACGGATGAAGACCAATTAGCAACATTTGTCACGGAAGCTGATAAAGAACAACTTTGCCAGCAGTTAGATGATACTGAAAATTGGCTTTATGGAGAGGGAGAACAGTGTCAGCGATATATCTACTCAGAACGGCTTACGCGTTTGAAGGTACGTATCAAGGTTCATATGCGGAAAACTTGACATCGTTGCGTAACACGTAATAATGACAAAATACTGTGATACATCAGTCACAAGGCGAACCAATCAAGGAGAGGAAAATGGAATTCGAAGGAAGGAATCATGCATTTGATGAGCTAGGTGGCGCACTGCAACTCGCCAAAAAGAAAATAGATCACATTAGGGTGTCCATGGGCAAAGATGACAAGTACGCCCACTTGACGGATGAAGAGCTCATGAAGGCAGAGAACATCGTTCAAGAGAAGTGGTCGTGGATGGAAGAGAAACGCATCCTTTTGGCAGTCACAGCCCGCACACAACAGCCTCCAGTTACCGTAGCACAAATTCGTGCGGAGAAACAAGTAAGTCCGACAAAACATTCTATTCAGAAAGATTTCAATCTATCCAATATTCCTTAACTTTACTTGACTGTTGCCCGTACGCAGTCGCTGGACAATGCCGTACTACCTATCCTGAAGAAGCCAAAACCGACAGTCGAACCGCCTAAGGAAGAGAAACCGAAAGAAAAGGCCGGCGAGGAGCAGGAAACGAATCAAAATAACCAGAGTGACGGTCACACTGCAAATAATCAACAGCCAACCGAAGAAGATAAGATGGACGTTGAGTAACAGTCATCTCAATTTATGTGTTTTTAAAATTATTAAATTTACCATGATTGAAGTGATGAATATTTCATTATGAAATCATTTTTATCACATCACAGAAGCGCCTGATACGACTTAGCTAGAAAGCACAACACACAGTTTCCCTATGTTTCTGTTTTCTTTTTTCCTTTAATAATTATTAACCTAATAGATTGACGTCCTCTGATTTATTTAACGAACGTTTGCTCGAGTCTGTGTTTCTAGGGACTAGGAAGCGTGATTTCGTTCAGGTGGGACAAGTGCATACGTACTATTAATGGCATTAGACGAATAAAAAAATGAATTGTAGATCGAATGTGAAGGAACAAAATTATTTTTGATCTTATGTTTACAGGGTTCTTACAGTAGTATGACTATTTTTCTCCATGTGTTATCTGTAATTGATCCATCGCAATGACTCGAAGACATTGTCGACTTTGATATTTCATGCTATCTTTCTAGGCTACTTCGCAGATGCTTCACATGTACGCACGATACATTTTCTGTTTCGCGACATACACCCTTCATTCCTTCAACTTTTTTTTTTAATCATCAAAATCATACGGTATTTCCAATTTGCGCAAGGATGGCGTAACGTAATGTCGTAAACTCAGTCGAACACCCGAAAGAGCCTCCTAAACATAATATTGCCAGTAGAAGGGATTCAATACGTTGTGAAGTAAAACGTATAGGTGAAGTACTTAGCTAGAGCTAATTACTAAATTAAATTGTCAAGTAGATAATATCGCTGGCGATCTTATATATTTAATAATACGACGAGTATTCATTCCATCATTTCTCAAGAAAAATCGACAGCTAAATACTGTGTCAATTTCGAACTTATGTTGCATTTATGATACTTAAATAAATTAATATTTCACTAAGTAAGTTTTCGCCAATTCTACACGTGTTATATCACAGGCGAGTACCATTGATGTACCACACAAAAACGTTGCACATTGTAAATCTCTCTCATCCGTGGTGACAGTGAACTTCCCAAAATAAAATGAGGAATAGCGATTAAACAAAATTAATTATGAAACTTTTCCTATGATGTACATAATCGATAATATTTTGTACGTTACAGCTTGTAGTGCATAGTTTCGTTTTCCCGAACGCTTAGCTATCACGAAACACTTAGTAGGTTGTGGCAAAATAAAATTAAATTGCACTTTTATTTGTTCAAAGATGTTGCCTTATATAATAACTATAATAGGTCATTTTGATATATAGCTAACGAAGAAAGGAGTTAAAAGTAAATAAATGAAAAACATTATACTGTGTATTGTTACAACACTAGTGTTCATAAGTTCACTGTGACTGGTCTATTACATCGATCCGTACAACGGCATAGATATATTATAACAAAAGTGACATTGGCCATCATATGAATTAGCGTTAGATAACGTCCATATTATTTTCAAGATCAGAAAGGAATGTTTGTTCCGTTTCACTTCACATCGCTATATAATTCGCCAGTATGCTATAGGTATTTCGTAATACATTGGCCTCTTAATGTTTCACCAATATCCAATGCAATGTCCTGTGTTCAATAAGTTATAATAATTAACATATGCTAATGGCATTATGTGGTAATATATTATGCAATGTAACAATATTCATCTGACAGTGTTCTGAGAATAAGTGTTTTGATTGTGAATAAGTAGTAATCAATCGAATTGGGTGTATTTTATTGCACACACACACAGAAACAAATAAAGGAAGAATCAATCTCTCTTAGTCTGGATCTTCGCTTGGTCATCAAAGTATGCTCTGTAAATAAATGCTCCCAAGGCAACGTGTAATACGAGAATTGCAACAACCGCTGAGTACACATTGCTTGGCACATTATTTAGCCCCAATATACCTGTTAACAGGAAATAAATGTTATGCAGTAACAATAAAGGATTGGATACAAATTATAGGATTTGTGGGATGTTTAAACAAACATTATTGTGATTTAGTAAATCATACAAATCATATATGGATGTAAGTACTTGAAAAGTAAATTACAAAAATGTATTTGAAGAAAATTTGATATGTTGAAAACTTACCATCAAATATAAAAATTTTACTTGTGAAGAATGATAGTACAGGGAAGGCTATTATAACTATGCAGTAAAATAGTACTGTCTTGAACACCTGCAACTCTGGTAAGTCCTACATAAAAAGAAACATAAACGATTAAATTCCTATTCATACAGTCAACTGCGTACGTATAAAATTATCAAAAAAATTCCATAAAAATTCATCGACTTACCCTTGATCCCGGCATGGTAAATATGTTGATTTTATCTATATTAATTTAAAGATGTGTGAATAAGTAGTCACTAACCAAGGTAATCTTCTTGTTAGACAGTAACAAGTGCGGAATGTCGATAACAGTACAATTCAATCGTACATTGCATACGAAATGTTCGTACAAACTTATCAAAGAACTAAGATTAATCCTGGCTGTTTATCTTGGAGTGCGAGAACCTCAGTTGGACACATACTATTCAACAATAATTAATTCGCTATCACCGAATATTGTATGCACAGTTGAATCAACGAAATCGTCTTCACCGTAAATGGTCTATGTTGGAAGCAGCCGTGTTTCTTTTACGCAAACGATATTGCAATTTCACGCGTCCGCATCATCAGCAGGCTCACATGACACGAAAATGCATACCGTCATATACAACGGGGGGAAGATAAGGTTATGTTTTCGATGGTAGTACTATGTGCGAACCGCTAGGGCAAGCTGTTTGGCCGGCTCTTTCATGCTTGAGTTTTCGTATCTGACTTGAAAGGGATTTCACACGATCTAGCATTCTTTATTTATGGACCGTGGCCGAGGCGCAGTGTCGTGCGTCGACAGCTGATTCACCCGAATGTTTATAGTGTTGAAAATGAAAAGTTCTTTTCGGTGCTAGTATATTACCTCTCTATTTTGTAAAGGGTCAGTGCAAATACATACAAGAATGGGATGTTGCTACAGCTTTTGTAAAGAAGACAGCGGGCCGCAGGTAATAAGTGTTCAGAAACAGTGTATTGAACATGAGGAAAACATTCATCGTTAGTACTTTTAAAAGCAATTCGTTATCACGGACATAACGTATACTGTCATGCAGTGGAAAGCGTGTATGAATTGTTATCTCGATTACAACTCCGCCTCCTTAACGTATGTTCACATATACGATCGATTACAGAAATCTACCGTGCATATCGTTTTGAAAACATTTTTGCGTACGTCATAACGCGTAGTAATTTTTCTGCACAATCCTTTTTGGCTAAATATATATATATATTTGTCATCGGTTTTAGAGTGGTGAAGTGAATGAAAGGACGCATTTATTAGTGGATCCTGTCAGTAATAACACAAATATACCGAGAGTGCATAGGTGAGTCATCTCTGGAATGTGATTTATTATCAGTCCGGATGTCACAGACAGATGTATTCAAAGCTTTTTCGCCTTTTGTTCTTTTCCAGTGATGATTATGTAAATCAGTATGCAAGCTCTGTGCCCAAGAAGACAGATGAACAGAGTGCTCTGAACAGAATTTTGCATGAAACAGCGGCGTGAGTACTTTGTCTTTAGTCTTTTGTTTTTATTCTTTGCTCTGTACTGTCATGCTGTATGTTAGATTTGATAAATGTAAATAACAATATTATTGATTGTGCCGCTTTGCATACCTCATAGATTGACTTTTATTTTTGAATATGCCATTTCTTTTTTTGCAGCAATGTGATAGATGTTGGAGCATTAGACTCTCATAATCTGGAGCAACATGAGTATATGGATAGATCACGTGCATATTCTAAGCGAATAGAGGCAGGAAGTGTTAAGGTACCTGACACTTCATCTTGCCTTCTCAAAGATATACCTGCACCTGAACGAATACTTGCGGGTGATCCTCTTGCCATGAAAGATCAGGCACTGGTATGGCTAATATACATTTACCTACATCCCCAATTATTCTCATTCAACTTTTAGAACATTGTGATATTTGATTTCTAGATCACCGAAATGCTCAACAAGGCTGTGTCCGCATTAAATGATGTAAAGGTCGAACACAAAGAAGACTTAGTAGTTCCTTTCTTATCGTGATCTTTTGGAGGATTCTCAGTTGAGAATTGAGCTTTTTTTTTCTTATTTTCGTCCAAAATGCATCCACGGATTATGCAACATTGAGAAGCATGGTTCTACCAGATCTTGATTTATTATAATTGACTTAAGTCTGAATTAACTTAAGAATTTTTCAAAATATGATTTATTGGGTAAGCGATACCATGCAATGTATAATAATGAATGGCGGAGCTTGTAATAATTCGTGGCGGTGGGTGAAAAACTCGTGTAGCTTTTGCGATGTTAAGTTGTTTTAAGATGTTACAAGTTACAATTAACAGACTGCACGAGCAGGGAGGATGAAAAATGGCGATGAAATATTAATGTCTATAGGCGGGAATCAATTTAATAATTTTACTGCACCTTATAAATATTATTCCGTGGATGAAAAGAATACACTGTTATTGCCTCTCACACTACTGTAAGGTAAATAAGGTTGAATATACTCGATTCTTTCCTAAATCAAACATTTGTAACTAATGTCACATAGAGCTTTATAACACGGAATGGCTATTCTTACCGCAATCCCTTGTGTTCCATTTTGTTACACAGGGCTATGAAGTCAGTTTATAAACGACAATGATATTCTGTAATTATCCGAAAATGTAAGAAAACGTTTTAACGAAGTAATTATAAGAATATTCTGTAAGCACATTTGTCAGATAATAATAACGTTAACACAACCAATTAACGTTTCCACTCTATTTACACTTATATATTGCGTTGTATTGTCGGTACATAAAATTCCAGGCAATTACCGTTACAACGCAATGTATTTGAAATACTGACTGGTGGGAACATAATGTTTATGAACGTCACGGTCAGTGACACCGAATGTAAACGTACAAATATTTTCGTCTGCACTGGTAAAAGCGAAATAATCAGAATTCTTCTAACGGTACTCATTGTCCCGTTAATACATACGATCATTACATTTTGTTTGAAATTCGATACCGACAGAATATCATGGCAATTTCTCTTAATGACGCGAACATTTTTACAATTTTGTATGTATTCTCATTTGCCAAAAAAATTGTTTAAGAATTAAACTGTACCCGTCAAATTTCACTGTTGTGATTCTCGTTTTCTAAAATGCTTGGTGACATCAATTGTAAACTTAACTAGTTTTTCAGCGAGTTTACAATACTCGTCATTCGCGTTACGAACAAACGGAACATCAGGCGAAAGTCGTATTCCTGAATCACGTGCGTCTACGAGAATTGAGGAAATAAACCGAATTCGCAAAAATTGGTAAAATCCATTAAATTGCCGAACGATCGCGTAATTCGGGTGCGAGTTGCGGGTGGGACGCGTGACGGGTTCGAAAAGAAAGCGGGAAGCTCGCGGGCAGCGGACCCGCGAAGTTTGACGAGAGCGCGGGAAGCGAGTGGTGGGGATAAGCCGTCCTAGTCGATTGGCCGGGCGCGTCGAGGCGCGGAGGGGCATCGACCGGTCTGGCATCGGGCTGCCATCGGACTGGCAGGTCCCCCCGTTCAGTGCCACCAATACACAAGAGCCGAGGACTCTCTATCGCCGACCATTGGTCCTCAATTTGCCGACCAATCATTGGGAAAGTGCCCACGAAAATATCCAATGTAAGTCCACAAATTATCAAACATCAACGGGGTACGCGTACGACCGCGCGGAGACGTACGTTTCAACGTGATTTTCGCCCGCGACTCCCACGACGTTCTCGACCGCGTCTTCTCGACGTCGAAAAAGCCGTTTGGCCACGGCCATGTTTGTCGAGATGAGCGTTTCTCGCACGAAATCCGCGTCGTTCGATGGCGAGCCTCCGACGCTTCGCTCCCATTCACGGTCCCGTTCGCGACACGATCCGCGATCCTCGAGTATCGTCCACCCACCCAACTCTTCTGCCCGCGAGACGCTCGACGTGGGCAAACCACGCACATCATCCGCTGGCCCTCGCTGGAACGGGTAGAGTGGAGAGGCAATGTCCTTCGGCAACGAGCACTACGTCAACGACGACGACGAACGGGCCTGCGATGCGACCGTTGCGTCCGCCGCTCGCTTTCTCGCGTCACGCGTATACATTCGAAACGCACATGTGGGTCCTAAAACCCTTGATAGACGAACGCGCCACGTTGGCGGTTCGCGCGAATCTGTCGCGACCCGTTCGCGATTCCCATGGGCCTCTTAACCTCGTTAGCGGGACGCTTGAGTTGCGTCTCGCTTAATGCCTCCCCGTTCAACGACGCTCAACAGGAGTGAGACGGTCATGTTTTCCACGCCGTGCCAATTCCTGGTGCGTTCCCGTCACATTCTCTTTTTCAATGCTCTTTGATCTAGCGCTAGCGCGGTGGAGGGGGGAGTGGGGGGCTGCTTCTGGGTTTGTCTTGACGATGGTTTCTTTGTTAGATTATCATGGGACTGGGAATGTTGTTCGTCAAGTTATTGATTTTCCTGTTTCTGTATCGTACTGATATCATGTTCTTTGTTTCCTATGCAGTGAGGCATCAGAATGGAGCAGTTAGGGGAAGGGCAGGCGGTGGTGGTCGGTAGTGCTGGCGGCACTGTCCAAGTAGTTCAGATGGGTCAAGGCGGCCAAGCGATGATGCTTCCGCAGGCCATACAAGTTGCGGCTCCCAATGGACAGATTCAAGTCGTTCCGGTATCCAGTCTCACTAGTACGGGTCAACAGATTGTTATACAACAGCCACAAACTCCACAGATCATACAGACACCAGATGGACAAACATACATTTATCAGCCAGTACAGTTAGAAGGACAAGTTCAACAAGCACAACCCACTGGTGGGTACATGGCATATACTTGCTTATATTTAATGTTCATAATGCCATTTTTTTTATGTTAAATTATGATTTACAGTTATAAATATTAATGGAAATCTTATGCAAATTGCTGGCACAACGTCTCAGAGTACAACAACTGCAGCAACAACAGCCCCTGTGCAACCACTGGCCAGTCCAACAGCGACAGCATCTCAGGCAGGAAACGTTGTCATGGTGATTACTGTTAGAAAGCCTCTTTCACTTGCATAGTCTGTGTACACATTATACCGACTTGTAGTGACGATGGAGCAACATTGACAGAAACTGTTGTTTTGTATAATGTTCTGTGCACCTTCAACCATGACAGCAACATTAACAGAAACGATTGCTTTCAATAATTCTGTGTCTTCTCAATGAATGTAAATGTATGCAAGATCAGTTTTCTGCTAATGCTTAATAAATTGATATGATTTGCATAGATGGTACCTGGAAACAGTGGGCAGACGCAGTTTCAGCGAGTTGCGTTACCTAATGCAGAGTTCTTGGAAGAGGAACCACTGTACGTAAATGCCAAACAATACAGACGTATATTGAAGCGACGGCAGGCGCGTGCGAAATTGGAAGCGGAAGGGAAAATTCCCAAAGAAAGACCGGTAGGTTCTCACTGTCATTCTTGATTGACGTCAATACAGAAGCGATACGTTTTCGCTGCGGTAGGAAGTATGACCCTGACAAACATTGTTCTGTAATAGAAATACCTCCACGAGTCGCGGCATCGACACGCAATGAACAGAATTCGCGGCGAGGGCGGCCGTTTCCACTCCGGGCAAGTGAAGAAGCGGAAGTAAGTGTTTCAGTAGATAGTAGTAACGTACGGCGTCTGCCCCAGAATGTTGTAGAAACATCAGTGTCTCATCCAAAATTTACGCATATAAGAGTATAATGGTTCCAGTAGAGCAAATCCAAACTCCATGATTACCCAGCACATCACGACGTCGACCAATACCAACACCGTTCGTACCATAGCAATAGCAGCGGCCAATGTGGGCGTACAATACCACGATACAGATAACATGACGTCTACCATCGTTATTGAGGTATGTTAGTCTTTCGTAACACGTTACGTCTTCTTACTAACTGTAGCGACATGGAGATAAGGCACGCATTGAAAATCCGACCAATACCGACGTTTATTGCAGAAACCTGGCATGCCTCTGCGGGACATGATTACCGACGACGACATCGTCTCTTCGAACAATCGTCTAATGTAAATTATCACCTAAAGCAATCGATTTCTGAATGATGTTCGACCGAGGATGAGTGTCTTGACGTGCGATCTTAACTTTTTGATACTCTTGCACAATCCTCAAGATAGATTTTGTATATAGCATCTGTTACGAGGATCGAACAAATGGGTGGCAAAAAATGATGAAATATTTATCGACGCAAACGTAAAAGGGTGGTCGAAACTGTATATATTACCGATAACACTGTTTGCATTCTCGTAATATTCTTCTAACGCTATTATCAGGCGTGGCGAAGTGCAGGGACTGTGTTAGGTTGCTGTAACATAATACATTAAGAGGGGGGAGAGACAGAGACAGGGACAGGGAGAAAAGGAGGGAGGTAGAGAGTGAGTTGCATGGAATGGGGGTTGATGTGGACAAGTTTAATACTACACGGCGATCGAGCGAAGAATATTAAAAAAGAATACAGTTTTGCTTTTTCTGACCGCGATTCGTTGCGAATAACGAATTCGTTACGTCACCTATCGAATACGTCTTGCCGACTGTGCTGAATTGAATTTCCAATGACGCGTTCATTGTGTTGCGTTGTGAGACTGAGACATAATTTCTTGCATCTCATTGTGCTGGGTACCACATTGTAGATAGACATTCAAACAGTAATTACGAAATCTACTTCCAGTATATAATTTGAAGCAATGCAGTGCGGAGGAATAATGAGGAATTTAAATTTGTGTACAATTTTAACTTCAAGTACAATTAATTTAGTCTAGTTGGAAAGCTTTACAGAACATAGTTGTATTTTTAAAACCGAAGGAAGTACTAGCTGTTTTTGCAGTGGCTTATGTAAATAGCATTTGTTTCTGGCTCTAACACTATTATTACACTGACTGATTATGACGGAGGTTGTAATACGTTGAGAAACAAATCTAGGATGACTTACTTAGGTTTACTGATTGAGGGAATGCGCAGAAAGGATCAGGAAGTGACAAATGACAGATTCCATTTGAAAAAGTTCGTATAAGAAACAGTTTTCATCGCAGGATAGGGTCTATTTATATCCGTTTTCTATACTCTTTCTTATAGTTTGTAGGATCTTCATTCTAAGGCTCTCTGGCAGGAAATGTCTTCGGGGAATCTACTGTTCAGTGTAATCGCGTTAATGGTACAATCCTAAGTTAGTGCTGGACATTTCGTTTCTTTTGTCACTAAAGTGGTAAAAGGGAATATAGTAATGGTGTGAACATAGGTAAATTAAATGAGAAGATAGTCACAATGTGACGGAGAGTTGAGAGCTGGTGTCGAGTCGCGTTTCGCTGGCAAAGTGATATGATCGACAAAGCAGATAATTTGCGATACTGTACGATCCGGACATCAGAATGTATATAACTATATGAAAGTAAATTCAAAGAATATTTAAATAGTGTGCGGTGTCGTGTGTTGTAAAAAAGAAGTGTGACTGATGAAAACAAAAAATGTATGTCGATTAAGAGTTGCGTTTGATGAGAGTGTAGGCGATCGTGAGAATGCGTCTGAACATGTTTGTACGAACGAGAAGAAAAACACGAATTCTGCTTTTGTACCAACTCATATTATAGCGACTCATTATTTTGACAATTAATTTCTCGGCACACGCATTTCCCATATCTTTAATACCCCGCTGCGTAAAAATGCTTATTTTGCGTTCGAATATGTTGTTAAACATTGATTCATATCCATAATATATTGAAAGAATTTTGACGTATACTTGGTGTGATCTCCAGTTAACGAAAACGTTTCAACAAGTTACCACGGTCTACATGCACAGGTGAGTTTCACGTCTACGTACGAACAGAGTTCTATATCACTCTCGAAGGTATGCAAAGAGGTTTCCACGTCACAACTTGTTCACAGTCTTTCTTCGCGGCTTCGAAGGAGTCCATGGACGTTGAATCTGTCGCTATCGGCATATCTTTATGTTTTTCCAGAATTCTTTCTCCGACAGCGCCAATTGTATAGCCGTATTCGCTCTCTCCAGTTCTGAAACACCGATTCGTCAATAATCGACGTTAATCCCCCCTTCCCAACGAACCAAATTTCCAGAGCTCACCTGACACGTCGAGCCTCCCGTTCCTTCATATTCGGATCCAAATTGTTCTTGGGCTTCGGTATTTTGGTAGTCCGCAGAAATCTTACATCGACCAGCTCCCTCGGATTCCTGTAAGATCGCTTCTGAATCGTTTCCGGTATGACGGAATCCATCGGCAATGACACGCGCTTCCTACGCTCCCACGAAAAGCCCTCTAACGAGAGAACAACCGCCGACAATTAGGTATACATCAAGCTCGTTAAGGTAGAAAGCATCGTCGGACCGCACCTTTGACGTAATCCAGCCCGTACACCGTCCTTTGCAGATTCTCCTCCTCTCGCTCTATCAAATCCTCGTCCGGCAGCCTTTCCGGGAAAAATCCCTTCAAATGAGCCTTCTCCCGCCTCACCTGAAATATGTCGAAATAAAAGGCGACCCGCGGCACGAAGGAAGCTCGTCCCACTTCTTCTCAACGGGACCCCTAATCAAGGGACGGGCCGAGCAAAAGAAAAATCTCCCTTTTCTCATCCGGCTCCCCATTCACGGAGCCCTCGACTAATTAGAAAAATGCGTGGGATCGCGGAGTGGTACAACGTTCGCATTAACATCCCTCTGCGAGGGGTTGGGGTGGGGTGGGCCGCGTGGGCGGTATATGTAATCTAAATCATGCCGCCGCGATTAACGCCCTGGGCCAAAATTACCCCTTTCAGAACGCCACAAAGGTGCCACAAAGGTACCACAAAGGCCGAGTCTAAATTTCCGCGTTACCGTCCGCAAGATTTCCCTTTTTGTCATTGGGAGCGGACTCGTTTGCGGCTTCCTCGGGACAAAGTACAGAGATTTGTCGAAAGAAGTTTGCGATTTTACATGGCACGTGTCAGAGGTACGAGACTGATAAAAATGTCCGTCCATTCTCTTAATCGGACGCGAATCGATTTAAAAGCTCGATATGAACGTTCAAATATCCTTTTTCTAATGCTCCCAATGAATTCTATCCTCAAGGGGTCAGATTACGCGAATCTATTCACCGTCACGGAATTTGCCCTGCGTTTGCTCGCCGGCTGATAAAATTTATTTTGATCCCCCCACTTTGCGGCAACTCGCACCCTTTGCAGGCCGATGACGTCAGCCCAGAATGAGCGCCCACGCGCTTTTTCGACACGGGGCGGACGTTTTTGCGTAAGCTCTGCTCTGCTACCCTGTTCAGAAAGTGTTCCGGATCTTCGCTTCGCTCGCTCTCCGGCAACGAGTCGTTCTTCCGCTTCGTCTTCAGGTGTTTCAGGTACGGTCCACTGATGGCGTTAAGTGGCGGCTCGTACTCCTGCTGCGGTCGGATCTGCGTCGGAGGTTCGCCGCGTCTGAAGATGTAATCCTTCCTGTTGATCGTTATGAAATCGCGCAATTCTTCTTGATCCTCGAAGATCATTTCGTTACGATCTTGCAGCTACGACGGGTGAAATCGCTGCGAGCGGTGAGATGAAAGGCTAGACGTTTTGCGAGTAATTCGTTTTTAGCACGGATTCAAGACTTCTTAGATGAAAGTGGTAAGAGAGAGTTTCTGATTTTGCAGTACCTGAGAATTGTGCGAATATTGACGCGAACGTTGACGGTCAATAGATGAGATCGTGTGCCAATATTGGAATTTGCTAATGAGGTCGACTCGGGGCTAGGAAAAAATCGCCTGCTCCGGTAGAGTGGGCTAAGTCATCGGGGCGTCTAACGATTCTGAGGTTTCCGGTGGCTCATTATCGAGATGATATATATCGGGTTAGGTACGGCACCCTCGTGTACCATAAACGCCAATTAGGATGGGACATCGAATTTCCTCGTCATAGGTGTGCCCTCTATGTGTTGACGAGCCTCGCCTACTTTTTCGTTCGTTTCGTTCTATTAAAAAAGCCGGCGGGGATCAGCGGGATGGAAATAGCTTTTTCCTGACGAACACCTGGTGTCTCTGACAAATCGATGCGTATACCATTTTCATATTCTGACATATCGATGCCACTTCAGATCGACTCGCCAGTATCATCTAATTTCGTTAGCTCACTGGTTAAACCTTCGACCGAATTCGCAATATTGGACCTTAAGGTTGTTTTTCTGATATCATCCTACAGAACCGTGGCCTTCGAATAAGAACTTCGCGTACTTACATACTTTCGCAGAAAAACAGGGAAACGAGGCAGCCGAACTGTTTCTCGTATTAAACAACCCTGAACTTTCTCCGCTCCCATAAGGATAACACCCCTCCATCGTCGCGCCGAAAAATATGATAGTCTTAGTGTCGGAGGAGAAGGCCTTCGGCCACCCCCAGGACGCGACCCTTAGCGGATGAGACACGTTCCAGTCCTGGACTTACGTCTCGCGTGTTCCTAATACTCGCAAGAGGGCCATGCCCATCGTTCACCACCCACAAGCGGCAATTTGTATCTCATCCCTCAGTCCGTGACCCTCGAGAGTCCACGGGTTTCGTTCGGTGGGGTGGTTGTCCACCCTTCGCCCCCCTTCCTTTTTTCCCAAACGACGAGCGATCTACCCTCCGACATCGACCCTCGACCGTTTGTCTTTCGGCCTCGCGTTCCACCACGACACACCGACGACTTTGCCCGGAAGCTAATGTTGCGCGATGTCTCAACGATGATCCGACTTCAAACGACTCCTACGTCCCATCCGCTTATATACATTTCTTCGTATTTCGACTTCCGTCAGAGAAAATTCGTTCCGTTACCCCGTACGACGTAAAATTAGTGGGTTATCTTGAAAGCGGTCACTTTCGATCACAAATACTTCTTCCGATATTTGGGAATAAAAAAAAAAGTGACTTGTGTCAGTCCTAAAACAGGTGGCAGAGTTTCGGGATAATATCGTAGCTTCGATAAATATCATTCGTGGCAAAGGTCGATTAAATCCCTCCAGGATCGTAACTCGCCCTGAAAATAATCGTTCCGCACGCGTGTCGAAATGCAGCAGCAGTTTCGGTTCTCTGTTTCGGCACGGTTCGCGCCGTTAACCTAATTGGTTTCATCGGCAACGCTCGCAGGACAAACTTAAAACGTGACAATCGTAGTCTCGCGGGTTTTCCTTCTCTCGCACGAGAGTTTGCCGCCGAACCAGCTTCAAGCTGGCTAGCCGGTGCTGGCTAGCTGCTGCCGGCTACTGAATAAACTAAATTCCGCGTTCCGGGCAGAGACAATGTCGCGTTACACAGGCAAACACGATAAAGCCGCTTCCAGTTTCTGTTAGCCGGCAAAATGCAACGGATTGCGTTTGTCAATGATACGTACGGTAGGTACATATGTATTATATATCTATCGCGTGGCTCCCGTCCGTCTCTGCAGCGACAGGCGTGTACGTAATGTACGAACCTTCGCCATTTGCCCGAATAGTTTGGCGTCCGTAATGGCTTGACATGCCAAACGGCTGTCTCGATTCATAATTAACGCTCGAAACGTCAGTTGGCCACGATCGCTTAAATGATTTGCCCCCTCGATGTAACTGAATGCACGCAGGATCGGAATTGCGATTAAAAGTTTTTTTCGCACGTGCGAACAGTTTTTTGAAACCCGGACGTAGGGAAATGATAGATGGCCGAGGCGTGTTGCGGAACGGCATTCGATACGTAAAATAAATTGCCGGTCAGTCGAACGATGTTTCGGGCAGCGTCGATGCTCGGAACGGCGATTAGTCTGGCTTCCGCTTGAAAAGATTCCGCGTATCGGAACTTCCCTCCTGCTGCGCCGGGAGGAGTTTGCCGATTCGGGATGTAATCGAAAAGTTTCGACTCGACGGCAACGTTAATATTTGACTAGTTGCGCGCGCGCGCGCACGGTTTATCGACCCCGTCTGTCATTTGCAAGTTTGCGTCTTCGGCACTGGGAGTCGGCTTGGTTTCCGAAATAATTTATAGCCAACATTTAGACTCGTCATCCCCGATCGAATGCAACAAGTTGCATGGGTCGGGGTGTGCAGTCGCGCGGATGAAAAGTATTGTTTTTCGGTGGTGGCTCTTGTCTTTTTTCCTTGTAACGCGTAGATTAGTTTAATGACGTATCGCCGATATCCGATAAATGAACGGATGCGTGACAGTTTGCACGACTGAATCGTGATGCGATTTATTGTTGCGCATCGATGATCAACGACGCATCAACGATGCATCAACGATGCATCAACTATGTATCAACTATACACGGACGATACAGAAACGATGTACTTGTGTGGATATAATCCATCAGAACGATTTGCTGAATTTCGGCTAGCCAATTTCGACGGCGATAAATTAACAGATACACCGGACGTTCGTCGCGACCACGCGCGTCGCTCGTCCTCTTTTTCTTCATTCTCACGCCGCCTTGTCCCAAACAGTCCCGTTTCGCAGCCCGTCACCATCACTGATACGTTTCGCGACGGAATTGGATAAGTGACGGATCGTCAGCGGTCGACGTGCGTGAGATAATTAAAATTGAGTTCGACGCACGTGTCCGCTGCCGCGCCGCGTTTATTAAACGAAAACGGCACGGTAAGGACGGTGGCGTGTAAAAGGCCATTCGTGCCGTGAGAGGCATCGCTAAACTCCCTCGGGGCTCGCTTTGCCGGAATGTATTCCTGTTCTTCGAGGGGAACGCTGTTCGACCGGTGCTACCGCCTGTACGCAGGTGCTGAAAGGAAGGCTGACTGGCAGAAACTTCCCATATCATTTACTATTGCCCACCCACGGGACAGGTTCGAACGTGTCAAAGTTCGACCGACGTAGAATGCTGTTCCAGAATCATTCTTTCCACGCCCCGTATCGCCACCCTACCTCGTCAAAGCATAAACAGCGTACAGCGCTGGAGGTAACAATCGGACTGACATTCTGAGGCTTCTCTGAACCACGCATCAGCTAGTCCGCTAATTGCACATTCTGAGCGATCGGATTCGAGCTCCTAAGTCAGGACTTTAGCTTTACCTTAACGCGCTTTCCACGATAGCCGGCAGTGGGCGACCGTCGGGTCGAATCGATTTCGAATCCCGCCGTTCGGCCAACTCCTTATTGACACTGCGAATTTGGCGAGTTTGGTCATTAAACGCAACTGCGCTTTGTGTGCTTAACAGAGTGGAGAGCGGAGGGAGTAGGAGGAGGCCGTAATAGCTTGCCGATCGTTTCCCACCCCCCCGGGAGACCCTCGTTCGATACGTCAATGCAACGCTAGACCACGAATTCGACCTGATAATTGTCGCAGTCTGATCGATTCACGGACAGCGTCCGACGGCGAACAAACATTTCCTCCATTACACTTACCTCCGAGTTCGCTGGCCGAATCCTCCGACCGGGCTCCGCCTCTTCAGAGAGGGAGGGACGAAATTAAATCGCCTTTTTCGGCGTGAACGCAACACCTTAATCCGTCACGCCTGTCGGCGAGCGTTCTATTTAATCTCCGGCAAAAAAGCACTTTTGCGCTCGCTTTTAGGTCCGGCAGTCGGTCGACTTCGGATTTGGCGCTCGAAAAAGCGGAGAGGTGATGCGTGGCGAAAAAATTGCCGGCCCGATAACATCAATCGGAGAGGAGACGCGTCATGTTAAAAGCGGGCTCTTTACGCGTCGGCGGTCCTCTTTAGGCGGGACGCGGGCCGACGTTCGACGCAAATGCATCGCGGCATGCATGGTAATGCGCGGGTAATGCACGCCGGCGTGCGGCCTCGCCGACGTTGCGGAAATGACGCGGAAGATCGGAAATTGGCGGCGAGCCGTTTCGCCGAGGCGTTGGCAGCGCGCATTTTCTGTCCGATTCGAATTTTTATCGGCCCGCACCATCCTAATAACGATTTGCCCACCGAGCTCGTTGGGACGATTAGCCGTAGAATTTCTTCCGGAAACTTATTTCGTGCCAATTGTCGAACAACGCGTGGATAACGTTAACGTTTAGCCGTAGAATTTCTTCCGGAAACTTATTTCGAGCCAATTGTCGAACAACGCGTGGATAACGATAACGTTTAACTGTAGAATTTCTTTCGGAAACTTATGTCGAGCCAATTGTCGAACGACGCATGGATAACGTTAACGTATAACCCTAGAATTTATTCCGGAAACTTATTGCGTGCCAATTATCGAACAACGCATGGATAACGTTAACGTTTAACCGTAGAATTTATTTCGGAAACTAATTTCGTGCCAATTGTCGAACGACGCGTGGACGATAACGTTAACGTATAACCGTAAAATTTCTTCCGGAAACTTATTTCGTGCCAATTGAACGACGTATGGATGACGGCGGTTACCGATGACGTCGAGGACGAGGATTATGCAAAACAGAGAAATCTGGGCTCTGGCTGTCTCGGATGAACGTCATTCGAGCGAAGGACGCTCCCTGTGTTTTTCCTCCCCCCTCTCCACCCTTCGTCGCATGCCGGAGGAATATTAATTGATCCGCGCAATAATTAGTTCGCCGAAGTTGTTCGCGAAGTCAATTAGCAGGACGTCCGCGAAAAAAAGGCTTTAGTGCCGAAGTTCCGACGCTTTCCCGTGAATAATCGGGACGTCGGGCCCCGACAAAGGTGGTACGACTGGACTGGGGAGGAGAGTTTCTACTTAAACGTAAGGCAAACAGTTCGCGATCCACGCACACTCCGCCTGCAGCGGCGCAATTAATGGCAGCCTCGCCCCCCAAAGTATCGTCCGCTCTTTCGATATCGGATATCAATGCGCACACATCGGCGCAGCGTGGCCATTAACATAATTACAGGCGCGATAATAATTGAATAGAACTAGTGCGTCGCGCGCGCGATCGTGCAGGGTGTTATTGCTGGAAGCTGAGGATAATCATAGACCTAATGGAACCACGATGCCGGAGCGAAAACGCCAGTCGTATATCGTTCGATTATACTCGTCCGTTCCGGCTGTCGAGACTGTCCAGGAAATAAACGACATTTCGCAGTCCAGCTGCACGTTGGCAGACGTATGGTTATTAAAACTTGAATCCGCACTGTCGGTGTTTTGGGTGAGTTTCGGTGAACGTTTTGTGAACGTTTCGTGAACGTTTCGGCCACGTTTCGGCCACGTTTCGCCCTCGGTTGCATTCTGCGGAGTGCGTTGTACATACATCGTCGGCACGTGATCGTTCGTATAGGTGCCGTCGCGCGAGGCAAACTTCGTTACACGCTCGAGCGAGCGCGAGAGAGTAACTTCGCTCGCCAAGGCCAATTTCTCCCATATGGCGTGTGCCCGCCATTAGTCCGCCGAGGATTCGCAGACTCTTCCGTTTCCGCCGATGTCGGCGATTCTGCGTTAATTACGACCCCCGCGACTCTCGTTCGTTCGAAGCTTTCCTACCCCCTTCTTTTCTCACCCCGGAGCGAAGTCGAGAGTGCGGAGAGTGTCAGGCGTATGCCTCGTCCGTAGTAAGAGGCGACTAATAGGGGCTGCTAGTCGGGGTTAAGTATCCTGATCCTGTAAAACGCGTCGGAATTAAGGGATCACACAGAATTAGCCTCTCAAATGGCGTTCAGTGCTAGGATGATGGCGAGCGTTTTCCTAACGAGTTGCAAGAGGAGGGCTCCGACTGTTGGACAATTATAAATCACTGTATCGCACGGGAACTGTTTGTCAATTTTCGGAAAATGACAGGTACAATTACCGGACAGGTCCGTAACTAATGCTACCCGTCTATTGGCTTAATTAGAAGGTCCAATTGGCGTGAATTACGTCGTCCGATGTACTCCATATCAGAACGACGAGAGTGTAACCTATACATCTCTGACAGACACTATCAAAATATTTCCTACCTTCTCTTTACACTATTTAAATCTCGTTCGAGCCTCAGTCGTGCAGAAAAGTTGAGAACTGTCAGCCCAGTTAGTCCAATATCGTTCGATGGCGCGTACATTCCTGGAATTACAAATGTTGCCAGATGAGAGTGGCATGGTGGCCAGGGGGGGGGGGGGGGGTCTCTAGACTGCTTGTTTTTAGCGGCCACTGAAAGGCAATGGAAATCAGGATCGCCGCGCGGCACAAACGAGGTATTCACGACAAACAAATTTTTATTAGGCGCGCATTCAGCCGCGCACCGCTCTCGCTCGCAATAAATGCCCCCCAGAGTCCTCGAGCGATCACTTGAATGAAGAGTCACCCCTCCGCACTGCTCCTTTCGCCTTAACTTTACGCGCGAATAGGCGCCCGCGCCGAAGACAATGCCGGCCGTTATCTCGGCGGGTTCCGAGGTCGAAGGGCTCGTCCGATCCTCGGAAGACCTACCGGCCTCTCCCTGCCCCTAATGAATGGCCGGAAACTATTTTGCGAGAGGTACAGTTACGTGCGAAGGGCCGCAGATTGTTCGGAGATTTCAATCTGTCGCCAGACGTTTTTAGTTACATCTGGCGAATAGTCGCAGACTGTGCAAACCGACGCGAGTCTGTGAACGGTTTTTGTCCGTGATGTGTGAAAATGGGCTAGACGTACAAGGCCTCTTTTACGGTTCCCAACGTTAGTTATGAAGTTAGGGTCTCCTTTACCAGTTTCTCATTCGCGCAAAAAGTTCTCGGAATTTTCATGAGAAAGAAGTTGTAAACTGTTCCACTCGCCGGTTCCACCCCGGCCCGTTACAAATAACAGTAGGACACTCCCCTGCTTTCCGAAAAAAGTTGGCTCGAAAACACGTGGCTCGTCCCACGCCAAGATTATAGCTCGAGCCACCCACGCACATCGTTCGTCTAAGCATCGGACAGAGTCCTCTTTCGATCGCAGCCTTCCCTCCAACGACCCGCGACAAAATTTTACGTTGACGAATCCATGCCTTAATTGGCGCGCCGTCGGTCTCGATCCTGAAATTCACTGCCTCCTCCGCCACCTCCCTTAAACTCTCCCGAAAGCAGAGCCGCCTCTGGCAAGCCTTTCGCATCGAGTACCGGAAAACGGAAAACGTTTAACCGATCGAAGGAACGCCTTCGCCAGCTAAGGTGTTTGTCAAGATTACCCCGGCTCATCCCTCCGCCGATGCTCAAACGACGTCGATGCAGCCTCTCTGAAACGAGGCACGAGCTGCCAGGAACGCCGTCAGCCAGACATCCTACGGCCCGGCTAATTGCCATTCCCATTGGGGATTTAATTAGACACGGCATCGGCAAACTTGATCCAGACGCGTGCTTGGGGGGGAAGCGCGCTCGTTTGCTCGCTCGCTCGCTCGTTAGTCGGCCGAGGGTCGGTTTCGTTCGGCGATCTCAGTTTTCGGAATTGCCGGCTTGTTGCGCGTTACTCGTTAAAAGTCGTCGGCCCGCACTTCGCGGCCTGCGCTAATTAGTCGAGTCTCGCAGACGGCGAGAGATTTTCAGCGTCCGCGGCCTGGCGGCCGAGGCTTCGGGTGAGAGTGGCATCGGGAGCGAAGGTTCTCGAAGGTTCTAGGAGCGTGCAAGGTCGTTTCTCGGACGATGCGGGAGTCCGGGGGTGAGTCGTCGTAAGGGATGATGCGGGAAGGTCGGAGGAATGTTCGAGACGCGTGAGCGTCGGAGCGGAAATCATACGTCGGCTAATGGCGGCCAGTTTGCCGACGCTGATTCCGAGGAATACGGCCTTGATCGCAGACTACCTCCTCATCCTTCTTCTCCCCCTCCTGCTCCTCCTTCGAGGAATATAATAATCTCCCGGGCTGAGAGGATAGAGATTAGCCTCTCGATGACGTGCGCGGTATGGGAGCAGTTTCAAGACACGCATTGCGTCTCGGCGTTGGGAGATTATTGGGAGCAAGTGGGATGAAAATTTTATGGAATTCCTGCCACGTGCCGAGGACGGGGGAGTTTGACGGAATCACTGTTCTTCGCTTCCTACGTTATCGAGCGCACACACGGCTACGTGCCGAGGTCAAAATCTGCCGCGGGTGGGACGCGCGTCCAGGAAAGTCTTAACCCTCTTACATTGTCATGGCTCCCGCGGGAGGCATCGATTCACCTGGCCAGCTTTCTGGTTCGCGCGGGAATAACTTTCGCCGACCTGTGTGCACAGCTGCTACTCACTCTACGGCCTCTTCGCCCACTTTTTCGTTTCAGGCCGAAAAACAGACGCGACACCGTGCGTGCGCTAAAAAATGCTATATAGGAACGTAGCATGTAATGGGAAATGGTTTGGCATGTGCCGACGT
This sequence comes from Anoplius nigerrimus, assembly GCA_914767735.1. Classification (NCBI taxonomy): domain Eukaryota; kingdom Metazoa; phylum Arthropoda; class Insecta; order Hymenoptera; family Pompilidae; genus Anoplius; species Anoplius nigerrimus. Next base: position 7,806,508 of record OU612080.1, read on the forward strand.
ACGTCCATTAGCTCAGATATGGTTCGGCATGTACCGACCTTCTTTCTCGAGAAGCTAATTAAATCGATGCACCTTAAATGGTGGGAGACAATTTATTCTGCACGGAAAGGATCTATAATGTTTTACGCGATCCTGCCACGTTAGGTCGCATACATGAATTTCGGGCCGAACCTGTTAGATTCGCCTTCCGGTTTACCCGCGCGTATAATGGACCGTGTTTACACTGCTGATGCACACTACACGGTGGGCTCAGCATCGCGGATGGAAGCTCGCGAGTGAGAGCAAACAGACGACAGCTCGCACTCCAGTTGACGCGGGGGCTTTATATTGTCCATCGCTTTTTCTCGAGATTTATGGCGTACGATACAGCCTTCATCCCGCGGGAGTAAGAAATCCTATATCCGCCTCTCTTGACGCAACACGTGCGTCTCGATGAAAAATGCGAAAGATTCCGGACTCGAGTAACCTTCGCCTCCGCGCCGGCCTCCATCAGGCTCGTCCTTATTGTTTCGCGCGTGATGGCAGTGAATCGGGCTCTTTCGGGCTCGATATCGTAACAATTTGACGTCCCGTTAGATACGACAGTGAAAGACAGACAGAGAGAGTCAGAGTGTCTGTAGATACTCTCCGCTGACGGACAGAGGGGGAAGATTCTCGTTTTACTGAGCAAACCGTTCCGCCATCGACTCGGTCTTTATTTAACGCACTTTCCGGCAAAACCTTGCCTGGTTTTACATCCCGTCTGCGAGCGCGGAGGGTCGAGGGCGAACGTTTCCCTCCGAAAGAAATTCACCCTGGCCGGAACGGTAGCGACGATCGGCTTTCCGGGGTTGAGGCGAATGAAAATTATGCAAATCGCTTTTCAACCGAACGGCCGGGATCGGCCAGCTTTCGGTGCCTCGCATCTCAGAGGCGGATAGGTGGGCACACACATGCACACGTAGGGCACCGTACATAACGGCAGTCCCTTTACGCCGCCGGACTGTATTGCCTCCGACTCTGCCCTAAAGGTATTCCTCGACGGAAATAGACACTTCGGCGCGATACGTACCTACAACGCTCCTCATCCCTCCTAAAACGATAGAATTTCCTCTTTCCGCAGACAATTCGGCCTGTTCGGGGATTTCCACGGGATTCCGAAATGAGAGTTTGCCTTCGGAAGGAAAATCCGACTGGCACCGGCGCCCGGTGTTTCGTGGAAATGGAAATTTGGCCCGGTCGAAAAACACCTTGAATAACACCCTCGCAGCGTTCCCTGAATAGAGTACGTTATCAGACCCCCGACTTGCGCCTTGGCTGAATTCCGCCGACGCCTACGTAAGCGTACGAGCGGTCGGCGAGATATGGATCACGGTAGCGCGCATCGCTGTAATGGTTAATGTAACATCGTCGTCGTCGTGTTAATCAATTTTGCCCTCCCACCGAAATTCATTGTATTACAACCCCCGGCGCTTGGCCGAAATTCAGTCGCCGGCGCGGACCGAACGAAATTGGGAACTTTGTACGTCGGCGCGGACGATTACGTCACCGGCACTCGAAGCCCGTGTGTCCGGCTTTATATCGAATATCTGCGATTTACGAGCTTTGCCTCGCTCGCCTCGCAGTTTACGAGCGAAACTCTCGATTGCCACCATAAAATTATAACCCACGCCCCGAAACCCGGCCTGCGGACTTGCGTCTGCCGAATTCGACCGGTCCCTACTTCTTTATCATTCTCTCTTTCTCACTCTCTCTCGCTCTCTCTCTGTCTCTCTTGATTTGCAGTCTTTGTGCAGAACGCGCGACGCCTCCAACCCGTCCGGCTTCGAATCCCGTGGCCAATTTTACGGCTGAAGTGGCAGCGGCCGACTCCTCTTCATGGCCGGCCGAACATCCGAAGCAAACTTCCCCCATCCCCCATCTGCCCCCACGAATAATAACCCGCGCACGGATCCTTCGTTCCGAATTCTAACGTTGAATATCGCACGCCTCGTTTCACGGTGCCAAAGGGAGGATGGGATGTAATTAGCGATAACGCCCTTCAATTTTGATGCTTATGTAATCATTGCAATGAAACGTTGGACGGGAGGGTGGGCACTGTTGCGAAATTGTTACATTGTTGCTTCGGGCGGACGGGGGGGTTGCGGCGAAGGGGGTGCTATACGTAATGAAAAACGAAATCCGAGGGAAACTTGTTTACTCACTGCACTGTCTTACGTGAACGCCTGGGAGCAGTCAAATGAAAAGGAATATAATTTCAATTAAATAAATTACATCAGTACGCATTGAGATTGTATAATTTCGAGATAACTGAACGGAAAGCACAGTCGGAATACAATGCTCAGTATACGTAAAAAAGTGAAGGTAGAATGATTGTATTATTCATGTCACCCCAAATCTTTCAGAAGCAGTACCTCTGGCACCACATGCTAAATGTATAAAACATGTACAAGAAACAGTACAAGCGACCAAAAAATACATTAAAAAATTCATTGTTCGTAATTGATACTAATGGCAAAGTTTCTACATTACCCTCGACGATCCTCATCTTTTCTCCAGCCGGATCCACGACACATGTCGAAGATAATACGGTTCCCAGCCCCTTCGCACCTCGCCGCGCGAAAATTCGGAGGCCTGCAGACTCATCTGCCGAAACTGGGGTACCAGTTGCTTCGCAACCAGTTGCTCACCGGTGGGTAGGCCGAGGCATAGCGAGTGAGGTGAACGAAAATCACGGAAATCAGCCCTCACCCCCTTTTACCCTCTCCACCTCAATCACCCTCTCTCTCTCTCCTTCTCTCTCCTCGTGCGGCTTAGATATCTGTCCAGCGATGCCAGATTCCGCGTCTTCATCCGGCGAAGCCGAATGCCTATCCGGCGAGCTGCCTACCTGCCCATCCATCCTGCGAGGACGAAGACTCACGCACACGGGCGCAGGATCGCAGGCTCTCGCCGTCGCGAGCCATGGAACCCCCGCGTTTTCATCCGGAATCCATCTCTCTGTCTCTCTTTCACCCTCTCTCACCCCCTTCCCGCGGCAACTCGTGGGGGCGCATCGCCACGCCTCCCGCGTCTATATAAGCTTCGGGACCACCGTGGAAACCTCACTCGCACCCCGGCTACACTCACCAGCAGGGCAACATCCAGAAGTCAGGATCACCCTGTACGGTAGACGGAATCAGAGGACAGCGCGGCTCGCGACAGACTTCCGACGGACGTCGAGGAAATCTGAGGTAGCAGGACCCAGCGTCGGGGACTCAGTCATACGTTCAAGGCCGTCGATCGGGAGAAGCATGAAGTACAGTTTGTTGTGGTTGTTCTGTCTGTTCGTCGTACTGGCCGACCAGGCGATCGCCGGTCCTTACTTCGACGACGGTGAGTGGAGCATTTTCTTTCGTCCTTGCACGCAGACCTTGTGTTTCGGGATACGGGAATTATGGGGGGGTTATGATGGGGATGCGAAATTGAGGGATGATTGAGACAGCAGATGGGTTGGAGGATTTTCGGAGCTTCGAGGAATCGTCGGCTTTGGGCTCCAAGATTCGATGAGGTCGACATTAGAATATTCGAGATTTCAAAGGAAGCCGTTCGGGCTCACGTCAGGGTTCAGGGACAGTGATGCGAACCATCCGCGAGGATCGCATGAATAAGAACGAAGGTGTCGATCGGGCGTGAAAGTTTTGACGGAAGCCGGGGGATGCTTCTGTTTGCACGGCATGCCGACCTTTTTCACGGTCTCGGACGATAGCCCATAGCCAGTCGTAGGGGGTGGGTTGTGTTTGCTGGCGTCGGATGGCGGCGGATATCGCGGCGAATGTACATTCCGGGCGAGGGAAATAAGTTTGCCGAGGGGTAAAATGAAAATGCGGTCTCCGGGTGCGGGCTGCGCAGGGGTTGGCTGCCTGGGGAGGATTTTAACGGCAATGCGTGCCCGTGTACGCAATCGCACTCGCGATGACACGGGCCACTCTCGTACCTGCACGTACACGTATGCACACCCACGCATACGGGTTACGGGTCGTAAATCGCGAATGCGAGCTCGATACAAATTTTTATCCCCCTCCTCCAGACATCCGCGATAGAAATACGCGAACCGGCTTCGCGACAGAAGTAGGAGTATCTCTCCTTCCGCGAACGATCGTGAATAATGTAAGGGCTCGCTCGGGGTCGCTCGTTCCTCGAAATTTACCGCTACAGTCTTGGACGTCGAAGTTTTAATTACGGCATTGTTGTCTGGCGAGAGATCGACCGTCGGCGAGCTTAAATGCGCTAATACAATGTACTAATTCTCGGGAACTTTCGCGGAGAAATTCAGCTCATCAAATTCCCGGCGGGAAGTCGGGTGTGCTGGGGCGTCAAAAGTAATTTTCGATGAAATTCAAAGGTCGCCGGTGGGAGGAGGGCGCACTTTTGTCGAAAGTTTTCCCACTTCCTCGCGGCGACCAAGGGCGTCCGTCGGCGGAAAGTTTGCCCTCACAGTTCGTCTACGGCGCCTCCGCTGACAAACTGATTACAATTTAAACTCGTCCCTTTTCGAGAGTACGTCGCGACCGTCGAAGGTTAAATTTCACTCGAGGACCTCGCGGCACTGTTCTCGCCGCGAAAGAAGAGCGTCGAGGAAGGTCGATGACGATTTACGACCTTCGGAGTCTTCTTCGAACAACCGTGAATTTTCGCGAAGACAAGAATTTCGAAGATAGCGATTCGAGGGTGCGGAGGGTGTTGGATTGGGCGGAATATTCGGATTCGAAGTCTCGATCGGAGGGTTCCAATTGGCAATGACATTTGAGAATATCGAATCTTCGCGAACTCGACTGTCGAGCCGACAGTATTCCGGGCCGGAAGCCGGCTGCAGATTGATTCAATTCATATTGAACGGGTTACGTACCCTGGAACCCTACGACCAGTCGTCGATTCAGATGACATTTCCCCGGCTTTTCACCCTCAAAGCTGGCTAACTGCCCGTAACTCGAATATTTCGCCTATCCTTCCCATATACGCCGTCGAGCGCCGCACGAATTGAGAGCAGCGTCGGAGTTAGGCAGTTAACCTCAGCCCCGCTTCAACTTAGACATTACCCAAACACCTTTGCCCACCCCAAGGCCCGCTTAACACAATCCACCCGAGCAACTTCGCGGGACATCAAACGAAAGTTCGGCCTCGCGTCAAGTTGCGCTCTCTAATAACGGGGCCTTAAATTGCTGTCGTCCAATTAATCAGCCTTGAAACGCCTTTGGCAAGGCCAACGAAACTTTACGAGCCGCCTGACGCGCTTAACGGGCATCATTGCCGGATACGCCGCGATAATTCCAGCATTTCCGCGAAAACCGCCCCCCTTCTTCGCCCAAGCCAGATCGCGATAATATAGCGACGATATTGCGCGTTATGTTCCCGGCTGCATCGAATTGCGCACCGAGGCCGGCACTTGGAAGTGGATAACCGGCAAGGCGTTAATGTCCCACGGGAGTAACGGAGACACGCCCGGCTGGCCGGATCGCGAATATCGCGTTAAATCTGCCAGGTTAGTCGGCGCACCGCATGCGGCAAGTAGTACAACCCTGCGTACGGTCGGCCGGACGTCAATTCGATTAAGCGCTTTCCACATGCTCCTGCCTCGCTCGCTCACTCACACCCTCGCACCTCTACCCACCCCTCCCATGGCCCCTCCTGCCGGCTGGAGGCCGGCTTTCTACACGGCGCATCGGCAAACGAGTTTGCCGAAATCGTGACGTTGCGCATTTGCATTCGGAAATTTAACGCCGGGGATATTAACGATGATTGAAAGGTGACGAAGAGAATATTCGACCCGTGGGACGTATTTTATCCGCGGAGAAGGGAGGTTGCCGGGATAAACGAATTTATGATGAACGAAAATGAACGGTCGCGAGATAAATTTCGGATCGTTCGGATTCCGGGCCGAGAATCGGGGCTCATTGTCGGCGGAAAATAGCCATCGTCGATAAAACTGTCCTCTCACCTTTGCGCGTCGCGCTTCCCACTTTCCGGAGAGGAAACTTTGAGGACATAGTTTGTACCTATGACTGTTGTTCTTGTCTCTGTTGTTTTTTGCCGAGATGGAGAAAGATAGAAAAAGAAACTTTTTATCGACGCGAGTAACACGTACAGCGTCGGATGGTTACTTTTTTGGCTCGTAATTGCGCGTTGTTACGAGGGCAGTTAAAGGGGAGGTTTTTTTTCGATTGGGGGAATCGGGGTATTGTCGAAGGACCTCGCTTCGATTGCGCAAGTTGCATTCTCTCTCTCAATGACACGGGAGATGTAATCAATTGGCCGCTGGCAGCCGATCCGACGGGAGAATTTAATTACCGCGCGACTTTGAAGGTTTCGGTCCGCGACACCTTCGTCCAGGCTGCCCCACGTCGAGCGGATGACTGCGCGAAACTCTGTTATTGCAAATTTAATAACGCTACGTAGATCGGCGTGGGAAGAACAAAGTTACCAGAGCGGAACCGATATTACTGTATTAAGACGAGACTTTGATCAAAACTCACTGGCGAGCAGTAATGAAAGCGGTCGGCATTGTAACGAGATTATTGCTGTATACATAATACGACGATGAAAGTCTACTCGTGTTACTTCTGCGTTATTAAAGGCAATCGGAGGCCAGTTGCGAGTTCAAGACGGCGTTCGAATTGGAAAGAGTCTCGTTCGCGAGTTAAGCGAAGAGTCGAGTGAAGCCTCGCTGAGGAGTGTTTGATACTTTTTCGAGTTGTTCCGAAGATCGTTCGGCGCTCGAAGGCTGAACTTCGCCGAGAGTTTTAATTTGCTCGGTCGGCGGTCGTGATCCGTTACCCCTGCCGAACACGGACCTACCTCGCTTTCCCTCAGATCCCGCCGATTGCTTCCCAACGTTTCTTTCAGTGGGTGATCTTACTCGTAGGTGCACTTACGTGAGCCGGAGTTATACCGGAGCGGCCCGGCCGGCCGCGGTGCATGAACTCTCGTGTGTGACCCCTTATCTCGAGTTCGAGAAAAATTCTCCGCCACTTAACTGTCCGCAGCGCTTGCGGGAAGCCTTACGTGCGCCGGGTCGGGAGTAACGAGGGAAGGATCGATTCTTGATATGTGAAAACACGTAATCCGCGTTTGGTTTGCCGCTGATTTCGACCTGCCGCGCCTACGTGCGAGTGCATACGTACGAGCGCATACGTATGAGTGAATACGTACGAGTGCGTACCTATGAGTGAATATGTACAAGTGCATTCATATGAGTGCATACATGCGGACAGGCAACAGGTATCGAGCGCCGTGGCGCGAAAATGTGCGAAATGCCGAGTACTGTGTAAATTCGAGGCTGGGATAGGACGGGAAGAGGTAATTGATAGCTTCAATTTCCGCGATAAAGGTGCTGCGCTCACAGTTCAGCGAGGAAGGACGACCGGGCTCCGAGATGAAAATCTACGCGACGCACGACGTCGGCAGGTGGGTTATAGGCGGGACGTGACATGTAACTAGCAATTGGATGGACGTTAAGCGGGTGAAAGTACGTGATATATACATATACCCTCGGCTGCGGAAGTTCTGCGTACCGGAGATGCGGCGAGAAAGTATCGGAGATCGATGCTTCTTACTAGGTGAAGGCCCATAATCTATAATAGTCGGCGAAGGTTTATTTGCAACGCGAGTGCAATTATCTTGCGACCTCAATTCCTGAGGGGGTGGAAGCCGGGGATATTAATTCAATATAAATATCGAAGATCATCGGTTTTACATCGGGAAGCTTTTGCGCAGTATTCAAATGATGCGAACGTTCGTTGGCAGGCTACGCTTGTCTATGACATACTTTAATGTGCGGCCTTCATTATGTTACATCAAACGCAGGCACCCTACGTGGCAACCGGGATCATTTGTGTCCACTCGCAACCCTGCTCGAATTTGAATGAGGCCCTTTGTACAGCAATTTGAAGCGCAGCGTGACGTAATCTTCAGAGGACTTTTGGTCGACTGTTACGCAGTTGGGGATACTGTCCGTGTCAGTGTCGAGAGAAAGAGGCTGTCGATTCGGTTTCGAGCCTCCGGCATTAACTGGGACTCGATAAAGCATCTCCCCTATCTTTCTACCCCGTCGCGATTTATTTACCGTCGCGAGACTTCTCACATTCTCCGGCAACTCGATTCCGTTCGTTCGCCGTAACGTCAATCGTCCCGCACACATAGCGTAATACGATATTTCAAACATTTCGCCTCGAATCGAACACTGTTATTCCCCGTACAAATGCAATTTGTCCCGCTTCGACCCTGTAACGGCCAAGGTCCCGAAATGAAATCATTATCGTTAAAAGCGCGCGAGCGAAACTTCGGACAAACAGGATCCGCTCTTCTCCGAAGCGGCAGTGCCTTTTATCAAAAACGCAATTATCGAGAAATATTGAAACAATTTCATCGCGGTCGGACGCCGGTAAAAAGCGACGCAAAAGTATTCGGCTTTTTCGCTACACCCCAAGAGACGGTAAAGCAATTTCGTCCGCGGAGTGAGAGAGTTTTGAAGGAAAATTAGTAGGTACCTCGGCAGTTCTCAAAGGCATTCCGCAGTCCGTCGGACCGTCAAGATGACGGAGGCGCCGAAACATTTTCCCATTGTCCAGATTTGGCCCCGAGAAAGGAGCCAACCCCCTCCGACGGCGCGCGATCCGGAGGGTAGTTTTTCCTCGCGCGACTGTCGGAAATTTCGTAATTTTCCACGGCGCCCGTCCTCGACGTCGTGCCGGAGGAATATTGAAACATCAGTGGCATCCCTCGGGCATCCGGCGTCGTGGGCGAGGGACAGGGAAACACGATCTGGGAGGGGAAGAGGGTGGAGAGAGGGAGACAGAGAGACAGAGGACGGCGAAACAGAGACAGAACGAGACAGAGCGAGCAAGAGAGAGAGAGAGGGACGAGGGTGATTCCTTAGATTACCTTAATCCCGGAGGTCGCTGATGGGAATGCCGACGAGGGAGAAAATGGAGGAAGGAAGATAACGGATTGTCATTGCGCTCCACGCGCCACACTCGACCTTGCTTTTCTTCCTTCCTCTTTCTCTTTCTCTTTCTCCATTCTTCGCCTCACCCTTCCTCTCACGCTCCTCCCTTCTCTCTCTCTCTCTCCCTCGCTCCAACTTTTATTCCTCCGACGTCGAGACGCCGCCCGCCCTCCCTTCAACCCTTCGCCTGATTTAATTTGATACCGTAACCGCGCGCAGTCAAGATGGATCCTTGTTCCGTTATGTCAACGAGAGGCTCGCCATCGAACGACCGGCTTTACGATCGGCGGGACTCCGGAATATAAACGGCCAAGATTTTCATTGCCGCCATTGGCGATGCGGGAGTGCGGCATGAAATCGCTCGGCGTTCGAGTGGCCGCGGGGTCAAGGACAGTTCGGCGACGGGGTTATCGGGGAAAAATGGGATTTCAGGATTGCGGGGCCGAGGCGGAATTCGCTCGAGTCCCGTGGGGTGATTAAAGTCACTTCGTTCGTCCGCCTGCTTTCAATCATACGTCCGATGGAGGAGGGTGGGAGGGGGAGGGGGAGGGAAGGGGGGAAGAGGGCCAGCTCGGAAGTTTTCTACGCGAGAGTCTGCTCGGCTGAAATTAACAATGGAATCTGCCCCGATTCGCGCAGCTCGATATTGGCCAAACTTTCGTTACTGCATATTTCGTTCAAGGTCATTATTTTTATGGGAGCGTGGAGGTTCGCATGATGGAATAGGAAATTTTCACGGCTGTTCAGAGTTCACGTTCGTTTAAAGTCAGTTGGACAGTCGACTGGCTATCAGAGATTAATTTTCTGGGATTATTGGAAGAGTTAGACAAATATCGACAGAATCTAGTAATTTCCGATGGACTAAGAAAATTGAGTGTTTACTTTCTGCCAATTAGATCCCGCGGAAACAAGTAGCAATGTGTACTCGGAAAGCAACAGTAGACAAGGTCGTTGTAATAACGACTGCAATGGGACAGATCATATTTCCTTTGTGCGACGCAGAACTTAACGACACTCTCCGTACAAAATGTATGATTCCTAGGTATTAATAGATCCATTAACAAAAGCAGGCCTCTTGGCATTAATCTGAATTATGGAAATGTCGGATGAAAATGTGTTTATAAGCCATTTAATTATGACGTCCACTACGGAGTACAATCCTGTCTCAATCTGTTCCGTACCTAATAATCGCGAGGACAATGGCGAAAAAGTTCGAGGCTTCGAAGTATTAAATTCTTCGACGGATAATCCGACTTTGCCGGCGATGGGAGACTTATATAATGGACAATTTTAAAAAGGATATTTATGAGCCGGACGCATATAAGCCCGACTATCCTGTCCCGCCTGCCTACGAGGATCTTCTATTCTCGTATTTTCCCCCTTTTATCGAGCTACGATGCCCTTTTCATGAACTTCGATTACGTCCGATATAATAAACGTTTCAGAGTCCGCGTGCCTGTGTTACATCGGTGTTTGATTAGTCATTAGGCGACGTTCTCTCAATCTTTGCGAAAGGGGCAGTCGTTCGGCGTTCACGCCCACATTGCTCATACCTTCATCCAAACAAAAATCGTCCTACGCCTATCCACCGACGACAATTGCAGCCGCTTATTAATACCCTTCGTCCTTCCATTAAATACCGACCTTCGTAACTGTGTACTGACACTCCGGCGATTAATTTTTCACGACGATACTGTGCTGCGATTATCGTTTCTTTGTCGGTAATCGAAACTCTGATAGACGGTCCGGTTTAATGGTAATGGTGGACGTTTCTTGCTTCTTTTTCGCAGAGGAGGACGGCATGCAGGGGGCAGACTCGGATTATACAGACAACGCCTTGGAGAATCTTATGCGGGCAGCGCAACAAAAGTGAGTAGACAGTGTTTCTGATTGGATCGTACCCGTTGTCCCATCCCATCCACCGAGATTCCCGTACTTCTTCTTCTCAGTTTCGTATAATTTCACGTTAGAACCTCCGCTTGCCGCTTTTGAGACGTCCTCGAGTTCGGCGAAGCAGTCGGATCGTAGAGCAAGAATGGGACAGCTTTTATTTCGCGCTCGATTCGCAATGCAATATTTATTCTACATTCATTAATCCTTTGCAGTCACCATCCTGTCCCTTTCCTGCCCTCCGCTCTTCAGCGCCGCAGCTTCTAGTCGCATGTCACCGTAAAATGCACGACAGCGTAATCGCAACAATCTTACCGCGCATAGCAATCTCTCGCGGAAGGATCGAAGGTCTCCCCTCGCGACCTCGCGAGGTGGAAGCCCGTCGACCTTCGCGAAGCTTGCTCCTGCCGAAAGCTCGCCGAAAGCTCTTCCGTAGACGCTGTGAGTCAATGTTCATCCCCCATTTTCCTCCCGTCGCCTCCACCTCGATGTCTCGGTGTCTCGTAAAAAGGCATTCACTCGATACCCCTAATCTCGAGTAGACGTTCCTCGTTGATCTATTTGTTTAGGCGGGCCTGCATAAGACGCGGGGGTAATTGCGATCACCGGCCGAAGGATTGCTGCTACAGCTCGAGCTGCCGATGCAATCTCTGGGGATCAAACTGTCAGTGTCAGCGGATGGGCCTGTTTCAGAAATGGGGCTAATTCTAGACGCGCCGAGCCCCGCGAACGCCGAGCCCTTCCGCTCCCACCGTCAAGTACCGCCCTTTTTCGTTCCCTCGCCGAACCCGCTCACGACTCACCCACGGATCGTCATCGTCGGCCAAGCGTCGATCGAACAGCTCGCGACAGTACCTACTTTACGTGTCTACTGTCCTGCACCTTTCTAGCCCTGCTGCCCATTCGTCGCGGGTCATCCTGATTCCTTTACTCCTTCATGGAGCATTCAGTTCGATTCCAGTTCGTTCGATTCCGAGCGAGTGACCTTCAGTCGCGACGCGCCGTTCCCAACGGAGCTGATCGTTAACGTTCCTCCCACTCTTCCGTTTCGTCATACTCCTCCGCACCGAGAAAGCGCCGATCCACCGAGACCTCCGCCACCGTCCAGCCACTTGATTTTCCTCATCGGCACCCCCCGTTCATCCCCCTCCCCCCGAGCCCTCGACCCCTCGCCATCATACCGCCCCGCGCGACGTCAGTCTTTTTCCGTTCGAGCCAACGCGCGTCCTACAACTACCTCTCTCACGTGTGATACTCGAGGGATCGTTTTCTACCGCGAGTCCAGCATCCTTCGATCGGCCCCTCTCCGGAACCACTCTCCCCCCCTCCAGTCCCCGACGCCCTGCCAATTAAAGCCTGACCTTGCGCACTTCGCGTCGGCGAGCCCGACACGTCGTCAGGGCAGTGTCAGCCGTTGGCCGGCGGCGCCGAGAACCCTCGCCAAACCCTGCCGGATCCGACCTTTATCCCCCCAACAGTATCAACAGCTTTCTTCCTCTCACGTCGAGGGGGAGGGAGACGTCCGCACGGAATCAATGCAAGATGGAAGGAGCTGTCGTCCGCTGCATTCGAAGATCCCCCGTCTCGCGTCGGCTCATCGTTCACACTCGTCGACCGCTATTCTGTCCCTCTCGGATCAGCAGCCTCGTCCTTGACAGCTAAGTGTTCAGCGGACTGGTCAGGGCATCGTCGGACGGCCGAGGCGTCGGACGCACGAGAGTCCTCGAAACGTCAGACCTTGTCGCACACTCGGATCGCTAGCTTCGCCCACTCGCGTACAGGAACAGCAGCCCAGGGAGTCAGACCGGAAGTCAGAGTGGAAGTCTTGCGTGCAGCACCCAGCTGGTGTCTTTCTCAGCAGGGGCATTGAGAATCGTCCCATTCTGTCATGTCAGTGTCCGGATGACGTCGGTTCCAGGAGTCGGAGTGGGCTTCGTTGACTGTTTCGCGAGCGGATTCGAAATTGTTCGTGATCCGTAATGGCGGACTGACGGCGACGTGATTAGAGCTTTTCGTCGCTGGACACCATCAACGAGCGTCTCGACGGCAAGGTCTCTTCGACATTGTTCAGAGTGGCTGATTGGGAAGTGAGCGACGTGCGTCGGCGAGAAGGAGGGCAGGAATGTCTACAGTCTGCTGGATGATTCATACGGCCACTTTCTCTGATCGGATCGTCAGTAATCCTCGGCCGCGGCCGTCGATGATGACCCAGCGATAGGCGTTGCAGGATCTGAATTAGAGGAAGGATCGCAGGACGGGCGCGGATCCGAGATCGACGAGCCTTCCGGTGATCCCGAGAGGCGACACGTTCATCAAGATCTATCCCTTAATGTATGTGGGTCAAAACGATAGATGTCTCGATTAAGCGGCAAGGTCTAGATCTAACTCTTGCCGGCAAACTAAAAACAAAGCAAATCTTATCGAATTATCAACGTTATGTGTGTAATAAATGGCGGCGACGAATTTAAGAGCATTAAACTGTACGTGGATACATGTTCGAACAAATTGAAAAAATCGTAAAAAAAAAGAGAGAGAGGGAGAGAGAGAAAGAATATGACGAAAAGATAAAAGTATATGAGAACATTGAATCTTATCCGTATTACATCTTTAAATTTAAACGTACTTGCATGTATGCATACAAATTATTCAAGGTATTAAACGAAAAGATACATACAATAATGAATGTTATGCATTGTATCAGAAGGTGGATGTACACGTACCGATGTATTATGAAAATATAATATATATATTATATATGTACGCCAATGAACATCTTTGATCACCGCCATCGATCCTCCGTCCACCTCCACCTTATCCCAGTCACCTGATCGGCGAAATAATCCTATCCTCGCACGATCGATCCGATCCGATGTCGACGAACGAACGAGCCAATTAACGCTGTCGCCGGCCGAACAGATTCACGAGCACGCGGCCGCGCGCGGCAAGGTACGTTCGCCACGAAAAGCAGGCCTGCCACCGGAATCATCCCGTTCGGCGCCGAACCAGGACGGGTCACGAGTCCGGTGCCCGGAAAGAAGACGTCGTCTTAAATCTACGGACGACCTGCCCTCTCGTCCCGACCTCGAGCCTTGGCCGGCCGCTTCGATCGGGTCGAGTAACTGGATCTCGGATATGCATTTAACTGGCCATCTTCCGCCTCTCGCCCGCCCCCTCTTGCCCCCGTCGTATCATCGTACATTCTCCGAGCGTACGTCTTCGCTGCTCTTCGGCAGCGCTACACTCCGAACTGTATTTTTAAGCCGTTAGGACTCGGAAAGTTCGCCTCTTCAGCAACGAAATTCCCTTTCGAATGGAACCGCGCTCTACTCACTTATTCACTTACCTTGGAATGTCTCGGGAAAGGACTCGGACCGGGGGAGACGAGAGTCACGCGACGCGATCTCGACGAATCTTGGGATCGTCTCGATCTTCGCTCGGGACTAGATCAGTCGTGGGAGGGACGGGAGGAGGGAAGGGGGGGGGGGGATGGTTAAACGAGTTAACCCCGCGGAACCTCGATGCGACCTTCGTACCTCGGGTCCGAGTACGGTCTATGTCGTAAATAATCTCGTCGTGCTAATGCAGCGGGCGGTTCGCTCGTGCATGACTCTCGGAATTCTGTCTCTTGACTCCTGTCACGATGCAAGTTGGCTTATCTTCGGTTCCGGAGGCAATCAGCTTCGACTCAGGATTCTTCGAGTGGGTGACGAGAATTTTATATTGTTTTCGCTGCAATTTATTTTGATCGTCACGGATCCTCGCGTGATCGCCGATGTCGAGTTTATTAGCGACGCTGGCACGCGTGCCGTCTTTTGGCCTAATTCGACATCGGCCGCTGACGACAGAAGGACGCTCGGTCGCGTGCGTCAGCGGCGCTGATAATGACGCTGATGAGCGTCGTCTATGTTTCAATGGGCCGAGACGCAATTTTCAGCGCGTCCGTTCGCGGCGGCTTATTAATTGTCCGTAGGGGTCAATTGGTTTTCCAGGTCGTGTCGCGTGTCACGCGTGTCGCGACCCGGGGTCTAATTCGCTTATGGAAAATAACCCGGCATCGACGAATTTCTGAATGCATCGGCGAATAGCGTGACTCTTCGAAATCGCGGACAGCGGAGTCGTGAACTCTGCGTCGACTTTGACGATCGATTTATCATCCCGAACGGATCCGAATCCCATTGACCTCTGATCTACAGATTGGGATTTGTACATTGTTGGGCGTGAGTCGTGTCTCTTAATTGCGCCACAGGTTACGTGGTTCGAACGTAGCGAGGAAGTAGCGAGTAGACGTATCGATACGGATCGAAATGAGAATTATTGTTGGTGAACAAAGGACTTATTGTCGATTCGCAGTCAATGAGGTAAACGAGGCTCGACGTCGGCGCATTTAATTAGCGTTGCACAACGTTCTCCAGAAAATTACTAGCAGGCCTTAGAACGGGGACGAGCTCGGCGGCATGAATCAAACGACGCGCGCCCAGGGTTCATATATATTCGAGCAGTGACATCATTGAGCTCACGTCCCAGTAACACTTTTGTACCGAGTACGTAAATAGATGGTACACAGGTAGACGGCGTCTCGTCGCGTCGGCAGCTGCAAATAGACGCATTCAACTTTGCCTCGAGCCAGCGTCGCGTATCGAGCACTTTTCATGGGAAAAAAAAGGGAAAGATCAGCCTAGAAAAGTTTGCCGACGGACGGAGCACGATCTCGATCGAAAATTACATAATGACGCTCGGCCGTCCGTCGTTCCGATAAATCACTCTCGTCGTCTGCATCTAGGATGCTATTTTAAAAGATGACCATCTTTGTCTAGATACAGATACAATTTCTAATAGCATTAAAGCGAACATATTTGTAAGCTTAACAGTAATAATATTGATCATTTATCCCTAGAACAACAGAACGGACGAAAATACGTCTCTGAATTATTTTTTGCTTACAAAACATATTATTTATCTTCAGTGTTATCTAGTCCCAATAAAACGAGTATGCGCTCAACTGTTTCCAATCCACGGAATATTCATAGCAATGTCTACAAAACTAATAGCCGCAAAAGCGTCTCAGACATCTACCGAACCATTTCACCCAATTCCCAAAACCAAACCGCCACCACCCGTCTTCTGCTTCCGTCGACCCGCAATTTACCTCGACAGCGAAAGAAGAGTGCGGCCGATGTAATGACGCGGCGTGCACCGGAAAAATGTAGTCAGTCGCCGATTACGAAATGCTCTCTCGGCCGAACGATGTGGAACGAGATGAACGGGAGGCGCGGAGAGACGAATTGACCGAGTGCGCGCGAGGGTGGGTGGGGAGAGGGGGTGAGAGGAGGTGGAGGAGGAGGAGGAGGTAGAGAAGGATAGAGAGGGATAGAGGAGGACAGAGTAGGAGGGTAGGGTAGGGGGCTGGAGAGAGGATGAGGAACGGACGCAGAAAGGACGGCGATCACTGTCAGAGAGTTCGACGACACCGCGCCGGAAGGATCCACAATCCGTGGATCATGTTCTGCACGAGTTGGTTCAACGAACCTCTCTCTTTCGCCGGGCCGACGAGAGTGCCTCTCGATCTGCCTCTCGATCTCCCGCGGCGCAGGACTATCTTTTTCGGCGTCCGGTCTCAAGGTAGCGAGGCAGGGTCAGCCGGTGGGGTCGTCTGACGAGATAAGGGGAACGGGGGAGGGGGTGGGGTGGAGGGGGAGGCACGACAAGTCTGACTTATCGTTCGCCGACCGATTACGTCCACCTCGGAACTGACGTTCCGACCGGTCACGTGCGAGTAGGTGAGCTGTAACGTTAGCTGCCGAGCGAAATGCAGGCGATACGCTTTTGGGAACGGGACGAGACGGTCGCTCGACTGGCGATAGGCGAGTGACTGAGACTAAGTTAGAAATCGGATGGGAGACGCGTCTGACGGGGGAGTTTTACATTGGGAACGAAATAGGAGAGTGTGGGGACGATATTCGTCTACCATCCGATTTTTAACCTTAGGATGGGAGACGCGTCTGATGGGGGAATTTTACGCTGGGAACGGAATAGCAGAGTACGGGGACGATATTCGTCTACCATCCGATTTCTAACCTTAAGATGGGAGACGCGTCTGACGGGGGAATTTTACACTGGGAACGGAATAGGAGAGTATGGGGACGATATTCGTCAACCATCCGATTTCTAACCTTAGGATGGGAGACGCGTCTGACGGGGGAATTTTACGCTGCGAACGAAATAGGAGAGTGTGGGGACGATATTCGTTAACCGTCCGATTTCTAACCTTAGGATGGGAGACGCGTCTGACGGGGGAATTTTACACTGGGAACGGAATAGGAGAGTGTGGGGACGATATTCGTCTACCATCAAATTTCTAACCTAGCCTCAGTCACTCGCTTGCCCAGTACCAGTCAAGTGACTGAGCCCAGGTTAAAAATTGGATGGGAGACGCGTCTGACGGGGGAATTTTACGCTGAGAACGGAATAGGAGAGTACGGGGACGATATTCTGGTGGGAGAAGAGGCGACGGAGTGAAAGTGATTATTCGTGAAACCACAAAACGATATGGTCGGGTACGGGCATAGTCTGGCGCAAAACGGCGGCAAATCGACGCCAATTTCTTTGCCGTCGTCGTTCGAGCGGCCGTCGCGAAACGACGGAAAGAAGTAGCGAACGTCCGCTTAAGCGGCCACCGATTTTCAATGAGACGTTTACGGCCGCGGCAGAGAGAGAGGACAGAGCCGACAATCGGGCGACCCAGTAACGCTTTTTGCAAACGAGCCATCCGGCGCGTTAAACAAAAGGACGTCGCCGTGTCTGCCGGCCGAATGAATGGCCACGGGCAGCTCTAGCCGCCTTTTTGCCTCGGAAGCGGCACTTGAGAAATTGCGCATTTTGCCGGGCGGCCGATTTAATTACGAGCCTTTTGTTCGTCGGCCGCGTCGTCGGGGTCTCGCGACTTTTCTTTCGTCCGCGCGAATAATCTCGACCTTTCGGGTTCGCCGACCCAAGGTAGAAGGATCTCCTGACGAACCTCGAGACATCTCGGTGTCTCTGCGATCGTCCGTGATCAGCTTTCAGCGCGGTCGATCGTTACGGCGCTTGCCTTGAGAGATCGTAACGAGGAGGGAACGAAAATGGACAAGGTCTGGAGGAGGTCGAGGCGGAGGAGAGGAGGCGTCTTTAAACTGGGAAAAGGATCGAGCGCATCTCCGGCGTGACCCCCAGACATGACACCCACGGGAAATCCAGGAACTCGTTGAGGAGAACTTTCTACCCGCTCGGGCGGATAAAGTGCGAGCGTCCGATCTAAAACGGGCTTACTCGTTATAGCGTAACTGCTCGCTGTAACGGGAACGCGAGCGTGCGCGCGCGCGCGCGCACTCTCTCGCGAGCTGGCTCACGGCATGATGTGCATATGTACTTATGGCGCGCTGGCGAAAAACCGTAAGCGTTAGCGGGAAGCATCGGCGATTTGCATGCGAGTCCGACTAATTATGCCGTATTAAAAGTATAACAGTAACCGGAGGGAAAATAGTAACGGCGCTGATAATTCCGATACTAACGGTGCATCGCTACCGATATAGCTACATAGCGGAGAGGAGATAAGGGGTAAGGTAACGAGGAATAGAATATTCGAACGACCATGCTGCGGGTTACGTCGTGACTGGTGGTCGGCGTTCGGTTACACGGTAGCGGGAATTACAATACGTAATTATTAGCTGCAACGCGTGCGCACGCGCGACAATAGCTCGGAGGGCACGAGAAGCGCTACCGTGCAGCGAGAGTGAAATAAAGCACATATTGAGATGGGCGCTACCGTGACCGGTGTTGGCAGCGGTCGGATCGTTCAGGCGAACAATTATGGGATTGCGATTGCTGCGCGAGTTCGACGGGTGAGAATGGGTCGGCAGACTTGCGCAAGAAGCACCGTAGACGGCGCACACCCGTAACAGGAATGCAAAATCAAATCAACCTCCCTGCAACCTTGAGATAATTCTCGCGGCCGGCCACGGGCTCGAAGACAGGTTTTAAGCGATCTCGCGTGATTTGCATGGAAATCGCAAACGCCTCACCGTTAGCCCTTTTTCTCGCTGCCAGTTCTAGCCGACTGACGAGTGGCCGGCTGCCGGGACGATCGAATATCCTGTTACGTATCATTCGTCTTTCGTATCATCGGCTGCCGACGGTCTCTCCTATCTTCCGCGTGCTACGGTCACCGATCTAACGGGTGTGCATTTATCGCGAGTCCAGGAACGTCGATATTCGCGGTCACTCGATCCGATCTCGAGGTTCATTCCACGGACTGGTCTTCCGTCCACCGATTCAGAGGGAATCTTCGAGAGCCAGGCGTCCAATTTTCGACACGTCCATCCACCTAGGAGCGCATCTCGGTATACTTATCCAGATAAGTCGAGACTCAGCACGGGACGAGATCGATCTACCGAAGCGACGATCTTCTCGCACTTCGGCTGCCAGTGCGAAACGATAATGGAGATCCTTTAACGGTCGAGCGCTTTTAAGAGCAGCCTTCGACGATCGTAAAGCGGTCGGCCGTTTGAGATAGCGCCGTCGGACACCTACGTCGGGATCCGCGGAGACAATGGCAATGTACTCTCCCGTTTTCCACCTCCCTGCCGAGAGAGAGAGGGACTCTCTCTTTCCCTTCTACCGACAGGCAGTGCTCTGCCTCTGCCCATTCTCCGCGTTCGTTCCCCGTAATGGCCATCCGCGTGCCGTGCGTTACGCAGCTGATGTCTCGGCGCATCGTTGCGTAAGTAAGATTACTATGCGAGCCTGCAGCCCGTAACCTTGAGGAACGGCGACGAGCCAGCGGCCTCCCCCTGGCCGGCCCACTGACGTCAGTTTCATGGCCGAACTTTGTCCGGGCTCGCTGAACCTCTCCACTTAGTGGGAGCCCACGCGAAAGGGCCGAGCGAAGGATGTCGGGAGGAACGGGATGCCAGGAAGGAGGGAAAGAGGAAGAGGAGGAAGAGGGAGAATGACGCCGGCCGGTTCTAGGAGTAGTGACTGACCGGTCCGCCGCGTCAGACGATTATTCCTGACGTAAACTTTCAGCCGTTTAAGAGAGTACGATGGCGCGGGCTTCCTCGATGGCCGCAAACAATTTTACACCGCTAATCGGATGTATTCTCAAGACATCATATGTTGGGACTGAGTTATTCGATTGTATCGTACCACTGATTTCCACCAAGGTAATCTTTCAGTCTAGCAGGGTTACTTTACAGGTAACCTTGCGAGTGGGACGAGTCGATGCCTGGTAAATGAAGTCATTTACCATCGCTTATCCAGGTGCGTTCGTTCGATTTGTACCGCTAATATTAATTATCGGCATGCGGACGATGCGTAATGGGATAGTCGGGTAGCTGTATCTCCGATAAGTCGATCCAGATCTATCCGCCGTGGGAAATTCGCGCGAGCGTACGGAAGCCGATCCTCGCATCGACGCCTATGCGGGCCGAAGCAAACGAGTCCTGTCACTCCTGACGCTTAACAGGAACTCGTATCGGATCCGGACTCCACGGTATGCTGCCCGCTACTTTCATGCGTGTCGGTATCGACGAACGGAATATCCGCGAGACATCGCCATTCCTGGCTAACAGCGATCGCGAGAATCACTCGACTTCCCGTCGCTCGATCTTGAAACGTTATGAAATTACTCGCACGCATGCCTACATTCGCGACATCTCGCCAAATATTCTCATCAAACCGGAATGTCGGCGAATTTATTCGCGTCACTACGTCGAAGAGTCCGTGCAGAGTCGAGCGGAAGATAAATTTTAATGGCGAGGCGCGTAGCGTGCGGTTCAAGGTCCTTTCTCTTTTTTCTAGAAATTAGTAACGGGTGCGACGACGCGTTAAGCTGACGAGCGTGACTGAAATTCCACCCGCGCGCCGGTTCGGCGTTTATCGGCACTTCGTCGGTCCAGTCTAATTAACCTTAATGAAATCTAAACGCGCACTCGCCGACAGAAATAATACTCTGTCGTCGGTGGGTTAGCATAGGTCGTAGTTTATTGTCCCGGAGCGGCCGGAAATCATAATTCCAGCGGGATGTCCGGCTCGAGTCTTCGACATGTTGATAAATAGGCGTCGTCGTGATTAATTAAAAATTAGCGGAGGGATTCGTCCAATAGAGCCACTATCGTTGGAAGCGTTAATTGCTTCATCGTCGAGGCCTCGCCTCGGCCCGTTATTAACGAGTAGCTGTCAATTCTTATCGATCGGCAGCATCGATCACTTCAGCGATCGCGACCCGAAGCGGAAATTCTCCGATGCGCTTACGCGTCGAGCGCAAGATGGCTGGCCGCGGTGGGGTGGGAACAAAAGGAAAGTGGCGAGAATGAATAGGCTGACGTTGACAAACATTTACGGAATTGGATGACTAATGGCTTCTTCCGACGACAATGAGGCAAGGTGGCCACCGGACGTTGCGGGCATCTATGACCTCGTTCGAATTAATTGCAACGTATCGCGCATCGGATTACCGCACGCCGCTGACTCAAAGATCGTCGCGGGAATGATTCAAAGATTCAAATGGATGCCCATCGCCGATGCAGCCCGACACGCTGACCTCGTATAAATATTTCTTCGATCCTCGGTTTCGGTATCTCGATACAGGCTTGACTTCATCAAACTTTCCGTCGAGCCGATCGAATCCGATTCGTTCGAATTTATCATTACATACTAGACCATACTTCTGTCTAATAGAGGATCGTCTATGGAGAATCCTTCTGCGCCGCGGCCTTCTGTAAACAGAGTCGGGCGTCGCCGGCGTAGACCAAGACGTCGATAGCTTCTAATTAGACCTTGGAACGCGACTCGGTTCGCACATGTTCCCTGTTTGCACTCTGAATCGTCAGTTTGTTCGTAAAAGCACGTTCTCGGGAATTCGCGTTCCCCCTCCGTCGTTCTTATCGCTAGTATCGCCCGTAACCATCGCTCTTCCGCGATGACAGTGAGCCTGGGCCCGAAGGGAGGGCAAGGACGCGGACGAAATTACGTCGGATGCATAATCGTCGATCGGCCGTGGCTTTGCCCGGACTCGAGACGTCCGTCACCTGTTCCAACATTGCGGACGGCCGAACGATAACGCGGCATGCGAGCTGTACGGCGCTGTACGATGCTGTACGACGCTGTACGACGCTGTGCGACGCTGTACGACGCTGTACGACGGTATGCGACGCTGAAAGCCGTCACGAGAGATTCGCTCCCGGCGCAACCCGATACGAGTCGCGTTACGTCCCCGGCGACACCTGTCATTGTCCGGAGCATGACAGGCGCACGTTAGGACACGATTGGTTTTTTCGACAGCTTAGCAATTTTTATCTATCTCTCATATTTTTCTCCCTTTTCCGCGTTCTGCGCTCTCTTCACGGCTGTCGTCGTTCACACTGTGTAGCGATCTGAATCTTTGATAGAGAATCAATATAATTATATGGTGGTCATCGACACGGTAATAAGATATTAGTTGGTAGTCAAAGAGTTCGGCGCTTGAAATGAATGTGTCGAGTGCTCGCTCGAGTCATTTTGCGGACGATCGGAGTCGATTAGACGAGGGATTACCACCGTTGCGCGTTTGTTTCGTCAAGCGCGATTTACCGCGCGGGAAGCGAGCGTAATTCGTCCCGTCCATTTACGGCGTACCGGGAAATTGAACGGTGGAAGCTGCGACGATGACAGGCTAACGCGGGTACACGGAGCGTAGATCGGCGAGAGGCACGACAAACCTAAACAGTGTACCGTCTAAATTGTTTCGCGTGTCGTTCGACGTGCTCGTAACGGCCGCATCGCGCCAACATAAACCCTGACTACGGCGGCAATAGAATGACACGCTGTAGAGAGAGCAAGAGGAAGAGAGAGAAAGAGTGAGAAGGGGGACAGAGAGAAGGGGAGAGAGATGGAGGATCAGGAAAGAAGTGAGTGGAACGGCGTGCAGAGAACGGAGGACGAGCGTGAGGGGGAGTGAAGCGAGATTGACAGGACATCTCCTGCGGAGGACTCGCTCAGGCCAGCGAAGTTGCGCCTCGGGCTTCTCGAAGGAGAGGAAAGGAGAGTGGTGGAGGAATTGAAGCGCGAACGAGAGAGGCGCGGTAATACCATCAGGCTCTGTTGAACGAGCGACCGACAGAGACGGAAAGATAGAGGGATAAAGAAGGACGAAGAGAAGGAAGGAAGACGGACGATTAAGAGTACGAGGAGGGACCGAAGAAGGCAAGCGGGACGAGGAGCATCGCGTGCCAGCGAAGGAGGCTTCGAACGTGGCCAAGGAGCGAAAGCAAGACGGAGAGAAGGACAGAGAGAGATAAAGAGAGAAAGAGCGAGCAGGTATGTGTGCGCCGGAGAGACAGAGAGCGAAGTACGAAGCGAGAGAGTGACGTGGGGAGTGCCTCTCGCGGAGTGGAAGCGAGCCGGTAGGTGTGTGCGAGCGAGTGGAGGTGAGTGAGGGCGAGTGGAGGCGAGTGGAGGCGAGTAGCGGCGAGTGGTAGCGAGTGGAAGCGAGCGCGAGCGAATGGAGGCGAGCGCGGAGCTCGAAGCCGTGACGGCCGAGGAGAGGAGCATTCTCGTCGACTCGGTCGCGCCGGTTGCCTCAGTATGCCGCGCAACGCGCAGGCTCGCGTACACGCATTGTCTCTGTTACTCCGTCCGTCGCCGCGGCGAGTCGAGCCTCTCCCTCCCGCCCGCCGCCGACGCCGACTTCCACCTCGCCTCGCCACCCAGCCAACCACCCAACCGACCACCCAGCCATCCACCCAGCCATCCACCCAGCCATCCACCCAGCCAACCACCCAACCTTCCACCCAACCTTCCTCGCGTCCTCTCGCGCCCCGTGCTCAACCGGCACCGGCCCCAGTACGCAGGTACAAACATCCCGCGACTCGCTTTTTTCCGCATTCCCTGCGCGTGTCCGCCTCGCAGTCGGGCCGACGGCATTTTTTTCCCATCGTCGGGGCCAGGGACCAGCGACGGTGAGACCTCGGGGGAGCCTCGTGCAGGAGGTCGGAAGGTGCCGGTCTTACGGGCGATCGGCGAGTGCGACTCTCCGACGGCCGCCTCCACTGCGTGCTGAAAGCCTGCCAGCCGAAGGCTTCGGAGCATCGACTCGGGTGCCCCGACGGCGGTTTCAGGTTAACAATACTCTGGCTGCCCGTTCGCCGGCGATCGACCGGCGTGCCACTCGCGTTGACGTGTGTTTTCCGCCGGGGTGTGACACAGTGACACGGTACTACTCTCGCGAGGCGGAGGTAGCGCTGGGTACGAGCGGAGGATATAACGCGCGGACGAGGAGAGAGAGAGAAGGAGAGAGGGAGAGAAAGGTAGAGAGAGGAGGAGAGGGGAGGCGAGAAGAGAGGGAAAGTCTATGGATTCCTCGTAGTTCGAAATCGCGAAGTGCGGTGCTGGACGAAGTGCGAGGTGGATAGACGGCGCGCGAGGCAATGAGAGTCGACCGGCTGGCTTTGTTACGAAACCCCGAGGCGCCGTGGAAGGAACGTGGCACGAAATGAAGCGAACGTATGCGAGCGCGATCGATAACTATAGTAGTAGCTCGGTAAATACCGAACGGCCGCTCGCGCTACCAGCAGCACCGTGCGTGAACCTGACTTGAGGAGCGGGCAGCAGGACAAGGTGGCAAGCAAGAAGCAAAACGAGAGTCCAAGAGAGAAGAAGAGAAAGAGGAGGAGGAGGCGGAGGAGGAGGAGGTGGAGACTTTAAGCCCGGCAGCGGCTCGAAAACCAGTTTGGCCCGCAGGCAGTTCGAAAGCGAAAATTCGAGAGTTCGATAGGTCGAACGAGCGGTGGCACAGGCGGCGACGATCTTCGCCGCGATGAAGGGTCCGGAGTCGTGCAGGAAGTGAACCGAGTACAGAGAGAGATAGAGAGGGAGAGAGCGCGTGCTCGCGCACTCTCACGCCATCTTGACGATTTCTCGGGGCGCGCGATGACAGGTGGTGGACGCGATCGACGCTGATCGAGGGGACCGCCGAGCGATCCGATCCTTGGCGATCGATGCCGCTCGATCGTGGACCTGAGCACCGTTGCGTGAGAGTGTGAGTTCGAGGAAGGTGGAGACGGTGCCCCCGGAAGATCGACGGGGGCCGGCCGGCAGGAGCGAGAGACTTGTCCTTAGGAGGATAGGAGGACAGGATAGGACGGGGCGGAGGACGAGAGGAGAATAAGCGCAACGCGCCGAAGTCGAAGGACGCGGAGAGCCGGTGAAGAGGAGAATCGCTTTTATTTTTAGCAACGTGCCGCTTCGCGCATCGCAAAAACCGGTTTCGCGGGGAGAGACTGCGCTCGGGAGAGCGCGTCCTCTCTCACTCTCTCCTCCCGTCTCGGCGTACCTGTACCTACGTACGCGCGCGGTGCACGTGTGTGCGCGCATCCGTGTGAAGGTGCAGGCGACGTAGGAAACGCGGCCAGCGGAGCCGCGGGAAGAAGGGTTTCGGTCGGTCAGGGTAGCAAGGGCACACGAGGTAGGAAGGAGGTGGCTCTTCTCGCCATCCTCGCGCCACGTCGAGGACGCCGAGGAGGAAGCCGGCAGGAGGGAAACCGACACGCGATTCGAACTCGCGTGGAATTCGCCTAAGCCGCCGACACGACGCTCCCTTCTTCGCTCCCACCTTCGCCGCGGTATCGATTGCGCGTGCATACACGCGCCGGTACCCACCGCCGCGCGAACTACACAACATACGACGCGGACCTGGCCAGCGAGATGTTCGATTATCGACCGTCCCGACCTCGCGGCCCGCAGCGACGATATTAGGAAGTCGAACCGGTTCCGATCGAAGAAGTTCCGATCTCACCGAAACGGAAGTGTACCGTTCAATCGGCAGGAACGTCATTCCGAAGCCCAGAGGATTCCATCGCGAACGTTGACAGTGAACTTATCCAAGACTAAATGGCCTGAGTGACAAGTGTCGATCGACAGTTCGACCGTCGCGGATCGGTGACCTCGCGCGGGGTCGTGCCGACGATCCGTTGGGGGCGCATATCCGAACGGCATGAAGCATGGCAACCGATTCCAGCAACCGTCAGGGCGTAAGGGCGGTCGCGACGACGACTACCGATCCCCAACGAAGCGAAAAGCGCGCGGTGGCTGCGCGCGGCGCCGCCGGTGCGCTGGCACTCGGCGTACTCGCGGTCGTCCTCCAATCGGCGGCCACCGCCACCCCCACCTGGGGCTACTTCACCAATCCTGACGGTGAGTACCGGCATCCTTCGGCGCCGCTCCTTCCTTTTCAATTCCGAGCGCGCGACGCCACATTTTTCTGCCTCGCGACTCTTCGCCAATTCGACTTCTTCGCCTTCTTCGTCTTCTTCGTCTGCTTCGCCTTCTTCGCCTTCTTCTTCTTTTTTTCTCCTGCCGGCAAACGTGCCGGTAATGCGCGATGACAGTTGAATTCCCGAAGGCGCTGCTGGAAGTATGCATTTTAAGTATTTGGCGGGGCTGATTTCTGATGTCTGAACTTGAGGCTTTGCGAAGGTATGGTTTTGAAAGCGTCGATGCGAGTAGTTGAGAACGGAGGACGAGGTGCGCTGATCCTAGCCAAGGTACATCCGCATAGTGCCCGTGGCTAGGCGCCTTATCTAATACCGTGAAACATCAAAGCCCCGGCTCCCTATTGATCGCCGTTGCAATTTCGATTGCTCGATCGACACGGGCACGGATTCGTAGTCCGACCTAGGCAGGGGTGTAATCAGGATGTAAGTGGATCGCTCCGACGATCCGACCGGTCGGAAACGCGGCATTCAAAGCTCGCAATCGCTTACTGTTATGGCCGCTATACGATGCGGCTCGTATATATTTTACGACGCTATCGATATCCGCCTTAAGTAGCCGATCCGACCGCAATATTGGCACAATGATGTCGTAATGGGCGATGCTCTTCACATGGCGGAAAGTAAAAATTTATCGTCTCATTAGGGAGCGATCGCGTCGAGCGTAGGAGGGGTGGGAGAGGCTTAGGTCGATTTTTACGCGCGCGGGCGGGAATTGGACGCACGCACGGGAAGCGTCGGGCTTAAACGATCGTCGGCCCGTCGGGGCCCGCTCGTCCCTCCGTTCATTCATATCAGGAGAATGGAATCAAAACAGCGAGCGCCGGACTGCATACGGTGCTCCCCCTTCGGAGCGCTTGGCGCGTAGCGAGGTGAGGTTTGACCTAATTCAGAGCACGACTTCCCGTATATCGAGTCAATTAATTCCAGCAGGCCGTTTTTACAGCTGTTACGTTCAGCGGCCTTTCATCGTTGTCCACCTCTCCCTTCAACCTGTTCCCCGCGCGAGTTACTAATACTATTACCAGTACTATTACTGATACTATTTCTGATACTATTACTGATACTACCGTCGTCTCCACTGATCCGGTATACCGTAATATACACCGTTTCCAGCTTTCCTCCGTTTCTCAACCCAAGCCTTATCGTCGTTTCACCTCCAGGCTTTTTCTCTCTCGCCCCGTGGCCCTAGACACGCGAGTGAACCCCGACCTCGACGTCCACGTCGTCACGACTCTCCTATATTTCTCCGTCAGTACGTTCCGCGGCTCGCTCTTCTTTCCGGCGATAGAAAAAGGTCGCGTCTCGTAAAAAGACCAGCCTCGTAAAAAGCGTCGTCCTGACAGCAATTGTCCCTTATCCTGCCACGGTAAAGAAGAACAGTTAATGTTCGCCAGGACGGCAGTCTGCCTTAATCGTTCCATCTTCTCGTATCATCCTCGTCGATGATTACCGCCGCGATTAAGTCCTCTAACGCGGACTCGATTCGGTATAGGAAGACCTGGAACAGTTAAAAAGTCGAGAGTGTAGTAGAGGAACGATGGTTGATAACGTGTCAGTATAAAAGGGCATAGCGGAGAGAATTGGATAAGGGCTTGGGTAGCTTAGTTGGTTAGAGCACCCGACCGGCAATCGGAAGACCCGGGTTCGAATCCCGGCCCACCCGAGTCCGATTTTTTCCGCATGCTACAAGAGTAGAATATTTCGAAAGGCTTCCTCGTTCGCGGCAACTAGGGTCGTTTAAAAGTCGGGGCAAAAAGTTCGCCACGGCAAAAGGACGAAGATCGGCACGAGGAGCACGACGAGACTCGGACGATCGGTTTCTCATGCCTCGCGTATTTCCGTCGTACCTTTCCATTGTCTAGCGACGCTCCATTCTGTGTTCTCCCGAGGCACGCACACGGAGGCAGCGCTACGTGCACGTACTGCTCGGCGAGCGTTGCATGTGGGAACGTGGCTCAATCCCACAAGTGTATCTCGCCTCCTACCAGTGTATCTGCGGTCTACCTGTTGTACGAGGAAAGTCCCGACGTCTCCACGGACGAACATTTCACACGCCCGCACACACCTACCCGCCCATAGGTGTGCGCGCGTCCGTGGAACGACGTACGTGCTCGCAAATGCACGTAAAGAAGGACGAAGGATGTACAGGACGCGTCAAAATACGGTAATATCCGAAACGGGGTAACGACTAACGCAACTTACCTATACACGCTGTTCAACTCAAATTAGATAGTATCAACACAGTAACTTTAGGAACACATCCTCATGGAATACGTCCTCAAGTAGCGCGTCGCTCAATAACACGTCCGAAAGTTTGATCCTCGCATCAAAAAGTGTCATCGTACACTCCTGGAAATAGTTTCCTACTCAGCGTTCCCTCACGTAGTACTACGTGCCCCGATACGACGACGGCATAAGGAGTCATAGTATGCACCTTAGCGCGTCACTCTGCGTCGTGGTGTGAATCTGTACGCACACGCACGCGTGTATCGCGGCACTTGCGAGAGACTGGCACCGACACAGACTCAGTTCAGTGTGCGTGGCCATGGCAGGTGGCTACTGCCATATGCCACTCGCAGTGAATATCGTGCCTGTGTTCCCCCGACTACGCCGCCGCCGCCGTCGCGCGTGCATTACAGGAATGTGTGTAAGCCCGTGCATGAATGCTCCCGTGTGCGCAGGTAAGGCCGGCCACGATGCAGGGACCTGAATGGCACCGGTTCCCCTAGCCGGCTACCCGCGCTTCTCTCTTTTAACCGCGCTTTTCATCCCATATGGAGAGACGCTGCGCTGTAAGCGGCGCGATCCGCGTGATAAGACCAAATTTACAATCGTCTCCTCGCGAACGCTCGCGTGCGCGCGCGCGCGCGGGTACACCATGTCGCGACGCTTAACAGGTGCGTGAGTCAGCCTGGTAGCACGGCTCAATCCTGAGTCAACCAGCACGTATATCCTCCCGAGAGCGAAGAGTCGATTATCAATATCCGATGCCGACATTCGTAATACGATGTTCGGTAGCATCGAAAAATCTGTTTTTTTTTTTTTACAGAGATTCCAGGCGTGCGCACGCGGTACGTGCTCGTACTATGGGAGTAAGTTCTCGGTTTCGAAAGGTACGCGAGCGACGTTATTCACCGTGCTCAGGCTACCTGCCAGAAGTTCCGAGCCCTCCCCTCCCTCTTTGAAACCCGATTCACGAGCCCGAGCGAATATAGTAGCCGTAGATACTGTTATACGCAGGACATTCACACACGCTTCCTGCGGCCCTCGTATCTCGCTCGTCCGGCTCGGCCCGATTGCGAAGGGAAAACGGTGGATGGTGAACGTAACCGAGCGGCGGGGGCAGGGTTAGGGGAAGGGAAGACGCACGTAGCGTGCGTGTAAGTGTGGCCAGGGCAATGATAATTAGAGCTTGAGAAACGAGGGGGCGGCGGGATGAGTTTCCGCGATGCGTACGATAAGGACGTCGCCTGGCACGGTTCTCCTCGTTCCGTCCTTTTTCCTCACTTCTGCCTCCTCTCTCCTCGTGCCCCACCACCTCTTCCTTCTCCCCGCGCTCCCCGCGCCGAAAGAATCCGTACGCGGATCCGCGGCAAGGAAAACGTGATCGCCTCTTTTTGTCCGCTCGGCTAAAGGAGATAAAAGTGCGAGAAGCGGTTCGTTGCGTAAGATGGAAAGTAGGTGATACATAGGGAAGATGCGGAGGCAGACGTCGGGGGATGGGAGATTGATAGATTAGAGGCACGGCCCCCCAACCCCCCTCGGCCCCTCTTGCGTCTTGCGCAACGTTCGATTCAACCGTTCGATTCAGCCGTACGATTCGACGCTAGCCGCGTGCCATTGTTCGCCGCGGCGTCTGAAAGTGGATTACCGGCGGATAGATGGATAGTAGTTACCCGAAGCCGACAGGGTATAACTCACCTGTTATTATTTTTGCCCGATGCAGGCACCGCGCGAGGATCCCGAGACCGTTCCCGATTCCTGACTCGCCGGCCGGCTCCGGAATTCAGCTTAAGACGGCTTTAGCCGCCGCGATGAATTTTACGAGCGACGAATTGAATGTCCGCACGGCAGGCATGCGACGTGTGTACAGTTAAGTTAGTGGCTCCCAGCCTAGGCAGCGACGATTAACATATAACGCCGGCAGCCGCTTTTCACTGGGAGCAGTTTTTCACTCTTCACCGGTTTCGAAACTGTTCGACCGAAAGAAGGTGAAGAGTCGGGAGGAAATATCGTCTGCCATTTATATCCACCGCGCGCATTCTGGCTCACGGAGTGACTGCTCGAGAAGTCGTCGGCGACATTTTCATATTTTCAGCTTTTGACACGTTCCTCCGCCACCTACGGTTTCGAGTGCAGGTACGTAACGTACGTCGGCGTATGTATATTCGAAAAGAGAGAGTGAGCGAGGTTGAGCGGGAGGAAGAGGGAAGGCCCGAGTACCGCTATGCAGGGCCAGAAGTCTTCGAGGCCCCGTGAGTGCAACGGCCTTTACCTGGCTCTCACCCGCAACTCGACTATCCCGTCCTCCTCTAAAAGTTATAGTCCGCGCGAGAGTCTCGTTTGCCAGCGTGAAGTGGTCCCCCGCTCCATTCTCCGGTAACGGAACACGATATATTATTATGAGGCAAGGATTTCACTGTCAAAGCTTGCCCGGCCGCCTGCTCATCCGCCTTGCTTGCCTTCCTGCCTGCCTTCCTGCCTACTTGCCTACTGTCTCCTGTCCACCGAGAAACTTGCCGACTTGCGACAGGTTTTTCGTACCGGCGCCCTGCGATACCGTAAATATGCCTCGCGTGTAACGTCTCTCGCGAGCCCGATATCTACATTAGGTGCCCGAGATGCAAATCTCAACGGCTATCCTCGATAACGGGTCCGGTCGAAAAAAAAAGGCTGGCCAGCCGTCTAGGTTCACGCACCGTTTCTCGGCACGGAAAAATCATCGCCAGCGACCGTCGCCGCGCCACTTTTCACGCTTTCGGCGAGCGTGTAATTGGCATAATATGTAGCTCGTCGCGTATCGGTCGGAGGAGAGCTCGTCCTTGCGCGGTGTCGATTCAGCACTCAAGGCCTATCGGTTTCTTGCATCTCCGCTTACGTAATAATTTCGCGACTCTCGGCGGCTGGATTATGTCTTGCGACTATGAGCCGTCTGTTCGTCGGATTCCTCGAGAGTACGAAGAGGCTTGACTGTCCCGCTGATCGCGAGGGAATCGTGTCCATCCTTATCTCCGGCGGTAACGATCAGGCTGGAAAGACGTATTCCCGTTTTGGCGAAGCCGGGTCGTTCGAGTCTCGGAAAGTACCCGGTAGCCTTATCGCGAGCGTAACAATCGGGCGAAAAGTCGTGTATTCCCCGCCGTTTTGGAAACGCAATTAATTGCCGGAGGCAGTTGAGCGCGTGCTGTCCTAGATCTCCCGCTCGATCGTGGATCCTTTGTCTCTTTGTCCGCGAAATGGTAAAGGCGTGATACGGGACCGAGCCAATTGGGCCACGCACGCTTTATTAGCCCAACAAAGGCGCATAATTCTTTTCATTCGCGATCCGTGCCGTGGCACTACTTAGATGCGGCAGGTACCGGCGAGACGCGATAATTGAAAAAAGCGGTGATTGCTAATGAGAGGACTTAATGTCGGTCCGGTTTTACGATTGACCGGCTTTCTCTGCACGCCGCTAAAGCGGTTAAGCTTAGGTCGCCTGAAAATGGATGACGATTACCTCCTCGTCATGAGACTCGCACGTCGAAAGACGACGCCTCTTTCCGCCCGACAGTGAGAATATGTCAATGTTGTCCCTCGCACTTCTCGCATCCTTACCGCGTTTCTACGCAAACAGACGTGCCGCGCAGTTATCGTCGAAAGCGTGAAATTCTCTCACCTGCGCCGAGTACAAAATGTCCGATCAAATATATCTTTGATTCGCGAACGAGACTTTACGATCCTCAGTTCTACTCGACAACTCGTTCGCTGAGTCGCTGCATCGCGTGCACGATATCCGCGCCTTATGCAGATTTTCATTTTATCGCCCGTAACGTGCCGGGAGGACATGCACTCCCGAACGGTCTCACAGACGCGGCTAGAGAAGCGAGTACGCACGACGAGACACGATGAAAAACCGTACCACCTACGCGTAATTCTATGGTGTTTGCATTTCTTTCAAATTACACGCCGGCATCCGGGAATAGAAAGGAGTTTGATGCAAGTGCGGTTGCAGTAATATATAATAATAACCCGACGCACTCTTGCGTAACGTAATTGGAGGCTGCCGTTACGGCGCGTAGTACGGACTCCTGTCCGTGACATTCTTTTCTCTCTCACTCTCTCTAGCCTACCGCATTACGTTCCCCACTCCTGTCCTATCCCTCCCTCCCCCCCCCCCCCCCGCCCTCGTTCGCGGTACATACCTGCGTGAAAAACAATGACTTCGCGCGGGTCGCGTTAAAAATAGCAACGCCGGCCGGGCGAAGATCGCGTTTACGGTAATTTTCTGTGAAATCAAGAGGAGACGTCCGCCGACACTCGGCCGCGACACTCGATACCGTCGTTGCTGACGTTCGAAGCCGCCATTGTCTCCGAGGCGCGCCATCGGACAATAGATCGGCCGTCCCTAATGAGCGGCGTCCGGACGCGTCAAAATTGAAGTTTCGTTCGCGCCCGTTCCCTGCCGAATTCGCAGCTGCGCAGAAATAGCGCTCGGATTACGTTCCAGTCTGGAACGAGATTAGGCACGGCTTGTTAGCGTCGTTATCCTGGCCAAGCTAGGTATCGATGGCCAGGCGGCGTGCGTTATCCGAGATTCCGTTTTGTGAGAGGGAAAAGCTCGGCGTCGAAATTGAGGCGCTCGCTGCGGAAAATGATAATCAGTCCCCTGGGCAGTCGTTCGTTCTTATTACCCCTTCTCAGCCGGGCGGACTATCATCGCAGGGGGGGGGGGGGGGGACGGGACGGGCAGGGGGGAAGTGCCGTTTCGCAAAATCGGGAGAGATAATGGTGGCTGAGGTACGCCTTCATTAAATCAAAGCAGCGTGAGAGACCCTCGGTGAGAGGAAGGAAGGTGGAAAGAAGGAGAGATAGAGAGCAAGCGAGTAAGAGAGAGAGAGAGAGAGAGAGAGAACACGAAAGAGAGGAGATACGCGTAGGTTCCCAGTGTCTCAGGCTGTGAGCGCCGTTTAACGCGCGGCTTATTAACTAAATTGGCGCCAAGAACGAAGCATGGCGCAGGGCGCGCGCGCGCGAGCAAAAACAGTATTCGGCGAAGGAGCTAATCGCGTCACGGGACTCGCATTATGAATCGGCCCGAGCGTAGTCCGCCGAGCGTTACAATTATCCGCTCGCGACTCGCGTCACTGCGCAAATCCGAGGAGAAGCGGAGGCGAGTGCAATTAGCGACCGTTTCGGAACGGGCCACTGTTTATCGGCTCCCTTATGCTCATCGCCGATAGAGTCATTTGTCCCACTCTCAAGCTGCCTCCGTATCGGCTTCCTACCCGAAGTGGGCAACGCTCGACGCTCGCAGCGGGCGCACGCGGCCGGATTTTATAATTGCGCCTCGCCGACGTGCCCGCTAATTCCGATGCCAGGCGAGCGTGACAAAGTAGACGCGAATTATCGCCCGATTCCGCGTACGGCTGGATATCGGTACCGTTACCGGGTGCATCCTATCGAGTTGCAAAGCGGCCGGCCGATCCGGCCAAGTTTACTTACCGCTACCTACCTACCTACCTACCTACCTACCTACCTGCCTGCCTGCCTACCTAACATTAGGTACTCCCCTAACTACGTTGTCGAGGCATGGACCTCTTAGCCGGTAAGACCGAAGTTAATTGGCTCCCGGATCGAAAGCCGCGCGAATCGCCCGCGGCCCGACGCGCATATTCCGCCGCGTGACACCGTGTGCATGTGTGCGGAAGCCTGGGCGCGTGTGCGCCCACTCGCATTCACCTGCCGCAAGGAAATTCCCCGGGAGGATGAATATCCGGCGTATAGGCGGAAACGGGAGTGCACTGTCGGTAGAGTGCGTTCGTGAGTGCGTCTGCGAGCGCTTCGAAGCTGGCAGGGGGCCGCGCGGAAGGACAGATGGAAGGTTGAGAGTGTTTGCCTGATGCGTCTTCTACCTGCTGAAGGAAGATGGACCTCGCCGACTCGGCGCGAGCGAAACACCCACGCGGAACGTCTCGTACGCACTCGGCGGCGAGCACTCCCGCAACGCTCGTCTTTCGTACCAATTACAGATAGCCGAGCGGCTGGTAATAACCCTCGGGACTTAATGGATGCCGAGAGGAGTCACGCTGGAGAACGATGGGACGTCCCACGGGCCGCGGAAGGCCCGCGGCGCGAGTCGTGAGAAAAGCGGAGTGCAGGCGCAATTTGCGAGGACGAAAATAGGTTTCTAGCTTCTTGCTTCGATCGTCGGTATCATCGAATCGCAAAATAACCTTCTCTTCCGTTTAAAATGAAATCCGGCAAATTAGAACACGCGCTGCACGTGTGACGGATAACAAGGGGAGGAAATTGGGGCGAAAAGATTCGAGATGGTAGATTGAAGGTACCTCGCTGCAAAGGGAGAGCCGAGTGTGCGGAGGCATAATTCAGGAGACACAGATTGCATAATGCCGTCGTTTCTATGCATAACCGTTTCAGGGTCTTCGACGTTGTTTTCCCTGCGGTCGCCGAGGTTGCCTACGTATAATTGCTTCTCGCTCGCCGCGATCTTTACATTTTTGCGCCCGATCGCGTCGAGATCTCGCATGTTTTGCCGAGAGTGCCGGAGATCTCTCGACGCCCCGGCCGCGGTGTCTTAGGTCAATTGCTCGGCAATGTTCAATGTTAATGTACCCGAGCGTGCACCGGTGCGCGCCACGGCGTCGTGATTACGGAGGATGCCGTCGCCAGTCCGTGTAAACACGTCCATTATCGTTTTTCCGCGCTCTCCGCGCCGTTTTTTTCGCCGCACATTTTGCACAACCTAAGCGTCCCGACACTCTTAACCTCCTGTCGTCGCCGACGACGCTGTCGTCGTTGGAAGATCGAACGGACCTTACCGAGGTGCACGTGACATGCAATCGCGATATCAACCTCCATCCTCACCTCCCGCACTCGCACGGAATATTCCTCCCGAGAACAGGTGGATGAAGCGTGATTTATGCCCCGTAAAGATCCTCGTGTAAACGACGGCCCGTAAAAAACAGTCCGATTGACGTCACCGATCCACGTGTCGTTGCTACAGTTCTTGACATTGACTCTTCGCCATCCTGAACGCTTCCACGCCTCCGTGGAGGTGAAAAAAAATCATTACTCTGTAGTTAAGAGAGTACTAGAGCGGCGAGCGGATTATCGTCGCGCTGTTTCCCAAGAGGCGAGGATCGTTTTTTTTTTCGCCGGAGCGCTTATTTGCCAACTTCAGTGCGGAAGAACTTTATTGGACCGCTCGATGTCGGTAAACTGTACACACAAGCCCGCACGTCGGAGCGCCCGCGCGCCGAGAATCGACGCTTCCATTCCTTCTTGCCCGTCGGCTTATCGAGAGAGCCGCCGTCGCTTTTTCCCTTTATCTGCCGGCAGCTTTTAAGCTTTTTACGACTCCCGCCATTCCGCCCGCAGTTCTTTTCCGCCAATTCCGCTGCGGCGATCGTAAAAATTGAGACGTATCACGTGTTACGCTTTCGGCTTTACGATCCTCGCGGCGGAGACATTGACGTCAGGAATCGACGTTAAGCGTCGATCGGTTCGCAGTCGGCTACCTTAGGCTCCTTCGTCTCGGTAGAGGAAACTCGTCCCTCCATCCCGCGAATTCCATTGCGAATCTGCTCATCCTCCTCCCTTCCTACCTCCCCCCCCCCCCCCCCCCCCCTCTTCCTTCGTCCCGCTCCGCGTCGTGGGCGTCGGTTATGACGAGTCTATAAAACTATTGTTCGCCGGCGGTATAATCGAAATTACGTAAGCGGCCCGCGGCAATCGGTACTTTCCCATCAGCGGCGTCCCGACGGAATCGTAATGTCACGAAACCTCGGATCGACCGCGTTGGACATTCGGATTGAGCTTCTCGGCAGGATAAACGACGAGCTTCGCCGAGAGTCGACGATGGAGGTTGCGCAATTCTCGCCGAGAAAGTTGCACGGATTCGCGACGTGAACCTTCTCGGTGCAACAATTCAGCTTCCTTGACGAGTGACACGGTAGCTAGTGGGTCTGGACGGACCCGGCTGAGTGCTCTGCATCTCGCGCCGGTCAATTTTACGCTACGACGATTTTCAGCATCGCACACTCCCGAAGAATCGCTACTTTGAAGATTATCGCGACGGATCTCGAAAGGATTGCTTGATATTGTCTAGGATCGTGAATAGAAAGCATAGGGATGGCGTACGTCGGGTCTGACGAAAATTGGACACGTCACGTTTTGCTCTTTGACCACCGGTCTCTCGCAATCGTTCGATAGGACACAATGATGTACATTCGTGCTATGCGGCATATTGCGCGTCCGCTACTTATCCGACGATCGGCGCATATTTTCCCTTCCCACTCGCATTTTCTCCCGTTTCAATGCGATTCCTCCCGATAGCGAACGGAAGGATGGCGCCATCTTCGATTTCGCAACCGTTCGCTCCCGGCAGCGGCGTATTTAAGCCCGGGTCATGGTTCGCGTGCTCGTGCCGATCGTGACGCTCGGATCTGCAGGATGTCATGCCGATAATGGTCCGTATTTAGCATAGATCGGTGCCATTAGGATGGTTAATCGTTAGAACGATGCGCCGGGGAAGCCAACGTCCTCTTGACCGGTTCCTCGCTCTTCTTCCCTCGGCGAGAGTCCTCGAGCCAGCTGGGTAGCATCCGGGACGGGAAGGAATCCTGACGGACGCCGAGCAATCCTCTACCTCTACCTCCGCTTCCACTTCTACCTTCACCTCTTCGTTTATCTCTACCTTTGCTTTCCACCTTCATACGTCAGCCACCCGAGCACTCCTGCCTGGCAAATCGAGTCTCGCTTTCTGCCCGTCTCCGTCCGCGCGGCCCATCAGAATCTTTCGCAACGCGAACCGGAAGTCGATCGCCGCTGGACCGGTTCCCAACTTCCTCCCGTTCCCCCCCGGTCGAAAGATGAGAGAGCGTTGCCTGAGGTTTGGCGCGCTGCAGACCAATTTTTCGACCCTCGCCCGACAGTGAAATGTTGCCCGGAACGAAGGCAGCCCTATCCGTGGTTATCCGACAATGTTGAGAATGATTATACGCCATTATCGCGCCGTCCGGAGGAAATCGGACCTTCCGAACAACGGCCCCGCCATCCTGCCGCGCGGCAAGGCGAGGTTGAGGTATGCGGCAGAAGGAAAGGAATCCTCAGGTGCCGCTTAAGAGTGGCTAACGATTTTTATCACGCAAATCGGCTCGCCTCCGTTGCCATTTGCCGGCCATTTGTCCGGGCGGGTAACATGAACCGGAAGTCAGTCGACGGTGGACCGGTTCTCGTTTCCTCCCCGTTCTTTCCTCTCGCCAGATACGCTCATTGTCAGCGAGCGAGTTTAAGCTCCAGCGGCCAAAGAATTCCGGCCCCGCCGACAATCGTTCTCCGCTTGTTCTCCGATCCCGGTCAGAATTCTGTCGTTATTCTCGCCATTCTACTGTAAGGTGCAGTGAGGTAAATCCGTACACGGGGCAAATCCGCACTAGGCCCTTATTTATTCGAATATATGTTGCATTGTACCAACTGTAAGGTAGAAATCTTCTTTGGTTAGTATTCAATGGTTTGGATAGTATTCAACATAGGTGGCCGCCATGTACTCTGTGATTTCAACGTTTAATTCGTTCGACAAAGTTCGTATTACTAATAGTAATTCCAGCTTTGCCCCATAATAGGTATAAGGATATAAGATTCAATCATTTTTAAAAAGGTTAGGCGGTTTTGCCCCAGTTCCCGGGCAAGCAGCAATGTTTTGAATATATTAAGAAAATCATAAGTATCAGAAGATATTTTTAATCCAAATTAATGCAACTTCAAGAATAACCCATGCGCTAAATAAAAACGCTAAGATTATTAAGTTTTAGTGGAATAGATAGAAAATACATCGGTTTCAAGTACAACTTTACAATTTCTGGGTCAGTTTTACCCCAGTCCACCTTAATTCTTACGCTTTATCAATAATATTGTAGTTACTCGGCCGTCGAGTCAACGACCACGGCGTCGGGTTCATTGTTTTCGCTCACTTTCGCGGTGCAACGTTCCTCGCTATCCACCCACGAGCGAGAGATGAATCGTCGGCGCCCCGACGATTCGCTCCGCAAATTTATCATCCGAACTTTCAGGCCGCGGATTTTCGACGCTCGGCCAGCGACGAACAACGAGGGGCACACGAAACGTACGGACGCCGCGCGCGTGTGTTCGCTGTCATTCTGGCAGACTCGCCGTCGTCTATCTCGATCTTCCTCTCCCTCCCTTCCTCCCTCCCCCTCTCGCCCATCGCTGCACAGAGAAGGATGATATACGAGGTGGATATTTTCGCGGAACCGCGCGCTTTTCATCGGAGCCCCGCCTGGCGAGTCGTAAGGACGGTCGGAGTAAAATTTTGGCGAAGGACAGTCATTCGTCTGGCATACATTCCGGGCTCGAACGATCGGCAGGTGCGACGAATGGAAAGCGACGGAAGCCAACGAGGGAGCCGCGAGAGTTTCCGAGTCAAAGGAGGATTCCGACAGGCGGAGGAAGATAAATCGAGCTCGATTTACGATGGCCGTCGAATGTTGGCCGTCGACGTACAATGGGATGAACAGCTCTGAAAGGAGAGGAAAAAATCAACGATACATGAGGACGGTGAGCTGGACGTGAAAATCCTGGAAAAGGCGATCTGGGCCGTGGTGGAATGTTCCGAAAGAAACGCGGTCATCTTTCGACGATATAAGCCAGTTAAGCCGGAAAGATGAACAAGAGGGTGGATGAAGAGGGCCCGTAGGTTGTCTCGTATTCCGCGTTCGCCGGAGCTGCCCGGAGGCCGGCAAAGCTACGTGGAATTGGACGTTGGCCTGCGATACCTTTTTTTTTCGCTCACGTACCGCAATCCGGTAAGCCAGGCGGGCCGGCGTAACCTACGAAGTTATGAGAGAGGAGCAGCCATGAGAATGGCGTGTTGTCCTCGGCTCTTGGTGCCATCCCGCTGGTCCTACTTCCGGCCCCGTCGAGAGTCTTTTCAGATCGTCGAAATTGAATTCGACCCCGAGCGAGTCCCTTTGCATGTTAACCGCAGTCGAATTCCGCGTTTTTCCTCCGTTCCCGCCATATTTGATTTGCGTCCTTCCACTGGCAGTCGCCGAGGATCGAATTTGTCCTGCGCTCATGTCGACGAGTGGAAGGACGCAGAGCGTAAGAGTATAAGTTTGAGAATATTTTGTCGGACGGTCTCCGGGAAAGGACGCTGGGATTTCAATATTTCATCGATTCGTCAAAGTCTGTCGTAACGCGAGCTTTCCCGCAATGTCAAGCCGGATATATCGTCGACCTCGATGTCGCGAGCTCACAGATTCCGTTGGGGCGAGTAAAAAAAATTGCTGAGCAGATCGTGAATATTTAGCTGCTATCTGGCTCGGGATTTATTTGGGCTAACGAGGCCTGACGGCTCGGCTTGCCTTTATCGCGTCGTTTGACCTTTTCGCCACTCGCATTTTATCCACCCCTCCACCACCTTCGTCGGTCGACAAAGCAGGTCCTCCGTTCGTATTTTCCCCATTCCACGAAATACGCGGGCGCCCACGCTGACGCGCGTCCGGAAAAGCGCTGACGTCAAATCGGTTTCAAAAGAAATTCGCCAGTCGGTCGGCGACGGCGGCGGTCATTGTTACAACGTGCGCGCGGTCGGGAAAAAAAAGTTTAATGCGATGACGGGGCACTACTTTTTTTCACGTCGGGAACCCCATAGCGGAGGTTCCAATCGTTTCCTCTGTCTCGAACATCTGACCCGCCGAGATACCGTAAGCCGAGACTCGGTCCGCGCCATAAATCAAATGCTGTAACAGATTAAAATGCCAGGTTCTGGACAAGGATGCTCGGCCAATACGGAAAAGACAATTTCATCTCGTACATTGAGGGTAATGGAGAAATTAGCGAAACGAAGTCTATAGGAATATCGTCTGCAGTCGAGCGATCACGGCAAATTCTGCCGACGCTTCAAACAGTTAAACCTGCTGAACTTCCGCGGAATCACTGATTACACTTTCGATTCGCTGTTTCGCTTGTCAAAGAATTTCCGATCGATCGAGTCGATCGGAGAGTCGATGGCAGACTCATTCGAGACCCGAACTCTCGTACGCAACATTGCCAACAGGTCTTGCGCTAGTCTCGGCAAAGGCAGACTCTTCGCACGTGTTCTCGCTCGAGCGACTTTCGTGTTCCGGGTGGCAGCCACCGGAAGTCCTTTCGAGTCGCCTACCGTCTCCCCTCCTCCGTCGTCCGCTCCTCTCTGAATACCTTTGTCTACTCGACGCGCCGGTACACTTTCGTCCGTTCGCAAACGAGATTTTTTCGACGTATTCCTACCTCGGAGATCAGAACTTTCCCCACGTTCGCGTGCCGCATCCACTTTGAAGGATGACAATACGTCGTAGGAAAAGTGGTCGAAGTACATGCTAGAAAAACGTTAGTCGCCCACTCAGAGTTTCCTGCCGATAGAATCTAAACAGCGGGCGCTAATTGTAAGCACCGCCAAAACGACCCCTTTTCATTCTTCCATCGCTCCGTAAGCGGTCGGTCAGTCTACTCCGGGCTCCCTCGACGGCTATCTCCGCCTCGATCTCGTGAATGGGCACGCGGTTTCAACAATGGCAGCCGAAGTAAGCCCGCGCAGCGCGCGAGGGAAGCTCCTAACGAGGCTTAGCTTAGATTCGCCGGCGGAGCCGGTGCAAAGGTCGCGCCGCTAAGGTTGCGGATAATTAGTTCTCGAGCCCGCGCGGGCCGCACTTCGCAACATAATTGCGAGTACGCTTAATGATTATCACGATCCCGTAGGACTCAGGCGAGGCTGCTCTAACCGTACCGAGAGCGGAGCCCGTCACCGGGACCATTACGCGGCCGTATACTCGTACCGGCCGTACCTCCTCTACCTTCTACCTCGCCTCACCTCCCCTAACCCCCCCCCCCCCTCCTGCCTCATCGTCGACAGCCCCGTCGCTATATCATCATTGCCGTTGCACACACGCTCGCCGCCATTCGCCGCCGGTGGATCGTCGTGTGCTACTTTCATTACGCGCGGAACAACGGCATGGCTATATTTACGCTCGCCGCCCGTTTCATTCCAGCGCCGGAGTTAATGAATTATTCTTTCATCCTTCGCCGGGGCCGCGATCGGCCAATGGGCTCGGACCCGTACGTTCGCACGATCCACCGCGATTTGCATCACTCACGCCTTCTGTCCCAGGCCTCGCCGCTCTTACGGCAAGCTCTGTGAATGAACAAGGATTCCGATGCAGCAACCTGGACTTTGCGTACGTTGTAGATAAAAACCGCGCCAGACAAGCGCTGAGATCGAGAGGGGAGAGACGGTAGGGGGTAAAAAAGAGGGAGAGTGCAGGGTAGAGGGGTTGCTGAGTATAGTTTCGCTGAAACTGGCGCAATATCGTCGAGAACTCTGGCCGTAACGGCGTCGTGCACTTCGTCCCTCGTATTCATATCGGAAGAACGGGGGTGGCGGAGGTGGGGCTGAGAAGGAAGAGGAGGGCGGCGCTGGGGGGTGGGAAGATTTTTCCGTCGGGTCAGCGGCGGCATAGCGGTTGTATTCAATCGAACGCGACCGTTGCCGCGATACGGCCAGAAACCAGTTTCCTTTGGCTACGGGAGTGTATTAACCTTTTCTCGATACGGGAACTCGTATGCCACGGTGGGAGACTTACTACGTCACGCATCGCGGGTTTCACTTTTCTCTAAGCGACGCGACGCATTAAGACTTTTTCCCAGCCGTCCGATAAAAATTCCTCGACCGGTGCAAATCAGTTCTCGAGCGTCCCGTTTCCTATACTTGATACATTCCGGAAGAATATTTCGTTCGCTCGCGTTGGATCGCGCGTCGCGATCGGTCGTTCGTTTTATTATTAGCGATACTTACGTGGTTCGACCCGCGTCGTCTGCCAAGCGTGTATCACCCGGTAGATTCCCCAAGCCGGCCCACGTATTATTCCCAGCCCACGAGTTTACTCGTCCCGCATTGTACGCGAGAACAACACGTCGTACGGTTTAATATCATAACCGCGGCGATAGGTGTCGTTATATTTGTGCGAGCGCGCGCGCGCGCGCACACACACAGGCGCGATACAGATA
Organism: Anoplius nigerrimus; assembly: GCA_914767735.1. NCBI lineage: Eukaryota > Metazoa > Arthropoda > Insecta > Hymenoptera > Pompilidae > Anoplius > Anoplius nigerrimus. The sequence continues at coordinate 7,848,931 of OU612080.1, forward strand.
ATGAGCGGAGCCCGGCATGTATCTGGGTCGCGCAATGGTCGTGTAAACGTAGGTGCACGCCTCGTAGGGATTCTCCTTCTATCTCGAACGTCCTCGTCTTTGGCGGCTCGCCCACTCACTGCCGAACTAAGCGCTTTGTCCCTTCTTCCCTTTTCGTTTATCCGACCCTCGCGTCATTGAGAACCTGTTCCTCAAGCCTGTCGTGGGCGGGCCGGGGTGGATATATGCCTATAACTCAATGGCGAACTTTCGGTCCGCGACTACGGTTCAATAGTTAGCTCGTCGCGGCTCTATTTATGTGGCGAAATTTTCGATAACCGCATTACGTGGCCGCCGGTAGCCTCGTCGCAGTAAACATCGGCGTGGGCGGTGGCAGGAAATTGATCGTATCGCCGGAGTTAAATAGGGTGAGAATCAATACCGGCTCCAACAATAAGTTCGTGCGACCGAGAATTTTGCGGCTGCTCTTCGTTAAACTTCTCCTTTGGCGCTTGGCAATTGCGAAGGGTGGGGCAGTTAACGCGGCACTCCGGCCTCGTTCGAGTTACGGATTCTAACGAAAGGGCCTTTAGCGAGATGAACGGCGATGAAGCGTCATATTCCCTCGGCGGTTGAGGGATTGTTAAGGGATTGTTAAGGGATCATTAAGGTGGAAGGAAATGCGCCGCTGGAGAAGCCGCGAGAAGCGCGTCGGAATTGAATTGCTCCGGCGAAGTGCCCGTAACCGCGGAGGTCGATTGGCGATTTATCGAAGGCGGATAAGCGACGAGGACTCTTCTGCTCGATAATTTCTCCGAACGAGTCATAAAAGTGTCCCGGGGTCGTTAACAATCGCCTGCCGCGATTGAACTTTATCTAGCCGCCGAACGACGACCTACGACCAAGATAGGATGCTGGATGCTGGATGCATTGTCGTACGCGACAGCGGCAGGTGCTTACGTAATTCATTGTCGAACGAGGAGGGGAGGAATCTAAACTCGGCGAGCGCGGAAGCTTGCCGCGAATTATTTCGCACTTCGCCGACAGGAGCGTACGCACGCCGTGTCATGAATAAACATACGTCTCGCGCAAGTACGCTGGCGAGGGTGCGCCTAGATAAATCTATGAAAGCGACGTTCAAAGACAAGGCATAATGGACCTTTTCGCCGACATTCGTCGGTGACAAGCTCGCGGGGAAGTAAGGTGGAGTGGGGTAAAACCGACCGAGAAATTGTAAAGTTTACTTTAAACTGATGTATTTTCTATCTATTCCACTAAAACCTAATAATCTTAGTGTTTTTATTTAGCGTATGGTTTATTCTTTAAGTTGCATTCATTTGGATTAAAAATATCTTCTGAAACTTATGATTTTCTTTATAAATTAAAAACAGTGCCCCTAGGGCGGACTTGGCTCGGAACTGGGGTAAAACCGCCCTAACCTGTTTAAAAATGATTGAATCTTATATCCTTATATTACGGGACAAAACCGGAATTATTATTAGTATAATACAAACTTTGTCGAACGAGTTAAACGGAGGAATCACAGCATACATGGATGGCCACCTGTGTTCAATACTATCCACACCATTAAATACTAACCAAAGGAAGATTTCTACCTTACAGTTGGTAGAATGCAACGTATATTCGAATAAATAAGGGCCTAGTGCGGATTTGCCCCGTGTATGGATTTAGCCCACTGCACCTTAAGTTTCGCGAGCCCGCGAACTGTTATCGTCGATTTCTGCTGGCCGACATGCGGCCAAGGCACGTTCCGTGCATACGAATTTTATTGCCTGCCCGAGAGAGCTCGCTGTTTACGGTTACTCTTGACACAGTTCGCGTTTTTTCTTGTAACCTGGGGGAAAAGGTTCGAGTTCTCGTTTCGGTCGAATTACTTGCGCGACCTTCGCGAGCTTTTCACATGATCGAGCGACTTACGGCGCGCTCGAGTTTTATCGAGCTCGTCTTTGCTCCGTGTACCGATGCGTGAATACGTCCGTGTGTACGCGAGTATGTAACGTGTGCGACGTGTCACTCGGGACCCGAGCGTCGGACGAGTTTGTCCGCCGGGAGCTTACAGTCGTTGATTCAGGGTCGCGACGCGAACGTTCGATTTTGTCGCAGCGATTAAGTTCCGTGTCCTTGGCGTTGTTAGTCTGGTATATATCTATGTACGTACGTACGCCGTGGAAGAAAGATGCGCGAGATGCCGGTGATGTAACAGTAGCAGAGTTCACCGCCAACGTTGGTACTCTTCGACAATGGGACTGATGTTCTACGTGTGTGGGTGGCGAATGATAACGGAGCGGCGTCGGGAAACTTTCCTAAAAGCTGTCCCGCGCGTACGGTTCCTGCTAATTAGAGTTGAGGCCGACCGAACGCAACGAGCTCAAGGTTACAGCTCTAAATATAAGTATTAGCGTAGGTTCTTGTGTAAGGAAGCGGCTATGAATTACGATTGGCATCACTGCTCCGCGGCTGAAATTAATTCCTCCGCATCACGTACTTACCGCGAGTCGTAAAACCGAAGATGAGCCCCTACAAAAAATGACCGCGCAAGAGCCGTCGTCGGAGCTTCTCACCCGATTCGAACTGTCGACATTCGCCCGAGTGTCACCCGAGATCCCGTCCTACGTGCGTTCTATCCGAAGGATCCTCCTGGATCCGCTCGAATGCGCCGAGTGCGAGGAATCTGGATGAAAGGATGCGATCGATCGTCGTGAGAGCGGTTTTCCAGCTAATCTCGTATCGCATTGCTAGATTCTCTTCCTCCGACGCCCCTCGTCCCACTCACCCCGTCGCGCATTACCAGGATTTACCTTGTCGTCCGTAAATCTCGGATCGATCCGGCGTCGGTTACGAAACACGCCGCGTTACATCTGCAGTCGACAGTTGGCAGAAGTAGTCCGTGTCATGTAACCGTGATGGCGTACGACTCTCCGTGTTTGCTCTCGCCGCTTTGACTTCGCACCCGCGATTAGCGGACGCGTAAACGGCCGAAAGTCAATATCGTTCTGCCCTCCACGTGAATCCTGCGTACGTACACGCGTACTTATGTACGTACAGGGGCAAATACGAAGGCAGGTTCGCTGTAGCGAGACCGCCTACGTAAGCCGTGCAATTTGTATGCGAACACGTTGTTTGCGGCATGACTTGAGCGCATGCACCGTTTTCCAGCGGCTGCCGCCCGTTAATTGGATTCTTTCCATTAGCTTTGTCCCGGTTCCCGATGGAACGACGGTTTACGCGGCTAAAAGGAACGGCACCGTTTTAGACGAGAGCGTCAGTGTACGCGTTACATGTCTCCTATGAGCGTATTGTGCAGATGAGCGGATGACTGTTCTACGGCGGGCCATGCGTCTACACGTATGAGTTTAACGTATGGGTTTAACGTATGGGTTTAACGTATAGGTTTAACGTATCTTGCCGACGCCCACGGTCTAACTGCAAGCGAAACCGTAGAGACAAAGGTCAAGCACATTTGTTCATCCCGAGGCCGGATTCATCCGCTAATGGCGTCGCTGACGCTTGTTGCATTGGCTCGGCAGAAAAAAAGGACGTGCGACGTAATCGACGCCTGTTGTAAGACTCTTCTCCCCCTCTTTACGAGTCATTTACTCACTGCATCCATTGCACCGCTTCAAGAACGTCTCGCCTCTCTCAAGCTGGGCGCGTGCGGATTACACCTTCAGCTGTCTCTGGTTTTAGTCCAGTCACCATTTTTATCGCAGAATCACGTAACAAGATAGCAGGCATTATAATCCGGACGATTCATGTACTCGAAAATCGGAACAAAAGTATGCGAATCCCCCGGCGTAGAGTGAAGTCATCCGTTTCCTAGATTATATAAAACATGATCCTCACTTCGTCGCTCGAATAAATTCCTTTTTCTAAGCCAACCGCTGTGCGGATACCGAGCGGAGGGTGGACATAGTGAAGCGAAAAGTACAAAGGAGAGCATAAATCACGTCGCTGCCGTCGGGCCGCCTGAAATTCCATCCTCCGCGTCCGACGTCGTGGCACTTAATTCGAAGATTTTCGCCGTCGAGCGAGCAAGCCGGCCGAGACACGATTTTCGCCGGCACGGACTCACACTGTCAGGCCGGATCTCTACGTCATTAATTACGTTTCCACTCGGTGATCGCGCCCGATAATGATCAACGACCGCGGGGCTCCGTTAACTTGCCGACGTACGTACACGCGGCCGCACGTGTGCGTGTGTGTGTGTGTGTGTGCATCGTCGGACGCCGACAGGCCGACGGAAGGCGTACGTGTACGCACATATGGGCGCGTCCGCACACGCTCGCGCCCACGAGAATTACGAAATCGCGCAGCTCTAATTACATTTCAGTCCTTCGGCCGATTATCCGCGAGCGGACGACAAACGTCGGCCAATGTAGCGGAGGCTGACAAAGGGCCCACACGTGCATATTGGCTTCATAGGTGTTGCTATCGGTGCATTCGGTGCCAAGGGTCTAATCTAATCGGCGGTCTAAAGTAGGTTTACGACTTTCGTGCGGCTAGCAACCGTCCTGGAGTCTCGCCTTTGCGAGTCAGGATATGCGTTCCGGGCAGAACGCACGCGTTTGTTCACCTCGCCGAGACGAGTTCGATTATCGATCGTTCTTTCCGGGCCTTATCGGCACTCGCGGGTTGGGTCGACGTTTTCTGCGTACGAGAGATCGGCCGCTCGAGATTGTTATTAACACATTACATGCGCGGCGTCAGGATTACTTGTTTATGAGTTACCGCGGGCAAAAATTAGAGCATCCGCTTAAAAAATGACAGCGTAAAGTGTCACAATTTTCAAGATATTTAAGATATTTTAATAATTTGTTCAGTATTAAACTCACAGGGAGCACCGGCATAACTATCAAACGTAAAAGGTATTAATACCCTTCAAGCATGTAATGTGTTAAACCGCGACGTGTTTCGTAAAGAAAGTGTCGCTCGACTCGCGTTAGGTTAGAATCGAAGTTACCCACGACGTATGCAGATTGCACGCGGATTATCGAGCGCATTCGAACGCCGGTGGATTCGCAGCGGTTCGGATGAATTCTATTTGAATTAGCGGGGAATGTTGACTCTGGCGTGGGTTTGCGGTTATTTTTCCGACCAAGCGGAATTTGATGCCGAACCGCGAGTGCGGAGGCTGAGGTGAACGATCGCGAATATAATTACGTGCGATAACGCGTTCTTGGCGGGGTCGGTCGGCGCGTGTGTACCGAATCGCGAACGCTCGTACGATCCTCGCACGCCCACGTACGTTACGCGTGCACCTCTGGTAGATCGCCGTTGATGCGCGAGAACAGAAGGAATTGGAGCGGACGAGGGCCGCTCGACGCCGATTCGCGCCGACATCTTTTTCGCTCCGCGTTCACGTAACACGCGAGAGAGCGCTCGACTTCCGTGCTCAGATCGTTACACGCGCTAAACCAAATTTGGAGATGTACTTCGTGTGTTAGTTAACGAGCGTAGGTCCGGAGAGTTTCCAGTCTTCCGATTTCTTGGACGAAAAAAAAGGACCGGAGAGTAGTCGACTCGAATGTTATGTAACCGATGGCCGCGTATGATGTCATTTCTGTGGTATAGAGACGTGCGGTCTGTTCTGTGGATAATGTATGGGTGAGATTAGTCATCGTCTTTGGGTTGTCAGGCGTCGCGTACGCGGAAAAATGACGTAGGTACGGAAGATCCTTCGCGAGCTTATTCGAGATCGTTTCTACAGTAGTATTCAAGCGAAGTTAGTATTCACCCCCCTCGTGCGTGACAGATGCTCCTGTTCCAGCAGATCGGCCGTATAATTACATTAACCAAATGACCTGTCAAGAAAATATCTAAACGTACACCCAGGCGAAAACAACGGGCGATAACAAGTTTACGGAGCAGTAATTCACATTAATAGAGCCATCGCTCAGAAGTGTCATCGTCCGCCTTAATCGACCTCAGTCGAACAATTACATTACCGAAAACGTTAAATTGCACGGAATACCGGGCGGAGTAATTCGGCCCCATCTAATTAAGAACCTATAACCACAGCCCAATCCCCAGCGTCCACGAGCATCCCACTCTCTTCATCTCCCGAACAACTTTTGCATCCCCCAAAAATTGAAAGCCCCATTCCTCAAAGAGAGACGTATCCGTCAACTCTTCCCATCCCACATCCCATCAGTCCAGGACCCCTGGTCCCGCCGCGTATGCTGGCGATGTTTTTCATTAGCCGCACTCGAAGCAAACATCTCGTCGCTTTTCATTAGGCCGAGAAATGAACTGACTCGACGACGAGGTCCCGCATCAATATTCCTTCCGGTCGCTGGTGCCCTTCGTCCGACGTTATGCACGAAGAACACTTCCCTCCCGACGCGAAGGGTCTCGTCGTCGGTGGCCAGTAATTACGGAGGCCGTCGGTTCGCCAAAAACGTCGATCCGCCCCTAAGCGCTCCGAGCGGCGGAAAATTGCCGGAGCCCGAAAACGTTCGCTCGTGTGGCGCACGCCTGCCATCGGGTTCGGCGCACGCGACCGCTTGCGAAATTGTTCGCGAAAGTGTTGTGACACCGACGGGTAGCGACGGTATGTGCCGTTAATTAATACCGGGAACCGGCGGCCCTCTTCGACCCGGGAGAGGCTGCCTGACGGTGTCGTTTTCAATGAATCTCTCCGGCTCAGTGAATCACGTCCGGAGTATTGTACCCGCGGGTGGGGTGTGCGTTGGGCTTAGGTTGGGTCTTCTGCTTGTCGTAGGTCGCCTAACTTGCGCTTCTTACGCTTCTGCCCCGGCAAATTTCCTCCGGCCGCTTCCGCGGCTTCCTCTATCTTTTAATGAGTTTAGTTTTTGGCGTATTCATGAGACCGTAGAGTCGGCGAGTCGGGCTGCCGAAGTAGCTGCTTACAAATATTGACGTACATAAATGATTCGGTTTTTCCGCTCTGGGATTCGGGACAGCGGGAAAGTTCCTTGTTAGGTTTGAGATGTTAATTTCTGGCAGAACGTCATTCCGACATGATTAGGTATGTAAGAGGGTTTCGTGAATGCCAAGGGGCTGCGAGGGTGTATGTATGCATTCTACGCTGCGGTCGGAGTGTGTTTAATAATGATATGTCTGATGAATCAGGTTTTTGTGCGACCGTATTGATTTACGTCATTATTGTTGATTTTTCTATGCCTTTTTAACTGTTTTTCATTACTCTATGATACTATGGTAGAATAATTGTGGCAGAAACTGTCGTATGACGAAGAATTTAGTCATTTGAAAAGTGTTATCGTGTTTTGGTAGGGTCAAATTATGCCGAAGCATCCCCCATTGGTAGTCCAATATCATAATATAAGCATAAGCCAGTCAGACACGGTCCACATTGGGTCTAAGCTTCTCCTTCGGCCACTAAAGCTCCCAAAACGACCCAAATTACCACGCATAACAAGGCATAACAGCTTAGAGTAACATCAAACAGCGTAAAAGTACGTCAAAGGAATCAATAGGTACATCCAAACAACCAAGCATACAAAAGATTCACGTTTTCCATCCTCAGATTGACCTCAAAGTACACAAGAACTTCCTTGTTAGGCCGCCGGTCGAAGTAGCTTTCCGTCAAAACGTCATACGGACGTGTGACTGTACAGCGGTCTTTCATGTACGTCCGGGTACGTACTACCGTAAGTCGACCGTGACCGAACGTGTCGATCGGCCCGCAAATACGATCCGTAGAAAACGCACATACGAGATAGGTGGCTCGCCAGGCTGGATTTGTCGATGTCGTTCGACGCTCGTCCGACACTCTCTCGTAAGGGTACGGCAACGAGTCTGGTGCTATCGCAGAAGGTCGCTCCTTTCATTGTCAGTCAGCGAAAATTGGCCTACGTCCCGACGTACGCTGTCGATCCGCGCGACGTACTGAGGACGCGACCAAGTTAATAACAACTCGCCTCCGCTCGGATGCAAACTCTGCCTTAATTAAATTCGCAGCCGGGCGCGGCTGAGAAGCCGCGGATTTGCGGACGTAACGAGTTCCGTGCCTCAAACTTTTCAGCTTATTACTCCTGTCGCTCGCGACGGGGCATGAGGGAGGGGGTGGAACGTCGAAGTGGAAAAGGGTAACGAATAAAAGCGACGGAACAGCACTTGTCGACGGACAAGAGGCGCGAGTTGTCGATTACGCCAGGCAGTCGGCTTGAGCGTAATTCTGAGAGCGTAGCAGGATGCGAGTCTCACGGAATTAGTCGGTGTCGGAATTAGTCGAAGACGGTGGCCTTCGGTTGGTCAAATTGCACGGCTGGGCGGATACGTGGAGGCTTGTTATTCTTATCAGTTCTGCGAGTAACGCCTCATTGCGCAGTTCCGCTTTAACGTCTCATTAGAAGCGGCGCGCGCAATATATACCTGATATCAGGAACAGTTAGCTGAATCCAGGCACAAGCCGGCCGGGAGATACGTATCGTGGACGCGTCTTCCGACTGTTCCTTAAAGCTAGGCCTGTTTGTTTTCTTCGAGCTTGCATGCTTGACAACCTACGCAACCCGCCTTACATTCCAGTCGCAAGTAGGAAGAACACTTGACAGTCTAGTGTGCGTTTGTGTAGTGCGTACAGCGTCATAGCCAAATAAGACGATCGGAATACGGAGTGAAGGGAACAAAAAGCGAGAGTTCCAATCCGATCGGCGTCGCGAACACATGGTTGTAAATTAACGAAACGTACATTTTTTTTTTGTTGAATAGTTTTGAGTCGCATCAACAACAAGGTTATTAGCGACTAAGAGATTAGTTACATAATTTCCAGTATTAGATTTGTTTCAAAACATACTTCTTTTCCTTCTTCGCTTACATTTGAACCTGAGTCCCCACACGCACGCATTACGCAAAGTTGCGGACATGATACACGATAGCCCACGTCGGTACGCCTCAAAGTAAGCTGTCCCCTTGATCGAGTCCCTCCCACCATCCTGGAAGCTCGCGTGCTCGCTCACGCTCGCCTAATCTGCCGCGATAAATACGCAAACGTAACGCCCGTTTATTAACCGGCCCACTCCGCTTTTACACAGATGTAACTCATTACGCACCCTCCGCTATTAATAGCGCCGGTACGCAATTTATGGCTAGTGATATTTAGCTGTAAAAGGTCACTATGTAAATGATTACACTGTTGCGATATTAATACGTTGAAAAACGCATTGACTTGACGTCAGCGTAGCGCAAATATGTGACTATCGGGGTGTATATGGGCGATGCACTTGGTTGGAGCCGCGTCCGAACAGACGGTTTCGATCGATTTTAACGGCGACGAGGAATGACGCTCGTCGTTACCGTCCGACGACGGGAGGTAACGTTTCATTCTCATCTTTCGGTGTTTTATGTTGCAGCCGGGACCGCGGCGGAGAAAGGATACTTCGGTCCTTGGCGACAGTGCAAGTACCTGCTTTACGGGCGAGAACGATGCGGACAAGGAGTTTCGAGGTTTCAGCCAGTGTGTGAGTTCTTTCTCTTGTACGACAGTCGTCAGCGTAACGTCGCCGAGCATATTTATTCCCACTAACTCCCGCTCCTTTACTTCCTCCCATTCCTTGCCTCTCCGTCCTCCATTTTCTCATCCCTGATATCTCAAGACTCCCGACAGGAGAGGCTTCGCGCATCAGAGAGATTTTAAAAGGAAACTCTTGCCTGGAATGTTGACAGTGGCGGTGTGGGTGGCGGGAATAGCGGCTGCTGCCGCCTCCGTGCTGCTAGCGATCCTGGTCGGCCTTGCGGTCCTTCAGCTGGCAATGGCATCCTCGGCGAAGAGGGTCGTCATCTCGTACAGCACCGCCCTCATAGGCAAGGTCGCCCTCGCCACGCTGGCAAGTGAGTACGCACATATAAGCTCTTCCGCCGACGCGCTCGTTTCTTCCGTCTCAAAGGATCGACGCCGAGGGCACTGATGACGACGCCTCGCCCAGCCTCGTCAAGGACGCCCACGAGCGCTTTCGTTGCGCCTAATGGAAGGGCATTATGGCGGCACGTTGCTTGACTCGTTCTACTCGGAAGCGGACGGATCGTTTGTTGCCCCTAAACGATGCGCTCCCGTCAGCGCTGACTCGGTGCTTTCGGTTCCGTCAACGCGTCTCGATACTCTCCTTCGAGAGATTCTCCTCTCATAACTCGAGATCGCGCATCTCGAAGGCGGCACGTGCTCGCGCTTTAATATCCTTAATGGTCAAGCGTCGAGGGAAGCGTCCGGGGGAAGCGGCGAGAGTCGCCGGCGCGAGGGACGGCCATTTACGGCTTAAGCCAAGTTTTATTTCAATATGCCGTATAATCGGATCCCCCGGGCTATTATACGAGCGGGCGGATCGATCCTGGCCAGATAATTCCGTTGCGGATTAAAACGGAAAATTGTCCCGCGCATACGCGCGATATCTCTGACATAACGTGCACGCGCGCGCGCGCACGCGCATCAATCGTCGATATAAATTCGATATCGAGGGAATCCTTCGAATTAGCCGGCAGTCCGATTACGGTACTTTACCGCCATTACCGTAACATTTGGATTGTAAATTTTCCGCGGAATATTCGATTTGTCGCGGTACGAAACGGTATCGGTAAAGTGGACCACTCCTTTTTTTGCTCCGTGGGCGAAAGGGAAGGAATAAAATTTGCGAACTACCCCCACAGGAGAGGGAACTTCTTTCGTTCATCCCGGTCGCTACTCGCGCGGAGCGTAAAGTTTTGCAATCCGCCGGATACGGTAGAATTACTACCCACTTGTCTACTTACTGGCCTACTTACCCTTAGACGAAGAATCGAATGTCTGCGGTGGCTCGTATTACCGGTAAAGCGATATCCTCTAATGTCACGGAACCGAGCACGGACGTACAGTCGACCACGTTAACGATTCCGTGAGTAAATATCTTAACCGTGCGACCCACGGACAGTTCCCGCCTACGCTCGACGAAAGATCGGCGACGAAAAATTTTCTTCGGCGTAGTCTAAATCCTTTGCCTGTCTGCGAGTAGAAATAGTGCCCACTCACGCGGAACGGATCGATGATAGAATATTCTATTATTTGCATTAGAGCGCGTTTTAGTTTAATATTTGAAATGTTTATTTTGAAAGAGGTGGAAGTCTATATTTAAACAAATATTATATATCACATAATCAAAACGTTTACACCACATTAATTATAAATTACATATCTCATTTTTTCACTTGACTTTCAAAATAAACGGTCCAAATATTAAATTAGAACGCGCCGTAATGCAATTTTTGTCCATTTGTTTTACGGTAACTTTCGTTCGAATTGTGAGCCTGAACGCGTTAAATCGCGCAATTTTTCGATTAGTCGCCCGCTCCCGCGATAAATCGCCTTGAACGTCTGACTTTTATCCGATCCCTTTGAACGTGGCAACTTTTCAATTGAGACGAACGGATGGCGTGTACCGAAAGGAGCTCGGCCATTAGTGTAATTACGTGCCACGAGGGAGAGGGAGAGAGGTAGCTAATGGGAAGTTGAACATTTTGTTTTTCAGCTGCCCTGGCCATTGTCGCTGCCAGTCTATTCGCTCTTCAAACGGACGACAGGGCCAATAGTTTCGTAATTACGAGGGGAGAGGCGTTCTACATGCAGGTAAGCTTCAGTCCACGTTCTCCTTTGGGCGCTTTCGCCCAAAATCCGAAAGTTTCTTCCCATCGCTCTTGACCTTCCTTCGAGTAGCCGGATTTCATCAAAGTTACTCGCGCGTCGTGTGAAACTCGGAAGCGTGTTGCAATTGCTCGACAATGAAAATCTGACAAGAACGCTACCGTCCTTCCAGCTTTCCCTTTAATGGCATGGCGTAGAGTAACGTTTTCTTGCGAGATAATCAGGCTGATAGGCGTGCATTCCTCCGTCGTGAGCGATACTTATTCCAATCCACTTGTCAGGCTTTCAACAATGACATTATACATAGAAATAAATATAGAGCAACGTAGGAACGTTAATAATTTAGTAGTAAAAACAAGGTCGTCCTCTCGACCGAAACAGAACCATACAAACATCTTCAAAACTTTAAATCAGTCGCAACGTATATCACTATACTTAATACATAATATGGGCCGTTTATTTTTAAAGTGGTGTAAGACTATTTTTTAAAAAAAATAAATGTCACATAAACTGTTTACACCACGTAAATCATAAATTATGGGGTATCTAATTTTTTTCCATATCCATACCGCTTTAAAGAAACCGTTTTATTGACTATCCATTTCAATGAAAAATCATACCGGCGTTAATAACTATCATTAATATATAAAGTAAGCCCGAAAATCCGACAGATCCTCCAAACGTTACGTCACAAAAGTGAACGTGGATCGCACTCGAACGAGGACAATTACCGACCAATTCGAAGTGAGAACTGTGTCAGAAAGATGAGCACCCTGTTAGGCACAATCCACCGTCGACTCTTTTCACTCTTCCCTCCGCTAAGCAGGCCTCGCTAATTCGCGTGACCCAGAAGATGGTCGCGTTATCGGCCATTGACGATAATTAGCGTGACCCGCCTAACGAGAGACTTTCGATCGTCGCCACCGACGGAGTCCCACATCGCCGGGTCGATCCGTCGATTTTCTAATTCCGGCAGCGGGCGCGTACCGTTACGGCGACGCATCGTCCTCGAAGCCAGTCATTGTCGGAACCTGTTGCTCCTATCGCTGGCCGACGGGAAAACCGTTGTAAAGTTAGCCTTAATGCTCAGCCGTTCGTGCGCCGTCCCGATTCGATGGCGCGAATCGCTTAATGGCCGAACGTGTCCGCACGCGTCAAACAACTTTTTTACCCCTGCCAACATTTTGCACGAAAGGTACAATGTGTACGGGTGCGAGATTGAAGACGAATGGGGCACGTCGTGGTTGACGGAAAAAAATCGATTCTACGTAGCGGGTAGAAGGAAAGTATGCAGAGTGGGATGTGTAATTTTCGCGGTCGATGGAGCCGGTGGATCATTAATAGTCGAGATAATGGATAAAGTGTGGGCTTCGTGTGCTATGAATGAACCGCCGTATCATTACGTAACGTTTGACGTGAAGCCTACGAGGATACTATACTCCTGTTTATCGGTAATGAGGAGAAATGAGAGGCAGGCGTCTCTTGAGGATGGTCGACCTGAAACCGATACTAGCCATACCCGACGTCGACAGGTATCAAGAGTCTACCCTGCCTCTCACCTGTTCATCTACGCAGCGCGCAACGTGACCAGATGCGAGAGATTCGTCTCATAGATTATTCGAGGAAACTCTATTACCCGATTTTTCCGCCGGACAGATGGCGCTGATCGGATATAGAAGTTGAAAGTATGTTAATGCTGCAGGCGAGCAGCTGGTGTCCTTTGACCGTGTTCACCGTAAAACTTTCATTCGACGCTTCTTTTTCGCGGAAAATGCGGTGAATGTCCCATCGATCTCTCTTGTTTCCTAGCTAAGTGATTGCTTTCGTAGAACGCGCGCAGTTTGTAGTATCTCTCGAAGATCGAGTCGTTTCCTGATTCCGACCGAACAAAGAAAATTACTGGAAATCGAGCTTTGCTAAGTAAATCCGAACCTGACCATTCCATTAATTTCCCAAAGATCAAAACCTGTAAACGTTGAGTAACATTTGTGTCGATACTCCAAAATCCTAAATGACCGCGATGACGCCACTAAATTCCAATCAATAATCGTCCGTTAGTCCGAGCAGCGATTAACCGGATTTTCGAAAATTCGCGCAAATCGGCGCCGAGGGTTTCCCGGCTAACAATGGCATTAAACTTGACGGAAGGTGCGAATAGAGCATTAGGTCCCCGGTTCTGGTTTGGCTGTCGGTGGTAAATGGCGATAATATAATCATTACCGGCTCGCCCTTATCATCCTCGAACACTTCGCTCCCTCTATCGCTTTTTCCGTTTCCTGCCCTATTCCAAGCCGCTCTCGAAATTTGTACAGCTTACCTCGGCGCCGGAAGTTAGAGGCATAATTGACGGCTCAACGATTCGCGAATAACAAACTTAACGAACCGCGATTGATGAACACTTCGTTTACACCCTCCATCACTCTGTCCGTGTTTACGACCTACCCTTTTGATAGCGACGCCGTCGGTACGATAATTGACGGTCTCGCGGACGACCACGACGTTTTTGCGATCGGCCCGAGGAGGAGTGGGCCGGGCAGGAATCATAATTTTACACGATCCCGGCATTAAAGCTAATCGCGTTCGTTGCGTGCCTCATCTCGCCGCGTGGCATTAATTGCCGCAGCGAATGTTAATGCCCGACGATGCGCGCGTTCACGCGGAATAAAGTAAAAATGTCGAGGATCGTCGTAATTAACTGCGACGAGCATAATTTCGTTTCGTAACTCGTGGCTCGCGAAGGCTGGCAAAATGAATGTCGAGAAGAGGACGAAAGTCGCGGACCGATTTTTAAAGTATCGGTCTCGTCGGGATGGACTTTTAATGGGACGAGAGGAGGCTGACTCGAAGGGAGCTGACGAACGCTAATGACAGGAAGGAAAATTCATTTGGGGAGAGGCGTTCAGTCCCGCAGTCATGACTGGCGCATCCATCACGGTGAGCGAGAGCTCTTGATGAAAGAAGGATGAGCCTGGAACAGAGACGAAGGCCAAAGAAGCGAAGCGAGCTTGATCGCAAATTCCATCGCCTCGCGCCAGGATATTAGAAGTTCGCGGATAAAGAATCGTTAAGGCGCTCACGGCTACTGACGCTCATATTTTTAACAGCATTGTGAGAGGGCACGAATGCGGAACGAGGTCTCGTCCGTGGATCCATTCGATATCCCATGCTCCATTTACGTCTTTGTGCCGGCTAATCCGGCCGATTCGATTGCCGCGCGCATTTTTCCGCACGATCCGTTCGCGTGCGCGCGAGACACGATTCTTAAGTGACGCGACGCGGAGATGGAGTCCAGATAAATGAGTCGACGGTTGTCGGAGAAAAGGGTGGAGGCGGAGAGGACGTACTAGAGAAAGCGAGGCATGCCGCGAGGAAACGTACTTAAGTGTGCGCGAGTGGTGGGGCGGAAAGGAGAGCGAGGAGGGAAAGAAGAAAGAAGCGGTAGATAGAAAGCGAACGAAGAGAAGAAAGAAAGAAAGAAAGAAAGAAAGAGAGAGACAGAAACAGTCGGTGGGGGGTGGAAGTGGGAAAAATCCGCGTGAGACAGAGAGCGACGAGGCTGACGGGTCGCACGCACACAGGTGCACATGATCGGGGCATTAAATGCTTAAAGGCCACCTGATCAGAGTGGTCTGCAGGTGTCAGCTTAAGCCGACGTCCCCCCGACCCCCCTGCCCACCCGGCCCCTTCCGCCTGGCCCGCCGAGGGCTTAGTTAGTATGTGTCGAAGCACCCACCCACCTCGAGTGGACAGTTTAAAAACAATGAGGCGACATTCGCCGGACCGCAGTGAGTCTTTCGGGAGCGATCGCCTTGCCGTTTACCATTCTCCGGCTTCCCGCCGAACTTTCGGCCACTTTGGCGATCCTCGATCTCGTTTCCTGAACGTGACGAGGATACTGCCGAGAATACTGACGAGAATACTGCCGAGAATACCGCCATCGACCTCCTGCGGCTGCTCTTTTCTGGGACACCTGGGCGAGTCGGGTCGAGAATTCGTGCGACGCCGGACGTCGCGGAACGATCCTGACATTGGACGTCGTCGGTCACGGCGAGACGAATTGACCTACGTAGCCGACTGACGTCTACGAGTGGTGCAGTGGAACGTGCGTGGCAGGACGCGAGAGTCCAGGGAAACTTTTTCCGGCCAGATCCTTAGCGACGATGCGCGCACCATTAGGCAGCGGTTTAGAAGTGATCGATGAGCGGAGAGTGGATGGCCGATGATACGGAGTTCCGTGGTCGGTTGATAAGTTCGGCCCGTCGTCGCGTTCGGTTTTCGTCGGATGATCGAGTAGGATCGGCCGCAGGTGTACGGAAATATACGCGATGTGCTCGGAACGCTTGATGCGAACGCGGCCTGAGGACGCGATATAGGCGGATAATTGAGGATACCTCCGGCGCGAGCATTATGACGAGATGGAGTGTGGATTCTTTTCGCGGCTGATGGTCTCGCTAGTGAGATTGTTGCTTCTTGCGACGACCGCCGTCTCGTCGTCGTCGCTGCGTCGGGAGGACCGTGTTCTTAGGATGATGGAGAGGAGGAAACGAAGTCTGTTAAAAGGGGCGAAGGATGAGATCGAGTTGGATCGGAGACACAGACAGAGGCAAGGCAAGGTAAAGGATGGTTTTGTTAAATCTCGGTTAGAAAGAAAAAGTACTTTCCACGCTTTCCTTGTGTACGTCAGCGACATATGCCTGACATTAACAGCCAAGGTTTTCCTTACCCAAATTCAATTCGTTTTCGTTGATCCACGGCTGCCTTCCTGATAGGCTAATGTGCTTCTGTGACGTCATTGACGATGTTCTAATGTAATTCCGAGTTACCAGCGGGGAAATTAGTCATGTTCCACGTCTTGGGCTGATAGATGCCGGCTGAAAAAACATTTTGGTATGAGGCAGTCGCTCTCGAACGCGGGAGGAAGCGATCGCAATGATCGACCGGGAAGAGCAATTAGATGTAGTATCTTCTAGTCTCAATTGCTTTTCTTTCCCTCCCCTCCTCAATCTCTCGCCTAGAACAGTCGGCGGAAGACGAGTGCGCTAGATAAATAAACGACACCGAGGGCGCCAGATAAATGTCAAAAGTGTAGGAATCCGAATTTTATTACGACACCAGCCTGTCTCTCAAAGTCAACCTTTGGCACGTCGACGCTCTTTATTGCAACAGCGACCTTTACCAGTCCGAATCCAACGACCCAGGAAATCGTCGATTTGTCACCTCGTATTAACCCTTCTTTCCCTCTTCCCCCCACTCCCAATCTTCTTCCTCTCCAGCTCCGTCCACCATTTTCCCCGTCAGCCGAGGCAAGAATCATCCTCGAATTTCCCGGAGCGAGAGAAACATCGGTGAATTAATTATTGCTCGGGACAACAATGGGATGCGGCTTCTTTGTTGACCCTAATTAAATTCCACCCACTCGACGTGCTCGACCCCCAGTTTTGTCTCCGCCGCCAGTTGTTCCATCTTCCATCCTCGCCCCTCTCTATCCTCCCTTTTTTCCTTCGGCTTCCGCGTTCGAAAGGTCGACCCTCCCTCCCGACTTTTTCACCGCCACCTACAACCTTTTTCTGAGCGCGTCCTCTGTCCCTTTTGTATCTTTCGTCTATGACAGAATGTTCGCCGTACGTGGCCGTCCTTGTCGCGGCCATTTTCATCGGCAAGAAAGGACGTCGGTCCTTCGTCGGCCGGCGTAGGTTGAGGCGCGAGGTCGGGCAAGAAATTTAATGTCGCGGAACAATCGTGTCGAACAATGCAGGCCCCCGCAGCCTGCCTGCCTGCCTGCCTGCTAGAACAATGTACGCAGAAACTACGCACGGCGTCGTACGTATGGCCGGATAGTCGACTGTTCTGCGCGTTAATAAGTTGATAACGCCTTCTGACGATCGCGGGCAATTAAGGCAGCGATGGCTTTATAATTAATTCATTAGCCGGCGCGAAACCGGAGGATGCTCACGTGTGCGGGTTGCTTGGTACGTGTGTGCGTCTGTGTGGAGCTGGTTGTACGCCGATGTATACGCCGGTGTGTACTCGGTTATGCGATGCGACGTGTTTGGATGCAGAGAGTAATTTTCGATGACTGGGTAGATAAATGTTGCGGCCGTGTCGCAATTAGATTGCTCGGCCAGCTAACGACGCATGTTATTATGTTCCGATCCTCCGATACGTTCCCTGAGGCTCACAGGATCGTACGAGTTTTCTGAATTTTTTCGGGAAATATCGGATGAGAATATTGCTCTGTTCTTCCGCGTCTGAGCAATCCGATGAAACTTATTTCTCAATCACCTCTTACAATGGAAAAACGTTACTGTAGGAGCAGATTGCTCGATCGTAAATCAATAAATCTAAAGCGTAGTCGTTGCTGGCAACTATTATATATAATTGCCATTCTATTGTAATTCAGACGTAGAGCAAGGCGGAATAAAGTTTAACAGTTCGAAGTTTACATTACGCGGATATTTCTTTTCGACGTCTAAATCCAACAATCTAAGAATCCCGCATTACGGACATATTTTGACCTCGATTCGCGGAGGTAGTTTCAAAAATTCCGCTAATAATGGAACCCATTTTTTGCCAATACCTCCGTATTTCACTTTTAATGTCCGCGTATAAAGATAGCGACTATGTAGTCGCAGTGTGGACCATTAGTGAAGAAGTCGCGTAAATTTTATTGTTCCAGTTGGCTGCCATCGCCTTGAACTTTAGCGTTTTAGTGTCCGCCGTCTACGAGGGCATATACGCCCGAAGGGGTGGCGATCCGACGAAAATCAGGGTCGTCGCTGATTCCCGTGGAACGACGATAAACAATCCTGGATATCGGGAGCACCAGCCAACAAACGGTAAGACAAACTACATATCCAGTAAATCGCCGTCACGTTCCCCCGATCGCACCTCTTCCGTAAAACTGGCCTATCAAGCACTTCGCTGAAGCTCAATTTTTCATCCCCACCAGGCGCCAGGATCAGCGATAATTGCATTCAGGCTCGCGTCGCACGTAATCGTACCCGGCGAATAACATTATCATTATCGTTAATGTAATTTTCACGCTGGCCACCGGAACGCGTTCTGTATCATCATCATTCGAGTCCGCGTATATTTACGCGCCGCCCCGCGTCTCGCTCATTTAAATCCCAGCGACAAAGGATGCTTGTTAATCATTCACAGTCGTTAGTCGTTGCCCTGCTCGCGACATTATTAATGATCCGCGGAATGCTCGCGATGCGCCGCCATTCTGCGGCTGAATAATGTAGCTCCGGTAATAAAGTCTGGCCACTGTGTAGTCTACGGAATCTCGTGTAACCCGTGTAACGAAACAGAGGTTGTCGTTCGAGAATCGGGTGACGTTGCTGGTCACGACTCGAGCGACCCATACGTCGAAATTTCGTAAGTCATCATCCTGGCTGAATAATGTAGCTCCGGTAATAAAGTCTGGCCAGTGTAGTCTATCGAATCTCATGTAACCCGTGTAACGAAACAGAGGTTGTCGTTCGAGAATCGGGTGACGCTCCTGGCCATGACTCGAGCGTCCCATACGTCGAAATTTCATAAGTCATCATCCGTACGTCCCGACACACTTGCACAGTCGTTCGGCTGCACATACTGCGAGGCTCGCTTTAAAATTCAATGATACTCCGCGTCCGTCGCCTATCTGACGCAACGACACGTGACGACGCTGTAAATTCGTCGGCGTTCGATTTCTATCGAAATTCATTCGACTCTCGCGTGCTACTACGACCGCTCTCGCGCTGAGAAAAGATGAACGTCGATCGGCGAGCGTATTTTCCGTCGTTGTCAGCCGTAAAAGTCCGAAGCACACATCTCGAATAGAACGTGAGCACTTTTTGCTCGCTCTCCTTCTGTTTTACCGTTACCGACCGACACGGTGAATATTTGTCGCGAACAGATGCTGATATTTGCTTCGCGGCCGAGGGAAAAATGTTTCGTGCAGCGCTGAAGCTCGTGGGTGTTTATTATTGGTGTGCTGGGCTGATGAAGCGACAGTTCTCTCCTGTCGACATTTTGCACGCGGCTTTAAGCGGAACTGTTCTCCAGGTCTATCACGCGCGAAAAAAAACTTTCGATAATCGAGATTTAAGGTTTTTGCGTCGTTCGTTAAGGCGCCGAGACGCCTGCGAACGATTTGCCACACTCTCATCCCTTTTGAACGCGAACGATGTAAATGGTGGCGCGTCTTAACTCATCCCTGATTTTATCAGGCACACACGCCGCAGGCAGAATAATTTATACTGCGCGAGCTTTTCATTTTTGACTCCGCTGACGATATTCCACTCCCGACGCAAGGCATTAGAAATGATTGCGCGCCGTGAGAAGAGTTTATCCTTATCTCGGAAGCTGGGCGCGAAATTACGAGTCTGAACATCGTCGTGCAATTTGCGTCTCTCGTAGATCTCATCGCGACCTGCGGATGCAAAGTGCATCTATCTGCATCGCTTACAGCTTTTTGTCATCGTCGAAGATTTACCTGCCTCGCGCGTCGATCGCGAGCTCCGAGGACAAATTCTGCCATCGCGGAAAATTCCTCATTTTCCGCCGATCCAAGTACCGTGAACACGGCGCCGAGAATTTCAAATGAGGGAATTCCGGTTTGCTTTAGAAAATGTCGGCCTGACTGACTAGACTCTCGTTAAACGGACATTAGCGAGTGACTGATGCAGAATGGTATCGTCCCGCGTGTCGGAGCACCATCGCACGAATGCCGTCGCGTATTACGCCGACGTACGGCCGGCAGACGTGAAATTAGAAAGTCTCATCCGGCGGAGCGTGAGATTGAAAGCGTCATTTAGATAAGATCGAAGCATCGCACCCTATCCCCGTTCGAGACTCCCACAGTCGGACGCAAATGTTTTCCGCACCCACGTCTAAATCCATCGTCCGATACAGCGAGCGGAGCGCAGTTATTTCCTGTACCGACAGATTGATAAAAGAAGAAACAAGGGATCCGTCGTGGCCGGTGACAAATGAGATATAGAGAACGGCAGGCGGCTAGGTGTGAATTATTCAAGGCGATGCGTCGAGCGCGTAGAATGCCAACGGCGATCACTCGAGCGAATTAAAATTGCCGAGCGACGCGGGACGAGTGGCACGCACGTTCGGGGGATGACTAAGGCGAACGGAACGAAAGACGGCCGGTGCCGACATTCGCGAGTCATGCAAATAATCCGGCCTCCTCTCCCGTCGGCTTATCGATTGCCACACGCTCGATCGGAATGATTGCTCTCCAGTTGGCAGACGTGGCGGGCGCGAAGTGGAACGACAGTTGTCCCTACACGGCCTACGACGGCATCCGGGTCTCTCTTGACACAAGAGGCCTTTCGGATATCGACTTCGAACCGACAAGAGTATTGTAACCGTAATTCGTCCGACGTAAAAGTCAATACGACGCGCAAGATTCACAGTAGGAAAAACGTGCGTCAAGGATTGCGCAATCGGAGATATTAAGATTCTCATCATGGATTAACAAGCTTCGATCGCAGCCACGGAAAGTCATTGAGAGATTGACTTTCACTGGCCGGTAGGCCGCGTCCGCGAATTCGGATTAGCGCGTGGGCGCGCAAGGTACACAGTGTTATACTCGACACGCTCACTCGAGATCGGCAGCACTGTGCGCCTATCGAGTCGACAAAGCGGCCAGTCCGATATCCATGCACAGGCACGCACCTTCTCCTACGGCCGTAAATCTGACCATAGGCGCGCGACCTCTTTCCCAAGTCTGACCCCACTCAAGTCCATGGTGTAACACCGTTCGAATACTTTTCCTTCCAGTCGCGCTGGATAGCTCGACAAAATAATTTGCTTAACCTACCGAACGTGTTTCGAAAAAGTAATGCTCTCACGTTCTACCGTTCTGTCAGTCCAACAAAATTTCCTCTCAGCTTTTCGTGATTAGGAAATGGCCACGGCGTAGAGTCTGCAGCGGGGCAATTACGCGGGCGCGATACGTTTTTCACGGGCGACTTTGCTGAGAAAGCCGGGCGGCGCGAAAGGAAGCTTTTAGCTGGCATCAGCGAGGCAGGGGAAATCTTTCCGCCCCGTCGGAATGTCACTTTGCCATGGCTAACGAGCGAAACACGTCCATTTAGTCCCCCGACGCAGGTCTCGCGCAATACCGCCATAATACATCTAGCCGCGTCACGAGGCACTGACAACGTCATAATAGAATATATACACTCTGTGCTAGGATCGTATATGCGCCAACGCTCGAGTGTGTGTGCGCGTGAACGTGCGTGTCGCGCACTCGCCTAATGCACCGACGCAGTTGCAGGCGCGAGAGAGGGGTGTCAGTCGTTCCTAATATGTTTACAGAGCGCCCTAATTGGACGCGTCGCGAGCATTACCGAGATTGCGTCTTCTCTGCTCCGGATATTTCCTTCTTTGACTTTAACGCGCTCGTAAAGATCGCGAGAGATCGGAAGACTGTCGTGCAGGGCGAAAATATGGCTCGCGGCTGCGATTTACGATCCTGCGAACGGATTCGCGCTCGCAGGATTGATGGAAGTCGGGACAGGTTCGATAAACGTCTTTCGGTGTCTGACGAGCAGCCGGGATCGAGTGGAATTGGAGAGAAATTGGGGAGGGGGTAGGAGACACAAAGAAGTAGACAGTACGAGAGAACGAGGGAGAGAAAGAGAGAACAAGAAAAAGAGGTAGAGACAGAGAGAGAGAGAGAAACAGTAGGAATACTACGATACCAGACGGAGAAAGTGTGTTAGAACGTATCGCCGGCGTTGGCTGAGAGAGAAAACTGGCCGGATGCTAGTGGCTGATTGTCGAGAGGAGGAGAGAGAATCTAGGCGAGATCTCGTACGTTCTCCTACGGCACGGCAACCCCTCGCACTCTGCTGCATCTCGCGCACATGTTCCACGGCGCAACGACGTGGCCTACCGCCGCCTATAGATAGCGAGCGCGGTAAATTGCGCTGTCTCGGGGAATTTACACGCGGCATGCCTTGGGAAGCACGGCGCTGCAGGTGCACTTAAATGGAACCTCGGTATCTCCGCCATTGACTCGCGAGCACACTTGCCAGCCGCTGCGAATGCACGATTGCACGAGTGCACGAATGCTCGAGACCGCGGAATGAGTCGCGTCGTGCGGAATTGCACGCGGATGCTTCTCGACCCTCCCTTCCCTATGTCGCTGAGGAAAAGAGGGAGAGGGAGAGAGAGAGAGTGAGAGAGAGGGTGGGGAGGACGTGGTCGTGTACACACAGCGCGAAAGTGCCGGGAGCGTTTAGGGATCGGATTATTTGGTCGATTAGAGACTTCGTAGGTTTATCGACCGCCAGTCCGTTCCGCGGAAGCGAACGCTAGGGGTTCCTGGCCCGTAAAATTGTTTCGCGGAATATTCACAGCCTGGTAGCATAGAGGGTCGCGGACGGTGAGCGTGTCGGAAGAGCGAAATGTCGAACGTTGAATTATCATTCTCTGTCGCGCTGTCCGCTAATCGGAGTCAGACAGGATTTATAACCGTGGAAGCTGACGTTCGCTGCGGTAGACACGCGCGGGGGTTAGGATGCAATGAACGATGAACACGGATATTGCATTCGTAACGTCCGGTCCGCTCTAGGGAAAAATGAGCGTTTCGAGTGCAGAGCGGGAGGATTGTTAGTGGTCGAAGTTGCACGCGCTGATCGGGGGTAATTTTAACCGCTTTGTCATGCGAGTCGACGGTGTCGGGAAACGGTGTCTAATGAGAAATTCCGAAGCTAATTGACGATATTTCTCCGGTGTCTTCTCAGAGATTCGCTTTGTATGAGGCGATCCGTAACAGTCTTGAAGATTTTCCTCCCTCTCTCTCTTCCTCTCTCTGTCTCTCTGTCCACACATGCTTCGAAACTCGACCATCCTCGGGGATCGATTATTATTCCACTCAACGATGATGAATGGTGCCTCGTCGGGATCAAAGCATGATTTACACCGTATCCGTGCCACGATCCGTCCATCCGTCCGCTAATCGTTTCGCGCTAAGGATCGGGCAAGAAAATTAATTAAAACAATTGCCGCAGGTGCTCGGTATGTTCTTCTGGCGTAGCTTCCTATTAAGGCGTCGCTGCTTACGTACGCCTATGTGTAGGACGCGTATACGATCGGCCGCGGATGAATGCAGTTGGGCCAAGTGTCGATGTACAATCTCAGCTTTTTACAGCCCGAGTTTACAACTCGTCTCACTCGGGAGGATTCTTCAGCAATCGTCCCTACGATTCTCGCGCGCCACGCGAAAAGTGCGCCGGGTTTCATCATCGTTTCTGTCATTATTCGAGGCGCTGAGAATCCTCGCCTTTATTATGTACCTCATCCGACCTTCCCCTCGCGTCGACCTTACTTCCAGCGCCGAGTGGGATGCCAGTGCGCATTCGCGGCGTGTTTCGAGATGGCACGGCGTGACTACGCGTACCGCCTTCTCGCGCTTCTTGGCTGGCATGTCAGCTACACGCGACTATCCTTCTGGGTATCTAACGGAATTGCGCTCGGGCGTACGGTTTTTCTCTAATTCCAGTGTAATTATCGGTATTGTGCTTGAGTAACGACGGATGCTTTCAGCCGGCCTCGAAGTTCGTACTTTATCATTTACGGCTTACCGTTCGTCGGGGTTAGACTCCGACGCTTTAAACTGAGTACGGTATTGTTTTGAGTACCGTATAAGTCGGGGGAAAGGTTGCTCGTGGTACCTTCGTAAGGCTCACCCTTGGAATCGTGACGAAAGAGTGAGGCAGTATCTAAACGTTACGCGATGTTATGCAATTCCGCATAGCAGCCGCATCGTCTTTTTTTCCCTATAACCACTTTTCTGCAGTGCATCGGCGAAGGTCAGGGCATCCGGGACCTTGGCTCCGACCGTAAATCGATCATGCGCGATGCGGCCTGATAAATTATTGCGGAAGTCGCGCGATATGTAACCGGGAAGCGAGCCTGTGCAGTCTAGCGACATCAAGCTTTGTCCGACGTCGTGACGCTCGGCGTCGAAACGAGCCCCCGGAACAACTTGCCGCCGGTGATCTCGATTGATTTAAGTGCACTTCTGCCGGCGCGCAATCCGAACTGACTCGCATCCGATGCAGTAAAGTCGAAACGATGCGGAGTCGAATCGAGGGACGTTCCTGTTCTCGAACGCGACTTGCGACGAAATACAAAATTTATCCGCAGTGCGAGTGGGCGCTTCTAAACGCGGGCAAAAATTAGATCATTCATCTAAAAAATAACAGCAAAAAAATGTCATAATTTTCAAGTTATTTAAGATATTTTAATCATTTTTTCACTATTAAACTCACAGGGAGCAGCATCATAACTATCAAAAAGTTCGAACAAAGTTCAGTCGCGTAATGTGTTAATAACGATCGTTCGAAGCTAATTTTGTCCCGTCGGATCGTTTAACTCTCGTTTACGCTTTATTTCTGAGGAACTTTTCAAAGGTGTTTACGCGAAGAGATTACTGAAATTCGTAAATCGGAATTATTGGCCGACAACTGGGCTTCAATGGATCGGCACTACAACTCGTACGAGAAATTCAGTAAACGGCTACACGGTGAATGAGCATCGTGCGCGGATGACAAACCTCGCCCGGTTACATTTTTCCGTCGACGAGGCGTCATGTGGGTGTAATTGCTCGAGCGTTACTCGTTCATTGTAATTCAATAATTTCTTTGATTCGAGGCGCGCTGACAGGAACGCGAGAGTTCCTGCGCGTTAAGCTGTAATGCCTGCGTCGTAAATAATGGGAAAATCGTTGGCGTAATACGCGTAAAATGACCGACTAACGTGAAACGATCCATAATATTTCGATCGTTCGACCCAAACTCGTATTTACGCTGATTTTTAACAGCATAGTGTGTATCCGACTAGTAATCGGTCCAAACTTCTCAACGTCAACCTGCGCAAGCAGCTCGGCAATATTACGTAACGGATTAGGAGTTAACTCTGCAGTACATCAGCTTCAGCTAGCTTAACAGATGAGCCGCAAAGTCGAGGTGCATCTTTAACCCGATAAATTCCGCTTCTGTTTCAGGCGGCAGTATCTCGATGACGGACGCGAGCGGTAAACCGTACGTCGGCGGTGCCGGGAACGGATCGATGGCCTCGGTGGCGACTTCCGGTAGCGTGGCAAGCACGGCCTCGCCTCTGAGAAGTTCCCTGAAGAAGCCGAAACCCTTGGGCATTCACAATCCCGGATTCTCGTCGCACAGTCCGACCCTGTCCAGGAACGGTTCGCAGAAGAAGGTGCGAATTCAGACGCACTCGACGGAAGTTTAGCTTCGACTTCCGGCGGAGGGAAGGTTCGAGCTGACTACGGACGATGAACGAGGATTCCTTCGGAATCGAAAGACGTCGGAAGATGGAAGAGATCTTCGCACGCCTCGTCTACCGAGGAAGAAGGACGAGAAGGAGGTGGAAGAGGAATAATGAGAGTGGGAACCGGTTCGGTCCGGTTATGCAATATTTGAGTGTGATTTGAAGATTAAGTCATCGCCATTGATGACCGTCAATAACTTCCACGATGATGTGCGTGTCAAAAGTGGCCTCGGTGTAGCACGCATCGAGGCTGACATCGTTAAGGACCATTTTCTGACGACCGTTCTGTTTAATGGCGATCTTGTTAGAACTTCCACGATCTTCAACGTGGTTTCACGATGTTTTATTGGTCAGGCGCGTAATAGCCTAAAATAATGCGGCGTCGAGTGACCACGGGCGAAGTCGAGGACCGTGTTCACTAATTGACATTAGATGCGGTGAGGGGAGTGATTTTCAGACAAAGGTAGATTGCGTGTTCGTTCGAACCAGCAGTCTACTTCTTCTAACAACCCGATGACAACTCGGCGGTTTCTAGAAACGGGAATGTAGTCACTTATTGGCTAGTTCACATTACTTCGAACATACATTCGAAAAATGACATCCGTGACATATGTGTGGGGATCGTGACTAGCAATAAAGAGCCAAGAATTAATTTCCCGAAACTATATACTGTCGACAGCCCGTTTCTCTGAAACTAGCCGAGCTTCCTCGTTAAATCGCCGATTTTGTCACGATTACGTGACAAGTACGTCGTGAAGAAACGGAAGCGAATGCAGACAAAAATTCTCGTTACGTTCAGTCAAGTACAACACGTCATCATCCCCCCAGCGCACTGACACCACCATATCATCTTCTTTATCGACACTCGCACAATGTGAAAACTGACAAACAGTCACGATCGACGAATTTTTCTGTCTACAACTCAGCGAGGCAGCAACGCTCGATCGTCCTGTCGCTTAATCGCTCGTGCAAGTGAAACTTTCGGACGAGCGACCAATCATATCAAACGCATATTGTAGGATCGGGACAGAAAAATTCACGCTCACGCAAGTCGATTCTGACTCGAATCGCGCGTCAATGGTCACTGTGCGTGGGCACTGCTCCCAATTCTGTTTCGGCGAGCAGCTTCGAGCGATTCGTTCGCAGGGCATTTCGTTGAATTTCGTTCCGACGGACTCGCCAGTGACACGCGCGCGCCGGGATCGCCAGGCAATAACGATCCATTTCGGCGTCCGTCGCGGCGAACACTGACAACGAGCCCAGCGGCCTCTAAATGGCACGGCAATGAAGCGACGAGCTTCACTCGCGCGACGCTCAACGCGTGCGAGTTGAACACGCGTGACATTGAACGCGCGCGAAAAACTTTCCGGCGAGAAGCGACTCGCAGTTCAATCGGTTAGCCTGTGTTCTTATGTAGTAAGACGAACGCTTTGACTGCCACGTCAGTCGAATCCGGCTGACGCGAGTCCCTCATCCGCCTTACAAGCTGAGAGTTGCGTCGAAAAATAACGAAAGAATTCCACTGGACGGAAAAGCCTACGTGGCAGTCAAAATGTTAAACCGCGATCGGAGATTTTTCGGCGACCGAGCGCGTCGCTAATTAAGGACTCATGTACGTTTACGAATGCGCGACCGGCAGCTAACGAGCGTCAAACGATCGACGGCAATTACCTGGCGAGCGTGCGGGAGTGAGAAAAATTTTCCGTCCGAGCGATCCAGCGCGCGAGCGAGTAGCTCGCTGATCTGCGAGCGGAATTTTCTCGCACGGCATCGGGAATAGCGCGCGCAATTGGAGCGCGGCGAAGTTTCGGGCAAAGCGGTCTACTGTAGGTATGTAAATGAGAATGCGAACGATTCTTGGCGCTCGAGGTAATTTTGGGTCGTTGGGCGTCGGATTCTTGAACGCATTGCTGCCGGTCGCGATTAGTCGCAGGATACGTGATACGTTTTAAACCTGTCCCACCCCCTCCCACCCCTTCCGCGCCTCTGATACCCTCACACGTCCTATTCATTCGTCCGTCCTTCAACCCCCTCCCCTGCGTCCCCCATCACCCTTGAGTTACGAAGACCGCCGCTTATCACTTTCGTGGAATGGAAAAGTCGGCGGATACTTACTGCATTGCATCCGTCCAGCCCTACGTAGGCAGCTAGCCGTCAAACGGCACGAGGTATATAATATACATACGGCGTATAAATATAAATATATATGTATATTTATATTTTTTAGTGATTGTTTTAATATAATATATATAGAGATATATATTATATATATATTATATATATATGAATGTATATGTGAAATAATTGGGGCCCAATCGATTCCCGTCCCAAGTCCCGCAAATGACCACCCCCCCCCCCCGGCCCACCCCAGAAGTAACAACCCCCCATGGAGTATTATTTTATTATCCCTTATTCTTTATTACTTTTTATTACCATTACTTTGTTAATTATGCTATTATCTACGACGCGTACCTTCCTCTCAGTGTTCTTTTCTTGCGCCTCTCGGAAAGATGCCGACGCTTTCAATCAAGAGCCGGTCTCAATAAAAAGTATTATCGATATTATTCGTCGTCCGTGGATTCTTTTGTTTGACGATCGTTAGCCTCGTTTCATGGGTATTTTTCTTACTTCGCTCCACCCCTACTCCTCGTTCCCCTTATTTTCGTTTCATTACCCTCGAGCGGTTATTTATTGTACTCTCTCGGTTTAGCGGCTGTCGCGCGGTAGTCGCGAACTTACCCGGAAATTTGTTCGAGTCAGAGATTACGTTCGTTTTCCATATGCACGCATATACGTTTTGCCGTCGGTAACGAGCGACGTAATTATCCGTAATTCCTGGCACTTTAACGGCCAGTCTTCGGACGCTCGTAACCGGCGTACAATTAATCGTTGAGAATTTGTCGACCTCCCGAATACTCGTAACCGCCCCCCCCCCCCCCCCCGTCGTCAGTCTAACTGCGAATTTTGAATGTTCTCATTGTAACGCGACTACGTCGAATTACAAATGTCGTGCACTATGGCGCAATATACATGTCCCGGTGTCAATTAATGGCAGCCTATTCGATGTCGGTCCGCTAACCTAACGGACGCCGTAGCATTTTACCGTAAATCGTTGCGCTCGGGTGCATGCGCGAAACGTGCGAGCGACCAAACGAACGACCAATTTTCTTCGTACCGCGCAATCGAGCGAGCGAGCTCATTTTTCACGTTTGCACGTTTTAGATGACGCTTCGCAACGAGAAAGCGACTATCGTCTCCTTTGTTTTTATACAGTTAAGTCTCTCACGAACGATTTCGCAACGACCAATTGTAACGACGATATGAAATGCTCGAGGGCAGTTTGTGCAAAAATAAGTGCGGATAATAAAGGAGTGTCAATAATTGATCGTCGCTGTGAGGAAAGTGTGTCTTACCTGTTCCCGGATTTTCCTTCGCCACCCGACACTCGCTACTCTTCTTGGATTACCATTCAATCGTTATCGAAGATTATCCTCCGTCTCCTCTCGGCAAAATCGCATTGCAGGCACGCTTCAAGGGACGCAAATCAAAGTCGTACCTCCTAACGAGAGGCAGCTGCAGTAACGTAGTCGGTGTAGTAAAAAAATTAACCTTCATTTATTGGCTTACAGACTGAAAAAAGAAAACTTAACGACGACAATGTCGATGACAGTGTACGGTAATGATAATAATTAATTACAATTATAATCGTAATAGTAACCGGCGAGCGCGCCGATACAAGTTGCGGTCGACGGCTCGCTGAACTTAGACCCAGCCTCGATCGTGATCGCGAGGATGAGGGAAAGATTAGAAAATTAAATTAGTTCAATGCTCTCGCCCGTCATCGTCAAATCCGGCGAGCAAGGGGGGCGGGGGGGATAGTAACAAAAACAAATTGATCCGTTCGGTAATCGCATCGGCTTTCCGCGGTAAAGAACTGGGCTCCGACTGACGCGACATAGACGTCGAGACACTTAATACACTCATACATTTATCAGATCGATAGAGAGAAAGAGAGAGAGGGAGATAGAGGCAGACGCTTACGTCTGAGATCTTCGAAGATCGCGGGCGTCTGGCTTGCTTTTCTTCCTTTTGGCGTCCGGACTCGCTGCGAGACGCTGCGTCAATAACGATCTGAACAGAATTGACCTTGCGCAGGGGTGTGGGACGATGGAAAATCAACTGTCGCGATGTCAAGGTTATGCACGCTATTGCCGGCCATACAAGACTTCGAAACTTTCACCGGGCACCATGGCCGATCGTGCGCAGGTCTCTAGTCCGTCTAGATAATTTCTAGTTCGCACCGATACACTCTCAACTTCTGACGAGACAATCGACCATGGGCGACCACTGGGCTGGGAATGAGGACCTCGCTTCGTCCGGTGAACACATCAGACGACCTTTCGAAGGACTTATTGCACGTTCGTCACGGGACGAAGCGAGTCCACATCGCAGTTTGTCTAAGGATCGAGTAAACATCGAACGACCTCGGACTCAGTCCTTCACTCTTCACGCTTCACTCTTTCTTCTTAGCACTTAGCGGGAGATGGAAAAAAGAAATGTTCGGGCCCAGACGCGATCTTCGACGATTGAACCGATTACTCTTTGGCTTTTGGCCCCCTCGAGATTCGATGCCGCGAGTGGACGATCCTCGAGAGTCGCCTCCAGTTCGCCTCTATAGACGTAGAAAGGGTACGGGCGATGCGAAAAATAGATCTCGGCGAACGTCCTCCGGAGGAAACTCTCTCGCCGTGCGGAACTTCGTCAAGGCCACTCGGCTGGGAACGATCCAGCGACAGCTTCGCTTCCTCGCGAGCTGTCAACTGCCAACAGCGAGAGGGTTGACGCGACTGTCAAGGAGTTCAGGGGAGTACTCTACCGACTCGCGAAGGCCAACCGCGGGCATAGCAATCTCTAGGGGCGCGAGGACGGTAGTCTAGGAACCAATAGACATCGAACGATACCAGAATTGCCGCACGCCGTCGAGGAACACTTACGTTTGCGTCCGCGGCTTCGGAAGGAATCGTTCCGAGGCGAGACTCGTCGACTAGGCTAGACAGAGAACGACTTTTGGAGAAGTAACGCGGATCTTGCGCGGGTGGAGTCTCTCTGCTCGACAGTTGCGGGAGGAAAGGAGAGCGAGTCGGGGCAGACTCCGCTCTCGCTGTAATGAGATCGGTGAAGATCATCTTCTTGACTAGAGAATCTCATTGGGGAATTCTTTGGGCTAGAACCGTCGCGGACGGGACGCAGCTTTGGGTCGAGAACGATCGCGCGTCAGATTCAATTGGGTCGCACTGTTCATTCCTCTTCCTTGTCCCGCGAAACAGGATAAGGGCCGGAATGAACTCCTCGATTCGCGAAAGGAATCCTCCGCACGTCCCTTCCACATTCAACCGGAACTGTTCGAACTCTCCCACGCTCGTTCCGTCCACCACAGGTTCCAGGACCGTGAACAGCGCGCGATCGTTGTCCGATCGAACCGACAAAGCTGCGACCTCGAGCTGCGTCCTATTCGACTGTTTCCTCACTGAATCGTCCCGCCCAAGATCGAAGGACCTGACCAGGTTCAGTAGTATCCCTCCCGATCCTTCGGCGCGCTGGAGATGAGCTCCCTCCTCTTCCAGACGGACGGCTGACCACCCCTGTTCTGCGTCGTGGTGACCGTCGACGAGCTGGACATGGCGATGGAGGAACTGGACGACGAGGTCACCGTCATCGTCGTCTTGCCAGCCAAGGCCTCGCTGTCCGGTATGTGCCGGGTCTGATGCCTCGAGTCCGTGTACCGTCTCTTCGTGTACTTCTTGCTCTCGGACGAGGTCGTCGTGGTCGTCGAGCCGCCCTTCGTCTCCCTCTGCGCCAGACTTCCGCCGCCGGACGCTTCCGGCCGAGAGATGTGCAGCATCCTCTCGATGTCCGCGGTCTTCGACCTGCAATCATTTCGGGTCAACATGTCACGCGGATCTCGGCTCCGACATACCGCGCGCCTCAGCTGGAATGTTGTGCTTCGGCGGGGGTGGGAGGGGATAGGATCGAAGGCCTACGAGGATGACGCTTGCATAACTGGCCAGCCGGTTGACGACCCACGACCGCCGATACGCCCCGCAATTATTGACTTAGCAAATTGCTGGCCGCGCGCAAGCCAGTCGATATTAATTTAAACGGGACCGCCGTTTCGGTGTATCAGTTCGGCCTTGCGTCAATAATCGCGTTTGGGATCCGAGATTGTGTATTGTCGGCGGCGCGAAGGGGTCTGAATATCATTATGGCGAGGGGGTGAGGACTAATTAATAGGTCGAGAGTTTGAGGGGGGACGTAACATGTTGTTTCGCGGCTCGGCTGTAATTAATTCAGTATTTGTGCAGAGGTCCGTCGTGTTTGGCGTATTTTCGATTCGAGAGCGGAGCGTTCGTGTCGAGCAATTTCTGTCGGGGAAACTCGAGCGGGATGGGAAAAAAGTGTGAGCGTGCGGTGGAGACGTGGAGGAGGTGCTGCAGACGAGGTTGCCGTAGGTGCCGTAGACGAGGTGCTCGTGTCACGAGCCCACCGTGGGCAATCATTACGCGCAATAAGTCAGGAAACTGCGGGCGCCGAGTGCACCGCACTCTCGAGCCGCAACAAAAATTCTTCCCTCTCTCGACTCTGTCGCTTACGTAGCCGCGACTAACAGTACATCCGCGCACGTACGTTCTCGAAAGATCCTTACTGCGACCGCTGCAGATCAATCCATCCTACCTACCGACGTCTACCGACCAATCGATCTTTCTACCTCCAATCTTTCACAATATTGGCATGTTTTAAACGCTCGTATCGATGCTACAGATCCGTTGCGTTGTTTTCTAGTCTTTGTAGGCGGAAAAATTCGGACTCGGCCGGGACTCGAACCCTCTACCAATTGCCGGTCTCTATCCAACTAAGCTAACCTTATCCGAACTCTCTCCGCTCATGCCCTTTATTCTGACACGTTATCACCCATCTACTACTACATCTTCTTGTTCCTTCGGCGTGACGTAACATTCTGCGCAGCTAGTCGAGCGTGTACGGCGGTGCCGCGTGTTAGAACCGGTACTTAACCCCCAGGCGCGTAGGTAAGGAGTGAAACCGCCCGCTGCCCTCGGTCACGGCGGGCAGGGAAGGACCTCGATGGTCGATCGGCTTACCTCAAAACCGCACCGCCGATGCTGGTGATGCTCGGCGTGTACGGGGAGGCCGCGCTCCTCGTCGCTTCCTGACTGGTCGACCTGGATACTTGTCGCACCTCGCTGGACGTCGTGAAGGAGACCCTCTGCAGGACCGCCTGCTGATCGGGGATGTAGGAGACGGCGGTGACCGCGCTGTCCGGGCTGGCCGGGGGTGAGGAGGCCCAGGAGGGCGGCGAACTGGGCACCTGGTCCCCGGAGAGGGTCGCAGACGACCCCACGGCACTGTCGCTTCCGTGTCTGCCACCTGGAGCGAGAGATCGCGTGCGTCGGACTAATTATCGTGGAATTTGTTCCGGTGCGTGTGGCCGACGCTAGGTCGACCTTGGACCGTTTGATAACTTGCGGTCGTACGCCCGATGCAGAAGTGACGAAATACCTCTGATCAGATTTTTGGACAATTCGTCTCTTTGACTTAACCCATTATCCGCAAATGTCCCGTTTTTCGGACACATTTTCAAATTGTTTTCTTTCAATAACTGCAACCTCTAAATATACAGCTCATTTTATTTTATCTTTTTATACTTTCAATTGTGGCGGGTAATGGGTTAGGATCGTAGATCTTGACATGTTATGTACCTATAGTGCTAATTTCAATTCTCAGTGATACGTCGTATATCATCGATTGAAATAGGAACACCTCGAGTCGATAACGGTAAGTCGTTCCCGGCACGGAAGTGATGTACGACTCTTGCACATGTAAGAGCGTCATGTAACTGTAGTGGTTGTCATCGCTACGTACCTTCGCTGCAGCCCGAAATCGATCGTTGCCTCTGCCTTCGGGGCGGAGCGCTGGGCTGCTTGGGTGTCTCCTCGATGTAAGGAATGTCCGGATCATCGAGGTTCAACGTGAACGCTCCGGACATCGGTATCGTCAGACTGGCGGTGATGACCATCGGCGAGGACTTCCTGCGAGGATCGGCGGGATCCTCGCTGGAGCCACTGTCCACGCTATTGCTCCTGCCCTCCTCTTTCCTCCGGCTACCGGGTCTCTTCGGTCTGCGTGGCCTCGGGCCAATATCGCCGCCAACGCCAGCCGTCTGATGTAGACATTGCTCCCTCGTCCATACCTGCGAAACGTCAGTTCAGATTTTTCCGGCGAAATTTCATCAGCGACGAATTCTGTTGCGACAACGATCCCCTCGACCGAAACGTGCAACTCCTTCCGCCACTCGGTACTTTTCAGACTCTTTTCAGAATTTCATAAGAATCACGTAGCGACCTGGATTCGAATATACAGGAATCGAGTCGCTTTAAGGAAAGTTCGAGACGCTAATTCGACGCTGCCCGATTTCAAAACAATGTCCATTGCCGAATATTCGGCTCAGGCCACTGCCAAAAGTGGCCAGCGTGAGTGACACGCCTCAATAAATTACCAGCGCCTCTTGACGGGCCACCGAATACGTTAAGCGATCAGATCAATAACCCGCCGCGGTTTCAGACGTAAGACCACATTCGGCATCAGCGTCTCGAATGACTCGTTATACCTACGACGCCGAGCGTCTCCGATCCGACTGACGCAAGGAGCCCCGAGGAGCGTCGCATTAGATTTCGTCGCTGGGCAAATCCGCGTCACTTTTTCCTATTTTCACCCCATTTGCCCACGTGAGTAGACGTCCTCGACTACCGACGTACCTTTCTGGTGGACGCGGTGAGAGTCTCCTCGACGGAGAAGGTCTCGGCCTCGCTGCAGGGATCCACCTCGTCTCCGCATTGCCTGCGCAAAGAAACGTTCAAAAAGCAGAGTTAGCGGGGCGTGTTTTGCTCGTGACGTTCGTTACGCGGCCAGTCTTCACGGCACGCTGCACGCACGTACGAAAATTCGTTGGCCCCGTGCCCCGCAAGCGGACGCGGACGGTGCTCGGAGAAGATCGCGAACGTCTGCTTGTCAATTTTAACCGACAAAAATACGAAAACACGAGACGTACTACGTGCGAGACGGTGGAATGTTCCCCCCCTCTCCCTCGCCCTCCGCGGAGCACTGATCGAAATTCTTGATCGACACGACGAGCGTGTTTGGCTGTCAGTGTTATAGGTAGTAGACACGCGTGTTTGGAAGTCGATTTTCGACAAGGAGGATTTTGGATTTTGTATATAGAGATTCTTGAGTGAATTTGGAACGCGAGTGGATTATATCGGTCAAGGTAGGTGACGGAATGAAAAAAAGTGGAAGGTACTCACTCCTCGGCCCGTCGCGACAGAGCCAAATCCAGCTCGGCCGGATGGGTGTCCATCATGTGCAGGTACAGTTCGTCCAGCAGAGCGGCCGGCACCGTGAACAGCGTCGCCGCGTGCTCCAGAAGGGCGCGCACCACGTTGATGACGTCTATCCTCTCCTCCGCCCTCTCCGCCGACACTTCCGCCCGCGCCTGTCCCGGCTTCACGCAATGAAGTATGTTCGGGGCAAACACCTGCAACGGGGAGGCACACATTTTTTCACTCCCAATCCGATGATGCATCGCGACGCCGTCCGATGGCCAGAGCAGGGCCATACTTCATCCGCGCTAGAGGTCCACCTTTCGGGAAAGAGTGAAGCTCGAAACGCGGGTATAGTCACGTTTCGACTTTTGTATTTTTCGTAAGGAGAAAAGGTCAAAATCGATCGCGGTAGCCAGATTCGTCGTGTCCATACTTTGGAAAAGAGCGATGCTCGACACTTAGAACAGTCATGTTTCGACTTTTTTATTTTTCGTAAGGTGTGAGATAAGGTCAGAATCGCTTGCGGTAGCCAGATTCGTCGTGTCCGTATTTTGGAAAAGAGAGAAGCTCGACACGTGGAACAGTCATGTTTCGACTTTTCTCATCTTCGTAGGGAGAAAAGGTCAGAAGCTTACGGTGGCCAGATTCGTGGTGTCCATCTTGTTCCCAGGCGTCCAATCGCCGGTGTCGTTCTTCTCGTCCTCGCTGTTGGAGGCCACGACGCTGAGGAAGTTGAGCAGCGCCCAGAGGGTCTCCCGATTGGGCGTCGGGAGCAGCTGGATGAGATGCTGCAAGGCTTCCTGCTGCAGCCGCCTGTTTCTAATCTCTGCAAAAACCGTATCTCTTTTGACGTGCGCTTGCGAAGGTGCAATCCGAGGTTTTGGCTCGAGGACGCTCGCGCGACGTAAGCGGACGAGTTCGGGGACTCTTGAGGCGTTAGAATCGGTAGCGAAACTCCTCGAGGACAAGAATCCGGGAGAGTAGCCGGGCGAGACATAAATCCGAAGGTTGCAACTCGTTACGAACACGTAAGTTCCATCCGGCGGGGGACTCGAGACGGAGAATGCCGGGTTGGAAAAGGTTCGGTATCAGAGGCGTGTGCCGGATGCAGGTAAATTCGGGGAAACTCTAATCCCGGTTATAATGGGCGTCGGGAATGTATGGGGGGAGCGTCGTCGGACTGGTGCGGGATAAGGAAGTCGGAGGGAGTTTCTCGATTTAAGCGGCTTACGGACGCTGTTTGCGGACTTCGCTTACTCTGCGTATGCACGAACGCCTGGTAGAGGTCCCTGCAGAGGAGGGGATCGGGCAGGTCCCGAAAAAACTCCTTCAGGAGGGCGGCGACGTCGTGCGGACACTGATCGGGCCCGATCTTCGTCTCGCGGCCGCAATCGAAGTCCTCGCGAAGCTGGAAATTTCGTTAAAGCTTTGCATCGATCGGACTACTCGAGGATCGCGGATGGGTGGGTGGGAGGTCTTAAGTCGAAGATCACCGGGTCGTTCGGAGACAAAAGACGCGGAGACTGCTTCGGAGCACGCAGCCGAGATATATTGGACGCCGAAGACGCACGGTCTGCGCGAATCGAACGGAAAACACGAAGGACGAAAATAAAATGTTCCCAAGGACTCGAGGCGTGCTCGGGCGCCGAAGCAATCGAACTTTTCGATTGGACCGTGACGAGCGAAGAGAGAGAGAGAGAAAGAGAGAGAGAGAGAGAGAGAGAGACGAATCTCGAGCTGGCGCCTTCTGAGCGTCGTAAGGGATGGGACTACAAAACGAACAATGCTTCTTCAACGGCGCGAAGTTTCGTAAATGTGGAGCGCGAACAGTAATCAACGTCAAACGAACACTCGATCTTTACCGTTCTGGCCGATCTGCGAATTTCACGTCTCACCGTTTCTTTACGATATAAATTATTTTCATCGACATAGTCGAATTCCGACCTGGACTTTCCTGTCATCCTGACTTGCGCGACACTCTCGGCACGCTAATTCGTCGCTATTCGCCCGAAACGTGAGAAATGATTCTTTCCACCCTTCTTCGCGCTGGCCTATTTCCCGTTAACGAAGTTCTCGGCGACGCGCAAAACAAGCGTTTCCCCGGTGAGCGTAACAAATGGCTGGCCGATTCGTGCGGTGAAATATTTACGACAGGCCCCACCCGCCCCTGAGCGTATCGCAAACATTCGGACGGGATAAACGTCCTCTGCGTACCTGTCTCACCCTCTTCTTCGACGGCGACACTCGAAAAATGCCGAGGGTTCGTAGACCCGTGCTCTCGAGGTGCCTTATGCACTGCCTAACTATTCCCGGAACGGCGTCCCACTCTCCTGGATGACATCCCCCGCCGCTGTCACTCAGCTCGAGGACGCCGGAGTCACTTCCGGTCAGCGTTCCACCCTTCGACGACAAGGACTCGCAGGAGCCGCCCTGAAATTAGACGAAAGGTCCCACACCGTTCACACTCTCATCGTGTCACTGACACCACGTCGAGGCGCTCGGCCCATCGAACAGTCCATTTTTAGCCGAGCGCCGGCTTTGCAAAAACACGCGATATTTTTATTTAATGAAAGATAAACATAGGCCTATTTATAGACCGCGCGGGAGCCACGCAAATATCAATTAATCACCTTCGCGCGCGTCGCGGACGAACGTTGAGGGATGCGTGGAGGACAGGGCTGGGAAAGAGGGGAGGGAGATGGGGGGAGGAAGGAAGAAGTTCGGCAAAATCCATGGCGACGGTCGATACGAAACTCTATTGGCCCGCGCGTACGTCTCCGGGCGTCTGAAATAAAGTCTCTTGCAAAATTGAGGGATCTTAATTAATCCGCGGTTAAAATTAGCCTGCTCCTCGGCCCTGTTCTATTCGCGTCCCTGATCTATGACGTCACCGGGCCGTGCTCGAGACGCACGTGACGTCGACACGGGAATTGCATCTACGTCGTCTTTATTAGCGATCAAATTGCCGAAGACTCGTGCGTTCGTACGTACTCGAGTGACACGTATACCTGCAAGCGTATACCTGTGGCTGTATGACTGCATACCTATGCGTGTAAACGTGTGCCTGCACAACCGGTACGCGTGCACCTGCACGCACTCCCGTCAGAGTGCGGCGTGCAGGTCGCCGTGTAATTAGGTGCCTTCTGTCGAGGCATTAAACTGGGGAAGGGTAACGCGACACCATTATCCTGCCTTTTGTCTATGAATAAATTTACCCTAGGCGCCCCGACGCCGCACACAATCGTTTCATTTCCGTTTAGGCGCGCAGCGCCAACTATCTCGCGTCGTTTCGCATTCGCTTTCCGTCCCATTGGCGTTAACTAACCCCCCTCCCCCCCCACACGAGTTTACGAAATTATGAAGGAGCCCGATTACATCCGCGTTTGTCTCCTTCCGAGTTAGGTCGCTAGAACTTATCCTGGTTCTTCTTCAGCGAGGTCTTCGATGGCCGAACTAAGGTCAATTAGCGATTTCGTTAATTGAAAGTATCGAGGGTCGAGGGGGGATATTAATGTATGCGGAGTGGCTGCTGTTTCGTTTACGAGCGCAATAAAGTGCGGACGGTCACGGCACGAGGCTCGGCAACCCATTTGTTTCTCAATCATTTTCAATTGTCGTCCCTGGGTCCGTGCCACCCACGTCGGCGGCTCGGAGGCAAGATTAACGTCTTAATCCGTGGGTAGGGAAAATATTAGCTGATAAATAAAGTGGACATCGTGATTGAGCGCGCACCGAGTCAATAACGATGATAAATGGATTCGTTTTTCTGTTAGCGAAAGGAACGTTTATGGAGGGGGAGAGAAGGAGAAAGAGAGAGAGAGAGAAAGAAATAAAAAGAGAGTGGACGGACAGCGTCATTGAGATAAAACTTCTCCCATTAGGCGACCACGCGCGCGCACGGGTCCGATACTTTCCTATCGTCCGACCGGAAGTGAAATATAACGCCGACTGGCGCAGCGGGCGTAAAGTATTACAATATATCGTTCCTGTTTCTGCGAATGAAACATAGATATTTCTGGTTCCGCGAACATCCTACGTCTATCGGCGTGCCGCAGAAATTCCGAGCTATAACGTCCCGATGTAAAATTCGTTACCGCCCATCCGGCGAATGACGTATCACAGCGTCGAACGCGTCGGTCTTAAAAAATTGTCACGCGTCCATCTCCATTAACGCCTTCTCTGCGACGCGTAAAACGTTGCGTCCACTTCCGCGACCGCACACTCTTCAATCCCGACGCACGCATTTCCTCGCCTTCAGGACGAAACGTCCTCTACGAGATTACGATCGTACAATGATCGGCGCGAAACGTAACCGGCCATAGAATCCGTAATACGATCCGTCCTGACGCGTTGACGTAACATTCTGCAGCGAGTGCGCGAAAATTGTGCACCCACACGCGAACGTGAGCGCGGCGCAAACAATGAAGTCGCAGCCAATTTCCCGGATCGGCCGAAGTAATGGAGTCCGTCAATGTCGGGACAGAAGCCTGACGCGCGCTGTAACGCGCTCCTGCGACCGACGTGCGAGTCCTGTCGCACCTTTGAAACTTTCATCGAGCGACAACGGGGTGGGCAAGGAAACCGTGCGAACATCGCGTCGAACCTCTATCAATATTCAGCCCCGATCCGGCGAACGGTGACGTGCTCGGCCACGTGTAACGTGGCGCTCTCGGTCGTTCGTATTTTTGCAGGCCACCCCCTCGAAAACTCGATTTACACGCTCGCTGGTCGCTGTCGGACGGCAGAGCTCAGGTAACTCGCGCAAAAAAGCGTAGCTCAAGCTGCGCATTGTCCAATTATCAAATTTCCCGGCGTACCCGGCGCAGGCTTTTGTTATTTCGAACGGGGGCTCAAGATTTTCCCTGACGTCTGCAATTCCGAGCGGCGCATCCGGAATTTGCGGATCGCAACGGTGTGTTCGTTAAAAATGCATAGACCTTCCTGGGGCGAGAGGGCTCCGGCAAAATTGGCGGAAAGCACGTTTTTCGCGTACCGCCGAGGAAGGGCGTAGCGGAATAAGATGATCAAAAATTCACCGAAAGCGATTGAAATTCTGAATGAGACATTCGATAGATTGTAAAAAAAGATGCATTTGTGTGAATTTTCATCTTTGTGTTTCGACCGCGGGAGTGGGAAAGAGTTAATTGTACTGTCTTCTTTATTCCACCATTCTCTCAGAATTTAGTGGATAAAAAATTAGAAACTAAACAGAGCCTACATCTGGTAATGGTAGGCACATTTTAGATGTTTTCTCGTATTTTAACTGAACATTTAAGGTAACAGGCATCATATTCCACAGGGCTGGCAAAATATCGAATTTTTTATCATTTTTTCATTATTTTCTCACCTTTTCTCGACCATATGTCTAAAACTATTGCGACACAAATAATCGATAATAATGAGATGTAATAACGTAAAGTGATGTAAAATAGTGCAACATAACGCGAAATAATATCAAAATATGCAAAAAGTCTCGTTAGTCCAAGTAAACAACGTAGAAATGCTCAAAATACAACATAGAAATCACTAGATACCGAGAAAATGATAGAACGGAGGAGACAGTAAATTCTACCTTTTTCCACACCCCCCCCCCCCCCCCACAGTCGAGATAAAAAGTTAAAAAATCACAAAAATGGTTCTCTCTTAACAAAATTATCATATGGCTCAATCAGAATTTCAATTGATTTGGGGTCACTTTTGACTGTCTTATTCGTACGTACATTCCCTTTACGCCGAGCGTACGTCGCTCAAGCTCCGTATTATGTGGCGTCGGCGGATGACTCTGCAAATAATATCGCTTTTCCGCCGACCGATTCGTCTTGTTAGCCCCGATTACGCTCGATTCTTTATCCTGGTATTGCAGAGTGGACGAAAAGGGTGGACAAGGGAGTGGGAGCCGAGCGTCCAATAATCCAGAAACGAACACGACTGGTAAGCTTCGTCGACGCACGAGAGAGGACCCTAAAATTTCATCGTTCCCCGCAACAATCTCGTCCCAAGCTTGCGAGAATTTTCTGGACGTCGGCGAGGGGGTAGGTCGGTCATC
This sequence comes from Anoplius nigerrimus, assembly GCA_914767735.1. Classification (NCBI taxonomy): domain Eukaryota; kingdom Metazoa; phylum Arthropoda; class Insecta; order Hymenoptera; family Pompilidae; genus Anoplius; species Anoplius nigerrimus. The sequence goes on from OU612080.1 coordinate 7,890,260, forward strand.
GATTTCGTTCTCAGCTGACCCTCTGACGTCCCGGTGAAATTTATCGCCGTGTCGAGAAGATGCCGATAGTCGTTCAGCTCGTGGCGACGAACGTAGATTCACTGGCCAGACCTCGTTGGCCGCTGATGGGTCCCTTCGCGTATTTCTCAGCCGCGAAAGGAGCGGGAGGTCGCCGTCGGCGTTAAATAAATCGTCTCGTTTCGTACCCTTCAGCCGAGGCATTTAACCGGACGATCAATCGGGGAACGTCGGCTTTCCGAAACATTGCAGGGCCGCTATCTGGCCTTTGGATCGATCGATCGCCGTCTATTTTTCATCCTCCGATCGTCACCCTCCTTAAAAATTGAACAACCGCAGCGGATTCAGCTGCGGAAGCGAGACTTGTGCATTTCTGGACGGCGAACGACAAACGAATCATGGACGAAGCGATGCAAATTCCGGATCCTCTTTCCAAAATCGTCGGCAGAGACCGTAAAAGTTTGCGGTCCTCGTCCAGCTGCTGCCTCGAACGTAAAAACTCTCGCATTCGACGGTCGAACGGAATGTCCGCAGGGTGGCAGACGACTGTAACGACCGTAGCCTCGTCCGAGGAAAGGGCGTTTAACGAGGAGCAAGAAAAGAGCGAGGTGAAAGGAAGAATCCGGAGCTTCGTCACGCGCACATGCTAATTTAATTACTCGGGACGTCAGTTAAATCCGTAGCAAGAACGTTTTGGCAGACCGCTGCACCGGGAGGACTCTCTTCCCAGGAAGAGGCGATCTTCTCGCTCGTCATCGCGTTAATCCCGATGAGTAAAGTTTAAGTTTAACATCGTACCACCGAAAACCTTCGGTTAACGCTGATACAGCGCATCGAGAGAGCGGTAGGTATCAATCTTGAACGAGGGCCCGCATCGAAGACGTCAGATCGCGCGACACCGCTCTCGCTTCAGTCGTGGCTTATGAACGGCTGATACGCTGTACGGCGAGACGGACAAAGAGAGACAAGGATAAAGATAGACGGATGAACGGAGAGAGGGTAAAAGTCGTAGAGCGAGAGGACGCGCTTTTTGGCAGACGTCTGAGACGCCCTCCTCGGGAAAGAGGCTCTTCTTTCTCCGCCGGCTTCTTTCGCCGTCTTTTACCCTCCTCCGCGACGACGACATGGAAGCTATATAGAACGGCATAGAAACGGCATAGCAGTGAGCGGAGGGAGAGGCTGCCATCGGCTGCCATCGGCGAGCGCCGTCTCCTCTGACGTATCGCGCGAAAAATAACCACTTGCGGCTGGCTGGCTGGCCGGCCTGACTGATTGGTCGAGTTCGGGCCAGAAGGTGCCTCTCCTCTTTCCATCGCGACTTCGAGACCTAGCCCGAGCACGTTCCGCAAGTGGCCATCGATAATCGCGGTTCCAACGTCCGATGCCTCGGGCGCCACTGTCGATGACGCGGTTGCGGCAACGATGACGTCCGACGGCGACGATGTCGTCCGATGACCGACGACATTGACGATGACGACGTCGGGACGTTTGGCACGTCGGACGGGACACGCGGAAGAGGCATATTCCACGGATAATGCTCGCCTCTCGAGAATTCTCGAGAATTCTCATCGGCGATCGTACCCGTCATCGATGATATCACTGAGCAGCCGGTGGGTGGCGAGAAAAAAAGAGAGACAGAGAGACGAGCTAGGTGGCGAAGCACGCGAGAGTCGAACGGATTCCGAATTTTTCCATCGTGGGCGAAACGTTCGATGCCAAAACACCGCGAATACCGGGAGCGCGGAGGCTATTAGCGTCGTGAATGAGCGGAGGTTCGTTATCGCATACCTTGGACGCGATTAGGTAGGAAAGATTCCGTCGCGAAGCGACACTCGATTTCCGGTCATCATCAATTACGACTTTCTGGCAGTGTCAGTCGCGCCCCCGCCAGAGGCTGGTTTTACGCCTACGGCGATCGGCGGATAAGCGTAGCGGCGGCGATAATGATACTTTGATACTTGGCACGTCAAAGGCCTGGACGGTGCCGAGGAAGAGGCTATCGTTCGCTCGACTTCGCTCTCGGAGGCGGGAAGAGGTTGCCATCAATGATCAGCGTCAAATCGATCGCGCGCAAAGCAATGACGGAGCTGCCGAGACTGAGAGGACGAAGAAGAGGCTGGGACGCTGGGAGGGGTGGCGGGGAAGGGAAGCCAATGAGCGACGTCCCGACAATGACGAAGATTCGACGTTTGGCACCGGGGCAGTCAAAGTCGCGACGTTCAAAGTGGGCACTCCGCGGCGAAAGAGACACTCGGACTCGTTTCGGGTTGTCATCGATGATGATCGCCGTTATCCCCATTGCCATACGTGCGCTGACAACGTCATCGATGATGCCGTTGGCAGGGTCCTTACGCCGACATCTGGCCGAACTCTCGCGCGTCTGGCATTTCTGGCCTCTTGGCCAAGTTTGGCCTAAATCTCCCGGTCGGCCGTGTCGTTCGCATTTTTGCGACCGGCCAGAAGGTGGGACCAGTTCCGCGAGACCGGGATTGTGCAACGGCTGATTCCACGAAATCATTCGAGACTCGGGCCAGTCGAAGCCAGATGGGGAGAAGTCGAACTTGAGCTTTCCTTACGCGGCAGGGCTATACGTTACGGCTTCGGCAACCGATATGTTCGGCGGGGTACACGTATTTCGGGACACTTCGATTTTCTGGCCAGGCTCTACAGGCTGCCACTTCGCGTCGGAGTTTAGCGCGCAGTTTAGCGACGCCTCTACGTTCGTCGAGCGGGACGCATTATTGCCGTTTCGAGGAATGCAGGTGTTACACGGACAGTATTTTCCGCGCTGCCGCGCGCACTTTTTACGGGGAAAGCGGGCAGGCGGCGAGCTTTGAATTTCCGCGTTCGCGTGGGCGGATTCGCAGGAATTTCGTTTAGCCACGGTTATCGCGGACGCCTAGGTGCAATCTGTGCAGGATTCATAATCCACTCTGGACGCGAAACACGGACGCGAGCGCACCTGCTTCCCGTAAAGTCCCTTCGCCGTTGACACGCCGCGTCTGACCATACGGCGGACTTTACTACTGTCGCTCCAGGTTTTTCCTCGCTGCGGCGCAATTAGGAGCAGCGCGATTTTTTTTTGCCGGCTCCCGCTGGGGCCAATTAGGAAATATCTGTCCGTAGACGTGCTCTATATATGATAATGGCTCACCTCTTCCGTTTTGGTGGCGATGGTCGGTGCCTCGATCAAGCTGCTGAAGCTCGTTCTGCTGCCGTGTCTGCTGCTCCTGGTGAGACAGCCGACGTCCACCACCTCTCCTGCCGCGATTCTGGCGATCCTGTCGTTCTCCAGACACTGCGAGAGCGGAATGCCGAAGACCAGTCCGCCGGGTCCGTCTGCAAGTCCAAGACAGAGTCCACCGTCATCAAGGTTCCGCCGGACGAAGAATGAACATACGGATAATGATAGAACGCGTCGCACTGTTTTCATCCGGCCCCTTCCTACGTTTCCACGATCGCGACACGACGGAATTCAGAGGAAATTTTCCTGCTGGCAAGCGTGCCCGATTAATGCACGTGCGCGCTCACTGCCAAAGAATATTGCGGGCGAGGAGGGCGAGAAGCGGACTGGATATCCTTTTCTCGGAAATCGCCTTTTCCCGCCGACGGGCCGACACAATGCGAGAGATTGTGTGAGAGAGAAAGAGAGAGGAGCTGTCGTGGGTGGCGGCGTGCATAAAATTCTCGAGTGATCCTCTTTTCCGCGTCGTCCGTCTCGCGTCGGCGAGCCGTCGGGAGCTCATGATCTTTTCCGATCGTTTGGCGCGAACGAAGGTCTCGCAAGATCAACGTTGATCTGATCTACGAGCCGGCAGCTGCGTCCCGCTCTCTCTCTCTCTCTCCCTCTCTCTCTCTCTCTGTCTCTCTACTCCTCACCGTATTTCGCGACCATACTCTCCCACTATATTCTCCAACTGTATGCCCCGACTATATTTCGCCACATAGACACACGGCGGGCGACTGTTCTCGCGAACGGGCTGCACTTCTCGAAATTGCATCGTCGCATCGAGCTGGCCGACGTGAAAAATGTTGTGAACGACAAAGTACGGCGTTGCTTTACGATAAACGTCGGTCCCGTCGCGAGGCTCGCATAACTCGCGCGGTCTTTGGAAGCGGAGAATTAATAGGGGGTAGCGCGCGATGTCGAGGTGCGACTCGCGAGTGGAACGCCGGTGGAAAAAGCCGGGGAGGAAACTTTAAATTTGGCGCCACTTCGCGGGCACCGCTGCCCCGATGCGGTCGTTGATAATATTCCGGCTGGCCATGAATGCTTCGCCGGCTTTATTTTCGGTGCTAAACCGCGCTCAAGCGTGCGCTAGGCTTCGCGGAAACGCCGTCGCCCTACCTTCTCGCTCTCTCGCTCGCTCCGACGTCTCTCTTACCTATTTTACTTTGCCCGCTCTTCGATCGTTAAGAGCCGCGAGCCGACCGTAAGCTACCGTCCGCTATTTCTCTTTAACATCGACCCCAGTGCATCGCGGTAATTTAACCGAACCTCGTCCTCACTTGCTACGAGCCTCGAAGATCTTCGTTTTGCATCGAGTAGGGCAGAGAAAAAGTATTAGCTCGCGAGAACGTCGGGACGGAATTAGCCGTACGGCAGGTAGAAGAATCAGATTTTAGCTATTGTTCGGATTGCAGCGGCGGCTTGGACGCTGTTCGCGGCGCATGCACGCGCAACGGCAGTAAAAGAGACGTCATTAGGTGATTCGGCCGGTCGACGATTACAGAATGTCCGTTCTTCGCCTCTCCGCTGCGGCCGGCCGTTTCAAAACCAACGAAAAGCCGAAAGGCAACAAACCATGTCCCTATACCGGTCCGATTATAGACCGCAATCTGGGCCATCCCAGCCTCTTGGTGCCTTCTCTCTTCCTCTCTCTCTCCCGCTCTCTCTCTCTCTCTCTCTCTCTCTACCTCGCGCCTCCTCGCACTCTTTCCCTCTTTCTCCCGCCATGCCGGCGGTGGAACGCAAACCACGAGAGGGACAATGGAATGAGAGAATGAGCCATTTCTCGGAACTGAAGAAACGGACCGTCGCCGAGCCCGTCCTACCGGCGTATCCTTCAACATTTTCAGTATCAAAGACGGGTGAAAGTGTCGCCGGACGTGCCGCGATGTTGGACAAACAACGAGGATATCCGTTTCGCGCACTTTGCCAACCGCGAACTGACAAGTTGTACATCCGCAACCGCGCGCAAAGCGAACGCTTATTTATAGACGCAAGGTGATATGAAGTTAATTGTCCATTGATGCTGGAGGTGTGAATTATGAAAGTAGAAGTAGAAATTTATCTAGGAGGCTGGTTGACGTGAATGATCTTGGAAGGAACCCTGAATGAGCATCACGTTCAATTAACGTCGACACGTGCGTCTAAACTCGCTAATCATGACAGAATTGACGATAAATCGATTAAACGTCGAGTTTGACGTATCCGCCGCTACAAACGATTCCCGAAGGCGCAAAGTTAAAATCAGTCTATTCCGTTCCCCCGATTAATCGGGCTTTTTCGCGCTGTCGAGGGAGGGTATCGGAAAAGGCAGCGCTGTAAATCGAGAAATACAAAGGGCCAACGAAATGAAGTTGGTTCCGGTGGAGTGGGAGAAATGTTGATCGACGCCCGGCAACTGACGCCATCCTTGTCGGTGGAAAATTCGTCAAAGGCATTAACGTCAAGGCGTTAATCCGGGGGCAAAAGCGGATCCCGTCACAAAGGGACTGCGTCCTGCTGTGCAGGTACCGAGACTGGAAACATCATCGGCGAATGTGCCGTGGCACCGATATTTATAGCGCGACCGTGCATATCCGATGTATCGTTTAAGAATGCCGGGCGCTCTCTCAAAAGAAGACCGGGGTCCCGAGTGATCTCGCGGAATGCCTGAGAGGAACCAACTGTGCAAGCCCGAAAAGTGCGCCTCGCCCGAATGTTCGGACGCCCAGAATGTCGGGGGGAAGGGGGTTGAGTGCGAATGCCGAAAGGCCGTTGCTCGGCATTTCTGCGAGGTAATTGTGCCATTTCCATTAATACATAACGGTATATCTGGCCTGTATCGTCCTATTTGCATGTAACGTGCCTAGCGATCCTTGCCATCTCATTGCCAGTACATAGCGTTCCGCGCGCCTGCATATACGTGCGTGAGAGTACGCGAGCGCGCGCGCGCGCGCGCACAGAGCGTACGCGACCGCGTGCGTGTAATGATAGCGCTTAATATCATGCCATTTGTACGGTGCCGGCTAAATATACCCCTACCCCGAATAGAAATCCGTTCTATAATTACGCCGTGAGGCATGGCGTGCGATGAAAATTTATAACGATATTATTATCGCGATCGTGCGGGCGCGGTTGCGTTTCGGCACTGTCATCGTTGCCCGACGTTCGCGTGCCTGTCGTTCATCGTCAAATCATCGTCGCCCGCCAGGATCATCCGATCGAGGATAACGAATGCGCGCTATATCCGGTGTGCGGTATAATTGACGTTCCGAGGGGGACGCTGGAAGGAGGTGCGAGAAGAAGGTGCGATGAGGAGGATCTACGAGGGGGTGCGATTGAGGATGGCCGATGAGGATGCGAGCCGCAAAGTGTGAGAGGCCACTTCGGCGCGCGAGAGAAGCGAGAGAGCGAGAGAGAGAGAGAGAGAGAGAGGAGGGAGGGAGAGAGAAGCGTTAAAGGGGCGAGTTTCGAGTGAGCGACCTCGGGGCAAAGAGACTCCCGATTGACGTCTGGTGTCCCTACGGCACTTCTACCCGGCGCGAACCGCAAATAAACCTGGTATATGCGGAAATATGCACCGCCACCGAGCACCCCGTGGCTAATTTTAACCGGCGAAATTGTGTCTCATACCAGCTTGGCCGATGCTTGCCTCGGGCTTGCTGGTGGAGCTCGCTTGCCGCTACTGTCGTTACTACTGCCACCACCACCACCACTACTGCTACTACTACTACTACTACTACTACTACTACTACTACTAACACTACTACTACCGCCATCACCACTACCATTAGCTCCGCAACTTCTCCTACCATCAGCGACCGCCGTTACAAGCACTATTACAGTGCGGCGCGCGTGCCGCGCACGAAGAAGAGTCCTTTGATGCTTCGAGCCAGTCGGCACGAAGCGGACCGAGCGGAAGAGAGAAGATACTTTGTAAAGCGACGCCGAGCCTTCCACGTTCATTAGCTTCCCGCGCCGGATCGAAGCCACCTACTCGATTCCGTACGACGATAAAGCTCGTCCACTTAGGAACGCCAGACCGTCTCTCGCACAATGGGTGCCCGCCGAGTTCATTGGGCGGAATTCTGCATATCGCAGCAGGCATCCGCCTTTTTTTTGCGGGTCGTGCCGATTTAATCTCCGGCTCACGTACCCGCGACGCTACTACCCCCGGGCCCGGGGAGTGCAATTTTTATTCGACGCAACACACGGTCGGGGCCGGGCGCGAGGAGTGCTCGGCAAACAGGGTGGCAAAAAGGGCGCAATCATGCGGTCGGCGGGCGTAATTAGTTTGCCGAAACGAGGGCGAGACCGGGGCCAAAACGTTGCTGCCTGCGAAAGGGACGATTAGCGGGTCCGCGAAAATTGCGAGTTCCGCACGATTGATGCCGGAGGTCGTTCGCCGGGGAATTAACCTTTCGATTAAAGTGCCGCGCGCTACAAAGACAAAGGGGTGGACCGTAATGGCCGCCGGGACACGTCGGCGAACGCGAAAGAAAGTTCGAACGTAGCGCAGGGCGCCCGTCTGCAGATTAAGAAATTTGTCCCAACAATAATATTTGCGCGACGCACGCGACCGACGCGCAACTTCGTCGCGGAGCGATCGAAAATACGCGAGCGCGTAGGTTACGTCGTAAACGTATCAATTGGGAGTGTAACTCGTTGGTCCTCGTCGCGTCCGCGCGCAAAGGGGAATTGCACCTGAAAATAAACCGGGCCAGTTGTTCGCCGAACAAATGAACGCGCGATAAATCTTCGAACTTTAAGTAACGTCGCCTCCCTGCACTTTAAACTGCGCACAAAGTTGCCGCCGTTGCGGGAGCTTTCGTGCTTGCGGTGGCCAGTGAAAGAAAGAACGAGAGAGAGAGAGAGGGAAAGAGAGAGAGAGAGAGAGACTGAGCGAGAAAGGTAGAGGGGGAAGAAGAGCACGCATCGACTCGTCGAAGAGGTCGCTCAGTCGTGTCCGACGGCGAATTGTTTTTACATGGCAACTGCGCGCAAAGAATCCTTCTTCATTATTTCCGAAATTCCATCTGCGCACGTGGGAAGACCAGGTTTCCGCCGAGAAAAACGTGCGACATTCGCCATATTCAGAACGTTTCGCTCTTTAGCAATCTTTGCCAACCGAGTTATGAAAGCATGCAACTGGAATGTAACGTTCCAAACGTCATTTTTCCCCTATTGTATGTATTGTCCCCGGCAACTCTTGGCATTTAGAAGGCTCGCGGGCAAGATTCTAAAATCGTCTGCAGCCGCCGTTGCATTTTTTTCCCGCGGCGCGCAGCATCGGCCTGCGGGTGAATGAAAATTAGAAAAGTTTGCAAGGGATTTACGTCGGTACAAGAATAAATGGCCTTTCATCCGGAATACCGTGTCCACGTCGGCTTGTCACGCGCGAATTCCTCGGCGCTATCTCACGCTGCCCGCTAATGTTTCCAGAGGAATGCGCCGCCCACTCTCTCTCTATCCCTCTCTCTCTCTCTCTCTCTCTCTCTCTCTCTTTCTATGTATCTGTCTCTTTCACTCTCTCCATCTCTCGTTCGCGAGTCGCGAAATCCGCGAATTCGAGACCATCCTATTGACACGGCCGATGATTGATCGACCTTGCACCGTAGTGACCGCGCACAGTATGAAAGCCACCGCCTGACGGATTCATGAATAAAGAGCGAGGCGTCCATCACGCGAGGCCGAAGCGCGGAGCGATATAAATACGGGAACGGGCAAAAACCTTATCCGACGCGGTTGAACGTGCGAGAATATTTTTTTCATTAAACGCCGACTCAGTGGGAGGGCATTGTCTCCGCTCGCATTCGAGAGAAAGAGATTTTCCGGTAGCGAAGAATAGACGGGACGAGGAGGCAGTCGCACGTTCGCGGTGGCGGCTTAAAATGGAGAAGGTTAAATAATTGACGTAAGAGTCTCTGGCTGCCTGACGCTCGCCGACGTCACCGAACGTCTGGAGACTTCCTCGGACGATCTCGTTTTGCGCCGCGAAGGAGGAAAAACTTCGCGGACGGCTATCGGGAGACGGGCGATCGTCGCACTTTTCTCACTCACCCTTGTCCTTCTCCTCCTTGCCTTTGTTATCGAAGAAGCCCGTGGTGAGAGCTTTCCTCTTCAGCAGGTACGCTCGTCTCTTTGGCTTCGTGACCACCGCCCCGGTGCCGAGTGACTCTGAAAAATAGAGGAAAGTTGAGCTTTCTAGCGAGGATCTTCCCTGCCGATTTCATCAGCGATAACATTATATTCTCTGCACGATTTCGAATTTTTGACATTGACTCCGCTATGAGAGCGTTGACTGATGATCATGAGTGTGCAGTACGAAAGAGTGCAGGCCAAGCTGCAAAATCATCGTCGAACGCTCGAGCTTTCGTTCGACGATTCTCATTATTCTTTTCGGCCGCGCGAAATAACTCCGGGCGAAAAAAGAAGAGGGACGCGTTGACATCAGAGGCCCCCGCGAAGCGGGGGAGAGTGGTTCGCATGTGAGAGCGACGTCGACGTCGGCGTCGGAGTGTGCGGCCGCGGGACGAACCCTTGCAACCATAAACACGTCAATCATCGGAGTATCGCGAGACATCCGAATGGCGCCTCGGTCCTCAACTTCTGCCGACGCGAACCTAACCTCGCCCGACGCGAACCAGTTCGGTGCCCAACGTACGAGCCTTTGACGCGCAAGGAATTTCCGAGGGAATTCCCTACAGATTCTCAGGCGTGGAAAAATCGGATCGAGCTTGTCGAGAAGAAGGCTGGCGTGAATTATTGAACGTTACGGCGCCGTTTCGAATCAGGGACTTTGGGACGGCGTCGTTCCGACTCCTTTGCGTATCGAAGGTCGGCGTCATCAAGAGCATGACGCGTTATGCAATTTGTGATAGGTATGGACGTGAGTATGATATAATGCGATTGCGTAAGGTGCGTGTCACGTATGACACGATGCGGTGGATGGAGTTCTGCGATGTTTGAATGAGTCGAGGTCGCGGATTGAAACGTAAGGGAATGCTAAGTAGGTTTTATTAGATTAGATGCGTGGATTAGAATAGGTAAAAACGAATATTGGCAATGATTGTATGTGGGACTGTGAGGTCATATGCTTTTTTCGCTAGTTCAAAAGTTACGTGACATTTTCGCGGAAAAATCGAACATCAATAGATTCGTAATTTTAGTATGAAGTAGAAAGTCAAAAATTATTCGTTTGGTTCCTTCGAAATAAAATGATATTACCAACATTTTATGCATTTTTAGTACAACAGTTTCGGAGACACCCCCAAAACACGTAGAAAAGTTACAAAAATTCTAAACCTACTCATAGAAGATAGAAGATAAACGAAAAGTACCTCTATTACAGATCTAATAGTATCAAACCGACGTTCAAAGAGTCGATTAGAACAAAGACTGTAAAATCCACTCGACATTTCAACCATTCCAGGAACCTCTTCCTCTTGACCCAGTGTTCGAAAAAGTAACAGATGATCCCCATTTCTTTCCCCACCGGGAGACATGCCTTGGGCTCGGAACGAATCGCACATCGTTCCTGGCAACGAGGCGGGAGGGGTGCCACGAGGCGTTAAAATAATGAAGAAATAAAATTAATCGCGCGCCTCCTCCATTCTCGTCGTCGTCGCCGGCTTTGCGGTAGTTTACGAATGTCGCCCGAAATATCGTGATTTAACTAGTGGAAAGAAATGCGAATTCGCTGGCTCGCGCTCGTACGTGCGCCTCACTCACCCTTCTCTCTTTCCTCTCTCTCTCTCTCTCTCTCCTCTCTCTCTCCTCCCTCTTCGGCAACACGCTTCTTCTTCTTCGGCCACACGTGCCGTTTGCCGTGCGGATAATCCTAACGACGACATAAACTACGACGCATTATCGTCGGCAAAGATCCCGCTAGCAAAATAACGCCTCGCCTTTCCGGGAGAGAGAGAGAAAGAGAGTGGGGGAGGGCTGATCAATAGAGAGCGATGTGTCATTTTTTTATCGAGCCAAAGGCGAATATAATGAGCAGGGTCTGGAACGAGACCGTGGCCGCTGGATATTCCGCAGGACTTCGTTTTCTGTTACCGCCGTTGGTTCGCACTTTACGAAGCCATTCAGATGCGCAGCTCAGATTCGCGAGGAAGGAATTGTTACGGGAAGGAAGGTTTGCGGAAGCTGGTAGGCGTTCCGAGATGAGAAAGCAATTTCGATCATTGCATCCTGCGCCCTTGTCTCCGTCGATGGCCAACGTCACGCTTGACAATGCGCGCGAGTTATCGGCAAGAGTCTCGAACAGACGAAGAGTTCCGTCTATTCTCATGAAACTTTTTCCGAGATAACACCGTCCGTTACACGAGGATAACGCAATTACGTTAACGCTTGCCGGGAAACGCGTTAGATCAGTCGAGAGAATCGAGACCATTATCGACGGCCAGATTATCCTGTTCCTCTCTTCGCCGAAGCGACGGCTCCTGTTTTCTTTCCATACTCGAGGACGCCTTCCAGTATCCACTCATCCCCATTCCCTACAAACGCGATACAGGCTCCAACGAAAGATTGCGAGCCCGGTCTCGTCTCCCGAGCCGACGTCACCTTCGCGGAATCCTCCGTGCGTCAACATTTTTATATATTGACAGACAATTCGATCATCCCTATTCTCACCTGACATTGGCATGGGAATAGGGAGCCTGGGAGCTTTGCGGGCGTTGCGCCGGGCGTAACGCGCGAAAGTGCCGTAATCGCAGGAAAGTTTCAAATTTCAGATATTTTAAGAACTCACCACTCGGCGGCCTGATGTGCACGCCCAGATTCAGTGCCTGAAGCTTCGCAACGGCCACCTTGCAAAGGACCTTCCTCTCGACCTCCGACAGCGACCGAAGGGACGCATCGTGCAGGGTGACCCGTCGTCCGCCGGTTCCTGCCCAAGTGCATTTTCCCTACAATTGCGAAATACATTTTAGGGGAGGAATAAACAGTTGTCATTTATTGGGGCTGCTAAACAGTGGTCAAGGTGTTTATCATGTTCCACATTCCGGAATAAATTAATTGTACGCATAGTTTGCAGGATGCATTTTCTGTGTCTGTGAAATCAAACACTTTGGCTGTAATTAGGTGTCTAGTTTATTTCCTATCCCTCTGAATATGCAAGAGAACGCGGCGGTCTTATTAAAAATCTGCGACGAGGTCGAAATTTTAGCGCCGTAATTTAAAGTACTTTCATCAAACAAAATCTTTTACCACCCACATCGTAAGACTTGTTGCATCCAATTTGCATTTATCAAGTGTTCCCGATCTAATTGGATAGCGTCAGCGGCGAAGTTTCCCAAAGAACGTGGCTTACGCAGAAGCGGAGGAGGCGGCGGAAAAATCGTGTTCACTTAAATTTGAATTTACCGACAATGCCGTGTCCGCTGCTTCTTAGTGCGAAGGAGAATTGTGGCCGGAATGACGACGGTAAGCTTGGCGAACGAGCGAAGGGAATACCTGTTGAATGGCATCTGTGCCGGAATTTAATTAAGACCCTGCATGCGAATGTACTATAAGTTTCCGATATTTTATACTTTCGAGAGGTATCCCGCGGGGTAGTGAGTACAAGCAATGCCATTCTTTCATTTCCACGCGGCTCTCCTTTGCCTTCGTCACCCCCCCCCCCCTCTCTCTCTCTTTCTCACACTATGCACGTAAAAGTATTCCTCCGCTTTATTCGTTACTCTCATTCACGAGGCAACCGGCCGTATTTTGCATTCCCGTACCTCCGGTCTAAGGCAATTGTCGAGAACGCGACGCATTTGCATTTTTCATGAATTACGAAACAAACTCATCCCTTGTACGACGGAAAAAAGGCGAGCTAACCCGGTACACATCCGCTATAGGAGAAAATTATAAGCGTAACACTGTGCTCCGCGCGCGATGGGAAACTTTGCCGATGTTATTACCAGCTACTCAATCATTCCGTGCATTGTCGTATCTAACTGAAAATGTGACGGACCACTCCCACCTCCTACCGCCACAACCTTCTAGGTCCATAGCAGTGGGACATCGATCGTTCTTCATTCCGTCGCCTCGGAGGTCACATGGGAATTGAATAATATCGGAAGGCTGAGGCGAAGAAGAAGCAAAAAAAAAAAAGTTCGTGATCAGCTTGCAAATCGGCCGTTAAGAAGTGCTCGAAGCCACTTTTTCGCGCGACGTCTCAAGGCCGGCCGAAGAGGAACAACAAGTTGGCTGCGCGGAGGGTGTGGGCGCGAGCGAGGCAGGGCAAAGGAGACCGGGCCAGGACGAGGTGGATGAAGAGGGGTCATGGGAACAGGCGTCGTCCTTCATGCAAATGTGCCGTCGCTGCCGCTTGAAAGGAGCAATTTACTCTTGTACCGCCGTTGTCGCTTCATCCACCCCGCTCGGCGGGCCGAGAAGAAGGCGAGCGACGAAGGACGAACGAGGATCGAAGGATCGACCTTCCGCGACAACAATTTAAATCGCCTGTCCCCTGACTCCCGCCAACGTCACCTGCCCCGTAAGCCCCGAACTCTCCGAGCACCGGATCGACCCGGCACAATGTCACTTGTCAACAACGGGCGCGCAATCAGCATTTTCCAATTACGAAAACTACGTCCCCCCGGTCATAGCAAAAAAGGTATCCGATGACGTAACCCAATATCAGTCTCGCATTCGCAGCCACGGGAAACCCGAGAGACCGCGCGCTCCGGCGCGAATATCGCGTGCGATTTAATTTAATTTCCGCCCCGGCGCATCGAATTTATACGCGGTGTCGTTTGTTCCGATGTTATGGCGAAGTTGTCGCCGGCTCGATTATTCGGATTACGCGCATCCGCGAGACTCGCGCTAATTAGACGAGTTGCATTTTATTTCGCCGAGTGTCCTGGCGCGTGGGAGCGGAAAAATTGCGCGGAGGGAAAGGGATCGTAGCTCGTGACGGAAGATTGCCAAAATGATCCACCTAGCAGGCGACGATCTATCAGACTCGAGGCATCGTTCTCGTCGGGGATCCGGCCGCGATGAGTCTCGATCAGCTGACGGCACGAGTGTTGTAAACAGACGCGACGCGTATAGGAGGCTGACTCCTTTTGCGATGTCTCATCAACAGCCAATACTTCGACGATCGTGTCATACCGACAAAGCTAGCGATTTCGTTTCCTATACCGTCAAGCGCGAAAATAACGTACAAGGAAGTGGCAAGAAGTCCGGTCTGTCGGTTTAGTAATTTTATTGTCGGAACTGTTTCGCGGCTTTGCTTAGGGATTAAGTGTAAAAGCGTAGTACGGTTATCGTGTTATGGGAATTTTGCCGAGCATTAGCCGAACATGCTGGAGGCGGTAATATTCTGCGGGGTATCGACGCTCGGAGAATTTATCTGTTCGACGGTATCGGCGAAAGGTGCGGTAAAGGGTGTACGTATTGTAATGCGGCTGGTTGAGGATGAGTATGGGTTTAGGAGTGTGAGTGTGAGTAGAATGCGCCGGGCGGCGGCTACGGCGACAGTAGTAGTCTGTGGCAGTATCCGTAGTAGTAGTAGCAGTCGAAGTTAAGTATAGTTTATATACACGGCCGTTGGCTGACTATTTCTAGCGGCGCCGACGAAATTCCGAGGCCCTAAATTGGTTATCGCGCTTACGCCGCTTAACGAGATCGTCGGCGGCAAGGTCAACCCTCCTGGTGCTCTTGTCCTTCGTCCTCCTTCTCTCTCGCGTTTCGCGTCACCTTCTGTCACCTTCGTCACTCGGTCACCCGGGGGGGGGGGGGGGGGGGGGGGAAGAAAGCGGAAGGAAAGGAGAACCGTCAATGTCGAGGAACGAAGGCGGCCAGACGAACGGAGAACGGAGAATAACAAAAATAAGATTTCGAACCTCGCGAACGAAAAGACGGGAGAAGAATGTTAAACACTTCGGCGACCGAGTGCCACGAGGCATTCCGCTTTACGACCTTCCGTGTTCTCTTAGCCGAGCCTCAGACGGCACGATTCATTAAGATCGGAGGTTGATAGAGGACAGAAGGGAATCGATTTAATCTCCGAGCACGGAACGAGCGTCGAGCTTAGCGAGACGTATGCGACTCGGAGGTCGAACGGACGCAACTGCAGGTGGAGATAAGGGTCGGGGAAAATTGAGATACGTATCGAGACAAGTGGGTATCGTGCAGAGGAAGTAAAGTATTTTCGTTGTCGCGTCAAAGTGTGTCTGAGGTGAGATCTCGGGAAGACGTCGGGTCGAGGGTAGAAATAACGCGTACTTCAACCTAATGACTCAACGCGACTGGTGGCGCGAAAAAAAAAGAAGAGTCCACCCACGAGATCCGTCGGGATCGTTCACCTTGGCTGCGTTAATGAATTATTCTTTATCCGTGCCCGTTATGCAACCCCCCCTTACGATTCTGCTATTCGCAATGCCGGCCCGCAAGCGTATTAATAGCGTAGTCATTAATTTATTTTCTTTCTTTGCGTAACGAGGTGGAGACTCTCAGATATGTCAGCGACAGGTGGTTTAAGCAAATTATTCGAAGACGTACTTTGGCAAGACTGAGCGTTCTATGCGGGACGCGAAAGTCGGACCCTCGCTTCAATTAAGCTGGCCTCATGAAAATTCGCCGAGAACCGTTCGAATAACAGCGGACGGTAAGCGATCATTTATTCCGACGAGCGTACACCGTGTTCGTTAAAGTGCGCGCTAATTCTCGCCCTCGATCGGGCTTATTAGAGCGATTAGAGAAATTCCCGGCGCGGCGGAGTATGCGAGTCACCGACGAAAGCTGAAATCTCGAAATACCGTGCCGTGCCAAATCCGCGATCTGTAGCCGGCTCCTTTATATGAAATTTTCTCCCGACCTTACACGGCCAGATCGCCATTTCGGGCAGGCGAGCCCAGGCCGAGTTCTCTTCTAATTCCTACGACGTTCGCTCGATAAATCCACTCTCGATCGTACATCCCACGCTACGTGGCTCAAAAATCGACCTTCCATCCCGATTCAATATCCACGAAACGACCCGACCTGCACCGTCGTCGAGGCGACCGCGAGGGAAGGAAGAGGAAAAATAATATTTCAGCGGCCGGCGTATCGCACGTGTTTGCCCGTGGCGCAAAAAACCGGACGAGGATCGGCAGAATTGGCGAGTGTAAAGAGGCGAGTGTAAAGAGGCGAGCAGCGAAGGGGAATTTTTGGCGGCCGAGAAAAATAACGGCTCGCCCACGCGACCCGGTGCGCACGCGGCGATTCCAAAAGAAGCAAACAGTGGGCAAACAAGGGAGAGTCCGAGCGCAGCAATTGGGCGGGAAGTTCGGTTTTGGCCGACGCTTACCTGGGGCGTCCAGACGGACGGCTGATTCGTCGCCCTCGACGTGCTCTTGCTCCTGGACCTCCATATCTTCTTCGCTACCAGCCGGCTACCGTGATGGACGACGCTGCTCGACGACTTGCTCTTCTGCATCGCTGTGCCACCTGCGGAATTTGTTGACGATGAGGTGAGTGCCGGCGAACCGGGCGCCGAGTGAGGCTTATCCTTGTGCGCGTTGGAACCGTGAAGGAGATGGGATAGGAAGGACTGATGATGGTGATGATGCTGCTTCGGCGTGAGGGGCTCCTCGGAGCCGAGGCCGGCGTCGATGCTGCTCCTGGAGCTAGCATTGCGACTGGCCGGCGAGGTAGTGTCGGCGTCGGACAGATTCTCCGACGGATTGTCACCCAGAGATAGCTCTCTGTAGTTCACCACCCAGTTATCCTCCGTCTGACAGCCCTTGCTGTTCCCGTCGTCGTCGCCGGGCTTAGTTATCTCGCCCTTGGCCTTGATGTTGCGCAGGTTCCGGTCGTAGTTGACGCGCTTGAACCTGTCCACCTTGTCGGCGTCCATCGACTTCTTCCGGGCCATTCGGAGGTACCTTTTGATGGTGTCGCTGACGGACGGCGAGACGTCGTCGTTGTCCACGCTGCTCCGTCTGCGCCCGCCTTGCTTGTGACCCTGTTTCTCGTCCTTCGAGGACTCCTCCTTCTCGCGCTCGATGAGAATGGCTTCGAGGACTTCGCGAGCGACGGGATCGGTCTGAGTGCCGTTGTCCAGAGGGCCTCGATCGGTGCTGGGCTCCTGGACGGCTATCAGAGGCGGTGGTGATATCGGATCTCTACGAGGCGGTAGCCAGTCGTCCGTGTCCTTCGACGGAAGATGGGTCCTCTGATGACCCCACCAGCGAGACGGTGACGTGTAAGCACCGACCGCCCTTGGACCCCGGAAGCCCCTGGTACACCTCAGGTCGAAGTACAACTTCTCCAGGAGCTTCCGATCGGTCAGAATGTCCGACACCACTCGTTCTCTCGTAGGAGATTTACTGTAATATCTGCTGAGAGTCTCCATCAAGGACTTGTGCACGTAATCACCTTGGTAGACCGACGACTTGGGCGCGACATGGTCCTTGCTGGTTGAGGTCTGCTGAGGAATCTCGTCGCGTCTTGCCTCGGCCACTATCAGATCGAGGTGCTTCTGAAGCTTGTCGATCAGAGTCTGATAATCGAACGGCACCTTGCCCTCGATCTGGTCAACTATATCCGACCTGCCCAGGCTGGCCTGGGTCGTGCCGGAGACGTCTCCTTGCATATTCAGGTACTTCTGCAGCATATCCGCGAGAGCCTTCGTCTCGGGGTCCTCCTGGGAGGCCTTCCGGCGAGCGACAGGACTCGAGGGCGTGCTACCGCTGCCTGACGCTAGCAGCCATTCCCTCTTGGCCTTGGCCAGGTCGAACTTCCCGCCGCCGGTCGACTGCAGGACGAACTCCTGCGGCGGAGGACTCCTGGCGTCGTCGGCCTCATCGGCCGAACTAGCCTTCGTCCTGCAGCTTCCACCCTTCACCTGCCTCCGCCTCCTCTGGGCACGGAAGCCCAGGGTGCCCGGATAGGAGGCCTTCCGCCATAGCAGGAAGCGCGGCTCCTTCTGACAGACCTCCTGGAAGTACTGCTCGATCTTCGGTATGTCCTCGGGACGATTGTGCGTCCCGTCGGGAATAAGACGCCTGCCGGCGTCGGCCATATACCGCCATGTCTTTCGCGTGAGCAGCCATCGCTCCTTCGAGGGCTTGCTCGACCGCTTCGTCCTGCGATCCTTCGAGGCCGGCGGCGTTCCCCGCACCGCGCTTCCGGTCTCGATGCTGTCGCGACGCGAGCGTCGCCTCGCGCCGGGACGCTCCGCCATCGTCGCGTCCTTCTCCTTCCTCGCCACGCGAACCACTTTCGCGGAATTCTCGCACCACGTTTGTCACGACGAAACCGAATTACCGCCACCCCCCGGGGGACACTCCTCACTCCCTCTGGCCTCGCGAAGAGGGTTACAACATTTAACGCTCTCACGATCACTCCTGCGAGCTCGATCCCGCGGGATCAGCTTCCGGCCGAATGGCAGAGCCCCGAAGACACATTCGCGTCCTGCTGATTCGCAGCTTGCCTTCGCCTACTTTCCTTCTTTACTCTCTATCCCTCGCTCTCTCTCTCTCTCTTTCTCTCTATCGCTCTCTCCCTACTTCTACCTCTGTCACTCTCTTCCTTCCCTTCTTGAACGGAGCTTAACGAAAGATAAACGAAAGGTTGCACACTGCACTACAACACTTCGGACGCGTGGCGAGGAACTTTTCACGGCGGGCGATGGAACGGGATCGTCGACGGCGGACGATGACGCAATGGAAAGCTCTCCGATCTTATTATTCCCTCGCGCTCTCCCACATGAAGAGCGCGCCGGGAGAGAACGGGAGAGTCCGCGCCTCTCGCGCCCGTCGCCTTCCTCCCTCGGGACGCGCCGAGGCCGAGTTCCGAAGAAAGCGGCTGGAATGAGCGGTCGCAAAATCACAGCGGATGAGGAATACGCGCTAACTCCGAACGTGGAATTCCTCTGGCTAAAGGAGGGCTAGTCTCTTCCTCGTTAAGACGAGCTAAGCTGCTGGCACGCGCTTCTCGAGAGAGCCAGGAACGTCGTCGTGTCGTAAGCCCGATCACTCTTTCGCTCTTTCTCTCTCCTTCTCACACTCTCTATCGGGCCAGCCCCTTATCACTGCTTCCCCTTCGGTATAATACAAATATATCGGTAGTATCGTGTAAACAGGAACTTATCCGACGACTCGCGGTCGGTGGAGACCTTCGAGAGGCGCGCGAATGTATCTCAATCTCTCTGTCTCTCTCTTTTTCTCTCTATCCGTTCTTCCTTCGTTCCCTCCCCTACGAAGTGAGGACACACGGAATACTCCGGATTCCTGAAATCGGGATCACGTGCGGCAGCGGTTCGAATTATAGCCGACGCACGTCGGCGTAAGAGGCGCAATCACTGATTCCCCGCGTCATGACAGCGGATCTCGATATAGCGACGGAGGCCCTGAAGAAGCAGCTCTCGGGCAGGCCGACGACGACGGTCCTTCTATCCGATCCCTCTCGCGCCTCTTCCTCACGACGGCTCATATCCTGCTCCGAGCATGAGCCGGTCCGGAGTCTGCCGAGTCTCATGAAGGGGCTTTGACCCAAATTCGCCGCCCCTCGTGCGTTCTCTCTCCCTCTCTCTCCCTCTCTCTGTCTCTAGTTCTCTCTCTCACTCTCTCCTTCTCGCTCTCCTTCTCGCTCTCTTTCTCGAGGTGAGGACCGTCCGAGGTGAGAAGCGTCCGTTCTCCCCGATGAGAACCACTGACTACCGTCCCCCCGCGAACGAACGACCGGGCCAAGCTCCCCTCTGGACTCCCGAAGGCGTGCACCAGGTTCCGGCCGCCCGAGGACACGTGCTCTCGGCGCAGATCTCGCGGTCGCGGGGACTTGGACGAAATCGGGCGAGGTTCCGTTCCGAAGAGAATCACGTTACGGCCGTCCGCGAGCCGGCAAGGTGGAAGCTGCCTAAGGTACGCGACTACTGCTCCTCAGGGCGTCGCGACGCTCGTGGACGCTCCGTGTCTAAAATCGTCTCTGCCCCTTCTCTCCTCCTTCCTCTCTCGCACGGCGAGAAGAAAGAGAGACGGAGAGAGAGAGAAAGAGCCAGCGAGTGTGAGCGAGTGCGAGCGAGTGCGAGCGAGTGCGAGCGAGCGAGAAGGAGAGATAGAGAGAGAAGGAGGGAGAAAGAACGAGAAGAGGAGTAGTACGTGCGTGAGTGAAGGGGTGCGAGGAAGATGAAGAGAGCGAGAGCGAGTTGATGAAACGAGACGGAGAAGGAGCGAGAGAGATAGAGATGCAGAGAAGACGACGACGACGACAACGACGACGGCGATAGAGACGACGACGACGCCGACGACGACGATGGACCAGACCGAGGAAGAGATAGAGGCCGCTGTCTAGAGTACCTGGGAGACTGCAGACTGGCCGGAGGTGGTGTCGACGACGTTGTCATCGTTTGCCAAATACCGATGGCGCCTTCTAGCGACGATGATTCGCGTATGCCTCCTACGTGCGAAGCCGGAGGCGAGTTGTTTTCAACAGTCACGAGGAGAGATTGGTCGACGGCGCGAGCGGCTTTAATCGTGCGTCGCGTAACACTCGGATGGCTCGTTAGAGTTGATAGGATGACGCCGTCGCACGGGGGTGGATTGGGGGCGGGGGGTTTGACACCCGAAGAAATGCAAGTGGCTGAAGGAAGATCGAGGCTGACAGCTCGGCGCCGATAGAGTCGCGGACTACCTTATTCTCCGCCTAGTCGAATTAATAACCTTGGGCGTCGAGTTCGGGAATATGGAGCGTCGCGGCGGCTCTAATCGGACGCGTCCAGTCTAATGCCGGTGGACGTTCGCTGAGGGGCAATAATGCTGTCTGGCGGGGACAGTGTCCGTGCTAACTGCCGGCGTTGATGGAAGACACTGATGTTTCGCGTTTACGAGGCAAAGGATCAGAGAGGAGACGAAGGACGACGAATGTGCGACGCTGACGTATGCAATTCGGATGGAGGTAACGGGGGCAAAATCTGTTGGCAAGTATAGAAGGGACGGAGCGGTTGGCATACTTAGGCATGGTCAATGCTAATCGCCATTTACGGGTACAGAGTATTCGGTGAATTTGATCATTGACACCGTTGTGAACGGATGCCAGTTTCTAATTTAACTGACCTATCAAAGTTCGATAATGGGAACACAGATTCGATTGGATGGTAGTATGAGATTTCGACAGCAGGGAACACAGAAGCGAGGACGGAAAATTCTGACGAATTCCTTGAAAATCGCTGACAATCGTTAATTGATACTGTCGCTAAATAAATTGAACGCTGAAGTGGACCTTCAATGGGATACTCTTCATTTCCGCAAAGCACAGTCGCAATTTCAATAATTGATTGCCGCTCGTCTGATACACGAGCTTCATAAAACAGACTTCATTGCATTAACTCCCCGATGCTTTCGGACTCGAATAATCGTCGCCAACAATCCCCGCGCGATATTTCCTCAGCATTCACTTATCTCCTCATGCCGAAGTCGGATCTTTTTCCGTCGAGAGGCGCCGGCACCGATAACGGCCCCGAGACGAATGCCGGCGCTAACATTCCACCCCGTTGTATACGGGGCGGTAATAAAAATTAGGAAGAAGAAACAGAGACCGCGCTCGAGGATCGGCTAGGAAGGCGGCCGGGCGGTTACCTAATATCGCGAGAATGTGGGACATTTCTTTATACCAGCGGGCCAGTGACGTAGGTCGATAAAGATCGCCATGGGGGATTGCCCAATATTCCCAGGGATGTATTCCCTCGGGCCGCGACTATTTCGGGACTCATTCTCCTCTCTAGTGCAAGCGCGGACCACACCTCGCGCCTCGGAGAGCATGGTGATCGTAAATCAGACGCGAGTTAACCGCTCCGCCCTGCGAGCTCGCTCGAGCGCGCGCGCGCGCGCACGCTGCCGCTCGACTCGAAATTCTTTATTTTTCCGAAGCCCGCGATCGCCGACTGATTTACCGACGCGAATGGGCGCGAAAATTCCTAGAGGCCGCGCGATCGTATTTTGGCGAAAAACAAAGAGCCGGGAAAAGAGGAGAGGCCGTGGCTCGTTTTTGCACTGACCGCTCCGAGCGTCGAATACGCTCGTTCCGCCTTTTGGGCCGCGAGCGGTCGAGCGCGCGCGCGCAAGCGAGCGAGCGAGCGAGCTACCGCGATTTACGCACGATCGAGCGAACGAAAATAATATCGGCGGCCGCCGCCACCGCCGCTCGGCCGAGATAAACACGCGGTGATAATGAAAATAGTAATCATAACCCGCGAATAGAGTCCTCAGCTTCTATTTGCGCCCGACGTTCGCGTACGTAGTTAGCCTGCCTGATTAATGCGGGACATTAAGCAAAATGTCAGTGGCGGAAGTTACTTCCTGTTTATCTATGTAAACGTGCGTAAAGCGCGAGAGGCCGATAAATTTTGGCTTTAATCTCCGGGATGGAGAGCTCGCGCGCGCGCGTACGCATAAGGAGCATGTGACCAAAGGGGTTGGTCCGTACGCGGATTCGTCGACGGAAAATTGCCAATTACTCGTTACGTCCGCTTCTCGTGCGATATTGACAATGCCTGAAAGGCACTCGCCCCCGGCGGCCAAATAGGCGTCCATGAGGGGGCGCACTCATTTTTGATGAAGAATCACAACACGGTTCCGGGGCGGACGTCGTCGTCGCGACGATCGAAGCACGATAGAGTTCGCTTGCGAGGAGGACAGGCTTTGTAAGTTGAAAGAGGAAGAGGAAGGGTAGGGAAGCGAACGAATGAAACGCGATTGAGGGAAAGAGAGCGTGAGAGGGCGAACGAGAGGGGGTCAGGGAGGGAGCGAGGGAGGGAGGGAGGGAGAGAGTGGGAAGGAGAACGACGGAGAACGACGAAGAATCGGCGACGAAGGAAACGAGGCGGAGGGACAACACGCGTCGCTCTATCTTTAGAGATTGCGCTCACCACTGCTCGTCGGGACGCCGAAGTGTCTGCCAGCGAGCCTTATCTGAGAGCGTTTCGGCGCTCGGCAACTTTCTCTTATCGGCGACGGGGCAAAGTCAAGGGTAAGACAGATATGGGGATGAGCGGCGAGAACTGGACCAGGTCGTTCAACTGGCTTTCCTTCCGCGAGCTCCGACATTGCCAGTAGAGGAACCACCCCGAATCGGATTTCCTCCTGTCGATCCGTCGCTCGATAGCGTTCCTGATCGTAAATGTTAACCCTCTTACGAGTGACTGCCGTAAAAGTGTCCTGGCGAGTGTTCCGCCACTTCGGACGGTCGCTCAGGGCCGCGTATTTCATTTTTCAAGGTTTCGGACCGACTCGAGGAAGATCCGTTTTTCCTTTTTATCGATCCGCAGTCGAGGGTGACTGATGAAATTTGGGGAATCGGCCTGGGACAATCGAGTCAAATGCGTCGACAGGGTTGAAGGTAAAATTGAGAGGATCCACTTCGCAGAGGACTCCCTTCGTTCGGAGCGTTCCCAAAGTGCCAATATCGGTGCTGTTTGTTGCCCGTTTATTTGACTTCTTCCTAGCGGCCGGATTTATTGACGGCCGGTAGCGCGGGTTATCAAGACGAGGGGCGGTCGATTGAAAATAAATCTGCCGGCCGCTACGCGCGTATCCGCTAATGGCCGTTTCATCCGCGAGACGGCTTTACACCTGCGCCCGCTACTCCCCGTTATTCTTTCGTCAAAGATCATCCGCGAGATAAGAGATTCTTGGCACGAGTCTCATCCCTCTCCCCCCTCCCCTCGATGCCCCCCGGGTCACTTTCCTGCGCGTATATCGAAATACGTTTCGCAAGTTTAGCGGAGCGCATCGCGCCGGATAAATGCTCGAAATACAGTGGGTTAGGTACGAGTTTCGCAGATCATTATTGGCACGGCGAGGAGGGCCGCCTCTCCATCGGACTTCGGATTTATTCGCGCCGACGATCAGATTTCAGGCGTACGCCGGCGCGGATCGGACGACCCGATGCAACTGCGCCCAATCGAATTAATTCGCGGATGAGACGCGCGAACGATCGTCTCTGCGAGACAATGCGGGAGTCTCGAAATTCGCGCTGATTTACATTGGCCCGCTGCGACGGAATGGCTAATTGCTCGGCAATTAATTGAAAGGTAAATGAGGGGCGAAAATTCGCGGGCACGTAGAATGCTAATGAGGATCGCGATCGTCGATTAAGTCGAGGGCACTCCCCGCGAATTTCACCCTCGCCCCGAGCTGTAAAAACAGGCAGCGCAGGCAGGGACGGGACTCGACAATGAACTTACACTCGCCATGGTCGATCAAGCGAGAGGGAGAGAGGAAGAGAGAGAGAGAGAGAGAGAGAGAGAGAACGGTTACGCGAATTTAAGCTCAGACGTCGCTCGGCGACAATCTGCATAATCCGCGAGGATGGGTTTTACGCGGATAGAAGCTCACCTCCCGATATCGCTCGCTCGCTTCCGCCATCGAACGTTTTCCTAATAAGTAACAGCGGCGGTGCAGTCACGTATTACGCAGCGAGCTTGGCACGCCAATGAGGCCTACGCAGCCAATAAATTATTTCGGATTACGGGAACGCTTCGACCGGCGAAGAACTCTTCATCGCGACTCGAAAGTCTCGCGGGTAAGAGCAATCGAATCCTCTCGACATAATGAAGCGTCGAATGAAGTGGCATGGGTATTGAACGTGTGAATCGAGCGTATGCGTGCGTAACGATGGTCGTCGAGTGTTGTGCTTCGGTTTGAACTAGCACGAACTTGAACGGGCACGTGCGCCCGATCGCTGCCGGGGTTTCGGAACGAAGCACGTCGATCAGTGACGCGCTCGACAATTCGAGGTGGTTGATGACCGATATCGCGTCCATCGGCGGGGAGAGGGGCAGACTGCAAGGTGTCATCGACTGATCGCCGCTATTTTCAGCCAACGCTCGGCCAGGCCTATTTCGAATCATTTGCATCGCCGCGTGAGCCGCCAACGCCGCATTATAACCGATAAAACGTGACCGAGCCGATGCTTCCCGATGCTTCCGTCGAGATTACATGCTCGCGTTATGCGCTCGCAATGGGCGATAAAGTGATTGAATTGCCCCCGGATCAACGGTGGCGTCTGGGGCGACTAAATTAATGCCTGAGCCGAATAAACTGAGGTAACGCGATGCGTCTGATGAGTTTGGGAGGCTGAAGTGAACGGAAAGGAGGCTGGGAACTTGCTTTATTAGGTAGTTAAGGGCCGAATAGGTGAACAGTTGAGAAGTTTGATTGAAATTTCACTAACAATGGAAGGCTGTTTTGTTACCCCTGAAACTATGCTACAAATATCTAGCAGCCTGTGCTGCGTAGTTGAATAGTCTATTATGTCGACTGTTTACCAAAATTTGAAGGTCGCCTGACTCTCTTATCCATTTACCATAGCTTTGGAAAGTCTCTAAATTGTGTAATAAATTGAATAGACAATGTCCCTAATTCAACGTTTAAGTCGATAATTGGCTGAACGCCGTTTGTCCGAGCGTCGAGTCCACGAAAAATTGCCTCGGGAGGGTGTGATTTCAACGTGGCGGGAGCGTTAAAAAGAGTGTATATACGCGAGGCGAGGCGCGATAATATTTATAGTGTCGAGCGTAAAAAGTAAGCGGCAAGAATAAATACACACTTCGGAGGCAAAGTTTTGGAACCGTCGGCGGGGCCGTACCCTTTGAAAGTGCGCTGTCCGACGTGCGCAGAGGAGCGGGAGGGAGGCGGGGGGGGGGGGGAAGAAGTGGCGTGCTCGCAAATCACGATACATGGCACACATATGCGTGGCAAAGGTCAGTTTATGTAAGGGTGCGAGTGTTATGTACGCGCGTCGCTGAGTATCAACAATTTTCGAGCGATATCGACTGACCGACGTTTCCGAGCCGAAGGAAACCGACTCTGCCCGTCAGGGCCTAATTACGAGGTCAATCTTAGCCGCCTCCGTCGATATAAAACGAGCACCGAGTTACACCCCTGCTCTTCCGAACCCATAAAAACTCAATCTTTGCGCCAGCTGCGACTTTTAATTATGAACGAGCATCAATTTTTGACGGACCGAGTTTAAGGAGCAGGTTGAAAACGGGAGTGTGAGAACAAAGGGGGGTGAGGAGGGTGAGGGCTGGTAAATGGCAGAATGCACGAATCTCTCCTCTGGCGTGGAGAGAGGGCGTACGCTAAATAATATAATGCCGTTCGTCGGCGAGCGAGATAGAAATAAGATAAAGCACCTCCACCGGCGCTGAATTGAAGAAGGACGGAGCGAAAGGGGATGCTCGACGCGGACGGAGAGGGGGAATGAGGAAGGTGCGAGAGAGAAAGAATTACGGAAGGACACGGGTAGCGTAACAGCGCCAGAATAATCGTCCCAGTGGCGTCTTTTAATCCGAACCGCCATACGAATCTATTTTTCGCCGGACAATCGCGCCAGAAATACCGGATTGGCCCCCCTTCGCGTTAATTCTGTTCTGGTGCTCACATGATCGCCACCACTTGGTGCCGCGCCGCGTATACAGCGCGCGAATCCCGGCAGTCTACTGGCCGTTTCACGAAAGGCGGACCTAACCTTCTCACGAGCGAGTACCGTGCGTCGGCGATAAATTCTCATACGCATTCCTGCAAACGCCAATTTTGAAGAATTATACAGTCGAGAGATGAGGAAGAATATTTTAGCAGGCGAATAAATACCTGGTGTTCGATTAATGAAACGTTTCTTCGCGAACGGAACGGACGATGTATTAAGCTACTGAACTATCAAATACGACTCGGGACTGCCACGTTCCGTTGGCGAAATCGAAAATTTGTTATCGCTCACTCGACGCGACTGTCGACGTAGAACTGCGAACGATCACATACGGTTTATTTACCTTTCGTCTTTATTTATTTCTTTCCGATGGTCCGCGGACGACGAAAGAGGTAGAAAAAAGGAGAGAGAGAGAGAGAGAGAGAGAGAGAGAGAGAGAAAGAGTGAGAGATCTTGGCAAATGGTCGTCCGAGCATCGTTCGGCCAGCAGAATCTCAGCAATGCTCGCGACTCTGTATTTTTAATGTGCGCGTGTCTCGCGGGCGGGGACCGATTCCATTTTGATTCGCCGCTTCATTCCGCTCGATTCGGCCTGATCTACAAGTCGATCGACGATCGGCCCGTCTCGGTCGGTCCTCGCCGGTCGTATTATAAAATGCGCGAATTATTTTTAGACCCGCGCAAAAATATCGCAAGGTCGCCGGACGCGCCCGTGCTTTTGCCCGCCGCGCTCGGACGAGCGAGTCCGATCCCGTCCACGAAAAGCTGGCCAGCTTTTCCGAACGGAAGCGAGGGAGTCGCCACCGTCCGGACGCTGAAAGGACGATGCCTCGCAAGCTCGACAGATGGCGGCGGCAAGTATCGGCAATGATAACGGACGACGCCGTTATCCGCGACGCGGCAATTGAGGCACTCTGGTTTTTCAACGGCGGAAAGCATTCCAACAAGTGGTAGAGAACGAATCTGCTCGGAAGGTTCGTGAAACTGTAATTGGCCGAAAAGAAATGATCTGGGTTTGCTTTTGTTCAGGGTCTGGGTCATAGATGCGGAATTATGAAATCTGTACAGTTGTGTTTCTGAGACTACGATTAATAATTTTGGGTGTTGTGTTTAGACACATGATTATGATGTAGTGAAATGATTTGGATATGATTTTTTTGTTTATGGCAGGCGGATGACAAAAGGTTTCAATGATGGTTGGTTTGATGAGGATGGATATTATATTAGTGAAATAATTCGAGAAAATGTTAGAAAACTACTGTGGTGCGAGGTGTGTAGGGTACGTGAAGTTCGAGCTTTGAGCTTCTTCAGTCGGTAAAGCGTGCTTTGCAACCACCGGTCGTCAGATGGCAATGGCAAGCGCCAAGCTTTCCCTCGCGGAAAGCTTCGAGTTCCGACCAGCGGCAAATGCGACTTATGGAAATTCCCTACTTTCGCGATTGACAAAAATAGTCGGATGGCATGAATGGTGGGCGGAAAAATTGTTAACTACACAACGAACGGGCGCGCACGGTGTTTCGTTTCGGAACATCTGTTGTTGAGGCCCTACTTTTCATTCCGGAACGAAATCCGCTCGACAGCGTGAAATTGTCCTGGCGTGAAAATTTAACCGACCGTCCGGGCCATATAAAAAGGTTGGCGCGTGCCGATCGAGATCCCACGCAATCATCTCTAGCGGCGATCTATTTTACACTTTTTTACAGCTTTCCCACAGCGATTCGCGACCGTTCCCGTCTATGAGTCAAGGAACTGAAATGAACCAACGGTTTAATTTTGTACCTCTAGGTTGTCGGTGTAGGCGACAGTGGAGATGCAAATATCGTTCATTATGTCACATACGAATTTAGTACGACCGACAGCGTGTACTTCCCTACGGCAACATTATCTGTTGTACGTACTACCGCCAATTGTTCCTTTTGTTTAGACAGCTAACCTTGCCGTGAGAAGATCTACGGATAGCCGGAAAGAATTGACTCAGCTGGATATCGTCCGTACACTATAAACAATTCAAACCGTAGGCGTCATGTAAACTAATGCAATTATTTTGTATACTTTGAATGGAGACACAGGATTTATGAAGGTCGTGATCAGAACCATAAAACGTGTGGCTTAATCCGACAAAGTCTGAATGCGGAGAATCCTTCTTTCATCCCCGACCAAACAGTCTGAAGAATGCGTTCGATACGTCTATATCTCGTCAAATCCGGCATGCGTGACCTTCGATCGGCTTTCATCTCCCCGTACCTCCAGCATTTCTACCCCAATCGATGCTTTATCGTATTACTGCTCCGCTATCAACGTTAGAGAGGCACTCTCGGTATAAACATCCTCCACGGAAAGGATCTAACCGTTACGTGACCGAAGAGGATAAAGGATATACACCCCTGTGCATGCATGTCGGGCACTCTTTCTAAAGAGTATTGGTTTACCAACTCAAAGACGTTTTGTCCACAAATCGTCGAAGCGATCGTATTAAACAATTCAATAAACATGACAATGTGCCCTAAAAGGTTAAATCCTCCTTTCTACCCTGACCTTTGAGAGGAATCGTTACCCGTAACACAAGACTTTGTCGAAATAAAAGAACGTAGAAACCTGCATTATCAGCGGGCCTTGAACTTTGGCCGCGCGGACAGTTGACGTTAAGAATCAGCGTGGGAACCTCGCGTTCGCCTGGCTAATAACTGCGACAATCACTCGTGCAGCTCGGATGCGAATCGCGCAAGAGACAGCCAAAAGCTCGACGTGCATGCCTGTCAAGCCACCTCGCCCCTCCATCCGCCCCCTCTCCCACCCTTTCGATCCTGGCATGCTTCAAGATCTAATAAGAGATCCTCCCCCAAGGCCTTTGGCCTTTCATCGAGTGCACTGCCTGCCTGCCTGCCTTGCCTTCTTGCTCGACTACATTAGCACCCCGAATATCTGACAACGACGCTGTGTAGTCGTCGAGGGGAGGAGAAGTGAGGGGAAGAGACCGAATACGCAGTTGACGAGGTGGAAGGGAGAAAGAATGGGCTACCTGTGCGACCATTCTATCGGGCCACGTATATGCGCGCGTCTGCATATTTGCGTATGTACAGTCGCGAATATGCCCGCGAATATGCCCGCGAATATACGACTCGCCGCCCGGTGAGTGGATGGTGCTTATTTATGGATTATATGGTGGAGCGTATGCCAGACGAAAAACGGCGGGCCGTGTGTGATCTTACGCTGCCGGCGGAACGACGCTACCTCTGCCAAATACTACGCGCGCACTATGCACATTATGCTGGCCAGTGCGAGAATAAATGTGGCCCGCTACGCCTCTGTGCTTGCGGCGAGCTTTCGACGGTGGCGATCGAGCGCCGCGAAGATCTTTTCGGCGATCCGTGGATCCCACGTGCCGTGTCCGCGGCCCGTTCTCGAGATCAGTGTCACGCGAGTCGGAATGGAGGGCAATTATTGTAACGCGCGTGACGTACGAGTGGGCGCGCGGGTAAGCTGCTTGCTACATGGTTCAAAGGAGGAACGATCGCGATTGGCTGGGATCAGGAAACGATGTTCGCGCCCGGTTGGTCGTAAGGCGGAAGTCGTGCGCGCGTGAACGCGACGCCGGGTCGTTTGTTGAGACGAGCGAGGCGGCGAAATGAATGACCGCTAAATGGTATTAATGAGTCGCGGCCAATTGACGTTCAAGGATAGGAAAATCGGACGGTAAGAGGTGCTGACGTAGAAAAATGACGAGGAGGAAGCGTTTATTCTACGCGCTACTCTCTATGGGAGTTGAGGCAATGATATCATCACACTTTTTGGTATTTGTGTGTATTCTATGAAACGAAGTGAGGTGAATTAAACAGGTTCGGGAAACTTTTTCTGAGAGAAATTGCAAAAGAAGGAAGGATTAGAATTATTTCTACCCTTCACAATGTAATGTTTACGCCGGCGGAATGTTACATATTGACATAATAAAGATGATTGCAAAACGATTTGACGCGTTACCCGCGTGATACGTGTGTCGCGTGTATGTAATTCGGGCGTGGATGTGTTGGATATCGGCAGCGTCTTGCGTTCAATTCGCAATCGTCTCGACACGTGCTATGGCGCGAGGGATAGCTGTAGCAGCGAACGATCACGTGCCGTACTATTTAGCGAACGATCGTGAAGATGGATTAAGAGGCGCGCAAATAAGGATCGCGTACGCGTAAAATTGAAATTGAGGAACAGTGGGGCCGGATTATACGGTCGTCGAACCTACAAGACGATTGAACTTTTGATTAGAAACTGACGCGTGCCACATGGCCGTCGAAAGCTATAACGGAGAGAGTCTCGTGCTCGCGAAGATGGGAATATGGTATCTGGCTCTAGGTTCTTACATGGGGCGGAGTGTAAAATCTGGACAAAATGTACTTTGCCTCAAAACGTTCTAGGTACAAATTGATTCTAATGCGAAGTTGAACGTTCGCGCTTGCGACGAGACATTGTAAGAGTGTCCGACACGGAGCAGTATTTGTTTCTCGTTGACTCTAGCATAACACCGCCAATCTCGGAAGACTAAAATTACGATAGCGTCGTTCGGGCATACGTACGCACTATAAAATCGTTCAGTGCTTGAATATTCGGCACATATCATCCTTTGAATTTAGGCTGCACCTGGTCTCCAAGTGGTTCCCTTTCTAGTTTCATGGTCCACTTTGGACAGACCGCGCTTCGTTAGTTTGTATGTACGGATTCCGGTCTAGCATTGAGAAAGTAAATGTTAAAGATAGCGGTTGGGACCGGTTACGTAAAGAACGACATTTCGGGAACGAGTTTTATTGCCCCCCGGCAGGAAGCGGCCAATCGAAGAATGCCCACCCAACAATCCCGAACAGCGCTCAACAGTTGTTCACCTTACAACAGCGACACTTAATCGAACCGCAGTACGAGCCGACCGTATCCCAGAAAGATCAACAGAGACATCAATTGTTACGGAACGCCGCTTCGGCTCGATAAACGTCCACCTGTCCCGAAATACATGACGCTAAAATTACAATTTGCACTAGATAAATTTAGCGCTCCGTATAGGAGGCGTTACGCTCCTCACGTGCTAGAGCAATTTTTCTCTCGGAGCGCGCGCGCGCGCGCGGACGCGAACTAAACGACGTCCAAGCGCAGGGTACTCGGCAAGCCGGGTTGCATCGCGTGCGTCACTTGGGCGCATTTCTCGCCGAATCTGAGGAAGTGTCACTGGCAAAATTTTCCTTGACGCATTCTCGTATAATACGAACGCCACTAAATACGCCGGCGGCCAGTCCGCGTCCCCCCGCTCGTAGGAGTATAGTCGGCAGGGCCGTCGGGAGACACGCTAGCTGGCAGCGGTCCATGTAAATGATCCCTGCGGGCTAGCGTGAACGACATTCGACAGGTAATCTTTTATGCCAGAATAAGGGTCTTCCTGCTCGTAGTTAGCCCGCGCTGTCAATGTACTTCGGTTCATTGTATGCCGGTCGGCCTCACCTCTCGGCGGGCCGCGATCTCTTTATCGCGAGCCAACACGGCCGAGAGCCTTGATCTTGCTTACGGTCTGGTAAGCCTCAAATGTCGTGCGCCTTCATTAAACTGTCAGGGAATTAAACTGCGCCCGTCAAAATTTCTCGGAACCTTCGACTTTCGCGAGGATAAATTTCGACGACTCGTCGGGCGCGCCTGGCCCGTATCAGGTGTCGACCTTCGCTCCGCCGATCGTCGTCCAGCGTCCTCGTTCCTCATTGTTCCGAGATTGTTCGTCATTCGCCAGAGGAGGGCGCAGCGTCTTCATCCGTGATAAGAAGCGGCAGGAAGCTCGGATATTACGCCAGTGATTCGACGGTCGATGGATTATCGAACGTGTCAGTGCGCTTGACGTATTCAAGATGGACCGGGAAAATCCGTGACGGAACGGTTTTAAATATATTCGGCCCCACCACGATCACTGTCCGACTGTCGATCACGTTTCATCAACGGGTTACAGAAACGGCCAGTGAGCGAACGCGGCCAGACACTCGCCGATCAGCTCGGCCTTTCGAGATTTCGACCCAGCGAATCTCAGGTTCTTCTTTACACCTTCACGCTTCTCTGCAATTGATCCTTGTTCGCATGACAATCGTTGCGCGTGCCGATGAAACTGGTCCGTTTCGTAACGTCGTACTTCGGCCGAAGCCGATCCGCGGCGACAAGGTGACAATGGGCGAGAGAGGAGATTTTTCGAATGTCGCGTGTACGGAGAGCTTAAAATAAGAAAGGCGAGGGGGGCGACAGTTCCTTGGCACCTTCGCTTTTCACGTGACCGAGCGAACGGCTCTCGCTGGATTAGCGGGCACGTGGAGATGGAGGAGGGCGGCAGGAAGGATATATCGGGAGACGTATTTACACGGTTCCAAACATCGGCCAGTGACCGAGTACAACGTAAGCAATTAACATTGAACGTCGCTCACCGACTTCTGCGAACGCAAACCCGTAATCGAGGAAATAGATTCACCTATTAATAACCCGCGTACAAAAGCGCTCAAACTTTTCGCCGCTGGATCTAAAAGAGGGCAGAACAAGCATTGAATGGCTGTGACGCTGTCGGACGCGTGTCGCACGATAAGGAGACTGACGGAAAACGACAAAAAAAAAAATGAAAAAAAGAGGTAATGGCGTGTTCCACGTTTCAGCCGATCGTGCCAAAACGGTCACGTGCAATTTCGCCCGTGCGGCCTGTAGACCGAACGGAGAGAAAAATGTAAGGAGCGCGAGGCGCGTTTCGTTAAATAAATCCGCTTCGGCTCGCCTTGAGTCGCGCCTAGCCGATGATCAGAGGCTTCGGCGCGAAACTACGCTCGAGCTGGCAAATTTACGACGTACTCGAGCGTTGCGCGCGAGACTTTATGCTCTCTATACGCTCGGCATCGGGACCGGCCCCGCAGGATCGGTCTCTCTCGTTCGTCTCAACGGTTCGCGCGCTCGTCCCGATTCGGCGGAGAATTCGAGAATAGATTGATTTCGGCGAAAACGTGGCGACGCGATAAATCTTCGTGCGACACCGAGGGACAACCCAGCTAACGAACCGCGAGAATGATGAAGAGCGCGCGTCCACAGCATCGTTTTGAACGATATTGTGCGCCGAGCGCGCGCGCTCTCGGGAGGATAGGCTGACGGCGAGGGAGGGGGAGAAAGAAACGTCTCATTGCCTCGTTCCACTTAAGAGCCGGGGCAATGAGGATTGCGACTCTCACCTATGATATGGTGGTACTTCTCGACGAACTGGGCGGTGCTTTGAATTCCCATGAGTGCCACGTCGAAATTGGAATACCAGGGTGCGGAATATCGGGACTCCGACTCGACGCAACTGACGCCTGACATCTGCCCGACTGTCACATACTTTTCCGTGGACGGGTTCCTGGTGTAATCACTTGTCACTGCTAGCTTCGCGCTACCGCGCGCTGCCCCGAACTGACGATAACTCCGGATAACTTAACGCGGGCGTCTGGCCACGCGCCGGCTCGCACCACTTCCTTCCACTTTTGCGAATTTCCACCGTCGCACGCACTATCGTTTAACGATCCGTCGGGTCGATCTGTCGATCCGGCTCACTCCCGTCGACTTCCTTCGGGACGGTAGTCTCTTCTGTCCGCGGCTAGATCCGCGACTAGATCCGCTTGGAACGGCTCGCCACGCTCAATGCGGCTCCTTC
Source organism: Anoplius nigerrimus (assembly GCA_914767735.1). Classification (NCBI taxonomy): domain Eukaryota; kingdom Metazoa; phylum Arthropoda; class Insecta; order Hymenoptera; family Pompilidae; genus Anoplius; species Anoplius nigerrimus. The sequence goes on from OU612080.1 coordinate 7,924,564, forward strand.
TTAAACCAAGCCCAGGTCGATCTTAGTATTTATAGTGAATCTCATGACCCGTTACGGTACTCGATCGCTGTGCGCGCGAGTCCTTCTTTCGTAACGCTCGCTCGCCGCGGACGTAATCGCGATCGGCCGCGAACAACTGGCATTGAGTCCGCGGCGCGACGCGTCAAACTCGTCTGGAAGCGAAGAGAAGAGAGTGAGGCGAGAAGAGGGGGGAGAAAATAGCGAGCGTACGCGGCGGCTATCCCCGGGATATTGTCTAGAATCGATGAGCCAGTTCTCGCCTGCCCGCAGTTAGACCTACTTTGGCGCACGTGAAGTGGCTCATTGTGCGGCTTTGGCAGTAAAAATAACGGATGGACGAGGGGAGAGCGATTTGCCGACGAGTCCGAGAACAACCCCCGCGCGCTCTTTTAAACGAACCGCGAGCCACGCCGCTCTTTGATCCGCGGCCCTTTGTACGCGCCGAATGCCAAACGCGATATTCTCCCCTCCCCGCGGCTCGGATCCGTTCTCTACCCGTGACTCCTACTCGAGTTAATACGGAGACGTTCCAGAAATTGCTCTCGACGCTCTAACGACGAGCGCGCGAATCGGATCTGACAGATTTATCGCGCTCTATCCTGACGACGAGCGCTTGCGGAATCGAAGGGGACTCACTGACAAACGACGCTTTTTAGAAGAGAAAAAATAGCGTACCTCCGGACTCTTAGTCGCACCGACACCTGTCTGCAAAAAATTTGCCCCGAGAAGCAGGGTCCACGATCGCGCGCGCACAGCGATTATTCCCACAAAGCCGAAGGTTCGACTTGACCAGCAGCGAAACGAATATTCACCCGCGACCACCGGCCGAAACTAGCGTCGGACTGGCGTCGGACAGCTCTCTCGTCCCACGAGCACCGTCCGCTCGCCTCGCAGAGGATGGAACTGAACCGCAGAGGCAGGAGTCCCGATATCGGTAACCGGTGTGTCTTCTTGTCACGCGAGAGTCCGTAACTTTTCGCGAGCGCCGATCAACGTCGATCGTTCAACCGATCTTCCACTCTCTCACGCGTCGAACGACTCGAGGACAGTTCTCTGACGATCGAGGCTAAGATCTCTGCTTGCGATCTACGTTGAGATCGACGGCAGATCTCTGGTCGAACGTTGACGAGGAAACGATCGGCAACCGGAGCGCGATCGACTGCGACACGCGCGTGCACTGCCACTGGCCAGAAAGGCTGCCTGCGAGCACGGTGCACGATCGACGACTGCTGAGATCTCTGCTGCGATCTACGCTGAGATCGATCGTAGCGACGACCGATCTGCTGGTCGAACGTTGGCGACGAAACGATCGGCAACCGGAGCGCGATCGAGTGCGACACGCGCGTGCACTGCCACTGGCCAGAAAGGCTGCCTGCGAGCACGGTGCACGATCAACGACTGCTGAGAGAGAGAGAGTGCGTGCGGACCGCTCGGACCGATAGGCATTGGCAGAGCGCTGGGACTCGAGGAGCTTATTTTAAAACCGCTGTCCTTCCAAGTCGAGCGACCGTCCTGCACCGGCGGCGCTCGACTCGGCGACACGCCACTCGTGTAAACTCTCTCGCTCCTCTCCTCTCTTCCGCTCTCCTACCCTCTCTCTTTCTCCTCATTCGCCTCCCCCTTCCTCTCCGCATTTCCTCTTTCCTTTTCCTCCCCCGCCTCCTACGCTCCCTCCGCTTCCTACTCCTCCCTCGCTCGCCGAGGCCGATCTTCGCCTTCCTCTCCTTTCCGCGTACCCGACTTTACTCTCTTACGCGCTTGACCCGCGCGTTCGGGGAAAATGGCAAGAGCTCGAGGCGATGGCAACTGTCAAAACCCCTGTCCGTCGGGGGTTACCCGGGAGGACGGTCGTTCGGCGAGGATTTTCGCGGCTGGAGGCGAGATAGACGATCGACGTGGCTTAACTGGCGAAGCTATGAGAATCCGGACATTTCGCGGATGTGATGGGGAGGGAGGGGGAGGGAGGGGGGAGGGAGGGGGAGGGAGGGGGAGGGAGGGGGGAGGGAGGGGGGGGGAGGGGGAGGGACGGGAAGGAATCGACAGCCTCCACGCCGTCTATCTCGTACCGCTCGGCGAGCGTGTAGGCAGTTCCGTCGTTCGGCGGGCATTGTACGGTGAAAATTTCCATGGAAAGCGGAGCGGTTGAAAGAGAGAACGTGAGGGATACGCCGGACGGCCGGCCGGCAGCGACGTCAACATTGTACGGCGGTATAATCGTGTATACGTAAGTCGGCGGTGAATATGATCCGACGGACGGACTTTCGCGAGTTATTCCACGATGTAGTGGACCGTGTACGAGACCACCCTGCAACGCGGCTGCCTACGCGCGAATGCATGTAACTGTATACCAGACGCCCGCGTGTTAATGCGCTCCGCGAGAGAGAGAGAGAGAGAGAGAGGGGGGGGGGGAGAGAGATGTGAAAACGAGCTGAATAACGTGACATGCAGTTACGTGACGTCGGCCAACATGTGATTTGGCACAATAATTTCGATATGTAACTAGGCCGTTTTTGGTGAACGTATTGACAAATGGCACGGGATCCAGTGGATCGTGACGAGGTGGATGAAGATGGTACAAAGAAAGCAGAGTTGTATGGTAGGGACTATTACCTGCGAAACATGACATCGAGACGGAAAAGTGGTTTTGTTGCTTACCTTCCATGAGGAAGTCGGTTATTCGTCACCGAGTACTTAAGCACCGCGCTTATATCACGTTTCACGAGTCGGTAGAAAAGACGAGTGCGATCAAACATTTACTCTCGTCGATGCAGAAGTAGAGCGTGGCTTAACCGCCGGGCAGCATAAAAATTGATCGTCGAATAAAATCGGTTAAACCTCTCCGATATTAACGAGCATTTCGATGCTCTCCGACAGTAAGTCGCAACAAACGGTGAGACGTTCTTTCGATCTAGTATGTATAGTGACGGAAGAAAAGCGAGGGGAACAACGATCTACGGCAAACGAAATATCCCGTATTCGAAACGAAACGAGTTCCCTGTTTATGCTCCCGCTTCCGCGAGCACTTGGTTGCATCTGAAACGAGAAATACGCAGCCCGATCGCGATACGCAGCCGTTCGAAGACGCTCGTAGGCAAGCAACGGCCAGAAGTACGCACATGTGCACGAACTAGCACGCGGGAGCATGCGTACGGTCCTCGCGCTTTTGTATTCGAATGAGAAAGCGCGCGGAGCATGCCCGCCTCCTTGTACGTGTGTCTCTATGTCTGGCTGTCTATCTGCGTGTATGTGCGTGTGTATGTGTCTGTGTGCATGCGACCAACGTCAGCATATAGGTACGTCGACGCACACGATACGGTACGTACGCAAAGCCCGTACACGAACTTCTCCCGCAAAGTCTCTGAATCCGTAACGCGAAGTCCGAATATATACACAGTGGGCACAATGGAAAGCTACGAGTTTCGAGCCGCGTTCGCGGTCTGAAAGAAGAGCGCACACGTCGGCGAGCGAACGCGCGCACGTGACAGAATTTTTCCCGTCCAGCCAGCCGGCTGCGACTTGAATCGAACGTAATCGGACGTACGCTCGGAGATGCACACACACACACACACACACGCATACATTCGCAATTGATGCCCTCGACCGGCTCGCCTTAAACCGCTCTGGCTTAGCGAGTAACGATCAATGTGGAACGCCCGTGAATGCGACAAGAACTGAACGACCGCCGGCCTCACGCGCTTCTTTACGGCCGGCGGACGGATTTTATGAAATGGGCACCGAAAACGTGACGATCGCTAATTAGTTCGCGCGCCGAGCCATTCGTAGCTCGCCGTGCGCGCGTTTTCAGCCTCGTTGCCGAGAGGGTGTTCTATAAACGTCACTGAGATTTTATCCTCGTTTCCACTCGAGTACGGTAAAACGCTTACGGACGTAGATTTGAGACTGAATCCGTACGCGGATCGAGAGCGATGCGCACGATGTATTTCTGTCACGTGGCCATTTTTTAACTCGACATGATTTTTTTCGTTCGGGTTCATCTGTGCCAGTGAGAGAGTTGGCCGAGAAACAAGGCGGGATAATGCGTATGATTGACGACAGGTTATCAATACGCGTTCGCTCGGCAAGCGGTTAATCAAAGGAACCTCAAATTAGAGTACAGAAGATCGAGATTCTTTTCCTGGGAAGCAGCGCGTAATATTTTCAACCGCAGACTTTGAGGTATCTCCGTGCAGATCGTTAAATCGAATTTATCACGGCATAATTCATGGCGGACGTTATCGTAGCGGACTCGCACACCTTTATCTCCGATGCGCTACCCCCCCCTCATTGGGACGCAATGTTTTGAAAGGGGGCTAATAAACGTCAGGGTTCATTTACTGTTACGGGAAGTTCGGCGAAATCCAAAAACGAGCGGGTGACAACGACATCGAAACCGATGCTGCCCTCTTCTCGGGAGGCCGCCTCTAGAGCAAAGAGATTCCTCGAACGAAATATCTGAATCAGTCTTACTCCGCGGAATGAGTCTACCGACAGGAAAAAGTACAAGTCATCGACGTGGACAACTAAGCCGCGAGGTCGTTCTGTGGAAACGCCTGTAGATGCGACAAAGTTAACGAGTAGGATTAGCTAGTGGAATTTAACACCGAGAAGTGGACGTCTGTCCAACGTACAATTAGTTCAGCGTATAGACGAATGAACGACTAGCGATGCAGCGTATTAAACCTAAGTACCTAATAATGACTTCATTATTTTTACCACATTGCGCGATCGATGTTGGATTGGAAAAATTCCACCTTTTCGAAAGGCAGAGAAAGACGCTCATTTGTTATGCCAATACGAAAGCGAAGTATTCTGCTTGGCTGCAGCTCGGATTTCATACGGAGAGCACAGGAGAGAAGGCGTGCGCACACGTTGGACGAACTCTTCACGCTACTTCCTCCAAACGGATTCCTATAGGCGATAACTAACTATACACAGGCTCCGCTCGCTGCGTGTCGAGGCAGCGAGAGAAAGAGGAGAGAGATAGGCGTCAAACGCCTGTCAGGGTGCAAATTTCACGCCTCGGCTCGGACGCGAAATCGTTTTAAGCTCTCTCGCGAGTTCTCGCCAATTTTCCCACCTTCTCCGAGGCCTCTAGCGATCTACCGGCGTCTCGGTGGGCGTCGCAAAATTTTCTAGCGACAAATTGCGTTCGGGTAGCTAAGCGGGGCTCACGGTAACGGTTTATAGAGCACGTCCGCTGACCTTTTCCTTCGCTCTATCGCCCTTTCCGGCATCGGGCCGCGTACGGGCGTCTAATGTCATTTGTGCACCCCTGCGACGGGCCACGCTCGGCAATCACACTCGGCTAACTTCATTGACGCCGACGGAAGCCGTAGCCGATGTTCCAGGCAAGAGCGTTTGGCTGCCTGCTCGGAAGGGCTGTTAGTGTGCGTGTTTAGTCGGTCGACGCGAAAGACAGGAGCTAACGGAAGGTGACACGAGGCACGACTGGCCCGGAGTCCGCGATCTTATTTATTCGCGAAGATAGAGGCGTCCGCCGTCAAACGAATCCGAACCGACGCCGCGCGTCGCTGCAAAAAGACGCCTAGCGCCCGGACAGTTCCGCTTGATGTAATTCCGCACTTTGTGCATGCGGGTACTTTCGACATTCCGCGAATCGGCCGGACCTTCTTGCCTGCCATCCCTGCCGACTCGAGAAACGGGATTATTTTGGCCCCGGCACACCGAGTCGCGTGAGCAAGCGCGCGAAAGTCAAAATACGAGGGTCACCCTATATCAAACGTTTAATTGGCTGCTACGTCGACGGTGGGGAATGCGAGGGTCTCTCAAAAATTTAATGAGACACCCGTGCGCCGTCGTCTTTTCAGGCAACGCTAGCCCTGACTTTCGTTCGCGCTCGGTGTACGGAGTGCGAACGACAAGAAGAAGGAGAAGGAACGATTTTTAATTTACCTCCCGCCAAGCGACTCTCGTCGCCGCATTCGTCGTACGGGGTGGATCTCGCGAATAATTAGCTCCGGAGTTTCGGCCATGTCGATCCGACGTGACGGTCAAATTTGGCCTTTTAATGAGGCGTGCGAGACCGGCGGACGCATTTAAGTCGTTGGACTTTTTGTTCGCATCTTTTTGTGACTCTTTAGACATAGCGTTCAGTACACGATGCAGTTATTCGCAGTCACATGACGCAGAGAACGCGAAAAGTGTCAAGCCGGCTAACTCGTGCTCCCATTCAATCCTGAAATCGTCCGTAGGGGTTATTGTACGGCGTAAAATTTGGCGCTTCGAATCGGTCGAATTTCTCCGGCCGCACGGTCAAAGACGAAGGTTCCGGTTATTTCACCCGCGCGTAACTTTAGTCTTCTAACGACTGAGCTTTCCGGGATGTGCGTCAAACGGAATTATTAACGTTCTTATACATAGAATGAAGGCTGAAGATGAGTTCTTGGGACTAGGGCGTCGTGACGAAACACGCGGCGCTCGGTTACCTAAGTCACGTAAGTCGATCTCCGTTCGTTACTCGCGGACCGTCCTCCTAAGAACTGATCCCCGAGGCTTTTCGGAATCGCCGTAAAGTCCCGAGTAGCCGGCCGAAAAGTTCCCAACGACAACAACGATTCCCGCGAACAACAATACAGCGATCACCTGCGAACGATCCCTAACGACGTTTACGCGCTTAGCCTCGGGATCCGCGGAGCGTCTCGGCGATCGTTGGAAGAGCATCGAAGCTTTAAGAACATACAAAAAGCACGATGACGCTCTTTGTCGACGGCTTCCGTCGTCGCCGACGAGGGAGAACAAACCGGCGACGCTCCTTTCTTTCCCGTTCCTCTCGCCTGACTCACGGCCAAAGCTGGGCACCGAGCGCGGAAAGAAAGGATGAGGAGGTCGGCCCGCGTTAACGTACCTTCTAAATCACATTGAACGAGTCCCGCTAAAGCGTCGCAGTTTTGTTAAGCCCGGGAGGAATGGCGGGTCACGCCCGATTAGCGTCAAGTTTTACGCGGGCGCAAATAATAATTTGTACGCCGCGGGACAGAATTTACGGCTCGGGCCATTGGTGCACCATCTTCATCGTGTTCGTCGTCTTCATCGTCCCCAGTCATCCTCATGGCCCTCATCCTCGCGCTCGTTCCGCGCTCATCGCGGAATTTCGCTCTTTCTTTCCGCTTTCGCTACCTTCCTGCTACGGCCGTTTCTCTTTTCTTGCCCGGCTCGCGGCCGTCTTTTTTCGAGCATTCATTTCCGAACTTGGACAAGGGGGGGAACCGTGAATGACGGCGCAATAAAGTCCGTCACTCCTAAATCACGGCAACCCTCGCCTTTCTTTTGCTCCACGCTCGCGGCGAAGTTGATCGCTCCTTTATCCACGGAGAGTCAAAGGGCTCGTCCGTCGTCCTCGTCCGTCCGGGAAGACGCCTGCGACGGCGTCCGTCGCGCTCGTTGTCTCCTTCAGAACGCTCCTCGCAGAAGCAATTTCACGAGACGCCCGCCGCGCCGCCGCCGAAGCCACTTCGGATGACAATGATTGCAATCAAGGTGTTATAAACCGGGGAACGCACCGTCGGGAGATTGAATTTTATTAGCGATCCGCCGCGAAAATCACCTCGGCTTATGATACGCCCGCGACCGGATGACGCGTCGGGGACGGAAATAGGCCCTAGATTTTTGTAACTGTCCTCTGCTTGGACAATTAAGCTACATTCGTCGACATCACGCTACATACTCGTACTACCAGAGTACGCGACACAAAGTATAAAACCTATGAAAGGACATAGCCGTGTACCAGGTTGAAAATAAACGATTTTCTCCCAGCTGAAGGCAACGAGTACTGAATCGGGACGCTCTCAGAACGGTCTCTGGATATAACCCTATCACTATCCGGATCGTGATAGGCTCGCACAGAAGGGGGAGAGAGCTCCGGCACAAAACGTCGCTCGTAAATATTCGAATGTGCCGTACTCGTGATTCACCGGCAGCCAGCGCTCGTCCGCACATGCACCCGTATGCACGCAGGCCGTTAGCGGGTCGGCATTAAAAGGCCGTTTACGATCGGACGCGTCGGCTGATAAAACGTGGCTAAACGGCGAGCGTGTCGTCGGTTCAGCCCGGTGGCCGAAGCGAGATGCCGAAAGTTGGGACGATCGGACGGCCTAGAAGAGAATTCGACTCGCGGGAGTCAGCGTTCTCCGACGCCGCCGTCGTCGCCGTCGTCGACGTCTCGACCTCGAGGCGGATCCTATTGGCTGACAGTCACCGTGTGAACAGAGGCACCGCGGCTGAGACTTCGTCTTCGTCTTCGTCGACGAACGACGACGTCACAGTTCTATTCCTGGCCGCGTGGACGCAGCGATATCTTTAGAGCAATCATCGGTACAGTCCGTTTCAGTCCGTTTCCGAGGTTTCCCTCCGTTAGCACCGGTAGCGTGCCGCTCGATGTGTGCGTCGGTTACATACGAGACTAGCCGGACGAGCCTTCGCGAATGTGACTCGAGTCGCGTAGAGAGAGAAAGAGAGACAGAGAAAGAGAAAGAGAGAGAGAGAGAGAGAGAGAGAGAGAAAGAGGGGAAAGAATCGAGAGGTAGACGACGATCGACTCCCGCGACTTGTTCCTTGCGGAAGGCTTCGATTTCGTAACGCCAGGGCGCTTTTAGAGTCGTCCTTATCGTATATTTATACATGTACCCCGTAGGATTTGCCGTTCGTCGCTCCCTGCCTGCGTCATCGTCCGACGTTTCGAAATGATTCCGGGATGAAATCAATCGACTTTACGCTAACGAACCGAACGACATCCGTCCTTGCCATCGAAATCATCCACGCCGGTCCATCACGTGTAGCAGACGGACCATGCCGCTGACAATAGCTTACTTTTGTATATTTACGCTATGTTTACGCCGCATCGGCTTTACGTAACGTCTATTGTTCTCATTGCGCAAGCGGCGAGAGCGCGGAGGACCGCAAGATATTGCGAGTCGAACGTCTTGCGATCGTCGGCGACGGTTTCTGCGAAGGTAATGAATTCGGTGAAAACGGACGATTCGCGGAAGACGGCCGTTGGGACAAAATATCGCGCCGGCTAACGCTGCCGTCTCGGCGCGCACTACAAATACTATCCGCGGCTAGCCACCGCGAGATTCCGGAAGTGGAGTCCGCCGCGGCGCTTTCTAATCGACGCGTCTCGAAATAAAGCCAGCGTGCCCTTACTTACTACGTGCAACCGATCGCACGGACGCGACGCCCGATGCAGCTAGGAGTCCGCGTCGGACTATCTGTTGCCTTTGGCCGATGGCCAGGCTGGCCCGATAAAAAAGTATTACAGGGAATGGGAAGGCGGACTACTCGGCCGCTTTTGTTTAGCAACAAAGATCGACCGCGCTAAATCGCGACTACGCTCGCTTTCGGGCGAGTCGGTGGAACGAAAGGTTGGCGGATGCGTGGGCGGAAGAACGGGTGGTCGAGAGTCGGAGTCGGCTCAAAGGACAGAATGCCGACGCGGGGGATGAAAGTTTCGCCGATAGGTTAAGCGGGCGCGTAGGTCCGCGAATGCGTATATAACGTTAATTACGTCAGTTCTAGCCTACTGCACTTGGGGGGAGGGCATGAATAATTTCTATTAAAGGTGGCGTCGAGCCAATGACAATAAGTCTGAGCCCGACGGTGCCATCTTGCGCTACGGCTAGGTATCTTTGTTTGTAGTGGGCCGAGAAAAGCGTACGAGCGCGGGCTATTCTACGCGAACAACTGTTTGTTTATTCTGCCGCTCGTTACGGCACCCGAATCGAAACTGTTCGGTCGCCGATACTACTCGGCCGTTCGGCCCGCGCGTATCGAGAGTTTGTCATAATAAGTCATGCGTCGCGGCCGCGGCTCGGTTTCATAATCCGTATCGCGTTACGGCCGAACCCGCGATTCGCGAACGATTTGCCCCCAAAATCCTCGTCCTTCCGCCCCGCGAGCGGACGCCAATTAGAGCGAACGAGCGAGGTTCGCGATGTCGTTTGAAGCGTGCGCCGAGAATGTTGCAAGCGTGGGAGCCTCGCTCCCAAACCGATTGTCATCTCGGACGGACTGTCAAACAAATTTGTCTCCCTCGTAAATTCGCTGTCAGGATGTGACACGGGGTGGAAGATCAGCAGGCATGATGTCTCGGTTATTCACGGCGGACACCTTCCACTTAATAAGAAAATTGCCGAGCGCAGTGAACGAGGAATGGATTGTTTGGCGTTACATTGATCAGGCTTCGAAATTTGCACCGAACTGTGGAAGGAATTAATTGTTACCCGAATGAACGTGATCGTTGAGAACGGCCGTACAAATTTCCCGCGTTAATTATTCGTATAAAAATTCAATATGGCTCGATACGTGACTACATACCAGACGGACTACGTCTGGCCATACGTGAAAACGATGGCCATTCAAGACAGGCCAGCTGCAGCAATGCCGGATCAAAGAATTTGCAAATGCGGCATGGACCCGAAAGCTGTCGGACTGCCGAGAGAATTCCACGTTGCGTTAGGTGAGGTACATGAATGGAGTCGACTCGGCCCTATGGGGCCTCTCTTGGACCCAAAACTGTTCCCTGCAAAAACTGGACCTAGCCCCGAAAGCGACATCACGAAAGCTGGACAGCCAGGCATTTACATGAAACAGGTAAGATTCCATACTCTAGAAGCATACACCGCAGAATGTCAATTTTTTATGATACTTAGCTGGAAGAGAAGTATCCGTATCTGTATGGAGTTTTGCAAAGCGCGCCGCCAGACGAGATTTGTCAAAAAGTGGATGCTGATCGCATGAAAACTACGTATCAAGCTGATTACACCGAAAAGGGTGAGATTAGAAGTAGAGTACTTGAAGAAGCAGTAACATGCGTTTAGCATCGGTTGGTCACAGGTCAAAAACACTATTGCATCTTTCTAGCTGCCGGAATAGGGCATCGTGACGATTTGATGATTGCCGCCAACATGGAAGGACCTCATTTGGCACCATGTGTCACTAGAACTGGAGATCATCCCGATTGTCAGCGCCACATTCGTCCGCGTCTGACGAAGGAGCATAAAAATCGGAAAAAGGACGGTGCAGTCGACGTTAAATGCGGCAGCGGCAAGCACAGACGGAGACAGGATGAGGATGGCAACCCTGAGGACATGAAGCCACCCCCTTGGAAGAGCGAATATGAGGACGTTATCAGCAGAACGGGCGCCGCCATTATCAAAGGCAGGATACACGACACCAGAAAGAAAGAAGTGCCACTGTGGGCAATATCTATTTAATAATTTCTGTACCATTGATCATTTATAAAAATGGGTTAAATTTGTCACTTTCACAACGGAGTTGCTATAAATAAAGATACGGAAACTATACGACTTTTCTTTTCATTCAGGAACCTGAACAATTTAACAATCAATTTCGCGCTGGCATGACAGATTTCTAGTATGCCTTGAACTTATCGCAAATTCCCAATGTATTCTGCTAATGAAATTCAAGAGTGAATCGTCCAACCAAAAATATTTCTATATCGCAAAATTTCACGTAATAATGCACGAATGTACCAATTATTCGTGAGCCGTACTGAAACCGCTGAGTCGGAATGAGTAAAATGACATCCACTTACGCAAGAAACTGCAGCTTAACGGACAAGTATTTTTCACTTAACCCTAATACGATCGGAAGGTATTACGCTTCGTGCAACCCGAATTTACACGTTTCGCTTATCTAAGATGGCCCATGAAGTCTGGGAACAATCCTCGGAAATCACCGGCAAACGGCCCACCAATTTTAGACAGTAATTGGCCACGAGACATGCACGCTCACATAACCCACAATGAGGACGAGGAAAATTTGCCAGCTACCAAAAGCACGGAGGACATATTCGTCGCCGATTTAGATGGGAACGTGACCGTTAATTCCGTAATTATCTGCCACGCACTTTCGAAAACGTAAACTCGAAGCGAAAGAATGCCTGCCTCCCGTTTTGATAAGCTAACAAGTATAAGGTTTCTTCGCTAGAAAGAGCGTACCGAGAAGCTCAGAATTTGTCATTGTCTTCATGCTAGCTGCACGAGTACGCGAACGTTTCACCTTCGAGGCAGAGGAACAAAACGGTTCAGCGTCGGGGTCAACGTCAAATTAGCGATCCTCCGGAGCTAAGCGCACCGCATGCCATGCTGGCCGTCCAGAGGCTTGACCGTCTGAAAGAGCTGCAAAGAAGGCGGGACCTCACGGAGAAATATTATTCGCAAGAGATCCGAAGAGTGATAGGCGAGCATTATTTCGGGCCAAGGCCGAGCGCACCGTCGTCCAGGGACAACGATCAAACAGTTCCGCCGATTTATCAATATCCCGAGAATCGGCCGAAAAGTGTGCTCAAGGTGATCAGAAACGCTTAGCAAATAGAGTGCGAAAGTCGCGATAGATTAAGGAATGCGTCCGAGCGCTCGCGAGCCGTACGGTGTTAAGAATCTAGGGTAAAGGTGAAAAATTCTGCTCGCCGCTAATGATGGGTGTTCAAATTGAACGGTGCCAATTAGCCGGTTAATTCCAGCCGTCGCATTTCAGACGCTGGAGCCTTGCGGCACGATGACGACCATAACTCGACTGGACTGCGGCTGCGTGCAACAGACGACGAGGCCGATTTTCACTACGATCCGAGGTCGCGTCAATAAGAGGTCTTGCAGTCAGTCGCAGGAGCAGGTCATGCTCAAACTCTCGTCTACCGGACCTAAAGAGCATCTTTGCACGAGTCTGTCGTCGCCGAGGAATTTGCCTTATTACGGTTCTAAGCCGATGCAACGTTTTCCCGCGAATCCGAGCGCGTACGCGAAGGTGCCGGCGGAAATGAACGATGACATTCAGGGCGATCGCGATGAACGACCGGTCGGCCAGAAAGCAGAAATTACAGGTCATAGTTCGAGACCTACGTCGCCCATGCGAGAGTACACCGATACCTCGAGCGTATCTCTCTGACGAGTAACGCCTGCGACGATGCTAGTCCCCCTTAAGTATCATAAATTGTCGTTGTATGTTGAATACAGTTTTCTATTGCCACCAGTTTTATGATTCATTCGGGCTGTTGGTAAACTATCGTTCTATCGTGTTCGATATGCACACTGTGCAATTTCAATGTACGCTTACGGAGCGTACTTCACGCTGAATTCTTTAGCGTGACGACAGCAATGTCGCTCAAATCTCGCTCATTCCTCTATAAATCATGTGGATAAAAGACAGAGAACAAAATTTTCCGGCACAAAGTACACAGGGTATGACGGAAGAATAATGATCCTCCTGTTAATAGATTTCGGTACAATAAAATATGCGTTGTCACAGATGAAAAGCTTCTCCTGAATTGGAAAGTGGGTAACCTCGACATCGACACCAGAGCCGTCTTCGTTCAAGTCGCTGTCACTGTCATAAATGCTGTCTTGCATTATGTATTGTACAGAGCGACGGTTAAGTGCATCCTGGTAACAAAAGACGCCGCGATTTGGCTCTTTCGAAAATTCTGTCCGTGTGAGCAAGCTTCCAATATCGAAGGCGGTGAAAATCAAGGTGCCATGTAACGTCCAGTTTTCTTCGTATCCAAATTCTAGGTAAGGCTTCCGCCCTTCTACGTTTCCCCCGTTTCGTTAGTGGGCCGGAAAAATATAAAATTGCCAGATGACGTGTTCAGCATGACAGATATATAATTTTTTTCGGACAGTGGACCTTTATCAATTCTCATGTACGCTTAAAATTGTTCGCCGAGTCAAAGCGTCGCAATGGCGCAAATTATGGATACTTTTACATCAATGACACAAAAGGATTATGGTTGGCCGTACGCAGTGCCACTTCGTGCCAAACCGGCACCGCCACCGGAAGAATGTCCTCTGTACCTACCAAGGATTGATCCCGACGATTGCAAGTGCGATGTGCACGCATTTGAAACTATGAAGAGCAAGTATGCCAAAACTTCCTACATCCATTGCTACGTTATTGGTACATTGATGACTATAATCTTGCAAATATCTTGGCACTTTTCATCGACTTTAATCAAGGTACAAAAAATTGAGTGGCAAAGAAAAGCATATTAGGAAGGAATGGTTAGCTGTCAACCATGCAAGAGCGAATCTCGTTACGATGATGTTAGAGTCAAATTGTGAATCGGACGACAAGGTAATGAAGAGCGTGTACCAGACTGATTACGCGATGAAAAGTAAGTGGGGTGAAATGTTCTGCAAGCAGTGTGAAAGGAAGGGACTCTAATGTATTGTTCCAGGTGCGCCTATCGGAAAGTACAGGTCTTTGATGGAGACTGTCCACTCGCCAACCGATTGTCCATTGGAACCGATCGCAACGAATTTACAAGAAGGCTACAGGGATCCATCCAGATTTAGATATTCCGCAATAGAACTGCCAACCATCGAACCGGCACAACCGTTGAACACAATATCGAGTAAGAATCCTGGGAAAAGTGATTCGTCGAGCGCGTCCTGAATCAGGCCCGCCCGAAAATTCTGCAAATTCTAAAAGTACAACTCGTTCTTTCGTACAGTTCCAGAGTCATTCGCTTTGTGGAACGAACCGTTCACTGGACGGTCAGAATACATGGACACAATTAGCAAAATGGGACTGAGTAACATGAAGAATCGCCAGCAATACTTGGAACCGCATCCTTCGTCACGCAGAAGATTTGGTGATACTAATATGTAAAAATAAAAAAATCCCAATATCTCAGAGGAAAGCGTGTTGACATTACTTAAACAGTAGCGTGTAATCATGTCAAATGTGATTCCAACACAAAAAATATACATCATTATTCCTATGTGCAAGGAATAAGTTGACGGAGTTCATATTTGGGAAAACAAAAGCAGGAAATGTACAAGAATCGTCTCAATGGCGTCCTCGTAAACAACATCGCAAGATGAATGAAATTGTCTGTGTGTCGTGTAAATTTACAAGCCATGTTTTTTTTAGTATTACGTAGGTAAATTAATTACTTATTTAATATAAAATGAAATCTTCAAGTCCATGTAACGTACTCATATCGGAGTATCGACAACAATACAAACATAGAAAACTTCAACCAGTCGGCAGGTATCATCATTATTTTTTAAGCAAATAACCATACATCTGCAAGCGCATCTGTTAAACGATTTTGTCATGTATAAATAGAGTGCTTCGGCCAGATTGTTTTAACGAGCGTGTAAAAGATTGGGAAATAGATCCGATACTAGCTTCAGCTACCACTAAGTCAGACGCTGAAGCTAATGAAATAGTTCGCAGATATAGGAAAGATCTACTTCGCTCCGTATACCAAGTCTCTTACAAAGGCGTGTAAGTTTCACAAGGAATATACCAATGTTCCATCTATTTTTCAAGTAATTTTAGATATTGTTCCGTTAGTGTTATTGCATATCGATTAATATTACGAAATATAGTGTTTTATCGACGTAAATAAAGTATATTGTACGTTTTAGGTCCAAAACCGACGGAAAAGAATATGATGCTCGCGGTGGTCGTGAATTGCTCACCTACATTCGAAAATTGTACGCTGAACACACCGAGGAAGTGATGGCTCTTCCAGTAACGGCTAAACGAAGTAAATAATTTGAACGTTTGTAGAAAAATGTTACTACGTGAACATTAATATGTACGTTACCATTGCAGTGCTTGGTTATACCAGGCCAGAATTTTTACACGGGGGGCTCAGTATGTATCAAGATACTTACGGACGAACAGGTGGATGGATCATGTTAAGGAACGAGGAAGATTCGGCTGACAAAACAGGAAAATCAGGGACGAAGATAGGAGTCAGGGATGGACGAATAGCCAAGACAGATGTTTGTCAAGAGCTGGAGCTAGAAGCAGCTAATTAATTTTTCAGACTGGCGAAAGTAAATGAGGAAACGTCATTGATTCTTCCGAATATCTCTCCAAATACATCTATTCAAATTTCAAAATAAACATACTGGCGTTCAATACATTTTTTACACATTAGGTAAAACTATGATGTATTTATGCAAAGAAATCAATCACAGGGCCGATAATACATCGATTTTTCCTCATTTTTTCCCTATTTTCTCACATTTTGTTGACCGTATCTCCGAAACTATTGCACTTAGAAAGCTCGGGTTGCGATTATTTTAAAGTATTTTCATTGCTCTATTATAGTATGGTAGAATAATTGTGGCAGAAACTGTCATATGACGAAGACCCGGTGAAATGTCAATTTTTCATCATTTTTTCGCACTTTTTTGGCTGTAACCTCGAAAATATTGCACTTAGAAGGCTCCGGTTGCGATTTTTGCGATCTACGTTTGATCCTCTATCAGTATGCATAACCACAAGTCGGCCAGAAGACTTTTATATTTTCGCCATTTTCGGGACCCCATTTTGTCGACGGTTTTTTGCCTGTACCTCCGAAACTAATGCGAATTTTGACCAACGGCAAACGGCTCTCTGAGTTATTTTTGATCCCCTACCACGTAGCAAAAGGGTGATCCGATCCGCCGACCAGCGATTTTTCGCAACAATGAGAAGGGGTACCCCTTAAAAAATATGCGTTTTTAAAGTCGCCTGTACCCTTTGAACCGGCGGTCAAAACCTATGATAATCATACATTTTCTTGGAGCATTTGACGCGTACTTTCGGATGGGACTAACGGCGAAAGCCGATTTTTAAAAAAAAATTTTTTTGTTTTCGAAAAATGGCTGTATCTCCGAAACTATTAAGAATTCGAAACTTTACTTGCTACCAACCTTCAGGGCGAGTTAAAATCTATGGGATAGGGCGGTAAAAAATCGAAAATAAGACCAAAAGTTTTTTGACGTTTTTTGTCCGTTTTGAAGGTTTTATCACGTTTAGGTATTATTAGGTAGGTAGGTTATTATTGGTCGCCCAATGTCATATTATAAGCATAAAGGAGTCAAACATGCTTCAAAATGGGGCTAACATGGGCCCTTATCGAGCAAGATGGTTCTACTATCTTTAACTAGCTGTAATTTAGGCCAAGGAAGTCTTTTTTGATCGCCCAATGTCGGATTATAAAGATAAGGTAGCCAAACGTGTATTAAATGAGGACTAAACTCTTCCTTTACCCCCCAAAACCCCAAAAATGACACAAATAATTGATAATAATGACATATAATAACGTAAAATGATATAAAATAGTGTAGCATAATGCGAAATAATGCCAAAGTATGCAAAAAACCCCGTTAGTCCAAGTAAACAACGTAGACATTGAAAAAAAACGTTTTCTGGGCGTTTGAAAGGTGTTATTGTGTCACAGTAGGGTCAAGTTATGTCAACGTACTCTCCATTGGCCGTCAATGCTATATAATACTTTACTGTTGAAATATTAAATAACATAATCAACCACAGGATATCTGTATTTATATATAGTAATTATCCTGAAAAACTAATGTCTGATTGGATTTTATCCGAAATAATTATCTAGAATTTTGGACAGCACGTTTTCTTAACCAAGCACATTGCCACTACAGTTTCAAAAGTCTTACGACATTGCCACAGGTGGCAGCATCTGCTTGACCAACGAATGTCACGCAGCACAGATAATTTTGAATTTTGTGGGCCAGTTCGATTCATTGTCAAATAACGTGCTATATAATTCAACATTATATTTCCGAGCATGATTCCGAACCTAAACTTTAATTCACATTTCCAAATCAAATTACATATTTTTTCAGGTTCCTATATTTTCTTTAGTCGGCTGATGGATTTACCGTTACTGTAACTCGTATTAATTATTCCCATACACACCGCATTTCTTCAAGTTCAAAGTGCTCAATTTATATCGCAATGCAATTATGATAGCATTTAAGCAACTTGCTTTCGTATAGTTATGTGCGTGCAACATGCAAATTAACGCTGCGTCGGTGTTCTGTGTTTAAGAACGGACATGCAACAGTTATTCCATCTACCACCTCACAATTGGTTCACCTACTGCGCAGTGTATCTGAAATTTAAAAAATGGAACGGTCGCTTCTCATACATTTGATATTAAGTGCTATTGGGGTGCTGTTTGCTATTACCGGTTTTTTCACGTTCTTTGTCGGTTACGGGAATCACGAAGTCGGTTTTTGGTCAATCCTGTCAGGTTAGAGAAATGCGTTTAGAAATACTTACTGAGTCGTCGTCACAATCTACGTATGTACAACAATGGAGAGATGGCAACATATTGCTGTATCGCATATTATCGAAAAACAACACATATCTTAAATCTTACAGAATGCAAATTAATCTAAACCAATACTCACCACTTGTGTATCATCAAAATTAATAAGTGTCTGAATATTAATTTTTGGCTCATCATTAATTCTACCACACAGTTCAGTAAACATGGGCTACTGTAGTACCCATCCTACCAACTTTAGGTCATCTTGCTAAATTCCATAATAAATATTCATCTTGAGATATTGATACAAGCATCATTATGCATTCATCATTTGCAGAAAGCATTGCCATTGTTACTCACAGAAACATTGCAATTCATTAAATACATATACAAACATCATCTAATGTTAGAACGTACTACTTACTTATTTGTTCAAAATACAACATAAATTTTAGGAGCTGTAGCTGCAGTATGCTTTCACTTACATTGGGTAAAGGCCAAATATACTTTGGAAAGGTGGCACTCTAGAACCACACTGAGAAACCTAAACGTTGTAGGCTTTATGACCGCTGTGTCTGGTATCACTGCACTAATTTGGTACCTGTTTCTCACATTTTACTACAAGATTCGTAAGCACAGTCTCATTTTATTTTTTACCAGTTTAATTTATTATTAGTAATATATTTGGACACACGTTCTAATATCATTGTGTGGACATAACAATGCTTCTTTGATTCATTTGAACATTTTAGCTGTGGAACCAATTTCTGACAGCACTGCCATAACAGCTGTATGGTCCTTGCTATGTGGTAAATGGGGCATATTTTTGATGTATCATTCACACAAATATGAGTTAATAATTCAGGAAGGATCTACACCAATTCTAAATGAAAGTGGACCCTAAGAATATTTGCTAATCATAAGTACTACTTACATTTTAAAATATGCTTTCTTTTTTACGACTTATTACAAGTAGCATAAGCTGCACTAACTGATAGGCAAATATATTTCTTAAAAAAATACTACTGTCTTGTTGCTTTAAAAAATATCCACATTCAAGAAATATTTCTCCTTACTCCTTTAAATATCCTATATAAACATGTATATTGTCAGTACTTTAATCTAATATGTGGATGATATTTAATGGAACACATATTATACAGAAAATAGTAAATTATTTATTTGTACCATATTTCAATAGAGAGAAAAATACCCATTTAGAATAAATCTTTATCAAAAATACCGCCATAGACATAGTTAAATGCATATCACAATATACACCTGCCTTATACAAATTTCTAAAACGAAATGTGCCTAATAGATTAATTCTTTAGGCGAGTAACCCACTTTATATGTCATACATATATATGTTTCTGAATTTTACAAATATAATTTATACGGTCAGACTGTAAGAATAAAAGGTACAGTATAAGGTTAGCATAAACCAACACAACCCAAGTCGAGAACATCTGCATACAAAATTCTCCGAACATACTATAAGTTGTTTGTCACAAAACAAATAATGAATATCATACAACTTACACTTTATACAAACATAAAGTAATATTACACTGATTTAAGGTGTCAGCTTATACAATGGATGGATCAATACATAAATACCTATTGCAGAAGAAATTAGTCCAAAAATACCTGTAGTACCTGGATGAAATTTGGTAAAGCCTAACGCAGTCAATGGAATAAATAGATCTAATCCATTTTTAATTGCGTCCATTAACACATCTTTATGATCTTTCAAACACAGCAACATGTCATACTGCTTTTTAGAAGTATATTTGGATGAGGCATGCATTCTCTTTGATAAAGTATTCCTACCACGCTGCCCCAAAATTTTCATGATCTCATAGAAATCCCGTACAAGATTCATGACAATAGTCATTAGCCAATATTTATTGGCTACTTTGTTCCATTTTTCTATGTCAACGCGAAAAATACCTACACGCCCCAACCAGATAATATGATCTGCCAAAAGGAACAATGCATTTGCAATTTTTGATAGTGTCAATGTAATTCTTATTGTTACATCAGGATGTCTGACAAGTTTCAGGGCAGAGTATAAGCTGTCCAAGAATCTTCCAAGACGTAACACTAAAATAAAACATAATTATTGTTGCTGTAAAATACCTGCAATTACAGTAGCTTGAAGTTATGACATTGTACATTTTCTGAATGAGCTGAAGGTATACTCTAAACTTCGTAAAATATCCGCCGACTGTCTTGTGCTGCGCAAATTTTGTGCATAATACCAATAAGCACGACTGCCGTACTGAAGAAAACTGCGAAAGGAAAAACATTCAATGAATGAAAAATTTAGCAGAGTTATACAATTAATAAACACTTACAATGACATGCAAATCCTTATCAGAGTACGAAAACGTAAATAGAAAACTATGATTTTATACTCACCGGACGATTTTATCTCTTCCGACAGTTTGCTCGTTTAATTTGATTATAATATCCATTTTCTCCACGAGGACAACAATAAAAATAACAATTCGTGTAACGCATATAACACCGAAACTCGTACATTAAATCAACGTAGAAAAATAATCAGAAATTCGGTCAGGCCAAGTATGATAACTTGGGAGCTGTATGGCTTGGACGCGTCATTTTCTTAATTGGCATATCAGTCTCATATCTATGGCAAACTTTGGTTGTCATTCAATTCGTATTAAAACGGAATCGGAATTATTGTCCAATTAGAATGGCATCGTATGATGTGACGCTGCACTAAATATACCTGCTGATGTTTTTGTGCAAGACAATAGGATCGCGAAACCAGAAATAAAAGACGACACAGTTCTTTTTAAGTTTATCGACCGAATAATATAGTTACAATATTCAGTCACCAGTAGCGCCCCAGTCTGTTAGACAATTTTCGGGTAAAGGTACGATAACTTGCCTTCCGCACGGATTTGCATGAAACTTCGTGTAATGGTAGATTTTTGCATAAAAATAAGATCTGTAAAAGCAAAAGTTGCCGCTCGCGTCTAATTAAAAAGTTATTAAACGTTAAAGTTTATTATAAAACCTGCCTTACCGGCAGCGCGAACGCTATCTGCGCATGCGCACGGCGGAGTTTTCAGGTAATTCGCGTGTATTTGAAATGAAATAATATTGAATTGGCGAAGGCTAGGTGTGGGCAAGGCTTCCCTTTCATAATATTTAAGGGGTTTCAATCAAAAAATGGTTTGAGAGTTGGTTTAGGTCTAGATTTTTTTCAGCCAAATCTCAATTTTCATTTTATTTCTATGGCTAGGTGTGGGCAAGGCTTCCCTTCCATAATGTTTTTGCGGGCTGGGTGTAGGCTAGGCTCTCCGTTCATAATGTTTAAGAGTTTTCAATCAAACAATGGTTTGAGAGTAGGTTCGGGTTATATTTTAATAGCAAAAATGCAGCAACATCATTTCTATCGACAAAAGCACTACAAAAGGGAAGCCTAGCCCACACCTAGTCATAGAAATAAAACGAAAAGTGAGATTTGGCTGAAAGAAATCTAGACCTAAACCAACTCTCAAACCATTTTTTGATTGAAAACCCTTAAACATTATGAAAGGGAAGCCTTGCCCACACCTAGCCATAGAAATAAAACGAAAAGTGAGATTTGGCTGAAAGAAATCTAGACCTAAACCAACTCTCAAACCCCTGTTTGATTGAAAACCCTTAAATATTATGAAAGGGAAGCCTAGCCTACACCTAGCCTTCGCCAAAACAATATTGCAAACTTCACCGTGCGCATGCGCAGATAGCGTTCGCTCTGCCGGTAAGGCAGGTTTTATAATAAACTTTAACGTTTAATAACTTTTTAATTAGACGCGAGCGGCAACTTTTGCTTTTACAGATCTTATTTTTATGCAAAAATTGATGTTCCTGCAAAGTTTTATGCAAATCCGTGCGGAAGGCAAGTTATCGTACCTTTACCCAATTTTCGCGCCGTTGTCGAACCACCATCGAGGTGGACCTATCGGACGAGACGTTGTAACCGTCGCTCTGAAATACCGACACATCTAAAACTACAATAGTTTGGTCACATTCGCAAACGGAAAATGTAATTGAACTGCTGGCAATTTTTGTAATGTATGAATTTTTAATTGGGATGTATTACCGAATACTATTGAAATAAAAAACAAACAGAGTTTCGCAGAGTATGTATTATCGCTTTGATCCTGAATTTCGAAGAAATATTTTATCAATATTTCCATAAACTGTTTGGCGAAGTATCTGCGGTACATCCTTGGTATCAAAGAAAATTGTTCTCGTATGTTACAAAAAGCAATTCAACCTTGATTACTCTTATAAGGACACAAAGACTTTCTGCAATAATCTGCCCTTCGACAGCCTTGAATGGCGGATACGGAACCGAATTCCAACCTGAAGTTGCATCACGGGTTGCATTCAAAGGTGTCGCTTCAATAAATTGCTACGTTATACTCGTGTCGTGTCAAGTGGAACGTTATAACCTATTTCATTGTTGACAATATTTAGTCAACAAAATGGTATTGTCTGAAAATATTGGTTGACTTATTGATTACGGTAAGATGATAACGATTGTGTCATCAGTGTTCATTGTAGGATAAAAGCATATTTGGGCTTGGATTTTTCGTGACTAATTTGCTAATACGTTCCCCCACAGGTGACAGCTAACCAAGACGTCAGTTGCAATTGTATAACGTATCGTGAAACTCGTCCCGTGTTCTGTCATGCATTCTGTCACATTTTTGTAATGGAACGTGTGTTGTAAAGCAATTTGATTGGAAATGACGATTTCGTTCGGTTATGTATTGTGGGCCATAAAAACACTCGCCTTTTAAGCATATTACAGTCCTTTGATTTTGTACCAAATAAGAAAATAAAAATGTTAAATCGCGTCAAGTCAGCATTTATGAATGCTGTAGGTGCAACTGAACTTGCCCTACAGTACCCCAATGATTCTGATAATGATATGGTAGCAGACTACATTAGTTCAAACTATGCTATGGAAATAGAAAATAAACCTTATAGCAGACCCAGTTTCCTTGGTTTAACAGCAGAAGAGACGCAGGTATCGTCTTGTTACTTGGAATATTTCTTTGTAACAAAACTGTATTGCTTGAGAATAACATATACATAATATAATGATCATGTTGTACCGTTGTACAAAAAAACATTAAATTTTTAATTGTAGGTCAGTGCGGATCATAGGGTAAGGCCAATTATAGTACCAAGAGATCTAAGTCGGTTACCATGGTGTGCTGGTTATGCAGAATGTATAAATGCTGGCAAAAGTACGTGGAATGAAGATCAAGCATCTGCCACTCGAGGAGATCTTAAACTGTCAGATCTCAATGTTACACTGCCTTATGTTATGTTTTCCATGTTTGATGGACATGCAGGGTTTCGAGTTGCACTTACAGCAAGGTTGCATTTACACAGAATAATTCTTGTAAGCCTATATTACTATATTCAGTCAGGTAACAGCGGTCTGGTATCTGATGAGTGTGTTCCTTAGGAAAGGTTAATGGCAATACCTGGCAATGCATTGATAAACGAAGATGAGGATGAATATATAAAGGGAAGAGACCTAATTGTTGGTGCTATTGAATTGGCTTATAGGCAAATGGATGAAATGGTAGAAGCTTTAGCTATGAATGGTGGTGGTGGTTGTACAGCTATTACAATTTTGTTCCTCAATGGCAGGCTATATGCTGCGGGTGCTGGGGACTCCAGGTTCATATACTTCACAATAAATTTTATGCTGTGCAAGGAAAATGAGAAAGTATGTTAACATATGACATTTGAAATACAGAACTGTTCTGGTACTTGGAGATTCTCAGAGGGCGCTTACAAGAGATCATACCCCAGATTCAGAATCAAACCGTGTAAGAGCCTTGGGATTTTTAAGAAGTCATGAATTATTAAAACGTTTTTTTACTCCGCTGGAATTCCGAAAACGGCCGATGGAGAAAGAATTAGGTTCATTGGTTTTATACAGAGAACCATATATGACCGGTTGGGCGTATAAGACTCTATCACATGTTGATCTGAAGTTACCTCTGATATCTGGACATGGTAAAAGGGTATGTGAGCCGATGTATTAGATAATATCAGTGTTGCAACTGATTTAATTATAATCAAATTATGCCTTTATTATATTAGAGCAGAGTAATGGGAACTATTGGAGTTACCAGAGGCTTCGGAGATCACGGTCTCAAAGCCGGCAATACAGGTGTTAATATTAAGCCATTTTTGTCATCGCAGCCGGAGATACAATCATTAGATTTAGAAGACTGCAATCTTACCGAAAGGGATTGCATTATTGTTGCTACGGATGGCCTGTGGGATGTCGTGTCAGACAAAACAGCGGCGAATATTCTTCGTAAAACGCTTGCTCCTGATGTACCTTCTTTAGAATACAGGTAACGTTTCTTACTGCAATGCCGCCAAATTCGAATTTAAATTTTCGCAACTTATGACCGGACTAAGTTAATTGTTTTCCGAACACAGATTAACAATGGGCGCCCAAGAATTAGTTCAAGCAGCTAGAGGTCGATTGGTTGGTAGGGTTTGGGTTGGAAAGCCTGAAACACCGAATGAAATCGAAGAACAGTTCTTACCTATGGCGTCTGTTGACGATATTAGTGTGTTAGTAGTTCCCTTATATCCATACCTTTGTGAACACAGACAATGGTTAAAAACGACGCAACAAGAAAGAAGGTACTCAACTTCTACTGCAGATTCTGTACACATATCAACAAATGATTCCGTATAATAATTCGGTAAGCCTGCGTTACAAATATCTACGTTCAAATAGGAACGAAATTCATTCAAATGCATACAATTAAAGTAATAACAACATATATTCTGATACGTTAGCATACCGACGAATTATAACCAAGAAGTTATTCCTCTTTTTCTTTTTTTTTTTGTAATTACATATCCCTGTATGAATAGAAGTACGAAGTACTCGATCCTTGAGTGTACGATGTATTATTTCGTTGTTTGATAATTTAATACAAACTGCCACATTCTCTTAAGAAATTTTAAATAGAAAATTCTGTAGGTCTAAACGTCTTTTAATGAAACATTCCAATCTTATACAGTTAAACATAACCTACTTTAATATCAAGTATCATTAAACATTTATATTACCAGTGTGTACCAAGTCTCATAAGCTACCCAGAGGTAAACTTTATATCTGAGATGCTTGAAATTGAATTCTCAATCTTAATAGTATAATTACGGAATGTTTAATTGCGTCTGAAATCGATTGTGTGATACAACTGCACTATTTGTGAGTATCATTTGCAGACACCATGAACATTGCGTTCTGCTAATTTTTACATTGAAAGATCGGCATTGTGTATGTACAAACTGTGACCTATGAAGCAATTTAGCTGGACTGTTAGTCTAAACTGTACATAATAGAGAGAATATACTCCTTTATTTTTAGCAATAAATAATAATCGTATGTTTTGTCGAAATCATCTTATTAGCGCATTCAACTGTAATTATTATCCCGAATAAATATTATGATACGCAAAATAAGTCCTCTGTAACAACAGTATTATAATTTTATAAAGTATTCAGGCTACTGCAATAAATATGATGGAATGCGTTTATGTATTGACGTGAATATAGTACATTCCCCGCTTCTTCGGCCTCATTTCTTCTGTGACTTCAAACTCTAAAATTGTTCGCCTCGCTTGCGTCCGATTCCGAAAGATTTAGTTTAGATCCTACACTACTGCTATGCTTAAGTTTGTTACCACCGCCCTCTTGTATATTCGTATGTGTTTGACGACGTTGTGTTAGAGGAGATAAACTTTCCGCTCGTCGCTTTGCCTTATGCGATAAGCTGGAGCTGTTAATATTTCGAATAAATCAATGGTGCAAACACGTGCCTAATTTAATCGGATAATTCGTAGAAATCCATCCAGAACATTAATCCTTCAATCACATATTCGTTTGTCACCGAACGTTTACTTTATGCCAGAAGACAAATTAGCATTTCGCACATGCCATCAGTCATATACGCATTAAATCTACCGATAATTACCAGCTGTCGTTTCTCGGAATTTCAGCGCGATGTTTTAATCGGTCAAGACATTCTTCATTACAGTTCCTTTTATTGTTTTCCGCACAGGTATTCGCCTCATTAAGCTTTACATATTTATCCCAGTCCTCATAAATGAGCTTCTGCGATTAAAAAGAATCTATGGATTATTGTTTCCATTTTGTCGTAGAAATGACAAGAGTATGCAATATGAAAAAACCTGTGCTAATAAAAGATCTCGTATTTCTTCCGATGATTTCGTTTCAGGGTCTTTCGTTTGCCTCGAGATAGGCGAGAAATCTAATTCTGGCAGTTCCTCTTCAATATGCTCAGATATGTAAGAAGAGTTTTTTCGAGAATTTGACTATGGAAATGTAAATACACCTGTCGTTTAGTAATCGTTGGTACGAGACAAAAAGTAGCGCGATATCTGCTAACCGTGTTTGTCGTAGCAGTCGGTGATTTTTCGAAATTTTCACATTCGTTTAAATCTGCAAACGTCTCAGATATACGGGAAATGATTTCGTCCGCGTCACTTACTGTACTATTATCCTTAGTCGGTATTGAATTTTCGAATATGTAGTTTCCTTTCGGAGTGGCTAAGTTTTCCGCGGTATTAGCAGAATTAGTTTCGCTTTTAGATTCTCGAGTATTCTGGTAGGAAGAGGAATTGTCATCCGTTAAAACATTATTTTTCTGTTATGAAGTTTACTTTCGAATTTGAATAACTTGGGAAGAATATAAAAATAACTTTGATAGCCCGTTTATGAGAAAAATTGTCAATACGCCAATTACTTCTTCATTACTATGAATGTTCTTTCTTTCTTCATCAGCAATTAATATTTTTACGACCTTATCAAATTCGGCAAATTCGGGAATGATTCCCTCGGGCGGGATACAACTATCCGAAGGTTCCAGAAATTTTGCAACTGCATTTAAAGTTGGTATTGCTAGAGGTAAAATAAATTATAATAAACTATGCAATATAGAAATTTACTGTTCGTAACAGAGATCTATGAACGTTACCTTGGTCTCCTTTGTACATACTGGAATTACATGCTCGTATTATCGTTATCAAGAAAATGAGTTTGATTAATTGTCAAATTAGCTGCGTAATTGCTCTATGCGGTAATGCGCATTACTATAATTATACTCACGCGATACTAAAACGTAGAATAGCCGCACCTGATAAGAAAAAAGTAATATGGGATATTGGCTCCCACAAGCAATACATTCTATCGATCCACACTGAAAGGCATTCAGACCAAGTTGAATTCTTCTTGCAGTACAAAAACGAGTTCCAGTCCTCATGAAGCAATTTGTTGAAAAATTGCCAGTCTGTCGTTGCGTACATTCTCTACGCGGTAAATAATAGAAGTCTGAACATAGCATATATTGTTATTTGTTATCTCGTTTATAGTCCGATCTCAGCTTGTCATCTATGAAGTCGAGTATACCGTGATATTTAAATGACCACAAAGAAATATACATCGTGTTCCAATTACGGCGTCTTGAGTGAAATCGATTGAGCGAATAGTAAATGACAAACATTCCAAGACTATCCTACTGACAATGAGATGGCGACACATGTACCAAACTGAGAACTTACCAGCGACGTAACGATTCACGTACAAGCGATAAAGGCTCGACGCATAGAAATACAAACGTAATATCGACGACAAGAGTTATTGAGTTCATTCATAAACGAAATTTTATGTTAATAAAAGGTTATTACGGTGCTTCCAATAACACGGCACAGCCAATTACGCCGCGATACGAATAAATTCGTAATTGTAATATAAAATACATGCGAATTCCTTTGCGAGTTGCCGGGGCTGGGGGTGGGACCTTTTCCATACGATCAAGCCCGGAATGATTTCATTAGCATGTATGCCCAATACGGGCGCCGGAACGATTCATACCGGCGGTTATATTGTTGGCGATGAAACCGTCCTGTCGTCGTAGTCGATTGCTACCAAAATACATTTGTTGACGATATTACTCGCGACAGAATGTTCGGGAGAATCGCGATCGTATTCATAGCCATCTATGATTCGCAATAATGTCGGCTGCGCAACGTTCGGATGATGATAAATCGATTTCCAGGGAAGTTTAGCGAGACCTCGGATCATACGCTTACCGCGAGCCTCCCGATTGTGAGATCCTCCACAATAGACAAATGCGGGTGGCTTTCGGAGTGTCCAAGTTTCAGCGAAACTTTCGAGAGCGCCCGAAGGCTTCGGCGAACTTCTTAAATGGTCGAACTAGAGCGATTGATTCGCGACATCGGCCGCGGGCGGACAAAAAGGAAATGATCGGCAGTATGACTGTCAATGGACGATACTCGTCCCTTGCCAGACTCCCGTCGACCATAGTGAGTCGCCACTTCGAAATTTCTTCGCCACGGTTCAACTTTGAAAAACGTCCACGCCGTCCTGAACGATTGCCGCCGACGAATGTGCGGGCGTAACGACAGTTTGCGACACAGTTTCCCGCCAGTTGGTAATTCCCGGTTGTACGCTGAACGCACTTTGACGATTGGCCCCGTTCATTTTCCACCTACTTCCCAACTTCACGCACAGAATGCGGGCATTTATACACTTACGAGGATTGAGAGTGCATTTCCGCGTTATTCGCGACGGGACGCATTGCCAAACAGTTAACTCTCATAAATTCAATTACCGCGGCGTAACCCGGGGAATGGAAGGTCCGACGGTCTCCTTTCATCGAGCGGAATCGTAAATTAGCCCCGGGGAGTCGGGGAGGCTACCGGTGTTTCCTCGAGAATTACCTGGGCTTATCTACGACTTCTATAACGATTAATTATCGGCAACACTTTATCAGGCGGGGAGCATTCGGGTCGCTTTGTTTCAGCGAAACGAAATTGATACCGTTCGACTGAAAAACGTTGCCGTCCCATCTTCGCCCGCCCCGGCCGGCGATAGTGAAAGAAGCGAATTTTAATGCCCCGCGACGAGCTGCGAGCGACGGGATATGGGGGCAAAAAATAGAGTGTCGGAGATCACTCTATAAAAGTGCTCCTTCTCACGTTGGCTGCAAGCGCGTACGTTATGAAAAATAAAATGCATCTGGCAGCTTGCCGTTGACCGATCGTTGTTCAGTTTTAAAAAGTCCTGCGAACCATTTTATCGCGACCTCATCTCCCTCTCCACCATCCTCCACCCCTCTCTCCCACCCTTTCAAAGCGCCACTGAAATATCCGACGCTCTCTAAAACGGAGTCCCGCGCCTTCGTTCATCGTCGCGTAGGCGTACGCCTGATATGGCTGGAAACCATTTATCGGGGAACGCGCACGTACACCTGTGCCTTACGATAATATTCGATACACGGCGGAAATCTGAAAACGTATTGCCAGGCACGTTTCGCGAGATTGCGGAAGAAGGCAGGCAGCGACAAATGAATATTCTCGAAAATATGCCTACGCCTCCGTGCGATCCTTATCAATTCGCATATGCAAGGACTGAACTTTTGCGAGAGCGTTACAGCCTCGAGAGTACAGTGTACATGGATCAATTTCAGAGTATTAAATAAGTTGAATTAATGTAGTTATAAGTAAGTCGTGGAGTAAGGATATCGTCTTCGTGATGGCAATTTATGACGTACGATCAGTCACGGTCACCACTGTGATAAGTTGAAGAGTAACAGGGGATGTAATGCTTCTCCCGGTAAGAATAGCGAAAGAAACGGAACCGAAGAAGACGGAAAGGGGTTGAGAAGGGAGTGCCTGAGCGAGTGAGAGGAACGGAGTGAGAGAGGTGAAGGTTACACCATATCAAAATGGCCACAACTTAGGGGTCCGGCACTACCTCGATACATCATCGTTAGAGAACTTTGGACGGCTTCCTGGTTCCAGCATTGATGGCTTTTGCCGATACGACATGATGTATCTCCTTCTCCTCGCTGCAATTTGAGCGCAAGCGCTGAATATGATTTGAAAGTGAAAACGAAGTTGAACGGCGACCGTTACTTCTGGCGAGGTCTAAGCCATTCAATTGATCAAAATAAATTATGTTTCCCCACATTCCCCCATAAATTAGCTACACATAGGGTGTCGGACGGTTAAAGGCGTACGTAACAATTTCTTACCGCACATTGTCATACCTTTCCCTTTAACGGTGCCTTACCTACTACGCTCCATCCTCGCCGTATCGGACATTTATCATTCCAGGTGCTTACTCCCGACGTCAAGGTTACGCTCCCACCGGTATCCGAGTAGAGAGCCGAAAGTCCTTAACTATGGCGAAAAGCTTAATGAGAAGATCTGACACCAGTTTGTCTCGCGTCTTCCTCCAGGTGTACATCGTGACTTCTCCTTGTTAGCCTCTCTCGCCCGACTCGTGCCCGTTGTCAACCCTGTTAGCTTCCTTGAACCTAATGTACCTCGGCTGGAAACTAACGCCTGGTTGCCGAACGTGATGCAACGGATAATGCGACAAGTTTGCTGCTGAGGGATTATGTGACCGGAGCTCAGTTTCAGCTTCATCCTCCTGCCTTCGGTATATCCACATTTTAGGAAAGTGCGAGGCATATCATCGTCATCCCCCTCCCCACCCCTCCCCTGCCACCTCTACCCGCCCCTGTAACGGCACTGTATCATCGTTTTCTGGGTGAGTAAGCCACAAAACTATTATTATTGCACGCCGTAAACTCCGTATAATTACTCGTACCGGACACGACGACACTCACGATCGTATTCCGCGTCGGCAAACAAAGAGTTTGCCCGACGAGACGGAAGATAATGGTCCGTCGTGAAGCTGCCGGCCCGACGATATGTGAAACGGCTATTTAAATTTTACACTCGCGTCCAAGACGCATAAAGATCGAGTCGTCCCATCGATAATGGCTTCGCCTCGCAGGTTTATCGATCCTAAACGTTAGCGGTGGGATTAAAGTGCGATGTGATCCTATCTAACGGCATCTGGAGACATAAAAACTAGGGATTGAACTCTATTGATCAGCGCGTGGGAGGCACGGTAAAGAGAGGGACGGAGGCCTCTCGGTTGCGGAAGCGAGAGGGAGAAAACTTCCTTCCTTCCTTCCTTCCTGCCTCGCATGGTCCGCGAAATTTTTTCCTACCATTAACCATTTTTTACCCACCCCACCCACCCGAGAGATAATGGCCCTGTACAACGTCTGCAGATTATAAAGTGAATCGTAGGACGAGAGTACGCTGGAAAAATTCGTATCCGACGTCGACGATTACACACTGATCGACTCGGACGGACACGCACACGCGCGCGCGCCAGCTGGCTGGATGACTATCGAAACGCGTGTGCGGGGGAGGTCGGGCTAAATGAAGCTTTTTCCTTGTTTGTCGTTACCTTTATGCGGCGTCACGGGATAGCTTCATCTAGACTCTTTGAAAACTCGCCCCACTCCGACGCGTAGAGAACGAAGTCTCATTTGCGGCATGGAGAGATACGGAATCGAACGAGGCCGCAAAGCGTAGAGACAAATAACGATTTTTCGCCTTTCTCCTTCCCCTCTCGCCTTACTCTGTAATCCCAATTATCTTCGGTTCCGGCAATGAGCGAACGTCATGAAATCAACTAAAGCAAGATATAATTGAAATTCCTGAGTGGGATAATGAAAATTATTGGACATATTCAAACGTTGCGAGCAATTTCTCGAATGCGCTCGGCGGCCTCCCTTGTTCGGAAATTGTTTTTGCTAGACAAAGCGTCGACGGCAGTGGGCGGTGCTCGCTCGCGCGCGGGCTTTTATCAGGCACGAAGGGGGCGGTGGAGGGGCGGAGGGGGGGGGGGGGGCGGGAGGCAATGCCGACTGGATAGAGAAATTCGAGCGTTTTAGCCGGGGGTCCGCGCGCGTCCTTTCTGCCGGGTTAATGCGCTTTCCGCAGGATGCCGGACGTGCAAGCAGGCTCGACGTGTGCGTGTGCCTTCAGAGGCTCGCCGTCGGTTTGCGCCGACGACAGGAACGGTTATCCAATATCAAATTAGCGTACGTCAGGCCAAGTTCCTCCGCGGCCTAGCCCCGGCCTCTGTACGCCAATAACTCCATTTCGCGCTGACATAACTTGTAATGGTATAATCTGTCGGGATTGCCGTCGAGCTAGTTCCTCGGGACGGGCTTGGCGCCCGGGAATGCGAGTTCTTTGTGGTCGGGCTAAAATGAAAAATGTTACTCGCACTGTCTACTTCTTCACTCTGCCCACGGCGTTCTGGCTGCCCGACGCACACAAATCGGCTAATCGCCGCTTCTCAGATGATCCGAATCCAATTTTTCGCCGCACTCGTTACTTCATTGATCAGTTACATCTTCTTGTCTACATATCTTCGTTGCCCCGATGAAAGTCGAGGGAGTGGTGAGCTATATGCTGAAGGTGGAGTAGATTGCGTAATTTTTCTCGACGACTTAAGGGACGACAGTTGTCGAGGATCGCGACGATGGCCCTTCACGGGACGATAACGTTCTCAAACAGAATATGCAGGTAATTACGATCGTTGGCGATGGTCTCGGCGGACCGATCGATTGTCATCCTACCGTTTCTCAGGTATTTCAAAGCCCGGCGTGCGTTTTAACGTGACTTAAGACTGCCGGCTTGCCACGCATGGTCGATCAGCCGCGGTGCTCAGACACCGAGTGACAAATGGTTAGGCGTTACCTAAGCTAGTTTCGGATCCTTCGGCAAACACAGACGGACAAACGTTCCCTAATTGTACTGGGAATTGTTTACGGTGCCTCGCAGTTCCTTCCCATCTTCCTGCTCCTCTCACCTTTCTCTCTCTCTTTCCCTCTCTCACCCTCTTACTGTCTCCCTCTCTACCTCTCTATTCGTGGCCGTTCGGCAGCGTTTGTCTCGCTGCTTTCTTACTCGACCCCTGCCATTTCTTCCGGAAGACTGAACGACCCTGACGACAACTCGGCGTGGGCCCACAGTGGGTGGCTCTTAATTAATCCTTCGCCATCACGCTTTTACGCTATAAATATGTTATTTGGCTAGCGCATCAAGTGTCGTTCATGCACGCTTTCCTATTAATGGGCAAACACGAACACTTCCATCGACATTGCGGCTGAAATTTTTATGTCGAATTTTAGCGCTTACATATCGCCGCTTTTTTTTTTTATCGCGATCGGTGTCTATCAAAGCGAGGGTCATTAATTTCGCGTGTCGCGACAGTGTTGCGCGCGCAATTATCACCTTCGGGAAGTCGGTACTGTACGGTGCCGTGCCGGACAGGCATTTTGGAACCGCGGGACATCCGGTTCCTGTGGCAGATCGCGGAACGTAATGTCTCCCTCATCGGTCGTACGAACGGTATCGTTGTCAGGACGGTACATCGATATATTGCGGTTTTTACTACGGGCTGCCGTGCGGTCGCGGCGCTTTAACGATGCATAAAAGTGGAGGTGCGTAAAAAAAGCGACGCCGGTCGTTCGCGATGCCAGAACGAAGCTGATTCGAGCACTGCGTCTGCCTTGACTTTCTCCGCCCGATCAACGAAGCGAACGAAGTGTCCTTTACCTGACGCCCTTTCCGCTCGAACTTCTTCCATCCTGCGCGGCGCGCACGATACGATGCGAATTATTACGCCGTCGCCAATCTACAAGGATTACCGGCCCTGAGAAAGGGCCATTGGGATGTCGTTCGGCGACTTTACGGCCGCCGTTCAACCCATTCTCCTGAAAGCGCAGCTTCCGGTGCCCGGCGAGCTTTCCGCGGATTAGTTCGGAGTTTGTGGTGGTAGCCCGTGCCTGGCGGGTGAAAAACTATCGAGCGGTTCGATTTTCGCAGGGCTCAGCGAAGGTTCACCTAAAAGCCAGAAATTCAGCTCGGGAATTAGTAATTTACTTAGTACTGATTGAAGTTGATTTTGAAAGCGGCCGCGCGCCCGTATAGAACGTGTGCGAAAGCTGCAGACGCTGGAATATGATACATTTCGAGTCGAACGCGGCAGCGTAAATCAGAGCGAATATGAGAGCCGCGCTGTGTCGCGTTTAATATCGAGGAGCGCGAACATATGGAAGATCGACTTCGTAATCGACCGAGGCGTTTGTTTAATTTTAACGCGTCCGGCAAATACAAACTGCGTACGCGCGTTAACTCGCATTCTCGTTTACCGTTCGCCGTCCCATATGGTTCCGCTCTGCTGATCGGAATTTCATAAAGCAAAACACGAAGCTCGCCGCGGACGCTAGATTTTTATTCATAAAGTGTTGCCAAGTCCTGTCCGATAGTTCCGACACAGATTCGCGATAGTGGTTTCCATGCAAAGCGATGATGATCAGAAAAGTCGATACAGTCGAATGTGGAGAGCCATTCCGGCGAACTTTTAAATGTAACACGCCGGTGATATGATAACGCACACACGGACCCATTCGGATACATCCGCTAAGCTCGATTTATCGAATTACCGTGAATCGATAATCCCGACAGTATCATCCGTTCATCGGTCTATTGTCATTAGGGACAATCTATAGAAATTAATCAGTTTTTCTCCGGCTTATCAGCGCTCGTAATGTTTTTCTGAACGACGCCGACGATCAACAGGCTATCTCGTCGTACGATGAAGTTTAAATATATCAGTGAATGGCCGGATGTGGCAACTCCTACGTGAGCGGTATGCATGCGATAAGAGTAACGATCGCGGAATCGAATTTTCGGCGCGACAGATTTAATGTGACCGCCAAATGCATCCCTCCGCCTCGCCCAGCCCAGTGTGATATATGTTAATTTGCGAAAAGGCGCGCGCTGGCTTTGAGTAATGGAGAAAACTAGTAGCTGTCACTCTGACTCTTACAGGGACGGTCAGTGAGCTACGGGGCTGCAATGGAACTTTTCTGTTCGCCTAATTGTCCTAACGGGTGACCTCGACGTTCATCGTTTCTTTACCCCCGACTCATCGTCCCTCCCTGTTCCACTCTTCCTATCCTCCAACCCCCTTCCACCCTCTATCTCCCTCCCTCCCTCTCTCTCTATCCCTCTTTCCTTCCGTCGACTATTTCCCCTGCTACTTAGTCTACGTTACGGGCGAGTAATTTTTATTGAATAAAATATGAGTAGCCTCGACGTCGGCCAGTCGCTTCTTGCCGACGACGCCGAGGATAAGCGCTAATTACTTTCCCAATTAAAATTGAAACAGGTCAGTCACACTTTCGGCAACTGAATTATTGAGTCTGGCACGAATTATTAATCGCGAACGCTGGATACCTATCAGCCCCCGGATGAAATTTGTCGCGATCCGCGAACGTCTCTGCCTTAATACTGAAACCGGAGCCGGACCGTGAGTAAGAGTAGCTCCTTCCTCTCGGCGTTCGGCCGAAGCTCGCCAGCTCGGGTGGCTCATTAAGACCGGTGAAATCGACTTGTAGCCGTGGATTTCCGAAGTGTACACCTATCCGGATAATTAATGGCGAGCCGGGGCAGTGATATGCGGACCCTGCGGGCGCATCTTCTTGTGTCCGCCGTGATCGCGACAGGTGCCAGGAATCGAACAGCACCGGCAGTCAAGGATTGCCCATTGAATGAATAATGCGAGCCAGCCGGCGACGCACCGACCGGGGAGGCTGGAGGAAGGCTGGGATGGGTGGGATGGGTAGGATGTAAGTAAGTGGCAGATCCGAGGAGTGCCGGAGCGAAGGAGGGAACGAAGGAACGAGCGAAGGTACGGAGGGCCCGCGATATATATTATGCACGTATACGTGCATTTGCGTAAAGTGCAACGGATGTCGCAGGATAACGGTAAACGCGAAGCCGAGCGACTCGAGCGTCCTGGATGCGCGTCGCTTCGAGGAACGTAGGAAGGATCGACGCAGGAAGAATGAACGCAGAAAGGATCGACGCAGGAAGAATTGCGCTTCCGATAGGCTTTCTTCAGCGCGGTCCACGCTGTCAGTCCCGCTGCTTACGATGAGTACATGCAATGTTCGGCGGACGTCGTGGTCCGCGTACGCGCCAGAGTGAAAGATATTGCTCGTCCGTGGCTGGCCCGGAATACACGCTGAGGGACCGACGTCGTGTATCATGAGCGCATGAAATCCTTGCCAGGTATAAACTCCCGGGCGCCGAAGTACGAAAACGGAGCCGAGGAGAAGGTTGCATTCATTGCCCGTCCAGGCTGTTTCATAGCATCAGCGGCCCCATTCACGACGTCGGGACGTGCTTTGCAGCAAATTAACGATACGCGACGGTGTGCGTGCGCGTCCGTGGACGCTTCCGTCGTAGTCCTCTACCTACCAGGGGGGGTGGCTGACGTGACGCAGGCGTGTGCGTCGATGTGCGTACCGAATGATACGTACGCGATCGCATAGGCATGACGCGCTCGCGCCGACCGGCTAATTGAAAGCCACGCAGGGCGAACTTTGGCTTTCGAAATCCGCAGGATCTCCTACGGGAATATGTTTAACTGAAAATGTTGCCGGGGATTACGCTGACGCGCTGATTTTAGCCGTGTCGGCGAAATTGTAAGGGAACTTGGTAAATAGGTTAATTGTCTCGATGCGCTTAAGTCGAACAAGATAAGCGTGGGGGTGCAGAAGATCGTAACAAGATTCTTCTGCGTCGGCGCTATAAATATGTAGGGCGCGGTGTGTCATATCGCGGTGGTATACGGTCGTTACGCGGATTTTATGTTTATTAAAATAAGGCGAGAAGGAAAGAATTATGAAAAATGCGTAGATTTTTTCGGCCGCTTTTTTACGGAGCGGTTGCCATGGCCGGCGAGTTCGTCGCTGAATCTTTCGGAAGGCTATTTGCATATAGCGATGGGACGGGAGAGCTCGTGTTTGATCCATGTAATCGGTAGTAACGGAAGCTCCTTCTCACTGGAATTTCACGGCTGTTACGGTCGACATTCTGCCGAAGTGTATTCAGCAATTGACTTAATGATCCGAGTGAATCTACTCCCGATGCAGACCTAAGTGCATACACGGGGTAACATATTGGATGCTCACACGGTTAACAAGCATCTGAGCAAACAGCCTACAACGGCCTTGACAAAGCAGCTGCAGCCCTTGCACTCAGGAACGCTCGTAATTTCGGATACTATGCGGGGAGCATTAAAGCTCATCGTTACTCCACGGAAAATATATCTCCGCGGGAAAGTGAAATATAGGGAAATAACTGGCGGCGCGACGCATTTACCTCAGCGCTCGCGCACATTGAAAATTGAATGATAATATTTGGCAAGCGGCATATAAAAAATATAATTTAGCCTGAGCCCTCCTAGGTTGAAAAACGCGGGGTATTCGTCGCTGAATTAAAGGCACTTTTGGCCCAAAAAAATTTCGCGCTTAATGAGCCACGTCTATATGTCGTGTACTGGGGGAATGATAAATGCGATGCATGAAGAATGTATAATTCCGTTTCGCAGCAAATCCGCTTAATACATTGAACGAGACTCCTATGGAACATTGATGATTCATTCGTTCTTTGTCCACAAATATCAATCACCTACAAACAAATGATAGGAGTGCGTTTAACGTGAAACTTCATCGAACAAGTGTTTGTCGTGTCATGAGTGTATCATTCATGTTCTACATATATGTCTCATATCTTTGAAGCTATTGTACTTATGAGGTTCCGATCCGATATAGTACTAAGATACTACTATCAAAGATGCTGTTCTTAGATCTGTAGTTCCAGAATAAGAAATATTTAATCCGACGAAAAAGATCAATTTACTCCGAACTTCTTTCGGTTCATCGGAAGTAGCTGCGTTTTTATGTAAATAAGTGTCTCACATAATTGCGCATCAATATTTGCCACGGTCTGTTTAGATTAAAGCGTCGCAGTTTTTTGGGGCCACCACTGATCAAACATGCAGATCAAAGTTGCGAGCGACCGGTATTTACATATTTATCAACGATGGAGACGATTCCGAGAAAATCGTGGTGACAATTTATTATCGATCTTACGTAATGCCGCTCGCGGAAGGACTTACGTTCGCTAACGGTGCACAATTCATTATCACGTTGCGACGATCGTGCGCCTCAGAATCCATCAGGTCATGATAAAAAAATTCATGCATAACATCCGTTCTATATTAGTCCCTCGTACACGTCACCGTGGACGAATGGCAAAGACCACCGCATCCGCCGCAAATTAAACGTTCTATCGCGATCTATTTCCTTTTCCCGGGCAGGGACTTCGAGAACTATTTATTGGAAATCTTTTTTCGAGCTGGTCGGGCCGCCCGCGCGCGCGCGCGCGCGCGCGTATGTGGGTTAAACTATTCGATGTCGGCGCTGCGTCGCGGTAGCTTTCGAGCAACCAATGCCGATAGTTTGCGAACATAGCCTATCGACGGCATATAGAGCCGCGGATCGTGTGCGTGGGATATACGTATACGATGGAACCAGGGTACACACGCGGCGCGGGGCGTAGCATTAGATAGAGTTGGGTTGCTCATGAATTATAGAGGTCACCGTCTATTACGAGATTGAGGCCGAACACCTTACTCAACGGCGGTCCATCGCCAATAATAATTATTATCGTTTCGCATCTGGAAAGATATCGGCACGTAGAGCAGGATACCGGCGAATAATACGCGCCTACGGTGCGGGAAGATCGCGCGAAGGGAATGGCCATCCTCTATGGCTTCCAACGAAAGTGCACGCAGAGGTATCCGACGACACGCATTTCCCATTTAGCATCTTGTTACGTCGCCCCGATAACAAACGTTTCTGCCCATCTCCCCTTATCTGTCGGGGAATCTGCGTGACGTTATCATTGATTCTGCTATGAGTCATGAGGCAAAATAAAGTCTGGTCAGCTGGAGAGAATGAAAGAGAGAGAGAGAGATAGATAGAGAGAGAGAGAGTGAGAGAGAGAGAGAGAGAGAAAAAGAAACGTGGCTAGTATTGCGTGTCAGTGTATTCATCATTTGCCGTCCGCGGAATGCGTCGCTGACACGACAAATTGTCTCTTTTATTCCTTCGCTCGGCTGGAAGTAAGAGTTTGCACACTTACATATGTATAGGACTGGCACGAAAAACATCGGAGTACCCTGATAACACCGAAGGTCTTCCTCCGCGCGCGAGCGCCGATTAAATTATTCCATACATTTGCCACCGCGAGACGGTGAAGTTTCTCCGATCGGAATTTCTTCGTCTATGGGCCTCTGGCCACGAATCAGAAATCCGCGGATGACCTTGCCCGCAATAACAGATCCGTCTTCCGTGCGCACTCGAGTGTCAATAGCGACTTCCGATGCTGCGCGTGTCGCGATTGTTAGTAAATCGATAGAGCCGCGACGCTATCATCGAAAACACTTGATCGGCGGCAGCCACTTTACCCGTTCGAACATCGGAGTTCGGGGAACGCGTCGTTCCAGAAAGTGTACAAACGTTGAATATCGAGATAAGAAAGCGATAAGCGAGCCTGGCCGGGTGTATTTAAGTGGGATGTCATCGATACGGATTCATATTCGAGAGTCACTCGTACAGTGAAGATTTCGAGCAGACCGTTCCATTGCGAAACGAATTACGTTCAACCATGATGGGCAACAAGTTTCTGATTCTGGCCGCTTTCGCGGTGGCCATTGCCGTGGCAGTTGACGTCGCACCAAGAGCTTATGGTAACGCTTACGCTGCGTCCAAGAACAAGTCTCATCATCTGATCGTCGGCGCTAGGATGCCAGGTGATCGTCTGGTCTTCTCCGAGAACATCAACAAGAACTCGAAGTGGCTCCAGGTCGTCTCCGTTGAGAAGACCTTCAACGTGTCCAAGTACATGAGAATCACCCAGGTCCAGGCGATGGACCAGAAGACGAACGGAAACGGTGCCTACGCTAGTCTGAAACATGGTGGTCCCGGCTTCCAGAACGTCACGCTCAAGTTCAAGAGCCAGAGGGGTCACGGCATCAACTTCATCGTCAACCTCTACGCCAGGCCTTGAAGGTTCCCCGCCCCGATTGGACTCCGTCGAGGCTAAGAAAATGACGGCCTCATGACTTCGACGATGACACCCGGTATCGACACACTCCAATTTCATAGGACGCTTTGTTACTCCCTTTCGATGCGCGTCGCCAATCTACGCACTGTGAATCGTTACTTGGCAATATTTGTCATGTTTCGTTTTAAATAGAAATTTATACCGCATAAACTAATGTGTAAAGTGCAATTACTCGTTATTTATACTGATAAATAAATCGTTATTTATATTTGCAAACGTGCGATGCTCGCCTCGATCCCCGATTAAGCCGCGCTTCCGGGCTCGTTAATCCGTTTTATGTAAGAATAATTGTGTAGTCCGTCGGGTCGCCCCGTTGTGCAAGAATTTCGCCGGCAGAGCGAAGACGTCGTTAAAGCTTCGGCGCAAAGTGAGACAGTGCGCAATTATCCGCTGTTACGTCCGGTCCTCGGATTATTTTAATCAACAATCGGCCCGACAATTCTCATTAGAATTAATTACGGTCGTTCGCGCGCAGTACGTCAATGACGGTCGCGCGTGGACGTCCGAGAGGGATAAAAAGGATGGGTAGGGCTCGTATAAATGGGCGGGCGGGGCTGCAGCGGGACAGAAGGAATTCGCGAGAAGTGTCGATAATAATGCAATTAACGCCGAAGCGAAACGACAGGGACCCCGGGGGGAGAAAAACGGAGCCCGAGGAATCCGCTCGCGGAATGCCTTTCTTGTATGCGCTAATCAAGCGCAGCTCGCTCCAGGAGTCTCCCGATAATTCCGCCTTTTTTATTCCCCCGGCCGTGTTCGGTCGGAGTGCAAAATCTTACGGAGCCGAGAAGCGCGAGAATGCGAACGGTGGGCGAGGGAGTTGGGTAGGGGAGGGAAGGGGGCGGAGAGTGGAGAGGGGTGGAGGGAGCGACGACGTCTAGCGGGAAAGGATAAAGACAGACGGGGATCTTCCGTTTCCGAGGCTTACGTACAAAGTACGTTTTGCGCATGCATGCTCGCCGGCGCGGAGGGTAGGGACAACCGACTGGAAAATTGTTGTCGCTCCGCGGCGCATTCTGGCTAGCGAGATCCGCCAGCCTCGCCCCGAACGAACGAGAAACTTCGAAGCGAGTTGAGGGCCACTGAAATTGCTGCCGGTATCTCAAGCTCGAGAACGAGCCATTTCGTTAACCTACTTATTCTATCCCGCGCATACGCCCCACGGCGTATACGCTGGGATGCGACTGCGGGGAGCGTAGCTCATCTGTAATTTCGACTCGGTTGCGGAAAAATTTTGCCCACTGCGGGGCGCTCGAGAGCGGACGGCGCTGGCCGGAAATAAGGAATGTTGACGTTTCGTCGGCGATAAGCCGCCGCTGTCGAACGTGTCGCTGTCGCGATGCTTCGGGTTGAGCGGATGAATTTTCAAGGATCGATTAATCGATCGACTGTGCTACCTGTCCACGCCGCGAGTCCATCTTACGGTAGTACCACTGACCGATCTGAATACAATGTTATTGTTAGTAATCGGAGATCGGGGTCTAGCGACTATGTATAGATTAGAATACTTATAAACCGTGTTACCGGACAATAGAAGTTGCCGGGGACTTTCAACTATTGCGACTGACGCGAGGCTATTTTCTCCGCGCTCCCATCGACGATCGCTGGTAATACCTACCGAGGGCGGTATTCTTAGTAATCAGAAATCGAGGTCCAAGGTGCTATATGCGGGATGATAGAGCGTAAAGGTTCGAACTTCGTTGTGAACCTTTGCACATGTCAGCTCGCCTAGGAATAGTAGCGTCGTGTATTATTGCTGCCCGATGGGTAAAAATAGAGTAGGTGCGCGGGGTGCGTGCGAAACTTTATGTCTCCGCGTCCGCTGACGTATCCCGACGCGTCGTTCATAGACGGCCGCATTAAACGGCGGCGGCGGACGTCTCGCCTCGAAAGGTAATTGTTTCGTTCCGTTATCGCTGTTTTGTAGTCGGCCGATTCATTCTCATCGTCGGGCCGCTTTTGTCTCGCCCGGCTGCGAGCGTATTATAAGCCAATATTTGTCGAAATGCACGCGCAACTGCGCAGCCGGAGTCTCCGGCCTTACGAACGGCGAGCTTAACTTTCGCCCGA
Organism: Anoplius nigerrimus; assembly: GCA_914767735.1. NCBI lineage: Eukaryota > Metazoa > Arthropoda > Insecta > Hymenoptera > Pompilidae > Anoplius > Anoplius nigerrimus. The sequence continues at coordinate 7,966,711 of OU612080.1, forward strand.
AGAAACCGATATTCGACTCGAACTCCCGGAGTCAGACCCTCAGGCAGCGGGGGCCGACAGTTTAGAAGAAATACACTCGGCCGCGAAGGGAAGTTGAGCTCATTGTCGGAGGCATTTTAAGGACGTGCGCCGGGTTACTCCGCGAACTCGCTGATGCTGTTTCGACGGACTTAAGCGCTATTGTCGTAGTTTGCTCTAAGTTTCCACCCGTAATCGATTCGCGGAAGCGGCGAGTGGAAAACATCATACATTAGCCCGGCAGAGCGTAGTTTGCCGCGCGCCGGAGAGTAAAAGCAGGTTCTGTCAATGGGCAGGGGAGGGAAAATTTGGCCACGCCCGACGTTTGACCGAGGCCGCAAGGGCGTGAAGGATCCAGCGCGTGCGTGGCTAGCGTGCGTGCGACCATAAACCTGTCGCAGGACCGCTCGGTTATTGCTTGTAAAGTTGCGAAAGTGACGAGAGGACGTGCTCGGGCGCGCGCGCGCGCGCGCACGCTCGCTCGCGTGAAAGCGGCGGCAGCGTACGGATTGACAGGCCGATGACAGGATCGGGCGAGAAGCGAACGAATGAAAGCGTGTTTGCACGGAACGCGCACCTCTGCGCCGGCCTACAAAAGAGCCGGCCCGTCAATCCGGAGCCGCAGTGCCCATTATCGGGCAATTTTAAATGGAACACCGTAGTTACGACTCGCCGCTTTAGATCCCGGTCGTCAAACAACGCAACAACGAGTCTACGCACCGTACGCCTCTGGAATTCGTGTAAGCCGAGCGTCGATATCGGCAACCCATTGGCCCCTGCGCGACACCCGAAAAAAGCTGGCTTTTTCCAAAAATCGAATTCCCACCCCCCCCTGTTCCCCAACCTCTGGCCAAGCCCTCGGTTGCTGCGGTCGACTTCTCGGGACCGCAATTTTTCGAGCCACTGACCCCCGTGACGCGACGCTCAGCGCCCACCGACTACGCATTTCAATGCGGACGAGCCTAGGGCCGATCGACGAATCGTCGGCCATCGCCAGAGGAAGTATCTTCCCTCGCAGGCTGCCAGTCAGCGAATCATAATGTATCACGAACGCCGAGGCGAGTAGCGTTTAATGGATTGGCCGCGTGACTAGCGGCTTTCGTTTCGCAGAGTGAAAAGTCTAAAGTCTCACGCGAGAGGGGTAGAAATGGTTTGCGGGGAATTGACAGGGCCTTAGGGCCTGGCAGGAAAAGTTCCTCCCGTCCCTTTCCGGGCGGTAATGCCTTCCGAAACGGAAACTTAATTGACGCAGCTGGACGCGTCGGATGACGCTTTGCGCATTAGTTCGATAATGATATTAGCCGGTGACGTGGCCCGTGACCGCTGCGTGGCTGGGATATTTTTTTCCCGGCGACTGTACACGTAGCTCCGACCACATGGTATTCGCACCACCTGTATTCCCGGGGTCTTGCGAGCGTTTAGCCAGCGGATCCTTGCCCCTTTGACGCCAATCCGGCCTGCTGATTGGCCGCAAACGCAAGATCAGAGACCGAATGTCGGCACGGTTTCCACGTGGATCAACTGTGGTGTCCCGTGCGGTCAGCTCGTTAACCGGTATGAACTACACGCCACGGCACTCGGGGTAATCCGAGTATGAGTATTCGAGAAGAGCAATTGACTAATATCCTTTGACGAGATTCCCCGAAGAGAATTGGCAAAGGTATAATTACAGGTATAGGCTGGCGGTAACCGCGCCAGGCGCGGACCGAGGAATCTTAATGAGGGAGGAAAGAGTCAAAGTCCGAGAGTGCCGGTGACGTGCGAGGAATGGGATGTTACGGACTCGATGCGGAGAAGTAGGAAGACTTCCTCGCTCGTCCCGTATTCGGGCATCAACGGAAATAGCCGCGTCTGCAACACATTCCGCTCTGTCGCCATTATTTTTTCATCCCGCCTCGAAGCTGACGCTTGACAGTATTGACGGAGATGAGCGGCTCAACGCGAAAAGCGATCGGGTCAATTTTAGTGCGCCGAAGACATTCCTGTCAGAGCATATTAGCGTCATAGTTTAGTCGATCTGAGGTTTTTTCGGCGGAGCGTCACATGCGCCGTGCCAGGTGCGGAGTCGGAAGCAATTTTTGATAACGGGGCGTTTCGACGTGCTATTCCGAACCTGGCGAGCGATTATTTTAAAGGATCCCTGGAAACACGTGAGCGATACGAGGATTATTTCGGAAACGGATAAACCATTATCGGACTCCGATATTACTTTATGCATCTTTCAGCGCCCGCGCGAGAATTATTTACGTCTAAGCACGGAACGTACAATCCTGTTGCCCTAATTACGGATAAAGGAATTAGCGGTGACGCCGGTGGGGAAAAAAAAAGAGGAGATGAAAAAGCCGTGACATTTTTTTACTGCGAAATATTCTGAAAGAAACTGGGGCAACTAGTTTAAAACTTCTGTATGTACTCTAGCGACGAGAGTACTACTCCGCTATGGAGGTCTCGTCCCTGAAAAATCTTTTTATCCGACAGGTCCACGCGTACCCTACGTACGTATATTACTATATGTGGCCATATGTGCCAGAGCCCAGCGCACGCACACAGCGCTGCCGGTTTATTGAGCGAATTCATTCTCGTTCATAGTCACTCTCAACCGCTGCCCTCGGCTCCGTAGAAACGGCGATACTCTCGAAATTTATGGCTCAGATTAGGCATAATCTATTCGTATCGGTTACAAAACCCTAACCGCCTGTCCGCGGGACGAGATCAATTTACAAAACGCGGAGGATCGCGAGCTCGCTCGCGAGCGCGCGCGCGCGCTCTTCCGAGCCTAGCAAATGTTTGTCACCCGCATACGCTCGCTTACGTTATAACGGGCTAAACGGGCGTAATTTATGCATCTCGCGCTTTATCTCGCCGGAGTGCTCGCACGAGCGTGTAAGTAGCCACACTTACGAGCCATCTCGCGCTTTACACGGCCCGCCGGTGGAAAAGCGTTAATAAACTTTCATCCGCAGTTCGCCGCACAGGCCGGCCTGTTTCCGCGTGCGGCAAACTGCAGTCGTGAAATTTTTTCATTCTCCGCCCCCCTCCTCTCCCCTTCCACCACACGAGGCCTCACCCCGCCGGCGAGGGTAATGTGACATTATCGCAGGGCGCAATTTAGCGCCGGGCGACGTGTTCGAGAGAATGGCGTGACATATCGCGGCGCGCGCGCGAGACTTAGGGAAAGGTAAAAGGACGGAAAGCGGTGGGCGTTCGCACAGGTAGCTGAACTATGGCCAAAGGTAATCGTCGTCAAGGGGTAGGGAGGTCTGCACGTCAATGGATGCTATCCTGACATTTGAGAAACTTGGCGTATCGACTGTAACGGCGAAGCTGTTCGCCGTACGATTGAATCGTGACTGTGTCGCTTGTCACCCTCATGACGTCATCGTGGCGAAGAATAAGTTTTCCCGGAAAGATACATGCGCTACGTTCATTCATCGGGGAGGTCGAAGGCGAACGAGGTTCGGATAATTGGCGATCGGCGATGAACGAGCGGTGGAATGTTGTCGCACGTTACAAATATACCTTATAGCATGTAGGATGAGCACCCTGACCGGTGTGTTTACGTATGCGGTAGTCGAAAGGGATAGGTCGGACGGTCCAGCGTGAGACAGAAGTATCCGAAGTCAGTCATAGCCACATCCCTGAATAAGGAAACACCTAACGATCCTTTTGTAACATAACCGACTCTTATAATAAAACACGTTATTAAAGAAATTCCCACATACCGTACGCGTTCGTGCCAATGGCACTAATGCGTTAAATGGGCAATGGCAAGTTCCGAGAATATCGCCTAGTCTATTCCCGTAAACGACTCCGTGTCAGTACAGAAAGCGACGCGCGATTCCTGGGCTGGCATTAAGGGACGGAGGGGAAGTCGGCGAACGATGTGCGCGAGTATGTTTGCGTATGAGGAAAAAGGAAGGGTCGGTCTCGGTAATTCCTCGGACTGGACAGTGGAAGAGACCTCGGTATAGGGAACTGAGTCGGCCTGGACTTCGCCTCTGTCGCGGACCGTGGATGAACGGAATGGTATCGATCGTCGGCATTAAATATTTAATCGCGGGAAGAAAGTTCAATACGCGGTGCCGGGTCTCGGTTGTCTTTCGAAGACATGCCGAGCCGGCGTAGGGAATGGGACGTGAGCCTGGACGGCGGGGAGAACCTTCCCTTCTGCCGCCGCCGCCAGTCCGCCTGTTTGCCAAGACTGAGCTGACGTTCATTATTTAGACCGGCCGAAGAAAAATGAGGATAGCCCAATGTGTCGTGGACATCGGCTATCGATCGGAATTTGCCACGTTGCTTTGGCTAAGCAAAGCCTGCACTCGTTTCGTTCCTTTATTTTCTTGCCCCCTCCCCCCTCCGCCTCTTAGACGATAGACAGGTAGAGACGCTTCAATTATTCATAGCAGTTTTCTTGTCGTTGCTCTTGAACGAGCGAAATCTTTCGAGACAAACTACACGTCAGAGCCCGTTAACTCGTACCTAGACGGTCGAAGCTCGAGATGGCATGGAACGCGTGTTCGAGTTTAGCCGACAAATCATTTTCGATCTATGGACTCGTTTCCGGGCGAATTGCTCGTACGATTTATTCCGGCGATTCCCGCTCAGCCGATAATGACTTCTGACGACCGAATCGGCCCGGAATTGGGACGGCGGAAGATCGAGTAAAGCAGTTGCGCTCGATAATGCAAATTAATCCCGACGCATCACATTGTGACCGATTGTTCTACGTCGTGTCAAAGTTGCGCCGCGATTCCGTTGTTTTTCCGCATTAATATCGCGTGTCACCTCGCGCGCACGTTATTGATATATCCTCCGTATTATTGTATGTGTCGCACGGTATTAATATGTATGCTCGTAATTTATTTCTCGCTTAATATGTTACATATTACTTTTTCATGCCCTGCATGTAAACGGGATGTTAATGGACACATCGACGTTTTGTAAAATCGGTGACAACGTTGCATACATTTAGCGGGCGTGACGTCAAATAGTAGTTTATTCAGAAGTTTGTAACGGCGGCAATGGTTCGGCAGTAAAATTCTCTCCAATTCCTTTGGCGGTCGCTAGCGATCTCCGGCTCTTACATTTTTAAATACGGAAATGGTTGGCAAATTGCAGCGTTTGTTTTAATGCGCCTGCTCATTCATTTGCCCCCCCCCCCCCCCCCCCTCTCATGACTGCTTAAACGAAGTGTTCCGCGAAGATATTATTGCTCTTAACTTGCTAATCGCCCTTTTACGCGAAGATTGTTTAAGAAAGAATAATTTTGCTTTCGATTTGTTTCTTCCAACTTTTCCTAACTTATTAACCGCATCTTCGTAACTATTGGGAGTTCTGAACTTTATTTGTGTATAAGTTTCGCCTGAGGCTGTGTTCTATCGGATAGGATAATAAAACGTTAAAAATGAAAAAAGAAATTGTTTACCATTTTTTTCAGCATTTTGTTGACGTTACCGTGTTTGTTGAGGCGCTTGAGGCAAAAAAGCAAGCTACGTTGATCCTGCGGAAGGATATTAAAAGTATAATCCAGTCAGCGAGCTTTCACTTTTTCGACAAAAATGTGCTATATTGGGCTGTTTTGTCACTGTAGTATACCAAACGCTATAGGATAGGATACGTACTAAAATGATATTTCTGACATATGATCTTACGTCATTTAGGTCAGCTATTGGCATATTACAACAGTAAGTCAGTCGGACAGCTTTTATTTTTTGGCCAAATCTCACTACGCTCAGCTCCCGCGTAGCGAACAACATAGACGGTATAAACGTGCATGAAATTGTACAGTTCAGAGGGCGGACAGTGTTCTATTTCCAGCGTACAGGGCCCTCTATCAAATAGTACAGATCTAGGGCAGAACACAATTTTGTATTTTTTCCCCATTTTTGAATTACACAACGGTGACAACATTTCTCGTGCAGCACTCGCCTTGGGAAACTCGTTTGCCAGCGTTTATACAAGGCCGTCCGCGTATTACCGACGATGCGCGAATTAGAAATTAATATTCGCAGCGTTAAAGTCATTATCTTGACAGTTTCTCCCGTTCTCACCGTAATTTACATATTTTGCGAATCCGCGAGCGGTATACGCGTACGCGGGAACGGAAAGCGGTGTTTGAAAATGAAACTATTTAAATTCTTCAATAAAGTTACCTGCGCGGTTACTCGCCGCCACCGTTCAATATGGGCATAATTACGTTAACGGGAAAATGGGTTCATAAACAAATTTCAATAAACGCACTCACAAATTCAGCGCGCCCCGGCCACCGACCGGCGGGCGGGGGGAGGGGGGTTGGGGGTTGGGATGTATCGACCGACGGAGGGTTGTTTGCTTTACTCCCGGAGACTACGGTACGAATCTGTACGGCGCAGTAAAAATGTCACGCTTCTTATTCTCTGCCCCCACGTCCGCGCTCCGCCTTCGCGCAGCGAAACGAGGTGGGGCACGAATTTTTATCTCCAGATTGACAAGACTCTTGTTACCGGAAAATTGCATCGGAAGCGTACATAACGAGCGGGCGAAGTCGATAAACAGGAGGGAGATACCATCTCTCTCTCCGGAGTCACCGAAGTGAGCCAGGTTCTTGCGGCCTGCCCTGTCTTTCTTTTTGACGTTACACTTTTAAAAGACTTTTCCTTCCCTTTTCTGGCTTCCCCTTACCGCCCCCCTCCTCCTCCTCCTCCTCCTCCTCCTCCTCTCCCCACACCCGCTTTGCTCAGATAAGGGGACTTTAATAGCTAAAAGCGGCCAACTTGCCCGTGCGCGGAGCCTAGTGCGTCTTGCACCTTTATGCAGATTTCAACATCCGCATCACGTACTTTCCAAGTTTTTGTTCCGTTATCGCATTGCCAAGCTTTTTCCCCTTTTCTTCCGTTCGCGGCACCCTCCCCTCCACCGTCTTCTACCGGCTGATGAAAAATATAAAGCAGCCCGTTAAAAATATTAACGGCCGATACGCATGCGCCGTGTTAAGGGCCGCATAATCCGACCTCTCGGTCGGACTGCAACGACCGATAGAAGTTCACTTCTAGAGTACAGTATTTCCGTAAAATCGGTCGGCTGTGCGAGGATTGTCAAAGTTGAGGGAAGGACACGTAGGCTACTGGGTTCGCTGGAAAATGACAAGTGCCGCGCGCGCGCGCGGGCGGAGTGTAACTGGAGATCGCGGCCGCACCGGCTGGAAATTAAAACAGTAATGATTTTCCGAGCGTTAATTACGCGACACATGCGCGAATCTTGCGCGCCCCTAATGAGACGACTGCGCCTGGCGAGGCTGTGCGCGAATAATACCCATCCCCACCCTTCGGCCGTGAAGAATGTTTCTCGTCCGTCCTCGATTTTTTGCCCCCGAACTGATTGAAAATTTGAAGGAGTCATTCGAGAGCCTGTAAAAAAACAGGCATCTGTGTGATTTTTCAACTTTGTGTCTCGATTGTGGAGGGTGGGAAAGGGTGAAATGTACTGCTTGTTTTTTCCACGATTTCCTCGAAATCTAGTCGATAAAAATATTTGATGATGGTGCGTACATTTCACATCTTCTTTTTTCAGATTTTACATAGGAAATCCAACTAGGAAAAACGAAACATCAAAATATCGATTATTCACAATTTTTCCACTATTTCTTCATATTTTTTCGGTCATATCTTCGAAACTATTGCACTTAGAAGGCTCGGGCTGCGATTTTTGTGATCCTCTTTTCATCCTCTTTCAGTATGCATGTCCACAAGTCGATCGGAAGACTTTTAATTTTTGCCCATTTTTCGACCACCATTTTTCCGACGGTTTTTTGGCTGTAACTCCGCAACTAATGCGAATTTTGACCAACGGCAGAGGACCCTCTGAGTTATTTTTGACCCTCTACCAGGTAGCAAAAGAGCCATCCGATCCGCCGACCTTTGATTTTTCACAAAAATGAGAAGGGGTACCCCATAAAAAATTCGCGTTTTTTAAAATTGCCTATAACTTTTGAACCAGCGATCAAAACCTATGATAATCATACATTTTCTAGAAGCTTTTGACGCATATTTTAAGATAGGACAATCGGCGAAAGTCGATCTTTCAAACAATTTTTTGTTACCTCCGAAAAATGGCTGTCTCCGAAACTATTAGGAATTCGGAATTTTGCTTGCGACTAACTTTCAGGGCGTGTTAAAATCTATGAGATAGAGTGTAAAGAATCGAAAATAAGACCAAAATTTTTTTGACGTTTTCTTCCCATCTTGAAGGTTCTGTCACGTTTTGGATAGGTTCAAATGATCCCAAAGTACCCCCTATTGGTCGCCCAATGTCATATTATAATCACAAGCCAGTCAAACATGCTCCAAAATGTAGTTAATATGGGCCCTTGTCGAGCAGAATCCCATAAAAGCCGTTGGGATGGTTGTACTGTCTCCAACTAGGTGTAATTTATGCCCAGGTACCCTTTTTCGATCGCCCAATGTCGAATTGTAAAAATAAGCCTGCCAAACGTGTATTAAATTGGGACTAAAATATTATTTTGCCTTCCAAAATCCCAAAAATAAAGCAAATAACCCATAATAATAAGATGAAATAACGTAATGTGATGTAAAACAGTGTAATGTAATGCAAAATGATGTAAAAGTATGCAAAGAATCTCGCCAGTTCACGTAAAACAATGTAGAAGTAGAAATGAACTGTTTTCTGGGCATTTGAAAGGTGTTATCGTGCTATAGTAGGCTAAAATTATGCCAAAGTACATTCCACTGGCCGCCCAATTACGTATTCTTGTTTACTGTCAGATCTGTTCATAATATTCTTGTCAAGATTTCAATCTGTAATGTACGTGTACATGTCTTGTATATCGGTTAAGGATAGTTTTGTCCATCTTACTCGACTCCGTCCTTTACAAACGTCGCATCCGCACGTTGCCGGACCCGCGAGCGGAACTTTCGCTGAGACCTTAATTCCCGCGGGGCGAAACAACCCAACCCCCTTCGCCGGTCAAGAGAATAATTGCACTTTCGGGATGCCTTCGCGGGCGCGGAGCTCGCGAGCAAGAAGTCGCGTTAATTACAGAACAATTCGACCTGCCGGCGATACGCCCCGTCGCAAGAAGCGCAAAATACCCCGTCACTTCTTATATCCGCCGCCGTCGCTCTCCTCTTACCCAGTAACAAAGTTCGCCCTCTCGTACGGACATAGAATCGACCTTGAGCCCCGTCACGTCGAGCCAGTATCGGTTCGACGACTCACATCGATGCCGTTCGCACCCCCTATCCTCCGGCTTTACCGTAGAACACCTGTCATCCCTATCCACCCTGGTCGACGTCAGTAAGCCATCGCTGGCTACGAGTAGGACGAATCGAGGCAGGTGACCATAAGGCCGGCCTCATTGACAGTGCCAATCCCGGATGCAAAAGTGAGCGCAAGCTGACGAACGAGCGCTCCCTGCAAAGGTCGTCTTTAATTGGTCGAGTTTCCCGGCCCCGTTCATCGCCGTCTCGACGCTCGGGCGTTCGGCCGCTCCCGAAACGGAGCTTAAATGGCGGGGAAGGCAGGGGGGGGGGGGGCGAGATCGCGAGCTTTTAATTGCGCAGCCACGCACGCGTCTGAACCTTAGGAAAGCCGCGCGCGCGGCGCTCCACTCACGGAGCGGAGTTCCCCTTAATGAGATGGCCGGCTGAGCCGCCTCATCGGCGTTAAAAATGCTCCTCTCCCGTGTTCAGCCGGGGAGATAGCTTGCGCCAGACAGCCGAGCCGAGTCTTTCTTGTGTATACGTATTTCGCGTTAGGCAGTCGCGCAACCCACCCTACCACCCCTCGGGCCGCCTCTTACCCCTCGCTGTCCTGACGCGGGGCGACGGGAGGGTTGGAAGGGGAGGCGTTTCGCTTCTTCCTTCTCTCCACGGAAGTCTGCGCTCGCGGGGGGTGCTTTTACCACCTCGCAGATAGCACCGGTAAGTATATACGTTCTTGGCGCTTGCGCATGCTCCCGGTCGGTCTCTCTCACTCTCTCTTTCTCTCTCTGTCTCCCTCGCCGTCTTTCTCGCTCACCCACCCTGCCTGTCTCCCTTTCTCTCCCTTCGGCTTCTCGCTCCCTCACGGCGCAGCCCGTTCGCAGGAGAGAGAGAAGGGAGAAGGAGGGAGAGAGAGCGAGCGACAGCGGCGGCTCCAGCCTGAGCGCGAGCGAGAGGGTGGCGAAGGTCGGAGGAGGACGGCCGATCGGGGCGAGGAGGAGAGAGAGAGACTGCGCCAAGTACGAGGGAGAAGGAGTGAGAGAGCGGAACGTTGCGTGGGGAGCGATCGCAGCTCGTCATTCGAAGCCCGCCAACGGACGAGCGAGCAGCCACGGAACGGGACCGCGATTGAGGGAACCCACGCGATCTTTCGCGGAAAAAAGGAGTACGCAGGCAAAGACGCGCGCACGTTTCGACGCCGAGTTCGCTGGAGAAGTACGCCGCGAAGTTTTGCGCGTCGTCCCGCTCGCGGCTTCGTGAGTTTACTCGCGCGCGACTCCACGTTCTCGCTCGCGCGACAGATAAAGAGCGAGAGGGAGAGAGAGAGAGAGAGGCAAAGAGAGAGAAAGAGAGAGAGAGAGAGAGTCTGTCCCTGCCACCGACAGTTTTTGGGGGTAGCGAAGTTCGGCTCAGCGGCAGAAATCCGCTTGGCTGCTGAACGCTCGAACGTACGCGCTCTTGCTTCTCGCTCGGTTCGCTTCGGTAACGATCGTGTCGGGCCGCAGTGCCTGCCGGTGCAAGCCTCTCGCGTGTTTTCGATTCGCGGAGAGGGAGAGAGGAGCAAAGGATTCAAACGAGCCGGACAGAGAGAGCGCTCGCGTGTGTACGTGTGCATGTGGGAGAGAGAGGTAGAAAGGTACAGAGAGTGAGAGTGAGAGAGAGAGAGAGAGAGAGAGAGAGAGAGAGAGAGAGAGAGAGAGAGTCGCGGTTAAAGCGACAGTTGAGGGAGCAACAGAGTGACAGAAAGAGAGAGAGAGAGAGAGAGAGAGGGAGGAGAACACGAGTGCCTGACGTCGAGAGAGGAGAGCCGGCTAGAAACGAAAAGAAAAACTGTTGACAGTGATAGAAAGTGACTCGTGTCGCGCATCCCCGCAGGATATCCGCCGCCGTTCGTTAGACCTGGCCTGGTCGCTTACGTGCGCTTAGTACGTTTGCCCGCGCGGTGCACGCAGGACGAGGAGAGAGAGAGAGGGAAGCGAGAAATCGACGACGTCGCATCGGCGAAAATCGCGCAGGCAACTTCGCGCCGGATAGGCGAGATTTCCGCGCTCAGTGTGTGCCTGTGTGTGCTCCGATTCGCAGCTCCCGTATCCTCCGCTCCTCGCCGTCCTATTCCAGTGCGCTCGAGGTACTCGCGAGCGACTCTCCGCTTTTCAAGGATATACGGAAGAGCACGAGTGCTAGGCGGACGAGGATTTCGACGATCGGTCCCGGTGGATGCTAGCAGGTGGATGCCACGTTCCCCGTTGTTGTTCTCGGAGGCGAACCTGCCGCGTCGTGCATCGAACACGCGTCCGGAGTGAGTAACACAGTGTCATCTCCCGTCCCGACTCGTTTTCGCCGTTCCGAACGTGACTGCGGTTTTACGCGTGCGGTCTCGACCGGGCAACGAAGTGACAGACTTAACTCGAGCGCGGACGCAAGGAAAGGGGAGACACTCGTACCCTCGTCCGCGAAACGGCATCCTACGGGCACGTTCAATTACGCGATCGAGCGTGGCTGACGTCTCGTCCTGTCAGAAGGTCGCCCCTAACGTCCCGTCGAATCTGCAAGTCGTCGTCGAGTGTTCCAGTTCCAGGGGCATAGGAGAACGGTGTCAGGCGATCGGTGCGGTGGACAGCGTACGCGGTCGTCGGTGGAATATTGTGAATCGCGGCCTTGCCGAGAGGAGCAGGAACACTTCGCAGAAGGGAATAGCGAGGCAGCTCGAGTTCGAGGAATCGTTCGAAATCGAAGAGTTTCGTTTGGATCGGAGTACGCTCGCCGGACTCGTGGCAACATCGCAGGAGACACGGATCACTTGCAATTTCTGCCACCGGTCAGAGAGAGACAGTGAGAGAGGGAGAGGGAGTGAGCTTCAACGACGTGCAAGAGAGAGAGAGAGAGAGAGAGAGATAGAGAGCTCGTGTGCGGTGTTCGCCGATAACGGATAGAGAATAACGAAATCGGTCGACGGCACGACCTTCTTCTCGAACAAGGGACTCTCCTCGATCGGGCCGCACTGCGAGCTTCGAACGTGACCTCCCCGGGAAACAATCGAGGGAAGAGACTAACAACCGGTTTGTCAACGGATTTAACCTCTCCCTCGGTCTTTCCGCGAGCGGTCGAGCGCACGAGTGCAGAAGAGAAGGACGGAAGGAAGGAAGGGAGGAAGGTGTACGATACCTGCGGTGCCGCTCTTCTCACTTAGACCGAAATTCTCCGACCACTTGGTGGAATTGTGCGTCGAGGAAGAAAAAGTGTGAAATTCGCGGGAAGAACGACGGTGTTCGATCCAGCCACGTTAACGACGTGACACTCGCGAGTGTGACTAACGAGTTTGGTGCAAAAAACGTGTGATTAAGAGAAAAAGCCGTGTGTGCCGGTACAAGGAAACCCCTTCCGGCCAGTGGATTAGCGCGGCTTGGCTCGAGTGCATACACGCGCGCGTAACACGCGTGCTAACACGCGCTCCGTTCGCCTACGAGCAGGAGGAGCAGCCGGCTCTCACGACCTGTCCTCGCGAAATTCCCGAATCGCTCGCGGCGTGTCGATCGAGACAACAGAGTGCGCGGCCAATTACTCGCGCAACGTTTCCGAAGCCTTCGACCGATTGATTAATTAACTTCCTAATTAATTTGTTAAACCGCCGAAGCGCTCCGGTCAAACTAGCCGCATTACGTCGCACGCTTCCTCCTATGCACGTGCTCGCCGGCTAGAAAGTCGTCGACTTCTACATCGTCGCTGTCATCGGGCCGAGCGTAATATCGCTCTAATTTCGGTCGCGCATTAACGATCCGTTGCCGAGTCGCAAAACCTGATTATTAGCTCCGTAAACGGAAGCCGTTTTTACGCTCCTCGACGCGATCAAAGCGTCGACCGTTACGACATTACACGCTCGACGACCGTCCATCGGCAGTCCTGTGATTCTCGGTCGCGATTAATAATTCGATCGGGGCAGAGTGAGATAGATAGAGAGAGAGAGAGAGAGAGAGAGAGAGAGAGGGAGAAAGATCCAGCTCTCTCATCGTTCGGAAGTGAACGAATCGCGTCTCGCGAGTCCTTTGTTCCGTTTCGGCCGGAATTAACGTGTGCGGTCAGTTTCGCGAGGTCAATCTCCCCGCGGTCGTCAAAGCACGCTAACTTCGATTACCGCCGGACGACTCTATAATAAAACGGTAGTGTTTCTGTGAACGACAGTGCCGACGCAGCATCACCGGTCACTTGAAAAAAGTAAGTAGCACGAATAGTCCCGACGAATCCCTGTATTTACCTGCCCATCCCCCGCGCGAATCGTCTCTGCGGATACGCCACGCTCACGTTCACGCGCCGGGCACGCGCGCACGTGTGTACACGAGCGGTTAGCGTGCCGGGTGTACCGGGCTGCTGTTCATTCAGAATCGAGCCCGAGCAACGCTGCCCACCTTTTCGCCGAACAGTTGGCCCGGCGAGCGGAGTTCAAAATAATACGTTGAGCGAAAAACACTGCGGCGAAAAGAGGGGCTCCGTTCCGTTACGGCATTCCGAGAATTCGTAGAGCGCGCGGGACAATGAGAATTTTCTTTTGTTTACGTACACCGCCGCCTTGCGAACTCGGGGTAAAGTCGCGGGGTCAAAGTTTCCCTTTTTTCCCTCCCCGTCCTTTCGCCGTTAGCGGCTACGTGGCGTTATTCTATCGAGGCTCGTACGTGATAATACACATCGTGCGTGTCCGTATCTGACGCAACTTTGTACTCCGAAACTTTACCACGTAACCTTAGCGGCGAAAATCATTTTATTCCCCCATTCAAGTTTTTCGTTAATTACCTCCGAGGCTGGAGTGACATTCAGTCAGTGCATTCGGTAGGGAAGAAATATGCTGTCGTACGTGGTCGAAGTGATGTTTTCTGTCGTTCGTAGCGTATAAATTATGGATTTGCGTAATGTCGAGCGTACGCTCCGCCGAAAGATGCATCATCGGGGTAGAGTGCAGTTTTGGCGGGAAACACGCCGTTCAATTAAAGGCACAGGATCGCACGACCTCCTCGGTCCGGGGTTGCGTGCCTATCATCGGGGCGAAGAGTTTAGAGCTAAATTTTGCCCGCTGAACGCGCGGCAATTACGCGTGCGGCTTAATTAAAGGCCGACCGAAGATAATTGCAGGTACAGTTTCCTGGGGAAAGCGTAGTACGCCTTTGCGCGCGCGGGGAGGAGGCGGAGGAGGAGGAGGGGGCGGGGGATATATACGGTGAATTATCAGGGAAAGGGCCAACATTTCCGGGGAAGGGCAATTAATCTCGACAAGATTGTTCGCTGCATGCGGGAACATTGCAACGTACATCGTTGTCACAATGATTATAGCGCGCTGTCGATTATCTGGCTAAATGCTTGCCGACAATGTGGCGCAGGCACGCATCGTCCCGTATCTCCGTTGCCAAAATTTTGCCTCGAACCCCCGGTTGGGCCAGGACTGCGCGATAAAAGAAAGAAATAAAAAACAACATGCACGCCGGAGGTACAGTGGGAAAAAAATCGCGTGGCCACGTCCGAGAAAGTTTCGCTGGCCCCGAGCTATGTCGCGGAGTGCGGAAGCGATGCACGGACCGGGCGGACGAGGGGTTGCATGTTTTGCGAAGTACCACGCCGGAATGATGCAGCGTCACGAAGTCTAAACTCGCCCCGAAGACAGGCCGCAGAGTGCGCGCACTACGCCGAAGCGGGAATCCGCGCGAGAGGTGGAAAGGCGAAAGTGGTGGAAGTGGTGGCCAGAGTTGCGGGAGGGGGTGAGCGGGGTGGAAGCGAGGAGAAGAAAGATCGCGGCTCAGAATCCGTCCTGCTGACAGGACGGCAAACTACCATCCTCCTCCTCCTCCTCCTCCTCCTCCTTCTACCATTAATGAGCTTCAACTCCGAATTTACCGTTCCACGTCTTATTCCGACGTTTCATCCTCGCTGTATTTGTCACACGTTCTTTTCGCCGGCCTGTTCTCTCCGGTCGACTGTCTCCTTCTCGCGGCAGACTCTCCCGTTCTCGACCGCGGCAAGAGGTCTCGCGGCTTGAAAGCAGGTGACTCCGTTCGGAACAAGATTCGCCCGGCAGGGGGTCCCGTGCGCGCGGGCAGTCCGGTTTCCTCGCTGCGTAAGGTTAGAAGATCTAACCGGTCGTAGCGAGGGCCCTAGTCGCCGGCTTCGATTTACGACTAGGAACGTCAGGAACCGAGTGGGCCAGGTGTTAACAGGCCTTTCCCTTCGAAGATGCGCTCCGCGCTGACTAATGTAATTCCTTATTAACCTCTCTGCCGTGGGTTCATTCATTCGCGGAACGTTTGTCGGATAGGTAGGTAGGTAGGTAGGTAGGTAGATAGGTTGGTATTGACCGATGAAGGAGGAGGAAGAAGAGGAGGAGAACTCGTAAGACGTAAGACGATGCAAAGGCAAGAAAAATGTCAGTAAAACATGCGTTATGCGGCTGAGCGTACGCGAGACGATGCATAATCCATGAACTTCTGCTATTTGCTAATTCCTTGCCAGAGAGTCGGATTCGACGTTGACGGCGAGACGCAGTCTGCGGTAATCTATAGTCTGGCGAACTCGGTACGTCGGCACCAGTGTGTTATCCGGTTTTCCCGAGATCGTGCCGCTTATCCGTGGGGAGTGAATCCGTGGAGCTGTCACTTTTTCCCCCCTCCTCATGGATAAAGGGTGACAGGGGTGGAGGGTGGAAGTGGGGGGGGGGGGGGAGAAAGGGACGGAGTGTCGGAGTATCGAGGGGGAAGCACGGCTGGGAGCGGGCGGCGACTAAATTGAGCGTGGTTAATGCGAAAAAGAAGCAAAGACCGCGGAGACAGTTGGCTGCCTTACCGCGAACTGTCGTGGCTAGACCAGACGTGAGTGCAATAACTGCATCCCAACACATCTTCGACTCACGGCGTTTCCTCTTCCCACCTTTTTTTCCCGCCGTCCCGCCTCGATACGACTCGTCCCGAACGACATTCGTCGATCGGCCGACGAAGATTTTCCCTTTCGACTCTTTCGGCCGATCCAGGCCAAGAGTCGTCCTTCGGTTGGCTCGCGGTACTTCGATGCCTCCTTTCTCCTTCCTTCTTCATCCTCCGAGCCCATCGTATTTCTCAATTATTGTCCCGGCAGATCCATTAGAATTCCTCCGGCGTAGACGGTGCCTGTTCCGATCTTTCGGAGCTGCGTACCGATTCCGCTGGCCTGACTCGCTCCGCGAGCGAGCCAGAGATTTGCGACTCCTGCTCTTCATGGCCGCCCGTAGTCGTTCCGCTAGTCGCTTCGGTAGTCGTTGTCCTTCCCTACCTTCATGATCTCTCCCCCGTACGTTCGCGGTGCGCCTCTTACCTTCCACCTCGGTGCTCCTTCACCCTGTAATCTAGTCATCCTTTTGGCTTCTTTCCCTTTTATTTTCCTCTTTATCACTTACCCTCGGATATTGCCGGAGATACTCGGGGGGCCCACCGGAGGTACTATGCGTTTATCTGTTTTACGGGTATCGCCTTTCCCTTTAATGGTCGACCCTGGGCGAGGGGGCAGGTGAAGGCCGGGAGGTGGGAAGATAATGTTTAGAGCGTGCGTAACGTGTGAAATGCATTGTTAAACGGAGGTTAAAATGCCGGACGGTAAGAGGCGAGACTGTACGGGAACGGTACAAATTAAGTCCCGGGATCCTTCGTTACGATTGCACGAGGAGTCTACTGACTCTTACCTTTCTTTTATCCTCCCCCACCCACTCACCCACCGCGCCCTCCACCCTCTCCCACGTCTCGGGAGATAACCGAAGAATAGGAGTCTTTCCTCGAATCGTTAATTAGCTCGAATTCTTCGGCTCTAATTACACGTTCAGTTTACGGCTTTATTTAAGCGAAACAGTTGTTCGGACTGCGCTCGAGATGGGAGAGACCCTTAAGGCCGTATGTCTCTCCGTTGCCGATGGCGCGAGCACTCTCTTTACGAGCGGACACTTTAATTTTCCACCGAAGCGCAGTTCGAGCAGCGACAAAATGCATATTTCTTCCCTGGCTTTAAGTCGCTTGTAAAATTTATCGATTACCCCACTGACGAATTCAGCTGACTTTTTTCTCTCCTCTGACGCAGGTGGCCATCGCGACATACGTCTTTCTCCTGGAAGTGGTACGCAAACGGCCTCAAGATTCAGCTGGACATCATGCCGTGGTTCATTCTATTTCTCCTTCTGTTAGCCGTGATGGAGGCCTTCCCTCGGGAGGCCACCTGTTCCCGCCTGCCGGACATCTACTGGAACTCCACCAATCCAATGTAAGTGATAACTTCCGCGCACTCTCTATCGGTCGGACTTTACCAGCCGACGTCGCGCATCTTCCGCGTAATTATCCTTTATCATGTCCCGAGATGCGTCATGCGCCCGCGAACTCGGACGGTTTTGAAACGCCGCGAAGCGTGTCCGGTTTTACGAGCGTCCCTATTATATTTCGGTACCTTTATTCGCCTGGGCTTTTGTAGCCGGATATTCACCGTGCTTTCTTTGTTCTATCGCGAGGAACGATGGTGGCGCGGGGTAGGAACGGGGGTGGGTAGGGGGTAGGAGGGGTGGGGGACAGTAAGACGCTCGTTAAATATGTACGCAGGGAAGACGCGGCTTAGCGGAGCGCCGTTCGCAAGCCAAAAGCTACTTACAAGCTAGAAACGTCGCCATTGTAGCTCTACGAACGTAGAAACGATAGACCACCCCCGGAGCTGCCAGCGATCACAGGGCTCCCGCCTACGTGAAATATGAAAGACCCCGGGCACCGCCGCCTATAAATCATTGACCCCGCCAAATTCAATATTGATCAGAGGATTATCGGGCGCCTCTGTACAAGGTGAAAATATATCGGGCCACGTTTTATGATATCGCTCCCTCCTTTAATCTCGCCCCGCGGAACATAATGCTCCATTTAAATGCAAGGATATAGCTCATTTCCGAGCTCTCGGCCGGGAGAGTTAGGGAATATTCGAAAATGGTGCGAAGGTGGCCTTCTCCTTGCCCTTCTTTTCGCTGTCCTCCCCTTCGCTTTTTTTTTTTTATTTTACAAGAGGGCTCGCAAACACTGCCAAGACAAACCCTGCACGATGTCCGACCCGCTAGCGGGCTGCCCGCTTATTTCCGCGAGTACGTCTCGAAATTTTTGTTCTCCCTAAATTCGCTGACTGGCGACGTCGGGGGAGCACGGTCGTAACAAGGTTCTCTTACGTTTTATTTGATTAAAATTCTTTATGCAATGGCGTCCGCGAGGAGCGTAGCTTCTCGTTAGCGCTGCCCGGCGCGCCGTATTTACGGAAAACGCTGCCTCGTATCGTATCTCGCGCAAAGAATGCAAGCTCCGTTTAATCTCATCCGAGATATTACCGTGGATGTCCTTGTCCCGCCGGTGGGGAGGCTGCTCCGGCCTCTCCTCCTGCCCCCCCCCCCTACCGCGTTGAAACATTCCACGGCTCGTACTGTCCCCTCTTATGCATTAAGACCTTGTTTTCGGAGCAGCGAAAACATCGCAAAATCCTTCTAGGCCGCCGCAGTAATGAACAACGCCGAGTCCATTGTCGGCCCTCGTGTCGAGCACGGCGCGCTCTTTTTCCACTTCCGCCCGACGTTTTCAAGCACCGGCATGGTTACGTCACGAATGAGATTTCTTCAGCGCTGTTCGGTGCATCTTATCGAACGGTTCGTTAACACGTGCCGAGCTCACTTTCCTTAACAAACGCTCCTTATTTACCCATAATATTAAGTCTCGACACTGTTTATTAATAGCAAGATCAAGTGTCAGCGATGAAGTTTTCCACTTGATCCAGTTAGACAGGCTGCGAACTTTGGGGAGCTTAAGCGAAAGCGTGTACGGCGTCGGTACTTCTGACATCGATTCATATACAGAAAAGAAGGAAATCCGAGTTAACAAGTTCGTCGCCGGCACGCGAGTCCGTGCTCGTCCCGCATTTTCTCAGACGTCATCTTCAATCCGCCCGACCTACGGCCGCCGTAATCAAAGCGGCGGGCAAACTTTACGGCGCCGACTTTTCGCTCTTCTTATTTCCCCTCGCCGAGAGCGATTTCGCAACACGTTCGTTTGAGTCCCGTCCGTCGGATCGTGACGTATCGCGCCGACATTTTTCGATGCCGGCTTCTCTCCTCTTTCTCTCTTCCGTCGTCGTCGTCGGCGGCGGCGGCGGTGTCGGCGTCGGCGTCGGCGACGTCGGCGAGAGAGGAAGAGACCTTTAGCGAGGCGAGGCGTTCGGGTGCGTACAGATTTTTACTCCCCCTCCCCGCCGTTCAATCGCAGGCGCCCCCTCGCCGCCGCCTATTCCTTTCGACCAGCGACGGGGGAGGGAGGGACGCCGAAGGGTGCAAAAGGGCAGAATTGAAAGCCCAATGAAAAACGTCCGGCGCGTTCACGCCCCTACCGGCTTCGAGGTGTACGTGCGTTGCCGCGGGCGTCTCTCTGAGGTCGCGGCATTATAAATGTACCGGGTGAGCCGAGCCGAAGCGCCGAAATCGATTTGCCCGGCCGCATTTTGTGCCGAGGGTCAAGTGCATCGCAAGCGCAGCCCGACCGTGCACGAGGCCCGTGTATTCGTCCGTCCGTTCGACCGTGTGCGCCCCTCCACACGCTCCCACGCGCGTACGTGCATGCATAGATGCGCGCGAGAATCCGCCGAATACGTGGCGCGCGCACACACGCTCGCGCGCCTCGCACACCTACGCGCGTAGGTATGCAAGGAGACCGAAGTCTCGCAAGCATTAAAGTTGACTCGATGCCGAGAGGCGAAAATCGATCTGTCCTCGAGTTTCGTCGGCTGGTTGACTAATGCGGTAGAAGAGTCGGCTGCGATTCTCTACGTACGTGTGTGAACGCGCGTACGTCGGGCCGAGTGCGTGTATGTACGCCGGTGCGGCCGCCTCTGCGCTGTGAATAGGCGGCGAGTTCGGTTAACGGGCAAAAACCAATTCGTTGTCGCCGCAGGATTGAATGTCGGCCGTTGTAGTCTCGCGTTTTATCGTCCATATCGATGGGCCAGCCGGGCGACGCCGAAGACAGCCGTCTATTGCGGCCGATCGGATGACGATCGAATGACGCCCGATAAGTTTTCGAATCGGCCCGACGCCACTCCCACCGACAAGTGTTTGTCGATTCAACTTTCCTGCGGGACCCGATCGTTCTCGCTTCTTCCTGTTCCTTCTCTTGCTCCTTCTCACTCCTTTTCCCCGTTCGAAAGTTTGATTGTCGCATCCAAGGAGCGACGTATCTTCCGTTTTGGGCCGTTTGGCCGGATGCACCGTGTCCGAGACAGTTTCGTCTACTTAAATTGAACGGCGCAGCTTGGGAACGGCAAGATTTTTAAGGGACCCGCTCAATCGCTTCGCTGACATTACTGGGCTCCGCCGAGATAAGCTCTGATAATTTTCTTGCCCTTCGATTTTCCCTCGGCGAACGGAACGCTGTATCTTGGCCGCACTCGTTTGGCTTGAACTACTGTGTTCGAAGCGGCAGCTCGGCGCAAATTCATTTTTCCCGAATCCGAGACGGCGCGACGTCTCCAGTCGCATTTTCATGAATGACCCGCCTCGGATAAGAATGTACGTGTACAGAGCGGGGGTACGATGGGGTGGGGGAGGGCTTGAGGTCGATAGGAGGCGAAACTGCAGAACGAAAAGCGGGCCACACCACTGTATACTCCTTTCCGCTCGACAAATTCAAATCCAATAGTAATCGCACCTAGAAAGGGGGGGGGGGGCGAGAAGGAATGCGCGAAGGGGGATGAAACGATCGTCGAGAAAGGGACGGCGCGAGGCATAAAGAGTAGGGGAAGTAGAAGGTAATCAGACTGGGGAGGAAAAAGGGTAAAATCGTAAGCAGGACGCGTGTCCCGGTAATTTAACCGGGGATTTTTCATGGAAATCTCGCGATTTTCCAAGTTCGGCGCACTTCGATCGCGGGGATGAGCGAGGGAAGGCGAGCGTGGGATCGGAGGGAGGGGTGGCGAAGGGGAGGGAAGAGGGAGTTCTCGCCGGAAACCTGGCCGTCTCTCTCCGACGGTTTCGTTCGAGGAAATTGACTCTCGGCGAGCGACTCGCTTCTATCTCCGTCCCTTGCATCTCTCCCCTCTCCCTCCTCACCGCGCTCCTTCATATCTTCCTTCTGTACGGTACCTGTGCGGAGGAAGGCAGCAAACTATAAAGGTACTACCACCAGACGACCGTTCCCGAATACGCGCGCGGCCCCGAACCGTAGGTGCATGGCGAGTGGCCGGGTATATAGCCTCATCGAAACACATCAATAGCAGTTTTATTCGTCGTAAAGCGAGAGAAGATCGACTTCATTCTCCGCGGGACATCCACTGCCTACGTCCCTCCACCCCCCGCCGGCAGGCTTTGTCGTACCTCGCGAAACTCTTTGCTCGCGATACGCAGATGTCTGGCCTCGGCCAGCGCCGTAAGGATCATCCGCGATTCCGAAATAAAATGTGAGCCCCGTAGTAAACTTCGAGCGTCGATTATCCTCCGTCTCGTCTACGCTCGCCGATTTAATTACCCTTTCCGACGATGCGGATATTGTCCCACGCTCGCTGGAACGATCAACCTCCGACCGACTGATGGAGAGCGTCGGCTGTCTCGCGTTTCTTCGAGACCATTTCCGTCCCCGCTACAATCCAGCCGCGCTGGAGGAGACCCCGGCTTGATTAATGTTTCGCTAGCAGGCTCGAAAGAGAGTAAGCTCGCGAGGGGAAAAACTGCGTTCGACATGTCACTTTAGCACGGAACAGCGAGCGCATCGGGAAAATTTTCACCGTTCTCATTGAAACACGCAATTTCTGACGAGAGAGCGCGGCCGCTCGAAGGTGGGAGGGACGGGTGGGAGGAACGATGGGAAGTCGGGCAGGGTGGGGAGGGGGAGGTAGGCGAGAGGGTTCGCAGAGAAAGCTGAGGGAGAGCGAGAGAGACAAATTGGCGCGTCAGCCGTACTCGATGGCCCGATTTAAAAAAATGACTTTTCATTTCGAGCCACAATTATCTTCGGGGTCGAGACGAACACGCTTTTCGGCTCGGTCGATTTATTTCCCCGCCCTCCCCCGACCCGCCTGCCTCCTCTTCGGCACTCGAGCCCTCGCCAACCACCCCCCTCCCCTCCCCTCTCTCCCGACTGTCTGTCGACGGCCGGTCCGATATCCGAGGCATTTATTCCTATACTTCTGATACAGCGCGAACTGGCATCGCTCTAACAAACGACGAATGCCGGGGCGTACCGCAAATAAAAGCCGGGAGGCCGCGAACAAAACGAAGCACGCATTCATACGGCGGCTGGCGGCGGCGGCGGCGGTGGTGGCGGTGGTCAGAAAAAGGGAAAAAGAAAATTGGATATTTGCTTAATCGCCCTCGACGTCTCGTCTCACTTTCGTGATTTTTCGCTTGCTCCCCCCCCCCTTTCCCCCTCTACTACCATTCCGACGGCAAGGATGCCGTCCTCGGTTCGTCTCCCTCATCGCTGCTTTGCGCTTCGATGCGCGAACATCTCACTCTCGCTCGCTGCCACCCTCTGGCGGGCTCTGTATCGCGCTCCCCGCCCCCTCGTCAAGCTCCGGCTGCTTTCAACGCGATTGATAATTTATTTAAGTGCGCCGCGTTAAAGCGTAACTACCGGCCGAATCGTCGAAATCAAAACGGCCGCGCGCGCTCCCGGCCGCGGCTGCTTCGTATTAGCCCATTGTTCGATTTTTAATTTGCCCCCGGCATACTAATCGATTTCGTTTCGAATGCCCGGCCACAGCCAGAGGTGCTCTCTCTCTCTCTCTCTCTCTCTCGCGCGCGCGCGCGCTCTCTCTCTCAGACTCACACGTTTCAGCTCACCCTCTCGACATCGCGCGTAACCGGAGCCCAGTAACTTTCAAACAGTTCCACATTAACCGAACTCCCGTTCAATTACCGGGCCACATCGTTTCGAATGTTTGGTCGCCGTGTCGAAAGTAAACTCGTTGCAGCGACATTCAAACGAATATGCCCCGGCGACGAGTGAACTTACAAGAACCACTTGAGCGGTCGGCATTGCCGGTTTTGCGCGAAACCGTTTTTACTCGTGTTTCGCTTTTGATCGACGCGCGGCGCGCGCTGAATTGTCGAAACGTTATTGACCTGTACTACTTTGGCCGCTGACTCAAATTCGCCACAGCTCGCGGTAGGCATGTACATATGTTTCCATATGGCCGCGGTATAGCGCAGCGGACCGATCCCGTACAGGCGGCGCAACGAATCGTTTCGTCGACTTTTTCCGTCATTCGGCAGGAATTTTTAATTTTCTCAGATGGAAACTTTCTCATTTCCGATCATCGCACCGTAACCGGAAGTGCATGCCTTTCTGCCGCGCGAATCTTTCGCTTCCTCTATTGATTCCGCGTTACCTAGCAACCCTGTTCCTGTATCGAATCGCATTATCTCGATTCGAGAATGGCACGGTAGCACCTGATCGCGGGTGGAGTCTGTTGGGAATGCGGTATCCTTACTTTTCCATAACACTTCCCGTTATTCTATTTTTCCCTCTTCTAGTTTGCCGGTCGGAGATATTTACATACGACGGGATGCGTGGGCGCGCGCGCGCGCACGCTCCTCTTCCTCGCCGTTCGCCGACTTTGTTTTCCGGTTCAAATCCCTTCACGTTCCTTCACTCATATATCCCCGAACTCACCCCCCCCCCCCCTTCGGTTCCGTTACGATAATGTAATACCGTGTTGGGCTATATTTTCATAGAATGTATCGCGCAACCAGCCGTTCAAAGCGACGTCACTCTCGATGGTCCCGGCTTAAAATATACCTGCGCAACCGAATAGGAGCCTCCATTCGCTCTCATTTCCTCCTTTTTCCCTTCGCATTTTTTCACTCTCCCCCCACCCCTTCTCTTCCCTTTTTTTTTGCTTTAAGAGAAGCGAGGCCATTACGCGTTTTTCGCGGCCAATTCCGAGTCTATGCACGTCCGCGCATTATTCGAATATACTCGTACGTAGCGCACGGTTTGAATTCCTACTGGGTGTCCCGAAATTAGCATCCGTCCGCCGGACCGTCCTAGATCCGAAGAGGACTAGTTTGAATGGCCGTCACGCGTCCCGGCCGCCCGTCCGGCGGAATATTCTCGTGCCGCAGAAAATTTCATGCTAATCGGCGAGAAACGCATCCATCTTCCATCCCCGCGAAATGATGACATAATGCAGCTACATAAAATCACATTCCTCACTCGCAATGGCGCGCCCGCGCGGAACGTTTCGCTCATTTTTACGCCCTGCCATTCGCATTGTGCGCGCCAGAGAAAATTCATGGAGCGACGTAAAAATATGTTTACCGCGATACGTACGATTGACTTTATGCATACGCCGCAAATAAAAATGGCCGCATCCTCGGCTGTGCAGCTGTGCTCGGCAGCGACGTCGGGTGGCCGGGCAACTGCATCATTTAGCGTAGTCGAAATACGTATTGGCTTCCCGAAGATGGAATATATTTGACCGCATCCCGCGGGACATCTCCTCGCATACTGCCAGCGGAGAGATAGATCAACCTTCGAAGCAGGCGTTTATTGATATTTATACGGCAAGTTTTCTGCAACTGGCCCCATGCACCGTCCTGAAGCCCCCCCCCCTCCCCCCTCCGGTCTGGCCCCTTCCGCCGGCTCGGATACTTCTCGGAACGATATTTCCACTCCTATCTTGTCGAAACTTTCGTCCGAGAGTCTCGCTGTCACGTAGGAAAAAATGAGTTTTATCGACAGTGCCGGCGAAAAGTTCTCGATTCCCGATAGTCGAGCTTTCGCTCCGGCTCGCAGAAATCAACGTTCATCCATTCTGCACCCGTTCGTATCAATAATTTCCGCCCCCCCCCCCACCCCCTCCCCGTTCACCTCTCTCTTTCACCTGCCCACCCATCCTTCTACCCACTTCGCTTCCCGTCACCCCCCTACTAATTACACCCGATAATTCAATTCAATTACCCGTCGTATAATATTTTTATCATCATTTTTCCCCGTCAATTATTTACGTCGCGCGGGCGCGTATCTCTCCTACGCTACGGTAAATCAATTTGGCAAGCGCGGCGTAGCGGGTACCTTATTTAAGGGCAAACTGCGCTGCCGCGAAATCAAATACGGGGCCCGTATAAATATTCCTCGCTTTATTATATGAGTTATGAAAAGCGCGAGTACGCGCGCGCGCGTGCGCGCTTGCGAGCGCACTAGCGAGCGAGCGTTCGCCAGGACGGTTCGGCAAATCCTCGATGCATTTATATCACGGGGTTACATAATAATTCCCATTGGATTCCCAGGGATTGGTTCGTACCCGGGGATAACATGTCCTGCCTCCGGATCGGTGCGGATGATACATTCCGCTGATAGTTATGTACGCGCACCGTGCATACATTGGCCGCCTTTATAACCTCCGCGTTTGCACGTTACGACGCCCGGCGTACAGTACGTTTCACACCGCGGCGTCGTCGTCCACCTCGTCGCCGTCTCTCCCGGTCCTCGCGCAGGATACGATGAGATTAAGGTACAAGCTTCCTGCCGGCAATGAATTATGTCCCTGCGGCACGGCGAGATGTTTCTTCGGCGGTATCGCGCGGTCCCGTATCAACGGCGAAAGACCGGCGGGCGAGAGGGAGGGGGAGAGTACGTGTGTGTGTTCAGAGAGAGAGAGAGGGAGAGAGGGAGAGAACGGTCCTTACGTGTGTTACGTTCTCGTAATGGTAGCCAGGGCCATGGCACCGTACCTTTGTAGACACTAATTCACGCTCCCCATTCGTCTCTCTGTCTGCTTCTCTTTCTTCTCTCCTGCACTCTGTCTCTCTCTCTCTCTCTCTTTCTCTTTCTTTCTCTCACACATACACCGTCTCTATACCCTTCGTTCCTCACCAAGCCCTCCGTACTCCCGTTCTCACTTTCTTCCCTCCGAGCCCATCTGCGTTTCTGTTTCTCGATGCGAACCTCGGAATAAAATTAACGCCGCGATTTTCAGGCGATGCCACCCTTGACGTCTGAATTATCAAGGATGAGCGCCGCGAACGGCTGCTCGTCCCTGTGGCAGGGAGCATGCGGATTTTCGGCATAGTTATTAGCTGCACCGGGACTGTGTACGGAATCTTAATGCGGTAATTAATGTGAGTAGTGGATAGAGCGTGCTCGACCGCGAATCGTGACCGATGGAGGCATCGGGTCTTGCCTGTGCGTAGATATGTGCCTCATGTACGTGCCATCGGTCTCTTGTCCGGCGTGTTGATAGATGCGTACACTAGGTTTCGGTTTTTTATTTTCCAGTTTTTTACTTTTTAATGCGCCAGGTGTTATGTCGCGCAAAAATTGATAGCTGACATATTTCTGTATAGTTCGCCGGACATCGAAAAATCAACAGCGCGGTTATTGAGTTTTTGATTCATTTTCTATACATTTTTCACTGTGTTTTCGAAATTGATACGAAATTTTCGCATTGGAAAACGGATTTTTATGTTGTCCAGTTCTTCACGGTTATTGCAAAAATATTCGTTACATTTACGTACTTATTTTGGGTCCTATCTTCCAAATTGCCATTTAGGGCCGTCAAGATGTACTTTTATTTATTATGATCTGTTGTTCGTTCAATGTACCACAGTATGACACGCTGTGGTTCCACTTGTCATATCGAAAGTGCAAGCCAGCCTGACAGCTTTCGTTGTTAGGTCGAAACAAATCACTTTATGCTATCGTGCTACTCAGATCGTGTCAAGCGTTACTCATTACATCCGTTTTAAATAAGGTGCCAGAAAATCGTCTCAACCTATATAGGTCAAACGTCGTCATATTAAAATGGTCGGGCAGTCGGAGAGACATCTTCACAATTTGGCCAAAAGCCCCATTTACACCGACCATCCACTATCAGATTCACGAGATTTTAGACCATTGCAGATTTAATCAATTTATAAGCGTGCCGTACGAGCAATAGCCGGCCAACTATGATACATTCGCCTGTAGGTACATTATCGAAGTTTGTCAGCGCGATATGACACCGGCTGTTCGATTAACAACTATATTAGAAGGATTTCCCCCGCGTTTACCTATAACGCGCCGTATATTTTTCATGCCCGCCGTATGCATCAGTTGTCAATGGTATCGGAAAGCGATATAGACGCTTCCGCAGTTTTTGCAACCGAATACACATTTCCATCCCGGCTCGCTGTCGAATGTGTCGCTCACGGTCGAAATAATATTGCCGACACACGCCGAGAGCGGGCCGCGCTACGTCGGCGGCGGCGGCGGCGGCGGCGGCCGACGGTTTGTTTTACTTTCGCGGCGATTTTTTTCGCCCGGCATTATATAAATTTTAACGACTTCCCGTATTGACAGTGGGAACGAGCGCTGTCCAGAAGCGAAGCTCGTCCCGGCCAGAAGCGATTCTCGCTTCGAGCGTGGAAATTACTTCCGAAGCCCACCCCTTTCCACCCCGCGCGCCAAATCTGTCCCTTATCCGGCCGTGGCCTCTCTCATCTCTTATCTCGGCCGCCGCCGCCGCCGGCACGAAAATCAGTCTGTCTCATTACATCTGTAACACGTCGCGGCCGACAACGTGCCGGCGCTCTCCATGGAATCCGGCGCATTGTTACGCGATATAGACTGACGTAATTTAATTCACAGTCGTGTGTGCGGCGCCCGTATGCGCGCCGGGCGCCCAGGCCAGCGCGGATAGAGAGAATATACAATCGTAGCACACGTGCTCGTCGTAATACGCGGCATGCTGCCGAGTCTGCAGGTCGCTTTACAGGGCACATGCGCGCCACCCACCGCCGATCTATGAAACGGTCTCGCACGCTGCGTAATGCACTGTCCGCCTTCCGTTTCAGCCTAAGTCGCAAGCCGGGAACGAACACGACGTCTAATTAAATTCGCCTCACCTTCTTTATCGCGCCCTTGGCCCGCTGAAACTTGCACGGCGATAGTTAACGGTCGCTATGCCGATCGGTAAATAGTTTAGCGTCGTTAAGTGGTCGGGTGGAAATTTCACTTTTTCACTTTGAAATAGCGGGATATCTGCTTTATCGTGGTGTATACCTTCTCTGCCTCTCTCTCTCTCTCTCTCGCTCGCACGGTCTCTTGATAAATTTCTTGGAGGTAGTTGCTGAAACTTGACAAGAGTTACGGTTCATAGAGGCGCAATAAAGAAAAACAAAAGGTTGCCGCGATTAAAGAAGTTTGACAAGAATGGAGCGTCTATTAAAAGTTGTCCGGCGATTATCTTCGCGCCAGCGCAGTTCCTATTTACGTTCCTGCGAGTCGCAATCCTGCGTTCATCGAAATTCTCGAAAGGGTGGCGGTGGGTGAGGGTGGAGGATGGGAGGATGAAAGGACACTCCTCGCTCGTCGGTTGCTCGGCTCGGCGTGAAAACGCTCTCTCTCTCTTTCTCTCTCTCACTCTCTCTTCGGTCTTTCGAGACAAAGTACCTACTTCTCGACGCCTGTAACCGTGAACGACGAGAAGATTTCCAGCGTTCACGGTCGGCGTCTGGTGAGTTTCTCAAGTTTCAACGAAGTGACGGGACCCAAACTTCCATTACGGAGTTACTTAAATGTTCATAAGGGCTTAGCTTTCGTTTGACGCAGTGGGCTCTGTTTGATGCCTCACCTCCCCACCCCGTACCCCTACCGTTCTCGAATCCTTCCTACGTGTCTGGACGGCTCGCGAGGCATCGACACTTTCGGCACGTACACGTAAATGACTTCATTTAAACGCAGCTGTGCCGAAACGCGGAACGATCACGAGCGCATAATGGCTCCGCTCTTAGGGGAAAATGAACCGTACGAGGTAGGCCGTCTCTCTCTCGCACCCCTCTTCGCTGTTTCCCCCCCTCCACCGCCGCCTCCTTCTTCAGCCACCCGTTCCGCGGGGCAAAGTCACGTCGCACGTACCGCCGGAATGATACGGAGGAAAGACGCTGTTTATCACTTTACTCGAGAAACTATACAATTACGCTCGCCGGCCGCGCGACGGAAAAGTAAAGTGGCGGATCGTCTTCTTCGGCGTAAGCTAGCACCTTGTAGAGCGATGCTCCACTTCTCGAAGAACGAGCCCAGCCCGAGCTCCAGGAATGCATAGAGGTATCGTTCGCGGCCGTTAACCGAGTCGGCGAACTTTTCGAAATGATGCAAACTTTCATTAGGCAGCTAGTTAAGCGCGCTTGGAACACTCTCTCTCTCTCGCTCTCCCTCGATCTCTATCTCTGTTGATTCCGCGAAGGTACGATATGATGGGTTTCATTTCGCGCTTTACATTCGCCGACGAGTATCTTCTCCATCTAACGCTGTATGCACGTCTTTGAAGGCATTGGCACCTTGCTCACGTACGCCTTGGCGAGGACATCATCTCGACGTTGGCCGCGGCGGTAGTTCCGCGACTATGTAATGATCACGGTCGCAAAAAGGGCCGTTCCGTCGGGGGAATGAAGAGGCGAGTCGCCGAGAAGGACGGAGAAGGACAGAGAAAGACAGAGACAGACAGAGACGGAGAGAAAGGGAGAGCAAGTGGAAGCGAGAGGGCGAACTGGGGGAGCTCGGTGTGAGACAAGGGAAGGGGAGAATGGGGGGACGACGACGTCTAAGGAAAAAAGGACGGGAGCTGATCGTACGAGAAGCAGGGGTTGGCAGATGCACTGTGTATCGCGGTATAAACCGACTACTCACACCGTGACGTCGGTCTGATGCTTGGGTTATAAAGCACAGCTGACGCTACGTATAATATATTCTTCTCCTCTTCCTCCGTGCTCTGCCCTCGACAAGGCCGCCCCTTGCACCCCCGGCCACCCTCTACCCGGCCCCTACCCCACCTAGGCGCAGCCCTCCTGATCTCGCACCACTCTCGCTCCATCTCTCACTCTCCTCGCCTCTCTCGAACACGCGCGGGCTCTTGCACAACCCTACTGCCGTTCGCCACCCCACGCTGTGCTTACTTCGTTCGTTCGTCGGCTCGTTTCGTTCGTTCGTTCGTTCGCTGCGAACCTAACTGTCCGTTTCACTCGTCCGGGCGGACCGCAACTGATACGTCGGAACGGTACCGATGTCGTCATGGTCGGCTGAAGATGAATGAGATTGCAAAGTTCGATACCGCAATTAACGGAGCTTGCCGGAATAAAAAGAGAGAGAGAGAGAGAGAGGGTGAGAGACAGGGGGAGGAAAGAGGGCTCGCGCAGTTCGCCCGCAGAAGTGCGTGCAAACGTTACGTGGGGAAAACTGATTACGACGCGAGCCACATCATTAGCGGCTCCGACGAAGTTTGAGCCTCGGCGCAAAATTAAACACGGGGACGATTGCGGTACAATATGTGCCAGTTACACGATAAGGAGAGTAATTTGTTTCGCCGACGCGTACCGGGCAAATTGATGGTCCCGATAAACGGCCGGCAAACTATGAACGATGCGTTGCGAACTTTCGGCGGGATGAGTGCGCGCTTCTGGCCCCGAGTCGGATATGTAAATTAAGGTTAGCCGTATCGGGGAGGGACGAAGGTTTCCTTCGCTCGGCTGGGATTTTGATTCCCCCACAGACGTCTCGGCCAATATTCTTATCGGGGGTAAATACGGCGGTCAGTACGGTAAATAGTGCACTCTCGTGCGAGGGAGACGGCGGAGTCCAGGCTGAAGTACAGATCCTCTCGCGAAGGACGAAGGATATCGGCTCACGTGTATGACTCCTGCTAGTCCGGCGAGGATTCGTCCGCGGGAGAAGAAGGGTAGGAAAAGGTGGAAGGTGGAAAGGGCAGAGGATCGCTTCGGGGGTAACGTCTTGTATCGAACTATCCCTGTGTAAGTCTCCTGTCACTCGGTCAGCCGCAGGACAATCCGTTCTCATTGGATGTTTCGGATGCTGAATCCATCTGCAGGGAGAGGAGAGTCTTGGGTCCGGAGACCGGTCGACCCCACGGCGTCCATTGTCGGTGGATTACATGGGGATTTCCCGGGGAAATTGATACTCCGTGTTTGTCCGTATGGCCGGCACGAGTGTTTAGCGGACCCTCAAACTATCCGCAAGTCGAGTGCTCTCGGCGAACCTCCCTTTTTATCCGTGTCGCTCCTACAATTTTTCCCCCCATCCCAAACCTGGCCTGATCAAACCGACCGACTAAATTCCCACGATTACGCCCACGCGAGCCGATCTGCCGCACTTCCCGGTACATTAAGCACATTGAGCAATACCTCGCCTGCCGGAAGGTAAGGCGCATAAGATTCCGAGAACACTTTTATTCGCCGGACCCCTGTGTCGTGTTCACCTGAGATTATAGACTTACGGACGCGGCGCCGCTCAATCAATAAAACGTCGACTTCCATTCCGCGGACGGTAGGGTACCAGTTTATCTCGTAATGGTCTCGTACGCTAACCGGTAGGTACGTACATCCTCTCGACGCCCGCGAATACACAGCACACGGCCGGGCTAGTATGCGAACGTATGCGAAAGTAGTCGAGGTAAGGCGATCGCATGACAAATACGAGCCGCGTCAACGAGCTTAATCTCATCGACGTTTCCGCCCGAGCGAGCCCGAGCGAAGGAGCCGTGACGAAGGTCGAGCTCATTCGGCGACAGTAACTTTTCTGCGGGCGAGTCGTTAGTACGTCCTCTCCTCGGCTTCTCTCATCTTCTTACCGCGGCTGCAGCGCTTGGCGGCAAAAGCGTGGCGACCCGAACGTTTCGGCGCAGGGTCCCCTGCAGCAGCGGCAGCACACACACATGCACACACGGACACAGGCGCATTCCTCACCGCTCCGTGCACTTCTTACACGTGAGGTCATTCCTCTTTTATCGCCCGGTAAAAAGCGTGTTCTCGTTCCAAGCGCCATTACCATGTCTGGACGATACAAACTCCTCTAGTGGGTTAAACGGCGGTGTTACTTCGTAAAATGAAATAAAGGAGACATTCATACCGGTCTTGCCTCTGTCCCGTACCGAGGCCGGGGGTTGAGTAATGAGTCTAAAGTTCCCGTCTCCCTCCGTCCGCCTGTCCTCGGCCCTTCTCCTCGCCGTATCTGCAGATTCCTTGCCCCGGCCCCCTTGCCCTTCCACCCTCCACCCTTCCACTCTCCTCCTCCTCGTTCGCCGCCTGCTCATCCCGCTCGTCGTCTCATCGTCTCGCGACTCGCCCTCCTCGCGGCCCTCCGCCTCTTAAGAAACTTTTCTCCGACTCGAGTTCACCGGGCGACGAGTGCGTTTAATAAAATTTTCCCGAACGTGCCGGAAACTCGGCAAGACAGGGGACGTTTGAAGGACGCGAGGCTGCTTAAATTAGATTGGACGCCTCGCGAGCGTCCTTCATTGCCCCGGAACACACTGGCTCCTGCCCTTCCGCGTAACTTGATAAAGGTTACAAAGGGAGTTACGACCATTTAGAATTCCCCGCGGGGGGAGCGGGTGGGGTGTTGAGGGACGTCGACGGTATCGCGGGGGTCGTTGCGATTTGCAATCTTCGTCTCGAGTCATTAGCCTTCCGGACGGTTTATTGAAAGGGCGCGCTCCGTGTGTCGGGGCCTGGATTTAGACCCACGGGAGGAGGATATTACCGATATTTGGCGCACCTATCCCATCGTCTCGGCAGTTTAGAAGTAGCTATTAGCCTTATTCCGAAGATTAACTGTCGTCCCGGTCCTCCTATGAACTGCCTCGGCCAGTCGTTTCGAACGCCCGCCCTTGCTACCCGGCGGGGTTCGCGGGTGGGGGAGGTGCTCGAGAAAGGGTCAGTCGATTTTACAATCGCTCGTAATTCCTTTTCCTTTCACGGTTTACAGTTTCTTCCTCAATCAGCAGCCCCCGGGGCCCCCGTATCCGACGGACCGTTCCCGAGGAAATAGGCTCCCGGCCCGATCCCGTAACCCTCCCAATGTCCTTCCGCGGATCGGTAAAAATCTTGCCCAATTTCGATGACGCGCAAGAATACGGACGCGCTCGCGTGACGCGCGACGCTGCCGTCTGGACATCGGATCCGCCGTAATCAAATCTAAACAGATGGGAGTTACGTTTAATCGAGTCATCCCAGCCGTCTCAGCGTCTCGTAACCTAATTTCAACTCCCC
This sequence comes from Anoplius nigerrimus, assembly GCA_914767735.1. Lineage (NCBI taxonomy): Eukaryota > Metazoa > Arthropoda > Insecta > Hymenoptera > Pompilidae > Anoplius > Anoplius nigerrimus. The sequence goes on from OU612080.1 coordinate 7,999,963, forward strand.
CGATGCCTTCGCATCGGAGTGCGGAGGAGCTCTGTCACGCGCGCACATACACACACACACACACGTGCGCGCACGAGGGTTGTTTGTTCGTCGGCTACGCTGTTCGCGAGGTATGCATCGGTGCTCATGCAAAAAGCAACCGCGCTTCGAGCGGCGTTAATTAAGCACTTAAGTGTCACGGGGAGGTATACGTATTCGACCTGCCAGCTGACACTCCACTTACTAAAATTAGACTGGCGTCGCTCACCTGCCTGCCGCGGTTGTCCGATCGCAGCGAAAAGGAGGGATTTTTTTTTCGGTCGCGAGCTCGCGAATTGGGAGGTTTTCGGTGGAGGATTTTTTTGATTTTACATTATGGAGCTACGCGATGTTTGGCCGAGTGTTGCGATATCGGATTTTTCATGAATTCCGCGGATGTCCGTAGTGACTGCCGCACTACGTAGTCTCACGTTGGCGAAATCCATTCATCACCGCTAATAAATACTTCCATTATGAGAGCCCGGCGATATTGCTCCTTGAAAATCGCCCGGCATTTCGAATTCAGCATACGGTCTTCCGTCCTGCGCGAGAATAGTTGCCATGGCGATCCGAATACTTCTGCGTTGGAGCGTGTCATAATTATTAATTTTTGTACGCTGCCGGGTCATAAACGTTGTGTTTAATCATCCTCGGGGTGGAGGGTGGCTCGCGGAGGGTGAGATTTTATGAAGGGGGGCGCAAACAATTTCAAATTTCTAACTCACCCCGGCCTCGTCGCGATCCCTTTATGTTCGACATTCTCCGCATACCCTTCGCTTCACGGCGTTTAATTATGAAATATGTATTTAGCACAATGAAAGCTACTCTGCGCCGATAATACATCGGCGCTTAAGTATGCCGCGTAATTACTTCGTACCACCCTACCGGACAAATAAAATGGCAAGAACCCCAACCCACGTTCACGCATCTCTCCCAGCATCTTTACGCTCGAACGAATTCGAGGCGTCGCTCGAGAATTGATGACAATGGCAATTTTGAAAATTCGACACCGAGAGGCAGATGGCGAACGAGAAATTTTTGGCGCCCCGAGGAATGTCGATTGCTCGACCATGGGAGCGGATATCATTTTGGCCTGTAGAGAACGAGCATGCTTTATTCGCGAGAGAGGGCAGAGTGCCGCTTTCTCGTCGGCGATAACCCAAAAATTCTCCCGCCGAAGTGTCTCGAATTTCATTTTCCATTTTGCACTTGCCATATCGCCGGGCCCGGGGATACATCAAAAAGGTTCGTGGCATCCTCTCTCTCTCTCTCTCTCACACTTCGTTCGCTGACCAAGAGGCGATAGCGTTCCATATGGCCAGGGAATCATCGTCGACCGGCAAAGCGTGCGTGCTACACCTTCAGCCAATGAAGCCGAGATAATTCTCCCGGCGCAAATGAATATTTGTTGGCAAGTTTTATTTCACTCTTTTTCCACCTCCCTCTCCCCCTACCGCGAGCCCTTCGGCTCGATTCGCCGCTCGTGAATTTTCCGGCCCCCGTTCGCCAACATCGCAGCTCCGGCCATCGCTGCCAACCGTTACCGACTGCGAAAACACGCTCGGAGGGTAGTTTCGACCGCTGTATTTTTTTCTCCCGATCCAATGAATATATTGACTGCGAATGCACTTTTCACGGGCTGATAGACGTGCGGGCTTATTGCCCAAACGGGTCAACTGGCCGTGACCACGAAAACCCGTTCGAAAAACAACGGAACGCGCGGCATGCCTGCCGCTCGATTGCCGAGGCTTAAATAAATTATTTTGCCCGGCAATGCCTGTCGACGAATTGTCGGCCGGGCGTCCTTCATTACGGATTAACGCAAGGGAAGCGCGTGGCTGCGGAAACGATCCGTAAAGGCGAGCGCCTCGTTACGACGATGCCGGAATAAGCTTGAAATTCGAGTCGCGTGCAAAATAATACCCCCAATTATTTCGATCCGGCCGCGGACTAACTCCCCGCCGCTAACAAGTGAGAGAACTAAACGTATTGTCGAGCTCGTAGAGCACGAATCTCTTTTTTATATCCCGCCGCGGGTAAACCGGGGGGGTGGGTTCGCGGAGAGAGGGTAGGGGGGGGGGGGAGTGAGCTGGGCAGAGGCGAACTAGTCGCAAAGTTCGTAATCTTGTAAATCCACAAAGACCGGGACCGTGAATAGACGTCTTCTCGAGCTAAGCTCTTCGGTAAGTTTCATCGAGAAATTCTCTCGCGCCATCCCCACCCTCCCGCCTTTTCGACGGCCTACCGACGCTCTCTTACATTCTCTCCCTCATCCCTCCCCCCCCTTTTCATCCCTGTCCTCATCTCCCTTGTACGCGCGAGTCCGACGGCCCGGCTTCTTCTTTCCCCGTCGACTTTCTTACTTATGTAAACGTGGCGAACTTTCGGCCGAGTAATTACACGGCAGAGCGTGTCCTCCTCCATCCACCTCCACCCTCCCCCCTCTCGCCGGCTTCGTCGAGGTGAGACCGTGGAAGTCGTCGCCGGACGAATAAACCGTGGCATTAAAAAGGAATTAGTCTAGGGACGAGTCGGAGTGGGAACAATGAGGAACGATCGCGGAGACGGAAAGATGCTGAGATGCTCTTTGTAGCGAGGAAGGTAAACTGGACAGCGACGATATCTTCTTTTTTCCTCCTCTCCCAGCGACCGCCATGGGACTCCTTCCCGCTGCCACGCCGACAATCAGTGCTTCTCTCACTCTCTCTCTCTCTCTCTCTCTCTCTCTCTCTCTCTCTCTCTCCCTTCGATCGAGACCGTCTACGCCACGCAGACGTGGGTCGGGAAAGAGGGAAATAGAGTTGCAGCTTAAGTGGCCCTCGACTCGCGACGACAATCGCGCGAACGCGCCTTAATTACGCATTAATTCCAGTTTGAGTGCCGTTAAGCTCGAGCGCGCCCGAACCGCGTCTTCCCGCGCTTCTTCCCGCCAAATTATACCTCCGGGGGTCTTAACTTTGACGTCCTAACCCCACCCATCGTCGCCCCGCCGTTCCGCGGGAGGCGCTCGTCCTCTCTCCCCGATTGCATTCAGTTTCCGTGGCACCGACCGCGAGTATCGCCCCTATCAGGCCCGTCAAGGTCGACGGTCGTCAGCCGGGCACGAGTCACGCAACAGAAACGGCGGAGAAAGAGTGGAATGCGCTAATGATAGCGGAATGACGGAGGAGCTCGGCCGCGAGAGTCCGAGATAAGCGTCGTGCCGCGGAGAAGTGGGAGGGGAGGGAGAAGGATAAGAAGGAGAAGGTGGGCTCTGCCGGCGGAAAGCGTCTGGCACGGCGTAGATCAGGCCGTCGACGAACGATCCGCGCGCAATCGGTGGAAAGGCCGTGTCCGGGGTACGTCGGGGGGGACCGGGAAGAAAAAAAAGAGGAGCGAGTTGATCGTTAAAACGCCAAGTCAGGACTCGCCTTTGTGGATGGAAGGAGGCCGAGTGTTAGAGAGGCCGCCGTTTGCTCACCGTTTGCCGGCCCTCCCTACCCTCCGTTTCGCTCCTTCCACCCTCCTCCACCTCCTACTACCTCTGTGCAAAGTTTCCTAATGAAGCTCTCATGCAAATGCCGTCGGAATAAAGTCAACGTTTAGCGGGAGTAATTTATTAGTGTCAGGCAAATTATCGGAGCACGCAATGCGGCCACATCGATTGCGCCGCAGCAAACGTCCCTGCCCACGGTAACTTGGCCGGACTTTCTCTCGACGCAGCCCGAAAGCCTCACCCTATCCTCCCCTCCCCTTCCACCCACCTCCACCGCATGCCTCTGTGTCTGCACGCATGCACGCCCGCGTGGCCGCCCGAAGCTCGAGCGTTTTCGACAATAACTGTATTTTCTATTCCGGCCGACGACCGACGAAATCGAATCAGCTGTCAATAACTGACCAATCGGGCGTCGTCGGTCCGACAGTCCGGGCCCGGGCTGATCGGTTGCCATTGGGCTCTCCCAATGACGCTGCCCCGTTGATTACCGTTCCGATCGCGTTACACGCGAGATAGTTGTCGCCCGCCGATGGCCGCGAGCAGGTCCCAGGGACAGCTTCATTTATATTCACCTACCGCCGATACGAGCCGCCGATCGCTTAAGCGCCACGTAAGCCTCGCTTCGCCTTTCGACAACTTGCCTCACCCTTCCCTTGGTCCTCCTTCCCCATGCTCTGCTCCTCCTCCGTCTACTCCACCTCCTTGCCCCGATACAACGACGACGCTCGGCCGCTTCAGCAAAAGTTAATAAGGTTTCCCCTCATTCGGGCGACTCTCGCCCCAGTTCGTGCGACGGCTCGCGGACAAACTTGCCGCGACTAAGGTATTCCACGCGAACGTCGGATTACAAATGATATCGCGGACGCCGTCTTCATTGTGCCCTTCCCCCCCCCCCCCCCGCCCTTCTCAAATTATAGGCGGCGCATCGGCGACTCCGGTGGAATTCGAAATTGCTCGAAAGTGTAAAAGTTTCCTCCCGGCGAAGGAGTGTGAGGATGCGCGGGTGCGAGCGTGCACGTACGTGGACGTGTGTGTGTGCGATCCTCGCCGAGGGCGTGCTTTGGGACCGGGCAATAAAATTCTTAACGCAGTCTTACAACGTAACCCAGTTTCGTGCCTATAAATGCGCTCGTAAGTCATGCGAGAACGATCTTCCTTTACAGCAGCATCGACGACCGCGTATTATTCTCTTCCCTCTCCCTCCCTCTCTCACTCCCTCTATCTCCCTCTTCTTTTTCCGGCTCTTCTCGGCCTTTACGACGTCGCGTTCTGCACAAAGACTTACGACGTACTTCAACCTTTTTGCCCCCCACCTTTTTTCGCAAACGCTGTCGGTATCGAGGATCAGTCGGATAACCGGTGTAGATTTCGGCTGCACACGCAGGTGGGAGGGGAAAGTGAATGGGTAGGAAGCGAGGACTCGAGGACTCGATTTTGGCGGAGTTCGCCCGCAGGTGGATTCGCGCAGGGGGCAGACGTCAAACGGTGGCAGGAGGTCGATTCTCAGCGTTTCAACGAATCCTCGTCCTCGGTCGGTCGAGCAAGGCCAAGGGTATGGCGAGCGCGGCAAGCCGGCTACACGTATTTAAATGTTGCGTTCGATCTGCTCATGCATTATTTAGTTTAGGCGGCGGGCGTCCGTTTTGCGGAACGATCGGGCTGTCGCGTCCCGTCGACGCCGGAACTACGTACGCCATTTCGAAATAAACGTAGCTATACGTGCACCTACACTGTTACGCGTAACGTGCAGGTAGTAGGTAGGTAGGTTGGTGGGTAGGTATATGTGTGTCGATTGCGCGCCCGGTGGCGGTTCGGGCGGAGCATGCATTATAGATAGCCGGTCCTCCATAGATCAGTTCGATTTAGCAGTCGCGCGAAGGCAGCGTGGCATGGCTAGGACGAAGAGGGCGGGGAACGGCGGAAAGGGGTAGGAGAAGGCCAGTCGATATGTAGGTGCCGCGTCCGCAGATAGGTGCCATCGTGAAATCGACGCCAAATGACCTACGCTAGGCTTTTAATTGGAACTAATTATGACGGATAGGAGGAGCAACACAGCGAGAAATTGGCTTGTTGCTTTGCCCGTGAATTGATCAAGTGAGCGCCGATCGATCGTTTCCGCTCGCCCTGTCACGCAGAGGCATCAACTTTGGGGCCCCGACGGCGCTCCGGACGACGGCGTGCCAATTTAACTTGTAAATTAGGTGTGACGCGCGCCTGCCCGCGCCCGGCCCTCTCGTTCTCTTTCGTCGATGGACGCGTGCCCGTTTCGTTTGCGAATTGTGATTACGCCCTGAGTTTGGATACGGGGGATTCGTGGAATGCGAGAGGGAGACAGAGAGAGAGGGAGAGAGAGAGAGGGAGCCAGTCATTCTCTCCTCCTCGTCCTCATCCTCAGCACGGGGTCCATCTCGTGGCCAACCGTAAGGGGGAGAGGACGCCTGGGCTGGGACCCGCTTTTCGGATTTCCGCCGTTGAATTCAATCTAAAGTTCCCGTATAGTTGTAAGAATTCCACCGCAACTCATTTCTCCGGCTACCCCACGCGGCCCCGGCACCTGCGAAAGCGGGACAACGTCAAAATTGCAGCGTAAAACTGATCCGAAGTCAGATTCCATCGAGTACTTTGAAAGGTGTCGTACAAGAACAACCGACTGCCGTCGGAACACTCGTTCGCTTCGAACTTTTCAGCGAGTTCGGACGTGGAATATCGATCGGGCGAGAAAGGAGGAGTGAAGCGGACCGGGAGAAAACGGGCGGGATGCGGAGGAAACCGGTTAAGAAGCGGGGCCTTTAGGGGGGAGGAGGGTGGAGGTCTTGGGCGAAGGGAGTGGGATAAAAGTTTTATTCTCTTCTCGAAAGCTGCGCCGAGTTAATTGGTAGATCAAACGCGATTGCATCTGCGGATTGGTACAAAACTTTCTTGATCGGGCAGGAATTGTCATTGACTTGTCTCTCCCTGCTGCCATGCGCGCTCGCGCGTTTCACCGTCTACCGATTCCGCCAGATTATCCGTTCAGATAGCCTGATAATATTCGAGCTTCCCGAAAACTGGTGCCGCAATTGGGTAAACAGGGTACTATCGGGAACGGGAGACGATCGGATGGAAGGGCCGATTTCGGAATCGGGGCTCGAGTCGCAAATTGTTATCGCTACCTTTCCGCTCGATACAGATACTTTCGCCGGTTCGGCTAATTAAAATCGTCCTGCTATCGATCGTTAGCAAAATCGGGCAAGGACGACTCGAGAGACGCTCTCAACTTCCCAGCCCCGACGAAGGTCTCTTCTTCGATGGCTGCCGGGCACGTGGTTGCGTTTAGCTTTGTCGCAGCGCGCAAATTTCACGCATGCCGCTCGCATTCGATTCGTTACGGCGAATCGGGACGACGCTCGGCCAAGGAGGACCAGAGACGGAGAGAAGTTCGGCTCCATTGTTGGCCGGTCCTGTATAGTGAGAAATAGCGTGGCCAAGTTCACGCCGTGATTCTTTTTTTCGGGTGCCCGACGAGGGGGAGGTGGAAGGGGAGAAGGGACACTCTCGAGGAAGGAAAGGGTTGAGAACCCACTTCTCCCTCTCCCTCCACCTGCCACCCTCCACCTCCTCCTCCTCCTCCTCCTCCTCCCCCGTACGCGTTCACTGTTTGAGCCTTTAGCTGGGTATATTCGAAACCCGGGACTCTCTGGAGTGGCTATTAATTCGGCACACTCTCACCTCCCGTCGCACAATAAGCGTGAAACGCCAATTCATATTCCGTGCCTTATATACTCGTTTGTCGAGGACAAAAGTGCCCCGGCCCTGTAAAGGGAAACGCGCGGGGTGTAGCCCTGGCCCTTTGACCGTGCGAGCGGCCTCGGTTCCTGCATTCGACGATGGTACACCTATACGTACCCTCGACGGGCGTACGTGCATACGTGCCGTTTCTTGGTCGTCGTCGGGCGCATAGTGCGTCGTGGGACGGTGTAAGTGCACATCTATGGAGCCCGTCTCAAAGGACGTGGCGCGCCGGTGTGAAACGCACGTTACTCTCACCTACCGGCATCGACGATCGTCCTACCTAGCTGACGTTCCATTCACCGAACTTGCGCGCACGGAAATAAAAAGAGGTGTGCGAGCCCGGCCCAGGGCGACGTCGAGGGGAAAGAGGAGCGAAGGGTGGAGGGAAGGGAAGAGAAGCAAAAATTGGGGAACGCCGACAAAAGTGGCCGTGGCGGCGCGGACGGCGAGGAGAATGTTCTCGTATAACGTTTTTTTCCGGCCCGACGTCGGAGGGCGGGAGGGCAAATTCCTTCTTACGATCGGCCGTAATTACTGTCCTCCTCCTTCGGGTCTGCGAGTCCTCGCACGCCGGCGGATAACGGGGCGGCGGGTCTCTCTAACGCGCGAGGGTAGCTCGAGCGTCAGTGATAATTCTCGTCAAACGGCCATTATCGCCGCTTGGCAGGAAGCTTTTCCACGATTGGGCTTTGCGTCGAAAGCCCTCCAACGGAGGCGATCCGATATCGCGGTCGGGTCGCGATAAGAAGATCCTCCTCGAACCGAAAAGGTGGTAAAAGGGCGAGCGCGATGGAGAGCGAAAGTACTATGAAGCGATGTGGAGAGAGGGAGATGCATGGAGAGGGAGAGAGGGAGAGAGAGAGAGAAAGAGAGTGGATGGCAATGGAGGGAACGTTTCACGGGGTGGCCCAGTCGAATCTCGTTAGTTTCACGTCCTCTCTAATTGGTGCATCGATTATACCAATTATCGTTTCCTACTCGAGAGATTAGCTAATTGCGCGGCTCTCTCTTCCACTCCCTCTCCCTCGCTCTCTCTCTCTCTTCCTCCCTCTCGGTCCGCGCCCCGAACCCTTTCCCGGGCTGTAGCTAGCTAGGCGCTCGCCGAGATTCGATGCTGCACGTGCGTGTGCAACTGCGGCCATTGAACGTGACACGCAGTCGGCGCGAAGGAAGGGTGTTAGTTCCCCAAGCGAGATAGAAGCGCGAAGGACCTTCCTTTTTTGTCCATGGCCAAGAGGGAGGGAGTGCATTGTAGGTACACGGGGTATTCATTCATTGGTATCAGGTAACCCGGTTGCTCCCTCCCTCCTTCCCCACTTTTCTCTTTTTCTCCCCACCCTCTTTTTCATCTCTTTTTCTCTCTCCGGATCGCTCCCTGAACCTGGGGCCTTCCCCGATAAAAATGCTCTCCACCTCCTCTCTCTCTCTTTCTGTCTCTCTCTCTTGTCGTCTTTCTCTCCTGGACGTCGAGGGCGCCGTGGGGCGGACGGACCGGGCGAAAAAAGAAAGGGACGGGGGAGGGGGCAGCAGCAGAGGGGGGAAGTGGGTAGAGAAAAAAATAAAGAATCGACCGGTTTACCTGTCCGCAGACAGTGGCTAGTATTATGCTCGTCGGAGAGGCTCTTACGCGGTGCTCACCGTCTCTTCTCTCCCGCTTCGTTTCGCCATTGCCAGCCACTCTCACTCTTCCAAGTTCCGCATTGCCCCCGGTGCTTCCCCGAGGTTACGAAGCTTACACCCCGGGTACGGGTACAGCCCCCTCTCCCTCCCCTCGCGGACGACGGTATCGATCGGCCCGATATCAGGACTCAAAGCGCGCTAATGAAGTTAACGAAGTTGCAGAAAGCGGCGAGCCTTCGAGCGGGGGGTGGGGGAGGGGAGGAGGGGAGGGGGATTCCGGATGCTGCGAGGCGCGAGTTCGGGTAAAAAAATTGTCGGGCTCGCGCTCGGCTTTTGGGGCGTAAACATATTTATACGGACGGGGTCGGACGTATATTTTCGTATCGTCGGCGGCGCAGAGGCCGCGGACCGGTTTACCTGTTCGTAAATAGTGGGCCCCGGAACCTACAGGTAGTTAACCGCGTATAGGGCCCACGCGTTTTTTTAATCTTGCGACGGTTCGATGCCACCGAAGATAGCGCAGGAGGCTGAGGGCAGGGAGAGAATATAGGCTGAGAGCGCGATACATATCGTCCACTCTCTCTCTCACTCTTGCCCTCTCTCACTCTCTGACTCTCTCTCTCTCTCTCTTCCTTTCTTTCCCACCAGTTTGCGGAGGCTCGACTCGCCCCTGTATTATGTACGGGCCGCCCTGTTTTATGCAGTCGCCGAGCCCACCCTCCCACTCCCCCCACCTCTCCTCGTTTCGCAGCCTAAAATATTTATCGGACAAAAATGTATCGTCCATTTGCGCCGGTGAATAATGCATTTTTCCCTCTAGCCGCGAAAAACGTTTGCCCCGGGGCTGCGTGCAAAATATTTAATTGCCATAATTCGATTCCGGGTAAGGGGCGTCGCTGCGCGGAACTGCGAGGGCGGGTTGGGGGTGGTGGTGATTTTCAATTATCGTCCCGTGGCTCGCGCGTCTTGCCCGGTTCGATTCTGCGGCCCGATAAACGTACCTGCTCCGTGCCGGGCCGCACCGCATTGTATTCCGTAACGGAAGCGGGTGCGCCGAATGGAATTGTGGCCGGGGCCGGGGCCGTGGCATTACGTATTACGCTTCGAAGCCGGGCGCGCCCGTTCGCGGTACTTTCGCGATACGCCATCGATAAACATTGGGCCAGAAACGGAGAAACTCCGTGGGAAGCCTTGACCCGCCAATGGCCCCGGCCTCCTCCCCCTCTCTCTCTCTCTCGCTCTCTCTATCTCTCTGTGTCCCTATGTCTCTCTATCTACGTGCCGTTTTATTCCATCGATTTTGCACCCCCGAAACGTAACACCCCCGTGGTCCCTACCGGTCCACGGTGAGTTACACGAAATGCCATTTACCATCGTCGGCGAATAGTCCCTTACGATGGCCCTAGCAAGAAACAGCCGTGGACATCATCGTTCACGGCCGTAACGTTATCGGATCGTTAACTCTCGATCGCACAAACTTCTCGAGCATAATGATCGGCCACGATAAACGCGTTAAGATCCGATTACCCTTCTCGCTCACATTGTACGGGGCGGGACACTCTCGCAAGCTTCCACGAACCGGAATGGTCTCGGTGGCGCTACCCTTGCGCTGCCCTTTGTTCTAACCGTCGGGATAAAAAGTGTCGGATCCGCCGCCGGCACACTTTGTCCGCAAATTGCGCCCGCCTCCCTCGGATAATTCGAAGGGAGTCGCGAGTCGTTTTCCATCATTATTCAACGCGAAATTGCCTCGCGGAATATCCCGACATGACGAAAAGTCGCGTGGTAGGAATGGCTCTCGCATTTCGACGAAAGAGCCCACTCTTTTTTTTTTTTTTTGCCTCACTCCGAAGAGTAATCGTTCGCCCACCATGTCGTGCCTATATTTGCCGTTCGATCGATACCCAATGTGGTCCCAGTCTGCCTATATCCACCTTGGTAGGCATTTGCACGTCGGTAATATGGATGCAGTGAGACAGAAGCCAAATCGGAGGATGAGCTTTTTGGAAACGAACGTTAGCGACGCCTGTACCGGTCCCATTCGACGAGCCCATCGAAGGAGAGTCTTTGTTCCGTCTCCCGTCTGATCCCCATCGGCAAGTAGTACGAATTACACCCAGTAGCAAATTCGTACGAATTTCCCCGACAGGCGCTGGCAGTAGATTTCGAAACCCGAAACTTTCGGGATACTTCGGCTCTCGGCAGACAGCGACGGACATCCGGACACAATTAATAATTCATTGCGAAAAATTATACTGTCCGAAGTTGCCGAGACGAAACTTTGGCTCGGGCGCGGAGGAATTTAATATAGTTTCGCGCACGCTCATTACGCGACTGGAACAAGCTGGGGTGGATACGTTTCGATGCTTGTAATAAAGGCGGCGAGAGCGAGGCCGTCTATGGAACGCCATCAGAAATTATTAATTACGTTATCGCCTCGGCTTGGCTAGCAAGTTGCCGCGAAAATACGTCGCGTGTATCGATTCCCCGATGGTTTTGGCCTCTATATACGTCGGCGACGAGAAACTCAAGTTCCAATTGAATAGTTTCTTTAACCGAAAACCGCCGAACTTTCTCATTATGCCGAGTTGTTAGTCCGCAGTTTGAGTTGAGTTTGGTTTAGCCAATGAGGCTGCTCCAAGCGTTGCAATCCTCCTTCTCTCTCTCTCTCTCTCTCTCTCTCTCTCTCTCTCTCTCTCCCTCTCTCCCTCTCTCCCTCTCTCTCGCTCTCCCTCTCAATTCTTGTCTCTTTCTTCTTCTTCGCCTTCCTACCCTCGCTCACTTTCTCTCTCATTCTCCGCCGACTCAAACACGACGTCCTTTTCCCCCCCTTTTCTTCCATCGACTCCTTTTCCACGATCTACTCCAGTAACAGAAGCTGCTTACAACTTTTCCGTGTGCCACTTTAAAAGTGAGTCTTCCGATTCACGCCGACTATCCAAGCTTTACGTTCTCCTACACGATGTACACATCCCACGTACATGTGTACACAACCCACAATCGTTCCCCAAGAATTTGCTTGCCCGAATGTAACGGGGATTTCTTGCAAATTTTCCGGACCAGGGGACACCGGATGGATTAGAAAAGTTCGTTCGGCCAGGACGAAAGGATATTCAACAAGATGAGCCGCATGAAAGTTCGCCCTTTACGTGGAATACTCGTTAAGATTCACACGCTTATCCCCTAACATAACTGCTATTCTTCCGAATCCCTTCGAGTCCTACGACTTGTCTCCTGCTAACTGGACCAGGTCGGGAAGTAGGACGATTATCGTTTCTCCCGAAATCCGCATCCTAGTCCCCTGCCTATTCCGCAACATCGAGTCGTTCTTGTAAAGGGCATAGCCGAATAAGATGGTCAAAACAACCCTTAATCGATATACGAGACATGTACACTTGCATTACACATTGAAATCTTGACAAAAATATTATCAACACTTTTGACAGTCAAGTATAATATGGCATTGGGCGGCCAATGGAGGGTACTTTGCCATAATTTGAGTCTACTAAAACATGATAACAGCTTTCAAATGCCCAGGAAACGGTTTCTTTCGATTTTTACGTTGTTTTACGTGGACTAACGAGACTTTTTGTATACTTTGACATTATTTCGCACTATGCTACACTATTTCACATCAGTTTACGTTGTTACATCTCATTATTATGGATTATTTGCATTGTTGGTAGATGAGAAAATATTCGTGCCTAGTAGCGGCACGTAATTGAAATAAAAGACTTGGACGATTCGTTGTCTTCGGTCCAGGTCACAATCGATGTCGTTTCCATCCGTGCCAATGCTCATCGCACAACGGACCCTGTACCGGCTAATATGGTAATTTTCAAGCGTCTTTAAGCGCTTTAAGCTTTGGGATGCTAAACACCTCGGCTCCGCGAGTCCCCGGCAGACTGACCCACAAAGGCCCTCTGGTTTAACCGTAGAATATTGCACGGAATCGCGGAGGACTGCGCATAAAGCTACCCCGCTGCACATTCAGAGTGTCCTCCCCCGTATCCAGTGGCATCTACCGCCAGGTCTGGCCGAGATCATTTAAATGCGTCGCCCAGCGCATATACGTACGTGCGCCCTACGGAGATTAGGTCTAATCTATGCGGAAATACGGCGCGCCGCGGGCTAAAGGTCTCGAATTTGTGAAGATTAAAAATACACGAGCCTGACCTGATTTCGTCGAACGTAGGTGCCGTAAACGCGTCCCAGTAAAAATTTCAGCCCCGCTGACCGTACCCTTCTTCTTCTCACTTTTTTTCCCCACCCAGACTCGTTCGTGGCTCGGACATTTTATTCTCATAATCGCGTTAGTCACTCCCGCGCGGCATATATATCCCGCTGATAGAATTTTATGTTAATTCCGTGGACCGTGGGGAAAGAGAGCGAGTGTGTGTGTGTGTGTGTGAGAGAGAGAGAGAGAGAACACCTGCTCTGTTGTCGGATAAATTGTGTTGGGTAACTAAGCCGGTCTCCGCACAATTTTCGCGTTCGAAACAGCTCGATACGTACACACATACGCGAGCCGGGCGAGATATGGGCCGAGTTCTGGGTAGATCGATGCGGAGTATCAGTTGCTGCTTAATGCCTGCTTGTCATGCGGTCGCGCGCCCGTAATAAACGAGGGATGATCACTTTCGAACCTTTCGACGCGAGAAACGTCGCTCAGGGTTTGCGCAATATCACTCCGGATGGTGAGTAATTGCACGGTGACTCGATGTCCGGTACATTGTCACAATCGTGTCATCGCACTTCTTTTCCTGGCGAGCGTCACTCCTGCAATTTACGAGTCCACGATCTTGAAAAGCGTCGCATGCACGCTACAGCTGTAACAACGTTTCGTCGCAATGCAATCCAGATCGCGATTGCCGATAAGCCCGAGTACACAGAGTCGACGAATTTCTTTTCATCTACAATCCTCCACCTCCCCCTCCTGGCGCGCAGACAATTTCTTTTTCTCATTATCAAGCCCCCGTTAGTCATCCGCCTCGGTTTCATGCCGCGCTCAATGACCGAGGACGCGAAATAGATAAGAAAGCAAAGTTTCGCTGTGATGTCTCGTCGTCGGGCGGACTGAATCGAAGGGAAGATTGGCGGGAGGGCGAAGGGTGAGTAGGAGGTTAGCGACGGGTAGTAAGAGGGGATGGGCGCAGGGTGGGTTTGCTCACAGGGTAAGCCGTGCGGTGAGAAAGACAGGGAGGGAGGAGTCTCTCGATTGCGAGAACCCGTCGTACGACGGTTTGCTCTGGCAACCCTCTACCTATGCCGACTCTGTTTTCTTCTCTCACCCCCTCCCCCGGTAAGCCGCTCTCCCGTTCCTCGTTCTAATCTCTGATGAGATCGAGGAAATTATGTCGTCGCGGTGATTTCGTCGAGATGACTTTTCACGAACCGTGAGGATCCGCAAGGATCGTCGTTATACCTCTTCTCTGTGTGCGCGATAGGGTGTCCGTGTGGGCCCAGGCTGCGTCGGTGGTCGTGCGAGCGATCGCGCGGGCGGCCGGCGTACACGTGTGTATATATATAATATGTATGCACGTATATCTACATACAGAGGCGCACGAATCTCATTACGTGCGAATATCACGGTAGCGGCGTGTGGACGACATTCGGTATAGTTGACTAACCCTCAATATTCCCTACGGGGTACTTTGAGCTTCCGGATGATACATGGAGCCACTGGCCCGTTTCAAGGTCCTTTCAGGCGTGACGCATTATTAGCTTTTATGCCGCTAGTAATGGCAATAATGCACCTAGTATTAATTATTATCCGCTACTTGATATCTGATATAATATTAATTACTGATTTGCCGGGGATAAGCCGTATTTTACGATCGCGCGGACGCCGCTGGGAAAATTCATTCTGCACCCTCAGACGTGTCGCGTTTAGCCGAATATCGCGGATTTACCGTCGGGGCGCGTTAGTGTCAATATCAATGTCGTTTATGCGCTTCCAATTGCTCAGATTTTGTGCGAACCAATTTCCCTGCACGTTTCCACTTTCTTCTGTCATTGAAGGTATGTGTATCCATCACCATAACTTTTTTCGTCAGATCCGTAAATACCGAAGCGCTCTTTCAACGTAACTTTCATCAGAATACCAAGAAAGCTGCTTACAGAATTCTCACGCTCATACAAAGTTCAATGTTTCGTAATCTGTCATTACACGTACGCACACGCAGGCCAGCGCTCTTATTGTGAGTCTCACCGCGTGCCAGTCCCATTGTCATTTTCACGGTCAAGAGGGTGCCGTCCACGGGGGATGTACACCCTGCGAAACAGTTTCGAGTTCCGCTCGATTTAGTTCACCCTGCAATTATCGTCGAAGACAGCGTCCACGAGCATCGAGACTGCGTTTTATTGGCATCGCCTGTTGCCTACCGTCAGCGTCCGAAAAAGTAGCTGCTTTTGACGTTTCAATGACGTCCCGCTCTCTTAATGTTCCACCCCCGGGGGGACGGGCGAGGATTTTTAGGGTGATTCGAATTGCCGTTGGGGTGCCGCGCTAATCTCCTGTGTCAAGGTAGCGAAGCAGATCTGATAGCGGAGGCTTCCCTTTCGAGCCGAACTCCATTTATGCTCGCAACGCCGTATATTCGTCCGCTTCAGACCAGGCTGGTGGATCGTTATTACCAGGATTGATGTAGCCGTACGCTCTGTAAAAATCATTAGTCCACCCCTCCGACGTCCTCCCATCCTGGAACCCTGCTTTTCACCCCTTCCATTCCTATCGTCCCTTCCGGCTCGCCTTACCGAATAACATTTCGTTCTTCATTATTTATCCCACTCCCGACTATGCTTGTCTCATATGTCGCGCGCGTAATCATTCGTTCGAGTGTCAGCGGCGGGTTCCGCGCGCGGGACAGCCGAGAATGGCGTAACACTCCGTCGCAAACAACTGGCAGAGCTCGCCGAAGTGGGAACGATCTCTCGAAATATCTCCCGGCCGAGGCGAAACTATGGCATTCGCGAGAAAATCTCCGCTCGATATTTCTATCGGGAACGATCAGAACCCTTCCCCGCCGCTCGCCCCTCACCCTCTCCGCCTCCCTTCCTTCCTTCCTTGCGGGGAATCTGGTACACCGCGTAGATTGTACAATTCGCATAGAGGCAGCCAGCCGGGGCACTTTGTCACCGAGAAGAGGAAGATCCTTTCCTCGAAAATGCTCGAGCAACCAGTCGGTACGTTATCCTCGCGCGAGTATCGCCTGGCTCCACGACGTAAAGGATAACGTACGGCGCCGTAAGAAAGTCGATTTGGCGATGTGTTACACACGAGCGGCACCCCTCTCCTCCCCCCCTCTCGGTACGCTCTGCTCTAAATTCCGCGCCAGCGTCCTCCGGAGAAACGTACGGGGTAATGTAATGCGTAATGTACAGCGTAATGTAAAGCCACGATTCTGGCGAC
This sequence comes from Anoplius nigerrimus, assembly GCA_914767735.1. Classification (NCBI taxonomy): domain Eukaryota; kingdom Metazoa; phylum Arthropoda; class Insecta; order Hymenoptera; family Pompilidae; genus Anoplius; species Anoplius nigerrimus. The sequence goes on from OU612080.1 coordinate 8,016,258, forward strand.
GAGGAAGGGTGGAGGAGGAGGAGGAGGAGGAGGAGGGGGATGGGGGTAGAGCCGTGAAGAGTGAGGGAAAGAGCAACGAGAATAGAAGAGAAGGTTCAGGGTGGGACAGAGGTTGGAAGATAGGAGGCGAGGAAGAGGATGCATCGGTCTGGCTGAAGGCCCAGCTGGCTATGACGGTGGCGGCTTATAAATTCGGAATATCGCGCGGTCCCTTTAAAGGGAAAATATCGCGGCGCCCCTTTAAGGTCCCATCCCACCCGACTGCCTCGCATCCTCTCTACCCACTGTCTCTCCGTCTCTGTCTCTCTGTCGCTGCCTCTGCTTCTGTTTCTGTCTCTGTCTCTGTCCCTGTTCCGCCCTTCCCCACCGCTCGTCTTCCCTTCTTCCTCTGGGCGCCGAGCGAAAACGTGGTTATCCGTCGATTCGACGTCGAGGGTCGATTGCAAATGAAAAATCTCTTTCCGTACTTTTTGTCTTGTCGTGTCGGGGCCACTCGAGCGACGATTTCTATGCGCTCGATTACACGAGCTTCTTGCTCACGCGAGCGCACAGATATCAATATGCCCGGAAGACCGTGAACGAGCAGGACTTTCGCCCTCTCCACCCTCTTCCTCTCTCTCTCTCTCTCCCTCTCTCTATCTCTACCTCTTCCCGTTCCACTGTCGCCCACCCTTTCCTTCGCCTCGAGTCGCGTGAACTTTCAACGTTTCCCGTACGTCCAATCACCCGTTTCCCGCCAACGCTTCAATTAGGATCTCGCGTGCTGCGAAAGATCTTAGCCAAAATGGACTTCCTAGTTCCTTTTTTTCTTTTTACTGTGGCGAAAGTCGGCAGAGATCGCAGGGCTCGTTTACCTGGACGTCGACGTTTTCCACCTGCCTTCGCTCGAATCGTCATTCTTTCACGTAGGATCAGCGACTTTGATCTCGATCGTCTTATATAAGAGTAAGCAATGTGCTTGCACACAAACTTATTTTCGAAAAAAGTCCCATACCGATCAGGAACAATTACGTCTCCGTCGAACGATTAGCATTTCGGGATCGACCGCTGCGGCGACCAAAGAAAATGATCCTTTAAGTGAAATCCCGAGGCCAGGACGTCGTCGCAGGAAACGGACGCGTGACTTCTCGGTTTGCGGGCGATATCCCGTGGGAGAGGCTTTCTCGCGATTGTCGACGACACGCAAAGCTCCTCGAATGGATGGTTTTCTGCCAGCCGAGCCATGGCAACGAATTTTTTTGCCCATTCAACTCCCCCCCCCCCCACCGCCGCCGCCGCCGCCGCCTTTCGTCCTGCTCCTTTTCGTCTCCCGCCCTTCAATCCGTTTCTGCCGGTGCGCCAACGATGGAGGAATCGAAGGCGATTGGACGTTCGATCGTTCGACGCTTTCGTCGGCTCTTTTAACTGATCCTTAAAGCGTCACGTTCGCTTCGACGAAGCGACTCGCTCGAGAAGCGGAGCGAGAGTCGTCGTTCGGCTGTTGGCGCGTCGGGGCCCGAAGTGTTAATATGCAGATGATAAAACTAACTCGGCGCAAAAATACGAGCCTCGTAAAGGCCGTAATGACACGCGATTTCTTCGGGCCGCTTCGAGCTGGTTCGAGCAGATCTCCGAGCCATCCTACGGCCGTCCTCTGCCCTTCCTGGTCGGGCCTGCGTCGAGCACGCGATGGGCCCGGTCTCGTCAAGGGCCCATTCGAGTATCGGTACGAGTTCCTCGGAGGCTGGAATCGAGGCAGAATCCTGGCCGGACGGAGGCAGGCTAACGACGTCGGCCGGATCGGCGAGGCCGATCGTTTAAACTCGATTATGCTTGAGGACCATCCGAGCAGGACCCAACCTTGGCCACTGTCCGGCCTGGCCCCGCGCACGGGACGTCCTCGTTATCCGCCGCGTTCCACTCCGGAGTCGATCGCAGACCTCGCTCAAGGAGGCAGCTGAATGTACGTCGGCCCTCCTCTTCTTTCCAACTTCGCTGGTCCTCGCTGCAAGGATACCGTAGCAACGTACAATGAATATCGCGATATGTCCCATTCGAGATTAGCTGTAGGACGGTTCAGCAGGAAGCCTCGATCTTTCCGTACCGGGATAGATATCGTCCGTGAGCAATGGAAATTAGGACGCGTAATCCCTTTTGAAAATCAGAGCGGAGGTCGTAAGAAGCAGCTGTCAGCTCGATCCGGCCGCGTGCAAATTATTTTCTCAACCCTCGCCGGATCAATAAAACGCTCCGAGGCGTCGCACACGCTTGACAGTTGGAAACGATGACGAATTACAGCCTGTGCCCCGGGAAGAAACAGTCGTAAGAAGCGGATCGATGAGCGGAGAGGTCCGATCAGGCCGTAAAGGCCTGTGTGACAACTTTAATATTATACCGAAGCCGCACGCCTCCGTGCCCTCGCGTTCCGCGAGATCCGTCCTTGAGGACGATATATTTTTCAATCACGCGGAACACGTGGCTTCAAAGTCCATTCTTCGGGAGAGGATGCTTTCTTCGGCCGCGCGAAGGCCGCCGCGAGAGTCCTCGGGAGGAAGGGATCCGTCAGGATGCGCGACAGGGATAGGCGGTTTGGCTCCCCTCTATTTACAGGAGAGATCCCCTCTCTCCTTGTACATCGGGGACCAGATATTAAATTTCAATCGATACGCCGGGCTCCGCCAGCTTGCCTTTTCTTTGCCCGCGCAACCCTCCCGCCAGCGGGGAAAGATACATGTTTGATGGGAAATTAAGAATGGCAGGACAAATACCCACTAGGAATTGAGTAGGTATTATATGGCGGACCGTCTACCAGGAGCCGACAGTAAGGACCCCAGGCACTTCTATCCAGCCCTGTCCCTCCCCTCCTCCTCCCGTGACGATCCGTCTACAGCGACGGAGCGTTCGCTTTCTGAGCCCAGATTAAATTGCGGCGAAAAAATTTCTGGTAGAACGCCTCGCGACAAAAACTGCTCCTGAATGGGGATTATGGAAAATCGACAGCGGGTTGGAATATGTTGACCCAGATGTCGGCTGTCGAACGCTGCTTCGAACTTCACGTGTAATACGGGAATTTCTCATAGAGGCTGCTCCACAACATTCTCGCTTTTTTTTTTTTACTCCCTGCCGAAGAGGGAAGCGATGTAGAATGAATCGCGCGAATATTTCGGCGATGCGCGTAGAATGCTCGGTGCCGAGGAGTCGGCCGAAAAAATTTCAATCATTCGGCTTTTGTAATATATCGTCAGAGCGTGAAGTGAGTTTGGGTGGGAGGAGGAGAGAGAGAAAGAGTAAAAAAGGGAGAAAGGAGCAGACGATGTCTCGTCATCGAATTCGCTCTGCCTAATTAACTCTTGACCGTCTTCCACCGTCCGGCGTATGCGTGCGCCATTTTTCATTACGTGGGCATTTACATTGAATGTTGCGGATGCCAGCGGCGAAGTGTGTCCCATTTTAACGTCGACGCCATTCCCGCTATGTCCGGCCTGGCATTCTCGGAATACGGGCATATTAGCCGCTAGTAAATAGTTTCGTTAAGCGAGGGTAGCGAGTTAGAAACGTTATAAATATTCCCGATAATTCGACGAGCGCATAGCTGAATTCTAATCAACGCTCGGAACGTTTTAGCTGCGAATCCATCATAAATTGATGATTTTCGCTCAGAGTAGTGGGCCACTGCATCGATGAAACGATTCCGAAACAATTCAGAAACGATTCACGAACCCGCGATGACCATCCAATAAGATCTATTTGTCGTCCTCGCACGAGTCCCGATATTCGACCCGTACGCCAGTCTGCCTTGGCTTAACTTTATTCCGCCGCTTTTTCGTAATAAGAGGAAAAGTATGAAGTGCTCGAAGCAAAACCTTCCGCCCCGGTCTCTCCGGAAAAACTTCTCCACTCTCGGTTTTCTGCTAACCGTGTCGCGGTGAGAGCGGACTCTCGAACACCGATTATTGGAGGACTCTTGGAAATCGAGAAATTGATGCCAAGTACGTGCCGTTCCGATGATACTTCCTGTGTGCGCTATATATTTCCATGCACGCCCCGCAGTCAGACGGCCACGCCATTCGAGGGCGAGTGGCCCGATCCGTGCGTCTCCATTTTTCACCGAACTTTATTTCCACTATTGCCCGGGCGACCGTCGCTCGCCTAGCGAACTTCCGCTGTGGAATGTCCGATTCCGAAACTCGACGGCATCCGGCGAGGCAGCGTCGCGACGCTACATTCGATTAGTCCCAAATTATTCCGGAACGTCTTCGCGCACAAATGAATAACGGCTGCCGCTCACGCGATTCAACCGCTTCCTTCCGCACCCGCGGCGCAGGCAGGCAACTGTAACGGCGCGAAGCGCATAAACGGGCCCGCGAGCAGTTCGAATTTCCTGATCAGCCGTCTGGCCGCACTCGATTACCCGCCGGGGGGAAATTGTGTTTTTTAGTGTCGGATTCTGAGGCAATAAGCCGAAACGTCCGTCCTATAAAGTGAAATGAAATTGAAATGCGCTCGGGATTTATGCCTATTTTATGCGCGTCTTAAAAAGCCTTAGCTCGCGTAATATTACGCGGCTCCACTTTCGATTAACGGTCTTCGAGCGCTAGGCCGTATCGAAGCGTCGAATAAATAGGCATCCCCGTCCCGGTCGACTCCCTCGCGGAATTTGCAAAACTTCGAGCCCCGCTCGACAGTTCGGCGTCCTAATGAAAATTATTCGCCGAAAGTGGACATATATCCCTGCTCCCCTGCCGGTACATTAGGGATCAGCGAAAGTGCCGAAAGTACTTCGGGGGTCGGGCTCACTTTTATCGATGGCGGAGGTCGCCGTTTGAACCGCGCGATCCGTAAAAAATATACCGTCGTTTTGTCGAGACGACGTACGGTCGATCCCGGCGACAACCCCTCGTGCCGCCGCCCTCGCCCCACCCCGCCATCAAGACTACATTCCACCCTTACATTGCGTATATCCTGAGCGTCCTGCGGACACGGTGATGCATGGCAACCATGAGCGCGATAACTTATGTCACTTTACGGGAGGGTGAGATTGAGAAAGGAAAGAAAATCGCCGCTTTCCCCCGCGGGGGTTGCCCCGACGTCGGTCTAGACTCCGTCGGCGGGACGCGTCCTCCGTTAGCCAGAAAATTTCCTCCGGCGTGTAACGGCCGGCGTGTCGTCAATCTTCCCCGTAGGCGGAGCGCAGAGATCGTTCGGGATCTACGTTTCGAGTCTTTCGAGGACGCGCTAATTTCATCGGAAATGAGAAATTGTCGTCGAATTGAGGAAGGAGTGTGCTTCTCTCTCTCTCTCTCTCTCTCTCTCTCGCTCTCGCTCACACACTCTCTCGCTCGAGTGTCTTCTCACGTTGCGGCGACATTGTTAGCGGAGGTGGGATCGCAACGGTGGCGACACTTACGTGTCTTTCGTTGGCTGGGTACACGATATGCTCTCAGACTCGTGGAGAGAACGACGTACAGACGGATAGACACCCTCGGGAACCACTCGAGTTCCCCTGCTGCGGGGGCACCTCCTCTCCCCTCTACCTACCTCCCTCCTGTCTCACTTTGCGCCAACTCCCCGGGGCTTAATCAATAACGGATGCGAGCCACGTAAATTCTTCGCGCTTATTATTCAATTGGACAAGCTCGATCGGCGAGCAGACGACTCGTCGCGCTATCGATAGCTAACTATCGACACACTTACGTGCACCGATGGGAATGTATGCGTACGGCAGCGGAGTGTCGTTCGCGGAGTTGCTGGAAGCAGGCGAGCGACGGTGGGAAGGACTTTCGATAACTTAATTTATCGTCAACTTTCGGCCGGATTGGCCGGGAGGCGGGATGAAAAATGACGGGATCATTAATAATTCCGCGAGACGCCTCCCTGGGAGCGGCTGTTTAATATATTAAAGAAAATGAAAATAAAGGAAAAAAGGGAAATAAGTGGCGCGAGGTGGGCGGGCGTGTTCAGCGCGAGTAATTCAGAGCACGCCGGCTTTACTTCTTTTTAGCTGAGGAAGGCGAAGAAATCTAGCAACTTTTTGTCGCAGCCGTTAGTTGACGAAGAAAGCGGTAGAATACCGAGATTGGGTCGACGGAGTCCTTTTGGGCGGTTGAGACGAAAGTTTCTGAATGGATGGTTTATTAAGTCGACGTCAGCTGACTTTCATCACGCGAGATTTTCCTGACGACCGTCATGGAAGCGGCGACGGCCGAGCGAGGGGGGAGGAGAAGGGTTGAGAGAGCGTGAGACAAAAACGGCGCCTCCGTCGTCGAAAAAGTTTCCTACCCTCCCCCCCCCTTGCGATCGTTAGTTCGGAGTCTCCGGTGATTCGATCCGCGGGACAAGGGAGTCTTAACGGGCTGCGCAATTCGGTTAATCAGGCTTAATCGCGCGGGAGTCGGAGCCATTCTCGCGCCAATTCCGACAGTATGCAGTCAATACCGCGGGCTGTCTGGGACAACTCGGAATCCATTCGGACGAAATGAAATCCGCCGGAGCGAGGGAATCCCCTCGCCTCAAACCAGACAATAAGAAAGCCGCGAGCTGCCCCGGAATCCGTATTCCCGATCTTGCCCGGAAAAGCGTTGGAATTCTTCGCCCGGCAGACGGGCAGAAAAATGAGGAACGATCCGCGGGAACAATGTTACCCCCGTAACCGCCCAATTGACAGGAACGAATCGCATTCCGCCGGGGCGTATGCGCCCGACGAGATTTCGCCCGCGGAAATGGAATCGTCCCGCGTTCATCTTTCCGCGTTACAGCGTAAACAGGGATGATCTACGCTCTGCGCGTCCTACGTCCTAGAAGCTTTCGGCGATAATCGGCTCGGAATTACAGATCGCGGCCGCGCGTCAGTGAGTAATAGGCTCTCGCGGGCCGTGGAGGGGGGGAACGGAATGCGGAGGTTGATAATGAAATGAACGGAAGTGGCGAGGCGAGGGGGGAAGCAGGGGGCGAGGCGTAGAGGCCCGGCGGGCAAAATTTAAGCAGGTGTCCGCCTCGCCTCGAGCACGAAGAAAGTCGAGCAATTCGCTCGCCTACGCGTATACGGTTACGCCCGCTTACGTGCCAGCGACAGTGATACATTCACCTAGGAAAGTATAATAACACACTGACAATCCTGCCGGCCATTACCGCGCGTCGCTTCGGGCAACATAACAGTTTTCTTTGCGTCTGGCCCGCTGAAAAATCGCCTGCATCTGTAAGTGACGACGATGGAGTGCGGGCGAGGGGGCTTTCCGGCTCTTCCTCCATGTATCACCGGTTTATTGTAGTAATTCCGACGATAGATGACCGCCGACTTATTCCGCCAGGCCGGGGTTATTGCGCCGGTTACGCGTCCGGCAGGCTTTGATTAACAATCTGGCCAATTCGAGTGCGACTGCTGTCGATCTCGTGACGGATGCGACGGATCGAAGATTCGGAATGAACGCTCGAAATAATACGCGGCCGCAGCGAGACCGGTCAACCGGAAATGTAAAAGGCACTGCGGCCCACTACTTTCCGGCGTCATAGGTCGAATTAATTTCATGCCAACCGAGCGACGAGAAAAGAGATTAACCGCCGGATGGCCGGATGGAATTTCAAGGTAAACGTTCGCGACACGATAAAATTTCGATTCAGCGCACAGGATCGTGGCAGACGGTCACGTAAAATCGCGGGCCTTGCCCCCCCTCCACAATTGCGGCGAATAGATTCCGAAATGCCCCTGATCACACTTCGGTGTGTAGGTAAGCACGAAAGGCTCCATTTACATGAGCAAATATTCGTACCGGTATATATCGGCGCCGGCCTTCCACCGGCGCAGCTTGCATTCCGGAGTTTCCCTTTAATTAGTACGTCACGTCCGGGGAGGGCTAACTTCCAGATCGGTCCAATCGGGTACGTGACCGACTTTGAATTCGTTGCTGCGGGGGCGGAATCGACTTATAGCTCGTTAATTAGTTTGCGCTCGTTACGCTAACTGGATAAGACGTTGACCGTAAGGCTCCGATTCTCCGGATGCATATCTCTATCTATCTCTGTTGTTACTTTGTACAGAGAGAGATAGAGAAAGAGAGAGAGAGAGAGAGAGGAAGACACAGACGATAGAGGAAGAGAGAAACACAGAGAGCAGGGACGATGTATCGACCGGCCTCTTCAAAGGGAATTCCTGATTAACCTTCTTCTTTTAAGGGCGAGCGAAAATTGATGATTAATGATTGATATTTAATCTCGGCTCGCAAGGCCGTGCCCGGGGTGCGATGAAAATCGCGCCATTCGGGGATGAGTCCGCATAACTGACCGGGCGACGGAGAAAAAATGACGCGGGAGATTGATCGATTTAATGCCGTGCATGAACGTGGCCGTATCCGGCCACTGTGTTTACCCGCGCAACTGTACACACTTTCAGGTACCCACTCGACGCGATACAGATTACGCCGCGGCCGCCGGAAAGGTGCAGGACAACGGGGAAATTGCCGTTACGATGACTTTACGAGCGAAATTGCACTCAATAGCCCTCCCGCGCCCCTCCGGGTGGTAATACGATCTTCTTCTTTTAAAGACGCGTCTAGACGGTGCCGAATCGATAATGACGTCGTTAGAGAGTACATTGCGGTGACCGTTATTCGCACGGACCGAGAGGACGCTTCCCGACGATCGATGCGCGCCCTGCTAGCCGAAGTGAAAATACGCGCGAATTAACTTTCGCCCCCGCGACGCTGACCCATCTATCTCGCACGCTACATTAGCCGCCACCCCACTCGCGGCGCCCGTCACCCGCCTTCTCATCCTTTCAATATTGTGTAATGACGTTTGACACCCTGCGGAAGATGTCTTCGGTGCCGTCGACTTTTAGCCGCTCCCCGACCTCCTACCTCCTATGATGATGACGTCGCCGTGAATGGAAAATTATGAAAAGGTCCTTTCGCGAGAATGGATGATGCGTGTCACGTACGTTACCTTCCTTTTCGCTCACGGTAAATAGACTCGGCAGTGTACGTACTCTTCCGTTCGTTCCATTCAAACCCTCCCCCCCCCCGTCCTCCGTTCGGCATTGGTTCGCGATTACGCCCGGCAAATACGTTGGACAAGCTGAGCGGATGCAGGAAATCCCCGGATACTCGATGCAACATTGAGATATTTAATAATGTAACGAGCATCCGAAGGAACATCGAGTCGTGCCGTCGACTCGACGCCGAGGCCTTCCTCTCCTGCGGATCTCCCGCGGAACCTCCAACGAAATAGACTTCCATTCTGTACGCCCCTCGATTTAGATTCCGCTCCCTTTTACATATGGAACGCGAATTGCAAATACGTGCACAACAATCACGCGTCTCCCCCCCCCCCCCCCCCCCCGCGCTCTCCCTCTCTCTCCATCGTCCTTCGCCGAGAGCAGTTCCTTCTCTGTCTCTCTCTCCGTCTCTCTCTATCTTCCGCTCGCAAACTGTCTCTCCCTACCGTTTGCTCTCCGTCCTCCTCTCCCCTCTCCCCCCTCTTCTCCTCCTCCGCGTTTTCATCGTCGTTGAAAAAGGAAGGTTCTCGGTGGCATCCACGGTCTGACGTCTTCCTTCTTCCACTGCCGGGCTGCGCTTCTACACTCGTTCGTCCCTTTCTCTACTCCCCCCCTCCCCTCCACTCCCTCTACCGCCATCCTCCATCTGCCCCGTCTTCCATTCGGCGAAGGAAGCTCTAGGTAACGACTAATGGAAACTGCCTCCGCGGAGGAGGAGCAGGAGGTGCCGGAGATGCAGGTCATATAAACAGTATGGTAATAAAGACGGCGTCGCTTATGGCATAATTATGGTAATTCATTAATAAAGACTCTGGGCAACTTCTGCCTCGGCTACGCAGGCTATCCTAGGGCTCGTTTCGTTTCTCGTTTACTTTCTTCGGAGATAACTAGCTTCGAGGGGTTACGCCGGACGAAATGGATTGTGCTGTGCATTTCAAAAACTACCGAACGAGTATTACCGGGCGCAGTAAACGCGAGCGTAAACACGCCGAGTGCCTTGGGAGCTAGTTATGAGATGATTCAGGCCTGCCGGGGAGGATGAGGCGGGGAGGTGGGCTCGGAGGTGGTCAGATGGATAGAGGGAGATTAGACTAGAGCGAGTGAGGGAGAGAGAGAGAGAGAGAGAGAGAGAGAGAGAGAGAGAGAGAGGATTGAGCACGCTGAGAGAGCAGCTCATTTTACGTTGATCAGCCACTGATAAGCGTCATCCAGGTCACGTGGATCCAGGGATCGACTGTCCTCTCCCTCGGGGATGGTTTTTCATTCTACGGCTAGGTTTTGAGGTCGGCGCCGAGTTCAGGACGATGGGACGATATCCGGCAGGACGGCGACCGGATACTTATTCCATAATTACCTCCATACGGCTTATAGGGCTCAACCGTGGACGTAACCGCGGACCAACATGCGGCATCCACTTTGTCGGGACATTATCGGACCACTTTAGGCACGACGCCGTTGGAACGTGTATCGCGGTGGGCAATAAACGGGCTCGTAGACACGTCGAGTTCCCTGCCAGCAAGAGAGAGAGAGAGAGCGGCAGATCGGAAGAGGGAAGGCATTAAGGCTTGGAAGTACACTCCTTTATTTCCTGATAGACCGCGGATAAAAAGCGGTCCGTATCAATTGGACGTCAGTCGAATCGGAGCTCCGACCATCCGAATTCTTGGCTTGGCTCGTTGAGGCTCGGGGCCAGTCTCGTTCCTTCGAAATTCGAAACGACTGCCGCGCAAAATTCGCATCCGACGACGTGGCCCGCTCGTCGAAGATGTCACGGCGGGGGTCGAGGAGGAGGGGTCGGCCGGAAACGATAGGAGCCGATGTAACGTGATTTGTCTCGCGCTCGCGATCCATACCGGACGATGCGAAATAGGTCGAGAAGGAAGCGAGTGGGACGTGAAACGATAAGCAAGAGGGTGGATCGAGTCGAGGGTGCGCAACCACTTCGACAGGTTACTTGGTGCGGGGGCGCTATTAATTTTTCAGCGGCCCGGGGAAAACAGAATCGATAATGTTTCCTCGTCGAAACGGTACGTGGTTGGCATGTGGAGAGAATTCAGGCACGAAATTCGCATTCCTTCCTGGCGATCGGAAGCGCGAGGGAGGCGGATGGCTGCCGTGCGAGCCAGAAAACAGAGACAGGGCGAAAGAGGACGTAGGAGTGGCGGAAAGAGAGAGAGAGAGAGAGAGACATGGACAGCGAGAGAGAGAGAGAGAGAGAGGGAGAGAGAGAGACATGGAGAGTGAGAGAGACGATCTACTCACTACCCCGTCTCCTGCACAGACGTGTACAGCCAGAGGTAATAGTAGTGCAGGAGTGGCCAGTACGAAGGGGGTGATAAGGGCGAGTTTATGGTTATTCCTTCAATTAAGGTGATACAACGAGGCACTTAACTTGTCGGTGATTTCCACCCTTTTCACCGGCAAGCCCCGGTTAGATTTTACTGCGGTGATGCCGCACCGCCGCCACCCTTCCCGTCCCTCCTCATTTCCAATTAAAACGATTCACACGATGACGGCCTTAATTTCTTATGACCTCCGCTTTCCCGCCTCTGCCAGCGTCGTCGACGTCGCCGACGTCCTGGTCGTCGTCGTCCTCGATGTCTACTCGCACCTGAGGGACTAACACCGTCGGTTACACGTCGTTGACTACGGCGGATGTTTCTATAGCCTCCCCCCTCGTAATGGCGTCTGATAATTAAACGATCGTGTGCCTTCGGCATCGACGTTTCTTCCAATTACGTATTAGTACGCGGGAAACTGTAAATTAGATTACGGACGTCCATTAAGCGATAACTGTTATGTCTCAGAGTGACGATCGGACGTACAGTGGCTGTCACATTCTTCGCCGAACGTGAAGAAAAAGCAGGAGTCGGGGAATAAAAACGGCGGAGTCACGTATCGGGTAAAGTATCGCAGCCGTGAATTTTCGCGAGGCCTCTCTCTGCCGCGCGGCCACGAAAATTGACATCGCCCTCGAGCGCTTCCTTTACGAGCGCAACAGCGAGGGCGTATAACATTGCGTTAAGAATGTATAGAGCGGCGGTAAATAAATTCTTCCCGGGCGAGTGCTCGGCTGCGGCGAGTTTATCGAAATTTAAAAAGTAGACGCTCCCGCTTCCCGAGAGTGGCGCGATGGGTTTTTCACACCGGGTGAAAAACTGCCGAATCGCCGATGTGTAGACAATGACGGGAAGCAGAAGGTCGACGACGTTGAGCCGTACGTCGATACTTTCCTCTTTTCCTCCCTCTCTCTCTCTCTCTCTCTCTTTCTCTTCCTCTCTGTACCGTGAGCGTCTTCTGCTACTGCTGCTGCTCACCTCAGCTCCTTCTTTTTTAATTCGAATTCGGCACGGTGGCCCACTTTCGCGATGAATCGAAGATATTGGACACGGCCGTGAATGGAGGATCCGGAGGGACGCCGTTCGGGAACTGTGATCACGAACGGTGATCAGGAACGATGATCACGAACATAGTTGGACAGCGGATAGACTCGGGAAGCGTCGCGACAAGCCGGAGAGAGTCCCGGTTTAGTGGAAGTTGACGGTCGACGGCTTTGGCTCTCTCGGAGAGGGAGGGGAACTGAGGGGAGAGGGGGTGGAAACTGTCGCGGGAGGAAACGGGAAGAAGCGGGACGACAATAGGAAGAAAACGTCGGCTCGGAGCCTGGGATGACGTCGACGTGGCTAGCTTTCGTCTCCTCGCACTCCGCGGCAGGATTTTATTTTATTTCCGGTCCACCTTTGGACCACCCTTTTGTGGAAGCTCGTTCGGCCGCGGGCAGGGACTTTCCGCCCTCTTCGCTGCTCTCCTCGGTGTCTTCCTCGCTTCACCCCCTCCTACCCCTCCCCTTCTTCCCCCGCCGCCACCTGTCTTTGTCGTCGAATGTGTACCATACACAAGAGTCGACCCTGGAAGGTGGCCCGGGGAATGCGGAGAGGCTTCAGCGGGCCAAAGGCTCGACTTAAGATACTTTTCCTCGACCTCCTGCGCCCCTTTTGTCCACCTTTCCCTGACCTTCCTCCGACCGTCCTCCTACTCTCACTTGCCGAACCAACTCCTCGTTCCATTCCCGTTCCGTCCTCGTTCCGGCCGCTTTCTTCTCGCCCGGGCTCCTCGATTGGAAAGAGCTCTAAACGAAAATGTTTCCGGCTAGCTTGAGAGGGTGGCATTATCCGCCCTCGACTCGAATACCTTCTGCGGCTTGTTTTTCATCGAAATTGCCGTTTACCGTCATCCCGCTATGAGCGCGTCCGATCGACGAAGCGTGACTCGATCTGCCGGGCCAGCCTGAATGTCGGCGTCTAATTCGATCGCATCGCGCTGAAAGCTATTGAGTCCACGTCGCTTTAGTTCAGCTTAGCAGTTTCGCGAAGACTAGTGTAAAGTATTCCAAATAGATGACGAGGACAGCTTAACCGTCAGAATCTCGAGTTTCCCGCTACCTCTCGCACGGCCGAAGGATATTCGATCGAAGGTATTCAAAACGTTGCCCGGCGATCCGTCTGCCGGTCCGAGATCTCGCAGGTCCTTGAATTACGTAAGTCCTTGAACCTGCGTGGCACGTACTCGCGCTTTCGATGCAAATGCGGAATTCGCGATGCCGAAAGAAACGCTTAAAATCCATTCTTGGCCATGGAACCGGTATCAGGCAGCGAGGCAAGACCTCGTGGCTGGATAAGGACGAAGGAGATCGAAGAGGATGAGGACGAGGATCAGGGGGAAGGTGAGGCGGAGGGGGAGAGTCACGCGAGGCGACGAAGGATCGAAGGTTGCATTAACATAGCATTAACGACGTTGCGCCGCAACCTATTCGTTGCCTCCGACGAACAACAATGTTAATACGGTAATATATATTCATGCGAATTCATGTGACTCGCGCTGGCCCGGTAGGTAGCGAGAGTCGTTACGTTAACACGGCGAGCCATCGGATTGCTCCTTCTCCGTCTTTCGTTCGACTTCCCCCCCCCCCCCCCCCCGCCCCCTTCACCCCTTTCCCACTCAGCTCGCTCTCCGTGACGAGGCTCGATGACAAGTCCGATAAGGGATTTAATGGGATCGTGCGACATTGATGGCCCGACAATGGGTTACGATATTTACGTCCGCGGCGGTATCATTTTATATCGGGCCGCGATCGGCAATCGGGCTCGAATTGGGATTATAATCGCTCGCCGAGCTTTACCCGGCCGCATTTTCTTTACGGCATTATCGGCGAGCGACGGGCGTCGATTTTTCATCGACACGGCCGACACCGGATCCGGATATCTGCCATCTCGCTGCGTATGTACGTCGGCCCAGGGGGTTAGGGGGGGGGGGGGGAGGGGGTGAAAACCGTGGCGACGGCTTTCTCTCCTACGGAGCGACGCGAAAAGCTGACTTCGTTTAAGCGAATCCCGTTTAAATGAATTTCATTGTTTGGCCGCCGATATCGGCGGAGCGATGCGGATTCAATGGGTCGCCGGCTACATAACGTAACACAATTACCCATCGAATTTCCGCCGATGCCATCCAGTGGCTTGTCCGCCGATGAATTTAATGGAAGCCAGGGGGTGGGGGGGCGGCGGTCGAACGTACGGTCGATGGGTCGAACGGTTCGGTGAGGGCTCGCCGATTTCGAAATTCTCGCCGATCGGAGGGGGGGAGGTCGGATCGTTCGCTCGGGCAGGTCTCGCGCGTCTTTCGCCAATGAAAATTCCCTGCCAGCTTTTTCATTGCCCGACCTGGGCATAGATCCAGAGGCCCGCGGCGCCGGTAAAAAGCCCGGTAGGCGCGGCATATTTGCATAGGTAATTGCCCGTTGCGCACGTGGCGCGCTCGTTGTTCGTATAATCGAATTGGGTCGGCTGTGATTTTATTTTTGGCGCTTTGACCGCGTATCGCGGGATTTATTCGACCGGTTCCGCCGGCGCTCGCTGTAAACCTTTCGTATTTGATGACGATCGTATTTGACGGATTTTATGTCTCGTTTGTGGCCAACCTTTGACGAACGCCCGAGAGTGGAGCGCTGCACTTTAATAACGCGAATCGTGTACCCCAGCCAGTCCTCCACCGTCCCTCCACCGTCCCTCCGCCACCCCCCTATCCACTTGCTCAAACGGCTTGTAACGCAAATCCGGGACCGGGTTTATTGGAGCATTAGACTGTTTGTTTGGACCGATTTTAATTACGTAAGAGTCAGTGTACCTTCTCGACCGGCCGGCATACGCTTCCGGTTTCCGTTGCAAAACTTTCTAGCGAGTTGACTTGTTTGCACTTCGCAGTACCGTTTAAATCGGAACTGTACCGCGAGAATTTGCCGGGTGAATTTCTACCGATTTTGCGGAATATCCGAAGTGGGAGGGAGGAAGAATCGGGGTAAAAGGAGCTCGCTTCGGAACCGGAGTTCCCGACTGTAACTTAAAGTTTTCCTACGAGTATTGGCTCAGACTAAAGAGAACGTGCGACGACATTGGGCCACGAGGTCTCTTTACGATTCTTCCTGTTTGAATGCCTCCGTGCGATGACACGAGAGTACAAATATGCATTCGCTTCTTACCATTCATCGCTGCCGTCACTTTCCGACTCTTAATTTTATCTTACTATTCTGACAAACCTCATCCTGTACTGGTAAATATAGATATCACTGCTCTGTTTCCATTTATCTCCAGCTGAATCTTTGCAACGGTAGCACTCGATCCTTTCGGGAACGTAAACAGGAACATAATCCGTATCGCGCAACAATCGACGCCTTAATTAATCACCGACACGGCCCTCCGTATTCCAATACCGTCTGGCAACGTGACGATCGTCACGGTAAAACGTCGTTCCTCGCCCGGTTCGCCCATGAAGTCACGAACGGGACAAATTAATCGGCGCTGGCTCGCATTTCAGGCGCTTGGGAATCGGCGAAGCGCGAAGATTCTTAATCGCGGGCAAACAAGCGCGAAAGAAAGGAGGGCCGCGGCACATAATCTCGATTATCTGAACACGGGCGGCTACGTGCGTCGAATGCGGAGGAGATCCCGATCGGCGTAGCAACAACAAATAGCTCCCGCTCGAACGAATAAGCGAGAGAGCGTGGCGGAGAGAAGCGCAAGCGAACGATCCAGAGAGCGAACGAACGAACGAACGAACGAAACCAACCAACGAGCGAACGAACGGACGAACGAAAGGCACGATCCCCGAGGACGATTATCCCTGCGTCCCTCTTTGCGCAGTCCTCCGCCTCCATAAAGCGACGGTCGTTTCGCAGTCACGCGATATCGCGCTCATCCTCCGTCCGGGGCCGCAAATTATCGAAGATATCCAGCGGGCGTTATCGCGATAACTCCGGCCATGCCCGATGACAGGCCCGACTATATGAACGGGCGTACCGACCTATATGAACCTCAGACCGACAGAGAACCGCGGCCGGCTCCCCCATTGTCGGCGCTCACCGAAGCAGATCGCCTCTCTCGCACGGTGCCGAGTGGAAACTAACACGTCTTTTGTCGCATGACTAATTGAGGGCGATAAATAATGCCGGCCGCAAAAAGCCGACCGGCTACGCTCGCCGGCCCTGCCCGAAGCGGAGCCCGGCCCGCGAGTTCAAAGGGCAAGGACGAGCCGGCGTGCGAGAGCGAGAGTGCGCGCGAGCGCGAGGGAGTGCGAGGGAGAGGGCGAATGGGCGGTATCGCAGAGAGGATGCATTCAGGTGCGCTACTCACGGATAAAGGATGGCGGGAGAGTTCGGTAATGCCGGGCTTTACGCCGCGAATAATCAATGTGGCCGAGTCCTGCAGTCCCTTTCGTCGTTCGCACGGACGCCGCATTGGCGCGGGTGCCCTAAGTGCGAGCGTATTTACGCACTTCACGGATTCGGATGGTGACTCGATCCGTTAAAGAGCTGACGCGATGCCGAGATGGGAGGACCGTAGGTATTATCCGCGACGTTCGCCGTAGTCTCGGCATCGGCGGTACACCTTGTAGAGAAAAATTGGATTCGGATAGGTGGACGCAATCTGGGGACTGTTCGGAGAGTGGCTCTCGGCACATTCGGGGCCCCCGGGCGAAATTCGTTCGGCGTAACTGCAAAGGAGCGAAGCCGGGAGTAGCGAAAAGAGAGGAGGAGAGAGGGCGAGAGAGAGAGAGGAAAGAGTGGGCAATTGTTCGAAACGGACTTAAGGATATACGAGCGGCAGCACAGGTTGCCGGTTACTCCGGCGCTGAGAGAGATTTAAAGCTCTCGCTTCGGGGGGAAGGAAGGATGCTGGGAATGGTGGTAGGAATTTAGCGCATTATGGCGCGAGTTAATATTGGGCGGACAGCGGGTGGAGTCCACTGCCACTAAATATACTCACTCCTCCCCTCGGTACTCTCTTTTGCGGGCTGCACTTGAAAACCCTCAAAGTCGCGGAGCCGCGCAACAAGGCGAGCCCGTTTTATTATATCGCCCTCGCGGTGCCCTCTCGAACGGATACAGCTGCGTCCTTTTCCCATCGGACGCGTATCCTCGCCTCGTGACACGCGTGCGAATCGATCTAGTCATTCCACTCGACCGTGAACGATTTGTCGGAGTACATAAGCTTCCCACGGAACTTTTCCGCTTTACGGCGGATTCGAAACCTTACGTATTACGATCTACTCGTTACGTGTGAAACGTGGATATGAAGGAGAACGTTTCTCATGAATGGAGAGGTCTAATTGCTGAAGGGGCTGTTGGACGAGTCCGTCGAATCAAATTCGTCAATCCCGAAAAGTGCCGTTTATTGTGCACAATAGGCAAGATGATCGGCCCTTAGACGTAATTCGGTCCTCGGCAAGCTTCTAAGCTTCGGCAAGATGAGTCATCGTTTGGCTGACCTACCGACCTGAAACACGTCGCCACATTCTCGAATTGCCTCGGTAACGAGGTAAGCGATCTAACTCAACTGTCGTGCAAGGCGACACCCTTAGCGCCTCTATCAAACTCGAAAACACTCAACCCAGTCCGTTCGACTCGGCTGTTCCCTTTCCAAAATTTCATCTCGACTCCCTACGTCCCGAGAGCACGGATGATTTCGCTGATACGGATAAAAGTGAGACCTATCGGGTTTTTTTCCACCGGATCCTTCCGTCAGCCAGAAATATTTGCGTCAACGTACGTCGAGTAATATCGACACTGAAAATAATAATCCGCGGAAGAACGATAATCGGCCACGTCGGACTTTCTGTCCACGATATTCCGGATTCTCGCCGATAAAAGTACATTGACATACCTTCTTCCCTCGTCTCCCATGCGTTGCGATCTCGCGCCATTCTTCAGAGGTCATCCCCTCTCGCTCCTACTTCCCCCCCCCCCCCACCCCCGTAAAAAGCGAAAGATCTCGGTGTCCTTTCGGATCGCCAGCGTGGAGCGCCGGAGGGTCATCCACGAACGACCCGGACAATATTGCTGGAATCGCAGCGTTCGTGAGTGAGAAACTTTTCAATGGATTTACTGGTTCCACTTTCTTTCATTTGGTCCCTATTCACTCGATTCACTTAGTCAAGTTTTATTCGCTCGCGAACTTACGACGTCGTACTGCCACTCGGTCGATTATGCAACTTTGGGTATCCGCCCCCCCCCCCCTTCTTCCTCTCTCTCTCTCGCGCGCTCCTACTTTTTTGTTTCCCACTTCCCGTCTCGCGCGCTTCTTCCACCCCCCAGCACCATCCCCTCTCATCCCTCCCACGTCGCTTGTTCCGCATTCCGGCGCTGTCTTCCCCCGACTTAAGCTCTCCCCTCACCCCTCTCCCCCTTTCGGCCGCCTCCGACGAAAAGTCACACAGCGAACGTTCCAGTTCGCCAGCGATTCGGCAAGTTAAATCCTAACAGGAAGATATATCCCCCGGGCTGCCCCGCTCATAGTCTGTCACGATTATTCCCAACACGTTCGCTCTAACGTCCGATTTCCTCGCGATAATTAAAAGTTCAAGCGTTTCTTAAACTCGCCGGGCTCCCACGGCGGCCTTCCTTTCAGACGACCGTAAAAAGTCCGTTGACGGAAGCGGCGTTTAACGTTTCTCGCGATGGTCTCCATTACGGCGGCAAGGTGGAGAAGAAGGGAGGTGGGGCGAGAGGGCAAGGGTCGGGAGCTGCTCCGGAGACGGGAAAAAAAATTGAGAAGAATTAATGTAGTATCCGTCGAGAGCGAATTACCACCTTCGGGATGGAAATTCAAACAAGCGGGCGAGAAGCGGTACTTTGTAGTCTCGATGTCTGTTTGACGGAGGAAATCGAGCGTGGACGATTCCATTTTCAGGTTGCCAAGGCGATCGGAGGGAGGGGCGGATGGCCCGATTTGTAATGCAAAAGAATATTATTCTTTAAACGTTCGCATTAATCGAATATCGGCTCTTTTATCGGATCTCGCCGGGGCGACGACGGCTGGTCGTCGCTGGCCTGGTGGCAAGGGTGGCTTCGGCAAGGGGTTGTTCAGGGGGGTGAGGGGGTCGAACCATTTGGAGACACGTCTTTCAATTCCTCGGAACACCGAGTTCGCCTTTTAAATCGAGGTTTATGCCTCCTAAAAGGAATGAATCGTGGCACAATGCTATCGAGTAAAATTTCCGTGCAAATGGCTCCTGGCACGAAATTCTCGCTCGGGCTCGGTTATATCGCGCGCGAGTGAAGATTACATGTGCACCGAGAGAGGTGCATCCACTGCCGACTATTATTTTACTAACTCCTCTCTCACCTCTCACTCTCTCTCTCTCTCTCTCTCTCTCTCTCTCACTCTCTCTCTCTCTATCTCTATCTCTCTATCTCGCTCCCTGTCTCTCTTTCTGCCGCCGCGCAAACTTCCACCGTCACGTTACTACGTACTTCGAGGAATGCCCTTCGAGCATTCTTGGAGCACGCAGACTGTTGAATAATTACCAACTACTCTCGCGATATCCCACGCGCATATCTCGAGTGCGCTTAACAGGTGTAGTCGAGATGCTTATCGGGGCTCTTAATATTTTTAAACCGTCCCGACCTACCGCCTTTCTTGCCGGCCTAAAGACGGGATAATTATGCGGCCCGTCTCGATTCCAGTGTTCCCTTTCATCGCAGAGTTCTACGTCGGATCTATGGCACGGTCGTTGTCACTCGCGTCTCTAACCGATGCGGTTTTACGGCACAATAAATGCGTTGAGGTAAGAAGCCGTTAACCGCGGTGGAGGGGGGTAAACTTTGTCCCAGTTCCACCCCGTGTGTACGGACAGTCGCCTCGTGTACAGAGAGAACGTCGGCGGGGGCCTTCGGTCGCGGAGAGCAGAGGTAGAAAAATGAGATTTACGAGTTACTTTAAGCCCCGGGTCGGCCGGAAGTTTCCGAGACGACTGTTTCTTCTTTCCGGCCGCATATTATCGTCGGCGCGGCTTTTTGTTAAGAACCCCCCCTCTCGCGACTTTGCCCCGGACCGAGCGGCGCGTAATGAGCGTAACGCGAGAAAGGCAAGCGTTTACGTTGGTCCGGATTTTTGCTCGTCTCACATCGCTTTCTGCTCGTTCCTCCCACTACAGGTACAGAGCCGGTTGGCTCCTTTAACGGACAAAAATGCGCAATTTGTCACGAGCGTCCTCGGTTCGAAAGGAGCTTCCGCAATCGGCGAGAGTACACTCACTCTGACTACATCGGAACGATTTGAGCGAGCGGAATCCCTCGACAGGTAAATTCCCGCAGTTATCGGGCGAACTTCCCTTCTTCATATACTTACCGCCATCGGCAGCCTGTAATTTGAGGCAGCGTACGCGGCTATCGAATAGAAACATTCTTCCTCTGACACGGATCGAGCCTTCTTGCTCGCTCGTGAAGCTATGCCGTGTGGTCGACGACCCGACCCAGGCATCGTACGCTGGCCACGGCTGAGGGAAAGAGTCTTTTCCACGCTTTTCTTTCTTGCCGAAGTCTTACCACCCTGAGAGAGAGAGAGAGAGCGAGCGAGAGAGAGAGAGAGAGAGAGAGAGAGAGGGAGGTGATATGCCCGTCACACGTTGGTATACGTTTGCCGAGCGGCCGTACGCGGGAGGATCCATACATGCATGCAACATGACGTACTGCCAGGGACTTACTGTCGGCGGGAATAATAGATGAAACCGAGGCGAAGAGCTTTCCAGGAATAGAAACGGTATAGCGCCCAGGCCGCTTTGCTCGCTAATTCCCTCCCTCTCTCGCGCGAGGGCGAACTTTAACTGCGCTGAGCGCGGCACGCATTCTCTCGCAGTAGCTATCCCGTTTACGATCGTGATAAATGAAACGGCGCCGGCGGTTTAATTGTCCTCGCCGATGATTACGATGAATATCGCCGGCGAGCCCCGGACGAGCGTAAAGAAGCGGGCGTAATGCTGTCCCGACGCGCGAGATTTCACACTGTCGGCCGGTCCGCCGATTTAATGGGATCGAAAGAAGAACGGTTCTGTGCTTAAATGGCGGGAATTATATCGGGATGTAAGTTGGATGGGGGTTTCGAATTATTTGCAATCGTCAAGTCGCGTTGGACAGGTAATTATGAATATTTCATAAGCGTACGACTGGCACGATCTATGATGAAGGCGAGTTAAATTTGTTTTCGAGATTATTTTTGAGAGAATTTATTTTGAGATCGGTCGATAGTGGGAAAGCATATTAATCTCGGTTAGCAGTTCATCTTTTCATGCTTTCCTAACTCTAATAATACCTCTCCACGGCGTAATGCCAGGGATTCTTGTTAAAAGGAGGTTCTTTAGGATCCTCGCGTTTCGCTCGTAGATCCGACAAATTCGTGGTTCAAGGTGTATTGGGTCTTTCTTTTTCCTCTCTTCCCTCTTTTTGCGGAATTCCTCGCATCGGAGTTTATCGCGAAATCGTTTTCCTCGCCGGCGAGGGTGTCGTTACGTGTTTTCGAAGAGTCGTCTACCGTCTCGTAGGGTCGAACGAAAAGCCAGCGAAATTCTTCGGAACGCAGTCAGTGTTCCGGTTCTCTTGGTCGCTTGTAAAAAAGTCGAAAATTTTTTTCCTCCACCAGCCGCCGCTTACCATCCCTTCGCGCCGTATCTTTGGATTACGGGAAACGAATCTTCCACCTCTCGGCCGCCTGTCCCGTTTAACCAAAGACACATCGCCTATTAATTCGTATCGTCCCGCGTGACCATTTTCCACCGGAAGGTACTCGCGCGCAATCGCGATAAGTCTCTCTAATCGCAAGTAATACATTCCAAAATTACGTGAAGTACGGAACGATTTCTCCCGGGTGCCATAGCATTGAGATTTATTCGACCGATCCGCGCACCGTAATATCATCCTGCCTTGCCGTCAGCGCGCATCCTCATAACCCTCCTTCCCCATCCCTCATCCGCCGACAATTATATCCATACACGAATTTTAACTCGCCGGCTATCTGGGTCCGTCCGGAAGGCGAGCATTGTGGCACGATGACAAATTACCTTGCGTAAGACGTAAATAAAAAATGCGGACCCTCCTCGGAACTCTGCCCCACCTCCACCACCACCATCACCACCACCACCGACAGGATCGTGTCAGGGAAGGTTGATGTAATGTCCTGCCCGCAAGCGCAACGACGAACGATCAATCATTGGACAATATTTATTTATATGAAAGCCGCTGAGAGGGGTTGGCCAGTAGATAGGGACCTGTTTGCCCTCCCAACCCGCTCCTCCCCCCCTTAGCCGGCCTGATGACGCTGGCTGCCGGAAGAAGGGGGTTTCGAGGCATTGTGGCGCCGCTCAATGCGGTTTGATCGGCGAGAAAGATAGATTCGGAGCTCTGTCGACGAGCAGAAGATCGGCGAGAGTGCCCTCCCTCGCCCCTCTCGAATTACCCCTCCGCTAACTCGGGTCACGTGTTACTTTCCCAGGGGGGAAGTCGATGCGTTCGCAGTGGCCGCGAGACGGATTCTTTTTTTCACTCCCGCCGCGTTCGCACCCCATCTATCGGCCAGGGACCTCTTTTATTCCCGCTCGCCCCGATCTTATTCGAATTGGCTGCAAAATCGGGCCAACGACCCTCGCCCATTTGCCTCCGCAAACCGTTTGGCCAATATCGTCGACGCTCGCGAAGTCACGGGAGAGAAAGCCTTCCTCACCTCACACCCCTCCCTCCACCCTCCCGGACCGCTACCTACCCCGCCGATTCTCTGTCCGTTACCTTTCGCATCCCATTACGCGGCACTATCGTTGGGAAGCGTGAACGTGAAGTGCATTGCCAGCTTCCAATCTGCCGGGGAGATATATGGGCCCGCATTCAGAACACGTTGTTAACCCTGTTAGCGGGCCATTGTTTCTCCGGTCCTTTTCAGAGTCAGATATATGTAATCCTCCCCTTACGTTCCGCGGGCCGGCGGCCCGCGCCGGCGAAGTCAGTTGCGCCGGGCTAATAGCGGGGCCTTTATGCCGACTCGGCTGAGCGCGGCAAAAGAAACAGAGGCCACTTAATTACTCCGCGTCGAAAGCGCAGGAGATTGCCGGACAGGGAAAGTCGAGAAGCTCCTTTTTCAGAGTGGGCAGAGAGGGGGAAGGAGGTGGGGGGCGAATTAACGAACCGCGCTAAGAATTTCGCCACCCTCTTCATCTCTGTCAGAGTAAGACTCGTTCTCCTCTACTTCTTCTACCACCCCTCCCGCCCTCCCGTCTCACTTCCTCGATAGAGAAACAACGAGGCGGCCGGAGGCACATTCGGGAGAGACAGGTGTCATTAAGATTTCGTTTCAGTCCCGTACGAAAGAAGTCGAGGGGGAGCGGGAGGGAGCTGATGGCGAAGTGAGGCTCCCCCATCCCTCCTACCTTCGTTGGGGAGGGTGTTGGCAGCGGCTACGGTAACGCGAAGGTGGGGCGGGGAGAGAAAGAAGCTCGGCGGTCAGGAAGCGGGGTCGTAACGAGGTGGTCGGAGTTCCCGCAGCATCAATCATCCGCCTCTAAATACCATTTTTACGTGCGCTATCTTCATCGGGCGCCCAGCTGTGTGCGTGCGGCTGACACACGAACGCACACTGCCATCGGATACCGACCCTCGCCCGGGATCCCGTCTCTCTTTCTCTCTACGCACGTTTGCCAACCCCGGGCAGAGATACTCGCCTCGCAGGCACACGTGCTGCGGCATTATGCGCCAGCCGCGCCCGCGCGCTCGCGGGAGCGCGTTGCGGCCGAGTCCGACGACTTTGCGCATCTTCTGGCCGAGTCCAGCGTTTCGGGAGTACGCTTTTCGAGCGCTTATTATGTCGTGAGAGGTACCTGACACTCGTTGTGGCTTTGCCATTAGAGGGTCGAGCGAGCAAAGGTGACGCTAATTAGCCAGATTGAGACAGCGTTGGCCCTTTCGGGCTCTCGGGCTCTAACGAATGCGATGTGGCATTCGTTAGTCACCCCCGATACGACTCGCTTTTCTTGTCGAGCCCTCGTGCCGGGGAGGTCGTGATAGAGGGTTCCTGGAGTAGATGGATGAGGGCCACGGTAACGTTAGCCCGGTCGAATTCGAACTGCGATTGGCCGGGCAACGAGGATCGACCGACCGACTGAGATTCGAAGTTCCGCTTTGCCAGTAGGGGGGTAACGATTGTTCCGCCGGGCTTCTGCTGACTGTTAGAATATCGGGAGAACGTGCTGCGATGGCGCGGCTTGGCCGAATAACCATTCTCGCGCGAAGGCAGCCTGAAAATCTGAGGAAACGCCGCCGTTCGCGGGATATTAAACTCCTGCGGGGCCAGTCTCGTCCTTGTAATTTCAGTTGCGGAACGTTTTTACCTGCCAGCAATTTCTTTGCGCTTCTCGGCGAATTATTTGCGGATTATGAGGTCCGTGGGATGTGGATCGCTGATGGGATGAATCCGTGGGAATGCAGTTTTGGGTGGGACGTGTGAGTTGAGATGATAGGGCGACGATTGGCTGGCAGCGGTCGGCGAAAGAGTTAGCAGAAGGCGCGGGACCGCTGGCAGAATCGATTTCAAGTTATCAGCGGCCGAAACAAAGTGGTCGAGTGTGGGTGAAAACTGTGAAAAATCGTGTACACAAATACCGCGAGCTCGCCAACCTGGAACGATCCCACTCCGGCCATTAGTCATCGAGCGGTGCCGGCGGACAAAAACTAGCTTACGTACGAATGAATATGAATACGTAGGTTTTTCGCGCGATGGCCGAGGCGGGAGGAAAAAAAAAATTATGGTAAATTCAATTTCCGTCCTTGCCAGAAGCGCGCGCGGCCGGAATCCGGCGAGCTTGTTGCCGATCGACTCGATCTCTGGCTAGTAATTTTTATCCTCGGCCGCGTATCCTTTCATATACACGTTTCATCCGCTTTTCCGCATTCATCCACACACACACGCTCGCCTCAGTCGTGACAACTGTGTAAACAAGCGATAAGGAATACCTCTCGCGACACACCGAGTTCGGAAAGTTTCTGATTTCGCAAAGTTGTTTGATATTTTGCCCCGCTAAGTCCCGCCTTTCCGTCCGAGCGGGCAACCGCAAAATTCAACTGACCAATCTCAAGATTTGCCATTGGGGCAAGAACACCGGGGGAGAGTTTCGACGGTTCCCGTTCCATACCCCACCCACCCTCGCACCCTCCCTGTCTTCACGTTCCGGGCCAATAGTTTGCCAACTGGTTGACAAGTTTTGAGCCCGAAGTAGGTGACCAAGTTCGCGGAAAGTACCTCGAGATTAAACGAAGAGATTGACCTATAGATTATCAGAGGCCCATCTAGCTGCCGAAAGCATGTTTGGTAATAATTCGTCCTGGCGCACGAGCTGCCGCGCGTAAATCTCGATACGTCTCGAAATATCGTCACGTCGGCCCCGGCGAACAACAGGGAAGGAAAAGGAGGGGAGGGCGAAGGGGTAGGGGGGGAGTACGGGAGTCGAAGTCTCGCTCATTTGAATCCCGGCAGCTCGTAACTCGCAAAGTCGCGGAGTGGTCGTTTCGAAACTTTAATTCGCGAGCGAACAGGACCGGTCGGCCGTTGTGTTTGACGGATCGTTATTAAAGCCAGGGCCAATCGAGACAGGCTCGAGGGTGACGGGTACAATGAAATTTCAATCATGAAAGTATTCGGCTTTTGTGGTCGTCGGTAGATGCAAACCACTCCCACTGCGCGCATATATATTGCGCGCGCGGGGGGGACAGAGAAGGAATAATCGGCGGAGGAGGACGGACGAAAGGCGGGAGGTGGGGGATGGACGAAAGAAAGAAAGAAAGGAAGGAATAGAAAGGGACAGAGAGACGGGGAGAGGTGAGGGTGGAACATATTCGCGATTACGGATAATAAATGGAATGACGGTGGCTCTGCTCCTGGCAACCCTGCCTCTGATGGATTATAATCGGTCTAAAATTCGAGCCGATCCCCTTTCCGCGGAGATTCCGCCAGGGAGAGGAGGACGAGGGCGAACGGTTGGAGAGCAGGAGCGGCGGAGGAGGAGGAGGCGTAGGAGGTGGAGGAGGTGGAGGATGAGATGGAGGAGGATGATGATGCGGAGGAGCGGATCGGCGGATCGGCGCTCGTGGATCGGAACTGTGGATCGTCGGTGCGGAATCGAGTTGCGGAATCGAGGTGGGCGGGAGGAGCCGTCGGCCGGTGCCTGGGTCCGTTCTGAGGCGAGGGCCAAAGCCCGTTCCCGCTCTCTCCGGGCAGGGAACGGTTTACACTAAGCCGCGGGGATCATGCCCGTTTAATAACGCGATAACATATCAATTTCACGCAAATGCTGTCCCGGAGAACCCCTGAGGTAGGCACGCTTTGAGGCCCGACCGAAACCCCGGGAAATCGTGCGCTCCGCTACCGCCGACGCCGACGCAGACGCCGCCGACGCCGCCACGACCCAGGAAAATGGCCCTGGATAATTAATGCCGGGCTACGATCGTGCGGGATGATTAATGGCGATGCTGCTTCTGCGCGTATAATAACGCTTTCCCGGCGAATTAGTGCTCACGTGTATTCAATCCTCTCCTCCCCCTCCGTACCTTTTCTTCCACCCCCGGGACCCGATCGCCTTTTTTCATCCCGAGCAGAAAGCGCCCCTTTCGCCGGAGCCGTGTGTTATTGCTCCCCGTTGTCCAGGTTAGCGGAACAGGGGCTGGAAATGGTGCTGCTCGCCATTACACTCTTGGCCAGCCTTTCCTTTCGCGCCCGACTTCGCCCTTCCTTCCTCCCCTTCCACCCTTCTACCACCTTCCCGCGCGATTGCCATCTCCTAGGTAGTTTGAACTTTCAGCCGTCCGTCTTGATCTTATTGTTACTTAGCCGTTAAGTAGAATCGATCGGAATGGGCCCAGCACGCTAACCCTTCGACTCGACGTCCGCCGAATCGAGTTCGCACACCTACCCACCTACGTTACCTTCGGCTTAACCCGGCGGCCTCTGTCTCACGCGAGCCAATCCGGTAATTGGCCAGACATTTTATCGAATAGAGAAATACCTGGTAGGGCAGCGTCGCTTTTTCACCGCCGGGTGTGCAATTTTTTCTCCTTATCGTGCCCTTCGCCTACGATAGGCGCGCGAACGATAATGGGTGCGAAAATTAATCGCGCCTGAAATCGTGCCCGATCGTGGAAGTGGGGAACTTATTGTGTCTGGCTTCCTGACGGGAGCGGTTGAAATATTCCCGACGTTGGTCCGACAGAACGTCGCTTTTGGCGATCGAAAATTCAGTGTTCTCTGTCTCCCTTTGCCCTTCTTGTTCTCTCACTCCTTCTCTCTCCGTCTCTCTCTGACTCACTCTCTCTACACTCCATTGCTGGCGCCTGCATTGGATGGCTGCATTTAGCAGCCGGGGTTCGATTTCTGCGCGGTGCCTGCCGCGTATATACCTACCCAGGTACAATGCGAAATTTTCGGGCTTCCTATAAACTTGGACGTGATGCCTAGTATCTAACTTGACAGCGACTTGATCCTCCTCGCTGACTGAGCACGTGACGGCTGACTGCTATTCCTATCCTGTGTCGGCAATATTAATAATGCCAGGAATTTCATTACGAGTTTCACCAGCCACCTAAACGCCGCCGCCGTCGACGCCGCCGACGCCGCCAACGCCGACGCTGTTGCCGCCGATTCCTCGTCGTCGTTTCTCGTACGTACAGGTACGGCTTACTAACTGACTCCCTTCCAATGTACGCTTCCACTACCACCCTGCAACGCGGCCAACTATATGAGCCGTTCATGCCTCATTACAGGCATGGATACATCCCCACGGGTCGAACGAGTTTGTCGAATCTGAAATTGCGCAGTGGCATAAGTGGGAATCCTGTGGGATTGCGCGTCCCGATTGACTTTGCACGCTCAAAGGGCCGCGCGGGTATCGTTGCGTTTCAGACGCTCGGCAAACATTTTTTCAAACCTCATCCACCCCCTCCCACGCACCGAGCCGGCCGACCGCCACTTACATATCGCGCGCAGAACGGCGCCGGCTTTCTGCAAGCTTAATGCGGCAGGTACGCGTAAACCGAGCGTTTCGCTACTCTTGCCACTTTGGCGGTGCGGTTGAAAAATTCGCACCGGCTTAGGTGTCCGTAAATACTTTCGAGACGCTGGCCGTGAATCGGCGGTGGCGCAAATGTACAACGAATGTATCTTTACACGCTCCCGTTCCTTGTTCGAGAGAATGGGCGAATGAGAGAGGGAATCGGGGAATGAGGGAGAGAGAGAGAGAAAAGAAGGGGGGGAGAGAGAGAGAGAGAGAGAGAGAGAGAGAGAGAGCGAAGCAGGCCGGGGGCGAGCGCAGCATCTTTACGAGACTTTCAAAGCATCGTGATTTTACAACTCGTTGAGCTCATTTCCTCCGCCGCCCCCGTAGTCGCGCAACTTTGATACTCGATTTCCACCACTTGCCAAAACTTTTCGCTGGCACGTGCATAAAATTATTTCGCCGGGAAATCACGTTTCCACGCTCCGCTTGTCTTGCCTCCTCGCGGCGCCAGCGGCGCACCGTGCCTTTTAACGCGTTCGACGCCGCGCCAGTCGAGAAACAATTGACTCTCCTCGCCAACCATACATTTTCCTCGCAAATTCCAATATCGATCGAGTCGAGAAGAAGCCATCGTGAGACAAACTTTCTTCCGGAACTTCAAATAATTTCGTAGCAACCATTCTCATTGCCGAGAAGACTGAACTGTTTCAAAGTTGCTCACTAACATGAGTACAGGTTGTGCACTTACTGTCGTCCTAATAACGAAAACTATCGATATCCCCTGTTTTGCGGGGAAAAGATACTCGTATCAATTTCAAACCGACCGGCTCGCTTCACGACATTGCGCAGTTTCGAATTCCAAACCTGTGCAACTGCGCTCTCCGCCGTTCAGTTCGACTCGCGCGCGCGCGCGCGCGCGCGCGCTCCAATCTGCGCGCGTCTTCCACCGATGATCCCGGGCCCGTTCGCAATTACGAGCGTTCCCTGCAGGATTTTCGCGCTACCCTGGACGGACTTATCCGCGCGGCCGGACCGCAAAGGCGCACTGAAAATGGGCAGGCCGCGCGGCGCGGATTGGATGCCGACGCGGTGCTAGAATTAGGGCAATCTAACAATGATTAATTAGTGCGCAATCAACGTTAGATTGCCTCTTGGGGTACTCGTAAGCGCCCCAGGTAATTCGTGGTAACCAATCGCGATGTGTGTGCGCGCACTTGAAATTCGGAAGTGGCCCCGATACCCGATGATCGATTACGAGAGAGGCCCCGTGCTCGTACATCGAGCGTAGACACGTCATTGGACGGCCGCCTCTCTGGGAAACAATCTCCGTGACGACGACCCGATTGATCGCGAAATGATCGATCAAAGGAGGAGGATTGCTAGGATCGCAGGAGGAGGATTCGAGAAGGACGTAGCTTTTGGGTAGGAAGGATAAGGTGTGGCAGAGGGGCGTGACGAAATCAAAACATAAGACCAGTGTCATCCGGGAGTGCAAGGGCGACCCCCTCGGCCTGGACGAAAAAGATAAGCCTCTCTTAGGATCCGAAAGACGGCACGCGTCATTCGCACGTCATCCGTACCCGAGATTAGGCCCGGCGATCGATCACTCCTCTTCTCCGCAGGGACTGCTCTCCTCCTCCTCCTCCTCCTACCGATCTCCTGTTTGTCGACTGAAAATTAGTTTACTTTCGAAGCCCGGCTTTCGTCGAGACTTTTCTTCGACGCGGCCACGAGCAGTCGCTGGTCCAGGATTCGCTCGATTTGTTGAACGTGGACCGATGGCGAACGGTGTCTTCGTCCGGTCAAATGGAGGTTAATGAGTTATATTTGCGACTCGACTTCCGTGGCATTTCGATGCGGCGAGGCGTCCGCGCGAGCGTAAAGTTCGAAAAGCCTGCTCTCGCCCGAGCCCCTTCAACGAGTTACGAGCATCGGAACGTGCCGAGGGCTCTGTATTAGGCGTTCCTGCGTAGAGCGATGTGGGATTCTGGGTCGACGCAAGAATGCCGACGCGGTTGCCGCACCACCCGCGTTACATCGAACTGCCCCCTTTTAATTACGTCATCGCCGGAGCTGAACGAAATCTCCAACGCTCGACGAGCGTCCGAAAATTCTCGCTTCAATCACGACGAAACGAACGATTTCTTTCTTCGGGGACGGATTCGGGGTGATGGGCGAGTTTCGCGAGTGGGGTCGTTGTAAGCGTTGCCTTCGATTGAGGGTGCGCGAGGCCGACAAAATTCCGGCGAGCTGTTCGGCCAACCGGGAACGTAAACCGGAGGCATCGAGCGCCCCGAAATGTCGGAAAGTCAATTAGACCGCGAAAATTGCATTTAAGAGCACCTTGCCCCGGCCTGCGAATGCAATTGCAGCGGTGGTTACAAAGGCCAAGAGAGACGGAGCGAGCGAAAGAGAGAGAGAGAAAGCCCCTTGCATCCCCCTTTTCCAACCCCCTCTCTCTCTCGCCACTTACCCCCTCGACTTGCCGCCGGTAACTATGGTAATGCGAAGGAAGAGCGGAGCACGTACCCGGTCGCGTACCTTTAACGTGAACAATTGTCCCCCCACCCTCCTCCCCTCTTCTTCTTCCAACGAG
Organism: Anoplius nigerrimus; assembly: GCA_914767735.1. Classification (NCBI taxonomy): domain Eukaryota; kingdom Metazoa; phylum Arthropoda; class Insecta; order Hymenoptera; family Pompilidae; genus Anoplius; species Anoplius nigerrimus. The sequence continues at coordinate 8,047,172 of OU612080.1, forward strand.
CTACGTAGGCCCCCGGTTTCCCACCCCGGGCGGATCAAAGTGCATCAGACGTTCGTTGACCAGGTCGCAGCCAGCCCCCGATACATAATTTTCCGTCGAACGATCGATGTCCCGGCGAACGATAATGTAGCACGCGATACAGCTTCCAACACGCCACATTATACATATTTGATCGCGGGGGAGTATTACCGTCGGCGTGCCAGAAACTTTGCGTTATGCCGCGACAGCGTCGATAGCCGGCCACGGCCGTTCGTCGGAGGATAGGATGCGTCCGGGAGGGGCGAGAGGGCCCGGCGAGTGTGTTTGCGATAATTACTTTCGGTGCTCAGCGTATTGGGCGGTTGGCGGGGCCCGTCCGTTATGCGATTATTTCGAAAGCCGGAAAGTTTAACGACGCGCGCGCGCCTCCGACGTTCCGGGAGAAGGCATAGGCATCGTATCTACGTACGTATATATCTATACATCTCTCTCTCTCTGTCTCTCTATATATATGTGTATATATATATATCTATATATACGCACACCGCTGGGCCGACGTTGATCACGGTAACTTGTATTCAGCGGGAGTTACGGTGTCTCGCGAGCCTCTTGAATAATCGCAATGCTTAACGGCATAGAATATCTCCTGGCGAATGGATCGGCGAATAAATGACGACAGGTACGCGCGCGCCTGCCTGGCTGTTGCAGGTATATGAGCGCGGCCTGGAACGAAACGTGGGGAGGGAATCTCCACCTCCCCGCTTCGCGGAACGTTTTATGTAAGGGGGCGGTTTTGTCCGGGAATTCCAGGATGCTTCGGCTACGTGCATGCGATGTTATTGTACCTATTTCGCGGCGGCACGGATCACGGGAGAAAGCGGACGTATCCAATGAACACGGGAGAATGAGCGAGCGAGCGACTCTGAGGGGGGGAGAAGGTCGGTACAGAGCGCGGGGGGGGGGGGGGGGAGCTGGAAAGAAAGGAAGAAAGAAAGAAGAACGAGAGGCTCAACGATAGTCGTTGAGATACACGTCGTAGCCCGACACGGGTAGGAAATGCGCGAGAAAAAGCGAGAGACAGGCGGGAACGGCGAAAAGACAGACAGACGGACAAGACAAGGAGTGGGAGAGGAGAGGACAAGAATGTTGATTGGCCTCAAATTGAATCCCATCCATTTATCACTCCCCGCCTCGAACGTTCGGCCCGGTCCCGTACCTTCTGCCACCCCTGCCCGCCGACTCCCTCCTTTCTGTTCCACTATGCTTCGTCTGGCTCGCGACGTTCCCTACCCCCGCGGACAAAAATCAGAATCATCCTCGGGATCCTCCTTGGCCCCGCTGGATCCCCGCCTCCTCGTCCGCGCGGAGCTGAGAGTCAGATTCGTGGAACCGGGGTCCAGTTTCTTGTAGAGAGGTGGACCATTCGCACCAGAGATACGAGATGGGGGAGAAGGGGTGGGTGGCCATGGGTGTATGTGGTATACGATAGAGGCGAACATTACATGACATCGCGGAATATATGTCCGGCGAAGGTAGGAGGCACTTTTTAGATTCCATACGAGGGCCAGAATTCATTCTCATTCTCGCTGATTTGCGGGAATGTAAAATTAATTAGGCGTTTCGTAGGCTACTACTCGGGGAACAGAAGTGAGAGAGGGGAAAGGAACCGGATGTCCTAGCGCATTATTCGATCACCGTGGACCAAACCTATTAGCCACTTTTTCATTCATTCGAGGGAAACACTCACAGTTCGCTGAGACTCGTGCGATAAAACAATTTCCACAGAAAAATAACATTCCATGGTAATAATACTATCGTACATTTAGCCTGTCACGAGTATCTTCTACCTTAATTGACCTCTTACCTTAATCAACCTCTTTGTAATGACGTTAACGAGTGCAGGGAGGAAGCTGACACCGTGATACGAGAAATAGGTAATTCGAAGTGCGGAAGGCACTTGGCAGAAAAAAGATGAGAAGGAAATGTCGGGAATCGGCGGGAATCCACACGTGCCGGACGATCGTGTGCGAAGCGGACTGATAAAATCTTATGCAAATCCGAGTTAACAGTTCGAGCTGGCGAGCGGTTGGCGGAGGGGTGAGACGGTAGGAAAGAGAAGCGAAATCGGCGCGAATGACGAGCCAATTACCCGCGCACGTTGGGAAGCTCGCGATTCTCCCTGTACGGGCATTCGCAGCGCCATTAGAGGTTATGACATTGCGAATATCACGATCTCCCGCGCACGCGCGCACCTCCTTTTTTAGCGCGGCATTATGCAAATTGCAGTTAATCGCGTTAGCCGCCCACGACGGCGTGCCGCGCCGCCGTATCCCTGATTCGCTCGAGACAATTCGAAGCGGGCTAATTACAGTTCGGCCGAAGGTGGAAAAGCGATTTACGAGTCTGGCATGCCGGCAATCCTCGGGACCCGCCCACGATTCGCGGATATATTTTTTCGCGCCGGCCCGGCCGCAAATTATGGAAATTCCGAGCCGGGAATCTTGTTATTTCACTTTGCGCGCGCGCGCGCCGAGGAGAGAGAGAGGGAGAGAGAGATTCGTCCGGCGCGGAATCGTTGGCATTCTTCGGCTTCAATTGCCGTCGGTGCGCCTTATCTGTACACGCTTCCTCTCATATCGGAACAAATTGCGATATGCATATTTATGTTCTTTGGTTGTGTTGCGCCTGTTTGAGCGCTCACGCGCGCGCAGCGCGCAGCGTCCGCCAGCCGGAGGGGGTGGAAGTCCGATTTGCATTTCAACTTCTAGTCTAACAATTATGTTTGTTCCTTTGTTTCAGGTGAGTACCGGCTCCATGCATATTTTAGCCGAAGCGTCCCGTGTGAGTAAGTAATGCCGCAGCTTCGCACGAATTTCATCCTACCGTTCGATTAACTCGTCAAAAATTCCGCGGATGCTCCTTGCCCTCGCGCGGGGGAGCGATTAAGGGACAAAATTTTGCCCCCTCGATCCTAACCAATGGCTTAGCCGGCAAACGTTTTACTCTCTTCCGCCGGCCTCTCGTCTCTCTGTAATAACGCACGTCCCGGGCGCAATATGCCCTTAACGATCCCAAAACGTGTTTATCGACGGAAGCGGCAAGTGGGTAAAGTGCCAGACCCTTAATTAAAGCGATCGAGGGATTCCCGATTACGAGATTAATCTCCCGCCGTGCGTTTCGTATTGAATTAATATTAATGATCGCGTAATCGGCGGCGGGGCCGATATCGAGCCCGCGCTCGACGTCCGGCGTCCGGCGTGTGGTCCCGACGCCTTTTGCAGAAAGCTAACGACGGCGTAGGACCCGTTAACGAGCCCATTTTTGTCCCCGTTCCGGTTAGCATGATAAGTGCAGCTTTTTTTCGAATCGTCCGCTGATACGACTCCGGCAAGATTCACTGCCCGGTTAATCTCGTGCCTTCGAGAGAGACCCACCTTACTTTTTTTCCCATCCATCCGCCACTTACGCGCGATCATACGGTTTCATCGACGATGTTCGAAGCGTCACATGACCAAATCGTCCGGCAGGGCTGGTCATTTGACCGGCTTACCGCCGGGGCCGGCCGCACCGGATTGGCCTGCGAGTAATTAACCGGGCAATCAGTAGGGCTAAAACTATCGTATTTAATGATAGTCCGCAATAGAAGTCCCGGGCTGGAAACTATAGATTACATTGAGACAGGATAATTGGTCGGTATAGGCCACCGGATTGCAGCTGCGCCATTATAATTGTAGGCTACCGGGAGCTGGCGGAAAAAGAATTCGGTATAATTCGCTCATTGCCGCTTATTTCTCGTTGCGAGCGCTCGATTTTCGTCCTGGCGCCAAGGGCGCCACCGATATCCTTCGAACGTTCGAAGGCCCCGACATCCTTCGCCTTCTTTCGCGAGGGGGGAGGAGGAGGAGGAGGAGGCTGGCATCGAATTACTCGCGTTACACGCGAAAGTGATACGGGCTCGTTTTACACCGATAGAAAGTGATTGATAATACGGTGCGAGCAGTGTGATTATTCGCACCAAATGATTGCAGCTTTTTACGCGCCCAGTATGAATTGCAAATAATAATTGACAAACGGCGCATACATACATATTGATACAATCGAGCACGCGACAATTAATCACGCCGGACAAAAGAGACAGTCCCCTATGTAAATGCGCGTCGGGGGAAAATAATGAATGTTTCGGAGCGCGCGCTCTCGGGAGCGGCACTCCAGACGAAGCCCGATGAGAACTGACGTTACGTTGTGTAATTAAACATTTCACCAAGTTCCATGGGACCCGAGCGGTGAATGAGGCGATGCGATTGTTTAAAATCTCCTTTACGCCCGCCCGCAAGCCCGCAAGCCCGCGCGCGCGCGGGCGCACTGTCGAGTGCAGGTGTTAATTTCAATTTTTACGATATCTCGACGCGTTATCCTTTCTTGCATTTTAATGAGGACGCGCGCTCCGCTGCCGTTGGCGTTTGCCGTAACGGCGCATTTGTAATTGTTCGGCCAGGATGAGGCGCCCGACGGACAGGGGCCAATTATTAGTTTGGCCAGGGAATCTTTTCAATATTTTATTATTCCTTCCCTCCGCTCGCTTACAGACTATAACTCCGAATTGGCCATTCCGTTGCCGCCCTGATGCGAGATGACTTTGGCTAAGGAGGCCCTCCACCGTTCCCTCTCTCTCTCTCTCTCTCTCTCTCTCTCTCTCTCTCTCTCTCGTTCTCTCTCTTTTCCTGTCTCACACACTCTTTCTCTCCACGTTTGGTTACACATACCAGATGGGGTAGCCGAACAGAGAGAGAGACAGAGAGTTTTCAGAATAATGCCAGCCGAACGGCGACGAACGATGCTCCGGGATATATAAGAGATGCCACCTAACTCATCCTTCCCTAATTGGCTTGTCCGAACCAATATCTCTCTCTGTCCTTCTCTCGCTCCCCTGTCGGCCGTACACCTACGTAGCCTGCGTGGCTACTCGTAAAAACGTGCTTGTTCGCCCAAACTCCGTCGTTCCGCTGTCTGTCCTGGCCGTGCCCCGCCTGCCTCTCATTCATGAATTTTATTTCATGCATGCACACGAATTTTGAGCCCTCGCACCTACTTATCTCGGACTTAGAGCCGCTGCCACGTTCACCGGTATAAATCATTCCACGTCAGCGGCGAGTCCGATAAAACAGCATGACGATCGACGCCTCTAGTCCGCGCTGCGTAGTTTTGGAAATCATTGCCAGAAAGGATTCAGTGCTTCTCATCCTGATCGAAGTCGACCTTCTTATTAATTTATATTCGAATTCTCTTTGTTCATCGTCTTTGATTAGTGGGATTCATTTTGTGTGAAAATCGATAGGATCGGGAGGAAACAAGGTCATCTCGTTGGCTGACGAGGATCGTGCTTCTCTGATGACGATACCAATCAGTAGAAATATCGACTGATTTAGCAGCTCGGACGGTCTCGGCCTGGTTCGCGCCAAGAGATCGGAAAGGATGACGAAACTGAAATGAGGTCCGCAGCTCCGGACGCCGGACAGACTCGGCGATGAGCTTTTCGCCCGAAAGCTGTCGAAATTAGAGCGAGAGTTTTGTAAGGGAGAGAGGAGGGGGCGGATTCATAAAGGAAATCCGGTCCCCTCGCATTCTGCGAGCCACGCTCTCGACTCGTGGAAAATACATACTCCCAGTTTTCATTCAATCTGATTAACATGCGCTCACTTTAGTCCCCGATCGTCGGTATCATCGTACGCTTTCTACAATTTCACCTTATCTCCGATGCGTTCGCGTATTCTACTCTTAATTAAACGCCGCCTTCTACCAATATTAGCATACTGCCCGCTTCCTTAAAAGTGCGCGCCGCTTTAAATATTCCAGCGTTGTCCCGATTAAATAGAACGCGGGAAAGGTGTTAAAACTTAAGGTGTCTTTTTTTTCCCTGTTTCGCGAGCGAATTGAAATCCTCATGCTTTTATTCGCGAGGCACGGAAACCTCAGAGATGTAACGTATTCGAGGGAGACCGGTCGAGTTTAGGGCGATTTAATCTACTTAGTTTCGTGCTTCGTAGGAAAGAACTCTCTCTCCTCCTCTCACCCCCCCCCCCCTTCCTCTCGCCCCTACCCCCACACTCGCTCCGGTTAAGTGGTTTAGTTTTACGAATGGATGAGCTCCGTAAGAGGCAACACTTAATTGGAACGTACTCGTCCTTTCGAGGAAGAAATCTACGGGGCCCAGCTAAAGAGTGCGATACTCGTACATTCTTTTTTACGACTCTCGAAGGTCAACACTTCGCCTCTGCTCATCCATCTACTCATCGCTTCCCATATTCCGATGCCCGACTCGAGCCATCCCTGCCGCGCTATCTCTCAGAGAGGCTCAGCGGTGCCAACAGACGCATAGGGAGGAACAGGGCGAGCTTCTCGTTCGTCGAATACGTGACCGTCTGCTTTTTTGCATCGCAGAGGGCCGGTATGCGGAGTCTCGCGCCAATTGCAGAACGTACGTACTCGCTTTGCATAGTTTGGAGTGCGAGCGAGCGCGCGCACGCGCAGAAATTTACGGCGCGCGAAAAAATCGATCGCCACCATTGTTCTCGGCGTGCGAACGGAAATTATGCGATCCATTTGGTACGATTTAGCTGCTTAGCGGCCAGCACGATCTCGTCGTGAGATAAAGTTCGCCAAAGTGCGTCGTTTGAGAAACATTTCTCCGCCCTTAGCGAAACTGCCTGTCAGCCGTTCCGACGCGAAGTGCGTCTAAACGCACGCGCGAGCCGCTCGCGTCGACAGGTTACGAAGCGCGTAAAGTTCCCTGCGGTAATTTCGCCCCGTTTTATCGCATTATCGATTACCGGATTAAAATGTGTGAAATATGATTTCGGGCCCCGGGACGATTAAACGGCAAACGTGATTATCGGCCGCTGTTTTTGTTGCCCGCCATTGTGCGAATGTGTTCGCGATAAGGTAACGCGCTCGGCGAGCGCGCGAGCTCGCCAGCACGGAATCGGTATTAACGGCGCGAGATCTCGCGACAAATTTTGCGATAACCGCCCTACCCCCACGCGAGCCGGCGTTTTTAACGCTCGGATATTTCATCCCCGATAATGGAAACGTTTTTAACGGCCGCGGCGTCGCACTTTTCGGAGGCCGATGTCGGCCGCAAAGTTTGGCGGATTTATCGGCTAGCTGGCGCGCGCGCGCGCGCGCACCATTATGTTAAGCGTGCGCCGAGAGTCGGGGAAGAAAAGGTATCGTTCGGAAGTCGCTTCTCGCGCCTCGGAGGAACGCGTGCGACTCACGTCCGTTCCGTAGGAACTCGGGGATCGTGCATCTTCAACTTTTATGCCACGCCCGAAGGAAAGCGGGTCACGCTTCCTGCGTCGGACGGTCTAAGTGCATCAAATTATCGTGATATTTCTCGCCCCGCGGGAATACGTAAGGAGCGAGCGCGGAGTCTGCCGGCGATCCGGATATATACGCGTCTGCTATATCCTTCGGATAGGAGAGACCATCAGTATCAATCTATCCGTTCGAGCATATCGATCTCCGCAGTCGACTACGGTATGCGTTTTCGCGCTCGACCAGCTCGCAGCGAAAGGGATAGCGAGAAAACAGACGTGCGAGTGGGAGAGTGGCGGAGGGTGAGGGGGGAGGGGTGGCGAGGGAAGAGGAGACGAGACTGCCGTGAGAGAAGGGCGGAGAATGGCGGTGAAGGGTGCGGGAGGCAGGGGTGAGGTAGAGGATATCATTTTCTCTGTTTTCTTGAGTACGGAAAATAGGCCAAGTATAAAGTGGATGCAGCGACTACCAGTCAGGCACCCTGCGCCTGCACTTCTTCTAAGTGGAAGGCGGAAGACAACGAGTGGCGAGGAAAATAGGAAAAATACACTGATGACGAATAAGAAACGCTGACAGAGGAGGCTCTCGCTTGCTTCGCGCTCGCCTCGCCGGCGGAAAAGATAGCGGAGACGGAGGATGTGGAAGACGCAGAAGGCATAGAATACGCAGAAGACGAGGCCTGATTGTTGCCTCCCGTACCTACTCCTATCCGTCTACCTGGCTCGATGTGTCGCTGATCTTACATCGACTCGATCGGGGCCGATACGACTCGGACAGCGTCGCGCGGACTAACTTTATCTGAATTTGCGTGCAAACGAGACTATGTAAACGAGGCTACCGATACATTCTACGAGCCGTCTACCTGCGCAAATGGCCGTCTTCGAAACGTTGCCCCGAAGGTTGTCGGATCGGCCGGTCAAACCTATACTCGCTCCCGCCATAAAGTGTGCCGGGCATAAACGAGTGAACGACGGGAGAAGGATCCTGCACACCCACGATACACGGATCCCAGGATAAAGGGACGCTCAAAGGGCCCTCCTCCCCCCCCCCCCCCCCACACACGTCCGTCGTCGCCGTCGCATGTGCCGCTGCCTGCTACGAGAACGGCCCCCGTAATGGTCGGGATCGATGGATAGATACGCGCATTTATTATAGCACGGTTTGTTACAGACGGCAGGGAGACCGGAATTTTCGTTCCCCGCGGGCGCGAGCGCCGGACACGTTCTGCGAGGAAGGAACGTTTCGCTGAAAAGTATCGGCGCGCCCCGGGGACGGGCAAAACCTAGTTCGATCTTATCGTATGCTAATCAATCTGTTAGCCGCCCGTCTTCTCCCTCCGCTCTCCCCCACCATCATCCCCATTATCCGTCCTCGGTACGATCTCCTCGGCGCTCAGCGACAGTCGTACCTCCGATTCTCTCTCAATTTTCTGCGACTCCCACGCTCGCCAGTCCCAACAATAATCCAATTACGCGCCCTGATCCACGCCACTTACCAATTAAACGATCAGAAAATTCACGCGCCCGCTGACGCCCACGCTTCTCTCCGCCTCGCTCACGAGCCTTGCAGCGGCCAACGATTCTCTCCGAATTTGCGTGCAAACGAGGTTAGCCACCGCGGACGTCTTTCTTCGTCCCATTCGTTTGTTCCCCTCTCTCCTCTGTCGAGACAAGCTCGGACCGCTTGGTCGCCACGACCGGTCGACCCGAACTCACTGCGCCGCGCCGTAAAGTGCGCCGGCATAAGCGGAAAGGCAGAAGGCGATGCACACCCACGATACATGGGTCCGTGGGTCCGAAACGATACAGTCGGGAAGCGAACCCGAAGGCGAAACCGACGCCGACTCCTTCCGCTCCCGCCACCGACTCTTACCTCGCTCGCCCATTCCTTCGGCGGGACATTTTTATGACCGACATTTTCACCGTCGCCGACCTCTCCCACAAGCTTCGGGCTCCGGCGGCAAAAAAATCGGACGTAAACGGAAGCCGGGAAACGATTACCTCCAGCGATCCTTTAAATCGCGCCTGTTTTTCTCGTGCCGGACAGAGTTCTGCTGTGCCTCGAGTGCGCAGGTAATATGTCCTGCGAAGGCGCGTGGGTGGGTAGCTGACTTTTGCGAGAGTAAGTCGTACGATAATGCTCGCTGGCCGTCTGGTAGCGGACGAACGTCTGGCGTCTTTTTTGTCCAGTCGCCCGCGCTCGCTGTAATGAGTCGAAGAGTTGCTCGGTATAGCTGGGCCGAAGGAGGCCCAAGCACTGTCATTAATATCGGGAACGAAGGACGATAGGCCACCATTACCGCGTTAACACTTGTTTGTCCGTCGCTTAGTTGCGCGCAACCAGTTTGTCGCTGATTGGCCGGTTATTAAGCGCGTCCGTGCTCTGTTGCCCGTGGAAGAAATTTATTGCGGCCCCGGAGTGCGTCGATCGACGATCCGCGCCGGATCGAGAAGTAGATCGCCGGTGCGGGTTGCCCTTTTGTCGCGGCTTTTACGGCGGCGAGTTCCGCGACTCGCGCTGCTCCGCGGGGCCGTTTCGTCGAACAAACAGGTAGGTAGGCCCGCGCCGTGATCTGTAAGTCCGATTCGTGACTAAGAAATCGATCTCGGCTCATTATACGGCGATCCGCCTCATTATCGCGCGGCACGCGTGCGCCTTTCCGCATGCGAGAATCGTAATGGCGAGGTTCGTCTTTCTTTCGGCAGAAAGTTTCGTCTCGAGCGAGCTGCTCGCAGACTCGCACGCGGTCGTTCTCGGTCTATCCCCTTTTTTCCCCACCCTTCCCGCCGAATCCCGAGTCGCTTAGTCACGCGACCGTTTCGCCGACTCGCGACGAAGGCCCGAATATGTCTCTATTCCGGCAACGGCTTATTCCGAGGATGCTTAGACGTTGCGCGCCCACCGCGCGCCGTCTTATCGTTTCGATTTATTCCCCAGATTACGGAGAGTAATGAGGACTAATTTAGCGCCATTTGTAGGCCGATGGTTTCCTCGGCAGCGGGAGGCGTATTTGCTCTCGCGATGATACCCCGGAAAGGTCGTCCTCTCATCATCCTCGCGAGGTGGGGGTTACCCCTTAGGAACAGCGGAAGGAGCAGGCATATTGCGGCAACCTTCGCCTACCTTCTCTCCAAAGTGATCACCGCGGCAGAATCGTCGGCAGCTTCGCGAAATAGCGGGTAGTGCGTATTCTCTAAAAAATGATCAATTAATCTCACGGCCGTTATTCAACGGGCGAGCATCCGCGGCCGCCGCGGATATAATTGGGGGAATTGAAAAATCAACAGGAATAACGAGAGGATGAGCCCACGGTCGGTCTTAACGAGGGCGCTCGCGGAATTTGGCCGAGCGCGAAAAACGCATTAGGTCGAGCGGCGGGACACGCGCGCAAAAAATTCCTGCCCGATCCGTGGGCCGAGGCGGCCAGCTCGGGATGGGCAAGCTGGACGCACCGGGCTCGGGATGCCTGGCTCTCGCGAACGCGACCTGGTCCTGGGTCCCGGAATGCGTGGCGGCCAGAAAGAGTGCTAATACCTAAATAATTGCCAGCTGAACCTGATATGATTTAATAGCGACCCGCTGCCGGGATTGGGACTGCTCGGGGGGTCGGGGGAGCTGACGGGGTAGAGTTCGAGAGGGGTAGGAAGAGGGTGGACGGATATGATGGAGGTTGAGAGGAGTGAAGAGAATGGCGCGGGTGGACTCTCTCGCGAGCGGTTGCAAAAAAGGAAGGCCGCCGTTGGCCAACCGTGGACGATAAACGCGGCCACGATCACGGGCGACACCGAAAACCCTCCACTTCCTACTCATTCTCCGACTCTTCCCCCTATCTAGCTTTCTCCCTCTCCAATGTTCACCCTACCCTCCCTCCCTCCGGCCATTTCCATGAAAGCTCTCGGATGCAGCGCGTATCCTGCAGTCGCCCGTGCAATTCGTTTTATTACCCTCAAGTCGGCAGTGTGTCCGATCGATCGAAAATTGGTGAGGTTGCTCGAAATAATGTGCGTTTCACGCTCTCTCGGTCGACCTCCGCGGAAAATGGCAGATGCGGCGATAGCGTGCTGATTTTCAAAGGCATCCTCCGACTGCTCCCCGCTCGGCCGACAGTCCGACGCAGTAATCAGGATTCATGCGTTGACGCTCGCTGATCGACGTCCGATTAACTTCGGCCGCGAATCGATTCATTTTTCCGTTTCATTTTCAGAAACGCGCCGCGCATTAGATCACTCTGTCGTCGTGACTTTGTTAAGGTAATCGAGTCGAAGTGGCCTCACGTTACGGTAGATGCCGCGCTCGATGTCTGACAGTCTGGGGCGCTGGTAAGGATGATGCATGCCGTGCGCGAATATGATATACCCTCGCATACGGCGCGGGGAGGTGGGACTCGCGGAAGATAGAGCCTCGGAGATGTATATCGTGCGCGCGCGCGCGCGCGGTGCAGTCATGCTTTATTTGAAATATTTACCATTTTCGCGAGTAACGCCGGCGACGCCGACGTCGGCTTCTACCTCGCAGGCGTAACGTAAGACGCCCATTGCGCGTCCGCATAGCGCGAGGATCCAGCCTCGTAAGTAATGGCGCATTATGCGATCGAACGATTAAGCGAGATACCATCCGCGGGGCGACGATTGAGAAACGGCTGACGTCCCGCTTTCAGCGGGGCAATAAATTCGAAATAGATATCGCGTCATCCATCGCGGGGCGAAGGGGCTGAGACTGGTCGGGGGTGGAGTGGGGAGGGAGAGACCGTGTGCCTTATCGTCGAGCAGCTCGGTACAATAATATGACATGAATACCTGCCGACGTGCGCGAGTCGATAATCTTCCCCGATATGGGCTACTGTCTATAGAACCGAGTGGCTGGCTGCGCGGTTAAGCGTCGAACTTCGAGCATAGTTCTCCCTTCTTTCGGGGGCGAAAGAACGATCGCACCACCCTCCATCTCTCTCTCTCTCTCTCTCTCTCTCTCTCTCTTCCTCTCGCTCTTTCCCTCTCCTTCGCACCCACGTTCGCCGTCCACCCGGCGAACAAACAGTTTTCGATCCCGAAAACTGCCGCGGGACGGTTGCCCGAGGATTTCGCCCGGGCCTGGATCCGCCCAGTTCGAGTGCTTGCCACGATAGCGGAAACGACGTTTGTAGACCGACAATAGTTCGACATCCTCGCTAACAACAAGAGCGGCGTTATACGATCCGAAGCCGCAGCCGTGTCGATTCAATCAAATGCGCGGCTATATATATCGACCGGCCGTATTTAGGGATGCGAACCGCGTAGACTCTGGATTCCCATCGCCGGGAAGATAGAGATGGGAAGAGAGGGAGAGATAGAGAGAAAGAGAGAGCAGGGGGGGGGGGGGAGATAGAGCTGCTCGTAGATAAATAGCTACGAAGAGGGTGAGAGGGCGCGTGTGTGAGTCCGTGTACGTGAGACGAGACAGAGGAAGAGGAGACGAAGAGAAGACTGAAGGAGTAAGAGAGGCAGAGAACCGGAGACCGGATCCGATTTGCTGGATCTACGGTTACTAAATACTCTTCTGCAGCGCGGCAGTCGAACCTGGGGTATTAGCAGGTAATAATATCGGGTAACGAGTACCTGTACGGTAGCTCCGAGTAAGAGAGATCGGGAGCGGCGGGGTTAGGGGTGGACATGAAAGAGCATTTAGACACATACACGCATCTCGACTCATCTCGGGGCCTCTATCGAGAACAGGGCGAATCGGATTGTGTACGTTGCCTTAAGTCTCGTGTTACCGACTTCATCTTGGCATTTCCTATCGCTCCGCACCGGCGTCCAGCGGACGGTCGGTGCCGGAGATCTATGGATCCCCGGCAAATCGATCGATTACATTCAGGCTCGATCTCGATAAGCGCCCGCTTACGCCGCTTCCAATACCGAGACCGCAACGCCCGACCGCGATATTCAACATGGCCTAACGATTATTCGATCTCTGGCCCGTTCATTTTCCACCCCCTGACCCTCCTCGTCTTTCTTCGCCGCTTCTTCGTTGTTTGCCTCCTGCGAACCGGCGCAGAACTCCGCTCCGTCCGACGATAAACCGGTCTGTCGCTAATGTCGCTTCGATCGATTACGCCCTGATTTAATTCGACTCGCCTCGGAACCGCCTTGCGTAATGCCTCAAAGCGAATGACTCCGCGAACTTTTATTGAGACGTCCGCCGATGCTCATCGAAGCGTGTCCGAGCAGCCGCGAAGTAAATCGTTTAAATCGACTACGCGCCTGGCTGATAATCGATGTTTCCGGATTACTAGCTCGACCGGGCGGGTGCAAAAAGTTACATGTCGGAAGCGACCTCTCGAGGAGGGTAACCCGATGCGCAAGAACGGTACGTACAAGTTAAGCGCTGTCCTGGCCGGGGGCCCGTCTTGGTCCCGCGGATCGAAAGCGCACGCAAACTTTCCATTTCCGCACTTTGTCCCGGGGACAAATTGCGTACTTAGCCGAAGGTAGACGAGCCGGGTTACAAAGAGCGATCCCCGCCAACGACGATTTCATCTGGCCCCCCGACCGATGCAAATGTTGAGTGCAAAATGCAAAATTCAGCTGGCGCCGCTCGGAGTAGCTTCAGACTTGCCTAACTGCCGTGCGCGCGCGCACGCGCGTGTATGCAGCCAGCGGTAGTAACGATACGCAAATGATCTACTCTCGACTCGATTTCAAGGGAGTACCGTATAAACCGCGTGTATCGCATTAGATCTTATTGCCTTAAGTATACCGAGACGACGTAAATGTCGTGGAATGACGTTACGGCATTAACTGCCGCCCCGTCCTCTCCACGGTCGACGCCGACGACGATGTCGTCGTCGTCGTCGTCGTCGTCGTCGTCGTCGTCGTCGGTTGGCGTCGTCGCTAAGCTTCATCCTTGCCTTCTAAGCGCGGGACCAAAGGACGAGACACGCGTTTCACTCGTGCTTCATCTTCGTACTCCTCCTTCTCTGCCACCAAATGCCGCGGTGTATGTTCAGCTTAACAGTATACGAGTCACCATTGATGCCAGATATGCCATTTACGGGACTCAAAGTGCACTCGGCATGTCACAGCTCGGATGACGACCGAATATTTGCTTTTCGAAAAATGTTGCGCGCCCTACGCGATGAACGTTTCCTGACGATGAGATTAGGGAGGACTGTGACTAACGACGGAGGAGCAAATTATTCGTTGAGAAGAGTGGTAAGACTAGTTTTTCGACGGATAATGATTACGAGGAGCTGGACGTTGTTCGCGGAAAGATTGTCCGAGGCGAAAGTTTCGAAAGGACTGAAAAAGGACGAGGGGATGGAACAGGATAACGCGCTCGGAAGTGCGAGAGACGGCAGCGGTCGTTTGACGAAGATTGGCGATGATAGACGGGCTGAGAAGGGCGGAGGTAGGAAAAAAGGGACGGAAAAAGCAGGAGGAGGCTCCTTCCCGACTGGCGCTCCCAGGAAATTCCTGCCGTCAGATAAATATCGCGAACTCACCTGCGTCACGCTATTAAGAGACGAGCGGAACCGGTGACGGGATCGAATCGATTCCACCTTTTATTTCCGTTAATCGCGCCTTTAAACATTTCGTCCTCTCATCGAACAACCTTTACTGTCCGCTTTACGATCGGCCACGCACAGTCGTCATCTCTGTAAAACGTCCGGTAGAGAAACGGACAATCTCTATCTCCCTCATTCCCCGTCTCTCTCTCTGTCCCTCTCGTTACTCTTTGATACTCGCCCGACATGTTCGGTTGGAAGCCGATACTCGCTCGGTCGAAAATGAGGAAGCTCGCTCCTCTATCCGTCTTCGCTCATCGTTCTTGTTTTCCGTAGCACTTCGGAACGGCCGAACTATCACATCGTTCGACGTACACGGTCTCTAATGGCGTAGTTACGTTACCGGCAGTAATCCCGCTCGCGCGCGCGCGCGCGCGGCCGCTCCCGCTCCGAGCTTCACCTTTGAAAGGTGAGGCGGGACGGACACGGGGATGGAAACAGTGGTCGAAGAGGGCTAATCTGAAATTGCTAATTCCGGATGGCTAATTCAATTAAGAGAATGGCTCTGGCGGCCGGTTCTACCGAAAGGCAGAAGGGCGGAAGGACGTCGGCCGGGCGGAGGTCCGGGTGGTGGGGGGTGGGTAGCAACAGGGGGTGCGGGGTATTAGAAGGTTCCTTGGGTCGGTGCGGCTAGTTCGGAGAGCCGGAGCAGCTCTAACCCGGAGCCGGGGCCAGGCAGAATAGAACTGACTTTGCGGTAACTGCTGACCAAGAGTGCCGCGCGCTTCGGTGCCTACACATTCGAATCATTGGCGTGTGCCTGGGAGAAGCGCGCTCGCCGGGTAGGATCTGCGCATGCAAAGTAGGAGCCTCAACGATGACCGTCGCCCTACCTACCGAACCTGGCCCAGGCCAACTTGACCGATCCGTGCTCGCGGGACCGTGGGATAGGTCTGATCGGGGCAAAGGAAGCTGGCCAAATCCGTCGTTTGTTTGCCCATCGATTCGGCCACGTCAGACGCCGCGAACGCCGGCTTTTCATTACGAAGGGTGCGCCAAAGTGTGGATGCCCTTTTCGCACTCGCCACGGATATGCCCGGCCTCGCGGAAAGTCATAAGTTTCATATCAAAGCGTGCACTTTGCCTAGCTCGCGATTAACCGCCGGCTACTACGATCGCCGTTTCCGGCGCCAGCCAGTTCCCAGCGATGATTAGCGTCGAGTTCTATCATTAAGAGACGACCTGAGAGCAGGATGCGACTGCTGATCGACCCTATCGCCGGCATCCGTTTCGTTAGAAGTAAGCTGTGATCGTAGATTTCGAGCGAAGATTCATTTTCTCTTCATTGCCCTCTCTTTCCCAATACGAGGTATTAATTCGAAGTTCGAGGAGGCCTTGGGACGTAATGTCATTCCGTCGCGACTCCTCGGAGGGGTCAAGCGGCGGGGGTGGCACGCAATCGTCGGATCTGGAAGGACACTCGTCCCTTCTACAAGGTGGGGGCGAACGTCGACGCCCTGCGAACGAGGAGGCAGCGTTAATGACATTAAAATATCGGACAACCGATCCTCGTTAAAAAGTTTCGATTAAAATAAATCCTTTTAGTAAGGAGAGAGGGCATCTCGGCGCGCGGCTGTTCCACGGCTACGAGGGTCGCTCTGGCGAAGGGTGGCCTGCCGGAGAAGGGTGGCTTCGAGGGCGGACGGCAGGGCGGTTGTACTCTTACCCCGTCGCGTCGCTTCCTCCTCAGAATGGACTCGCCCGTTTGCCCTTACGTCGGGCTTGACAAAAAATTTAATTAGAAGTGGATTAAAATTTAATCACTCGCTAAAGGAACTTATCCCGGGCGCTATCGGTGGGTGGTGTCCTCTTCATTTAATTGTATCCCAGGTGCTCCGGCTCCTCGCCCTCTTCTTCCATCCCTTCTTCGCCTCCCTCCCGTCGTCCCTACGTCCTTCCAGCCCCCCTCTGTCTCCCCACTCTGTGGCGTCTCTGTCTCTCACTCTCTCCCTCGGCATTATGCCGGCGAAGCCCTCCTTTTTTCCTCTCACCCTCTCGCCGGAGCGGCGCATACTTTCTCGTGGCCCGATCAACCCACGGCGAGCAACAATTTACTTTGCATGAACATTAAACCCCGTTACTTAATCGCGTCACCCTCGCATCGCCCCGCCTTAAAGTTAGCGGATAGTGCCGGACGGCTTTCTCTTCGGCGATGTGCGTGGGTGGATTTCTCTATGCTCTCTCTCTCTCTCTGTCTCTTTCTCTCTCTCTCTCTCTTTCTTATTCTTTGGCACGGTCGATTCGCGAAAATGGCACTCAGAATAAATTTCCTTCGAACCGCCCCTCCCCCCCCGTCGCGTTCGTAAGGCTGCCTGTCGGGCCGAAAAGGTTCGCGGCGCGAATCTGTTTCACAAATTCGCCACACGCGTTTCATCGCTGATATGGCCGCGGACGTGTCACGCTTCGTTACCGACTAGCGCGCCGCCCGATTCGTTTTCACTTCCCATGAATCGTTATGGGGCCGGTCCGTCGAGCCTCGGGCGACGCCATCATCAATTGTAACCCATTACCGCGTTAATCTGTAACGGTATCGACATCGGCGTCAATATTTTTTCCTACGCGTCGATCATACGCTCGCGCGTGACGTCCGCGCGGCACGCGTGCGGCTTCCGAGTCTGACAAATGATACTTTGGATCCATCGGGCTACCCGTGTTTTTTCGGCCGTTGTGTTGGTCCACGATATTAATTATCCTCGCGGCAAGCCTCGATAGAAAGTTCAGCCATTGATTGGCCAATAGAGTCAATTCCAAAAAATAGTAAGGCTGTACTATACATAAATTACAACACACCTGCAGGTTCAAATTACATATAAAATGCTTAAAATAGTATGTCCTTGCCACGATCATTATTCCAATCTATTCCGCTTCACTGATACTGACCGCAAGAAGTTTACGTCAGATGTAACGAATGAAGGGTCCAACAGCAGCTTAAGCGATAGAAAAATTCAAAGTGTGCAGTTAACCGATTTGTCCGGATGAGCGACTCGATTCATCCCTCTTTCATTCCCGCGACAGTGGGACGATTCAGCGAACACTCTGTACGCGTCACGTACACTCACCCACACAGCCGTACTGTCGGTCGGTTGTCCGCGGGCTAGGCGGTGCCGGACCCTCGTTAGCTCGTCTCTCTGAAGACGTCTGTCGTGGCTCGAAGCGTCGTGCGCCCGCTGAAAGGAAGAGTCTGACGCGTGGAAACTGCGTCGTGAAGTGGCAGGGCGTTGTTCGCCGCAAACTATGCATCGCGGGCTACTGCCATCGGCGAGATGAAAGAAGCCTTCCGTCGTCCTGGCGAGATTCGCTTCCGCATTCCATCCAGTTTTGAGCTTTGCATCCTGACCCGGTCAGCCAGACTGCTAAATGGTTATTCTAGAGGCTGATGCTAGACGGTTGTGCTGGAAGCTGATGTTAGATGCTAACGTTAGACGCTTGTTAGAAATATATTAAAATAACTCAGCAATCGTAGACTATCAGAATCGAAAGTTCTGGAGTAAGTGCTGTGTCCTTCGACACAGTCCTCTTTCCAGAGATCATCAGCTCCCCCTACTCCGTGGCCAGATCATTCTAACGTTCATGACATTACGTGCGTAATCGAAGCACTGATGACGCCGGGTCATCGGCCTCGCGCACTTGCCTCCTTAGAGCAATCAGCTGTGTCTTCTCAAAAGAATAACGCGTTGCCTCGGCGACATACAACAAGGCGTCGGGCCATTCGTTATCACCTCGGCAACCACACAATTATTTTTATCTTAGTTACTTATACCATTATTATTAATTTATTGATTTCTCATCTGGCGCTAACACGCTGATGCTAGACGCTAGACGCTTATGGTACACGCTGATGCTAAACGCTAATGCTAGATGCTGATGCTAGACGCTGATGCTAGACGCTGCTAACGCGTCTGTTAACTCGCCGCGGGCTTAATGTCAGGACTCTCGGCCTCGTTACATTCCGCCCGACGACGCTACCCTGCCGAGCTGACGTCTCTTTTGTGCACAAGGCCCTTTTGTCGGCCGTCGCCGTACTTGTGCGGGTGTAACGTGCAAACAACGCGGGAAGCGATTTGATCGTCGCCCGGTCGATGGCGTGGCTGGAAAATGGTCGTACGTTCGGTCAAGTTGCCCGGAAAAGTGGAGTTTAACTCTCTCCGCTCGTTGAGCTCGCGTGCTTCAACTGTTTTTTCTTCCTCATCGTCGCGCCACGAACTTTCGGCGCGACTCGAGCCGGCCCGGGACGCCAAGCCGGAGTATAACTCGGCGAGCGTAACTTCGCGCCCCGCCGGAAATTGATGACTGTTTTATCTTAGAGGTTCCGGGCACTTAAGCAATGATTATCGATATCCATCCAGCGAGTATCGTTCAGCGTATCCTTTGGGCTACTCTGTTTTCAGCGATAGATTTCGAATTTTTCTCTGACCGTAAGTCCGGTTTCATTTACGAGATGGACGGACAATTAGAAAATTGATATTTGTTTACCGATGGAAATTTGTTTTTCTCTGACTATTACTGACTGTATCTCGGAAACTATTCAACTTAGAATACAGGTACGATTTTTATGTACAGTATGCTCCGATTAATACTCGAGGACTATTATTACAATATGGCTCCCAGCAAGAAGTCCTTAAATTTCCTGGACTGTTCCGTGCGTCAAACACCGAAAAGTTACGGTTCTTGCAACCGCGCCTAAACGTTCCCCGAACTCGTTCCCCGCCAAAGGATAGTCCATCCCGTTCTCGCGAGGCACCACCGTCGAAAAGTTAAGGGAATTTAATGATTCCCCATAACTCACCTACCAACCTCCAAAGTGTTCCGCAGCCGTAACTTTCTCGCATCTCGTTCGAGCGACGGGTTACGCTTGCCCTAATTATAACCTAATACATTCTCGCCCATCACTTTTATTCCGTCTCATTAGAAGCTTCTCAGCGCCGCGAGAATTGGGCCAACTTCGCGGCCCACTTGAGACTACGTACGCTCCGACTGCGAGCGATAATCTCATCCGTCCGAAAACTCTTTCATTTCTCCATCTCCGAGCCGGCAGATAAAAGCGAGAATAATTGAGAAGTAGATTGGATCCCGGGGCGGGCCGCCATCGCTATATGCGCCATTTGACTCTCGAAAGACTCACGCGTCGTCCTCGTCGTCTCAGTCGTGTGTGCTCCCGAGGAAAAAGATGATCTTGTTAGGAGGATCTCGCCGGGAACGGGTCGGATGACGGGGCACAAGGTGCAGCGGGTTAGCACACGGGAGAACTCGGCCGATGTGGCTGGTTGCTAACCGTCGCTCACCATTCCGGCTTTCTCGTGGGGAAACCTCCCCCGGCGGTGGAGGGTTGGCCGCCTCGACCTCAGCCATCAAAGATTCAGCGGTTCTCGCACGCACCTCTGCGGCTCACCCACGAATCTCATGCCCAACCCCTAAATCCTGACCCCTTCGCCCGGTCTCGAGCCTAAACCTGATTCGGACGTCCTGCGTTATTATATCGCTGTCTCGAAACTGCCTTCGACGCATCCCGTATATTCCGTTATGGCCAAGCTCTGACTCTGTGTGTGTCTCTCTCTCTCTCTCTCTCTCTCACTCTCTCTCTCTCTCTCTCTCTCTCTCTCTCTCACTCTCTCACTCAGTCACTCGCTCTCTCTCTGTCTCTCATGCTCTCTAACACCGCTTTCCGCTCCGACGCCCGCAATTCTCGACCGAATTTCCCGATGTGCGACGAGGTGGTGTCACGCGAGGCGAAGAGTGGGATTTAGCAGAATTCGCAGAGGGTGAATCCTGACGATTCTCCGCTCGCGAAC
Organism: Anoplius nigerrimus; assembly: GCA_914767735.1. Taxonomy (NCBI): domain Eukaryota; kingdom Metazoa; phylum Arthropoda; class Insecta; order Hymenoptera; family Pompilidae; genus Anoplius; species Anoplius nigerrimus. The sequence continues at coordinate 8,067,794 of OU612080.1, forward strand.
CGGTTCATCAGACCTTCGACGTGTCTGGTTTAACGATTTCGCCGCGGTATCTTCTCGCTGTCGCGTGACACGGGTATATATTTGTACGGGGAGGAATTCGCGTTTTTTTTTCTGTGCGAATACAGAGGGAGGGGAAGCTCGGGCGGGTGGGTAAAGCCTGATGGCTCGGATAACGCGGAATGTTATCTCGGGAATTAGCCTCCTTCGAATATTCTCCGACCGTAGTCCGGGGCTTGTCGTGTCATATAATAATCCCGTGGAAACGGGGAGAGGGTGAGCGAGTCCCCGAAGATGAATGTACAAGGAGGGGTAATTAATTGACAAGCCCTATCCTTCAACCTCGCCTTCGCCCTTTCGCCTCGGCTCATTGTCAGCCCCCCCCCCCTCCGCAAAAGGGCTCCGCTAACGACATTTTTACGGGAAATCGATAATTCGCCGGTGACCGGACTCCTCCTGCGACCTCCTCCTTCCACCTCCCCCTTCCACACCCTCTGCTCTCCTTCGAGCGTTAAAAACATTTTAATAACGTAATCGCTACCTCGCAAATTTCCGTTATCAATCACTGTGACACGGAAATTGCCACTTCCCACCCCTCCCGCGGATCGTTTCCAGATCTTCGCTCGCGACGAAGTTACACGCTGCGCATAGGTGGCCGTACACGAAGTATGTCGTCCACCGCGTAATCGATACGGAATGGCCAACTTTCTACATCTGTCGTCGGTCCCCGCGCTTCTCACGCCACGATTGAGAATGGTGCGCGCCTTGACCCCAAACGAAATGCAGACCGAACCTGCGTAATTACGCTCGTCGCTCGACGTTCGTCGTCCGCTCGACGAACTCGAACGGATCGGAGGCGTACTCTCGCCGACGACTCGCTCATCCTCCTCGGTCGGCGAGGAGGAAGCCGCGAATTCGAGGCGCTAATACATCACCGGGGGAGACGCCGTGCGTGTAAACAGCCTGCAGCCTGCAGGCGGACCACGAATTAACTCCGCGCCGGCACTCGGCGAGATACCCGAAGCCGCCGCTGACTTATCTCCCTTGAGGGAATTCTCGGGGTAGAAAAACAAGATTGTCCTTCCCGCGGGACGTTGGCCCGACTTGCCCGCAGGGGGACGAGGGGGAGCGCGAAGGCGGCTGCTGGCGCCATTTTTGAGATTCTACGTCTCGAGTCCTGCCTGCGAATCCTCCGTCGAGCTTCTCGTTCCGCTTCTCGTTCCGCGCCGAGCTCGGCTCGTAATTCCGACAGCCGCGTCGAATGCGGAACAGCTCCGCGCTAATTACATCGGAAGGTTATCATTCCCGGATGTAATTTCACGTAAAGCTCTTGTTTTTACACGAGCCTTTTCCCCGCATCGACTTTTTACCTCCCTTCCGCTTCTCGGCTTTTTTTAACGCACGCGCTCCCCGGGTACGAGCGGAAGGTTCGTCGGGGCGGAATTGACTGTCGCGCGGGTTGCGGGGAGCGGGAGGGTGCGTTTCGAGGGGGTGCAGAAAAAACACAGGTTATAATAAAGCGTCGGCGGTGCGGTTAAATGCATGCCATACGCTCGACGCGATTTTCTGAGGGCGGTCGGATACACGCTCATTCTCTCTCTCTCTCTCTCTCTCTCCCTTACTCTCTCTCACTCTCTTTCACTCTCTCTTCCCCTATGCCGATGCGCGCATAGACCTGGCATTCGATGCCCCGGGAGGCGAATAATTGGCGATGGGGGAAAAAGGTTCCTCTACGGCGGTCGAAAAAAATGATAGCGGGCGACCAATTAGATTTTTAATTACGGCAGGTCGCGCCGGACGGGGGTGGACGCCCTTCGGAACGTCACGCGAGCCGCGGACGAAGGCCGTGGCTAACTCGTACGAATCGATCCCGCCGTAAAATACTGTGATGTCGATCGTTTTTCTCTCGCTTCCCGAGACTCTCCTGTCTCTTCTGCCTCTCTGCCTGCCTGCCTCTCTCTCTCTCTCTCTCTCTCTCTCTCTTTCTCTCTCACGGCCCGAGAGTTATGAGCTTTCATCCACGGAAAATATCATTGGAAACCTTATACCACCCCCGTCTCCTCCCCCTTCTACCCCTCCCGCCCCCCTGAACGTCTCTGGCGCCCATCGCGGGACATAAATCTCTGGCAAATTGTCCGCGGTCGTAACGCAAAATTTTACGGCCGCAAGTTGAACCGTCGATATTCTATTTGAGCCTATAAATATTTAAATGCGTGGGCGTTTCTGCTCGGCCATACGCGGCTTACAATCTACGATTCCCGGAGATAGGATCAAACCGTTGCGCCCGGTGGAAAGATACTCGCCGAGATAGCAGGCCGTACCCGGCCTGGCGAGAGACGCGGACAGGGCGAGAGGGTGGAGAGCGAGGAAAGTGTACGGTAAGCCGATGTTCGAATATCGTTTTCCTAGTCTGATCTTATCGTCGGCCGTGTCAAAGAGTGCGGCCGTTTAACTTTCGACGCGACGGCCGAGTACGAGGCCGCTCATTCGAGAATCTCGCCGAGCCCTTCGGCCCCGACCGGGTCCCGCGAGACCCCTGTCGCATTAATGCAATCCGAAGATAAAGACGGGGAGAGTCGGCCAGGGCCGGAAAAGTGGGCGACGAGAGACGTCGAGGGGTGGAAATTCGAGGATAGGCTGCCGGTCGAGAGGAGGAAAAAAGTGGCGACCGAGAGAGAGAGAGAGAGAGAGAGAGAGAGAGAGAGAAAGAGACTGAGTAAGTGAGACAGAGAGGAGAGAAAGGTTCCCGAGTGTCGTCCCCGACTACTTGCGACGAATTACGGGAGGCCAGGGGCAAAATTAAAAGAGTACCCGAGAACTCGAGGGGTTCAGCACGTTCCAATTATTTGCACGAGGCGCGAGGTAGTGACCGTCGGAGGCCTCTTTCTCTCAGTCTTTTCTTTATCCCCCCCCCCCCCCCCCATCCCGCCCGCTTCTTCCGCTCCCCACCCACCAATTCACGGAACGATAAGGTTCCCCGGTGTCGGGGTGAAAGGGGATTATTTTGGATTACTTTTTGCATGGACTTTCACGAAGGAGGACAGGACACCCGAAAGACGAGGGTCCGCGCGGAACTCAATACGCCGCATAAACTCGGCGAAACTTTCGGCCGAGAGACAGCGAGGGCAAGGAGAGGGTGGGGGAGGGTGGCTGGGGAGTAAAAAGAGTCGGCTGACCGTCGCGAGGGAAAAGGGGAGGAAGGGGAGAGAGTCGCCGGGCTGGAATTTCATTTCATTAGCCAATGAATTTCTTAGCGAATCGCGTGCGAGCTCGCTTGATGCAGAATCTTGGCCCTGGCTGATGTACAAGCGCGACGTCCACGACGAAGATGAGAAAGGTGGAAGGTTTACCGTGGCCACCTATGAGGTCGACAGAAGAGGGACCGGGGAAGGGATGGAGTTAGATGGCAGATGATGCCGGGTGAAGACTTCAATGTTGATCGTCGATCTCGCACTCGGCCGACACGAAACGTCATGGGATTAGGATAATGCGAGCGTCGGTGGTTATTTCTATTTTTCCGCCCCTTCGCGCTCTTAAGCGAATTATACGAGAACGTGTCATGACAGGGTGGAAAGTGTCTCTCCCGAGATCCGCGCTCTCGTAGCGAATGGAAAAACGTAAAACGAGCGGACAGGCTGTAGAAAGGGGTAAGGAGAGCGTGGGGGGCGGGTGAGGGCGATAAGAGGGATGGACGGACGGAGGATCGAGGTGGAAGGAGCGGGAGGAAAAGGAATACACCCGGGCACGTTTGAGTGGAACCGAAGCGGAGCCACTTCTGGCCTCGCAGCCGTTTCCTCGTTCCGATCGTTAAAAGTCGATATCTACGGCGAAGCGGCCGAACGTAAACCTCGGTAAGTGCAACGTTATTCGAGCATGGAAAACGCCCCGGGAAGCACTCGCGCCAGTTACACGAGTCATATAGCACGCGGCGGAAGAGAGAAAAAGGCTCCTCGATCATTTCCGGTTCTCTTTCGATTACCTGGCAAAATGGGAGTTCGATGCCGGTCGCGGCCTCCGGCCTCATGCCGCTGCCTGCGGAATCGACATAAGTTGGCCCAATTCGGCGGGCGCGCCTCTCTCCGGCGCAAGATGCTCAACCTTCCGGCTTATTTACGCTTTCCGGGCGGAAAGAGGGACGCGTCGCGACGAACGCGAAGTGCCGCGACAAGTTTCCCTGCCGTCTGCAATTATGCGTGCGAACCAGCCATCTACGCGCGCTCATATCCATCCGTTCCCATATCCCGTGTACGGTGCGAGTAGCGGGAGGTGAGTAATTGTTTTCGGCGAGAGAGGCGCACGTCGCCGGAATTCGGATCGGAAGTTTCGCGAGGATTAATGTCATTGTCTCGAGTTCGCAACGGTGAGCGATCCGCTCGCCCTTCCCCCGGCGAATTTCCATCCGACGCCGGGCAAACATCGGCCCCGGGCCCCGAAACAAATGAGAGCGTGTTAGTCGGCAAAAGACTGGGGACGGCCGGCTGGCCCCCGGGGCTTAAATGAGCGAGCCGGCGCGCTAGTCGCGAATGTCCGTTCACGGTCGAGGAAGGCGGTTGCCGGACAGAGCGGCGGGGGACAGGGAGTAGGGGGGAGGGTTACAAACGATCGAGCAGATCGACCGCATCAGTCTTAGTCAGAATCAGAGATAAGCGAGATGAGAGATGGCCGCGATGAAAAACATTCGGCCGTCACCGCGCAACCGGATTATTCTGGCGGTGCCCGCGCGACTCATCTGGATAATCTGCATCCCACATGCCCGGCCGCGGAGGGCAAAGTGGCCCCGAGGCCCCGGGATTTTGCCGCTCAAAAAGCGCGATAATCGATAATTACAGGGCCGGGGGGAAACTGATCGCCGGTGCCTGTCGTTGTCACGTTCGCCAGCGCAAACGCTTTCTTTTTTTCATTCTATTTTATTTCATTTCATTTTTCGCTTCTTTTGCTCTTTTGTCCCTCTCTCTCTCTCTCTCTCTCTCTCTCTCTCTCGCTCTCTGTACCTATATATCTATCTTCTTCCCTCTGTCCATCCCCGCCCGCCAAAGCGGCGAGAAACCGAGTCGCAATTTTTTCGGCCGACCCGCTAGCCGTACACGTCCCTATAACGCGGCGATTAAATGGTTTTCTTCTGTCCACTCTGTTGCGCCGCTCGCCTCGGTCCGGCTGTAAATATACTCACCTAATATTCGAAGAATGGAGCCGCGGGACCCTCGGCGGGGCTAGCATCCCCGCTCGTATTTTCGGAGACTGCGACCGAGGGGGCCGGAGTGAATTTATCTTGCCGGCCGACGTCGATTGGATGCTCCGGCGCAATCTAGGAAAAAAGGTTTCTCATAATTTCCTCGTCGCGGAGTACGTCTCGTCGCTATCGTCGCCGACTCCGACGACCGGCGTGCCGCGGCAGGGTCTCGATCGACCGCGCGGTCGAATCGTTCACAGATTGGCCACGAAATCGGCCGATGGGATTCGACGTGGATCGACAGCGGACGGGCCCATCCATTGGAGCCACTCCGCAAATAACGTCATAAGATAGACCATCGAGGAACGTTCTTCTTCGCGTTATATACCGGGTGTATAAAATATGGGCGGGGCCGGCGGAGGGTGTGCGGGAAGAGAGGTGGACTGGGGTGGCTGGAAACGACCCTGGCGTTCTCATACAATAACATCCGCGGATCTCTTACAACCTTCGCCTTTGCCTCCCTTCGGTGTAAGAAGGAGGGGGAGGAGGTAGGAGGGGAAGAAAATGGCGGAGGTGAGCTATCGGCGATTCCCGGACATAAATCGACATGTACTTACCGAATTGCTTCCGAATCGTTCCTTTATGTCCCTTGTTCCCGGAGCGAAGCCTGCCCTCGAGCTTCTCCTCCCCTTCCCGCACACATCGTGCTTCTCTAACCCGTTACAGACACGCGCGTCTACACGGCATAGTCCGCGTGTGTATGTGCGGACGTTGTACGTAGATACTGTCAGGTCTGCCGGTCGACGCGAGATAGTCTCGCACACGCACGCAACCGTCGATGTCATTGCATTCACGTATGCCACGTAGGTCCTCTCTCCCTACAACGATCGGCGCAAACTTCCGCTGATCCATTCAATCGTCCCTACATCATTTTTTCCCCTCCGCCCTTAATCCACGATATCCTTCGGCGATTTCTTACCGCGCGTCGCTCAAAGATTGAGCGCCGCCGAGGGTGGCGAGTGCTGGTTTATGTTTTGGCATTAGTCTTCGGATGCTCGTATTTCCGCACTGTCAATGGTATAAATCAGCGTGTACTTAGCGAATTGCTTTCGAATCATTCGGTCTTCGCGGCTCTTTCCCATCGAAGTTTGACGTAACGTCGATTTTAAGCCGACCTTCTACTCGACGTAACGTCAATTAATGATACCTTTTCCTTCGGAGCGACTCACTTCTGGGACACTTTATCGTTTGCACGAAAAGAGTGATTTTTATCGACCATGTTTTGTGTGTAATGCACTCGACCCCATCGGAAGATAGAGACGTCAAAATTTCGCAGCTGACCTTCTGGCAGACACGCACTCTCGAACTCTTTGCTCAGCTGCTCCTCCGAAAGCGGGCTCGAACGCTTCGCAAATACCAGACCTTCGACAAACACGGGTGCTCACAAGTAAATGGCGCCGACAGAAAGGTAATGTCTCTTTAGAACGCGAACGAGCTCGCCGACATAATACAATTTCACATAATGAGTCCCCGTCGCCGTGGAATTAGCGCCGCCCACGTCGCAGGCCGGACAAAAAAAAATGCGAAACATCATCCCGAAGAGGCATCCGGTAGCTAACTGTAAACGACATGATAATCGCATACCGAGGAACGGGACGTTCCGGGGCACTTTGCCGAGAGAATCCAGTTACGCATCCTCGCTTGTTCTGCCTTTCGAATGACAGATCATGCACAGGATCGCAGAAGTTATTCGTAGGCGACGCCGAAATTGAACCCGGCGCGCGCGTTTAGGTTTCGCGTGTCGGCCTTCAAAGGAGCCTTTTTTACCCCTCCTTCCTCTTCCGCGTCCCTCTTTCTCCGCTTCCGGGCAGAGAAGCCGAGGCCGCAGCGGCCGGAAACGGCACCGGGCACGAAACTATTCGCCCGGTTGTTGAGCATCGGATAGCAACATCGCCTGCGATCGCTTTTGCCGGCGAGGGGGCAGGTGGCCAGTGGCGGCGAGAGGGGGGAGGGAAGGGGGGGAGTCAACAGTGATTGATTCGTCTCTCTGGCAGCGAAACGCAACTGGGCGAGAGAGGCGTATATATACGCGGCATACCGTCGCACGGTCGCACGCTCGGGATTCCAGCTTCCCGTTGAAATGAAACTTCGCCGCGGCGTCGACATTCCCCCGGTGCCTTTATTAAATTGGAATTTAATTGCTCGACCTCGCCGCTCCATTACACCGTGTGTATTCTGCGCCGATGCAAATCAAACGACTCGCCCTCGCGCTTGCGGCTTCGCGGCATTCGCGCATACCCGCCAGGCCCGCCAGCCTGCCTGCCTGCCTACCTGCCTGCCTGGCTGGCTGCCTGCCTGCCTGCCTGCCTGCCTATCTGCCAACTTCCCAGCTCTGCGCACGATACGGATTTTTTCGACGCCGAACGACACGTCGAACGATCGGCTAGCCCAGGATCATTTCTCGCGATCGAAATCGGATTGCGCCAATGCGGCGCGCGGCACCGATTTTTGGTCAACTCTTTATTGGCAAATATTTCGGCGACCCGCGTTTGTTTCGTTTCGGCCGCGCTAGGCGCCGTGCGGCTGGCCCCCGCGGCCTCGCTTTATTGCCGCCGATATCGGTAGCGATTTGATGGGAGGTTTGCGCGGATTTTCGCGTGTCAACCGAATCCATCTGACGGGATGGGTTCGCATCCGCGTCCGTCGCACACGGGCGCGCGTCCGCTCGTACCGTGGTCGGGAATGAATTTTTCTCGAAGGACGCCGGCGTCGGCAAAACCTGAGAGTCCGTCCACTCTCCGGCGGGCAAGAAGCGAAAGTTCGCGAGAAGTTAATCGATGAGTGACTCTCCGGGCCGTTAGCGTGAGCTCCGGAAATTCTATAAGGCCGGAGCTCAGGGGGGGCATTACGTCTTACCTTATCTCGTCATGACGTGCAGAGGCTCGATGGAAGGTAGGAATGGAGATCCCAATGTTTTGCTCGTTCCGGATCATTTGTGCGGGTAACCGACGGAATTAAGGAGGGCGAGAGACGAGGAAGGGGTAGATGAAGCGAACGGGGGGTGGGGGAGGGTAGACAGGGCCGGTCGAAAGAAGCGGCCAATCTCGGCTCCTGTGTGACAGGAGACTCTCGAAGCTTTCATCCCCCACCCGAAGCGAGCCTTTCTTCGCCGAGAGAAAGAACGAGACATCCCCGGTTAGGTCCACCGTGGCGGATCCTTTTCAGGGCTCTCGCCGAGGAAAAACAGCGTGGAACTAGCCGGCGAGAAACCTCTCTCTCTCCCTCTCCCTCTCTCTCTCTCTCTACCCCTCTCGCCCTTTCCCTCGGCCAGGAGGGAATTTCATTAACGACCTTATCCCACCTACTTAAAAAAACATAGAAGGTCTCGACGACGAGGCCATGAACGGACGAGGAAGATGAAGAGGTAGGAGGAAGAGCCGCGCGGAAGGAGAACGATGAGGAGGCGAGTAGGAAGCGAGCCGGTGGGAGGGGAGAGGGCGAGCACTTAACCTCACGGACTTTGAGGGAGCCCCGCGAAAGAAAGGAATTATAGGTGAACGCTCCGCCGAGAGGATGAAGACTGAGGATTAGGCGGGTCGGGACATGGGTAGTATAGAGCCTGTATAGACGGCTGATGGGACGGAGGTTGATGGGAGGGAGAGGGGGACGAATGGGAGAGGGGGAGAAAGAAGGGAGCCGGGAGGAAAGGACGTCGGTGCACGCTCGTAGGGTATCACTCTCGGGGTCTTGGGTCGTAATCAGCGCAGTGGGGCGAGTAGTAGCTCCTGCAACTCTGCGCTTCGAAGCAACGGCAGTTGGAAGAGTCATGCCAGCGGTATGTTGGTACCATTGACGACTCGTGCCGCCATTGACGACTGGTGGCTTCGACGATAGCTTCGACACTGCCTGCGACGGCAGCCTCCGACGGTGGCTTCGACGGTGGCTTCGACGGTGGCTTCGACGGTAGCATCGACGGTAGCTTCGACGGTGGCAGTCAGTGACGTCAGTGGCCTCGGTCGTTCGCAGAGAGACTGTGCAACGATCGTCAGGCGGCTCGAGGTCTCTCTCTCTCTCTGTCTCAGCGCCGCTCAGGCTAGAGAACTCCGTAATGCTGGGGGACTCCTCCTATCAGTCGGTCTCCTCGCAGTCAATCTCGGGGCTCATCTGGGCGCCTCGACTTGTCTGCGAGTCAAAGTGGCGAAACCCATCTCTGATTACCGAGCGCAACCTTAGCTCTAACGATTGACTCTGGCGAACTATTCCGAATAGTCACGTACATACGTACCTATCCCGACTGCCGCTTCCCATCCAGGATCTGGCGCGCCTCCTGCTCACTATCTTGCCTCGAATCAGTCTACGCCTGTATCCACCCCCACCTCCACCTTCTCCTTCGCTTCGCTTCCTTCTCTTACCCCTCTCCGTCGCCCTCGCCACTTTCTATCAATGTTCAACTCCCGGCAAGATGGACTCGTTATGCATGCCTCCGAGTACAATGTCGCTGTTCCCGATTCCGTGACACCTTATCGAGGCTAGGTGTACCGATGGTAATCGGAATTTACTGGATCGCGTTTGTCTCCCGGCCCCTTACCCCCTCTCCTCCTCTCTCTGTCACCCCACCTCTGCCCCCCCTGGCTCCACCCTACGTCTCTCTTAGCTCAAACTTGGAACAGTACTACTCAACGGCAGGATAACGGCGCGGAATCGTCAGTTTGAGAAGTTTGTGCGCCAAAGGAGACTGAGGAAGCGGGCTCGCGTACCAATGGAAATTAAACAGCACCCGATACCTATATCGCGCCTCGAATCTTACAATTAGAGCTGCGGGGATCGTAAATAGAGAGAGCCGGGTACACAGAGGCGGAAGATGATCCGACATGCCATCAGTGAGCGAAGCGAAAGGAGAGAGAGGCAGAGAAAGAGAGAGAGAGAGAGAAAGCAAGAGAGCGAAAGAGATATAGGGAGGATAGTGCGAAATGGCAGCTATTGTCACGGTGCCACGGGAAACTCATGACTCATCGGAGAAAAATTCGACCTTGGACATTTTTGATGTCGTTTGCATCGCGCCAGGATTGATGTGCGCGCATCTGCTAGTGGATCGCGGGACCGTGTGTGATCGATGGTCAGCTGCAGCTGCACCGGAAAGCGTGATTTGATAAAGGATGAGGTTTTTATTTCGGTCTTCTTCGGACGCCCGGCTATCTCTCACGTCCGCCGCTATCTCTATTCGCTCTAACTCTCGTGTCTGCGCTCCTCCTCGCCGGACAGAACGGATGGCGAGCCCGGCGTCTTTAGCCCCCATTATCATCCATTTTCGGCTGGGCCCATCGATGGACGGCGGGAAAAAACGTCTCGTCTGTACCGAGCGGGGAAAATAGAAAGATAAGAAATGGGAGGGCTGGGTGGAAAAAAATTGACGACGGTCCTCGCGTGGCGCGGCAAGAACAACGGCGGAAGCTTGACCGACCCGCCATTGTCGAGAGCGCTGAGCGGAAATCGATGAACAGCGATTATTATGCGCCCGTCGCGGCGTCCGACGTATCAGGGAATGCGGAGTGTGTTGAAAGTAAATGTTATCACATAATTTCGAAGCGTCGCAAACTTCCAAAAGACCGTCCTCTGCCGGAGAAGTGGAAACTGTACCCACATCAGCGTGGGTACATTCGCGGAGTAAGTCTCCGGCAAGCTGCGAGTGACTTGTCGCAGTACCAACATAACTTCTAAACTTGCCAGGGACTTGCCAGGTGTCTGAAACCCTCTTCCGAGCTTTTGTACTCGCCCCTGGTCGGGTTCTGCGGTTCTTTATCACGGTGGGACTCGGCTCGGCTAACGCACGTGACATCTTTTTGACCCCCATGACGTAAAGCACCGAGCCCAAAGCCACATTACATACACACATACGTACATAGACGCTCAGACCCTCAACAGCCTAATTTCGCCGTCAGTACAGATTCAACGTTATTACCCTATCCGCAAGGTGCCGTCTCTCCGTCTTACCTTACCAACGTCGACATAGTTTACGTCGCCGAATAAAGGTCAGCGCTTCACGGCATAACGAAGTTGCCGTGACAGGGTTCGGCTGTTTCATTCGGTAGATGAATCGGCCGCTAGCCTACCGGGTCGCCATCATTATAAATCACGACATAATTACACGAGCGCGGTAGCAGGGTGCAAGGCATATTCCCTCTCGGTAGCAAGCCCTACTTACCACCCCGGGTCCCTGCGACCACTCCCGTGTCCACGTTTTCCCTCCACCTGCCCCGCACACTCGCACACTGTCCCATACACGTAACCCTCGCGCGCGTAAAAACGCACGCGCGTGTATTTCGTGGCCGTCGGCCGGCCTCTCACGACTTTTACGGCCACGCGCGTTCGATATGTCCGCCCTGGCCGGTGCCCGGGCTCTCTCTGTCGTGCAGGTTGAAAGTCGGGATCACGACCCGGCACTGTTTTTCTTTCCCCGCCGTAATTAGTACCTGGCGCGGCATTACATTCAATCGCGTGCGCTTAAAAAGCGCCCAATCGAAGGCGGGCGAGCGTGCCCCCTCCGGCCACGTTCAATTTTATCGTAACAAAACACTGGCCGACTCGTACTTTCGCGAAATTCCATTTATCCGCGTCGAAGAATGAGCTCTTAATAAGGAGGAATTACGGAACGAGTGTAGCCTCCTGACCGTGGCGTGTGCGCGAAATCGATCGGCCAAGTTTCGAGCCTCATTGGCTCCCCGCACATTTCGGCTTAGCTCGCAAGATGGGCTAAGAAAATTGGAAATTTTGTCGCAGCCTCGTTATCGAGCCCATTTCGAACTCCTTTTCAATTTGACACTCTTGGCAGCGAGTCTTCGCGTATCTTCGACTTCGACGCGACTAATAACCCGCCGGAATCTCGATACTTCGCTCGATTCCTCGCCCTCGTTCGCTCGCTATCCGTCGCCTAATCTCGACTGTTCGATGCTATCGCGAGGGTTATATTGCGGGGGAAGATATTGCGGCTCGGAATGCCTTTACGTCGGCGCGCTTATTTTTATCGCGCGCCTCCGTCTTCCCCACCCTCCCGCAACCCTTCCTTCCGCGACAGTGAGACGGGCTATTGCGCGAGGGAAGCAACGCGACATCGTTTTATATCCAGCGCGACGGCGGACAACGACCGCCGCAATATAGGGTGGTCTTGTAAAGCGTCCAATGCGCACCGAATTTCACCCGCCATTGGCGCCATCGTCAGAGCTGCACGCGGGCCACGTCCGATTCGTCCGGCCATTATCGTCCCGGGTGCCAAGATTTCGGACCCCGAAAAACTGATTGCGACCTAACGACCCGCTATCCTTCAAGTCAGGCCGATCGACGAGACGTTCGACGAACGCCAATTGCCGGAAATCGGCCAGCGATGAAGTATGTACGTACTTGAAGAGTATTCGGTTTATTATCCTCGTCTCCGCGAGGATCTCTTCCCGGGACGCTGGCCATTCGTCTCGCGGCGTAAAGCACTCGGTCATCGTAATCCATCGAACCGGGACCGTAGCAGTTGACGAGACGCGGGCAACAATGTGACTGACTTTATCGATACATCTCCCGCACCTTGACCTTCGCCGAAGAGACGCTCGATCGTTTTTTGCTCCGACGCGCAACACGCTGTTATTTATGCGCGCATCCACGCGATACCTGTCCTTGATAGGGATCGTTCATCGCTCACCGGGCATCCCTGACTCGTCCGGCGATGAGTACCGGGCCGAGTTCCCGATATCATTTGGCGCGGATCTATTTTGATCGAGATCTTCGCGACGGCGTCAATCGCTCGTTAAAGGAGACACCCTCGGCAGGGTAGTCGCTCGTTTCGCTATTTTTAACCCCCCCTCTTTCATTGCCCCCCGAGGGTGGCTCCGAGAGGAGTGGACCTGCCTACTATCGCCGCCAGTATCCGGCTATATCTTGACGACGTGCCATGAAGATATTATTGGCACTTCGTGCTACCGCGTCGCAACCTCCTTATCGTCCCGTACCTTCTGATCTGCATATCCCTACTCGGCGTCGGACTAAGGTCGCACTAGGTGTGCTACGCAGACCGACCCGAAGGGTATCGGCCGTGACATAACTACTACCTGGGCTGCACATACGTCGCTTCTGACGATTTCTCCACCGATGTCGGGGAATTGCCCTACGATCGCAGATCATTGCCGGGATGACGATCGATTTTGCGGAAACTTCATCGTCGCTCCACGGCACGAACGTATGCTGACATAATTGACACATAGGTGGACCAGTCACGAGTTGGACCTCTGCCTTCGACGTTTCGATGTCGCGAAGTATTGTGCCGGGTTGATGGTCCGATTTTAATGAGATCTTTATGGGCGAGGCGATAAAGCTCTGGGCAGGATTCAGATTTCGATCTTTCCGAGCTTGGTAAGCTTGGAGGCCGGTTTACGCGCGATGATTCCCGAGCGTAACGCCTCGCGTAGGCACCGATTTATCGCGATAAAATCGGCCATCGAGCGCAAACAGACGCTCGCAGTCGACTGCCGGGCCGAAGATGGAGCCATTACGGATTTGATTTCTACCTTAAAAGCATAGGAACAAAGTGCCTGTAAAAAAGTACGCCGGACTCAGCGCTTTCCTTTCACGTATCGCGGGTAACGGCCTTGGCTACGTCGTTCGCCATTAAATTGTTCGGCAAATAGAGAACACGATGATGCTACGCAGCCTTGAGCGAGGCGCATGAATCTTGGGGACGTCGCGTTTCACTTGCTCGCCGGTCACGTGTACCGCGTTCCAGGAGTGGCCGAATGAAATTTAGTTTTATTCCATCGGCCATTAAGGCGGCCCGGTAATCGAAATGCCGAATAGAGCTGCACGCAATCGGTGCAATTTCGTGGGAAAAATACGCGCAGCCTCGATGCGCGAACTTTCGGCGGTTACCGTAAATTACGACGAACGGCGTCATTGGCTGTCCGCGGAATCGTTTTCAAATCGGCGCCTCGCGGCAGATTCCGTTGGCACGTCCCGCGACTTCTGGCCTGACGTACTTCCGACGAACAGATTCCTCCCCCCCCCCCCCTGTCTCCATCGGGGGTGGGGAGGGGGGGAAAGTTCGTCGCTTAATGGCCGACGGTTTCGCGGCCGGTCGTGCCAGCGCATTCGAATTGCGGAGAGGAAAGAATGCCGTTTAAGCGCGATAGTTAAAAGGAGTTAGAACGCTCATAGAAACATAGCGTCGCGGCGAACGACGTTTGCGCGCTTTACGAGCGACTCGCGCCGCGACGCGTCGCTTTGTGGCCGCTTAATGCTCCGGATTCCCGGATCCGTTGATCCATCTTCCGCCGTTGACCTGCCGGAATTTCGAGCGGAGTCAGGCTGCCAGCTTTGTCCCTGAAATATCGGACCTCCCGTATCATCCGCGTTACGACTACCGCCAGGCCGCCACTTAAATGTGTGCCATCATTCGACTGTACGCCCTGCAATTTTACATGGGCCATCCTTCTCCTGGAAGAAATACGCATTCTAGGACGTCGACTGATGCGGGAAGAATTCAGAGTTGAACGTTCCTTTAGCCTCGGCCGGAATTGACCGGCAGGTCAAACTTTCACGAAGCTATTTTGCAATCGGGTCGCGTGTGCGTACGGCGCGTTCGCGGCGGCCTGTAAAGCAAAGTTTGAAGCGGTCTATAATGTTCAATTATGATCCCCGCTCGGTCATTTAACGTGTTGCTTTCGAGCGGACTAGTTGCGCGGCCATTGTCCTCGGGCAATAAACATGGCCGGCAGCTACGAACGATATGGTAATTAACATGCTCTTACACGACTTTACGGTCGCACGATTTACGGTCGTCCGGCCTGGCCTCGCCGAAATATTTCCGGCTCCGCTCCCGTTTGGCCGAAGTGGACGTGCCCCCCGCGTCTTGCCGAACTCCGCTTTAAGATGACCAATAGCCTTAGAAGGCCTCTCTCTCCGCCCAGACCGCAAGAACATCAAGTTTGCGGGTTCCTGCGGGAAACCTTGAATACGGTCGGCTATACGGCGCCGGCCCCGGCGTAGATATACAAGACCCTTAATTGCAGAGACGCGAGTATCACGGGCTGTAAGGAGGATTAATTTTGATGCCTCCGACCGAGTTTACCTGTTACCGACGCCCGCCCTGAAAGCGATCCCCGTAAACGTGTAACAGTAGAATGTAACGTTTCCCCGAGCGCGCGCGCGCACCGAGCCGACGCGAGCTTCGTAATCTAATACGAACTTTCCATTTTCTGTTTCAGGTAAGTGCAACGTAATATCCGTTCGGCGCTGCACCCTCAGCAGCGTGACGGTATCGGTTCCCCTATCCTTGTCGAGACGGATAGGAGAAGAAGAACAGGGGGAGCTAAGGTAGACGAGCATTATTTCGGCCCATCTCTTTGTTCGACTGCCTAGTGCCGATCGATGGATCCTCGATGTATTCTTCCAATGTACCTATATCGAAAACTCAGGTTAGGGAACAGGGGAGGGGATGAAGGTAGAGACCGAGCGAGGTCTTCTTTTCGCACCACACTTCATAAATCCGTGTCCGAGGTCCTATCGGGAGATCGTACGTCGGGTCGCGTGTAAATAAATAAAGCATGAAATAGTATCAGTGCCATCTCTGGTTCTTGCGCTGGGTGGTGACCGCTCGAAGATGGTGCCATTAATAACCGCGAGGTTCAGGAGAGGGCCAAGAAGGATTGTGGGGAGGGAAACATGGGGGGGGGGGGGTACGAAGAGAGAGCGGACGCGCGTGTACGAACAGGGGGGGCTACGGGCAAGGACGAAGGACGGGAGGAGCGAATGAGAGGAGGACTCGGCCCGGTGATCCTGCTATTAAACATATCATACCGCCTTCCCAAAGGCAGGTCTCGTATGACGTGGCACGCACACTCCTTGCCCCGACTCTTTCGAGGAATTCGGACGCACACCGCACGTGCTTTATGCGCACGAGAGGACGTCGGGTCCTAAGAAAATAATGTTTTCGGCGACAGTCGTTAATTAAGGATATACGACTTACAAAGATTGTTCTCGGACGAGCCGTAATTAATGCCGCCGATTTCTTGCCTCTTCTAACATTTTTTTTTCTCCCTTACCTCTCCCCCACTCTCGCCTTCGTGCGAGATGCCGACTAATAATTCGAAGGTCTGGAAACTTTGATTTTTTTCCACCTCCGTCGTCCTCGGAGGACCGTTTTTCTAGAGCCAGCCATTCGCCGGTCGAGCGGAGTAGGGAGGGAGAGGGAGAAGCTTGTAAAGTAAAGCGTCAGGTGGAGGTTTACATCGGAAGCGCATCGAGGCAGTAAAACGTTTCATAACGCCGGGGGTAGACTTTCTTCGGCAGTAATCCGCCGCGAGTGCGTGCACGTGCTCACGACGATTTATGTAATTCCCAAGGACAGGCCTCGGGGGCCCTCGCGCCGGCAACGTTGTGACGTTCCGGCATTCGATCGATAATTAACGAGCCGTGCGAGATCAAAGCATTTTAAGCGGGGTCTTTGATCCTTCGTAATCCGATCAGGTGCGCATCCCGATCTACCTACGGTTAAGGGCGCAAGGTGCGCCTCCGTAACTCAGGATAGCCGGGGTGGAGTAGGTAGGCGGGTGGGTGGCTAGGTTCGTACGTGTACGAACACGTCTGACCTCTTCCGCCCGCTCCCGTTTCCTCTCCTCCCCACCTGCTGCTCCCACCAGTCGACTCGATAATGTCGATGCCGATGAAACTCGACGTAGGCGGCTGCCGAGATTTTAATTCTGCCGTCAGGTTAACTTTCTCGGACTCCGGGTAAACTAAGTTGCGTGCCGAGCTCGGTCGTGCAGCTACGAAGTCGGCGTCCGATCCTCCGATGCGAAGAAGAGAAGGAGAAAGAAGACGGGGGGGGTGAACGATTGCGGAGAGGGGTGGGGGCTCAGGGGGTGGCGCGAGTTCTATGCCGCACGAAGGGGGCAAGTTATTCGCGTTACGTATGCGGCCGCTCGAGCAGCTCCCCGGCAGCACGTAACGCGTATCGAACATGAGTAGTAGGTTGTTATCGCCCCTACCTTGTGTGCACGCCGTATTTAACAACTCGTATTTGCCTTGGCACTGATCCGATCCCGAAGCTCTTCGGGTTTACACGAGGATCCCGCTTAAGGGATTAGCACGCGAAGCCACGCGAAACGCCAACCCGACCGGCCGTGGGGATCACGGGAGAAAGAGAGCGAGACGCGGGGGGGTGGTGGTGGTGCGGGTTAGGGAGAGTGGACGGAAAAAATAACAAGACGTGTACGGACTCACGCCTCTTCGAGCTTCGCCCTAAGTTCGACGGACCCGACGTCGGAAGCCTACGTTTCTTGCCTTGCCCATCATTCGCTTCTGGACGTCGAACGAGAGAGGCGTACGCTTAACGGCCCCGTGCGAAGGCACTGCGTGGGCGTCGTACGCGTTATGCGAAGGTTCAAAGATTGTAACGCATGATTCACCGCGACGCTTAGAAATGAAATTTCTCGCGGCCGTTGTACTCGGCGGCCAGACGACGATCGGACCAATGCGATATTCGATCCGCGCTGTTTACGACCTCGCGACAGCGGAGGCGCATAAAAATGATTTCTGCCCGCCGCCGCCGCATAACGTATCCCCCCGCGTCCCGATACAATACACGGCGCGGGACGTGTACGATACCGCGCGAGTGCTTATCCGAGGCGATAATATTATATCCGCCCCGCGCCGTTAAGGTGGGTC
Organism: Anoplius nigerrimus; assembly: GCA_914767735.1. Classification (NCBI taxonomy): domain Eukaryota; kingdom Metazoa; phylum Arthropoda; class Insecta; order Hymenoptera; family Pompilidae; genus Anoplius; species Anoplius nigerrimus. Next base: position 8,085,660 of record OU612080.1, read on the forward strand.
CCTTGCTGGGAGGATACGTGCCACGGCCGACGTCGAATGAGGGACACGGGGGGCTGTTGGGGGCTGCGGGGGGGCGCGCGGACGGACAGGGGGAGAAAGTCACATACGCCCGGTACACCGGCTTCCCCCCCCTTTTTGCAGAGCAGAGCGGAACAGAACATATAGATGTATAAATCAACCCGGGGTACGTTGATAGAAGCAATAAAGAGTCGAGAATGGGAATGGGCGTAGAGAGAGCGAGAGAGAGAGAGAGTGAGAGAGAGGGGGAGAAAGAGAGAAGGAGTAGAGAAGAGGAAAAATGAAGAAAGGAGGAGGGGGTGGCTGCCAGAGGCCTAGGGAGGAAGAGAAATACAGAAAGTGAGAGAGACTTATATTACGCCGTGTGCAGTTCGAACGTTAGCCGAGGAATTCGGACGTAGGCTAAGGTCGCCGAGGGTGGCGAGGTGGCGGGGGGAGGGAGACGGAAGGTCCAGTGGGCGAGTCGAACAACGGCTGCCAAATTAATGGCACCCCTCGTCCCACATTTCTCGATTTCTCCGGCTAGGAGACTCTCGGCTCTGTTCTTTCCCTCGCGCTACCCTCCCTCCGCCTCCGTCCCTTATTCCCCCTTCTTTCCACCGAGAGGCCATGCTCGGGTTGCTCACCTGGCGATATTGGAACGACCGCTGAATTACCGATAAATAACTGGTTATTGAATTATTATCGAGCATTCCAGTCGCCGCACGTTCCCTCGTACGCCTTTCTTCCTCGCTTCCGCCTTCCGTGGCTCGTTTCCAGTATTGACGCGGACTCGGTCGCTCCTCAGGGTCGGTTCCTGGGGCCGAAAGCGTCCGTAGGCAGGGCGAGCGAAAGAATTTCGTAGAGAGAGCCGATGCCGGGCGTATGACGCGTGTCGGGCTGCCTACTCGTCGGGCGTAATTAACAGATCGTTCGCGCCGATGTTCGCAAAACCGCCGATCGTCTGGCGGACGTGTCGACGCTTATCGTCGACGATTCCGCTCTATGCCGGCCGGGCGGTGGAGAGGCGCCCGGCTCGTTATGTAAAGCTTGTACCCGGGGCGCGATATACACGACATTGCTTTTAATTGGGAATATAAATTGCGACGCTTCAAAAAGCGGCACCGTGTCGGCGAAATCGGTCGCCGACGCGACAACCTCCGGCCACTGTTAATGAACTCGCGAGAGCGTCGGACGGAAGGTGTTCAAAGTGTTCGCCGAACGTGTGTCAAGGTGGCGCGTGTACGCCCGTACCGTTGCCGATCCGCGGAATGGGCGCGCGAGTAGGGGGGTTGCGCCCAGTTTATCGAGTGTATCGCGCCAAGCGACAACCCTGGCCATATACCGGCCGATAGTCGGCAAGCGTACCCCTGCCGGCAACTGCTCTCCATTTTCGAAATTCAATTTGGCGCATCGCTATCTAGCAGGTGCGCTCAACTATCCGGAGCACTTTGGAGTTAGCGCGTAATTCTTTCCTCCGGCTCCGAGCAGCTCTCCTATCCGCCATTCCGCTCTCTCTCTCTCTGAAAAGTCGGGGTGGATGGGAGAGGGTGAGGGCGGCGAGTTGCTGTCGCGGCAAAAATTTTTACTTTATATCCAACCGATGCACTGCCTTCTAGAGGTCCGGAGGTATTTACCGAAGATGCATGGCCCACGAGTGCACGTGGCCTACATAGTGGGGCAGTAGGTACCTACCCACCTACCTACCTACCTACCTACCTACCTACCGATATGGTTGGTATACATTATCCTATGTATCTCTCCGTATCTCCAATATGTACTGTCTCCTCTATACACCCGCGCCTTCTCCGGCTTCCACTTACATAAATGCACGTACACACGTACGGCGAACGATGCCGCACACGTGCTCGCTAGGTAAGGCGCGGGCGCAGACACGCCAGAAGATGAGAAGGGGGCGGGAGGTGGCAGGGGAGGAGTGGAGGGGGCTATATACCGTGCTCGAGAAGTTTGGAGACCATAAAGAAAGATTCATGACGGCGATCGGTCCATTATCAGGCTCGAGGACGAAGTCAGAGTTTTCGGCGCTGTACGACTGCAGGGACGATATTTCTTTTCGCGTTACCTGTGTTCGCTCGCGAGGTAGGACACGTGGGATTATGGCCTTACGAATGGCCCTTTGCGAGACATTTGAAATGCTGCCGCGTCGCGGCCCGCTTTGTTAACACCTCGGAGGAAAATTAACTTTTAAATTCCGATAAATCGTGCTTTAAGGAGACACGACCTCTTTCTCTCCTCTTATCCGGAGAGACTCTCTCGCCATCTTCCTCTCGCACTTTGTCTCCTGACCGACCATTTTTTCGTCTTCGTCCATCGTCTCGCGGCCGTTGTCTACTTAGCGCAGAGAGGTAAGACGATCGTTAAGAACGTCACCGTCTTAATTCGTCGACTCTCTCGCCTCTCTCACCTTACATTTTTGATGGCGCGCCTGCGGATGCTCCTACACCGGGAACCTGGCAAAAATTTTGTCCTCCCCCCGCTCCTTCCTCTCATCCCGCCAGGTCTCGGATTTCGACGCGACGACCTCAGACACCCGGTACACATTTTATCCCGCGCTCGCGCGCGCGCGCGCGCCTGCGAAGCGATAGCTTCAACATCGTAGACTGTACAGGAAGGCCAGGAAGGATGGGCCGATGTTTCACACTCCATCTCCTGCCACTCCTGGATCGTCTGTTCCTGCCTCTGGCGGCCAACCGGTGTTGGGTTCTCGGTACTGGCTTGTCTCTTTTTATTCCTTTTTACCTTATTCCCCCCCGTCCCTCCCGCAGAACCTTTCTCCTCCACCTCCTCTTCATCCTGAACCTCGTCCTCCGCCCCTCGCAACCTACCTCTGGCCATGCTACGTCGTAGCACGGGCACCGCGGGAAGATCATTTCCCGGCAAAATAATTTATACCCACTCAGCGAACGCCCCGACGAGCGGAGCTATCGAGCGACCTTCGAGCAGCTCCGCGAACTTTCCATCGGCAACCATCAAACGCTCTCGATCGGACCAGCGCGCCTTAAACTCCCCGATAAGAAAAAAAAACCCCTTCCGACCGCGAGGTCCGCGACTCGACCGGAGAAGGTTGAAAATCTCTCCCCTTCTTCGGGCGAATTCATCAGGAGCGGCAACGAGATTCCTGAAACGGTACGTACGTGCCTCGAACCGTTTCCAATTTGGCGCAGCGCGAGAGGTGCGAGGGTAATTAGCGGGCGAGCAAGTTAATCGCGTAAGTTAACGGCGAGCAATAATTGTTTCCATTAATCAAACGGCACGCATGGCACTCGGGCTAGCGGCGCTACCGCAGTAATTATTTACCCTGGAACGCTCCGCGTTCCTCCTCGTCCGACTCGGCCTGCTCGCCTCGCCCGGTTCCCAGACTTTTTCCCCTCCCTCCCTCCCTCCCCCGCCGCTGACGGCGCGCAATCTCGATCCTCTATTTCGCGCCTTCGAGCGTCAACAATCTGGCCGCGAACAATTTCCGCGGACTTAATACGGCGAAACGTGTCGCCGGCTGCGGGATGCAATTCCTTCCGAAGCCTCTCCCCGGGCCCTGCCGCGTCAACCTCTCCCCCTGCCCCCATCTCGTTTCCTCCTTTTTTCCCTCGTCATGCTTGTTGGTCGATGCGCCTGGAAGTCGGACGCGCGTCGAATGCAAAGTGAGTCGCGTACGCCTCGCCAGAAGTTTCGCCGACTCGCGTTCACTTTCGCGCAGAATCGCGCGCGCGCACTTCTCTCCCTCTCTCTCTCTCTCTCTCTCTCTCTCTCTGTGTATGTCCTTCTTACTCCTCGTCTGCCTTTCCCTGTCTCTCACGGGCGCAAACAGAAAAGTTTTAAATCGGCCGTACGTGATCGCGGCCGGGATTGCGACGACGGATCGCACGGACATCGGCTACGGCTCCCTTCTTCACGACTTGTAAGTGCTTTATAAGGAGGGGAGACGCGGTAGATCGAGGGGAAGCGACGGCGGATCGATCTGTAATGGGATTTCGAGCGATCCATCGGAGTTGATCCGGCGAGCGCGCCGCATACCCGGACAATCGATGCTTTCCGCAAGAAAGCCACGGGGACTTTAATGTCCCGTTTCCATTCGCGCAGCTGGCTCGCTCGCTCGCTCGCACGGCGTTCCTTTAAAACGCGAGCACCGGGTCCGACGATTTAAGAAATTTGAATTTCCAACCCCCGCGGAACCTGACGCAAGGTATAGACCCCCGATTACAGCTGTCGACGTACTCCGGCTCTCCGAATTCAGCCAGAAGTTCCGCGGCAGTGCCTTTGAACTCTCGGCGAGGGAGAGAGAGAGAAAGAGAGAGAGAGAGACAGAATTTCACTCCTGCTCTGAATTATCGGTGTAAGACGCGAACAGTGTAATAGATACGCCATTCAGACGGCGTTTGAAGGATCAGCGAAGCTCATCGACGTGCCTCGCGACAAAAGGAACCCCCTTTCCCGCGAGCGAAGCGAATCAATAGCGAGCCATGACGGGGCACGACTCGCTGGGCAATCTAATAAGCGCGATTTATTATGAGGGAATTCCGACTATTTTCAAGAGCCAGCCGAGCGAAAGTACGAGCGCGCGTCGGCGAAAAAGACGGGACGGGACTGCACGCTGTCGGGTGACGAGGAAAAGAAAAGAAAAGGAAAGAAAGGGAAAGAGAAGGAAAGGAAAGACGTTGGGCGCGCGTTGTATCGAACGAGATCTCGCGAGAGGCGAGAAGCTGCGGAGGATAATTGGACGATTGCATTAGCCTGGGCGTAATATCTGAGATTCCTGGATGAGCTCCCGCCGAACGGCCGACGTTCGCGAGCGCGCGCGCGCGCTCTCTCTCGCGGGTCGAATAATTCGAATAACTCAAACGGCCGGGCTTTTCCTTTCTTTTCCGCTCGCTCGAACCATCTCGGCGCGGCGGAATGCGACGGCTGGTAGGTACAATTAAAATTAAAAAGTAATACAGCTTTTTCTCCGCGCCATCCCCTCCGCCGGCCGACGCCTTTCATCGCCTTTCTTTCCCTACCAACACCGCCGCACATCGCCACCACCTGCAGCCCCTCTCACCCTCCCTCCTCCATCGTCTCTTCGCTTCCTCTCGGCCTCCCTCTCGGCTTCCCTCTCATTAATGGCGCGAACAATGAAGCGCGCGCGGGGTCCGTCTGCAATAAACACTTCTGAAATTGGTTATTTTCCTAGGCGCCTTGACGGAGGTAATTGTACGTCAACCGCAGAGATTACCATCGTTATGATTGCTCTTTGTTTTCGTACTTTCGTCTCCTCTCTTTTTCCTCGGGCCAGCCTTCTGCTCTCATTCCGTCGCTGTTCATCCACCGCCGGCACGCCGACACGTCCTTCTCCCACCCTCCCTCCTCGCGCCCCCCACGGAATCGCGGAGAAATCGTTTGGGTAATTTCTCGTGATATTTCGAGCCGCGATCTCTCGGCAGGCCGTAATCGCCGAGCTGCACCGATCAAACGACCGGGCAAAATTTCACTTGCCTGCTCCGCTCTCCTTTGCCTCCGCCGAGCCGACGTTTAGGTATTACTTCTTCAACGGGAACTGCTAATTCAATCCCGGGATAACCGCTGCACGGATAAATGTTCATACGCTCGTGGCGGTAAAAAATATTGACTACCCGTCATCGTTGCGCGACGCGCATACGTAAGGGGAGTCTTTGCGCGCTCGTCTAAAAGGCAAATGGTGCCACGAGCATTCCGAGATTTTTATGCTAACGTCGTCCCGCGTTTCGGTGCTTCGCGGCGAAATTGCCATCCCGTAAATGCCGCTGACATCGCTTTTAAAAACGTGGCTTAAAATCGTCGGCGCGCGTGGCGGCCACGTCTGCGTAGGCCCAAGTACTGCCAACAGCTGCGCCGTAATAAAGCGTAAAATGGATGTCGTAAAAATCAGTAGGAATTATTCATGTACCCCCGTGCCAGCAATAATGAGCCCCCACCTTCGTTGCGTCCTGCTAAAAGCAGGGATGCCGGCGGATGCGCTTCCGCCAATGAAAATAATAATCCTTCTCCGCGGATTATGACTCTCCTGTCGACGTCGTCGACGTCGGCGTCGTTGACGTCATCGTCGTCCAGCGGGGACGCGATCCACATCGTCGTCGTCGTCGTCGTCATCTACTGTCGGCCGCTTCTGCATGGCGCTCCGCCGGTACCGAGAGGCAATTAATTAAAAGAGCAGCGTAAAAATCGAGCCGGTTCTCATTTGCAACAGAGTACCGGAGCCATGTCCCATAGGATCATTTGCGGTGGTCCTACCACGGCGCCATACAACCTGACGCGAGCCTGCACTTCTCTCCACCTACCTACCTACCTATCTACCCCCACCTACCTACTCACCTCGGCGTCGCGAAAGAATACGAGATACAACTCCTGATTATTGCACGCAGCGCGTTTATTAAGCCTTCCGCGCACTATACGGCCCGCTCGACGTAATTAGAATGCGCCGCCCTGTCGTCGGGACGAGGCCTCCTGCTACCGGGGGCGAACCTTTGATATCCCTTGACTGTCTCCTTTTGCCCGCCTCTAACGGACGGCAAAATTACTTTTTTATATTGCCCCCGTCTAATCCCGGCGTATCTATTCGAAGAGACTGGCAGCCGGGTGGACGACAGGGAGGCTGGCGTAATAACGTGCCCCGGGAGCTTGCGACTAAATTATTTTTCCAAGAATTCCGTTCGAGCCGAGCGAAAAGTCGGGGGCGACGTCAAGCGGAATGAAGCTTTCGTTCGGGGACGCGCAACGTTGCCGGGGATGAAGAGACGGTTACGACGCGCGCGCGCGCGGATAGACGCTGGAAGTGGTACAAATTCCCGTGATCAAGTTCACGTGCCCCGAAGAGGGATTCGCGTTATCACGGCCGGCCGATTACTCACCCTCCTGCCAGGTTCAGAGCCGGAGAGTCCCGGACGGAGGGCTATCCGCGGCGATAAATCGAGTCGGCGGCGGTCAGCGCGAAGGACGGGAGGGCGATTCATTAGCGGGCTGGGTAAAAATCAGGAAGCTGGCCCCCGGCTCATTTGCAAAGCATCGCGCTGGCCCGCACGTCCTCTCCTCTCGCGGATCATTTGCCTCCGACGGAAAGGCCTTCTCCGGCGCACGCCTCCTCTCCTCGCCCCTCGTAGCGAGAGCTAAATAAGAAGAAGAAAGGAGACGGAGGAAGGTGTGCCCCGAGACCGAGGACTCTTAACACAGAGAGAGAGAGAGAGGGAGGGAGGGGGAGAAAGAGAGAGAATGGCGCGAGGGAGGGCTGGAGAGCTCCGAGGGGAGAGCCCCGAAGAGAGGCAGAGGGACTCATCAGTTAATGGAGGCCGCAATTAATAACGCCCGAGTCGTTTATCACTCCGATCCGCGACTTATCCTCGCGCGGTGCCTTACAGCCCAGGCAGGGGGTTTGCTTCAGCCACCCCCTCCTCCGCCCCCACCTCCGACCCCTCTTTCGACCCCGCATGGCAGTCTCTTCTGATGCGCTCATACGTCCCCTCTTCCCCTCCTTCCATCCCTCTCCGGACCCTTTCCGCCTAACCTTTTCACCCCTCTGACCGCGTCACTGTCTAGATTACTTGTCGCGTCCCAAGCTTCTTCCCGCTGACGCGAGCTTTTGGAAGCGTGCGAACGAACGCGGCTGCTTCCACGTATCGGCCGAATTTCCGTCATATACTCGGGGGGATATGTTAATGTGGTGTCTTATGGAAAGCGACGGTGAGAGAGGTGGAGTAACTGCGGCGAGACTGTAACAGAAGGAGAATGACAGCACAGATTTAATTGGCTGACGATTTTATCCGCGAGCGACGGGAGAGGACGCAAATTCCGCAGCGAAAGTGAAATCGATCCCTCCGACCCGACGAGCGAGCCCTCCTGATGATGGATGGACAAAAGTGGCGGAAAAACTGAAACGAGATCAGGCGCGCTGGAATTGTCAACGCGCGAGATGGGAGTGCGACAGACGCGTCGGGGAGTAACTATTTAGGCCAAATCCGTGAAATGTCCAGAATGTCGAGACCATCGACGGATTTCGGAAGCGAAGCGTCATATTTTCTGGTTGCAGTCCTGCCAGTCCATCCATCGGTTCCATAAACATTCCTTTTTCTCTCCTCCTTCTCCTCCTCCTCCTCCTCCTCTCTCTCTCTCTCTCTTCATCTCTCTGTGGCGATCTTTTGAGACCCTCGTAATATCCGGATTGCCAGCGAAATGGACGGTTAAAAGCTTCAAAACGTCTGACCTCTCTCGAGAGCACACTCCTCGGGCAGGATTCCTATCGGAAGAGCCCGTCAAGCTTCCGCGAGGAAGATAATACCTTGCGGAGGACGACGGCGAGAGAAAGAGAGTACACGAACGTCAGACGATTCCTGCGGAGGAATGGAATCGAAGTGCGGAAGGGAGCCTTGGGAGCGAGCGAGATGGAGAGAGGAAGAGGGCGAGGGAGGGCAGTCCCCGCTAATTAAGCGATCGCATTGAACTCGTAACGAAACGCGGAGGGCCGCATTTGCATGCACCGTTGCCCGCTCGGGCTACCGATACATACCGCTCTCTCGTCTTCGAATCGAGATCGTCCGTGAGAGAGAGAGAGAGAGGGAGGGAGGGAGAGAGAGAGAGAGAGAGAGAGAGGAGCGGCGATTTTCCTGGGGGCCGCCGATCGGGCGTATATTCAAGCCTTCCTGCCCGGCCGCCGTGTTCAGCCGGTAGATGCTCGGCGTCCGATTAAACGTCAGTGCCGGAGTCGGAGACTAATCGAGGCGCCCTGAGAAAACGTCTCGAATCTCTCGGTTCGCCCGCCGCGTCCCGGGTTATGGATAGTCCGCGGTGGCTTGTAAGCCGATCGTGCAAATTAATGGTTATTACTCGAGCATTATGTCGGGGAGTATAGCCTTTCAGGAAGGCGAGGAAGGAGTGGGACGAGTAGAGAGCAGCCGAATGAGAGGGAGTAAGGAAGAGAGGGAAGGAGGGAGAGTAGGATACTTTCCTACGGCACGGTCGCGGTCGTTCCCGACGTCCTGAGGTCACGAGAGGCTCAGCACGGTAGAGGAAGATGCACCGGAGGGTGCAGCTCAACGGTGCACGTGGGCAGAGAGAGAGTGCGTCTCCCGTAACGCAACAATGATATTGATTAACAGCGCTGACTTTTCGGATGTACGAGCCCGGTCCAACGTCCTGACGCTTCGGACGCGGTTCGCCCGGGTTGTAGCGTGCGCCCGCGTGGGTCGTTACGTCGGCGAAAAAATTTATTAGTTCCATGCGAACCGCGGGAATTCATATTTTCGACTGGGAGCGCGCGCGCGCGCGCGCGCCTCCGCCACCGTTGCGCAATGCATTTCGTTTTTTCTACCGACGCCCACTGGTCGACAGTCGCATTGTAGTTTGCGCGATATTGCCTATTTTGTCTTCATATATATTTAGAGTCTTATTTTCGTAGAGTGGCTAGTTGGATTCTGATGAGGAAAAAAAGGACACTTTCACGGTGGAAAATGACGGTTCGCTGACAGTGGGTTAGGTATGCGAGGGAGGGTGGGGGGATTTTACGGTGTCGCCATTGGCCTCGGACGTCAAATGCTCAGCGGCGCAAGAATCTATGAACGAAAGGTGAGATTACCGGCGGTCTAACGGGGCGAGCGCCGGTACAGGAGTAACATGGGGAAGATTTAACGACGGCGGTTCGTATTGCCTGGCACCGTACGTACTTCCAATTAAAGGGATCTACGCTCTCGGAACGGTCGCGATAAGGATCGAGTCCAGGCATCGACTTAGGTTAACTCGTAGTCCGGGCGAACGTCACTTCCGGCGCGGGCCTGGGAGTTCATTTGGCTCCGATCGCTCACCGAACTGACCGGAAGGTCAAAATCGAGAGTGCTCGGGTCGGTCACTTTCGTTACAACACGTCAGCCGTGCGTCAAAACGAGAGACAAATTAATATGGCGCCTGTCGGGCGTACACGACGTTCCACTCCGACACTCTCGCGGAAAGTTGCACACGCGTCGGCGTTAGTGAGCGGCCGTGGTCGATTTGCGGTTTCGGCTTTCAATTATCAATTAGTTACGTTGCACGGTGGTTATCATTGTAAAAACTGTCTGCCCCGGGGTAGCGTCGATCTTCGTCCGAACTTCGTCGATCTTCGTCGATCCTTGTCCATCGGCCGGACCTCGCTAACGGCTTGTTTTTCTCGCCCATCGCCGGCGTCCTTCGCCTTTTCCTCTTTTGCACTTCTCCTCCCCCCTTTCCCTCCCTTCCCCGACCACTCACCGACTCCCCCGCCCCTTTGACCTGTTTTCACGCAGATATGTTCATTCCTTTTTATCCGTCCAATGAGGGACTAACTCGAGCTCGCTCAGCCGCGCTCTCTCACATATTGAGACATAAAATCGATCAGTTTTTGCACCGGTTACTTACCCGCTTCTTAGTCGGCTGGTTAAGGGCCCGTGAGCTGGCTCGGATAACAGAAGCCGCGGCGAACATGTGCGAAGCTACGTACGTACGTACGTCGATTTACCGGTTGAATGTGATAGGCGCCGATTCGCGTGTGAGTGAGCGAGAAGCAAGATAGCGAGGTCCCGCAGGCTGGTGTACACGTCGGGAATCGACGATCGAGAGTGGAGCGGTTTCGAGAAAGAACTGGTTGTTGGCGCAACGAACATTATCTCGGCGCATCGGTACCTGGAACCTGATTGAAAAGTACATACGATTTTTCCTCTGTTCGACACGAATACATCCCAAGAGGGAAGAAGAGAGAGAGAGAAAGAGAGGGTGGGAGGGGGGAGGAATGAGAGAGCGAAGGCTTAAATTCGCTGAAATTCGATCTTTGAACAGCGAACGCTGCTCGAAGGCGCGCAAGAGGAAAATCGAGTGCGTCGACTTCGGTTAATTTGCATTTTTCCATGGGATCGTAAATGTGTTTCGCTGAATCGAATTCCCGCTTACGTAAGTGAATCGGGAGTTACGGCGAAGGTCAAAGGCGAAAAGAGAGGAGGTACGCCCGGGGTACATGAAAGTCCCGGTTTATTCGTCCCTGCGAGCCAGGAGGTAGGTAGGTAGGTAGGTAGGTAGGTAGGAAGGTACTTTCCATTTCGCTCGAGGGGGGGAGGGAAGAGCCCACTCGACGAATTTCGTACAGGACCCGCGCGCACTTGTCGGGGGCCAAAGATCAAGGCATTTCTCTCGTACGCTCTCGATCCTTACTCCGTCCCATCCCGATCCCCTTCAATTCTCTCTTTAGCCGCGCGTCGCACTTTTGTCCGCACTCTACGCACAACTCGTGTCTCTCCCGAGCGCAAAGAGCGAAAAGAGTGCCACTCATCGCTCGCTAATCACTCTCTTTCTTTCGTTCCCTCTCCCCACTGCGTTCGTCACTCTCGTCATCCTCTCGTTCTCTGTCCGATTAACAAAAACCTAGAACGGATTCCTCGAGACTGAAGTGGACTGGAGCATAGCTGAACAAATTGATCTCTGACCTATTCGCTGTCTTATCGGCATCGTAGAAAGAGAACGTAACCTTTCACCCTTCTTGGCGCGCGAACAGGGAGATTAAAAACAACGAACCGTAGACACTGCCCTTGGGGCGGGAGGGCATGGCGGGGGAATGACAGTTGGACGGCGAGGATGTCGAGTGAGAAAGACCGAAGGGTCTAAAGGGCGGGCAGGGGAGAGGGCGGCAGATCAGCTTTCATGCGAAGCGGCAGTAAATTTCCGACGTCGCGACGTTAGGTTGCGGGGCGATTTCTTTTGCACCTCGCCCTTAATCTGCGCATCTGACTACCTAAATTGGCTTGAGCAAAGCTAATCTCGACGCCGTTATCAATTAGCCGGGGTGCGCGAGATAGCGCGTCGGGGTGGCTCGCGGGCGGCCGTTTAAGGCGTATTTTTAACCTTGGGGAAGCGAGTTGCGGCCGCCGCAAAGGGAAGCGTCCGATCGCCGTCGGACGCGAGCGAACGTTCGGCACGCTCGAGGAGGCTGCATCGATTACGGGCTTCCTTCCGAGAAGCGTCCCTCATCCGACGCCACGATCGCTCGTGTCCCGTGACCGATCACCGTCCGCGGAGTAAGGAGAGGGTTGACGAACGATAAAGTCGCCCCCCTCCACCTTCCCACCGACGTCGCTGTCTCGCAAACTTTCCGCGTCAATGACTCGGCTGCACGCATGGCCGGGCCAGACGGCACGGCCCTTTGCTCGATCTCGATAGCGGCTCGTATCCATCGCTAGGCCCCGCTCGCCTTTCGACCGTATCTCGCTACGAGCCGGGGCCCGGGCTACGGGATAAGATACTGCCGAGGCTGAGGCCGAAGAGCAGTGGTTAGCCTCGCTTACTTACTTCCCGGGCGTAGAGCCGGGCGAACGCAGTAAATATATTCTTATCTATCCGCCAAAAAGTTCAGCCGGGGCCGCTAATTAAAGGTATAACCTCCCCGTCACTCCGCCCCACCGTGGAATCCTCGTCGCCATCGAGTTGTTACGATATGGCCGCGCGGAGCGTAACGGGGGCTGTGAGAAAGAATGAGAGAGGGCGGGAGGGAGGGAGAGGAAGGGAGAAGACGGCTGTATAAGAGGGCGGTAGTAACGAGGGGGGGAGGGACAGGAGTCGAGAGTCGAGAGTCGGTCGAGAGTCCTGGAGGACACACCGGCTCTCCGGCCGAAATTGTTAACTCGGGGCCAGAAATTTATTATAAGGGCGCGCGGAACGGTCGATTAACACTCTCCGGCGTGCGACCGTTATCGAGGCAGCGGTCCCCGTAGCCTGCGAGCGTCCCTTCATCCGTGTTAAACGTACCCCGAAATTCCTCCGAGACGGTAAATATCGAATATAAATCTGCTCCCTTTATCTCGCAGCCTCCTACCCGAGATTTAGTGGCGCTCGCCGCGACGGAATTCGCGCGGGGATCCGAGAGAGAGTGAGTGAGTAAGAGAGTGAGAGAGAGGGAGAGGGTTCCTCTACCACTCCACTCCGCGCTCGTGTCTTTCTTTTCTCTCGGTCAGATCGAATTGCCGCTCAAAACGAATGGTAAGCGTCGCATTAACCGCCGGAACGCACGCGAATGGTCTTCAGCGAAGTGAGCACGAAATTAACGCGGCCCGATGGCGATTTTAGCGACGATAACGCCGACGTCGGCCAGATACCGCTTCTTTTTTCTAGCCCTTATCCGTGCCAAGATCCGTGACTCGCGCACGTTTACGAGATAATGTTTCGCCGGCACCGGGGATACGGATAAGATCTGGCATGACGTGTTAAATATCGGATTTATTTGCTTGTCCGTGGACATTCGGCGTCTGGCGGGGTCCACGCGCGAAATTTAGGAAACCGCCAGCATCCTCCGTATCCCGTCTTTCCGTCTTCCTCCAGCTGATCCTGTCGGGACGCGTATTTTCGATGCGATATTTAACCCCTTTATCTGCCCTCGTACGTGCTCAACTTCCGGCCGGCGAGAAGACTTATCGTATCATATAAAGCGGCGGGGCCCTTAATAGCGGCATGTTTAACCCTGAAAGGAATAGTATCCCTTCCCCGTCCGCGACTCACACCCTCGGCCCACATCCCGATATCGTCGAAACTCCAAGACCTAACCGTAACAGTTTTGCGGCAAGTGCAGTCGTAACTCCATTCAAACTGCAGTTGTGTACCGGTGCGGACTATAACAACCCGCCGAGACTTATCGTACTTGAAAACTGACACTAATTAACCCGCGCCGAGACTGTAGGCCGCGGGTAGTTAAACTATCTGCCTTGGATGGCGAAGGAAAATTATGTCGCGCAAAGTTTCGCCTTCGCCGAAAGGCGAGAGCGAGAAACAGGATGAAGTTCAGAATGACGATGATGTTGATGGTGAAGTTTGCCACGATGGCGGGAAGTGAGCAGCACATCGCAAAAATTAGCATCGCACCGTACGTCATCTCGACTCCTACCGACCACCTCTCTGCCTTGTCGCGCATCGGAGCGATACATTGTTCCGTGACAGACTGTCCGTGAAAAATCGCGATTGGCCACGGTCGAACGGGTCGCCACTTTTTTCCCGGGCTCGGAGCCAGCCGAAAGTCGTTCAGTTAATAAGCCGAAGCGTACGTAGTTCCGAGGGTCCGACACGTCTCGGGAGACGAATCGGTTAATCCTTATTTGCACGCGGCCGCCGCCGCGACCTTAAGCGGGCAAGAATCGCTCGTGAAACTTTCGCCCACCCCTCCCCGTTTCATCCCCTCGCCGAGCCCCTAGCCGCGCACGCTTAGCGAGTCGACGAGGAAGAAAGTTCCGCACTTTTACTTTAAGCGCGGTCGCTCCTTCTTTTCGGCCGCGACGAGCCGAACGTAATGAGACTAGCTATCCCGCGAATTTTCTTCCACTTTCGTGAGTCTACGACGTGTCCACCCCCCGCCTACCCCCTCGCCCGGCGAAGCCACTTCTTCCACCCACCGTCGGCCTCTGAATATGAATGTTCCCGCGCCCGACGAGAATTCTTCTTGCTCGCCACCGGAATAATGCGACTCGCGGCCGGAAACGACGTTCGTTCCAGCCGTCATCGATCGAGCCTTCGTTTCACTTCCGCTCGGCGCGGAAAAAAAGCGAGGGAAGAAAAGGCGTGACAATCTTTCATTCGGACGATGCGTCGTTTGTAACGAGTGCCGCGCTCGGCGTGGGCGGTCGAGGGTGCGAGTGGAGCGGAGGTGGGGTGGGAGAAGGGGGAGGGGGGGGGGAGGGAGGAAGCGAACATTTTATGCGTCGGCTCTAATGTCCGTGGCCGTTGTGCGCCTCCGGGCGAAAACGACAAATTTCGGTGCGGCTCTTTCTGCGGCGAACGAATTGCAGCGAGTGCGCGGAATAGGAATCGGAAAATTAATTAGCGCGCGCAGAGGGGCCGGCACCGCTATCTCTCGCCAACGTTCCGCGTTTCTCTCACCTGGCGGATATTTGCGACTGGTTTTACGCACGAACTATCCGCGCGTCCGCTGACACGCGTGTCGCAGATCGCGATTCTCGGCCATCTCTCTCGTCTTCTATCTCTCTGGCTCTCTCTTTCTCTCTCTCTTTCTCTTACCTTTCAGTTCTACAGCCGCTTCAGCGATTCTCTCGCCATCCTTCTCTCTCGATTCCACGCCCGCCTCTGCGGCACGACTGTAAATAGTACGCCATACGTTAAACGAGCCGCTCTTGCGAATCCTCCCTCTTACTCCCTCCCTCCCGAGCGTCCTTTTTCCACCTTCCCACTCCTCGACACGTCTCGTTCTCTCTCTATCTCTCTCTTTCTCTCTCGGTCTTCGGAATTGGAAGTGGCACGGGGCGAGTTGAGTGATCTACGAGCACTCGACACGCTCCGGGGCAACAAATGCGCCTCGCTACGATTTCACGGCGGGTGGTACGTCGTACTGGTGACAGCTTGCCTTTTCGTTTCCTCTTTACACGATCGCGGGACATTCGTGAGCGTTATCGTACGGATTCGCCCCCTCACCGAATGGAAGGAAGCGGGGGCCGGCTTGTAACGCGCGACCGCTCGTAGAGTCAGCCCCCGTAACAGCTTGTTATCCGTGTCACTATCTGGACATCCCGTAACTCGCCGACCGGTCCCGTTAATATGCGCGAGACGTTGCCGGAGCGGCTCCCGGACGTCTGCTCGTTCGTCAACTCCTGTCTCCGAAAGCTCGTAACGACAAGACTTCCGCGTCCCGGGCAAGGAAAAGAAGCCGTCCGAGACTCGGGTTGCGCAAACTTTTCGCCTCGCGACAATTTCGACGCCGATCGATTTCTCCGCCAGCTCACCTCCGACGTCGTCAAAGGGTCTCTGGCGGCCGGAAATCGGGCTCGATATCAATTACGGCTGGTCGGGACACGTCCGGGGGCTTTGGTTCGCGGAGTTATTACGGCCGTCGCGCGAATTATGCGCGAATCCGGAATGCGACGGTTATCGATAACTCTCGCCTTAACGGCGGCACCGATCTGCGCGCAGATGAGAATTTCGGATAAGACGCCGGGCGTTCGGATGGAAGGAAGGCGTCCGCGGCGAGCGGTGCCCCGACCGCCGATGCCGGCAGCTCCAGTGACGTATTCGGAGGTGGCACGGAATCTCGCCCTTTGTGCGAGCCCTTGCGGACCGCCGGACGAATTCCAATCTAATTGGCGCGATTCCTCGCGCACTCGCTCTATCCGGGCAAATCTGACGCGTCGGAACAGTTAATTGCGTGAGCATTGAAACAGAGCGGGCGGGGATCCTGCGTGGGCAATTAAATCTTCGTCGCTTCGGCGAGCGCGACCCGACTCTCAGTCTTGGCCTTATACCTGAAACCCTACGGGCCTCTAAGGGGTTGAATTCTGCGAGAATTCTCGGACGACAACGGACAATCGCGAGACGTTAATTCCGAGTTACGCGACCTACGTGGAAGAGGGAACTCGATGGCACGGTCAAGACTTCCGGGGCAGAGTTCGAGTGTCGCTGAATCGTGACGAACGGGCTCTCCGCCACGCCTCGTCACTTTTTTCCCATCCCCCCGCCACTTCCACCCAACCCCACATAGCAGTGGCAGAAGTGGAAAAGCATTTCAGCGTCGGTATTGCCGGATCTCGTGAGCGTCGGAACTTAGCGCGGCAAAGCCCCTTCGTTAGGGCGTTAGCGTGATGCGGCCTCGTAAGGTTAAGCGCCGCTAAAGCCAACTACCCGACTCAACCCCCTCCCACCCTCGCCGCTCACCTTTCGTGTCCGCGAGCTGCGCCCACTTTCCATTACCAGCGGCCGTGCGCGTCGCGTCGCCGGTCACGAGTATCGGCCCTGATCTGGATGCATTTCTTTTTGCTCCCCTCCAACCCTCCCCTCCCCACTACACCTCTTCTTCGTCCTGCCTCGGATAGCGCGATTAAGGTCGCGGGCGTACGATTCGAGCAGGTGCTCGGTATTGTTCGATCGCATGCACCCCCCGCTGCTGCTGGCTGCCGGCCTCGTCAGCTGGGGGCTACTTTTTTTGCGCCGTAAGTGCCATTAACGTGGATTCTCGTAAAGTTCGCGCCGACGCGGCTTATATCAAGGTGGGGCGCCCACGAGCTACCGACATTGTTGCCCGAGCCCGGGTGTAATCGTATCGCCGCAACTGCCTCCTGCGTTTTAATGGTAATATTTCGTTGCGCGCCCGGCGGCCTCGCGAGGGAATAACGAAGAATTATAATGACCGGGCCGTTAGCCGGGAAATTTTTATTTTTCGCTGCCTCGGTGTCGCGCGAAAGTCGCGGCCGCTACACGGCGGTACTCTTCGCCCGGTATTAGTCGTTAGCGGCGACTACGCGTGCGGCCACTTCTGAAAACTTCTCGCTGTCTTTCTCGGTCGCGCGAAGGAAGCTGGAAACTTCCCCGCGTATTATGCACTTTTAATCGGGGGAGAAACTGGAAGCTGCGAGCCGCATTGCGGCGCTTCCGAATTCGGCTGACAATAGTAGCGGTTCAGGAATATAATATGTGCCATAGTGCTCGGGGCTGGTTCGCAGGCCGTGCTGGCTAAGTTTCGGCCTGCCGCAAATGATTATACATTACCCCCAACCCGGCGTCATCATTGTCGCGACATTCCGCGGACACGGTACTCGGCCCGCGTGCGTGCCACGGCGTCGCTCAAGTGCGTTTATTTCCCAGTTTTGGCGCTCGGTCGCATGTTAATTCATTAGGGCGCTTACAAGGGCCGCCGTGTGCGCTCCGCGGGACACGTGGCCGGTGTTGTCATTCTTAATTCACTTAGTCGCATCCGCTACCCCCGGTGCTTCGTACGGCCCTGTATATCTTTTTCGTATTAGTATCCATCCTTCGCAACGGTCGCACACGCACGGCTCACGCACACTCGCTCCGCGTACGTGCCGCTGCGTATCTGGCCGCGTAATTGTACGTGCAAACGCGCGCGATGTACGCGCTTGTGTGAACGCTTCGGCCGCGCGGAACTTAAGTACGTACACGTGAACGTTGGCCGTACTACTCCTCCGTTCCTTCTGCCTGCGTCGAGACTCTCCTCGGGATACCAGAAGCACGCACACGCGTGGTCACGATACTCCGGCTACAACACCTGATGGCGTATTACACCGGAGGCTGGCTAAGGAAGAAGGACGGCGCAGGCAAGAATGGCGCAAAGAGCGAACCTTGGAAGAGAGAGCGAGGAGTGTTGGGAGGGGAGGAAAAGGGAAAAGAAAGAAAAAGGAATTGTTCGCGAGAGTAACAGGGTACTCGACGGCTCGTCCTCTGTACACGCGCACGCACGTACGTGTAGAAATTCTTGAACAATCGTGCGCGCGAGCGCACTCTCTCTCTCTCTCTCTCTCTCTCATTCTCTCACACTCTCATACAGGGTACAGAGACGCTCGTATGCGCGGCTCTGCCGTCTGGCCGTATACGCTCGTCTACCTGCACGCGTCGTTACGTATGTATTATCCTCGCGTGTGCACTTCCCCCCAGCGTTTAAACTTGGCTAATGGCTATTGTGCGAAACGCGAAATGCACTCGGCCTCATTTACCTCTCGCTTCTAAATGCTACCTCCAGCGTCCGGCGTGTATCACTGATCTTATAAGCGCTCGTTTAACCGACCATTCGAGTTCTCCCGATTACCGGGCATCTTCTCGGGCGCGATCCTTGCCCATCCTCCGCCGCCGCTCCTCGCCGCCGTCTCCTTCGATCCGCTCCCTTCGATCCTCACCTCCGCCATCCGACCCCATCCGTCCGCCCCGAACTCTCTCGATCCGGTGTCGCGCGCACATCGTCGAAAGTTCGACTCCTCTTGTTTCCTCCGCGTCGCGTTTAATTGCCTTTGGCGCATCGGTCGCTTAATCATCGGCAATGTACCGCTCTCGCCTCGAACTTGTCGAACGCATCCCTTGTCGGAAGCGAGTCCTTTACCCCTCCCCTCCGGTTTCGCCCCGGCATCAGCGGCAGGCAGCAGCCTCGTCTTCTTCGGCCGAGACCCCGGCGACTGCGTCTCCGACGGCACCGGCCTCTTTCTCCCCAGCTCTCTCGTAGTTGAGGGACTATTAATCTCTTCGCCGATGGTGTACGAGAAACGAGAGAGTCCTTCCGAGAAGCGCCGTAGGTACACGCCAGCGTGGAGGGAGGAGAGGGTAGGGGGAGGAGATCGAGAGAGAGAGAGAGAGAGAGAGAGAGAGAGGCAGATGAAGATGGAGGGGGAGAGTCGAAGGATCGCGAGCGTTATCGCGGAAGGTGTTGCGGACGGCGGCTGAAACACGCTGGCTGAAACACGCCGGCTGAAAACACGCCGCTCGAAACACGGCGGCAGGTGCAAGCCGCAGCGTCCAGTGAGTGAGAGAGGGAGGGAGACCGCCGGCCTGAAAGTATGTGTTGGGTACTGTAAGCTTCATTAACGAGCGTGTTTTCGTTCCTCTCCGCTCGCACTGTGTCTTCCTCTCTCTCGGCGCGAGTATCGTACGCGAGTATATCGTACCTCGCGCCTATCCGACCGCCGCATCATGCGAGTGTATCATATGGGAACATTCTGGCATTATACGCGAGTACGTTATGTCGCGTCGGCTTTGCGTCTGTTCTGCGCGCCTACTCTTCGCGCCACACGCGCGTTCGAGATTCATTCCAAGCCGAGTCGAGGATGGTGGGCAGGAAGGATCTGCAAACGATCGACGGCCGGGCGGCTAGCCGCTGCGATCGGAATTGCAGCGCGTCCCGTCGACGTCGAGATAACTGAGAAATAGAACGGCGAGGAAATGAGACGCTCGGAATCTTCGAGGGCGAGACGCATCGAGCGCGTGCTGCGATCTTATTCGACCGGGAGGAGGATAGATGAGGCTGAATGTCGGTAGTTGAGATTCAAACTTTCGGATATCAGCATAGGGTATATAAAGAGATGATCGTTGGGAGAAATTTTGAGACATTTCTAATGGACGCGATTGAGGAGAATACCAGCTTAACGAGCGGGTAATTTTGGGACTTAGCACAGTAATGTGGAAATTAAATTAAATCTGACCCTGCGTCTAATGCCGAGAAATTGGTGTTTTTTAAGCGGAGTTTATCATATTAAAATCCTGGACAGATATGGTTTATGTATATGTCGTTATGGAGCGATGTTTCTTACGAAAGTTATCTTCGTCCCGTATGACGATACAGAATCAAGTCTAGCGTATCGACTGATTGTTCATAGCTGAGCCGAAGCGCATTCATGCTCCTGCATCGATTCGCGATTATCGTAAATCGGCCCGTACGAAGGCCCGCAAATTGACTGTAATTGTTAAGCGCGGCTCGCGTCGATCGCAATTGTATCAGCGTCGAGATAAGTGAGAAATAAGGCTGCTCGAATTATTTCGCTCGTCGGGACGAGCGCTCCCTCGCTGCCGCACCCCCCGCCGACCACCCCCGCATGGCGGAGCCTCGAACGGGGTCGGCCATGTATTTACTCCGGCAGCGGAGTCCGAGGCTGAAAACGTAAAGTAAGAAACGTGAGAAAGAAGGCGAGGACACGGTCGACGATGGTCAGCGCAGTGGGTGGACCCGCCACTATTAGTCACCCTCTTCCACTCTCCTCCACCTCCCCTCGCACCCCTCTGCACCCCCTTTCTCTCAGCCGGCGTCCGGTTCTCGGCGCAATCACTACGCTGCCCACCCCCTTCGCTACTTTCCCCACCATTCTTCCTCGCGAATTCTGCCTTTCTCTCCCTCTCTCTCTCTCTCTCACTCTTCGCCCCGCATCCTCTCTCCCCTCCTCTCTCTCTTCCGCCATCGGGGCGAGGATATAGTACTCCGCCCTTATCTCGTTCTCGCTACCGATCCCTCCCGCGCGGGGGGTCGATTCGATTACTCTTACACGACGTTTACTATCTTATTCCCGGGTCGTCTCTCTTTCTACCCCCTTTGTCATTTCGGGGGCAAAACCTCCCTTCGTTTCCGGCGCGCACCTTTTTGTCTCCTATTTCCCCGATTACGGCCGTGCCGTACCTCCGTGCACTCCCCACTTTTTCACCCCTTCGACAGTATCCACCCTCGTCCGAGCATCGGCAGCGTCGGACTGCCACCCCCCCTCTCCGTATCCTCGAATGTACATGTCGGCGCAGAAAACTTCGCGGCTCGAGTGCTCACGTTTGGCACGTCGTCATTCTTCCTTAAGAAATAAGGGAAGATCTCCGGGAAAATTTCTGCCTCGACTTTGTCTCAGTCCCGTCGGTTCGGGAGTTAATTTTTCAGCTCTCGCCGTAACGCTTGCCGTCGCATGTCGCCAGCGCATTCGCCGGTGCATTTGCCCGCGCATTTCCCCTGTACTTTCAGCGCGCGACTCCGAGGCGGGAGGATTGCGGGAAGTTAAGTTAGTGCGGGGGCGGCATATTCGCTTGAAAAGTGGGAGCAGAGAGCGGCGGGAGGCGGGAGGGGGCGAAGGTACGAATGTTTCAAAAGTATTCGCTCTGGCTGCAGCGGATTTCCAGAGGCGTCCACCGAGGGAAAACGAGAGAGATAGAGAGAGCGAGAGGGGGTGGGGGGGAGAGGGAGAGCAGACTCCTAACCGGCGTATTCTCCGTGCGGAAGCATCTTGCACAGGAGAACTTTGCCTCTACCCGTCTGAAGGACCAGCTGCGGCAGGAGGTAGAGATCCTGGCCGGATTGCAGGAGCATTTCGGATGAGGAGGGAAAGGGACACGGTGCGAGGAAGTAGAGGACATGGGATGTGCAAGGGCGTGGAGGGGAAGAAATGCAGAAAGAGAGAGTGCCATCGGCGCTGCGAAAGTCTTGCAGAAGCGGTTACTCTTGCTCGCGGGGTAGAAGCGGAAGTGGGCGACCCGCGTTTGGAAGGACAGGGGAGGGAGGGTGGTGGTGGAGGTTATGACGGATGGCCTTCTCGAGGTTCCGCGCTACGTCCTTGTCGGCGACGACGCGTAAAAGTTCGCTGAAAAGACGACGGGCTCTGAATAGCAGACTCTCCGCACCCCGACGCATCCGGCACTCAGCCCGATCTTTTCGACTTAATTTCTGTACTTACCGCTGTACCTCGTAGCATGCACATTCGCCACGACCCAGGCTGACGTATCAACCCATTCCTGCGATCAACGCGCGCCGTACGATAAATAACAATCTGTCCGGCTATCGGTCGCCGCAAATGAAGACGCATCGAGCGAGGAGAGAATATCGATGTTAGACGTTCGAAGCGCGAGGAACGGCATTCCTTTGCCGGGGTGGCTGTTAATATGAGGCCCGACGACAGGCCTCGGCGGAACGGCGGAGCAGAATGCGTTTTATTAATTTACGTTCAAGTGCGCGGCGGGTCACAAAGAACCGCGGACGTTCCTTTCGTCCGTACGTCGGAATAATTTAGCGCCGGGTACCTGGCCCGGCGTCCGGACTCCGCTGTGACGAATTAAACTCGCCTCGTTGACCCCCGCGGAACCGTCCGGACATCCTTGCCGATGCCTGTTGCCGAGCGCAATGTTGCCCGTGTTATTATTTCACCTGCGCTTCGCGCGTCTCGCTTACGTTCGCCGACCGACGAAAATCCTGTCCGACGTTCGGTACCGGCCCGTCCCGACCGCTTCTCATACGCGGCGGAGGAGTCCGCTTCACGGCTGGATTCACTTCGGTTCACTTTTGCATCGACTTTCCTGAGATTCAATAGCGCTGCAATGCGGCGAAGAAGTCCGTACCACGCTCGCGGCCAGTCATTAGTTTGACAAGGTTAATGTGCGTGAATGCGGACGAGGGGGTAACTGGATAATCATTTTCGAGAGGCGCGGTAAAAGGCGCGGTGAATGGGCATAGCCGAATATGATGGTCAGAAGTGCTTCTGAACGCAGTGAACAAGGCATGCGCAGGTGCATGACATATTAAAATTTTGACAAAAACATGGTGAACACGTCTGACAGTAAGGTATAATATGCCATTGGGCTGCCAATGGAGGGTACTTTCGCATGATTTGGCCCTAGTAAAACACGATAACACCTTTCAAATGACCAGAAAACTATTTCTTACGATTTCTATGTTGTTTTCTTGGACTAATGAGACTTTTTGTATATTTTGACATTGTTTAGCGTTATGTTATACTATTTTACATCACTTTATGTTATTACATCCCAGTTTAATCGATTATTTATCGCTATTTAGCGTTATTTTCGAGGTTTCGGGGGATAAAGGAGCACTTTAGTCCCCATTTAATACATGCTTGACTGGTTTATCTTTATAATCCGACAGTGGGCGATAAAAAAAGAATACCTTGGCCTATATTACGTCTAGTTCGAGACAGTAGAATCATTCCAATGGCTTTTATGGGATTGTGCTCGATAAAGGCGTATGTTAACCCCATTTTGAGAAGGTAAGAAAATAGTGAAAAAATTGTGAAAAATCAATATTTTACCGTCCCTGTGGCGTACGATGCCTGTTACCTTAAATATTTAGGTAAAACATGAAAAAAATGGTGCCAAAAGAAGCACCTAAGAGGATTCGAACCCAGAAAAAATGCTTGCGACACAGTCTACAAGAGCGACACCTTGTATGATGAAGGTAATGAAAAAATATTGTATCGCTGATTATCACCGCTTGTTTACAACATCCTTGCTTCGATAATGTTCTGCGTCATTATTTAGCGCATGTAAAATCCGTTGTTGTAATGTAAACATAATAACACCGTTGGTAGTTATAATTAATGTCGAAAGATTCTGATAAACAGTGTTTATACAATCGCACAGTGGAACACCTTAGCGAGAAATACCGCAGAGGTTCCCGATAGCTATTAGGAATTTATTCGCATTTCCATGGTAACGGCGAAGAATTTTTCCACCATTAATGCGTTATGCCTACATGTTCAATAGTCATTAATGCGTAAACGTACCGTCTATTTCTGTGATACGTATAGTAAACGTGTAATATTATTAACAGGAACGCTAACAGGACCAATGTGCAGATTTTAGCTTGTTTATTAATACAACTAATCATACATGTATGGCCAGATGAAACAGAATATAATGATCCTGTTCAAATATCTTTTGGCTAGCGGAATTTATTCCCAAAAGCTGTAACGAAGATGCCAATTTATTTGGCATTTGTTTGAGCT
The DNA here is from genome assembly GCA_914767735.1 of Anoplius nigerrimus. Lineage (NCBI taxonomy): Eukaryota > Metazoa > Arthropoda > Insecta > Hymenoptera > Pompilidae > Anoplius > Anoplius nigerrimus. Next base: position 8,109,641 of record OU612080.1, read on the forward strand.
CGATACGGCCGTTCATTTCGGAGATATAAATTTTTGAGTGAAACTGCTCATCGAAGAGAGATGGAATACAGATGGAAAGAGATAGCTCATTCATTACTATTGGCCGACATAATTTGCCGAAATTTACTACTGACCCAGATAAATTCCTCGAATTTACAACAAGGGCAGTGAACTCACGTGCATGGCACCTGCTCCGCGCCTGCGCAGTCGCTGTTGGGGAAAAATTACACGATCAACTTCATCCCGCCGTATTTCTGCTCTGGAAGCTCGTACGATAATAAGTCAAAGTGTAATTTGAATATGAAGAAACGATTTTGTCAGTGTACAAAATTTTATACGTAAATGTAGAAATTTTTCACCTAATTAGAGCCATAAACCAATACCACGCAAACATCACTCCCGTCCTAATCGTAAAGTGCACCGAATTCAGTTTAGATTTACTTATCTCTCACGTCTCTACGTTCTGGCGCACACGTATTTCCTCCTGTGTCGTCTTTGCTCCACTTCCTGTCCTCTTTAGCCTTAAGCCCCTTCAATTCCTTTCTTCCAACTCTCTCTCTCCTTCTCTCCCTCTGCCGATCTTCTATCTATCTATCTCTCAATTCATCTTTCGCCCGCTGACCTCTTCCGCGCCGTCTCGCAGACTCACATCGGTAAAGGAAAATATTCTATTCGCCTCGAAACACGGTTCCGTACCTATCCGCGTCCGCTGCCCGACTCTTTCGAGGATGTATGTAGCCGTTGTCGACGCTGCCGGGTCGCAGCCACGTTCGCATATGTCGCCGGAGGATAACACGTGTGCGCCTTTCGGGTCTCCGTCTTTCTACCCTTCTCCTCCTCCTCCTCCTCCTCTCGTCTACATCTACCACCGCCTTCCACCTGCGACCCGGCCCGAGAACGGCCACCCCGCACGGCGACCTTGCGACAATCCCGACTCCCGTGTCTCCGCGCGGATTTTGACGTCCCGACTTTTCCCAGCCGATCAGCCCCACTGCCGCTTTACGGCCGGAAGGACGGATACTTCGAATGTCCCGTAATATTTTATTGAAAGTTTCGACCCATCCGATCTGCTTTTTACGGCGAAATAGATTCCGTGCTCTCGCATGGCGATCGATAAAGGACCCCCTGCACAGAGGAACCGCGCGTAATTCTGACTCCGAATCGTCTTCGTAGCTCACCCCGTCGCCGTCTTTGCGTAGTTGAAGAGCCGTCTTAATGGTCCCCGTTAAGTAGCGGCGAAGGATCGAACTAGCCCAGAAAGCCGCGAGTATGTAACTGCTGACGCGGTCGCATTCCGGGTGCAATAATCGCGGCGAGTCTGTCAATGACAAGGTGTCTAACCGAGCGATGAAGTGCCTAATGGGATCCATCCTAGCTCGGCGAAGGCACTCTGTCTCCGCTGTTCGCCTACTCGAGACCCAGACCGACAATGAGCATTGTGCGGCTCCGGTGCTCGCGATTTGACGATTTATCGCCAGGTAGTCTTCCTGCCAAAGACCAGCTCGTATGTGGCAAGAGTTTAAGCAGGATAGGCAAGTGCGGCTGATCGAAAATCACATCACTGAATCAGTCCGAATTTTCTGTTCGCAAGCTACCCGATACTTGTTCACCGTGGCCCTGAAGAGAAAACTTCGAACTGGCACGTCGAGAAACGTCGTCGATACGCTCGCATAAAGAGGTCGTTCCACTCTCCCCAGCCTCCCCGTCCTCCTCTCGGCCCTCAGTACGGCCCTCCGTGGCAGCCCAGCAAGCCAGGCCGCACACCCTCTTGACGCTCCTTCTGATCATCCTCGTGCGGCTCTTTCGTGGTCTATGCGCACGTGGCGCGCACGCTAGTTACGTACTTCAAGGTTCTTCACTTTACGCGAACATTGAAATTGCGCGGGCCCCGGCGACGTGGCACGCCGTGGCGGCACGAGAGTACGTGGAACGTTGCCCTCGTTAGTGCGCCTAGCGCTGCCTAGTTTACGTAGCGAAATATGAAAGGCGAGGGTAGCGAAATCGGGGAAGCAGCTGGCTAAGTAGAGAGCCACCGCCTCTCGGACCCTTCACGGCTACGTCCGTCATTCTCCCACCTGGCCGCTATCCCACTTCCTTTTCGTCTCCATTTTTTGCATCTTCACCTCCTTCCTCATTCTTTCCTCTCGAGGGTCTCGCCGGTATTAGGCTGAATTTCCACCTGCGCGCATCAGCGGGCGCTGCTTTGTCATCGACCTGCTGGCCGTCTTTCGCCAAGTCCTCCGATTCAGTTTGCTAATTAAGACATTTTCTCCGGCCACCGACGGAACCTGTATCCTTATTCAGTCCCGAGTCTGGAACGCTTTGTATCCTTCCTCGGTTGAAGCTTGGCTGGTTCGAGCTCGATGCAAAAAGCGACGATTTCACGGATTCCACTCGGGGGCCACCTTCGCGCCTCGTTGAAGTGTTCGCGAGGTTCCGATCGAGGTTTCAGGCTGAATCGTTCGCGCGTTTATCGACCTCCCGAGGTACGATGGGAAGTTGGAGATGGAAGCATTCGGCTCCATCGTCCGAATCTACGGAGAGCATTAACGTAAAGCGCTGACCCCGTAGCTGGCGATCGTCAGTGGGAAGTGCCCGAAACGCGGAAGAGGTCGAAACGCGTGGCGTAGGTCGAAAAAGGGTGGAAGGTGGAGGAGCGGGAAGTGGCCGGCAGCGGATGACGACGTCGATGCAGCGACGGTCGTCGTTCGATGGCTCGGAATGAAGACGTTTCTTGTCTCGACAGGGTAGATCGTTCTCCCAGCGGGGGCGGATGAAACGAGGTCGGAGGGAAACATTTAGCCCCATTAATCACATTATCTGAGCGACGAGGTTTTGTCCTTCCACGCTGGGCGAGCACGATTCGTCTCAGTTTGGGTAAGGGACGAGTTGTCTTTCTCGAAACCGCTCGGCCGCCGAAGGCAAAAGAGACTCCCGCTTCTTGCTGCTACTAAATATGTCCGCATTCCGAGTCACCGTTTTCCAACGTTTCGTTAAACTTAACCGAAGGCACTGGCGACGACCGGATGTCCGCGCCGTAGGCAGAGAGAGATAATTAAGGGTAATTAATTCTCCTTAAAGCGAGAGGAAATTTGTCAGATGGCCGCCGGTAATACCCGCTGGCCCAAGTTTTGAGACAGACCTGTCCGCCGTTACTCCGGCATTCAACAGTCTTGAATCTCCATACGCGGCACCGTCTGCGACCAAAGGAGACCGGCAGGGGTGGAGGGAGGGCCCTGAGACACATTTGGCCACAAGGACAAGGTACATTCGTATTCATACGGAAGGTCGTACCGAACCTTCGAGGGTACACGTAAGTACCCACGTAAGTTAGGGAGTTTGCAGAGGGGCAGACTCGGTAGCGGGCCATAGCACAGAAGAGAAGACAGAACTCGGTTTGATATATGGTTACAAGTTCTCCTCTGGCCGAGGAAGTGGGAACACAATCCAGGCGCAATTCTCTCCTTCCCCGAATCCCTTCGCCTCATCCTTTCCTTCTCTTGCCCTTCCCCCACCTCCTTCTCTCTCTCTCTCGCTCTCTATCCCTCTCTCTGTACTTTCTACCGCTAACCCCTCCTTTATTCGCCACCTCCGCACTTCGTCCTCTTTCGTTGCGGTCAGTACGGGGCGATCTCCGAGAAACCTTGGACGCGGAGTTAAGACATATGAACACATTTGTACCGCATCCATCACCGGCGAAGGATGAAACACAGCGCGGACTTTGCGGAGGTGCGATGAGAATGGCGATGACAGAATGGCGGTAGGTGCCACCGTAAAGTCGCATGGCGGACGACTTATGCTCCGTGTCAAAATCGATGTCACCGAGGCGGAGAGCGGAATGCCTCGGAGATATTTGTTCGACACATTCCCGGAACGCTGCGACCTCATCCTTCCCACGCTCGGAGGGACCCACTCTCGCCCACCGCCGAAACTCTCACCTTTTCCCCCGGCATTCTCGTTCGAACCTTCGTCGTCTTCGCGCGCGCGCGCCAGGCGTCGAATTCGCAATTTGTCGCGGCTCATTACGTTAATGGGGGCGCATTCCGAATTTTCCGTAAATGTAAATTTGCGCCGCGCGAAGCTTTGCGGCGGGTAAATCAATTGCGGTATCTTTTGGCGCGGGCCGCCGGGGGGTTAAGAGGAACAATTAATAGCTAATAAACGATGGAAGAATTTTCTTGCCGCTGCCGCGCGCGCGATCCGAGCAATTAGAGCGCTTAACATAAATGGATTCGCATCGCGTTCGTAATGGTTAACGTGGGCATCCGATATAATTACGGTCGCGCTCGCAAGCCGCACCACTACCAACCTACCGGAGCGACCAGACAGGCAAGCAGGCAGTCAGGCAGGCAGTCAGGCAGGCGGGCGGGCGGGCAGGCAGGCAGGCAGCCCAGAGGAGAATTCTGGCCGAATTAATCCGCGGCTATCTTCGGAGTTTAGTCACGGGTGTATACGCTGTAAAGTGATCCGTTCCCGTAATCTCATCCCGGCTCATTCGGCGCCGGGCGACATTTCGGTTGCACCGACCGGGCGAAGAAACTGCGAGAGCCCGCCAGAGCAACGGCCAAGTTACACCGCGGGAAGTCGGGCGGGAAACTAAACTTTGCGAAACTAAACTAATTTGCTGAAACTTTTATTAATATGCAACTTCGTCGACTGGTTTGCGAGAGAGAGAGAGCAAGAGAGAGAGAGAGGGCGAAAGGGGTAGGCGGGGGGTAAACAAACGCAGAGATAACGTCTGCCCACTTCGCACGGCCTCGAAACGGAGACAGAGCGAAAGGGAACGTGAGGGAGCTGGCATTAGAGGGGACGCAAACGTCATGAAAGAGAGAGAAAGGGACGGGACGTGGCGGGTGAGAGACGGGGGGGGGGGGGGGCGAGAGACAAACTGAGCCAGAGGGTGAGACGCTACTTCAACGTGTATATAGTGGTTTATCCATTACACTAGTTTATCCAGACGTGAAACACCGCTGTTGGAACAACACAGCGTGCGCGCGCGCGCCCTCGCGCGACACAAGAGTACGATTCCCGACTAGACGGCGAACACCGTGCACCGTAGTTTACCCATATCGAGTGCGCCGGTGATCTCGAATAACGGCTGTAACTCGCTTGTCAATGTTAACCCACTCAAACGTCCGTTGTGCCGCGACCGTTTTATCGGCCGCGCCGGCATGCATACCTAACTGTTCGGAGAGCCAAGGAGCAGCGCGCGGGTTCCGTGCTCGAACCGTCTCCTACCGAGCGCCAAAGATTGAGCGCAGTTGTCATTCGATGGGCCAAGATTAAACGTACTTGTCGTACGGATTTACAGGCTGATCGATATCGGGCCCGAACAATGGTCCGCGGCCATCGTACCCTCTAATTTATTCGCGATCATCAATTTTAGACCGACGACTCTTCGTCTGAATATTTCCCCCAGCTGAATCCGCTCCGAAATCTTCGCCGCTCCACATTCCCCCCACGAGCTTTCAGCCATCGGCGACCGTGAAATCCGACGATATTCGGAGCGCGAAGAAGATTCGGGATACACAGTGCGCGTTCTCGAAGTTCAAGGGCGAATACGTGGAAACGTATTCCTGCGAAGCGCGATACCCCGACCAGGTTCGAATCTCAATTTCCCCGTAGTCAATTCGACCCTTCTAATCTGACACGCTCGGCGCGTAACAGCGACATTCGGCGGTGCTTAGTCTTCATTCCCGCTCCGGCCTATTCGTGCTTCTTTTCTCGTTGCGAAAAAGTCGAGCGGTGAAGGGCTCGGGCAAACAGCGCTCTATCTTCCTTCATCCTTCCTCTCGCTCCCATCTCCACCTCTTCCTCCTCCTCCTCCTCCTCCTCCTCAACCGATCCCCGTCCTCCACCCCCCACCTCCCCCTCGTGTCCCGTGCTCGTCCGTGGGTGTAAATCTGTCTCCCAGATTAAGTCCGAACCCCGAGTTGTATAAATTGAAGCCGATCTCTCTGCCTGGCTCCGGAGTAGCTACTCGGGCCACTTTATTTTCGTTTATTTGTTGTCGGCAAACATGCCTGGTCTTCCTCGCAGCGAGCCAGCGACCGACAGCGGCGTCGGCAGCAACGGCAGCCTCGGCTTCAGCGGCAGCCAGCTAGCAGCCAGCAGCAGCCAGCAGCATCCTGCTCGCACGCCTCGCTACATGGCTGCGCCAAGGTGTACTTCTTCCCCCTCACCCCCCCCCCCCCCTTTTCGCCGGGCCTCCTCTATCTCCTCCTCTCCCGCCGTCACTTCGTCTCCTCTCCATCGCCGCCGGAGCCCTTACCTTCATGCGAACGCACCCACGCGTGTATATTCTTCGTGGCTCTCGCGCGTACCTACACAGATGCGGCCGCTCGCACATAGACGTGGTATCCAGCGTTTGATACTCGACGCGCACATAAACGTACACTCCGTTGATTTACGCCTGTGTTAGACACGCAACGCTTCTCCGCTCTTGTTCAGCCTTCGAGCAAGTGTACTCGTACGAACACTCGCCGACCCCCTCCCCCCGCCCCTTTCTGTCCCCTATACTTCCTCATCCCCGTCGCAGGTGTGCGTCCGATACCGTCGGTGTGAGTGTCGGAGTTGTGCGGCGGTCGAGTGTGCGAGTGCCGAGCGCAGAAATACTCGGGCACTTTTGCGTAAATGTGAACGTGCGCTCTAACCCTCACCCCCCCTTGCTCTATGTACCTGTCGAAAGGCTCTTACGCGTGTTTGTGCAAGTAGATCGGGGGCAGGAGGCAGCGCGAGGTACATGTACATATATTCGTCGAGATCTCTCTATAGCCAGGGTGCTCCATAATTCGTGGTTCGTGGGATCGTTCTTACGACTGTGACTTCTGTCTCTCTCTCTATCTGTATCTCGTTCTCCTTTTCTGTCGTCGCTTCTCTTTTCGTCGGGTCCTCTCCTCGTCGCGAGAATCGCAGAGATCGTTAACTGCGCCGCGGGAGGAGAATGACGCGAAACGGAAGCTGTCGCGCTTGTCCTCGCCAAGATTTCCGAATTTACGGCAACACGCGAGCAGAATCGCGGCTCGGCGCGCGGGACTCTTATTTATTTACTCGCCGGATTGCCCTACCGGCGCGTCGCGCTGTCTTCACTTTCCGCGCCAAGGGCGAATTTTAATCTCGCATTTTTCCGCGCCTCGGGCATCTGGGTTAATCCGTGTGCCGCGGAATGTTCCTTCCGACGAAACGAAAACTCCATCGGTATCTCGGCCGTGTAATCTGTAGAATAAGACTTCGATACTAATGACTCAAGGAAATACGTAATCTGTTATATCCTCGCTTCCTTACTTCGTGACTCGAAGCACGGCGGCTGAAAATCAGTGCGGGCAGGTGACGGGCAGAGGTCGATAGTACGCGAAACGACGAAGGAATTCTTTCGCAGAAACGCGGACCTTCTCGTGCGTTACACAAGCGTCCCGTATGACCCGACAAAAATTCTCGTCCAACACGGCTGTGCGGTCGGCCGAATATGTGTCTGTCTCGGGTGTGGGCGAGAAGCGGCAGTCGGCCGGCACGGGGGCGAGAGAATGAGAGTGGAAGCGAGAAACGAATGTTGGGGGAGAGGTGGGAGGGAGGGAAAATGAGAGAGCGAACGCGGTCCTCCGTGATATATCGCTGGGCTGGAAAAATGGTTTCGCCGGCGGGCGAATCGGGAGACCCCGAAATGCAGTTTACGCTTTGGTTGACGACGAATCGCCTTGCTGGGCGTCGGTTGGTTACCGAAATACACGCGGGGACCCGATGGCGGACGCACACCGAGGGCCCCCGCGGACGTTTGTCACCAGATGCATTTCGCGTGTACGTGCGAGCCGACGGATTTTCGAAGGTGGAAATATGATTCCTCGGTTCGGACTCCGGCGGTCGGGAGGACGCTAATGGCGGCGGGAGGCCTGGCATTATCGGGTCGGTAAGGAACGCTTACCGGATCGCTGTGGAACAGTTTACTCTGGCAGAGACGAATCTCCCTGATGGCCGTTAATTAATCATTCCGTCGATGGACTCGAATGGCGCTTTCGTGCGCGGAAGAGGCGCGCGCCCGTTGGCGCGCAGGGCCGTTTACGTTGAATTTTCAATGGGGGGAAGGGTGGGGGAGAAAAAAGGCGATTCTCGTCTCTACCCCAAGCCAGCACGGCCGATGATCACCCCGGAACGCGGTACTTGCACTAAAGCGTAACGCCGTAAAGGAAGTTACCGTCGCGGCGGTAATTTGTTCCTGTGTTTTACAGCGGACAAGCCGCGTCTCGAAGAATTTAGCATTACTTTAGAATCCCTTGGGTGAGGAAGAGTTACTCCCGGTACCTTTACAATCCAGTTTATGACTATACCGGCCGAGAAAATGTATACGCGTATGCTCGGTTGCGCGCGAGGAGGGAGGAGGGAGACCGGGAGAGAAAGGGAGAGAGAGAGAGAGAGAGACATGCTCTCCGAGTAGAACCCCAGCAGTGTTCCGCGTACGCCATTTGCATACCTTTTATAATAAAAACAAATCCCGCACGGCCGGAGCATTCTCCGGCAACTCTCGTTTCGCGGAGATCCGTCGATGCTACCGCCCCCCTCCGCGATTCCCTTCTACGATCCTCTTCCACGATCCTCCTCTACGATCCTCTTCTTCACCCCTTTTGCACCGCGTTTACGGCCATCTTTATCCCAACGCCCCCGACTCTGTCCTTCCGGTCCAGTTCGGTTCTCCACCGTTGACGTTCGCCGCGAAACGTTTCCCCCGCAACTTTCCGGATTTTTCCGGATGATTTTGCCCGTGCCCGACAGCGACGACGCGCAGCTTCCTCCATTTCCAGCAGGGGCTGAAGGAATTCCGGCGGTGGTCGAAAGGCTTCGAGAACGGCTCGGCGAACGGCTCGGCGAACGGGTTAGGCGAAAAGGGCAGGATGGCAGAATAGTGGGATAGCAGTCGGGATATGGCGCTCTCGGGGGCGAACGCTGCCGGGAGAATGAGCGAGCAAGCGAGCGTGAGTCGAGGCCAGGGGGTGGAAAAAGGCAGCGGGAAAGAGATTGGGGCACACGCTCGGCCGAACTCACCTTTCGCAGTCCTACGCCGGAGTGTCGATACGCTCCTCGCCTTCCAGGAGACAAAAGGTCCGTGTAAACGGACTCACTCTCCCGATCGTGCCCGTAGGTCGGCAGGAGAGATTCGGCTGGCTCCAATATGCGAGGCTAGAGTTCGTCCGTTCGACCGTTCGACCGATCGACCGATCGACCGAATGCCGGTCATGCCCATCGTACTCCGTTCGTAATCCTGCAGATTTTATTTTCTCAACGACGCGGACTAGTTTCGACGCTGGGCCGACAACGACTGCTAGCGCGGGTTGGAGGACGCCGGCTTGGGTGACAGTTCGCGAACTCATATCTCACGTGGGGCGCTCGTTCCTGCGGAAACTTCGATATCCAGCCCGGAATATGCCAGGCGGGGGGGCCAGGGCGAATTCTTCCGCGCGCGCACTCTTCTTTCCGCCGAGAGGCTTCCGGGGGCGTCGATCCTAAGTGACACGAGTCATCTCGGCCCGGGGGCAGATTCACGGCAGACCTTCCTGCCTCAACCTTCGTCCTATATTCGTTTCGAGTTACCACGCTCGACGAGCGAACGTGACTGCTTCCATCGTCGGCGCCGATGGGGATAGAGTATTACAAAGTGGCACTGACACGATTGCAACGGGGCTACGTGCGGCGATCGGGATCGTCCGCCATCCGTGAATTCGAGAAACGTGTCCTCCTCCTCCTCCTTCTCCTCCACCCCCTTCTCTCATCATCTTTCGAACCGAACTCTTAGTTCCGCTTCTCTTCTTTCCGCCCGCCCGAGATGGGAAATATAAATTTGGCCGCGAAAATATGGCCTTCGTCTGGATTTCGTCGGACTCCGCCTCGAGACACCCCGATGGTCGCCGATCGATCCCGAGCGCTAAAGGAACATTCGGGGTAATTTGATCGAACGGCGAAGTGCCCGTAACGGAAGGATACTTTGTCGAACTGCGTCTCGGAGTCACGAAGCCGGGGCCCGTTCGGGCAATACCGGCGATGCTTATCGTTTGGCCAACTTTTCGGCGGAAATCGGAGCGCGAGAAAGAGCTCTGCCGGAAAAAGGCGTGTGTACCCAGCCAGCTCTGGGGACGATTCGTTTCGTGGACGGTTAGGGCGGCCTCGGGTCAGATTTCGATTCGCCGCTGGGAAGGGAGCTGGCGATAACTAAGGCCCGCTGACTTCCGTGGCGCGAGAACAAGCGCGAACAATGGCCATTGTGCGTGGAAGGGCCCGATAAATACGTTGCCGACTGATTATGTTATAGGGTGTCGTCGTAACAGCGCCTTCGCGAGCCGCTAGAGACAGACGTATTGCGAGCTAAGTAGAGACACCGCTCGTTCCCGGCCGCTGGGCCGGAGAAGGTACGCGGAAGCTCACCTACACACGATCGGTGGCCAAGACGCGAGAAATACAGAAGGGGGTATCGCAGGGAGGCGAGATAAGGCGGGAGAGGAGAGACGGTGGGAAAGAGAGAGAGAGAGAGAAGAGGGACGAGGATAGAGATAGCGAATCACGGCGGAAGAAGAGCGACAGCGAACTCGTTTATTCTTCGTCGAGGCGACCTATTGTTATTCGGTCCCTCGATACATCCACTTCCCCCCCTCTCCGTCCTCGTCCCATTCAACTGTAGCCTCTATCAATTGCAGGTAGACCTCGGCCAATTGGCAATCGGTCGATTCAAAGCGTTTCGTCGCCGTGGGGGTAGAGAAAGGGTTGACAGGTCGCCGGCGCGATCGAGGTCCTCGAAAAAAGAGCCGATGACACCCCAGGAAAATTGGTCTCCATCGGAGCTCTCGGAAAGAGGGGGAGAATCGACATCGCGAATTCAATGGCCCTCTCCTGCGCTGTCGCGCGTCCTCTAATGGCATATGACGCGCCGTCCCGGCACGCCGACTTCCGCTTTCCGCGAGGGACGCCGACGAGCTTCGCCTTTTAATTGGCCCCGCGATTTAGAGACTCCGTACGTTTATTCTAATTTGAGCGGGTGCCTCCCCGGGCCCGGGGAGTGCGCCTCCGTTAATGACCGGTGTCACGATTTAGCGAGATAAATGCCGCGGCATAATGGAATTGGCCGAAGGCTATAACTCAAGAGATCTCTCTCCGTTTAATTTCAAAACGCGATTCTTCTTGCGGGAAGCTTCGGGATGAACGGCTCGGGCAGCGACGAATGTGAGAATGGCACGCGATCGGTCTCTTCTTTTCACTACTTATCCCTGTGGCCCTGTCCCTCACCCTTCCCACCCTCTACTCCGCTCTCTTTATCTTTCTGCCTTTCTCTCGTTCTCTCTCTCTCTCTCTCTCTCTCTCTCTCTCTCCTCCGTAATAAAGTAGCCCCACGCGATATGCGGTTCGACTATCTGACCTAACTGCACTTGGGCGCGCCACGAGATCGTGCACGGGATTCGGAAATGGACGTGCACCTATTCCCTACGAGGCGAGCGATGCCTCTGACGTATATCAAGAATTTTAGATCATCCGACCAGCGATCGCCTTTACAAAATTCAGAATCCGACCAATTCCGCGTGAGAGCACATCCTTTCCCTCCAACAGAAGCCTTCGCACAGTTCTCTCGTTAACAGAGAATTAACGAACTCGTCGGATCAGCCTTAAATGATGAAGAGCCTCTCTGTTGAGTATTCTGATTGCTCGAAGGAACGAATTCCGCATAAGAAATAGAAGGCTCAGTTCTGGCAACGGCATCGGATTCGAAATTATCATCGGCATTCATTTGCAACAAGTTATTGGCCCACCCCAACCGCTCCCTTGTCGATAAAGAGCTCAGTGAGGATCGATCGTCCTGAATGGATCCCTGGGTGAATCGATTTTCCGTCGCCGAAAATCGCCACCTATCGCGAGTAAATCCTCTTACGCGAGAGCGTACCGAGCGAAGTCGGCGGCGAACGTATTGTTATCATAACGATAGCGAGCGACATATGTAAATCGTTGGAAATTAATTTAGCAGAAGTTCGCTCTTACCGGGCGCGCCGTGGCTCCGCGCGCCGTACCAGAAAGTGGAACTGGCAACGACGAAAACGAGGGTATAAGGAACGAGGGGTGAGGGGGCGGCCGAATGGGAGGAAATAAAGCGTGGTGGCCCACTTCCTGCACGGCGTAACGGAGGGATGGGAATCGGTAAAGGAAGGCAAAGACTCTACGAAGTTAGACGTCTCTCCCTGTCCCTCTTCCTCTCCCGCCGTACCCTTGCCTTCCTCTTCCTATTGCCATTCGAGCCCTCTGTCTGTTTCTCCGTTTCTCGGCTTCCTCCCTCCTCGGAACCCCACCTCCTACCGAACGGAACCTTCTCCTACCTCCGGAGCCTTCCAGAACTTCCAGCTTACTCGCTCCGACACATTCTCTCGCGTTCCAGCTCTCTCCGTCCTCCTCGCACTCTCCCGCTGATCCCTCCGTCCTCCTCCTCCTCCTCTCTCATTCCCGTAGTCCTACATCGCTGCCGTGCTCATCCGAGCGACGAAACTGTACCTTATTCGGGTCCGCGCACAAAGTCGGGCCAGTATCTCTCCGCGCCGAGCGAGCGATTTCTATCGCGCGCTCGAGATTCCGGCTGCTTTATTAATGACGCCGAGGAATAATTGATTCCTCGAAGGCGAGCAACGGCAAGCGAGTGGCAACGATTATGAGCGTAACGCGGGGCTCGTTTCCTTTCTGCGGCCGGGGCGCATCGAGAACGGGAAATAAAGGAGATGAAACGCGGCTACCTGGGTCAGTGGGAGGTTGGAAGAGGATTTGAGGCGAAAGTAAGTCGAGCCAGGCAGTCAGCCGTCTGTACAGCCACCTGAATCTCGGTCGAAGGAAGCTCAGTGAATTCCGTCCGATGCGTAATCGGACTGCCTCGACATCGCATGATGACTGGCAGAAAAAAGAAGCTATTTGTCGCTCGATAGTTCTTTCAAGAACCGGTCGGCAGCTTCCGATCGCGTCCGACGTTGGTCGCGAAAATTTGCGGAATCGTGCTCGCGAGTTGCCGATCCCGATTGCCGACGATCGTCCTTCGAGCCAGGTACCTGCAGTCCTTAAAGCGGGACGAGTCGTTCGCGCAATCCGATCGCCAATTTTCTCCTCCTCCTTTCGCCTCCCTCCTTCACCTCCCTCCCTCACCTCCCTCATCGTCCCGAGCGAGTCTCGCAGGCGAAGCGGCCAGCGAGAGGCAGGAAAACATTTGTCAGCGGGCAGCCGATAATATCAACGTGTCCTTTTCACTTGGCCCTCATTTTTCCCGCCTCCCGCGGGTCTCGCTGCTAGCGCCGGTTAATGACGATTTTCCGCTGCTGAACTGGCCGCGAACCGTTTCGCCAGAGCGTCGACAACGGGCGAGACGGAGAAAGAGGCCACTCGACACGCCCGTTCGTCTTGCCGAGTGCGGTCTGTGATCACTTCGATGGAGATAGGAGCACTCGACGAAATTGACGGTTTGCGTAGCGATGCTCGTTTATCAATTTACGCTCGTTAAGTCCTCCCCAGTTCGGAAGCGATCGGCGAAAGTCCCGGGCAACGCTGGCTAGACCCGCTCGAAATTCGCGAGCGAACAGGAATCGATACGTTCATTCGTAACGAGGTTCGCGCTCGCCGTGCCGCTCGCGGAAATGCGTTTTAGAATAAATGCCAATAAACCCGGGCGAACTAAATATATCGCTCGGGATTTTAGGATGGGCGAGCGGGGGGCGGGCGGGACGTGAGGGGAAAAAAAGCGGTGCGCAGACGGTGAGTCAGAATGAAATAATCACCGCGGCGGGCTACCGAGCACTGTGCCGCAACCGCGATGCACATCCGGACCGGCTCGAGCATTTACGGTCGAAACTTCGAAATGTTCCGCGTGAATAAATGGTGACAGTCGGCACGGTCTCCTCGAAGCGAGCCGCAGAGCTTCGTGCCCTTTTTCCATAACCGTATAAATCCTAACGGGGTACCGCTGCATTTTTCAAGACGAACGGCGAACACTCACTTCTCGTGCGGGGGCAACCATGATCGATGCCATTGAGTCGGGACTTTGTCGGCTGCCTGGCACGTTGACCTGGCCATACGCCACGTCAGGCTGACCACGGTCAGGTGAAACAGGTTGCCCGGAGGAGGCTGTACGCATTGACGTGAGCTGGCAATAGATAGAGAAAGAGAATGGGAGAGCGAGAGTGAGTGAGTGAGTGAGAGAGAGAGAGAGAGAGAGAGAGAGAGAGAGAGAGAGTTTCTTCGCTTCTATACGGCATCTTCCTGCCCGGCAATCCGCACAGTCGCTAAACCATGGGAGTGCAAGAGCGGCTTTCTAAGCAACCCGATCGCGACGCGATGGAATTCGTGCTCGTCCAGACACGACGACGACGGCTTTTCTTATTCCCCTCCTTATCCGCCCTCTCCTGTCGACCTCGCCTCGTCCCGGAGTCCGCCTGCCCGCCCGCCTGCCTGCCTGCCTGCCCCGCCTCATTCCCTTCCCTTCTTTGTCTTTCGACTAGTGTCGGCTTCTTAAGCTTCCTCGCTGCCAATTTCGTCCTAGAACGCGTTCTTCTCGCTGCTGCCGTATCACCCGTGGCTTCAGTTTTCTCCCGGGGAACCGGCAAAGGCTCTCCTTTCTCATTTTGTCATCCCTCCCCTCCGTCGCCTTCCTCTTCATCCTTCCACCCCAGGCCTCCCCCCGCGCCCTCCCGTGATAGCTCACCCGGGAGCGTCTCTTATTGAGCAGTTTCGCAAACTGCAACTACGAAGTCCACGTCAGATTCTTTTGTGGGTATCTTTCGTTGCCCTGCAACCCCGGAACTCTTTGTCAAAGTGTCTTTCTAAGCTCTCTCTCCCCTCCTCCGTTCCTCTTCGTCGTCCTCCTCCTCGCTCCCTCTACCCGACGTCGTACTTGACGATGCCTTAATAGCGCCTATTGTTTGCCGCGAAGGAAACTCCGCCGCTTTATTCGGACCCCGGTTGCACCGAAATTTCCACGGGATGACCTTTCGAAGGCAGCCACTCCGAGGAGCACGGCGCAAACTTATCTGCCGGAGGGAAATTACGGCAACGTCGGCCGCGGTACTGTCTCGCAGGCTTTGCCTCCTCCTCGCGTAATCGGAAACAATCGACTTGGCGGCAATTTTCTCGCCGCAGTATTATTTAACATCGGCCTCTTCTCGCAGCCTGTGAGACGAAGACAGAGCTGTGCGTGATTTTGAGTTTCGCGAAAAATGTCGGCTGAGCGCGAAAGGCGAAAAATTCGATGCCTCGCCTGAATGAGACTGAGATTGTGCGAGGAGGCTAGAGTGGCCTGGGAGGAAGAGAGGGCGAGGGAGGAGGATATTTCGGTTAGCAGGGGTCGACATGCATACGGCCTGCATACGGGCCCCGTACGATGTGCATACGTAGAGCGAATAGGCCGGCGTGTTGGAGGACGGGAGCCTGTAACCTCTTTGGCCGGCAGATCGCGGCATCCCATCGCGAGACGTAAGGATAAACAGGTTTCCTGCGTCCTTAGAGAGGGACGGGGAGGGAAGGGAGGGGTGGCGCAGGAGGAAGCCGAAGGAAGCTGAAGGAAGGCGGGAAGGCAAGGGCGAGGCGAGACCTCTCAACACGCATCGCTGGCCAGACCGAGAAGGATAAATCGAGATGGGCGAACGGACAAGGACGTCAGATCGAATAGGTGGGAGATGAGCCCGACGGGAGGGGACAGAGGGGGGGAGAGAGAGGCTCGAGGTATCCGGACTCGCAGCACCAGCCCTCCGCGAGGCAAAAAAGAAAGTCTACGCGCTACTTTCGCAGGAAAGAGAATCGCTGCCGCTGCGGCGGCGGCGGCGGCGTCGCTCGTGTTGCTGAGAAACACGCCGCTGTTGATGCTAGCCGACCATGTTGGCGTCCGTTGCCTCCCCGTCTTCCGATACTACTCCTGTAGCTGCCACGTCGATCCTGTCGAGGGCAGAGTCAGTGTTCGCAGTCGAGTCACTGTCGACTGGTCCTCCTCGCGTCTAGCCACCCTACGTTTTTCCGACCAGCGACATGCTGTAGGTGAGGATCGACTTCGATCCCGAAGACACGTAGCTTGACCAGTATGTCCGCTCACTTCCTCGATATGCCTCGGCCATCTGGGCGATCGACCTTGGCGCGTTTCGAGTTTTTCCGAGCGTCGGAACGAAGCCGCCTGCCAAAGGCGGCCTGGGCCTGTGCGATGGGAGGCCTAGCGCGATTGCTGGTCAATGGCAGGAATCGATCGCGAAATCGTCGCTGATCGCTTTCTCGTTTTCTTGCCCCGCCGGTCGGCATCGCGTGTCGGTCTTCGTTAAAGCGATTTTCTTCATTCCCGCGCCGACATCGTATCTGGATCTCGCTCGCATTCTCGACTCCTTTCGTGGCCCACGATATCGATGGTTCTCCGTCTCTGTCTCGAAATTCTAGCCTGCCTCTCTCCTTCCCTCTATCGCATACCTCGAACCTCTCATTCGAACGTCATTTTCCGCCCGACGTGATTTAAGCGTCTTTTGATCGGCACTGAATTAGCCCGGCGAGCGATACTCGATTATCGGCGAAACGTCGACGTACCGTTTTTTTCGGGCATTTTGACGGAATTAATTGCGTTTCAACGCCTCGCCGTCGCGATCGAGCGTCGGGATTTTTTTGCCAAACGACGACGACGACGACTCCCAGCGTCGTCGGCTCGTAAATCGATCAGCGGGCCACGGGATTCACGGCATCGGTAATACACCGCGACATTGTGTGATTGATAATGGCCGCGCGCGCGCGCGTGCTGGAGGCGTTAAGAGATCGAAATTCGCGGCGTATCAGCCCTTGTTCCTGAGCACCTCTGTGCGATGGTATAAATCAGGGAATAATGGCGGAGACGTTTCTATTCGGCCGGGGCCGAGGACCGAGCGTTGACTGCTTCGATCGGCAACGTTCATTCGACGTTCATTATACGACGAACAATTCGAGCGGATCAAACCGATATCGTGAGTTATTAAGCCGATTTCGGATGAGTTCGTGGCCGAGGATGAAGAATCGTCGGGAAGGAAGGACGAAGCCAGAGGAACGAAACGATCGAAACGATCGGGAACGAGCGTTCCGTGAATGCGAGACGTGTAATTAAGCGGCGAGCCTCGTCGTGCCGGCTTCGGCAATTATTTGCGGACAGCTGCCGGGTCTCTAAATAATTAATTTGACGCCGATCGTCGCCGATAGGAGCGGCAGTCGTCGTAGGCGTACCTTGAGAAGCCTCGAACGACCGTTTTCGTTCGTCGCGAGCCGTTCCGTCGCGAAAGGGGCGCGCAGGAGTCGATACTCTTTCGGCTTTGGCGGAATTAATTGCGCCCGGCCGATTCCTTTTCGATTTTGGCGGAATTAATTGCGATTCGAGCGCTCCGCACGAGAGGGGACCCCGAAACTTTTTGTCCGGGCACTAGCTCGTAAATCGATCAAACGCCGAACTCGCATTGCCCATAGTTCGTGCTCCCGAAATTTCGCTTCGGTGTGTACGTCGATGTAGGTGAAACGTAGGCGTGTGCGCGCGGGCGCGTGAACGCGCGTGTACACGGACGGAATGTCGGGTCTGGTAGTGTGGGTCCGTATCTGAACAGGCGGAGAGACGAGGGGAAACAAGACTTGTCCGTGCTGCCGGGCTTACCTCGTCGTAAATATAAACGTGTTTCGCACATTAGTCGAATTAACTAAATGCTAATTATGATCGGGCGGTGCCTCGGCGTGCATACTGATACCCGGCGAGATTCACGCTTCTCCTTGCTCGCCCCTCGTCGTCTTCCCCGCCATGCCGCTATATCCGTGATATACACGCATATGGAGCTAACGTGCATACCGAAGATGCATGCCTTGCATCTTATTACTCGCCGCGCTCTTCTCCGCCAAACTCCTGCTTCACTTTTTTCCTTCCTACCTTCGTACCTTCCTACAGAGCGAGTGTGAATATCGCGCTCGCAACGCGTTGCATCGATCAGGGGAGCGTGAATTTTTTAACCTCACCAGCTGTATCTCCGTTTCCGTTCTTCAACCTTCGCCGCTACTACAACTTCATTCGATCTGTTTTATCACCTATAGTCATATTTAATCGGCTGTGGAACATACAGTATTTATCGGCTGAATTATTAAACTGTAAGATGGAGCGGAGATGGGAGATCGTCAAAATCGTCCGACCTTCCAACCTTAATACCCGAATACCGCAGGATCCTTTATTTCAGCGTTTGCTCGAGAATCCAAAACTGCTCATCTCCGACTCGCCAGAGTGCTCGTCGATCTATTAAGACCGAGAGATACAGCGTCGAATGCCGAGTTCGAGCGACGCGCCCGATGGAGTTTTTGAAGTGACGGCTTGGACGGACGCCAAATTTTAATGAAGCCAGGCGTGCGCGAACGTTAACAAAATTGTGCCCGCCCGTGATGGGAGTTCATAAGATGCGGATCCGCGGCCTCGTTACCGGCGAGCGAGATATCGCTCATCCTAATGCGCTAATTAATTGCTCGGGCGGGCCGTTTAAACGCACGAGGCCCCGAAAATGGATCGCTCCCTCGTCCATACTCATCTCGCACAACATGTACTTTAGATACGCGCGAGATACCGGTCCCCTACCGATTCGCAGCCCCGATACGCCTGTATCGCGAGATAAGGAATTATTAATTATTCATGACCCCCTCTCCCGATCAATCGTAGGCTCTCAGGTTCTTGACGCCGCGTCGTCGGGGGGCAAAAAAAGGGAGCAGAGCTCAAAAGGCCGGAGACATAAATCGCGGCGGAATAAGTCGGTCAGGAGCGATCGGTGGAAAATGGTCTGATGCATACAATGGGATCTAATGGGCGGGGTGTCGACAGGGAACGTATGCGATCGAGATATCTTGATCGTTGTTATCCGGTCGGCGGACGAAAACGTACGTTGACTCGCTCGCATATGCATAAGGCGGCCAGAACGTATTGGCCGGAAAAATAGTGGCCACTCGAAGGATGAATCGACCCGAGTACCGGCATCGCTTCCGAATATACTCGAGTTCGTTCGACGGAATCGATGCTCGTCGTCGATATTAGCGATTTCTACCTCGTTTGCCGGTGCCTATGTACGACGTAGGTATTAGGACGTAGGTATGCACCTATACGCATATTTGCGCGTATGTCCGAGCCGGCCGGCAACGAACAGGCGCAGACGTAACAATTGCCGAAACCGCAGGGCACTGTAATCAGCCTTAGTTTAGATCGGGAATGTCAGTTGCATTCCGTGCCGATTCTAATTGAAGTCGATTGACAATTTTGTATCGGGCTACGAATAATCAGTGCCGCACGCGAATCTAGAATACGGGCCCGCCGCCTCGCTTTCGGCGGAATTTCCCCGTTTGTACGGAGTTACCGTGGCGCTCGAATTAATCGGCCGTTTTATCGTGACAGGAAATGGACGTGATATGCGCGTCGCCCCCCCCCCCTCCCCCTTTCATCGCGCCGATCGAAAGTTCCGTCAAACGCGATTTCGATGCCGTCGAGGATTTCGCCCCGCAAAATCTCCGCTTTGAAATCGTCCTTTGTCTTCGACTCTCGGAATTGTTGTAAATTCGCGTACGTTATAGCGCGGTTCGGCGCGATTGTGGCAGTCTTATATTTGGCCAGCTTGCGAGGGGTGGACGGACGCGAGGTCGAGAAATAATGTTTCTCAACCAGTTCCCTTCGTCCCGAGAGTGTCCGCGGGGACAGGTCGACTAACGATAAAAAACGTGCACGACGATTTTCGGGTCCTGCCTGTAATGCCAGGACGAGGCCGGAATCGCACAAGCCATTTCGGATGCTCTCTCGTAAAAAGAAATTACAACGTGCCGTCCGGATGTAATTTGCGTTCGCGGTAACACCTCGAAAAGAGAAGAGTCCTGTCGTCGCGACTCACACCCCTCTCCTTCTTTCACTTTTAACAGAAATATTCGTTCGCGCCGCTGATCACAGATAAAAACGAGTTCCTTCTTTTGTCAGAAAAAAGTGCGCGCGAATTACGTTCGGCGCCCAGGGGACATTAATGGAAGTGAAAAAAAAAGAAGGAAGAATTGGCGGGAAAAAATTATATCTATTAGAGCCGCACCTCTTTACTCGTTCCTTTTTGCCTGGACGAGAAAAAAGTGTGCGAAATTACGAGCGTAACCTGTCTCTACCTCCCTCTCTCTCTCTCTCTCTCTCTCTCTCTTTCTCTCTCACTCTCTCTCCCTTTCACATAGTTCGGTTAAATTTATTAGCTAACTATCGCACGGCCCTCACACTCTCGCTAATGATAAAACGACATTTTCACGTCCGCATCATCGTAACGATGTCAATTCATAAACTCGGCCACCATAAAGGGATAACTCGTTTGAGTCAGTTAAAACGATCCGCATCACCTTTGACCCGGGGCCCTCTGTCGATTTATTCACTTAAATTTCGCGGGCGCGCGTAATTATGCGCCGGAACATGTGTGTCGCGCGCTCGCGTGAGCGCGCGAGCGTTTTCTCATGCCACTTCGACGAATCGGTGCCAGCCAGGCGCAACGGCCATTGAATCGCTTACATCGAATGGTATACGTGTAACTGGTTGCACTTAATTTAGCCGGACCGCTACCGCGAATTAAATGCCTCGCGTGAACGTTACGATTTTACGGGACACCACGTGTGTGACGGGTAATTGGAAAATGGACAGTTGCAGGATGTACCTACCGATTCCGCGCTGTTTCCAATTCTTTTTTACATTTCCCTATAAATTGGGCGCGCGCTGCGCTTGCCCGCGAATCGGCGGACGCTTTCGCGGGAGTAAAAAAAAAAATAAAAGAGTGTCCGATACCTAAATCCGCCAACGTGCGTAGCGACTGACAAGTGAAGCTGTTAGTCGAAAGCCGCCCGATTATTACGGAGACCCACGATTATCTTCGAGCTTAAAGCCGCGCCTCGCATTTGGCGACCTTGCGGCAAGGCTGAAAGTATTTCTGACATTTTTGAGGTATCCGCAGGTACCACTTCTCTGCCTGCGGTATCCGCAACCGGTCGAAATTTCGCTGTTATGGCGCCAGTGCCGTCGCCCGGCTGCCGTGTAATGAAAGCCATCGTAAGAATCGTAAAACCGATATGAGCGACTCGGATATTTGCATTCGCCCGTTCGGCTCGGACGTAATATGGAGTATGGGGGGGACTATACGGCGAATGTACAGAAGCGTCGGGGCGGGCTTACCCAGGCGTTTGCTCGAGGTCAGCCCTGGGCAAAAATTGAAACGGTCGGTCCGGCAAACTTGGTAGTCAGCCGCGGATTCTCATAAGCGCCGGAAGGAAAGAAAGCGTCCTCCGTCGCCGGTCGAGTGCCCGCTGCCACTCGAATATGCGCCGAAGTGCAACTGGAAGGAAGATCCGCGAAACGGCACTGAAATCCGCTCCCCCCATTTTAAGTCTCGCCGTGGCGGGCTGTCGTCGTCGTAGACGCCGATGTCGTGGATTCCAATATTAATTCGTACGATTATACGAGGCACCGTGGCCGGAAGTTCCCATCCGCAGTCGAGAGTCGGCGCGCGAAACTTTGCCAATTTGGCGCGTCAATGCGCGCTCCCGCCGTGCCGGCCTCGGAATATGTGCGACGCGCGTGCACACGCCCGTGAGCACGGCCGTGCAATCGTCTCGATGTTCCGCGGAAAACGGCAGGGAGTTGCAGGTGAGTCGAGCGAGGCTTTGCTCGATATTTAAGGGGGTGGCTGCCTTAAACGATAGCCGAGCTGTGTCTCGACGCTGGGATCAAACGTGGCCAGGACGAAGTTGGTCGATTGCGGATAAACGTATGCAGGGAACTCGAATGCGGAAGAATCTCGAGGAAGAGAGACGGAGAGTAGGGGGTGGGGGCACGTTGGGAGGCGGGAAGGAAGGAAGTACAGATGACGCGTATGAATGGAACGTAAGTCGGGAGAATGTGGGAAGCGTAGGAGAGGGACCCCGTCCGCATGAAATTCAATGATCCAAGCGTACCTGTGATGCATCCTCGCCGTTTTCAACGAGAGACTGACCGCCGGATGCCGCGGACTATCCGACGAAATTTATGCGCACCACCGTGCAATTATCCGGCTCGAAGTGCACTTAACGACTTCGACGTACGAATAAACTCGCGGCGACTCTGCTTGCGCGCGTGAGGGAGAGAGAGTATAGGGAGTGAGACAGACAGAGACAGAGTGAGAGAGAGAGAGAGAGAGAGGGGCCGCGGACTATCTCTTCGCCATACTAGGAACAAACGATACTGGTACCTGTATTTATCCCCGCTACGTCGTAATGCACCGGGGGCCTTTAATCAGTCCCGCGTCTCTCCGTCCCACCGGTCGGGGCCTCTGTCCCACCGTGGATCGTCCCGGTCGAGGCTGGTCCCTCTCTCGCGCGAGGGGCTTTTACAATTTTTGCCGAGAATCCGGCGGCACTTTATAACGTGTTCGTTTCGCGTGCCTCGCGTGCCTCGTGCGTTTCGCGAGCCGACTCCAAGGCCGCTGGCCTCGCGAGACACAATCTCCGACCCTCGCGCCATTATCGCCCTCCGCTCGATTTCATTAACCGCGCTCTGGCGACCATCGACGAAGAGTTCCTCCAGGACGAATCGTTTCGTGCCAGAATCCCGAAGACAATCTCGCGCTGACACAATTTTCCTTTCCGGATCGCGACTGTTGACGTCGGGCATCTGTATGCAAGCGCTAGCGAGGGATGAGGACGGCGTGGGAGGGTGAGGGGAGAGGATGGAGTCGAAGAAGGCAGCCGGGTTATTCGAAAGGACGTGTCTCCCGTGGAAAGTCCGTGGAGAGGAACAACGGAAGGCCGGACCAGCCGGAGTCCCCGAGATTGTCATCGCGAGGCGGGAGGTGCGAGGCTTCACAATAGAAACTTTCGGTCACAATGAGAGGCGACGTCGGTGGGGGCAGAAGGTCGGTACTGATGAAAAAAGTGAAAAATATGTTTTCGTCCCGACGTGGGTGGACAGGGTGCCGCGGAACGAAAGGAGGGACGGATCGCTCTGGGGTGGAAGAGGGGGGGGGGGGGGGTGGATAAGGCGGATGATTCCGTCGCGGAAAAGTTTACGCGCCCCGCAAGTGGGTTAAATTCATCGAGTCGGGGAGTTGAAAAATTTTAAGTAGATACCACTGTCGTGGAAGCGAACTTCCAGCGTGTACAAAGAAAAAGGTCGCGGTGCCATTTTAAATTATAATGACGCGAGCGCGATGCACTTTGAATACGGTCCTGTCTGTCACTCTTTTTTCCTCGCTTTCGTCGCGGAGACGGAGGGGGAGATGGCAGAAGATATTTATCGTTGCACTCCTGGCACTAAAATTGCAGTAATGGCAGTATCGATGAAATCTAGAGCGACCCTCTCGCAAGAATACCTGAGTCCGATTCCGAGCGGAGCGGACGTGGAACGTCTTCCATGGTTGCCAAGCGCGGTACGGGCAGACGGTCGGGGGGGAGAGAAAGGGGGGGCGGAAAAAAAATATACCCGCGACGTGTGTTCTCCGCGTTTCCGAGCACGTACGGGAATCAGAAGAAAGCGATTCCGAGCTGCAGCCCCGAGCTCAATTGAGATGGCCAGATAGAGGGGACGACTCCCGAAGGAGTCAATCCGACCCCCTGTCAACCGTCAGGACGTTCCTTCTCTCTCTAATTACTCGTCAGAATCGAGAGCACTGCCTAGCCGCCTCCCTTGCCTCCCTCTCCTTTCGTCGAAAATTAATCGGAGCGAAATTTGGAACGCGCAGCCGACAGTGTCGATACAGTCGCGATCAAAGTGCGTTAAATATTTCCGCCTCTCGGCCGTGCCGGGCAGGGCGGCATTATAATACAATACGTTCCGCGCAGTTAGAGCGACATATTCGTCAGTGGACGCCGTTAAACAAATTCCCTTTCAGGCCGGGCGAGGCGTAAAATTCGAAGCGTCAACGTTCGTGCCGCACGCATCGGCCTGCGAGTTTGAGGGTGGTCGGGGGTAAAAGGGGGGGGGGGGGGGTGTTGAAGGCGTAAACGCGTCGATCGGTCTGGGCTCGCGATTAAATCGAAAAACGTTGCGCGATCGCCGGTGTCGGTGACAGTTTCTGTATGGCGGCGGCCAATGAGGGCGGCAAGTGGGCCAGCCTGAGGGGTGACCAGAAGGGGGCGACCAACCACCCCCATTGTCGAGGGTCCGGTTGGTAGCTTGGCGTCGGATCGCCAATCGCCGCTGGCGAGCGTTAATGGAACGATCCGTTTACGCGGTTCGCACCTAATCCACCGATGGCGCTTGATTATCGAAAGGCTCGGCCGCGATCAAAGGGCCCTTTATTAAAATACTGAGAACGAGAGTCGGTTAAAATCTGCGCAACGCATTGGCAGGACGAGTCTCGGAGCGAGGGAGCGAGCGAACGAACGTATGAGCGAACGAACGGACGAACGAACGAACGAACGAACGAACGAGCGGGCTCACGTGCCATTTTCCGGAGTACGTGCTCGTACGGCGCGTACGTGCGCGTCCGTCGAGTGTGCGTGCGTGATGCGTGCCCGATGCGTGTCGCGTGTGCGTGTTGCGGGGTGCGTGAGTGGCGCGGAAGAGTGTATCGGGAACCGCCTGCCCGGTATCCACATGAAACAGACCGCCGCTTTCAATACTGGTCTCTCTGTGATCGCGGACAACGTTCGTCACGCCATCGGCTTAACTTTGTGCCGATATACGAAGGTCGAGGGATTTTTCTCCGCGCGGAGGACACCGAACCCTACCCTAAATTAGCCACCCGACAACGTGTAGTTTGCTGGCCAAACTGTCTGCCGGCCTGGGCCCGCGCGAGACTCCATCCACGCCTTCGCAATTTTGACGCCCGGTATCTCGTTCGCTCCTGGTCGTGGACATCGTGCTTCCTTTTTTTTTGTCGCCCCGAATCACGGTGCTTCTGCACGACGTGCAGGGTAGCCTTCGATCTTTTTATTCGAAACTACTTCATCTGACTTCCTCCCGAAACGTCTGCGCTCGGCAAAGCTGGCGAGTCGAACGGTTTGGGGTAGTAACGCGGTTACAATTTAATCCGGTCATGCCAAATTTAATAACTCTCGTCGCATCGGCGCACGTCCACCGCGCGGATGATTGGAACGAGAAAAAAAGAGAGAAGTATCAATCTCATATAATTTCTCGTCATAACTGGGAAGCGGAAAAACATTCCGCCCCCCATCCGATTGCGCGGATCGATTTTCGATAAGTCGCGATTTTCCCGCCATACGAAATATCCATGCGCCTCTTTATGTACTTGCCGTAATCGTATCGACTACCGAGCGGACCGTTATTGCTTTTCAATATTTGGCCGTGCAACCCCCGCGACTTTTCTGCCGCCGGCCACCCAGCGCTCGGCGCGCGCACGACCTTCGAATAAAAAAGACCCGATTCGCCGGCATGTCGCACAAAGCGGGGGAATATATCGGCTCCCATCCGCAATTATTGTACGTAATGAAAAATATTCCTCATCACCCCGCGCAGCCCTCAAATCCCGGAACGAACCGATTCGCCAGACTCATTTGTCTCATTCCCATCGAATCTGTCCGCGAACGAGAAGGATCTTCGAGCGACGTACTTGTCAGCAACGACATATGTTTTGCAATGAACAGGCCCGATGCCATATCGGAATAATACGATATAGAGATTAGGGAGATTATTCAGTGCCGAGCGCCTAGGTGCAAATCGCGAAACGGAATGCTTTTCATCGAAGCAATTCGCCGACGATCAGCGGCTCATTCTCCGGCTATGCGTTACATTTCGGTATGTACGTCAGTCTGGCTGTCTGGCTGTCTGTCTGGCTGACGGTCCGCTTGCTCCGTCTCGTCTATCCTATCCGGCCGACTGTCTGCTCGTCTATGCGTTGTCTAACACACCTGTCGATAAACCCCGGCGCAGGTGCGTACCCTTTGTGCGTTCAACAGTCGTGCCCTCTTCCGCGATGTGCCAGGCAAGCGGGAAAGGAGGATGAGGCCGAATGAGGAGAAAGAGGCGAGAGTGGTGGGGGAAAGAGCGGAGAGCTCAAGAGAGCCAAATGTTTCCGCTGGCCATCCATTATTCATGCACTCACCCTTTCTCTCTCACTCACGCTCTCTCTCTCTCTCTCTCTCTCTCTCTCTTTCTCTCGTTTTCTCTCTTTCATTCCAACTCTCACTTCGTTCCTCTCACGGTCCAGGCGCGGAAAACAAAAATTCACGTTCGTTTACGGAGGACGAAAAAACTAGCGTGCTTAACGAGCACCGCTTTCCGTCGCGTTCCTTTCAATATTCATAACGACACGTATCGATCCGTGAGCGACGATCCTTCGCTCTCATCGGCACGCGCCGCATACAGCGAGCACGCCTGCCTCCGTCCAACGAGGGTACCTACCCCCCCTCGCCTCCGCTCCGCTTCCCATTCCATCGATCCGGGTATTTGAAATTTAAATAGACCGGGGGATTTTTCAAATTTACCGAAATATGAGCCGCGATCGATCGACCGACGACAATTTGTGTAATTGAGCTTCCCGTCGCCGCGCCGGACTCGACCATATTGTTATTCACTCGAATGGGATGTCTTCGATAACCGTCCGGGTACCGATAACACCGGCTAGTTCCACGCTAGACGTCCCAAAGCGACTATTATTACGTACGTACCCGGTCAGCTCTGACCAGTCCCTATTTTTCGGCCCGGCTAAAAAATGGCAGAATCGAAGGTCGATCGAAGGACGTCCGATGGCGGATCGTGACGGATTCGTAACGTTAGATAACATCGAGAAAGTTATTGCTTGGCTCGGGATCGTGTACCAACACACGTCAACGGTACGTATAAAGCGTACAGGGACTGACCAAGAGCGATCGGGGGTAGGCGACTCCTGACCGGGGAGTGGAATTCGAGGACAATAGAGGGGGGTGGAATAAAGGACGAAAGGATAGTGGGGCAGATATAACTGCGGGGAGCGAGCTGAAAGGACCGAAAAGGGATCGAAGGCCGGTGCGTAGGCTGTTACTTGCGAAGGGCCAAAGGGCGCGTTGTTCGCCAGGACTCCTCGGGGTCAAACTGTCGTGAAATACAAAACTCCTTCGCCTTCCCTCACCCTTGGCCGTACCTTACGGGAAAAGCAATCATCCTTTCATGCGTCCGCGCGTTTCTCCGCTCTCTCGCGTCTCTCTCTTGCCTTTTCTGTCACCCGTTAGCGCGTTATGCAATATATCGACGATCTCTCGGCCGGAAGACGGAGAAACAAACTGGCATTAGACCGTCGGACGTCGAAGAGGCGTCTCATTTGAAACTCTCGTACCTCTCGCGTACCCTCTTTTGTCCTCTGCCCGCTCGGCGCGAGGAGTTAAGATGGGAGAGAGTGACTTTCGCGCTCGGAGAGATAACAAGCAATCGCACTAGAGGCGTCCCCGGCTCTATCGATGGAGCGCAATGGCGAGGAATCGCAGGGAGAGGATGACAAATTGAATAGCATCGCGGGGCGCAGCCCGGGGGTTATTCTATAAAAGTATCACGACGTATTTCCCTTCTGATAGTCCTGACACCGAACTCTCCCGCGCCGTAGTACGTCGGGCGTGAAGAAAAACGGCGAGAGAGGGCCAACGAGACGGAGAGAGAAACAGACAGAGAGAGAGAAAGAGAAAGAGGGGAGAGTCTTGATTTCTGCAGAGATTCGCGTTTCCACGGACGTCAGTCCGACGAAGGTAATACGCTTTCTTCCTGCTCGCTTCGTCTTGCCCGGAACACAAACGCAGCGGTGCTCGAATAACGGGCGCGCAGCACCCTATCAACCGGACGGAAACGAAAAATTCATCCCGAAGAATACAATTTTCCTCGCCATGTGTCTCGGTCCGCTCGCGCGCGCGCGCTCGGATGGGGAATTTGGCGGGCGTTGCGAGAGAATTAAACTTCGTAACGAAATCATCCCGCCCACGGAACGGGCCATGTGGCGGCCTAATGCAAAAATTGCACTTGGGGCTCCGATGCCACCCCGAAAAGTCACATCTCCCGTTCCGATATCAACCTACCCCACTGTATACAACGTGCGCGCGCGTCCTGCCGCCGATGAAAATGCAAATGCATCGTTATCGGATCGCACCGGCTAATTTTGACCGGGATACGGGCTTAACGATATACGCTTCGAAAGGATTGAAAATGAACGCTGCATGGATATCGAGCCATTTTTCTCATAAAACGCAGCTCTAACCTCGAGTGATAAAGTATTCGCGTCCCGGCCTCCGGAACAGCAGGTACGGAGAAACGTCGGACGATTGTATAACACACGGGCGCCGTGTGCACACACCTAGTCGGCCCGGGGTGGAGCGCGCGAGAGAGAGACAGAGAGGGTGGAAGAGAGAGGGAGGGAGGGAGGGAGAGCATACACGGGCAAACAACACTCTCGTAAACCGCAGTAACTCGTAATAGAGACGCTTGCGGCGAGTTGCGGCTACCTGCGTGCCTCGTTAATTCAGTGCTTGATGTTCGTACCGGGAGCGACACCGGTTCATTCATTCGGCAGCTTTCGAGGTGTTTCGCCGACGCGGCCCCCGTGAAAAATCGCCGCGGAAAATCCGCCCGCGGACGTTTACATTGGCGCCAATGTGCCAGAGGATCGCGCCGGGGAGCGGGAGGGCGGCAGGAATGTGGGTCACTTTTCGAAAGCTTCTGCTCGAACTCTCACTCTTCCCGGTCTCCCCTTTTACCTCCGTCCGTCCGGCCTGGCCGGCTTACTCTTCCTATCCGCTCCTTCTTTTTTACCCCATCGGCCGGCGTACCACCCTTTTTCTCCTTTTTCTTCCCCACTCTCACCCTCTCTCTCTCTCTCTCTCGCTCTTTCTCTCCTTCTCACTTCCTATCTCTTTTATTTTGTTTGTCGCCCGATTCCGCGACCGAGTTTGCCGTACGGCTGTAATTCTTGCCGAGAAACGGACAATCCCGTTTGTCCGATATAGCCGTTAAACGCGGCTTTTGATTTTATACGGCCGCAATGAAAGTGCCCCGCCGCCCCGTAACTTCGCTTTTTGTCGCCCCGGGGAGTTCGCGCTATACATCGGGGGGGCCGGGGCGTATATTGATTAATCGCGATGGGATTACCTTTGCTTCGGAAAATAAATGCTCGGCCGCAGTGGCTTCGAAGGGGCCGGGCAGAAGAGGCTCGGACTATTTTTGTCGCCCGGTCGCGATGTTCGCTGGCCGGCGGGTTATCAATTTGCAAGGATTTCCGAGCGCATCGTCGCACTCCTCGTCCCGCTCCCCCTTCATCCTCTACGTCCTCTTCAGCGTCCTCTTCTTGCGCGCCCCGAGTGTGTCGCGACTCCCGAGTAAGATACGCCCGAGGGGCAGGACTTTTTTTTCAAAACAGTGCCTACCCAGCCGTCTATCTCTCGTCGCTACAGAATCGGCACTCTGGTAACCAGGTTTCACATGCTCGCTGATAAGGATCTCAGGCTATCCATCACCTCGCTGCGCATGCTATTCTCCGGCCTCGACGCTCGTTCGAACCGCGCTCAGTGGCAAGGGGGCGAGAGGCGGGGAAAGACTCTTGCCGATGGGTTAACGCGAAAACTTCCCGCGTCAAGGACGATGGCCACCCTTCCCCACCGCTAAAGGAATACTCGGCTGTACAGGCGCGTAAATCTTGATGGCTAGATCCCGGCTACGCGTAAGAAGCGGAGCCGATGCTTCGAGTAAAGAGAAGGAAGGGCAGGGTGGAAGAGGGGAGAGGGTGGGAAAGGTACGCGGAGGACGAGCGAACGGGTCGCACCCGGGGTACATAATGATTTATCTGAAACTGATTTCCCTCCTAAGCGCGAGAGTAATTAACGATCGGCGGGCGAGGACGAGATTTATCTCCGCGCTCCTGCGAGGCAGCCTCGAAGCTGCCGGCGAGATGGGAATTTCGTCCTGTACGGATCGCTTCGAGGCCGTTCGCTCATTGATCCGTACCTGAGCGAAAGTAAAGGTCGTCGATGGCGCTGGGTCGAAGCGAAGGTTATCGAAGGTGCAGCCCGATGACGGCGTCAGTACGCGAGTACGTAAATGCGCGCGATAAG
Source organism: Anoplius nigerrimus (assembly GCA_914767735.1). Taxonomy (NCBI): domain Eukaryota; kingdom Metazoa; phylum Arthropoda; class Insecta; order Hymenoptera; family Pompilidae; genus Anoplius; species Anoplius nigerrimus. Next base: position 8,139,644 of record OU612080.1, read on the forward strand.
AAGTTGGACTTTGCGTTCCCACTGGCGGTTTTCGAAAGTCAGAGTTGTGGAAAGAGGACAGTTGTAATTGCAATTACCTTTCTGTCCCAGGTAAAATTTTGACTTGCCACGCCGAATATTGAACCGTCCAGTCGCGATCTAGAAGCTGATTCAATCACCTCGTCGAACAGGCTAGGAATAGGAAGACGTTGCAAATTTTTCGGTCGGCTCTGATTCGACCCTCTCGGAGTCTTTGGGAAAGGTGATCCGCGCGTCAGCCGCACGTTGAGAAACGATCGGGCGAGAAACACGGCACCCGACGGCGATGGAAGGCGGAAATTGCCGGCTTTGAGGATTGTCGCGCGAGCTAATTTCGCTGTTTGCCAAGTGTGCAATTTGAGCACCGCGATTCGACGTTCAACCCTTTGGCTACCCGACACTTATTGGAAGCGAACCATCAGCGTCGAATAGGCTCGATTCTGCACTTTCCGTTTTGTTCCCTTTCTTTCGTCGTTTCGTTGACTCTGTTTCAGGCTAACACATGTACTTTCTCGTACACACTTTTTCGTACTAACGAGATCGTCGCGAGACTGCCATTAGCAGCCTATCGCTTTATCTTTCGAAAGGTGTAAAACGGCCGAGAATATAATATTCGGGCAGCAAGTACGCGAGGTCGACGAATATAAAGATAATGCGTGGGTGTTAGGTACGTTCGAATGTCGGGGCTCGGGGCGTTATCTTAACGGTGACTCGTTTTCTGGGGGGGTGAATATCGCGCATTGGGCGTGTGATTTAAGCCTCTGTCGCAATCTCCCTATCTCTGTACGTTCCCGATGCTTCGCGCGGCGCGTAATAAGTGATCGGTTCGTGGGAAGATTCGAATATACAGTGGTATGTGGGGAATGGGAGTAGCGACAAACAGGGCAGTGAGCTTAAGTCACTACTCTTACGACATTTTTCCTCTTTTCTGTCTATACCGAGGAAAGAACAGATTGCGATTATTTTCAAGGGACATGTAATATTTTTTAAGCAAACCAAGTTTCTGTGAAAAAAATATTTCACTCTGTAGCCTGACGAGGCCATTATAGAAACGACGCAGTGAGCCCGTTAATACGATACGCCCGAACAAAAATCCCTGGGTGCTCCACTTTCGGGGCCAGTCATTGACAATTTTCCTGCTCGACGTCAACAAAATAAAAATGCCCGGACCCTTGCATTTCGCATGCAAAATCCTGCCGCCGCCAGGCAAAGCACCAATTATTTTTGCCAGGACGGAGAGTGACAAAGTGAGCTCACTCGCGAGCCCACCTGCAATTAGGCGCGGCGATAGCTATGTTGCCGCTGCGTCCTTTTTAATTTATCCACAAACGATGAGGCCGACCGTGGGGGGAGGGGAGACGTCATCTCAAATCGCGCGAACCGGCTCGTCATTTTGTTTCGCCTGCGGAAAATGCGGGTGGACCGAGAGGAGAGTGTTCCCGTCCACTTTTTTTCAGCTCACGCTCCCGTTTGTCCGACCGCTGATTAAAGGACGTTAAATCGGGGCAATGAAAAATGCGAAGTTCATCGAATCTCATTTCCTGCCTAATAAGCCGGAGCGAGAGAGAGGGGGGGGGGAGAAGAGGGGAGAGAATGGGAGGTACGGCAGAAAATTGAGAGTTGATTAAATTTGGTCCGGTCGACCGCCAGTCTTTGGTCCCGTTGTCCCAGCTGAAAGAGTCCTTGGTGGAGCAGGTTAAGCGCAATGATTACGCTGACAAGCTAACGAGATTCCATATTCATGTATCGATAGGTACATTTGCCGCAATGACGTCTTCGATGCCGACAGGTCGAACGTCGTGTCGACCGATAACGGATGACAGGTGGATTTGTATTATCCTTGTATCCCCGTATCTGGGATTCGATCGACTGAGAGGGTTTCAATATCGTGGCTCATCTTTCAATACAGCTCGAGTTCCCTCGGTCGAAACTTCGTAAGTCTGATTGTGGGCAACGTCGCGATCGCTCTCGACGAACGTCGAGAGAATAGGGAGTCGAGAGATTCCTGAACACACGAGAATTTCTCCCGGAACGGCTGACGAGACTTCGGCAACTGCCATTGCGCGTAATTCGAAAATAAAATATATCCCCCGACGGGTAGATACGTCATTAACGAGGGCAAGGAACGGTTACCCCCATCGGATCTTCTTCGTGTCGGGCAGGTGTCAAAGCTTTGCCAGGGTCGACACGCGCAAGAACACCAGGCAGCCGAGTAGAATTACGCGCGAAGCGGTGTAGCAACATAGGGACCGCATTCAAAGTTCATTCTACGGTGCCGCCCGTGAAATACCTCCTGAAATCAAATTCTACGCACTCGTAGCGTGCATAAATGCTTCCACGTACGTGCGTCGGGCATAAACGCGTTTCCGCGTCCTCGTGCGCGCACAAATTTCATCTTTTACGACTACACATGCCATTATGGCGCCGGATGAGCTTCGCCGCAAGTTTCACACTACGCGGAGTGAAACAGAGAGGGTGGGAGGGAGGTAGACAGAAAAGGGAGAGATGAAGGGAGACGGAGATAAAGGGCGAGAGAGAGAGAGAGAGAGAGAGAGAGAGAGAGAGAGAGAGAGAGCGAGAAGAGCACCGTTATTTACTCCGCTGCAGCGAAGTGCTCTTGTCTACGTTTATCTCTCCCGCCTCCTCCTTAGTCACTTTCGATCTCGTACACGTACACGCTTCCTCTTTTTATTCGACTCCCGCATTCTCTCTTGCGAATGGAACACTGTGCGCTCGCGTGCGCGCTCGCGCGCGCTCCCGAGACGCGTTGGCCGCGTCTGTGTGCGCTCGCCGAGACTGGCGAGGTATTTTCAATATCCGGCAACGGTCCCCGTGTTTCCGCTTTTGCACCCCCGGCCCGTCCGAACTACGCCGAAACCATTCCCTTTTCCATCCTCGTCCGGTCCCTTCGACGGAGGCCAAGGGCGAATGTGATGTACACAGGCGATACCGCTACCGACGTGGACATTCTATAGAATTCAATGTGCCTCTCTCTCGCCGCGCGCGCGTAGACGGCGTAGCGGAGGTTAGAAGACCGAACGGACAATCGCTTTTGCCCCCCACCCCTCCCCCACGACTCCTTTGTGCGCCCCTAGCGGACCGTGAGGACGTACGTACGTAAAGAGAAAAGGCGACGTAGACGGAAGATCGAGCTACGTAGCGCGACGTACGCGGACGCACACTTACGTACACGTACGTCCGGATCTACGCGCGTACGTAACAACCTCTACGGTGGACGAGAACTGAATTTTCCAACGATCTCGCCCGCGCGCTCTTGATATCCGAGAGATAAAAGTACCTTCCAGCCGGACATATTTCCGCGCGGCCAATATTTACCTTTCGTACGTGTAGCGTCCGTTCGCGTAAGCCCGTCGGAAGCTGCGACGCGGAGATGGAGGGCGGGGAGAGGATTGTTTTGGAAAAAGGCAAGTTAACCTCGTTAAGCGTCGGCACGAGTCGGTTGGTCAAGAGGGAAGGGCGGGATGAGGTATCGCGGGCCGTTTGTAATTTCTCAATTTCGTGCCACGCTCTACTTGGCAGATCCAGCTGACCGCGGCGGCTAATGGGTTAATTCAATTCCTGGCCAATGGGGAATCTTTCTTCGGCGTGTAAACAGATCTCGGGCACTTCGACGAGGGCGGCCATAAATCCCGGGGATCTCTGCCCTCTCCCGCTCCCGATGAAATTAGAGGATTCGCGAAAGAGGCATGGCCGCGAGAGAGGCCGGCGGGGAGTCACTCGAGGGCCTTCGTAAAAGCCATTGGTCACTGGCGAGTGCTCCCCGAAGGGCGGACGCGGAAAGGAGAGAGAAGCAGGGGGGTGGGTTATGACGGCAAGAGGGCGCGAGGGATGGTCGAGGCTGGGAGCCGATGCTGGGAGTCGAAAGTGGGAGCCGAAAGCACGGACGCGGGATGCAGGACGGACAGAGAGAATCGAGTGGCGCTTTTAACACAGTGGGCATTATGGCGTGCCTCATTAGCGAATTGGTCAATCTCACAAAGCGGCCGGGCCAGGTACACACCCACGTGCGGACACAGGCGTACCCGTTATCCGAGTGAAGTGCGACGTCATCTGCCGGTCTCACTCATAATGCCGGCCGGCCGTGCCCGAATTTGTACGCGCGACGGGCAAGGGACAGGATGGGCAAGGTGGCGAATTAAAGCGGGCTGTTGCCCGTGCTGCGCATTACATTGTCGAGCCCATCAAACGCCGATACGCTTCAAAGCTGCCATTAAGCTCAGATTTAACGGCGGGAGGGCGAAAAGACCCCAGAGGATCCGAACGATAATGGCCCGCCGGGCTGAATACTTAAAAATATTCTATTTGACCGCCCCATATCCACCCGGCTCAGGGATCATATAATGGTGGAATTAGCTTGAACTCTCTCCCTCTTTCTCGCTCCCTCTCTCTATCTCCCTCGGTTACCATGCGACGCTCGTTGTGGGAGCCGGATTTAAAGGACTACTGATACCTTTCCGTGCGATCACCCGTGAGGTTCTTGCCGGCCGGTCGACTCGGCTTCATCCTGATTAAAACCGACTAATTACTGTAACTCTGTCCCGACGACGCTCTCCAAGACGAGCGCGCATTGATTAGGGTCCCAAACGTACGTTAAATCCATCCGAGACAGTTAGTCACTGCCACTCTCGATTGGCCTACTTTCTAACCAGCGGAGGCGCAATAATTTATCACGGCGTTGAAAATTCTTTTCCCACGGCGCCTCTCGCCACTGCGTTCTATGACTTTAAATTACGTCGTCTCTCCGCACCGGTCGTTGGCTAAAAATACGTCGCTGCAGTGATTTTCCTCGGACGTCGGGTGAAATACAACAAAACTCTACCATGATAGTCGAACTCCGAGGCTCGCATCCTGAAGTAATTACCAGCGCCGTACCACTCGATTCGTTCCGTTAGCGGTGCAAGTAGCGTTTTTTTCATAGCGCGTCGGGTCATTTATTCTTATTACGATGATCCCGCGCCGAGTCATTCCTCATCTGCGAGGCAGTACGATACCTGGCTCTGCCCCCGGGGCGAATCGGGTAGCCATACGGATCGCCGCGAGGCTCACTTCCGGCGTCGGCATCGCATCGTCGCACGCATACGCCCGCTGTCGGCGAACGACGCCGTTGCAGATGGGTTGCCCGCCTCGGTTGCCCGACTCCGGCCTGCCATACTCGGTCTGCCATACTCGGCCGGCCAGAGTCGACCAGCCAGACACGGGTAGCCAGACTCGGCCAGACTCGGTTGCCCGCCTCGGTTCGCCAGCACAACGCTGCCGTGTAATTAGTAATTGTAATAGGTGATTTCCACGGGCGTGCGCCACGGGAGCGGCTGATTACTTACCATTAATATTGCATTTGCGAATTAATTAACGACAAAGCCTACTGTCGAGCGCCATTGTAGCAGGACGCGGAGAGCGACCGAGAGGGGGTAGTAGAGCAGGCGACCCCTTCTCCAATTCAGCCCCCTACCCTTTCCTTCGGCTCACCTCGCCCTCTTCCCCCGCGGCGTACGCGAACGGAACCCCGGGCCACTCCAGGCTCGTCGATGGCATCGTATTTGGAGGCTCGCCATTCACGTGTCTAAAATCAATCCGCACAATGCACGGCCGGCCACGACGCCGGATTCGGCGATAGTTCGCACGCACTCTGCAAATACCGTCGTCGAGGTTCGTGGGAGCACTCGCGTAAACAGCCTACGCTCCAACGGCCTCCCCTTACCCCACCGCACTCAGCATAACCCTTCCGGTGGGCGCCCCCGCGTTCCTTGTTTTGAATTCAACGCTTCAGGAGGCATCGAGCCCACCCGCCGGGCACGCAAATTAACTCGATTTAACGGAATGACAATCGGCAACTCGGCGATGGCCTACGCGTAGCAATTCGTCCTCGACGACGACGACGCCGACGACGACGACGATGACGTATTCGGTTCTCCGTTGTGTACGGACGCGAACCGCGTACACAACTTTGCCGGACCACGAACAGCGCTCTGCGCACACATAACCCGCCTAATCGGTCTATCTGACGTCCGCCCGGTCTCTTTCGTCCAGGATGACGAATGCGGTAATGGCTATGGGCGCGCACGGCCATCGAGAACCTGTTTCGGCGCTTCGAGAAAAATCGACGGCGGAATCGATGGTAATAATATGCGCAGCCATGGCCGGCGAGATACTCTTGACAGGTTGCGGGCCAAGAGGTATCGGTGCCAATCGTGACACGTCTCGCCGTTTAGCTCGATGTAAATGCCGTCCCTCACGTAATTGACGGCCTAATGAGCATACGACAAGCGGAGAGAAACGATTATCTCCTCCGCTCGAAAGATTTAGCGCCGGACCGCGGCGGCATAAGGACGACGGGACGCGGAGAGACGCTCGGGGAAATTATTGGTTTATGAATCGAAGACTCGGAACCTCCGCTCGGTGAGTTGTGGCCTGTTGAATCACGGCGAACGCCTACTCTCCCTCCTCCTCCTCCTCCTCCTCCTCCTCCTCCTCCTCCTCCATCCCTGCCCTCCCACCCCCTGTTAACTATCCCGCCAGAGGTGTTCGAACGGAAAGCTGAAAGCTCCCCGTATCGGCGGGCCCTTTTGCCCTCGCCGTTCGGCGTTCTGGCCCGCGTAACTACGGAATACCTGACGATGACAGGTGGTAACACTTGTGCCAGATGACAGCCTTTGACCGGAGCCCTGCGCGCCGCCCACCGGACCAGTTCGGTATCACTCTCAAACTCCCCGATACAGAGGAGCGGCGCGCGGTACCCTTCCTTCCTTCCTTTCATGCCGCACCCCTTCCTTCGAGGGGGTGTCACGTGCCGGCTACTACCCGTAACGTCGTCGACTGCAACGGGGTCGCCCCTTTGTGTCGCCAACCGAAACAGTGCCCGGGCTTTGAGTTCCGCGTTTCCGCGTGCGCGCGGCACCCTAAAGCCCACTGCAAAATTTCCCCGTCACCTTTGAACGCGACGCTTATTGCTCGACGTTCGAGGCGGATCGATAGTCGGACTAATTACTTTTCGGAAACCCGTGCAAATCGGCGTCGATCGGGTTAAGCGTCGATTCGATCTACGCGGCAACTGGATGGGATCCGATGGCATGGGATGAGGATGACCGAAGCGAGGGAGCGGCCCAGTAACTTCTTTCTCATTCTAATTAGCCGGCTATGATAGCGGGACGGTGATCGATGCGCTCGCTGCCCGCCGCCGACGGAACATTTGACGTGCTTGATATGCGCAATTTTTATTTAAAGTGGCTAATGCCTCTGCGTCGACCTGGGGGTCGCCGCCGGGACTGCGGCCGGGGGGGTTCGAGAAAAATGCCAGCCCACCGTACAAAGGCAATCGGAGAATTCCGCGCTCGCCCGCTCGCTCGCGCGCGCGGTTCCGCTTCACGTGGTTAGCCTTAATCGAACACCCGTAGTGATTACAAACGAGTATTCGCGTCCATCCGAGGGGCGGTGGGACGTGTACGGCGGCCGCGTCGATTTCTTTCGTCCCGAGGACGCTCATAAATTCACTCCCGTCGCACGAATTAATCCCCGCGGTAGGAAGGTCAAAAATCTAATGAGAAATCGTCCGACAAGCACGTGAAGGATGGCCGTGAATACTATCCTGCTATTTCGTAGCGCGCCGAGTGCCTTTACCTACCAGACGTATGGCTGCCTACTAGACGTGCATGCGGACGAGCATACGGTGTTCCGTACGTAGTCGCGTACGTATTCGCGTACGTAGCCGCGTACGTACTTGCATACGTAGCCGCATACGGTGGGACGCATATGTGGCCGGTACGCCGCGCGCGTACGTGTACGCGAAAGGGGGGAAGGATGCCATACAGGATCCCTCGGTATATATGCTCCCGCCGCTTTATTTATGGCGCTCATCGTAATTGTAAAATAAACTCTTTGCGTATCCCATGCGAGCCGGTCGAGGTCGACGCCATCGAGACCTCGGAGACGATCGTCGTACGTCTCCGCGCCGGTATCATACTGACGAAAGTTCTGAGCGCTCGCGAAATTGGAATCTCCTTAAGTGCAAAATCCGATTCCGCGCGCACGTACCGACGTATGTACGAATACGTTCCGCGCGGCGATTATTTTCTCTCTCTCTCTCTCTCTCGCTCTTTTTCTTTCTTTCTTTCTCTCTCCTCCCTATGTATCTATCTCTCTTCATTCGGCGATGAAGAGGACTGTTATTACCGCTGAGCCCTCGACGCGGACTCACTCACTTCGGGGATAACTTTTCTTTCAACCCTCGGCAGTTTAATTTTTACGAGCCACGATGGCGCTGATCGTAACGACGATGTTACTTTTATCGATACCTACCCGATGTAATTATCCTAACCGGTAATCGCGCCTGATTAAACGTTAGTTCCGCGAGCCGAGCCACTTCCCCGAGCGAGTTCCATTGACCCCGGGTCGAAATAAAAGAGTAGAGTCCGCCGCCTGTTATTCGGCCAGAGATCGTTTCTCCTCGAACACGGAAAGGAATTCGTTGCCTTCGTCGCTCCGATGAAAGGTTATTTCGACGAGCCTCGCGATTTTCGGTTTCGCGGTCCAGAATGGAAGTCGATGATCCACGGGTATATATCCGCCGCCTCGCATGTGAATAATGACGCGCTCATTGTGCTGGGGAAATGACGTTTCTTATCTCGCGACCGTTCGACGCGGAAGCAACTTCCGCGACTGCTCTTCTCCCTCACTCTTCCCGTCTCTGTCTCTGTGTACCTTCGTGTAATACAGCGCGCGAGGTGAGGATGGAGGTAGGGGCGAGTGGAGGTGAAACGGTACATCCAGCGGAGGAATGGCGGCGCAGCCCGAAAGGAAATTAATTCCGAAAAGCTACTCGAGCACAGCCGAGTGAAAGCCTTCGTTAATTAGACCGCGGTTAATCCCTTATCCACTCGTGATTCCGGCCCGGTCGACTTGATCTTCTCCTCGTCCTCCTTCCTTTCTTTCGCCCTCTCTCTCTCTCTCACTCTCATTCTCTTTGCCGCGACTCGACTGCCGCCGTTCCTTGTCTCGTTCTGAAGACTGCATCGCGATTACCGTGCCGGAAACGCTGCAACATTCGCCTAGCTCTCCGCCACCCAGCAGGAGGAACGCGGAACTCTTCCCTCTATCCGCCAATAAGTAGGTCATTCATGGCTTTCCCCGTCCTCCTTACCGCCCCCCACCCCCGTGCCAAATTTCCTCCGTTTCCGGAAAATTCGGCGAAACTTTCTTCCGCGCTCTCCCGCTCGCAACGGAATTAAATTCCCACGCCGCATTTCGAATTCTGGCTACCCTCGGCAACGTGCGCATTCCGCAGCCTCCTACGTATTGGATATTTTACAATGGTGCGGTATCGTAGCGTCGCAAAGTCCCGCGGAAAGAATCGTTATCCGGCAGCGAAGTGAGAATTGCGCGAATGTCGGCCGAAGGGGTGGGGGGGCCGAAAGGAATTTCGCTGACTTTCGCCGGCCAATTCGTTGAACATTTGGCCGAGAAGGGTGCCCAGGGGGGGGGGGGGGGGGGAGACGGTGTGCATGAATGATGAGCACATTATTCGGGAAAAATGTGGCGACAATAGGGTGGCGTGCGTAAAGAAATATGCCCGGCTGGAGGCGAACCGACCCCGAGGGGGTGAGTAGGTGGAGCCGGGGTGAGGTGGCTCAAGGTAAAACAACGAGCGAACAGATTTATTCGTCGGGCCGAAATATCCTCTAAGAGAGGTTAAAATTACAATAATGGCGGGGGAGGGCAGCGACTGGGCGCACAATAGATAGCGCACGAAGGCATCGTCAGGGGTGTGCCGGGGCGCCACAACAGGTGGGGGGCATGCAGGTGGCAGTTACGAGCAAACAATAACACCTATGAAAAGATCATGCGCGCACTTTTGCCTCGCCCGAGAGCGAAGACGGGCCCGATTAATACATCCTCGCCGGACGGCGGAGGGTAACGTCGAACGGAATGTTTGCGAATATGAGATTCAGCGTGGCCGAGCGAGGAGCGGGCGAGGAACAAAAGGTAAGGGGCGAGACGGAGAGGGTGGCGAGTGTGCAGCGGAGCGGGGGTGGAAAGAGGTTGGGCAAACAGGAATGGAAAAAAATTGCGAACGTCTGGTCGGTAGAGACTGGTGCGTGTCTAGCCGCACACGCTCGGACCGGCCTCGCTGATGGTTCTGTGCTCGCACGTTGCCAGCCAGTTGAAATATGTGTACGGCGGGAGGGGGTGGGGGCCAGGCGCACGCTGCGAGGAGGGTGGTAAGAGGGGTAGCCGGGGGGGTGGGGGGGAGGGGGTGCGCGGCGGCCGAGGATGCCAAGGCATAATTACAAATGTAATTCATAAAAACCTCGACGCGAAAGGCTACGGGGAGGAAACTATTGTTTTATCTCTTATTTTCGACTCGACCTGCCCCGCTGTGGCTTTCCGCGTATGTTACCTCCTCCCCGTGGCACATACGGAGGCCGCTCGCGTACGCCCGCGCGCTCCCTCTCTCTCTCTCCCTCTCACATGCTAGCTAACGTTGAGCGCGACCCTACCACGACGGCACGTGATGTAATATAGCTCTTTTGCGCCACCGGTCGCCATAATCCCCGTTGGCCCACCGTCCTTATCGCGCACTTTCATTCCGTATCCTCCGTCTCTCTCCTGCTGGCCGCGTTCGCAAGTGTGAGGCAGAATTGCATTAGGCTAAGAGCGCGGCCCTGTGTGTGTGTGTGTGTGTGTGTATGTGCGCCTAGCGAGCGCAGCGGCGAAGCTGGTCCAGAAGCGGCAGGTTCGCAGGAACAAGTTAATACCTTTACAATCCGCCGGGGAATTTTTGCGCCGGACAATTTATTACCGAAATTAGGGAAATTAGCGGGAACCGACCCGGAGGATCTTACGTCTCGCACCGCCCGACCCCCCTCTCCCCTTCCCCTTTTTGTCCTTTCTCGTTCGCCGTCCCCCGTTCTCATTCACGTACACGCTGCAGACTGGCGCACATTGTCTCGTCTCGTTTCTACGGTTGGCAGAGAGGCGCGTGGGCGGAAAACGGTCCCGGGCTCGGATTAAATGGACGGCGTATGTTTGATCGTATTTCTGCGACACACGCCCGACGCCGTCATTGTACGGACGTGAATGACACTCGAGCGTCTTCAAGACGAAGACACTCGTGTCCCTCGGCACAGAGAGACATTGAATGTCACGCGTTCTCCGCCACTCTGCACGGCGAGGTTCCTCATTAACCGTCTTCCCCCCCCCTCCTCGCCCCGCAACCCTCCCGTTTATCCCTTTGCCTTCGGCTCTTTAGTCCCGCAGTGCACGTCCCTTCAGAAATTCGCGTATCGCCTCGCAACGGCGCTTTTAACGCTCGTCGCGAAATTGCGAAGACGCCGCCCAGCTTACCGTCGATGAGAATTTCAATATTTCCGCGTAGCGCAAAGGGTCAGATTGTTCTGTAACATCGTATTGATTGGCGTGCGCGCTCGCGTACAGTCCCTCTCGGCGGGAGACGGACTGAGAGAGACTGAGAGAGATTGAGAGAGAGAGAGTGAGAGAGACTGAAAGAGACTAACAGAGAGTGAGAGAGGGTGAGAGAGACTGAGAGAGACTGAAAGAGACTGAGAGAGAGTGAGAGAGACTGAGAGAGAGTGGAAGAGAGTGAGAGACGCCGATACTGACTGAAATAGACTGAGAGAGGGCAGGAGAGGCCGAGAGAGACCGGCAGAAACAGCGTTCGCCCGGGCAATTACCTATTTCTATGGCAAACGCTCAACCGCGGTTGAACGCATTCGAAGTATTACAACCGATTTTACGACGTTTCCGCGCACCGCTTTGTCAAGGCTCGCTCGAACGCAGAGCGCTCGCCTGCTAACCGAGCGAGCGCGATGGTATTTTCGCTTATAAATTTTTTCATTTTTAACGTTTGTACATTTTTCCACCCGTAACGCCGGCCAGTCGAGACAATGTGGAAGTCAATTTAGCTTTACATTTCGCTGCATGCGCTGGATAACTTTGCAAACGAAGCTTTATAAGGGGGTGGGGTTGTGCGCGGGAAAACTGTGAGGTTTTTCCACAGTACCCAAATGTCTTTCTCTCTCTCTCTCTCTCTCTCACCCTTCCCACCACAGACTTGGGACTTAATTGACTTACACCCAAACTGCGAGCGTCATATCCGGCGTAATTAATGTTCGGTATCTATTTTAAAGGATCGGAATGCCGGGCGCACTGTCGCACGACGACTGTGCGCCCACTGGCCGTGTGTTTGACAATTAGCGCGATTAAATATTCCCCTTTTTAATTCGCGTATTTGCAGAGGCTGCTAGACATCCTTTTGTCCGGCTCTCTGTCATTATATTAATGTAGTACGCCTCGGGCCACCCTCGTCTTTTTTCCCCCGCAGAAGCACGCGCTCTCCTCTGTTTCTAGGGGAAATATAAAAAAGAGCAGACGCCGACGTGTGGGTGTGCGAGTATGCTCGCCCACGCATGCCCGCTCTCGCATTCTCGGCATACGGCAACTTTTCGACGACTGATTAATTATCCCGAGCGACGACGTCGGCAATATGTTTCGTTTAGTTCGATAATCTGCGAGGCGGTCGTCTCGACGTTATTATCGGCTTACGTAACGGCAACGTAGTAAGCCAGCCAACCAGCGTCTATCGTTTCTCCTGCTCTCTCTCTCTCTCTCTCTCTCTCTCTCTCTCTCTCTCTCTCTCTCGCGCGCGCGTCCTCACGCGAAGTTTGTTCCCTTGTACTTCCGCTTATTTGTTCTTCAGCCGCATCCGCGCGATCGCCCGGCCCGATTTCGAAACTTCCTTCGAATTTGAAAATTTAACGCGCCGGCACGGCGGCCTCCGTCGCTCGGGCGCTTAATTTTCGACGTAGACAGTTTCGAAGTTGGTCTAATGCGCCTCCGCAGCCGCTGATTCTGTGCGTAATAATAATCCCGCTGGCTCAGCTCCGCTCGAGGAGCGGCAAACATTCGGCCCCCGCGCGCCGGTAAAAGATTAATCCTTCGGATTTCGAGAACAATCTCGCCCGACTGCCGGCGCCCGGCAAACGACAAACAGGACGCGAGAGTTTATCGGGGAGTAGGGCCCGAAATGACGATACCCTCGGACCGTTACGGTGATCATTTGACTACCGTGTAACCCGTGCAACTGTGTAACGGTCAAATATTTGGTAATTATTTCGAGGCGGAGCCACGCACGCCGTCGGGATTGCATCCTGCGCATGTAAATCGGCCAGGGGGTGGCCAACGCTGGCGTGCCACCGAATTTCTCTCGATTTCTCTCGAACTCGAATCTTTACTTTCTTTCTCGGCAGTAATTATTTACGCTGTGTCTTCCATCTTCAATTAAGAGCGAGCCCTCTCTTCCGACTCTCGTCGGAAGGTAATTCCTATTTTTTTTTTTTAGCCACCGCTCACGCTTCATTAACGGGCAATTGAGCTTCCGCGCGTTTCTTCGACCGATCCTGACCGTTTTATAATTGGAGAGAATTTCGATGAAAAAGTTTGCCCAAGCGACACGGTTTTGGCGCCGGCTGATACGCTCCTCACGCGATACATCCTGTCCGGGCGTATAATTATTTGTTATACTCGTTACAACAAATCCGTCGTGATTCCGAGGATTTCGCCCGGAAATATCGGCAATCCGAATAAATCCATTGTATCAACCCCCCCATCGGAAGGTCGGCCGGGAGGAGAAGGGTGGAGGAGGGGGGGTTGAGGGTGATGGATATCTGCGGATCGCTATCAAATGTGTTTTTTAACCAGACACGTGCTTTGACGGTTCGGACGAATCACGGCCGGCGATTTTTTGTTCAAATGCTCGCGTAAAAATAATAAACGTCGATGGTCGAGCCCACCCCAAACGCCACCCTCGGCGCCCTATAGGGCGGCACGTGTCGGAAAATAGGCATTACTCGAGCGGCGCGCACGCCGGATGATAGATGGGGTGGTATCGCAAAAGGGTGGATGAGTATCGGCCGCTCGCTTTGATTGGCGCCGTATTTCCGGCGGATATTCACTCTGGCCCGCGCGCGCGCGCGCGCGCGCGGGCGGCCCTTCCATAATTGACGAGACCGGTGCCGGTTGCAAAATGAAGTGACCTCGCGAGAACATCTTCCGATGACCCTCGGCGGGAGCGTGCCTACTTCACGTGCGTGCCACGCGCGTGATTTCGCGTGTCGGCCCGCCGGATTCCACGAAACGCGGTAAATAAGTAAGTAAGCGGGCAACCGCGACAATGGGAGTGCGTGGCAGGGAACAACAGTGGTGGCCGGTAGGCGATTCCGGGGGACACGGCACATACGGACGGGAGACGCAAACGAATAGACCAAACGGACAGACAGAGGAATTGCCAGACAGGCGGCGGCCGCGTCGGCGTCGGCGGCGTCGGCGGCGGTAGCGTTGATCCCCGCATACCTTTGTTTCAGCCGAGAGACAACGAGCTTCGAGCAGTCATTGAGTTCAGGTACCAAACTGTGATCACGATTGCCGGAGGGGTAGAATTCAAAGAGATTTTCGGGTTAGGCGGAAAGCTCTGCAAAACCGTCCTGGCGGAAAATCGTTTCATTCCGATTTCAGGAAAGATCTAGCCCCTCTCCCTCTTCCCATCACTCCTCGCCCGCTTTCCACCCCTTCCGCCGCGTACGTCAAACGAGCTAGGATTTCCATTCTTCGGGCCGAATCAAAAAACAAAGGGAGGGTGGGTGAAAAAATAGCGAGGCAGGACGGCCTCCATAGGCTGAAATTCGTCGCGGGGTGTGCGAGGTCGGTGTCGGAGTCGTCGGGTGGCGATTCATTTTGCGAATGAGCGAGATAGCGTCGGGTCGGCGGCGCTAAAGAGAACAGATTTGGCACCGGTTCGATTTAACGCCGCCGACGCCTCTGACCTTCGCTATCTGGCACGACGGACAGCGGCTAGAGGCGGGACATGATACAATGTGATTATTAAATTTCAAACGTCCTCGTGCCATCTGCCAGCGTCCGACGTCCTTCTGTCATTCTTTACTCTTTCATTGTCCTCGGTGCTCTTCCGCCTCGCTCTCTCTCTCTCTCTCTCTCTCTCTCTCTCTCTCTGTCTATTCTTCTGTCTCTCTGTTCCTCCCTCCCTTTGGACGCAACCCCTTACTCGTCCCCTTTCAAATGAATACACCAAACGGAAGGCATACGCGATGAGCAGACAGAGGCCCGGGCGCGGCCGAAATGGAAATAAAAGGCGTGGAAGGAGGCGGGCGATGGTAAAAAAGGGAAGGAAAAAAAATGCGCGAGGCATTCCCCATTGTGCGGACTCACGCCGGTCATCGACAAACGGCGCCGCCACCGCCACCGGCCTCATGTTTCGCGGCTAACCATACCCCTAACCGTGGCAGGAACGCCGTTTCGCCTCACCTTTCGACTGGCGTCGCACCGCCATTTTTCAATACGCATCGCATCACGGTAATGGAAAAACGCTCGTAAGGATCACTCGCTTGTATATCAAATGCGGCAGCGCTCGTTATCGATCCGACGGTCCGACATCCGGCATAACCTGGTCTAGACTGCATTTACGACTCCTTTACGATTATGCGATACGGGGGTCCTTCGGCATCGCTCCGGGCATCCTCCCGCATCCTTCCACATCCTTCCACGTCCTTCGACCGGCAAGGGGCCGAAATACGGTTCGCGCCGTAAATTCGAACGTCGTTCCGTTCCATTTTTTCGTCCCTCATCTCGATATAGAGATGCCGGGCGGGGGGGGGGGGGGGGGGGGGGAGGGCGAAAAGGGACAATGGACAGTCGGCAAACTGGTCGCGGAGTAATAATAAAATTCCAGCGGATCCGCGTAACTTTCCCCATTTTAAGGAGCCAATCGCCGGCTATTTATACTTAGCGGAACATGGCCGACCTCGGGCATTCTTTCAGCACCTGCAGGTCGTCCCTCCGCTTCCTCCAGGTCCTCTCGTCGGAGTTATGCAAAAGGCTCGTGAGAAAGGAGATCTCTCTCTCCTCGGGGTGGCATCGCGTGGGCAAAACCGGCGTGGACTCTCTTTCTCTTTCTCTCTTTCTTCTCTCTCTCTCTCTCTCTCTCTCTCTCTCTCGATCTCCCTTCTCTCTCTTCCCCTCGGACAGCGAAGAATGGCGTGACGCAAATGTTCATCATCGCGGCCGCCGCGCCTCGCCGGGGAAAAAATGTGGGCGGAATCCTCCTTTCGGACCCGGGGAACGGCCGCCGTTTGCATTAATTTGAATGGGAATTGCGCCGATGTCTCTCGCCTCGCCCTCCGCCCCCGAGCGAGTCACCACTTTTCGCTGTTTGTTATCTCAAGGAGCTCTACTTACTTCCATCCCCTTCCCTTGCCCTCGGACCTCCTCGCCCTATTTCCTGCCCGATGACGATCTCGCCTCGGTCGAAATTACGGATAAGCCTCCGCCAAATTTCTCGATTCGACAACTGGTCGAGGACCAACTCTTGCGTCGCTTTCGTCTTAAAACGAAAAGAGGCGGCTAACAATTCTTGCCGATCCTATACCATTGTATGCCCATACCTGATCGGCAAAGAATCATTTCATCTTCATGTCTCATTAATGAGCAACTTTTGACTCGCTTTGAAAGACGGCCTGAAAATCCTTCAGCTCGGCACAAAAATCTTGCCAAGCGTATACCTTTCTATATCCATAACCGACCGTCAAGCGGTAATTCCATCTTCACGACGCCGTGAGTTGGGAACTGCTCGCGGCAGAAGGGCACTCTATCTCACCTTAGGGCAGCGGCATTGAATCGTCATCGGCTACGCCCGAGTATGATTGATCGCGGGCGAAGCTCGAAGCCGGCATTCGCGACGGCAAAAGGAGGACCACGATCGCCAGCCATCCGCGTCGTAGATAGGTACGGCCGGCGAGCGCGTCAAAGAGCCCGGCATGCGGCAGGGGTGAACTCGCCGGACGAAAGTTCATCTCTATTCAAAAGGGCATAATTTTTTCGCGCCATCGACGTCCGCGTAAAATGAGCCGAACCATTAATTAGGAGCCTGGGCCGCGTCGCTGGGCATCGTACGTAGGAAACGGTCTGAAGGGGGATGAGAAGTGCTCGGAGGGAAGGTACGGGACGGTTGAGGGATGGGAAAGGGCACGCGAGGGTGACGGAAGGAAGGAGGTGGGAGAGGTGGCTGGGCAGCGAATCGGAGAAGGATGGCGGTCGCTCGTAGACGGAGGGGGTGGAGTTTGTCAGAGGAATGCGAGGGGGGGCGCCGGGGGGGGGGGGGGAGCAGGGGCCGGTAATGGAAGCGAGTCGTCAGTGCCAGCAGCATATTCCGCTAAATCAAAAGCAGCCCCCGCGCTATTCCTCATACGGGAAGGAGGGAGAAGAGCAGGGCGCGGCACTTCGACGTTACGGGTTGACCGGTCCTGGGGCTTGCCGAGGAATGGGCTCACTCTCCCCTCTCCACCCCCGCATCGGTAGGGGTGTGAACCAGCTGCCGTGAGGTGCGCACGGTGATGCAGGGGGGTGAGTGCGGGAGGGGTCGGAGGGGGGCCATGATTTAACTGCCGGGATAGCCTACGTGGACAGGTGACCCGCAAGTTCCACGCAGACTGTCCTGCGTCCGTCAACTACCCCTTGATTTAGGGTGGCCGACGGTCGGAGAACGGAGCGCGAAGTGTACCGGGACGTACCCCTTGTCGGGGGGCTGGACTCGCTGGGGTGGGAACGGGCGTTAAGCTTGTTTGTCTTCGAACCTTTACCGCCTACCCATCACCACTGGCATCAGGCGAGTGTCACTTGTCCGGAAGTAACGAATCCTCCCCCTCCTGACATGTACCTACTTCGCAGAGTACTTAATTTGTCCGAGTCGAACGAAATTCTTTCATTGTAATCGAGAATATTTTTTTCTCGCATCTATCCGGCTCATATCGAGTCCCGATTGAAAGACAGTCCCGGATCCCGATGTCTGGCATCTGGCCAGCTAGGCTAGCGGGCTTTCTCATGAATAGTGCGGCCGGATCCGATGTTCTTGAGCCACATCCGTTAAGCCGGTCCCGGCGTCGACGAGAAGCGATGACTGCTTTAATCAGTCCGATGAGTCCGGCGAAAATCGGCTGGAGATACCTAGGGCACACGTACTCCTGCCTCTCTCTCTCTCTCTCTCTCTCTTTCTCTCCCTCCTCGAATTGATCGAAACGCTGGCGGGAAGGGTGAGTAGGGGCTCGAAACGTGCCGACTCGGACGAGCGAGCGAGCGCGCGCGCTCACTCGCGCAGATGCGCTTCGCGTACAGGAGGGAGGAGAACGAGATACTGAGGAGAGGAGAGAGGGGCTAAATATACGGGAAATCGTTTCGACAGTTCGCCTGAAATTCATAGATCACCCCTCTTCCTCATCGCACCCCCCGCCGGCCGGCCCCGTCCCCCGCAATCGGGGCCCACGCCCGATGCGGGCAAATAATTTCATTTTGGATTAACTCTATCGCGCCGCCGGACTGCGATGGAGGGGGGGGAAAAAATGTTGTGACGCTCCTATCGCCGGCTCGATCGTAATTGATTTGTGGAAACGAAACTTGGTCTAGTTTGCGTTCCGACGCCAGATATGCAATATCGAATTGCCGCACCCCCTCCCCTCCTTCCCGAGCCTGATTGGAAATATTTGTAGACCGATTCCGGTTGCGCAACGGGCACTGATAATGTTTATCCGCGACGCTAATTGAAATCATAAATCCGACGGGAAAGGAAGTAATTGCGACGCGTGTCAGTCGGTTGGCACGCAGGGTCAATCGGGTGTGCGCGGATGTCCTTGGAAGATGGCTTCCTGTCCCCGGGCCGAGAATGTACGCGGACGTGGAAGGATGTGCGAGCGGGACGACCCGCCTCCGCTCCCGTGGGATCATTTCTTCACGGCAAATTAATTTAAGGTTACGTATGCTCATCGGATAGGGGGCAGGGGGTATTAGTCGTTCATCTTGGCCCCGGGTAGAAAATTGCTCGGCCAGACACTGAACGCGTCGTCCGGTCGACCGATTAATTGTTGCAGCGAAGAAGCTGAAGCGTGCACTCGTTGTTTTCGCAAATTTGATTAAATTCCGTTAGTTCAGGCGGCTCCGGGCCTGGAGGAATGGGGGCCTCGTGTAGAGGGGGGGGGGGGGGGTGGGATGGATCGAGTTTGCATAAAATATTCTTCCTCGGGGAAAAAGAGGCGAGCCGACGTCGGCTCCTGGCTCTCTCCCACGGCCTGAGCTCAGTCGAACGGAGCACAGTGATTCACGGTCGAGCAGTCTAATATGTGTCGAAAACCTCCCTGATATCTGTCTGGCTCATAAGAAGAGTGCAAGCGTCGTTTTTATTAAGTACGATTAGATGTCTGCATAGTAAACAGTGTCGAGGATACTCTGACGAAGGAAGAGGGAGAGAGAGACGAAAGACGAAATCGATATCGATTCCCACTGCAAAGTATCCTATACGTTAACCGTGGGAGAACGTAATTTCATTGAGGCAAAAATAACCATGAATATGTATAAGTAATTACCAGCGCTCGGAGTTTTTTTCAATGGGAAATTTAATAAGCGGTTTTTCCGTAACGTAATGTTTATCAATTTCCGGGGCTAGGTAGAAGGTGAGCGAGCGCGCGCTTAACCTGCGGGATTTTAATTTCTCGGGATCAAAGTGTCGGCAAATATCGCGCTCGCGTTTGAGAGACATTAGCTACCGTCAAATGGAATTCTCCAATTTCCCCGATAGTTCAAATTATCCGCATTAATTACGGCGCGTAGAGTCGAGGAAAATCGGAGCGCGCGCGCGCCTATGGGAGAGAGAGAGAGAGAGAGAGAACCGAGCGAAGCATCCTGGCGATTAACGATTCGCGCGAACAAGGGGTGAAGTTAATTACCGTCTCGTCGGCGAGAGCTCTGCCATAAACAAGCGTCGCTAAAGAGAATAAAGTAGAGATCGTAAAACCGACGGCGGTTTCCGACCGATGCAACATATATGACAGCTACCGACTCCATACATATGTACCCGCTATGTCTCATGCATATATATGCACGCTTCCCAATAATATATTAATTCTGATTTCTCGACGGGGACGGGTTGCCAGCGAGAGAATGAGCCAGTTGGATCAGCAGGTAAAAAGCGAGGAGCGAGAGAATGGGTAGGAGGGTTGGAGATTGAAGGTGGAAGGAGGAGAGGAAGGTATAGATAGGTAGACGGAGAAGAAGCGAGAGAGAGAGAGAGAGAGAGGGAGAGGGAAAAACAGTGCAAGTAAGTGAGTGACTGAGCACACGGGAGAACCGGGCGCATCGTGGCGGGCATTAATGAGCGCTCTAATTAAAACACCGGCTAATGAGAATATATTAGAACGATGTTGCCTGTTTTGCACGCACGTGGACTCCGCTCGCACACAATCTCTCTCCCTCTCCCCACCCTTTACCCCTGTCACATACGAATTGCCTGCCGAGCACGTAGGTCGCCGCGGATGATCGATATGCATTTTCGTGGATAAAAATCTGCGGGACGGCCGTCGGCGTGCCGCGAATCGTTTTCGCCGGAGTTATCGCGCGCAGATCGATTTCGACGAAAAAGCTCGCAGGCGAATTCGAGGTCGAAAATTCGGACGAAGCGCCGCCGCGCGAATCTCTCTTACCGGATTTACAATTCTGGCCAGCGCAGCCCAGTTTGCCGACGTCGCGGTCGTAGGAAGGTACAGGTTTGATATCGATACCTTGGGCAATGGCTCTTCATTATTCGCGGTCGCGTCGGTTAGTTGATTTGTTTCGGCCGGAACGGAATTGGCGTTGGCCGGCTCGTGAGTGGCGTCCGCCGTTGGCATAAACTACAATCTAATATTCGCTCGGCCAACGGATCAAGATAATTAGAACGTAGTGTAACGGGGACGCGTGTCCCGAGTGGCAAAGCGCCTTCGCTACGTGGCGATCATTTTAATGATTTACGAAGTGACAGGCGGACGGAGTTCGATCACGTAAGCGAATAAATTGACCGACGCCGGGATAATCGGCCGATCGTTTACGATCGGCCGAACCGATCCTGATTACCGAACGCCCCGGCGCGCTCGCCGATTGGACGGACTTAAAAACGTCCTCCCGCTAATTATCCCCCCGCGCGCGCGCGCGCGTCAGCCGTTTCGCGGCCGACTTAATTGAAATCAGCTTAACGATCTCGTTTCGGAAAGTTTTCCTCGCGCTTTAATAACGGCGCCGTCTGGCCAGATAACATCAATCATGCGGCATTACAAGCAATTACGCGTACGCGCCGCCTCATATACGATAGAGTCGTTAAACAGGGCTTCCACGGTGGAGGGGGGAGACGATGGAGGGAGGGGGAGGAGGGACAATTATGCGGCAACGACTTTATTCGCGGACAACTTCAAATTATATAGAGGTGGAGGGAGTCTGCGGATGTTCCGAATGAATATGGCCAGGTCGCTCTGCTCTTTTTTACTTCCTCTCTCTCTTCCCCCCTCGCTCGCTGGCTATCTTTTCGTAATGAAGTCACGGAACGGTCCTCGGAGAACAGGACTTTCACGGCTCGTACGACACATGCCGAGGAGAGGCTGCAGAGGCTGCAGTGGCTTCCCGCTGGCTCGTTCAGCTGAGTCGACTGTGCCCTGGCACCTCGGACGCACGTGGAACGACTCGTAAACAATACAAAGTACTCGCGGCAAACGAATATAGCCGCGCGTTTTATGGCCGACGTCGGCGACGTCCGCGCGGTATGGAAAGTCGCTTTATCCGGGCGCCATCTCCCACCTTTTTTCCGACCAGCCGCGCTTTTTTCGACGCTCGCGCTCTGTCATCTCGCGAGCGAGATCGATTCTGGCCGAGGAAAAAAGTCGATGGATATCGGACACCTGCGATCCTCTTTCCAAGGACGAGCGAGCGGGGACGAGGACACTTTGATCGTTTCGGTCCTCTGACGACTCAAGTAGAAGCTGTCACATTATATCCGCGGATATGTTTCATTGAATTCCACTTTCGAGCGGGTATCGAAATTGTGGCTTCGGAAAAAAGTTTTGCGGGGGAGGTTGGATGAGAATGGACGGCCAGCTCTGATCTTGGGAGCACTCGCCTTAATCAACGTAATATCGGTGATTAGTGTCGTTTCCCTGATTTGTCTGTCGTCAAATTCAATGAGCCGAAGAGAGTCCGCTCGTCGTAGAAAAGGAATTTAGTGAACCGCGGAGACTGCCCCAGCGTGTAAGAGGGAGAGGGAGAGAGAGTCCTGTCTGACGGGAGTAATCCCAATTACAGGCAACTTCCACTCGGCCGGATTCGAGAGATCACAGGTGGGGTCGAAGTTTCGACTCCTTTGAAAGGATCACCGCTGCCGCTTCATTCCAGGGTTTTCTTTCTTTGTGGATACTTTCGGGCGGATGTGTGCGCTTCCCGAGTCCAAAGGAATAAAACCGGCGAATTTCTGAGAGGACAAAGACGTCGGCCATCCTTCCCTCGGGGGGGTAGGGTCATACAACAAGGGAATGATTTAATTAACTGGATATCCGTCCCCGGACGTCTCCGGCGACCGTAATCTTCGCCGCCTCGAAGACGTTTGATCGCGAACCGACGCCCGACTACCGGATACTGACATATCGATCCCCACCCCCCCTCCTTCCCCCTAAAAGCCCTCTTCGCCGCAGACAACCTGATAATGCGTCGCAGCGTCAGTGTACCGACGCGTCGCCGTATTAACCAAGCCAGCGGCGCGTAATCGGGGTCGTCCCACTCACTCAGCGAAAATGGCACGATTTTATCGACCGATACGCTGCCTAATCCTTCGGCGCGGGGCACGCGAAGGTGGGCGGAGGGGCTGCATTTTACAGGACACTAAGTGGCCGACGTTCATGGCCTTTTTACTCTCCGTAATCCGCGATAACTTAAGAGAGCGTATGCCGTAAACTTTTTTTATTACGACGCTCCTCGCGGCATTAGCATGCCATGCTCGGAGCGGCGCGAACCTAAAACGCGTATTTCACGAGCGGGCGTTCGCGCGAGCTCGGCCCTTTATCAAATGCCTCCCAAAAGGGAGCGGAGCGAAATGGTGGCAGTCCGGGAGGTGAGGAAGGGGGCGAGGGGGTAATCGATGAACTTTGCGACTGGGACCGTCGTTTGTTAAGGGGCCATTTTCGCTGAGAGACCGGACGCTTGACGGAAATTTCGCGGTCGACGCGGGGGTAGGTTGGGAATCGATGGAAACGATGGAGTCGATCGGGGGACCCCGTAAATCGGCGTAACAGAGCCACCGTATTACGCTGAGTACACGCCGCCGGTGCATGTTTGCCTCGAGGCGGCAACAAGAAATGCCCGTAAAGGAGAAAACGCGAACGTGTCGGACAGGCGAATAAAAAGCCCCCCAATGACACCATCTGCAACCCTCTTTACGGCATTATATCCGCTCGACCCTTCTCTGTGTTCTCACTCTCCTTCCCCTCCCCCCCAGCACGCTGGAATT
The DNA here is from genome assembly GCA_914767735.1 of Anoplius nigerrimus. Taxonomy (NCBI): domain Eukaryota; kingdom Metazoa; phylum Arthropoda; class Insecta; order Hymenoptera; family Pompilidae; genus Anoplius; species Anoplius nigerrimus. The sequence goes on from OU612080.1 coordinate 8,163,051, forward strand.
CGCACGCTTCGTCCCTCTCACGCCTACGCTCGTCCCTTTGCACGCTCTCACGCGCTTCATCTCGGACCTTCTCCTTCCCGTCCTCCTCCTCCTCCACCTCCTCCTCCACCTCCTCCTCCTTCTGGCTCGCCGACTTCTTGTCGCGATCCCCTTCACGGTGGTGACTTCGCGATGCACTCCGGATTACCGGGAACTTCCCGGTAAGATTGCCGAGTTCCAGGAAGGGAGCCTCCACTCTCGTCTGAATTTATGCCTCACACTTTCTTCTTTCTGCCGACCGTCTCACTTCCGGACGCCGAAGCCGTTACTGCGCGTTAATCGGTCGGAAGTCAGAGGTGACTCGTCGTCTCAATGAATTCGTCGAACGTACTGGCTTACGGAGTCGAGATTAAGGAGGTTCGCACTGCGCTCGGTAGTCCAAAATGGAGGAATGATCAGAGGTTGCTCTCCGGCTGTCGTTCGTTTCGGCATTGTCGCCGGATAACCTGTCAAAGCTCGCCTGACAGTTGTGTAAGGTTCGCCGGATGGCACTTCGGCGCTCCGTGCGAGTCTCCACCGACCCCTCGCCCGTGAAGGGGTGGCATTCAGCGAGCGTTTAACCAAATGGGGTGGTCGGCGGTCGGTCGACACGCAGCGAAAATCGAGGAATCGAAGGGGTGGTGGCCACTGGCGGGCCAAAAGATGAACGGAAAGAGGGGTGAGAGCGGCCAGGGGCGGAATATACAACTGGCCGCGTTCGGACGGACAGAGGTACAGGTCCGAACTTGGTTGAATAAGCTAATGCAATCAAACGACCGAAAGCGCTACTTACAACTTTGCCCGGCCGTGCTTTTGCGCGGCATGAGAACGTGAGAGCGTGAGACGGCGACGGGAAGGGATGAAGGGACGATGGGGGGAGGTGAATGAAGAGGAAGAGGAAGTGGAAGAGCGAGGGAGAAGAGGGATGACGAATGGGGAGGACGGTTCGAGGGTACTGCGGCTCCAGAACGATCGAGGGTTCTGCGTGTATTCGGGAGTCTACATGTACACGCCCGCAACCGTGTCCTTTTCTCTCCCCCGTCAGCCACCCACCCCATTCCACCCCTCCTGGACTCACCCTCGTGCGACGCAATCGCCTTCCTCCCTTCTCCCGTTCGCGGGGAAACTGGGACTGGTGTAGCTTTTGATTTGACTCCGAGGCCAAAGGGAATTCGTTCGGCTCCTGCAGCCTCTCGTTTTCTCTTCTCCTTCCACCCTCTCCACCTTTTTCCTTCCTTTTTCGCCCCCTCTTCCCGCTCCCCATACTACCGCTTCCTCTCCTCCTTTTTTGGCTCCTTTGTCCCTCTCCTGTGACGGAGCCTCGTCGCGGCTCTCGCCTCCTCTAACCCGGCCTGGCCAAGTGGTGATTTGGAATTTACTCGATTCGGTGATGCACTTAACGGGCACTCACGTACGAGTAATCCGTTTAACGTTTTCGCGTTTAGTTCGCCGCCTAAGCGGCCGGCGCGGCTTCTTTCGGAATTTCTTTTTTCTTACCCTGTTACGAGGATCTCGTTTCGGCCGGGGGGAGCTCCTCGATATTCCTCGCGGGCCGATTCTTTCCTTTGGGCCCGATCGCGGCCGATGCGATAAAGTGCCTAAATTTATGATCTTCACGTCGTCGTCGTCGTCATCGTTGTCCCTGTAGACGTCGTCGTCGTCGTCGTAGTTGTCGCGCGCTGATGGCTTCGACGAAATTACAGTTTCGAGAGAGTGCCGCTTTAACGATCTCCGAACTCAATTCGTCTCGGTATTTAAGTGGTTATTAGTTTTGAAATTAGCTAATTCTAGGGCACCGCGTGGCTGCGCAGCGTGATTGGTACCTACTTGCCGGATCGCTTGTACAGGATGATTCAGTTACTATCGACAGATCTTACTTGATTACGATTTTTTTCAGTCGGACGAATAACAGTGGCGTCGGTGTTATTATAGAAAGACTGCTGGATTATTCGATTGTTAATAATTAAGGGGACTGGTGTATGAACAACTTCGCAGTTCAGTACAATTTAATGTGGATAAGATAGGGTAGCGGGTAATAAAAATGAAGGTAAATACAGTACAGTCCCGTACAACGTGGGGATACGTTCTGTTATGGGAAATCGCGTTGCACGGGACATACATTACCGGACTAATTTTTGCAAGTTCAGATGCAACAATTTTATGACGCAATTTCACGCGTTATACGGGACTTTACTGTGTATCCAGTCCTTTTTCGGATGTTTCAACGAATTTATTGCGCTTTATGAGGTGGCAGATGCACAAATTATTCTGGTCCCACATCGGGATATTAAAAGCGTAAGCGGGCCTGGCAACTTTCATATTACGGGTGAAATCGTCGGTGGTTGATGAAAAATTAAACAAATCACGCGTAATGTTGCGTTATAGTCATGCAAAGTAGCTGAAATCGCGGGCCATTAAAAGCATCATGAGCAAAATTAGCTCCCGATGCCGTTCGGACTGATCAAATAGTGGATTTCCCTTCACTCGGCAGAGTAACATTATGGGCTACCCTCCCGATAACCCTCCGACATTTTTGCGTAAAGCGCGACGTACGTCACCGTCCCATCACCCTATATACGGTTGACACGTTATAGCTGGGATGATGCATCATCGGCCCTGCGTCGATACTAATTATTTGCAGATAAAACTCATTACTCAGCGATGATTAATGACGGATTGAGGGGCCGATCTCTCAAAATTTCACCTTCTCACCCCACCTGGCCGGCGCATGCCATGAAAATGGCCTCATCACCCAGAAAAAGGGCATTTGTTATCGCCCGAGCCCGATGAGACATAAAGGATAAAGCTGCTCATCGAAAAGGTGACGTTTCGATCAGCCACGAGCCATACAGCGCCAGCCCCTTTAACCCGATCGATCCTTCCTCCCTGAATTTCAACCATAAAAATATTCCCATCTCCTCCCGACCGCGCAAGAATCCCACTAATTACAACTCTGGCACGAGTCCGACAGAAAAATTGAAGCGACCCACCTTTGAGCAGCCGAACAGAAACGATTCGGCGCAATACTAGCCGACCGCTTCTGCGATCCATTCACCGGTCCCGAATAATGTTTAATCAATAGATTAACCCCGGAGATATTCTTCCGCCAGGCGAAGCGTGCGGCATTCATAAATGAAACTAGCCCCGGTAATACAGAGGAATTGTTAATTTCCGAGCGGTCCGCGCCCGCGAGAGGCAAGAGGCGCGAGCCCGTAAAAGAGGAAGTGGGCGAGAGGAGATGAAACGGCAGTGATTCTGTATATTGACGCTGCATATTGTAGTTAAACAATTATCTAGCTTAGCAAGCTGGAGAGGGGGGGAGCCGCGTACATGGCCCGGCGTGGGGCTTCGTGGAAGAGTAATGCGCCCGCGCCCCCGTAATCCCGGAACAAACTGGAGCAATAATTTTAAATCAAACGCGAGAGCTGTGGGAATAATTTATCGTGCGTGCCGGCGGTGGCGTACGCTAATCAGAGTCTCCGACCGGAGCGTGTCTCTACCCCTTCCGACTCACCACCAGCACCCCTCCTCCTCCTCCTCCCTCCCTGCCCTCCTGCGAGCCGGATGTTTTTAAATGTTCCCTGCAAATTTCATTAACGCATCCGCATGCGCCCTCGGTGCTGGTCGGTGAAAAAAAGAAAAGGAAGAACAGGTGGCAAAAATGAGCGAGCCGAGCTTTGCTCGCCAGGCGCCCGACTTGATACCGTATTAGCGCTCGTTCCCCGCGCCCGGAGGACATAATTAATTAGCGCTTGTTTAAAGCGATATTTTTCGACGTAGCCGTCGCGGGCGAAGTTCGAGTGACGAGTGGACGGCCAAGGCCGCCGGTTATTGTTCGCTTTTCTACTCGCCACCCGCCGACGTTCGTTACCGCGCCGACGGCGGAAAGTTGATAAATTGGCCGCGAGTACTAAACATTTTGCCGTCGCGCGGCGCGGAAAACGGCGGGTAATTATGGAAGCCGGGAATGACTCTCGCCGCGCCGCAAATGAGGGAAAAGTTGCGGGGTGCGAAAAAGGATTGTCGACCTACCAACCGCCGTTCTCTGTGTCGAATGGAAAGGATTGACTGGACATCTCTGTTTTTCGTCAAACGAACAGTCTTTCATCGACCTTCGACAAGGTTCGAATCGATCTTTCTGTTACACAGTTTTTCGCTTCTTAACAGAATGTATCGATCTCGACTGTGGTGCGGGAAAATTTTTCAGAAGACTTAATCGATCCGCGAGTGACGCGCCGTATCCGTACTAGGAGGCGGGCGAGTCTCGGTAAACCGTTCCTGAAAGACGAAAGGAGGAAGTTCCCCATAATGCCCTGGGATAAATATTTGTCTAGGGCTTATGCCGAAAGTGCGTCGTACAGTCGTCATTGCTCCTCGAGCCAGGGGAAGTCGCGGGCTGGCGAAGGAAGCAGCGCCAGGACTCGGGGGTGGTTGATAACGCTTAGGGGACGTGAGGGGTGGCAAGGGGGGTAAGGAAGTGAGAGCGAGCGCTAAGAAAACGCTTCTGCCTCCGAGCCCGGTGAAAGGGCACCGAGAAAAGGGGTTTCGAACGGTGTCCGGGGCCGGCGTAGTAATTGTTTTCGCAGCTAATTGTTTAAAAGCTTGGCAAACCCGCGAGGAATTACGCGGCGGCAAGGGCGGAGACAATCCCCGAGTCAATATTGAATTATGAATTTATTAGCTCCCTCTCCCGGGCACTCCGATGGCGCGTGAGAGGAGGTTCGAAGCTTCTCGAAGAGAGGCGAAGGTTGGCCTCGAAGGCTGCGGGACTTTCCGCGCTCGCCCGAATTCTTGTGTGCGCGGCGTTAATGCGCCGGTAGGACGCCCGCCGCAGACGTTTCGAAAACAGAGGGCAAAATTCATTGTGCCGAGGATTCGTCCTGAGGTGACTGAGGCTGCTTTCTCTGAAAACATGAGATGACGGCGTATTTCGAGATGAGAGGATCTCTTGCGCTTCCCGTTACAATCGAGTCTTAAGATCTGCGGCGGTATAATATGACTAGTGAGTCTATCCGGAAGATAAGGGGTGGCATCTTTCGCAATCTTGCCAGGGGAGCTTTATGGCGCTTTCAATTGACCGAGCTCCTGCCTTCCGTTCGCGGGTGTTCTCTTGTTCCTTCGCGTTACTCTCGTTCCATCCCCCAGTGGCCTCTTTCCATGTCTCATGCCGGCCGGTTATCGCGTGCGAGCTTCTTTCGGCGATAAAGCCTTAGGTGGCCCGTTCGTAAGTTCAAAGCCCTCATATCGAGCGAGGCTGCACTGGCGAGAAGGTCGGTAGGTGCAGCAGCGAAGCGCCTGCCTTCCTTCCTTCCTTCCTTCCTCTCGGCCCCGTTCGCTTCTTTTTCGCCAGTTTGACAACGTCGGCCTCGTAATTTCGTGCGGACGACGACGAGGAAGGCGACGGGGACGGCGAGGGGGTGGATTTAAAATTTCACTAATTAAACGTCCCAATTTTCCTCGCCTCGTTCTTCGGCGGCCAGAACTTTCCCATCCGGCGCTTCTCCCGACTAGCGTCGCCGTCATAATCACGTCTCTCGCTTTAACGTAAGAGCTTAAGCGCACCTATTCCCACCTAGGAAACTGAGCCTTGAATTCTGCATATCGGGCCGATATCGATCGTCCCACTCCGGTTCGGCCTCTTTGGCCACTTTCGCGCGGGAAAAAATTACGTCGCCGGACCGCCGAACTTTTCGACGAAAACAGCGTCGAGACGCGCGTCCGCGATCTTGAAATAAAATGCATTGGCGCGTCGCGCGCGGGTAGTTTGACAAACTTTGCGTGGGTACGTACCTGCTCTCGCCTGATTGACGTTTCTATAATCAAGAGCAGACTCGACGAACTTTCCCCGAATGTGAGGAAGAGGAAGACAACGAGTGAATAGGAGGGAGAAAGCGGAAGGGAGCTTTCGAGTGAAATTTTTTCTCCCTCGCGCTTTCAGCCGCCGTTCCCGGCGAGGGGGGATGATGATCGAATGCGAGGGTGAGGGAGGGCAAGAGAGGGCGAATCTCCATTTTTATTTGCGTCGGACGATTTGCGATTCGATTTAAGCCGCGCGTCCCTCGTCCACCACCCTCCTCCAATATGACTGGGCTAGGTTCGGATATGTACATCGTGATTCGCATTCATTCCTCAGGTGAATCAAATTACCGGCAGGGGAGACGAGTCGGTCGACTCGTCAGATTTGGGTCACTGCGTGCACCTACGGGCCTCGCTGTATTGGTGAACGGCAGCGTACACAGAGCAACTTATCACCTACACACCTACCCTTTCCGTTCTCGGTTGGTCGATTCAACCGCGAATAATTTTTCACCCATTCCATTTGATCTCGCGCGGTAACAATCGACGGCGCATCCTCCGCGTCGGCGCCGAGAGTCTATGTGTACAGACAATCCAGATAGGGCATTCGATCGCATTCACGTCGAACGGGACGGATATAGAATTACGTCCCGCGCCGGTGTGAGCGCCTCTGGCGAATCGTCGAAAGAGAGAGTGTCGTGGGATGGCGAGAGCGGAGCGGAGGATGGGAGAGTTCGAACGATGAAAACGAGATGGAACGACGTCGGATGACGGCCGTGACGAATGGCGCCTTCGAGGTTCCTCCTACTGTTATGTAAATTTCATTAGAGTTTTTGTGTCACGTCGGCTATCCGCAAGCGCAAAGCAGGCCGATGGCCCCCCGGGCCTCGTCATTAGCTCTCGGATCCTTTATTCGACAGTTTACCAGTCGCCGTAGACGCACATTGGGGTGACTTCCACGAACCTCGGCCCGAGGATGACAGGCGTCGATCGATCAAACCCCTCCGACCGGACACTTTTTCGAGCGAGAGTCTGAAGCGCGTCGAAAATTGCGGTTACGAGCGGCAGAGGCTGAATTTCGAATCGAGTCGACGGAATTCATTAAGCGGCACCGACGAATGCCGCGCAAAGGACGATTTTTCGAACGTCAGCCACGATTATACTCGCCTGATTACGGAGAGAAATATAGTCACTCGCGCGCGACTGAGAGTTTTACGAGAAAATGGCAGTAGATGCTTAAGTGCACGCCCGAGGCCACGTCATATTCCGTAGCCGGGCACTGAAATGGGAGACTGTCGACATCGAGATTAGGTATATGACGGGGGATGAAAATCTAGGAACCGGGCTTTCCTTCTCCCGCCGCTATACCCCGTGGGGCCACGGGCATAACAGTAAACTGACTTGAATCTTTGTCCGCCGTCCCGCGGGATAAGATTCCCGGGGCAAAGGTCTTCAGTCTATTGACCCCGCAAATACCGATATTCTCCCGAGACGAGTATTTGCCGTCGTCGCCGAACCCAGTCGCGGCTGTCTGAGGCCACGTGCTCGTCTACTTACCTTAGAAGCCGTTAACTACCTTAACACCTCGCCTCTGCCACCCCGTAACGCCGGAGAATTAATGAATAACTTACCCCGCCCCGCGGCCCATAATATTCGGGATTTGCCGGAAACGAGGCGAGCATTATCCGGCCCACAGATTAGATTTCAATGGAAAATTCGATTCGATAAATATCTGGGGAACGTAAACTCTGCCCGCTTTAGAAAGTTCCGAGCCTGCCTCTTTCGCGCGGCCAAAAAGTGGACCAATGTAGTTAACACTTAAATGTCAACGACACGCCGACTATATTTTAACCTGGAATCGTATATTTTGCGCGGCCGTGCGACAAGTTCGGTGGCCCCCCCTGTGGAATAAGGTTCACGGCGGCGACCGCCGTGTATGAATAAATTCATGGCGGAGGAGGTGGCTGCAGGGTTGGCAGAGACAAGGGAGGAGCGAGAGGGAGGGATAGGTCGGCGAATGGTGAGGGGGGGTGAGGTGGGAGAGAAGAACGGGGCGGGATGGGCAGAACGCGGCGGGCTAATCCAAAACAATGGAATGCGGCGGGCAGGGTAAGCGAATTAATCTTTCACGTTGCCGGATGCACAATAGGCCAACGAAGTTACATGATAATTACGCGTGGGATTTGTTACTGTACGTAATTTCGGGCGGCGGACCGTTTTCGAAATGCGCTTTAAATCGGTAGACGGTAAAGCGTTTTGCATTTTTCCGCCTTTCTCAGGTGCTCCCGTCGTAACGAGGTTAAAAATTCTACCTCCGCCGTCCACCTTTCTCGCCGAGCTGCGAAATAAAATATTAATATCGGAAATCATTTTCTTTCGCCGCATATTTTCGCCCCGCGTTAATATTGCACCGATCAGTTATTATCCGCGAGGTACATGTTGCCGTTACGACCTATCAATTATTGCTCTCATTAATTATCGACGCGCGATATTACCGCTGCTACTACTATTAGTTATCAGCGATGAATATTAGTCATTAATATACGGCCACGAGCAAATTTATCGAGCGGCCCGGTCGATTATTCGAGGCCGAGCGACGCGCGTAGGTCGAAACTTCTTTCGAGGTTGGCCGTAATGAACGGACGTGCCTCTCGAAATTTCTCCCTCTTGACAGAATCCCGCGAATAATGCTCCCGGCTCGCGAGGGTTTCGTAACGACGAACACCCACAATGTCCATTGAGAAGCCGCGGGGTCCAAGTGCTATTTGAAAGCCGAACATTGGCCGTCCTCGTGAGCGAGACGGCGCAAGACACTCTCTAATTGCGTACATCGTCTGCCCCTCTGGGGGGTAGCCACCGGTGAATACCTACCCCTGTGTACTTAGGGAAGTCCGCCCAGGAAGCCCCTATTTAACACTTTTACGATTTCCGCCGCATTGAGACGCGCCGGCCGCAAGGAAAGTATCGAGATTGATCGTCGATCATCCTTCATATTTCACCTTCCGTGGCTGTAATTCTTTTTTTGCGCGTCTCATCGCGATGAATATCGCCGGACGAAAGGAACGGAAATGCAGGTAGCGGGGGAATATCGAAAATAAGAATATATTTTAGTCAGGTGTAATGTGTCCCGTATTTGAATTTAATTAAGGATCGATAAATTGATTAGGCGGAGAGCCGAGAGAGTGGTCTATTTGATTTGCATTATTTGATCTGTGAGATTGTGCCTGTAATTGCTTTACGGTCGCGCGATTTCCGGACGTGGAAAGTATACTTTACGGACTGCTGACTCGTCTACAGACAATTTTGTTCCGTCAGCCGAGCGGATCCGGGTGCTCAGTGTCGCGTTAATCGGGATACGTATTTATTCAATTTCACGTGTCACCTGCGACTCACGTCGGCGTGTAACTACCTACAGTGTGGGTAGAGAATATACTAGACAATATTTGCACAGTTAATTATAACACTGCAAATATCATCAGATCCTACCATTAATCCGAATCGCATCGGTAAAAATCTGTTGACGCACTGTATTTCGCCGATCCGTAACCTCGCGAATATTTCAGCTGCCCTCCTTCCTTTCACTCCCCGTCAGCGCTCGCGCACGCGCCGTCGTTACATCCGAGATAACGAATCGCTCTATCCGATTAGGAGAAGAGAATACGAGAAAACACATTGGCTGACTGCTTCTAACGAGCCATGGTCAGGCCGCGTAAGGCAAACAACTTAAGTGAGCGCCGTCCGTTGTCGGAAAAAGAAGCCGGCACCGAAATGCGAATGAGAGCAGGAAGTAGCGAGAGGTTGCTTAAAGTGGCCTGGCGGTGGGGTAGTACTCCGTGGAAGACTTGGGGGCGAAGTGGGAGGGGAATTCGGGGCAGGAGGCAGACCTTGTTAACAGCGGGCCAGGACTCTCGGCGGAAAACTCGCTTCTTTCCAACCGGCAGCGCGCCGGAAACTGAACGTCGAGCCTCCATTCTCATTCGGCGCCGTGAAGGCACACACGCTGACAGTCACGAGTCGGTACGGCCCTGGCTGCCGTGCCGGATCGACGGATCGATGTACTTTAAATGACACGATTCCCTCCTGAGATAAGGTCGTCTCCTTTGAGCTTTCGGCTCGGGCGAGCTCGCCAAATAGCGAGACGTGCGCTCGCGAAAGGCTGCGACAGGCATTTAGACGGAATGATAAGCCTCGCCAGCCGCCCACCCCGACCGACCCGCTCCCCAAAACGGAAATTGGACGCTGGCAACTGACGGCGAGTCAATGCGGCCCGGCGACGCTTAAAGAGCGTGCGTGCTCCGTTTTTTCCTCACGCTGAAGTAGCTTTTTGCAACGAATTTACGTGAGACGTTAATGATTCGTCCATCTTCGAAGATTGAGTTCCGATCGTCTTTTCCGAAATATTTTTCGAGAAAAAGGAATAGATTTCCAGGATAGAATAAAAAGAGGAGCTGTTTGCTTTGACAACCCTGTATTTCGTAAGCACGGCAGCCGTAAATAACATTACGCACGCGTCACCGCCAGGCCCGGCGTTTTATGCTTCGGCCAAAATTGTATTCGACGAGCTCGTGGCCGTGTTTGCGCTGGCGCGAGGGTAATTACGAGCTGCGATTACACTTCTATGCGTCCGAGCAACTGTTACGCACGCCCGAGTGGCATATACCGATCACGCATTCTGCTATCGAGCCTCGCTCCGTCGCGTCTGAACTGGCCGACTCGCGCTGCCGGCATAATTACGACAGAGTCGTACTTCGCGGTGCCCGCGCATATCACTCGGCGCTCGTTTTTAACGAAGCCGCGCGGCGAGAGAAAATGAATGGGCCGTCGGATTTCGTTACATGATTTTTGAGAGAGTCGCGAAACAGAATCCGCCGCTTTTATTTTCGCCCCGGACGGAGTCTGTAGTACTGCGGTCGTTGTAAAACCCGGTGAGATTGAATTTCAAATGGACCGGGTAGCCTGGATTTTCACGAGCGTTTGATCGGATATTTAAAGGAGGGTCTACCTACCTAGCCGGCTACCTGCCTCGCGGCCGGCCGCGTTTGCCTAATCTCCCGACTTTCGAAGGGGGTACGACCTTAGCGCGTCGACGTGATGGATAGAAGCCGCGGGGGCTCGGCACGCTTAATCCGCTGACCGGTCTTGTTTATCCATATTTTGGCGTGCGCAAGCGATTTTATTAAATTTGCCGATGGATCCCGCTTGTAAAACAAGCGGCCCGGCAACGAAAGCGAACGCCCGGCCCGAAAATCGGCCCCCCCCCCCTCCCCCCGCACGCACATTGTATCGGCGCTGATTTACGGGCAAAAAGGTAATTTGCGAATCCGCCGACGTGTCAGTTTTGCGAAATGCAATCCCGCGGTCGGCGCCTCGAATAACATATAAACGAAACGCGGTACGCTGATACGTTACGTTCTTCCGTCAACCCCTCCACCCCCCCCCCCCCACCGCCCTCTCTGCCGAAAGAGATAGCGGCTCGCGTCCCGTAATGGGAGCCTAATTCGTTTGCGGCAACGAGTTGACGACAAGTAGCAACGGTTAGTTACAAAGTCTGTCGTGCCGTCGGTCGGAACGAAATTTTGGCCGAGCGGGGCAATTTCGATCTGACCTACTTCCCGCGCGCTAAGTGCCGCGCCACGATAATGGATTTAATTATCAGGAAAATTAATAGCCGTTATTACTTCCGACCCGATGAAATTTGTCTACTATTTAAACCGTACGATTCCGAAGTGACGCGGCTGCACTCGGGTGTTGACAAAGTGCTGCTCGCTGCACTTTCAAGTTATTTTCCCGTGCCGCGCGCATCCTCGTTCATGCATCCCGCTGACAACGTACCTACCGCCATTGGAGGTTTGCACGCGCGCACACAATGGGCACGACTATGAAGCGCGGAAAAATCTTTCTTTACGTCGACACTTTGGCCAACGATATTTGATATTCCATATCATTTCCCGGCATTCTGCTCGGCAACTGTGCTCGGCACTCGACGCTCTCCGCTCCGGCGGCGGGCGCCGATTTCGCGCGTTGCCGGCGTCGCACACGCCCTTATTATACGTATTCCACCCTTCGCGTTGCCGTTCGGCGTCGTTCGGAATCACGCTTGCCGCGGTTACATTTTGCGCAGCTTTGTTTCCGAGGTTACTGCGGGGCTGTGCGCGCAATTCCGCGCTCGAGGGGGAAAAGGAATGGGCGGGCACATGTACACGCCCGGAGGAGCCGCCAAATGAATACGAATGATTGTATTAGAATACGAGGCATGGATGCGTTCGTTATTTATCGTGTAGTCGGCCGAGGGCGCAACCGCTACGGTATGAATTCTGCCAAAGGACTCGCCTTTAAGGACACGTACGTACGCGTCCGTACGGTCGACCGATCCTGCGCACCTACGTTCGTATGTGTGCGGTTGTATGTGTGCGAGCTGCTCGGTGTGCGGACATACGTCGGTTCACTGACATCGCACGTAGCGCGAATCCGCTCTCCCCTCACATCCGAGACAGACTGATATTGATCTCTGCACCGAAACAATTTGCGACTCGCATGAATTATTGAGACTGGTCCTTAATCGGAAGTTTTTTTAATCCTTTTCCTTTCCATCCTTTTGCCGGCGCGCACTCGCGAGCGCATGACATACGACCGACCGACGCGGACAATTCAGAGAATTGTGTTAAGAATCGTTCGGACGGTACGTGAGAGGACGGTCGTCGCTTCCTTTTTTCGTCCTTTCGTCCTGTTCCCGCAGGGGCGCTGGAAATTTTCCGTTTCTCACGGCGGGAAGTATCTGAAATCGGCGGGCGGCGTATTACAGCAGTTTCGAGGCGAGCGCCGGAGAAAATGAGCGAGTGAAGGAAAGGAAAAGGACGAGGTGGACCCTCCTTTTCCGCTTCCTCTACCTTTTCCCTGGCAAACGTTTCGTCTAATGTGACAATGAATTCGTATTTGTCCGGGGCGTCTGAAAGTGTGGGGAAAAGACAAAGAGCGATAGAGTGAGACGGAACGAGACAGGTTGAGATAGCAGGAAAAGTGGAGAACGCTCACTTGAGTTCATCGGACGAAGGACGAGAATCGCGTGTTTCTGTCTCGTGGAACTCAAGCGATTTCATCCCTCTTCCTCGTTTCGTCCCTCTTACGCACTTCGTCGACGCACTCTCTCTTTCTCCCCCTCTCTCTCTCTCTCTCTCTCTCTTCCCGAGGTTTTTCGGGAACGGACCGAGCGGTGGCACTGAAAAAAGGAAGGAAATTACCCTAACGAATTCCCGGCGAGCCGACGAACCGGTTGCAACGCGACTAGCGATCCTCGTCGACGGGTCGCCCCGTGGAATTTTCATTATGACGCTCGAAACGAGCGCGAGAACAGCGCGCGCGCGCGCGCTGCCGAGCTACAATTCCACGGAACGACCCCTCGTAATTTCGCGAATTCGAGTAAATAACCACAGATTTTCTCCTTTTTTGCTTCCAGGTAAGTACCCGAGCATTCTGTAACCTGGCCGAGGCTGAGGACGATACCTACTGCCGAGGAAGAGGCTCAATTCGGATGGCTTGAGAAGCTTCTTGCCGACGATCGTGCGAACTTTGGTACAGAGCAAGGAAGAAATGTGTTTTTGACGAGGCTGTTCGACGGATTAGACCGTCGACGAATTCTTGTTCGGACGAAATCGTTTGATCGTTAAGAGCGTACCCGCGCCTTCGCTCCTCGGCGAGCAGAGGAGGTAAGAAGTCTTCTGACGCACTCGTCGCTCGCGACAAGTTTTCTACTAATTTCACACGTTTCAACCAGCTCGCCACCGTGAGGCAGACACATTAATTTCACCTTCTTCCCCTTCGTCGCGCCGCTCGTCGCGGCTGGCCCCGGTGAGCGGCTCGAAATTTATACCGAAATAACGCGCCGAATAAATTGCACACTTAATTGTGATTCTAAAGCCCCCCCCCCCTCTCTCTCTCTGTCCACCGTTCCCCACCGCTCCCTTCACCTCGCTGCCTCGGGCGCGACCCGAGAGCGTGATACATTTTTAATACTGCAGGACATCAATCTCGCATTAGTCCGAACTACGGGTGCGTGCAAAAAAGTGAAGGGTGGGGCCGAGCGCGACCTTTTCTCGGAAGATCCGAAATTACGTGACACGTAACTACCGTACCCCGTGCGCCATTCCGACGTTCACCCTTGACTCACGCTCCGCTTACCTTACCGTTTCGCCCTCATGCCCTACAGGGGTATCATGAAAAAGGCGACATTAACTTTACCGTTCCGAGATTGCGGGAAAAAACTGCCGGCCGAGCAGCAAGAGACGCGCCCGCGCGCGCGCCAGAGAGAGTGAGAAGGATACCAAGAGGGAAAGGCTAAAAACTTTCCCCCTTAGTCCCGACTAACGTATCCCCCGGTATTATGAACTTCGAGCGGAGGAGAGTAAACGTGCGCGTCGACACGTCGGTAAGAAGTAGGAAAATCTAGGCTAACGAATATGGGTATTATCGATCCTCGGCCACTCTTTACACCCGCCCTATCCGCTAACTTTTTACGATTCCCTAACCTCCCATTCTGTCTTCGTTACCGCGGTGGAGGGGGCAAATTTTCCGCTAAGGGATTCATAGACGATCCACGACGAACGAGCCCGAACTCTTCCGCTCGCCATTTCCGTTTTTCGCGCGACTTCCAGACGGAATCGAATGACGGACAAGCTTCCCGTCATTGTCGGGAAAGGATCGACACTTCGTATTGACGCCCGACAGGCGTCGAGGTCGAACCTTTTCCCGTTAAAAGAGAGGCAGAACCCCTAACGAGGGAGAAAACTCTCCTCGCGCGAAACCTCCGCTCGCGGAATCATCGTCGATCCGGTCGGGTCAATAGTTCCGCGACGTAACCCTCGATGAGTCTCGCATTGAATCAGTAATTCCAACACTACGCCGCGCTAATTACGGTCCTCGACTAGCGGCGGGGCGGTGGGTGGCGAATCCGAGAGCTAAGAGGGGGAGGGGGGGGGGGGTGGAAGGGATGGAGAAGGGACGAGAGTAACGGCGGCGAAATCGAGCCGCGCTTCGCCGAACTTTATTAAAAGTCCACACTTTTACGACCTTACGAGCCCACCCCACCCCCTCCCGTGCCGTTCCTCTCCCTTTTTTTTCCCCTGAACCGGCTTTAATCAACGCGCAGCGGCGCCAGATATACGTAAATTATTGGCGGTAGAACTCGCGCAGACTCGTAACCCACAAACTCTATTTCATTTGCCCGGGGGCGCATTTTTTTCGCCCCCTCCCACCACCCTCCCGGCCAAGTCCCGCGCCTTCCGTATTTATGCAGTGATAATTATGTGGATACCCGTTGCGCGCGGTTACCGGCCGCCGGTTGCGATATTTAGGGGCGGGTGGGATGCGAACGAAAATGGGGAAAAATGTGCGCTCGTCGAATGCAGTGGGTCATTAACGGCGCGAGGCATCCGTAATTATTTATGAAACGTTAGAATCGGATCTTTCCGCGAGGCGAGCGCCATGTTTCATCGCCCGATGCTGCCTCGCGCCATACGAACGTCTATATAAGGGCAATATAGGGGTTGCAGGCCGGTAGCATCGAACGGAGGAAGCATTATGAGCGCGAATAAATATGTATGTGAGACTCCGGGTGGAAAGAGACGGTAGAAGCGAAGGTGGGTGGTTGGGTGAGGCGGAGAGAGGCGAGGGAGGGATGACCAGGGGCACCCTGCCGGAAGATAAAGGGCGGCCGAGAAGTAAGAATTCGATTATCTCGGCGGATG
Source organism: Anoplius nigerrimus (assembly GCA_914767735.1). NCBI lineage: Eukaryota > Metazoa > Arthropoda > Insecta > Hymenoptera > Pompilidae > Anoplius > Anoplius nigerrimus. The sequence continues at coordinate 8,178,605 of OU612080.1, forward strand.
CTCGAACTTCTCTCGGATTTCCTGGCGCGGATAATGGAGCACTCTTTGAAGAAAGCTTTCGCGCGCGAACGAGATACCCCCTTTTCTTTTTGTCTCTTTTCGACCTTCCCCGGTCTCCCTTCCGCCCTCCCCATCCCTCTCCACGCCCTTTCACTGTCACTCTCCCCCATCGTCCCTCTTTCTCTCTCTCTCTCTTCTTCACCCCCACGTTTCGCCCTCTAGCCGTCCCTTTCCGTCTGTTTCTTGCCGTACCATTTCTGCCTCTTTTCATCCCTCTGTCCCCGGCGCATGCCTGTCCCTCGTTCTTTGCCTCTCAAGAGAGAGCATTCAAAGCCCCCCAACCCCTCCCTCCCTCTCTCCCTCTCTATCCCCCGCCCGGACGAGGGAGAGAGGAATAACGGAGGACCCGCGGAAGAGGGGCTACGGACGGTGTCAAAAGGGACGAACAATAGCTGGAATTTTAGCGAAAGGGAGAAATATAGTGATGCGCCACTAAACACCGGGCAAAGACTGAAATTTAACGGTGCGACGTCTGGCAGCCCGGGCTTCTCCCGTGGCTTTTGGCTCGCCCGTGAATTCGGCTTTCATCGTTTCCTCTGAACCCTGCACACGCCGACTCTCTTCCCCCCCCCCCCCGCCCCCGTTTCATCCCCGCATCTGAGTCCCGAATGCTACTCTGCCCGCGTCTTTGCCGGCGTACGCTCGCGCTCAAGGGCACAGGTGTATTCGACATCCGTGTTCGGGTCCCGTCCCTCGGCAAGTATTCGCCAAATGAGCCGGCGACCGTGCTATTGTCATGATTAAAACTGACGCTCGACTTTGGCTGACTGCTCCTTGGAACGGCCAATAATGAGACTAATCTCTTATTTGCGTCACGCATTTTGTTGTGGATTGAAGTCCTTGCTTTCTTTGTGTAGGATCTTTAGCGGTGAAAATTATGGTTCTATTACATTATATTGTTTGTTGTTGAAGTATGAAGATACAATTAATGTCAGTGGTCTACGTTGCGTGGTATGTGGATTGAAAGACTACTACTTAAGAATCAGAGATCTCGTCAAGGATGAAAAAAATCCGCTCTGCCGTCTGGTCCACCCCACGTTCATCCATCACTTTCTTCCTTTTTTCTAGAGTGCCAGTAGACCGGCAGAAGACGTTAAGACACCCCCGTGCGTGGGGTGGTATATCGTCATTCGTTAGGGATGTTTTGCAACGAACGCGACCTCCCCCTTTTTCTTCCGAATCGCATTACAGCTTGTGCCATCCTCGGCATAACGAACCGACGAAGCTTCGAGGAATATAGGTTCGAGGTCGAAATTAATCACCATCCACTCGTTAACGGCGCCAGCGCAAGAAAGCATAGATGACAAGTGGACGTTCTGTTTAATTCAAGCGCCGGACAAATCCATGGATCACTCTTTTTTCACCAACACGCCCGTAGTACGCCCGTAGAGTCGGAATAGCAATTATTTGTCAAACTCTCTTTACTCACTCGTACTCGATTGCTGTCATTGACACAGAATCTAACGGCTCCGCCGGTAATTGTTTCCCCGACGCGTCACGGGCGATTATGATCCGTAAAATTCGGAGAGCATTCGGCAAGGATCCCGGAGCTTCTTGACGGTCGTACCCTCGTTCGTCCCCCCCCGCTCGCTCGTACGTTAATTGCCGTCAGGGGTTGGGGGCTTGCCGACGTGTAATAACGAGGACTGGCTGCTCCTAAATTCGAGCACAGGTAGCGAAGTGAATTGAAAAGCAGCCGAGGCTCGGATTCTGTTTCTCCCACACTTTCGCTCCAGCCCCCTTTCCAACCCCCCTCTCCAGCTTCGACAGCCCCTACCCTCCACCCCTAGCTCGCTCAGCTTCTTCTCTCCCGCTCTAGTCTTCATCCCCAGCTCGCTCGTTCGCACGGATACACGTAGGAACGTTCCGCGGATACACTTACACATCGAGCGGCCCCCGGACTGGGTGGCACTACATTGTTGGCTTAACTGCTCGTGGAAAATTGGGTGGGCAAAGCTTTGACAGGTTGTTTGGTAAACAGGGCCCGCGCCGGGCTGGCAGGCTCTATATAGACTGCCGGCAGCCTATGGCTACTTGTGATTTGCCAATGCTCCCTTTCAGCTCGCGTTACTGCAGAAAACAGCCCATTACAGAGTGATTTCGCGTGCCTCGATCGACAATCACGGCACTCGCACTCGGGGCGGGTGAAAATAGCTTCGGAGTCGAGAATGATTCGAAGTTCGCTCCGCGGTCGAATTCCCGGCGAAAGGGCGCTCGTTCAATTCCGCGTCCTCGGATTCGCGGATGAACGGCGAACCGAGAGGGCATTCTTCTTATCGTACCCTTTTTCTTTTCCTCGAGTTTGCGTAAGCCGAGCAGAGGGGGCTGTAAGTTGGCGGGGTTTATAAGGGCGGATGATTTTACGTTCGGCGGGAAGGTTTTCCCACGCGAACGTTCACCCAATTTTCTTTCCGTAAAAATACGATGAACCCGAGCGCATCGACGGTCGGCTCGCGATTCTTCCGCGTAAGGGATTTCCCAGTTTTGCTGGCGGTAAGAAACTGCCACTTTATACGGACCGTGTGGAATATTGCCAAGCGTGCACGCGAGGGAGAGGGAGCGCGCGCGCGAGCGACGGGCGACTGTCAGCGAAATTTACAGGTTCGCGCCTCATTATGCGAGCGATGTCGGCCTCGTACTTTCTCGATTATCGGGCCATGAAGGCGACGGTCCAGACAGACCATTCCACTTCCGCTTCCCTTCTTATCGAACGGAATCACCGTCAGTGCCACCCGCTGGATGAAACATATATCAATATGCAACGGTAATCTGACTTTGGTCGACTGAGCGGGAAATCGTTGAAACGCATTTTTCCGAACAATTTCGAGCGAATCAGTTTTCGAAACAATATTTAAACCGTCGAAGCTTAACGAAACACTCATGCAATATTTACATTTAATTTTTTCATTTGCGCCGTATTATATTTCTCGTCCTGTGTCTCGCGTGCACTTCGATGTGGATAGTGTGTTCGAGTGTACCCGGTACATACGAGTACATATGGGTAGATACATACGTAGGTATACAGGTACACATAAGCAAACATAGAATTTCACAGTTGCACACCCAATGCCCACTGGCTCAGAAGCCTTCCAACTTTCCTACCGACTCGCTTGCCAGCGGGAGGAACCGGATAGTGGGCGGAATTTTTGGAACAATGGAATCGTCGATAAGGTGGCTGGGCGGAAGTCGTGGAAAGGATGTTCTCGAAGATCGAGTTGGGTGGCAGATTCGGAGTTCCTGGAAAAGGGGTTGGTCGAGGGAATGTGGATGCGGACTCGCGTTCGTGCCTGGCCATCCTAAGGAGCCAGGGTCTTCTGACCATACCTTCCCACCCCCGTTTCCTCGAGCCACCCAACCCCCAACGCCGATGCCCAGCCAAGAATGGCATTTCTATTTCGCGGCGCCGTTATTTTCACTTAATTCCCACCCGCCACTTATTGTGCCCAGCTCGATTCTCACTCAGCTATTCCCGCAACATCCGGCGCCAACTGACTCGACCGACTGCGAATGTGTCGATTTGCAATGTCGATCGTGTCCGGATGACATTTTTCACCCCCCCGGACTCTCAACCCTCGCGAGTTTCCGACATCGGCAGCTTTCGAGACCGCGCTCGGCAGAATGAAGCCGGGCCGTGTCGATGATAGCTTCTTGTCGTCCAATTAAGCGATTTCCGCCCCCGCTGAAGCGTTCGAGCCTTATTGTTGGCCCCGGAACAATGGCCGAAGCGAAGCTTCCCGGCGCGCATTTCAATCGGACTGTCGATCTGCCCGATTTAAATCGAAGTCCGAATGACCCCGAGATGGATATCAGAACTTTTTTGTTTATCCGCCCGGTGACCCGTCGAAGGTGGACTTTGATTGACCCATATAAATAACTGGCCGCGCTCGGCTGGCTCGGTTGGGAAAATAGAGTTTCCCTGGACGGGTCAGTTCAGACTCAGGTCGCGTCAGAAGCCATGCATCAAGCCGCACCTCCACTCTTCGCCGACGCGCACAATGATGGCCGGCCGCACGTCGTAGAAATTGACAACGGAATCCAGAGAGCGGGAGCTGTCCGATTTCATCTCCCACCCCCTTCACCTTTGCGCGCAATAAAAGTATCTGGTCGTTGCAGGACACGTGCGGACGCCAGAAGCTCCGATTCTTGCGCGAAAGGGCATGATCGAGTAAGGTTGTTAAATGTGATCCTAGACTAATTGAAATTCTGAATGAGTTATGTGATAGCATGTGAACATCGATGCATCTGTGTGAAATATCAACTCTGTATCCGGACCGTGGGGTTGGGAAAGGGTAAAATGTACGCCGCAGAGCCGATGATTTAACGCTTTTTCGTCATTTTTTCAGTATTTTCCCACATTTTTTGACAGTATCTCCGAAACTATTGCACTTAGAAGGCTCAGGTTGTGATTTTTTTTAAAGTATTTCGATAGCTCTATCATACTATGGCGAAATACAACTGTATAGTAATACTATGCGACGACCTTTTCGCTAACGTGACAGCTATACAATAATATTTCGTATTACACCCTGCATTACGAACGTATTCTTCGTCGATGAATCTGGCTCGCGGATGAGAGAGTGTGTGCGAAATCACAGACTTGCACCTACCGGTCGGTCGGGGCGGGTAAAAAATTGAGCTCGCGGGGATAGAGCATAAATTTGACAACGCACGTAGCGGAACCGCGCTCGGTAAAACCTAATGCTAAATCAATTATCGGGGATACGTCTGGGCAGAGGTTTTAGTTACCGGTTGAAATCAAAGTTCAATTAACTTTGCCGCGCGAACAATCGGCGACTGATGAAGCGACGGCGCGAGGATCGCTAATCGCAATCCCGGGCCAGAAACGCACCGACGCTCCGCCGTCAAAATATGTATGTATGTATGTATGAATGGACGTGCGGATGTGTACACCTGGAGGGGGTGGCGTATGGGGAGGTGAACGCGTGAGGATGGGTGTGTGTGTGTGTGTGTGTGCGTGACCGGTGCACGTACATTTTTCAATCTCACCCCACTATCGGCCGGACGAACGGTACAAAAAGCGCTCGTTTGTTTTTTGCCTGCTCGTAAGCACCGCATAGCCGAACTTCCGCTCTATCCGGCAGCTTCCCCCCCTCACCGAATACGCAATTTCTGTACTTTATTAGTTTCCTTTGGCTTGGAGGATATGTTTTTGTTCTCTCTTTCCCGCAGATTCGTAGCGCGCGGAGAACAGGGTGGTCAGGGAGACAGAATGTGTGTGAGCGAGAGAGGGAGGCAGATAGATAGGTAGCTAGACAAAGGGCGAGTGAGAGAGAGAGAGAGAGAGAGAGAGAAAGAAAGAGAGTGCGTTAATCGCGGTACCAGTTGGCCCGGCTTTAAATCGCTGCGCTTTTATCGCAACGATAGTTTCCTAGCCCGCGCAGAGGGCCGAGTTTGCAGTGCAAGCGGCATTCGATTCAAGTGGGCGAGGCATTATTGGTTTTTCGAACGATGGGAGGCAAAATTTGATGATTAGAGCCCGCTCGCTTTGCGGGCAAATTTATTTTACATTGTTTCAAATCGAACGCGTAATCGAACGAGGAAATTTGCTTTCGAGCTTTCCGCCGGAACGCTGAGAGTGGAAACGTGAGCGGCCCGACGGGGAACAAAAAAAAAGAGGGACAGAGAGAGAGAGAGAGAGGGAGAGAGAGAAGGGTGAGGGAACGAGGGAGGGTCGCGCCGAAAATGCACATCGCGGAAATTTTCATTCTCTTCCCACCCTTTGTTTCTCTTTCCTCTCGCCGGCTCGACCCACAGCGTTCCCATTTTTTTTTGCTTCCCCCTCCACCCTCCCTCCGCTTTCCTCTATTTTCCTTGACGCCGTGGGATCTAAGTAAAAATCCGAGAATGCCGCACTTACTTTTTCCGTGTACTTTTCGCGGCTCGTTCCCGCCGCAAAAGGTGAGGGCGCGCCAAGGGGGTAGCGCGGGGGTGTGAGAACGAGCTTAGCACTCGCCCCTTTGTCGCGACCTCCTCTCTGACAAAACGTCCGCGGCGTTAAGTTGAGAGCTCGCTAGCTTCACCGAAATATAACGGCGATCGTTGTTTCCTGGCAATTACGACTCTGGCGCACGCTCGATGGACGAAATTAATTAGAAAGTCACCCCTTTTCCACCCATTCTCTCACCTCCTCTCCGCTGAACCACCCGCCGCGTCTGTCTACCACCGCTGACCGCTCGTCAGACCTCCGCCGACAAGCCAAAACTCGGGGAGAAAACTTTTTCATCGCCGAATCGAGCAAAATACACCGATCAACCCACGAAGATTCGCATTCGGTCCCTTGCTTAGCAAATTATGTTCCTCCTGTTTACGATTTTGTCCGGATTCGCGAGCAGTAAAAATTAACGACTCGACGATCCGGGAAAGTGAGCGAAATAAAAGAAGCGAACCGCTGATCGTTTCGGAAATTCGCTTTCGGAACGTAGAGCGAGCATGCTTCTTCCCTTAAGCGGGAGGAAAGGTTTGGCGTAGGGGGAGGGTTGAGCTCGGATATTGTGGCTGCGGAACACTGGGAGACTGGACGACTGGAAGGGCAGGGGGGAGGTTGGGAGGAGTCGGGGGAGTCGTAGAGCGAAGGAAGTAAAAACTGGAGAAACACTGAAAATAGTCGTTAAAGTCGCGTCGTAAATTATGCAAGCGTGGTCGTCGCCTTTTCTTCCTTACCCTGTCTCCCTCGCCCCCCCCCCCCTCTCTCTCTCGGTTCTAAGAAGGCTTCCAGCGCTTGGTCTCCATAGAAAACGCGACGGGTGTGTTCACGGACCGTTACTCCACGATTACGCGCTACTTCGAACGCAGACAATGTGTGCACCTACGAAACGGCCGAAGTGGGTTGCCGGACGATTTCAGAAAAAGCGACTCTCGCCACCGCATTCCGGCCACGTCATCGGTGCATTAAGAAATTCTCATGGCGCATAAGTTCTGCCGACCGGGCTCCGAAAGTCAGAATGGTTCATTGACCAGCTGGGAATAGCGCAGTTCCGCGTGCGCAGTAACGATCGAGCAATCGATCGTCGAGATATTTGTCAAAGCGATATATCAACAGCGTGATAAATTCACTCAATTTTTGACGGTGATCGTGAACGGAGCACGATGAAGTCTGACGAGATGTTAAATATACTTCCGCTCGTCGAGTCTACGGTCCGTAGGCGGTAAGATTTACGATTTTTGACCTGCGCGAAGCGGCGATGACGGTCGCGGTCGGAAATAATAAATGTCAATAGGCGGCCGTAGCGGCGTGGCAATTATCCGATCGCGGACGAGAGGCACGAGAGGTGAAGTTCGTGGCCACGAATCGCTCGTAAAGCCGGTCGTTAAAAGATAAGCTACGTTTCGTTTCTCGAAGAGTCCGCCCTGTTTCTAGTTTCGCGTGTTCCGTGCTTCGGCCAGCTTCGAGGATCGAAGTTCCTCTCTCTCTCTCTCTCTCTCTCTCTCTCTCTCGCTCTCTCCACCGATAATCGACGTTTCGACATCGGGGCCAATCGTGTCCCAAGGTTAAGCAAGATTCACATGATCTAGGCACGTACACGCGAGTGGCCGACCTGCACTCGCGTGATTCGACGATGATTAATGAAATCAGGGATAATGGCCAGCTGGTATGGAATTCTTTGGCGAAACGAAAATAATTGACCGGCTCAGCTTCCGGCACGGAAACTCGAGAGGTCACCGGGTACAGACCTCGCATAAAAAGACCTCGATTATTAACACTCGATCGCCACTTCGTTTCGTTGCACGGAATCATCCGCTCTTGCGTCACATTAGATCGTCGTTACGAGTTTCATAAATTGCCGATGGTCAGTATCGACTGGGCCGGATTTATTATCACTGCACAAACGGTCGTGCGCGATGATTGATACGCGGAAATCTGATTATGGGATTGGAATCGCAGTATGAAATAGTGCGCTCTCTCCACTCGCTCCGTGACAGTTTTCATTTCATATTTACGCGTTCTCGCGTTTTAGAAATGTTCGACTCTCCCCGCAAAGACTGAATGCCATTGAATGGCGATAGCGAGGCGGGGGTTGTTCGCATTGTATCGGCCCATTCTTGTATTCACGTCAGAGCTGTCACTGTACGCTACCGTTCCGTGCCTCGGCTCCACCTTCGAAAAGGGGAACTCGCTCGCATTCTACTTCGCCGCCAATACTTTCTTCCTTTAAAAGCATTGAAGATCGAGTCCACCTATCCGTGCGTCGATCCAACCCACACGGACGTAATGCAGGCGACTACACGTGGATTTCGCGCGCAACGCTCACTAAGCTGCCGCAGCGTACCTGTGCATTATGTCGGAATATCAAGCGAGTCATGCTTCGCGGCGTCCAGACAAGCGGACGGCCGGATAAATTACTTAGCCAAGTTTGCTCCGCGACTGCATCTGCGGAGGACAGAGTAATGGAAAAAACCATTTAAGTTAAGAGTTCAACTCGCCCAAGATACACGGCGCATTAGGAAACCGCTGTCGCAGTCCCAGTTATCGCTTAACAATCCCTACCACGGGACAATCTCTTTTTTCTCCCACCTCCGATCGTGTCAAATCGGCAACGTGACCCGGATACCTCGGAAATTATCCGCTCTTTCCGTTCCTGGCCCGAGGTAGAGACTCGGAAAACAATATCAGGAACCTAATCGCACACGTCGAGTACGCTTCGCTAAACAAACAAACGCGAGAGAGGGTACATGAAATTACGCGGCTTAGACGAGTGGGTGGAAACAGAATTTGAGCGTCATCTTGGGAGAAGCTCGCCTCCCGTGCGGGAAAAATTCCAGAAGGAGCGTGCGCGGGCGAGTCTTCAATTTCTTCTGCGGGCCCGGGAGCAGCGACGCAAAAAGTGCATCTGCCGGTCTCTGCTCGAGTCGAGCAGCGCCAGCAACGGCACCAGCACCGGCACCACCAGCAACAGCAGCAGCAGGCGGATGCGCCGGTGAGTTTTATATGTCGCGAGAACGGGCGCTTTCCGGTTAACCGCGAACTCGAAACCGACCCGACCCTAGACAACGAGTCCCGGTTACTCGGTCCACTTTCGTGGCTACGGACCTGGAACTTTTTCTTCCCAGCGACGACGAGCCGGAGGAGGAGGAGGAGGAGGAGGAGGAGGAGGAGGAGGTGGAGGAGGAGGAACTGCAGTGTGCACAGTCGCTTTGCGTGTGTCCCGTGAGCTTCGCCTCTTGCCGAGCGACCGCGTGGGAGAATGTGAGTGCACGGCCACGTGGAAAATGCCGACGCGAAGCTCGGGAAATGAAGTAACGCCGAAGTGCTTTCGGGAAGCGACGGAAAAATAGAGAGGGTGATCACGGTGGCCTGGCGGCGGACGGGGGGTGGGTGGAGGGGGAAGGACCGCTTTAGGAAAGTATCAGGGATTCCTTTTTCCGTGGAACGTTTCCGAGTCCGCGACGGTGGACGCGCTTTAATTTCTTGCCGTCCGACGCTCGCGTAGGATGTCGCGCGTATGCTCCAGTTGCGACCAAGTTTATGCGTAAGCGGGGCACGGTCAGGGGGGAGGAGGATGGGGGAAAAAGAGAGTGTGTAGATTTAAGCTCCGCTGGGAAGAGGCACGGGGGCTAAATTGGAGTCCGGCTAAGCGGATGAGTGAGCCGGACGAAAGACCGCGGTCGTTAGTTATCGGATTGTGCGGCCGAATTGAAAGTGATGTGCCGTATACCGGTCGATTAATGGGAATCGATTTTAGGTGTCGCGACAATAACGTCGTCGAGCTGAAAAAGTTCTCGCCTTTGGCGCGCGTTCATTAATTGTCCGACCTCGTTACAGTACTGTTCGCATGTTTCATTGAGAGACATACGTTCACCCGTTAGACACTCAATAGGTCATGCTCGGAGAGGCATTTAATAGCGGCGAGTCATAAAAGTCGGGGAGGTTAGAAGGTTTATCGGGGACATCGGCCGTCCGTAAAGTGTAAGAGCGTCGGTCGACTGCAACGGATAGTCCGTTAAAAATTGAACTCCCGCAAGCGGGGACGCTGGCGCGGACTATAAGTGGCCCCGGCCGTCTAGCCTCGAGTAGCTCGGCGAAGAACAAAGGGCAGAGAGCTCAAATTGCTTTTTCGGCTGACGAGAAAAGTTACCGACGACTCCTCCGGCAGGTGTAAGCCTCGCGCGAAGAAATAGCCCGCGAATACTCGTTACCGGCTTCATCCAACTGGGTTGATGAATAATTAGAGCACTGGATATGCACCGGCGCGCTGCCCGCCTCTCGACGCCTGTTGTTATCTCTATCACCCCGAAGTTCCTAATTGATTTTGGACACGGTGCGCCGCTGCAGTCGGCGCGACAAATTAAAATCACCACTTCCGCGATAATAAAGTTATTATGTTCCGTAGTCTGGTAGAACGTCGAAGAGCGAACGGAGACGACAATGACGCCGGTAGCTACAGTTTCCGCTTTCAATTGAAGATCGCACTTCCCTCAAGGGGCTTCCGTCGGCTAAGTACCGCCGTGGATCTCCTTTTTATCCTCTCTCCTCTCCCTCCCACGCTCACTCTCTCCCTCTCCTTCTCTCCATCTCCATCAAGTGCGCCTTTATCCCGGCGCGAAAAATGTTTAGCTTCGCCTGTAAACGCAATTAACCGCCGCATCCGCGCATTAACGCAATGCTCAATGCTGATTGAGTCCGCGACACGCGCACTCCCTGCAAATTCACCCCTCGCCTTTTTTTCAACCTCGCGTTACCCTCAATTTAGAAGAGTCCGACGAGAAGGAGCGAGACGCGTCGTTCGTCGGACTCGCCGCAAAGAAATCGCATTAGGCCAAGTGGTAGCGACACTCTTTCGTCCTCCACGCCGGCAATATTAAGACAAAGTGAATTATAAGGGACCGGCAGGATCCTGCAGTCCGTAGCGCATGCTAGCGCGGTCGCTCCTGCGGAATCCTTTAATTCGTCACGTCGCGACCGATTCCGACTTCCATTCATTATTTAAGTCACGCCCGAGATCAACTCTACCGATTTATCGATCCTTTGCTTTCGCCTCCCGTGCACCGAATACCTACCCAGCTACCCTAGTCGACACTGTACACACTCCTGGCCACTACCTACATATCGAGTCGATGAATTATATCCGTCGATCGATTCGTTCGTTAGGCAACCCGTGTGAACTCGAGAATGGAACGGATAAGAATTGGGCTGACGAAAATGAATCGCGGATAAGGGAAGCTCGCCAGTCACGGCACTTCCGGTCCAATATCGAACCTTATCGGACGGCTCTAATGTTCGTGCCAATAATTTCTTGGCGGGTAACGAGATTGTTGACTGCTCGCCTACCTTTCGTCGAGCCCATCGCCTCGGCCGGCTCGCACGGCATCCGGCGCCCAGGTGAACTGGGGAACGTCGACGACGTATCGATCGAAAGCTTCTAAGTTACGTGAATAATTCGTCGAGGCATCGGCGATAGCTCTGACACAGAGGCGGAGCCGAGGATAGGTTCAGCGCACGTCGAGGCATGTGTATTCGGGTAGGAGGTCTCTTTCTCGGTACCACTTCGACTTCCATCTCCGCCACCAGCCATTAGAGGACAATAGATACCCTGCGCCCGACCTATAGGCGGTAAGTCCCTCCGAGTGCTACGACCTGCAACCTCGCGTGAATACCGGCCAACACACGCGTGCGTGCGTGCGTGCGAGCGCAGGAGAACGGACGTGTGTACGTACATACACGCGCACGCACGGCCCAGCCACGTACGGAAATGTTCGCGCAGGGCCCTGGCAGTGTGTGGGTCCCGTCCCTGGAAAACACCTACGATCGCACGTACGGACGCACATACGGACGCATGTAGGGACGCACACAGCCGCCCCTCAGGTAATGGCATATAATTAGAGACAGGGCGGTCCACGTTCTAAGCCTACAATTTTCGTTAGTACCTTAGACAGTTTGAGCGTGTACGCGCTGTGTACACTCCCACCGCGTACGTGAATATGCGAAAGCGCGGCTTATGGGACGGTGCGCGCGTGTGCGCTTATAACGGCTCCTCCACACGCTCGCCAGGTGCGCTCGGCTCTCGGCAAAGAGTGACGAATGTCCATTCAGTGGGAATATTTTCGACGTTGGGGCGTTGTCGCGACCGCCCACCCCCCCGACGCCCCGTCCATTTTTAACCTGATCGTTTAATCATCGCGTGCGAATCGCCCGCCCCGGCAAGAATGAGCCGCGTGCCGCGCTCGCGCGCTCGTATGCGTGCCCCAGGCCCATGCGTGTGCATAGGTGCGTTTCGATTTTCAGCTGCCGGGGCGTAATGGTACGTTCGCCTAATTGGTAAAACGTTCCGCGGATAAAGTAGTACTCTCTGCGAATCGCGCTGTCGCACGACACGGTCGCGAGCGTCCGATGCGAGGCGTCGTGACGCATCGCGAACGAGCGTAACGAGCTACGTAAGATCCATCCATTTCTCGCGAGCGAGCGGAAAAGTTTCGAGTTTCGCCCGGCTGAGGTCCCGAAGGGGCGAGAGAGCCTACGGTAGGGGGTGCGTTGGGGGGGAGGGGGGCGGCAAAGAAAAGGGGTCGGCGAAAGTTTCGTGGCTCCGACGGGCGGCGTTAGGGGCTGCCTTTCGTGAAAAGCCTCGAAAGACCGGAAGTTGGGACAAAGAGTAACTTTCATCGCGGCCACTGGCGTATACACGCTCCTTTTTCGGCCATTATTAATGAGCCCATCTCGAGAATTAATGATGTAATCGTCGAAGCTCGAAGTCTGACACCTTGAGCTTGATGGAGGGGGTAGTGAGGAAGGGAGGCACAGGGGGAGGGTGGGACCGAGCGAGCGTTAATGTCGAAACGGGCGAAAGCGCGGGAGATGTTATCGGGACGAAAATTTTCGGCGGACCCTAATAACGGCGTAGCTGCGAGGCTGACGTAACGAACGATCGCGTTAACGGCAATTTAATGGCGGCCCGCTCGGGCGACGACCGATCGGCGAGCCATTACGGAAGCAGGGAGGTTTGTTGATTATTTAAATAGCGTTACTTATTTAAAATTCAAATAACATTGTTCGCCTGGTTACTTACAAACGACGTCGGCACGAAGCTACATGGGATGGAAGTTAAAGGGCAATCGAAGTCACCTTGTGCGTGTGTATATATATATATATATACATATATATGTACATTTAAGTATATATATGTATATAGATATAGACGTATATACGTATAGGTCGGAGCCCCGCTGCCTACCGGTTCGAAACTTATACAACCTTCGTGCATATAAAATACTTCTTATCTGGGCGCATTAGCTCAGCTGCGAAACCAACTGAATAACAATGGCGGAGGCATTACGCTTCCGACGCTGGGGGAGGGTGGGTGGGCTTATCCGTAATGCTATCTGGATACTCGAAGAGCGCCTCTTCTTTTTCTTGCGCTCCTCGAAACTGGAATGCCCCTCGACGGGGCACATACGCGAGGCGGGTGCCGGGAGTCGGTACGAAATCCGCGCGCTACCCGCTCGGATCCGATGCCACGAAACGAACGATGAAACGAAAGATGCCCCACGAGATGTCTTATCTGCCCATCCTCGGGAGCCGGTCTTCGGACGAAGGCTCTCGATTCCGATCCTCTTAGCCGGCGGTCAGCCTTCGAAATCATATTGCGTCATTCGGCTGATATTCGGCACGGCTCTCAATTACAGCCGCAATCGGCGGGAGGTGGAGAAGGAGGTGTGGGCAGGGGGGGGGGGGGAGGCAGTCGATAGAGCGGCGATTATTCAGTTTCCCGTAGGCTCCGGCCGCAAAGCGCCCCGACGGGATCGATACTCCGCCGCGGCGAAATCGTTTTGGCAGAAGCGCTCTCACTTGATCCCGGGGCCGCCTCTCGCAAATTTCATCGCTACTCTGCCGGCTGATTGCATTCTTGGCAGGGGCGAGCCCCGAGTTTATGAGTGGCACGTTCCGCCCGGTGACGAAGCGTGAGAACGGCTTGCAACAAGTCGACGACGCCTATCCAACCTCTTCCCTCCCCCCCCTCTCTTTTCACCCTGTCCCGTTCCACAGCCGGCAGGCATCGTCGATAACTTCCGAACGAAGTTCCCGTCGCGCGCGTCTTTCGTCGTCGGCGTCGGGACGCGTGCCTGCTTCATCGGCATCGATATCCTGGATCCTCGCAACGTAAGCGGGGCAACCGCGTGGGAATATACTGCGCGAGTTGCTCGGGGGTCAAATTCTGGCCGGCTGAACTTTGCGCGGCATCGTGACAACTCCATCTCATACGCGTCAGCCGAATCCGTCCGCCAGGACGGGCCTGACAAACGCTTGCGACTCCGTCTCCTGAGCCTCTCATCCGAGGGAAATTGCTGCGGAAGACGGAGGGGGCCGACGGTGGGACGAGTGTGATGGGAAGGGTGAGCGGTAGGGGTGGCTACGGCGGATGAAGGGGGATGAAGGGGGATGAAGGAGGAACGGACGCAAGGCGCAGGTAGAAGCTCGCCTCCGGAAGGCGCGCTCTTATTGTTTTAGGGCGGACAGGTTTATTTACTGCCCGAATAACCACGGAAAGCGACGTCACGCCGCCCTCCGCTATCTACCCTCGGTATCAAATTGTTCGCGACTAAACTCTGAGCCGGCAGCGCTACTCCGTCCTCTCGCAGCTGCGATTTCGTCTGGCACTCCGAAACTCCGCGTCTTCGTGCGCACTGCGGATCGGACTGCGGTCGAGGCAGCGCTTATGATCCACCGAACGTTCACATTCTGCCGCTGGTTGGGCTCAAGGTCACGGGGGTGGGCTCGGGGTTAAGGCAGGCGGAGTCGCACTCGGCCGAGAAAAGATTATTTCGCTCGCGCAATTTAATATAGCGGAAAGTTTTGCCGGAGGGGGTGCACGGACGGCAGGGTAGATGGGGTAGTTTTGCATAGACGGACAGGGAAATCATTTAACACCCGACCCCGGACCGCTTCCAGTCCAAGATGTATCGCTCGCGAAAGAGCCGTTATAACGTGATTTAAGGATTTTGCAAACAAAAACTGAAAAATGGAAATGGAAAATAAATCTCGCCGCGAGGGGTCCTGCGCCGGCTGGCCGAGTTGAGGGCTGGAGCGGGGCAGGGGTGGCGGCGGATAGCGAAATGCTATCTCCTCGAGAACTATCATGACCCGTAAGAAAGGAGCATCGTGAAGTGGTCGTTGAGTTCTTCTTGCCGAGAGCGGACCGCTCGCCGCCGTTGTCGTGAAACTTTTTTATTTATGAAATTTCCGCCACGAAATATTACCGCCCGACCTCGGGGATCCGGGAGCCGCCCTCTCTGTTTTCGAGCGAGACCCTACCCCCTTCGACGCTCTCCCTGCCTCCTCCGCCCCCCCCCCCCCCCCAAAGAACCGCGCGGAATCTTTTGCATCGCGATTACGCGAAATCGTTTTTCGCGCCGAGACGAAAGTGGCTGTCCTGGCGCGGGCGAAAATAAAATATCGTCCCGGCAAAACATTTCGACCCCTCCCTCCCCCCTTTCGCCGCCAACGTCGGCGAGAGAGCGTCGCCGTCGAAATCGCAAAGGGAAAACGATTCTTTTGTTAAAGGTAAAACTTTCCTGGAGGGAGGGGGGGTGAAAAACATTGCCCCCGTGCGACTTTTCTGTTTCCCATTTGCGTCGTCGTTCAGACAATTTGCCGACGGGAATGGACGCATTCGGGTGCTGCGAGCGTGTGCGCGGCCGCGCACTCGAGGCGTCAAGGAGAAAAAGACTGTGTCACAATGAAACCGTTATTGGTCCCATCTCGCGCCGTCCCGACGATAAACGCTGATTCTATCTGGGTCAGGATCATTAAGGATTGCCTTTTGTTACGCGTGCGCGCGCGCGCTCGCGCCACGGGGGTTGAGAAAACAAACAGCGCCGATTCCGACTTTCTCCCTTTCTCCGCGCATAATCGTGTACGTGAAAGCACTTTACACCGACGTCCACTGGCCCTGTGTGTCCTCTTCGACCCGGTTTCCAGGTCGGACCGCGAGACGGTGAGTCAATATCTTTCCGCTTCCAATTATTCCTCGTCCGAGAGGCGGAAAAACTTCAAATCTCCATTGAACCGTGTCCACCTTACCTTTTTTGTCCTCGGCAGGCTCTATAGAGGGCGGCCCTTTTTCACCCCCCGACCGCTTCGCGGCCCGGTCCTCGTCCTCCTCGTCCTCGGCCGTTCTCCTCTTCTTTGTCTCTGGGACGTTTGATTGTGTCTCGTATCAGTCGCTGTCCCAAGGGTGTCACTTCGCCCCCGTAGTCTTTCTCTCTGCCCGTAAACGTTCAACTCCAACGCCGCCCCGCCGCCTACCCCCTCCCGAACCTCCTTTTCTCAGCCTCATCCCTTTTTCTCCGTCTTTCCATTTCTCCGCCTTTTTCTTCCTCGCAGCTCGACGAGCAAGGCATTTCGAATGGAGGCTTTTCTCAGTTATTCCTTTTCCGCCGCTTCAAGTTTCCCCTTATACTCGTCCTTCGTGTCGCCTTCTTGCCCCCCTTTGCGCCCTCCCCACTCTTCCTCCCCCTCCCTGGTCGCTTCAACGCCTTTGACTCGGCGCAACGAACTTCGCCGGGGCTAAGAGGCTTCAACTAGTAATTCTACCTATTTTCTTATTTCGACCGGGGTAAGGAGCTCGCCGGTGAAAAGGGAAAACAGGACTAAGGACCCTCCCGGATCCTCGATGGCCGAGTGCAAACGAACCTCGGGAGTTCTGTCCACTTCGCGCGGTCCTTCCCAAACGGAGGGAGGGCGAGAGTCGTTAGTAAAATATCCTCCTCTTTCATTAAACTGAAATTCTTTCACACTCGACTCTCCCAATGCTCAATCCACTCTATGTACACCCCCCGCCATAAGTCACCGGGCCCTGATGAAAAGATGTCTTTCATGTTTCGATGAAAAGAATATATAATATTTATGTAATGTTTTCGTTGAAAAATTTAATATACATACTCAAAACATTGCGAACAATTAGCAAGTGTTATTTTCATTTCATAAAATAACTGCCTCGACAATAAGAAATTGCCTAAATTTAAAATTTATTAGGTGTCCGGTGACTTACGGACAAGAGTGTACATGTATTACTCACAGTACCACCGATACCGACTCATCGGCTTAATTTAGGTAACGAAAAGAGGATCGGCCGAGTTCGGGTCAGACACGCTGGGCAGCGTTCCTAAATTAAAAATGATAGGTCGACAAGACAGTTATTCCGTGTAAAGATCCGGCGGGAGCCGCTTACATCGAGCTGCTCACCTCACCCCCCTCCCCCTGGTCCTGGCCCGCGGGCGTTAAGTCAACCGAGGGCCCCAATGAATTTTATCACTGCTCATATTTATCGGTGAGAAGCAGCGTCGGAAGAGGTGGAAGGCGTCCAGATGGGGGGAAGAGAGTAGGGGAAGACGGAGTGGCCGTCGCAAACTGCACCGACTCCGAGATAAACCCCCGAGGCCCTCATATTCTCCTACGTCAAATCTCGGCCCCGGGTAGGGAGGGTCGTAAAGTCTTCGTAAAGCTCCCGGCGGGTCGTCGTAACCGTTTGACGTTTCGCGTTTTACGCTTCTGGCCCGGTCCGCTGCCCCGCCGACGTTCCGCATACTTAAGAGCGCGTACGTTCTCAGTCCCTTTACGAGGTACCGACCTGCCCCAGCGTCGCCGAGGGGTGCCGAAATTTTCGGGAGTACAATAGCGACGCTTATCGTTCGACGTAATTGGGCGACCGTCGCGCGCCGCGAATCGAATTTCACCCCTTCGGTACGGACTTTTCACGGATTTGATTTTCGACCCGACCGTCAGCCGATTCCGTCCCGAAGCTGTCAAGGTTGTCTTTCTGTCCCGGGACGGGGAGGATTTGGAGGGAGGATTTCGCGAAGCACCGAGAGTGGCGCGGTTGGTTTTGAAAAAGTTATTTCGTAAGATAGGTATCCGACATAGGGGGTGGTATGGGCGAGGGGCGTTTTGTCGAGAGTTCGCGTGCTCGGCGAACACTTGTCGTGGGGGTGGAGAGGGCGCTACGCGCGAAATATATTATTTCCGCGGGTAATGGTTAGTTGAAACTGGTGCAAATTCGCGGGAGATCTCTGACGTCGGTGGAAACGGACTCTCGACGTCTTGAGTAATTCTTCCGCACGCGAGGACGTGGGCCGTTTAAGGGTGACGCTTGCCAGCTCTTGCCAGCGTCACCCTGGGGGACGGTGAGATTTTTAATTCGATGTCGGGCCGATTACGTTCTAAGGTCGAGCGAAAATCGCGTCGCTAACTGTAATTCCCGCCTCGGTGTCTTTATCGCGTATCGATTATCGTAATTAGACGCCCCCGGTAATTAGCGCCACCCGAGTTGCGCGTGTGCGAGGAAACGCTCGATACCTCGCGCTGGCTGGGCGACACTTAACGTAATCGGCACCAAAGACCCTGCCACAGACATTTAACACCCCTCCCCGAATCCTTCGCAAGGACTCGCAAGGATGACGCCCAACAAATCCCGTTCCCATTACATCATAATAATCGACTCGCAGCAAGGATGAGGAAGCCACAGAGAGTGAAGAGTGAATTCGTCGAATATTGAGGACCGTCGTTAATTAGGATAGACTCGGTGGGAGCGTCTCGCTTAAAGGAACGGCGCGAAAACGTCAAACGATTCTAAGTGGCTGCCCGGGTAAACAGGTTCTCTCCAGCGTTCACCCACCTACTGTTCCTATATTTTACCTTCGGCTCAGCCCCCCCCCCCCCCCCTATACACATTGCGAGCTGCATTCGACATCAGCGACGCGAGCGTAACGAGGGACCCGCGCCCTCGAACGAGCCTGGAATCGAGAGTTTGCACTTTATAGATGGTAACTGAAACTATCTCGGAAGGGGGCAGGAGGGAGGGGAGAGGGGGGAGGGCGAGGCTTTACCGGCGGCAGGACTTCTAATCGAAGCCTGGGGATCGCCGCTTCCAGCCCCGCGGCGCATTCTCATCGCTCGTGCACGCGTGTGTACGCGCAGGCCTGTTATTACGCGAACTTCAAACTACCACCGCATCATAATCATTCGCCCTCCCCCTCTTATCGCCGCGCTTGCCCGGCTGCGCGCCTCGAGAGAAGGGCGAGAGGGTGACGAGAGACGGAAAGGACGTCGGCGATATTCTAAATAAATTCAGCCAGCTCCGGAAAAGAGAGACGGATAGAGGCGGCGAAGAGAGTTTGGCGAGGAAGACGGAGAAGGACGTCGATAGATGTCAAGTTAAAGGGGAGCGAGGTGGAAGCGACGCAAAAGGTGCAAAAGACGCAGGAGGCGCAAAAGGCGAAAAAGACGCAAAACGAGACGGCGCAGCGAGCTTAAGTGAGTATAATAAATTGATCGAAGGCAGCTCGCCGAGGCATGCGGGCAACACTCTGGCTCTATTAGCCGGGAGATGCATGGCCTCTTCTTCCTCGAACGGAAGACACACCCCGTTCCACCGTGTGCCGTTCTTATATCATCCGCGCGGACCCCACTGACGAAGATAAGAGGATATCCTTTAAGGATACGGCCGCAGGAGGCGAGAGTCGCAGCCCTTCCCCTCCATCGACAGTCTTCTTCCTCCTTCTCGTCGCTCGTAGGGAATTCGAATCGGGCTTGGAACCGAAACTCGAGCCCTTTCCCCCGCAGACCTCCCTTCGGAGCTTTGTTTCCCCAACGGCGGGCGTCATCGGCGTAAACAACGATCGTAAGGGGGCCGTCTTGGCCGACCTCCTACCTACCGCCGGCAATATCATTTTATTATTCGCCGTTCTGCGGGCGGCGCGGTAACGAACGAGTCTCGATCGCGGTTTGAGGAACGGCCACCGCCGTCGGAAATAACGCGAACGGTGCGCGCGCCCGGCTTTGGCAAGGCATCGATAACCGGCGGCATAAATTCGAGCCCGAGGCTCACGTGCGTTGCACTTCCGTGCGCTCCAACGAACCCGCTCCACCTCCACCCCCGCCCCGCCGCGATAATGTTTTAATTACGCGGCCGATAAGGCGAGCGCATAAATTTCGCCGGCGCGGCACGAAACAAAGCGAAGGTCGACAAAGTAATTTCAATGAAACTGCTTTAATAACCCCGGCGGCACCCGACTTTCGACTCCTCTTCCCGCGAAATATGGATTAGTCGACCGGACGTACCTGGGCACGTATGCAGGCGCGAATGCATGTACCACATGCCGGGCGGCCGTTATATCGGGAGGGCGAGCTAACTGGGATCTAACGAATGCCGCCGTGAACTTCGGGACAGAGTCCTCGGCGATCGTTGGATTCGCGCCGCGGACGAAGCTCAAATTAGGAAAGTTTGCCAGGGGAGTCGGGAGGCAGGGAAGGAGGAGAGTCGAACGGTCCGTGGAACTTAAAGAAAATGGTAGTCGACGATTCCTGGCGACGAGGCACCGGAAAGGGGCTCAATAACGATTTCAACGAACCGGCTTTACCCTCATCTACCTCCCTCCCTTCCTCCTCTTCCATATCCTTTTTCCGTGCCCCCCACCCGCCCCGCCTCTCTCGTTCTCTCCCTCGCTTTCCTCGTCCAGCGGAATTTAGCCGGTTGTAAGTTAATTTGCCCAATTTCTTATGCGACGGTGCACCGGTGCAGGACGGCAGATGTCAGCAGCGTCCCATCTAGAATAATCCTGCGACACACCGGGCGTCCCTTATCTCCCTGCCTCCCTTAGACCCGTCCGAGGCCACCATCGTCGTTCCCGGCTCTCACTCTCCTCGTGCGTCGCTAAAGTGCAGTTTATATTCCGCGCGGAATGTCCGGTAAACACGGTCATCAATCCTTGCCTCGCTAAAGGAAGACTCGCAGCGAATCACGTCCTACGTTGCTCGCCGACGTTTTACCTATGATAATACGTGCGGGCACGATGCCCTCCTCCCCACCCTCTCTCTCTATCCTTCTTCCGAGTAATTGAATATTTCTCCGACGTAATCGGCTCCTATTTTCCGTCTTACGGCGAGCGCGAATTATATCGGAGGTTCCTTTCGGCGATGATCGGAATACTTGAATGTTTTATTCCTCGACACGTGCCGAGGTAACGGCCGTCTACGTTTACCCATAAAATTTGTCAGTTATTCTCCCACTCCCGCCACTGTGCCTTTCCACTTTCATCGGGCAATGAGAGAGCGAACACTTTGCCACCCTAATCTGCTCGGGCGAAACTCATAATTCACCCTGTTTACGCATAGATAATGCGGCTAAAATAAGCGTACTGCTCTTGCCGGGCTATTAAATATTAATGTATCGGCGAATACATGAATTTGCTTACATCCCGACGAGGCGCGCGTCGCCGCAAACCGAGCGACTACAACCACGCTCTCGCAGATTGTTTGTCGCGAGAAGACGCGGACGGAAGCGTAGGGGAGCGAAGACGAGCGGCAAAGCGGCCGCCGGCAGCGAAATCCTCGAAACAATCCACGTCCCGCCGTAAACGGGCATTGATTTATTCGATTTATATCCTAATGCTCGGCGAATTTACTACGTGACATTACAAGCTTATAGGGAAGAGAGCGGCACGTTTTTACTTACTTATCCGTCCGCCGGCATCGAATCCGCCTCGCGAATCCGCGCCGGTCGAGAGTCTATCCTCTTTCCCACTGCCGGCGGTCGGCCCTCCCTCATTTACATGCTTTTGAGCTCGGTTATGGTAGGCGGGTGACATCGTTTTCGACAGCGGGTGACAGGTGGCCATTTCGGGCACCCTACCGATATATAAAGCGCGAGCCCGAAAGCAGCCGCGTGAAATCTGTCGATGTTAACGTTAATCCTACGCGGAATTCAATTTGTATCCAGCGCCGCAGAAAATTGGACTACTTCGTAATCGGGTTCGTTCGTTCGTTCGTTCGTTCGATCTATCCCTCCCCTCCCTGGCGCGCTCTCCTTCTCGCGCTGCCGGAAATCTATCATTCTCTCCTGTTCGTCGAGCTGATAGCCACGCTGGCCACATCGTTGGCAAGCGGAAAGGTGAGCGCTTCTCTTTGCCTCTCCCTCTCTCTCTCTGTCTCTCCGTCTTCCTCTCGCTCTCTGCGGGCGAGAAGAGTCGCAGATAGAGAAAGAGGGCAGACTAGGTGGGGGGGTGGGAGAGAGTCGTTAATCGATCTGAAAGTAGGTATCTACGCGGAAGATACGGCGGGTCTCGGGCTAGAATGGGATCGTTCTCATGTAGGCGGAGGCGTATAATAATCCATTAGTTCGATGGGCTAAATTGAGGGGCGCTTTGGGATACCCGGCGGTAGAGAGGGATGAAAGCGGAGGGATAGAGGAGGCGGGAGGCGAATGCGAAAGAGAGTGAGAGGGACGGAGAGTTGACTGAGTTTGAAGTTGAGTAGTGGCAGGTGGATTTCTCCGACGGTCCTCACCCCTTCTCCTCTCGCCCATCGTTTCCCACCAGCATCTTCCTCCCTCACTCTCTTTCGACTGCTCCGCCCACAGCCACGTGTAGAACCCCCGTGTATATGCATATAACCGTAGTCGCACTCGGCTCGGGCAGACAATTAATTTGCCAGTCAGGGACTCCGCGATCTGCTTCTCTGTCCATCCATTTAAGATTGATTAAGAGTCCTCCGAAATCGGAAGCTACTCCCTCGCTACTTTCGGCCGATCGAGGAACGAGCCCCCTGGCAATCGATCGATCCCGCACCTTCGCTCCTGCGGAAAATCGACGGAATCCTGCGGTCTCCACTGAAAAAGAAATCGTCATCAAATTTTCAGGCCCGACAGGAGAAAACTTTTATCCTCCGGCGAACTTCCGTCCCGTTTTCTTCCTCGCACCATCTCTCCCTCTCTCTCTCTCTCTCTCTCTCTCTTCTTTTCTATCCGGCGTATCTTTCCCGAAGTTTGTATCTCCACTTATTCGCTGGAGTACCTTCGGCGTTAATTATCGCCGAGCGTATCACGGTTAAAGGTGCCAAAGCTGTGCGCGCGAATTCGCGGGAACAAAGTTACCGCGGTATCGCAGTTAACACTCCGTCCGACGACGTGCGCCGAGGCACGCGCTCGCGTATGTACCTTGGCCCACGTACGAGCCATTCTTATTCATACCTCGGCCCGTCCGTATATACGGCTCTATTGCGAGGCCGAGGCGTGTACGTACGTTTCCGGTTATGCCGGTGCGCGAGATCTGGGTTACCGGCTACCCGTTTCGCGGTATTATCTGGACGGCCGTCCGGTCACGTAGATGGCGAGCAAAGGTGGTTAAGGGTGGGTCGAGTGCACCGCTAGGGCTAATTTCGAGGGCGGTCCCTATGCACTCGCACCTGCGGAAAATAGCGCATCCTCCGGCTCGTCGCCTCCTCATCCTCTCACTCTCTCTCACTCTGTCTCTCTCTCTCTATTTCTCTCATCCGCTGTCTCATCCCCTGCCCGCGCCACCCTCGGGCACCCCCTCTCTCGGACACCGGTCGACATCGTTATCCACCTTATAATTATGGCGCATAATTGCGACGGAAAATCGGACCTACCTCTCGCACACACCTCCTAATTGCACGCGTTTCACGGAGGTAAGTGGATTTCAACGTGACTATGACAGCGCTCGACGGCGGCCTCTCTCTTTCCGTCAACTCTACCCTCTGTCCGCGCCTCGCTTTATCCTCCTCCGTCCCGGCCGAGGTCACCCCTCTCGCACCCCTCTTTCACGGCGCGCTTCCTGTCTTTCACCTTCTATCTCCAGCCACCCCCCCTATTCAACCGGTCGAAGTCGATATCGTATTCCCGGCAGCCGACGATCGTTATTGCGGCGTTGTTTAGCATTGATTCGATTACTCCTCGTCTTCCCGCTGTCGGGCGCACCTGCGAAATTTTCCCGCCTGCCCGTCCGTGGGAAGAGTACCTACGTAAAGAGGAGACAACATATGGATTTCTTCCGTGACCGGTAGCTATATGCGGCGACACCGTAATCACGGTTAATTGTCAAGGTTATTGCCTCCGTCGCAGACGTACGTCTCCGCCTTCCGTCTCGTTCTGCCGACGCTTTTTAGCCCCAGCTGCCTTTTCTCCGCGCTCTCAGTCTACACCCTACTCCCCGCCATCCTCTGCAGCCACCCTCGTCGCCCCCCCCCCCCTTTCAAGTACCGCGGCCGCAAACAAATTACACGAGTAGTCGTAGGAAGCCGGCACCTTTAACGGTGGCGCTTTCCTTTCGCCCTTGCGCCCCCATCCCATGGACGAACTCCTTGCGCCGAGATCTCTCGAGTCCTCTTTCCACGAAATTCTTCGGGGGCCGTTAAAATCACCGCCGCGGTTTCCACCCCATCCCCCGGCCGAGGGGCGGAAAGTGAGCGCGCGCGAGCGTGTGCGCGTCCGTCTGCGAGCGTACGTTCAGTACGCGTACAAAGACTGGGCCACATTCAGTGCGGGTGTTACCCGGAATATAAAGGAAATACGTCACGGGGGTAGGAGCGTGGCAGGCAGCGTGTTGCGCCATGCCTTAAGAATGGCGTTATAATGCCGGTGTATATAATGTCATATATCACGGGAATTCAATGGGCCGCTTCGCGCCGCTTGGCATCCGCTAGGATATTAATTCGGAAATAGAGGAGAATGAATAATCGGGCGAAGAACGTCGGGCTCTCTATACATCCCTGTATCGTATGCCGAGCACTATGCCACTCTGTACGTCTCACTCCGGCCATCGGCGAGCGTCTTCGAGGACGTCTCACTCGAGTCGTCCTTCCGTTCCGATAACTTCGCGCAACTGTCGCGATTAACGGCGAGGAACGCTGGAAGGACCGCATTAATCGCTTCAGCTATTCGATCTGTTCTAAAGCGATGACTCATCGGTCGCATTACGTTAGGCCCTCTACGCCGGTTATTTGCGTCGCTGGATACGCGTCGTAAGGACGCAAAATGTTTTCTGACGCGACGCTTCGATCGGAAATGGCCCGGAAGAAGGAGGGTGCGCGAACTTTACGAGCCAAGCTTGTGCTCACTCTTGTTTTTTTCTCCCGCCGTCCCGCCCCCTTTCCCTCGGAGCCATTCGCTACCGAGCCTAAAGCACATTTCGCTTCTGCCATTCACGGGCTCCTGGCTCGGAATCGTTGTCTGCTGGATGGACAGGGGACCCTGACAATGAGATGGCCCGCAAACGATAACGAATCAGCGTCTTTCGAATGGCGGACGTAATGCGAACGGAAGCGAAACGTTCCAATGCGGAGGAACGAGGGTGGGAGGAAATAAAGGTCGCGCTTAAATAATAAATAACGCGGTCAGCGCCACCGGTGCGCGTGACGCAGGTAACAAAAAGTATTATTAAAACGGCCGTCACTGATTAGATGAACTAATTCCGCGCTGGCGTGCGAAATTTAAAATTCCGCCGGTAGGAAATAACGAGCGCATTCGCTCGAAAGTCGGGGAGGAGGAGGAGAGTGCGTCGCACGGAAGGTGTGGAGGGGGGGAAATGGCAGGGAGAGTCGGGGGGAAAGGACTTTTTTTTTACGATCGTTGAGAGGGTGCCAAAGGGTTAGTCTACCTCGGCAGCGCCCTTTGTAAAAGACGCAACACCCCACCCCTGACAAACTCTTCCGACTCTCTACACGACATTTCCCTCCTTTTCCAACCCCTTCCCCTACCTCACTCTCTCTCTCTCCTACTCTCTCCTCCTCTTCACAGCCCGCCGCCCCGCGCTCCGTCGTTCGACGAACAACGCCTCCATGTCAGGGGGGCCACCTCACTTTTTTACGGGGCTAATTTGTTTAGCGGGCTCGGTAACGACATCTCGTAAAACGACGTCCTCTATTTTCGTTCGTAAAACATCCGTCCGGCGCCGCTCGTTGGGCTGGCCGTCACGGACGTCGCTCTCGCTCGTTCCTTCCTTCTTTTTCCCCTCTTTTTTTCGTCATCGTCCCCCCTGGCCGCCCCGCGCCGACGTCTCTCGCAGCGGACAGCGCCTGGCTGCAAGAGAAAGCAGAGTATGAGCAGCCAGAGCGAGCGAGAAAAAGAGAAAGAGAGAGAGGGAGAGAGATAGAGGAAGAAAGAGAGGAGCTGGTGGCAAATTGCCGTTGACGTCGGAGTCTGTCCTACTATGGGGCGAAAACGCCTAACGGTGCGAGGCTTTTTCGTGGAAGCGATCGGAAAGCGTGCTTCGCAGCCGGGAACGCGCCGTCGGTCCTTTAAGGGCTTCGTCGAAGCCGAAGTTCACGGTAGCTCGCGAGCGGTGGCGTCATGTTGAGAATATTGAATGCAAAATTGGGCCCGTCCGCGGGGACGCTGAAAGGACGAAGGACTCTCTCTCTCTCTCTCTCTCTCTCTCTCTCTCTCTCTCTTGTCGCGGCGGTGGAGTTGAAAATTAGTAGCCTGCGATGCGTATCGGAGAGCCTGGCCAAGGTAGAGGAGAGCGCGGCGAAACTTTTTAATTGTATCAATTCGCTGCTACCGGGAATCTCTCGGCACTCGTTAATCGCGCAACTTTATTGGCCGCCGTTATGGCCCTTGGCCGTTGCTTAACGGGCGGCGCGCGATATCGGAGGATTCATCTTACGGCCTGTCACTTCCGCGTTCCAATCTGCCGCGGTGAGATGCCGGATTCTACCGCTTTCTGCGGAAAGCTCGTTTCTTTTCCGAGATACTCTCGACACTTTTCCGTAGAGTAGAAGAATTCGTCGTATTTTGCCCGAGGGCGAAGTCTTTGTCGACTGATGATCGGAAGGTGAATAAATGGTGTACACTGAGGTAACGTACTAAAATGATAGAGGTTCCTCCGTTTGACAATCGGTGCGTAAACCACAACTGGCGCGAGAAAAACTGAGCTTGACATGATCCAAAGCAAGGACAAATAAACAGTGCAGCGTAGCGAGCGAGAACAGTCAAAGGTAGACAAACTGGAACCGTGCGAGTAATAGTGGCGGTGGTGGTAGTACGCGAAGACAACCCACAAACAGAACCGAGCAACAGCACTCACCTTGGGCAGGTACTATAAACTGTTTGACTGAATTAGGATACACACGTTCGTAGTTCTTAGTGGTTCGATCAAAGATGATAGCGTATGTTTACCGTAGAACACGTTCCGCAGAACAATATACCTTCAAAGACAGAGGAATCGTCTACTAATTTTTACTCGAAACTCGAAAAGTTCACAAATCTCACTCATCCCCTGCCGTATCTATCAAATTTAACGCCGCTTCCGGCCAAATACGATTTTACGTGGCAGTCGCCGTGTTAATCAACTCCTTATCTAACGGCAGTCGGACATAAGAAATTGTGACAGCTCGCTCCGCCGCTGATTACATTCAATGAGACGTACGAGGAAAATTCTCGCACTCGCCGTACCGCGGCTGACCCTAATCTCGCGTAATTAAGTCCTCGACGTAAATAAATGGCGCTGGGAAACTATCTCGGGTGCCTATTACATTGTAACTTTTGAAAATGAGAAAAATGCGGGTTCCTCATCGTTGAATAATAACGGGATGGCCTGCCTTGAAGCCGCGTTAAATAGAGGTGCACGAGCAATTACATATCGCGAAAATGCGACCATTGCGAATCCTAGCGCCGCTATCAACCACTGCCACCCGTAACGGCGGACTCCGAAAAAGGAAGATAAATGTAAAAAAAAAAAAGCTGTGGCGGTCGGAGAGAGACGGAGATAGAGATAGATAGATAGAGAGAGACAGAGAGAGAGAGAGAGCGAGAGAGAGAAAGAGCACGCGCGAGTTCCATGCCGGTGGTTAAAATGCATCAACCACCCCCGCTCGTCCCAAACCGCCACCCTTCTCTCCTTTCCATTTCCATCGTCTACCGCTGGCATTCTTCACACCTCGCGAAAATTATCGTACGCCGTAACTTCCGGCCCGCCCGGCCAGCCCCCGAGAGTCCTTCGCGCTTTTACCGAAATGATGAAACGATGAAAATTGTTCGCGAAGAATGATGCACGGTCTCCCATGCACTTCGCGACCGCTTCCACCCCTTACTCGTCGCCATCTTCTCTATCTCATTCGGCTGGCCGCTGAGATCCGGCAGAGTCTGCATTCCGCGACGTGGACTAATTCTCACTGTCAACGGCCACCATTCACTCGCGATTTGTACGAGGACAGCGACGTCAATTATGAAAGCGATACAGTTTACCCCATAGCGCCTCACACCCCCTCCCCATCGGGGCGGCGTATTCATTTTCATTTGATCGCGTGATCAAAATTTAAATTGTAACTTTCTTGCAAATTGCCACCTTGCCGGCGAGAGGAGCGTAAATTGAGCCCCCAGCGCCACGGTATCGTGCAGAATTTTTATTGCCTGAAATTGTTCCTCTCTCTCCCCCCCCCCCCCCCTCTCTCCCTCTCTCTTTTTTTTCATTAATATGCACGCTGTCCAGTCTCTTGATGACTACAAAGGCCGGGGGCACAATATGCCGTTGTCATTTTGCCGCGTCGCGATAATAGAGTTCAATTTAGATCATGCTGCACCTACGGCTAATATTCATTACGCCCGTTAAATCTCGTCCTTTGTCTCGGTGTGTCTTTTTTCGCCGGCAACCCTTTCGGGCCAACTAATTGATTTACTTTCTCCATTGCTGTGCAAGCACAATAACGCGGACACCTGCTTGTCCCTGTGCCCCCTTCCGAGCCCTCGGCCATCCCCCCTGGTCGTCGTCCCTGTCGGCCCACCCCTTGCACCCCTCTGCACCCCGCAACACCCTTGCAAGTCCTTCCTTCTCCTCCTAGCGGTCATTCTACACTAGCGACGACCATTAGCGTCGCGCTCATGCGTGCACATATTTTTCACGATAATTTCGTCCGAAAAGTAATTTCTCCGACAGCGTCGAGACGCCTGCAGACCACCCACCCCGCCAGGGGTGAAATTTAGCGTCGAATGAAATTGTATCGGGGCGAGACGGGGGAGGGGTGAGCGACCCTCTCTCGAATAGACGTCGACCTCCCGCCACGGTCGGGGGCGAGAGTTTCAAATTAATTCCGCATATTTCGCCGGTAATAAGCTGCCGACGATGTGATGAAGAGACATCGCACGCAATTTCCCCGGCTAAGACACAAAGCCTTCATCAGCATCGCACGGCGCCACCTTTGATTCATTTTGACGCGGCACGCGTCGTTAGCCGCCTGCGAATCGAGTCTGCTTATCGTCGTCATATTGCTCGACGCCGACCGACGCCGACCGACGCCAGTCGCCGAAATCGTATCGGTGGCCAGTGTCAGTCATCGGTATCACACATAGACGTTCGTTAATCGGCCGGGCCATAAGGACAGCGCCTATCAGCCGAGCGTAAAACAATGGCCCCTGATCATGAATATACTACAGCTGTTTCTACTTCGGCGTCGGGACAAAAGGTCCATTCGCGTACGAACAGTATCCAGCTCGCGACCTACCTCACATTCGGCTGCACTCGTGAGAACGCATTGACCTACTACGCTCATTATGCCTTTCCGTGCTGCGGTCCTAATTGGATGAAAAATTGATTGAACTCTAATGACACGGACCTGGGGTATAAAGGAGGGCGAGGGGGGCTGGGGAGGTGGAGGGGAGGATGAGGAGGAAACGGAGTGGGCAGGCAACAGAGTGGGCACACGACCGTTGGATGAAATCCAAGTCGTGTCGAGGTTGGGACGTCGGAAAGAGAGGGAAGAAAAGAGAAGAGAGAGAGAGAGAGAGAGGGTACGTTTGCGGAAAAGAGATCGAGCGAGGGAAGTAGAATCAAGGGCGGGTTAAGAAAGGCGGCTGGAGGGCAGAGGGAAGAGAATAGTGCGAAAAAACGGAGCTGATCGACAGTACAAAAGGAACCATAGCCCTCGAATCGAATGGCCGTTCGGCTTAATGCCAAATTATTTTCCCGTGGACGGCTCCTCGAGCGAAAGATTCGGGGCTAAGGAATTGATGGGGGGGATTGGAGGGAGGGGGAGAGGCTCGTGGAGGGAAGGAACGATGAGGTGAACGAGGAGGAGGAGAGGAGACCGCGACTTCTGGAGAGTACTCGACATCGGCGCGAGATATGTACTCAATGGCTCGGATCAGAACAGAGGCGTGGGTATACGTGCCTCGAGTGACCACTCTCGTTGTTCCTCGAAAATAATCGTTTTCCTTTTGCCCCCTTTGCCTTTCCGCCCTGCCGACCTTTTCTCGAGGTTACGCTCGTTACGTTAGCGTGAATGGAAAAATTCGGCAGGACCGATCGCATCAAGCACGGCTCGAAATTCGGTTCACGGAATCCGGCTGTGTATGTATCCGGCGATCGATTCGGAGCGATTTAGGGTGATTTGTCGGACGCGATTCTCGGCGCGATATAAGATCCGGATATTGGTCTGAGCACGTTGGGAGAAAGAGAGGTGGAGAGAGAGAGAGAGAGAGGATCGATAATAGAGAGGGTCGACTACTTGACCGGGGCATAAGAAAGCAACACAGTCGAAAGGGTCTGTCTCCTACCCTCGCCCTTCGCCGTACTTCTTTGGAGGCCTTATTAATCCCTCTTCGCCAGCTCGCATTATTCGCAGCTCGCTCTATCGCCTTCGCTCTATGCGCGATCGGGAACGATTAAGGCTGCGGACCCTTTTGTCCACGCTTCCTTTGCCAGCGCGTGCGTGCTCTTTCACGTCACTTCGCTTGATTAATGCGAGTGCGCCGATTTTAAGTAGGACGATTTCTTTTGCCTCTTAGGCCTTACTCGCGGCAGGGCGCAAGATCAGTCGGAGTTCGTTACCGATGCGTCATCGCGCATTATTCTCCAAGGTCATCGATGACTCGTCTCGCGTACGGCCAGTATCGTTCGTGCACGGAAACTCTGATCTTCGGAACTATTTCAGTTCCATCCCGCCCCACCGAAATAACACTCGATACCGTCAGCGCCATGTCTCTCTCCTCTCCCGAAGGTGTAGCAGGTTCCCTCGCACGTTTCTCACGATGTTGCCTCAAACCGGGACTTCCGCGCGCCACAAAAATACCCGACGCCGAGAAGTTCAATTTACCTTTTTGCTCTCTGGCGTTTTTTTTTCGGAATTGCAAGCCGGCATCTCGCGCAACATTTGCCCGCTTCTTACGATCATACATTACAGTACTTCTGCCGAGGGCACATAAATACTGCGGGCCCGACGAGAGGCGGTGGAGGTTGCGAGCGCCGCCGCGAAGGTGAGCCCTTTTTTATTGCGCGAACGAGCCCGGCCCCGACGGTATGATTGAAACGACGATAACCGCGCCTTTTACAAATTCGCAAATTCGTACCCTGACCCTCCCCCCTGCTCCCCAGCCTCTGCGGGGCGAGAGAGGCATCCGGCAATGCGGACCGTTCTCATCGGCTACCAGCCGCTTCGACAACTGCGCATTATTTGGCACGATCGACGACGTCTTGATTGCAACTCTCGCGGCCTTCGCCGCTGCCCAGCTTCCTCGATACCATATTTATTGTCTAAGGATGATGAAACGAGCCAGCGCCCGCGACGAGACGGGGTGAAAAGGGCCCGCATGCTCTCGCAGAGAGAGAAAAGTCGCGACCGAGGCTCTCGTACGGACGATTATATTTGCCTCGACGCCGGAATTAGCATAATTGAACGTTACCCCTGCGAGAGCATCCGAATTGACGGCGGGATAATGACTTCCTGCCAAGGAAAGAAGTGCAGCCGCGTCGCCGGTTAATTACACGCTTTTCTGGCGCGGGGCCCGACGTTCGCAGCGACGGTCCCTCGCGAGCGACTTTCTTCGCGAGCGGATAAAGAGAGAAATAGAAGAATTCCTACGTTTCGCTTCGAAGATTAACGGAGTCTTCTTTCCTCTCTCTTTCTCTGTCCCATCCGGCCAGAGAGGATTTTAGGGAGCGAACTGGCGAGCAAGCGAACGATCCCTGACTGGCCCCTGGGCCCCACGTCGGGCTGACGAACTAATTGCCGGTATCTGCGCCTTCGGTAAACTCGAGCGAGGCGCTACCGGCCATTAAGTCGCGCTTTACGTCGTTAGTAATAAGTCCGAGTAGAAAGGTAGGTACGTACTCGTCCGCTGCCGATCGGCAACGTCCAGCTGCCCCGCGAATAAACGATAAGATCATAATCGTCGCTTCGCTACGGGATGATAGCTTTTGCGCGACCGGAGAGAAGGTACGATGGCAGCGCGTTAATTAGATCCGGCCCCGATCGAGACGATTTATTCTCGCGACGCGGCAGCTGCCCACTCGACGCGATATCGCTACTTTCCTCCATTTTCATACACCGTAATGAATTTACACCGGCAACGATGATCCGCCGGCCGGCCTATGTAAGACGAAATTGCGCTTTTTAATTAATTACCGTATGTGTTTAAGGCCGATGAGGAGGGACGGGAGGCGAAGAACTCTATTAGAATTTATCGACGCAACGGGTTCGTTTTATTAAACAAGTCCGGTGCGGAAGATTGAGTGAACAGGTGAGCGGGTTCCGCCGAATCGCAAATCAGTCGGTGTATTAATGTTTCGTGCCTTCATCGCGGCAGACTGACTTTGCTGTCGATTCGTACATTCCGCGGAACGAGCTTTCGAAATCCATCAGGGGACCGCGATGTATCGCACCGCCAATATCTGCGGATTCTCGTTCGCGGGGGCAAGTCGCTGTCGATGAGCGCGACGTCATCAGGCCGAATGCGTGGGCCTGCGCTTGCGCCGGTAGAATATCTTGACAAACAAACGAGAACGGGCTTCCGGCCGATCTGCTGCGCCGGGCTGACGAACTAATTGCCGATATCAGCGACTCCGGTAAACTCGAGCATCGCGCTGCCGGCCATTAAGTCACGTTTTACTACGGATTGCAATGCCCCGACGCCGGTGGGGGAGGGAGTTCGATGTGTATCGATTGCCGGCTCGGTCGGCGACGTTCAATCGTTACCGATTTCTATATAGAGCCAGTCGATCTCGTTGTTATACGAGCGCACGTGCGAGCGGCGTCGGTGTTCGCGTCAGGTTTGGATAGATGTATGCACTCCGACGCCACATATACACACGTAGGTACACCCATACGTATATCAATGCATACACAGGTACAGCATATCGACGCAGGTACTCGCCCGTGTGCTGCGAGTGTGGCCGATATTATGCGCGTACAAGTGGCTGATATAATCTCGCCCAATTTGGTAAACATATTAAGTGCAATCTGAATAATGCGACCGCGGTTTAATGTCATAGGTGAGGGCCGCCGCCGTCAGATAGACGGAAAATATGGCGCCGACGGACGTCCGTGCACCGGGTGGCTCGCGTGAAAACGCTCGCCCGTCGATTTTCCGCACGCAGCGGACGTCGCCACTGCTTTCGGGCCGATCGCGTGCGTATTTGCCGGGAGAACGTGGGCCTGATCGACGGAGATCAGGCGGGGAAAATCTCGTTTTCGAACAAACGACGACACTCTTGCCGAATAATGACGGGGCGCCGATGGATTCCCAAGTGATAACGCTCGATAAACGTGTCGGCTGATAGGTATATGGTCCGCATCGATTGACAACCTATCGGCGTCTACTGGAATAATCTACAATTACCGCGGCCGTGCTCGCATTAAGTCTGTCCGGAAATTGATATTCGCGCGTCCTACGGAAAGTTCCCACATTCGCGTCTGTGTCATGCGCGCAATTCAGCTGGACTCTCCTCCTCTCGGAAGGTGCTTTTCATTAAACGAGAAACAGCCATCCGTCCGTTTGTCCGTTCGTCCGTATGAAGGATCAACGAACGCACGCTACGCGCTTGCCGCACGATAGATTAGCTTGCATTTTCGTTAAATTAGCCGCGGCTAAAGGGTTAAGGCACGCGAGTAACGCATCGCGTGGCGTATCTTTTATTGCCGCGTAATTACGCTGCGCCGTTCGTTCCTTCCATCGGCGAGCGATGCGCGCACAAAGATCGTAGGCGGCCGACGTTCCGCAGTCCACGGTCCGCAGTCCACGGCCGGTAGTCCAAAGTCCGGAGGTATGCGACGGAGAGGATCGGGGATCGACTCTGGCCGCGCGTGGGAGGCTGTATCCGTCCGTGAGACATTCCTGCCGCGGGAATAATCCAGCGTGGCGGGATGAATCGATCGTCCATCCTGCGTGCGGCGTCATTCGTCGCGGGCCGAGGCCAGTAAAGTTCCAACTTCCAGGCACAAAGTGCCGCCCAGGCGAAGGTGCACGGCCTACCTCGGATCCTCGCCTATCTGAAATAATCGACCGGTGACAGGAGCGAGCCGGTGATCCGCCGATACGCCAATAAGGCAGCCGGCCTGCAATGTGGGCACCGGCTATCTAGATGAGAAAGCCCATAGGCGAGGTCATCGTGTAAAGAGCGCGATCTGGAGATAGACAGAGAGACAGAGAGGGAGAGAGCAAGAATGAGCGAGGAACGTAGAGCAAAGCATGAGAATGAGAGAGGGGCGGAGAACAGAGAAGTGAGGACTTGCTCGATACCCGAGCAAGGATAAAATTGGTTTGTACCCCTATTGACATGTCAAGACGTCCGTTGGGGTTAAGATAGCGGCGATTATAGCCGTGACTCCTCGTTTCTCCTCCTCCTTCTCTCTCTCCCTCCCTTCTTAGAGGGTAGAGCAGAGAGTATATAGAGACGGTATAAGAGCCCCGACCTCAGCATCGCGGCCAATTGAACCGCAGTTTCGAACCGCAAGATCGCAAGCCGCCCGATCGTTATCCAGAAACGTATTGCACCTAGCGGACGGCCAATGCTCTCGGAAAGACGCTCAGCGCCGCTGATGGCCTTCCTCCGTTGATAACTCATTTTTGCCCCGTGAATCGTTCGGCCGCTTTCGCTGCGGGTGGCACGATACGACGCTGGGACGGAATGGAAATAGAGTTGACCCGCGAATCGGGCGAAGCGGGCTGTATCGAGACTCTGGCCGAGTTACATGGAACGCGCGATACATACAGCGAAATTGTGCCTGTCGAGTGCCAGTTTCGACGCCGGTTTTAGACGTGTTATTCTCGAACGGGTCGTACCTGCGGTCGCTATCGCTCGATGAGAGGTACGTTACGGCCGTGTAACTAAATTCGCGGGAAGGGAAAATGTAACGGAAGAATTCGGTGCTGAAGCGAGCGGAAAGGGAGAGCCGGAAGTGAAAGAAATCTTGCCGTACGTGAGTGGCTTCGTGATCGGGGCACACTTCTTTCCGCGCGGGACACTTCCGTTCAGTCTGTCCGGCGCAAAGTGGAAAAAGAGAGAACCTTCGTGTCGATATCTTCATGAAGTTACGAGAGTGTTAATGGCGAATTCCGCGACTGGCTTGGATTAAATAGGTTGTTTCGTAACCGATGGTAATAGCAAAAAGGGTATGATTCTATGTCAAAGGAGAAGTTGAAAATATCGAATAACATTTGTTCATTTGAGGCTTTGTTTTCGACAAAATCTATTCTCTAGCTTCAAAGTCAAATTTCAAAGTCGATTTCCACGAAAACGATGATGCATATCGAAATATGTTATTCTATATTTTCCACTTATCTTTTGACGCAAAATCATCGCCCTTTCCGCTTATCACATCGGTTACCGAACACCCCGTACAATTCGCTCGGGCGCGAAAATTGTCAACGAATCGGAAAATCGTAGATAATTTCAGCGAACTTATGGAACTACAGGAACGAAGCGTGGAACGAGTCATGGGTGGCGAGGGGGCGAATTTGAATTTTAAATGGCGCCGTTCGAACTGCCGCGCGCGGCTAATGCACAAAATAGTGTCATATGAAATCGTTACGCGAATTAACAAGTTAAATAGAAATGGATTAATCGAACGTACGCCGATTTGTGTACATTAAATAAATTAGATTCGGCAGCGAGCAGGGGAGGTGGGAGGGGGGAGAGGGTGCAAAGTTGGATGGCGGAGCGAGACGAGCGTTATTCGGCGTATCGGCTTGCGGACTGGCCGCGACTTGCGCCCTGTCGTTGTTTTCGCAGATAACGATGATAGGTATGTAACGACGCAATGGAACGATCGTTATCGAATCTGGGCGTAAGCGACAACAAACACGGTAGTGCGTTTACTTTAGTAATTACCAATGCAATGTACACGACGCGTTTACGGCGAGACTCAAAACATCAATGGATCCAGGAGCACATAATATACATAGGTATAAATATACGCCCGTCCACCCCTCCCGCCCCTTACCGCCCCTCAATCTACCCCACCTCTACCCTACCACCTCCCCCTTCCCCTCCCACTCTGAGCGCAAATATATGCGCATATCCACAGAGAGACGCGGGCACAAATATACGATAGAACGTAACGCGGAAAATTTGGTTGAACGAGCAATGACAAATTAATATTGCTTCCGCAATAACATCGAGTGGTTATTAATTGTACGCCGTTTTCGGATGTTTGTCGAAATATCAATGCGGGGAAGGAAGAGCGGTTTCGAGGGTGACACGGTCAATTAAAGTTACGATAATGCTGTTTCGCACTTTTGGCGCCCGCAAAGCCCTGCCCGCCCGATTTATTCGCTAATATCCGCGCACGAGCGGGTACCACTCGACGGAATATTCGCTCCAGGACTGCGCTCACCTCCCTCCCCCCACTCTCCTCCACCCTATCTCTTCATCCCTCGGTTCCATCGCCACTCGACTTTCGCGGCCTCGCTCTCTTCGACCTTCTCATTCCTCTTTCAGCGCCCTGTCTCTCGTCAATCACACCTAGTCGATGGATAATTCACAGACTTTTATCCGACTCGTATCTCGAGCATCGACAAATTTGATTATAATAACTGGGAGAGCCTGCCGAGGCTCCGTGGCGGTTCGCGCCCACCTCCCGGGTCTACGTCTATCAACTTCCTGACGAAGAGTGACATTATCGATCGCATTATCGGCCTCGTAAACTTCCACTTCGGTGCGCGGAGCCGTTCGTAAATGTCGATCGTAAAATCAGCGCGGTTGTCGGGGGGGGGGGGGGGGGGGGTAGAGGTGGAGGAGGTGGAGGAGGGGGAGGGGGTGAGTGAAGTGGGCGGGCAGGCGAAGGAGTTATTGGTCCGTTTCCGGTAGGGTTCCCCGCCACACTCCGTTTCGCCTTCCGTCTCGCCACTCGAACGCGTAAATACGTTTAATCTTGTTTTGCGTCTCTCCGAGCGAACCGCGTCTCCATCCGCCAATGTTTTTGTGTCGCAGCATCCACTCACACCGCGCCGAGGGCGACGCTCACCTCGTCTACGGTGAGAAATGAGAATCCGGCCGGCGAATGACTTCTTGCCAAAAGCGACGAAATTGATTCACCCGATATTTTGCCATCCGGCCGAATCGGCCCGCAGAAAGGAAGAGTTTCGTTTCGTGCCGATAATGCGGATGCACTCTTCGTCGTGTTACCCTTCCCGTCCTCATTTGCTCGTTCACGGCGTTTTATTGTTCACCTCAGCCTTTTCGGATTCATTTTATACCCCCGTCTTGCTTGCTCTATTTTTATCTCCGCTTTAGTATTCGAGCCCGGAGGCGCGCGCGCGCCCTTCTCGCTGCTCGGAGATAAATATTTTTCTGCATTTTCGCGGAACGTATCAGGTCGGGCGGCCGGACGGACAAAAGGTTTTTAGTTACCGCGAACGTTCGTTCATTATGGCATGTAATACGCGTTTTGTTCGCTGACGGGACGTCGGACGTGAACGGACGTATCTAATAAATACGACAAAATGCGA
Organism: Anoplius nigerrimus; assembly: GCA_914767735.1. Lineage (NCBI taxonomy): Eukaryota > Metazoa > Arthropoda > Insecta > Hymenoptera > Pompilidae > Anoplius > Anoplius nigerrimus. The sequence continues at coordinate 8,216,125 of OU612080.1, forward strand.
ACTACCCGCTCGCCGCCGCGCAATGAAAGAAGCGAAACGCGTGTGGGAAGGCAAAACGGAGGAAGCGATCGAGGGAACAACAGATGCGGAAGCAATTAAGAGGAGGGAGGGATAGGTGAAGGGGGAAAGAAGAGGAGCGAAGAGGCCACTGAGAAAGGAGAGCGACCAGCGAAAATTTCGGGTCGGGCAGAAAATTTCACGTCCGAAGACGATACTTCGTTAAAGGTTTCGTCTTTCGGGCGGAATGGCGCTTTCCTGAAAGCATTTTCTGCCGGCGGAAGGCCGCAGCGGCGGAAACCGGATATCTGTCCGTCTAATTGCTTTAGCCATGGGGAGTTCCTAAGCATCCGTTACACGGTGCGTTTGAGGGAAAATGGATGGCCGGATCGGCCGCTCAAAGGGGATACGTCGGGACGAAGGAAGCTTCTGTCGGAAAAAGAGGACCTCGCTCGAAAGAGTCGACAGACAACAAAACTGTTAATGGATCGGGCCGCGGCTAAAGGCCCTCCGACGGTCTCATCATCCTCCCGCAACCTTAATAACCCGAGATCGATTTATTATACCACCTCTCCGCACCTCCGTGGCATTCGACTCGAGTGCGGGGGCGAGAACACGATTCCGATGCAGTAGGCCTGTCACGAATCTTTGTCTCGGCCGATTTCTTTGCACCGGACAATTCCTTCAGCCCGCACGCACCCCCGTCTGCCCGAACGAGATCTCGTTCACGTACTGCCAATTGTTTCCTTCGGCCGGTAAGCGATTTTCGATACGGGACACTTACTGAATAGGCTGGAAATTGAATAGAAGTCAATTACAATGGAGACTGTCTGCTTTGTTGTCTCTTTCGAGCGGTTCAATGGCACTCTGACGGGGTAGGGAAGAGGGGGATGGGTCGGGGTGGGCCAATCCTTCGATAGCCATCAGCGATCCGCGATAACCGAGAGTTTGCATTTTTTCAATACTTCGCGCGCGCTATTCCCATTCCGCTCGTCCGCAGTTGTCGGACTAGGAAATGCTCCGTAGGATAAGTCCTTCGGCGTCGATGGGGCTTCGACAAATTGAAACGAATATGGCTCAACCTCCCGTTCCGCTGCCGCGGCCGTCGCGGGAAGAGTCGACGCGGGACGATAAATATTCGTTCGTCGCGCGTCGTCTTTAATCTGCATTACGCGCGTCGCTTGCTTTCTAATATCCATAAATCCAAATTCAATCGGGTTATCGGGACGACCTAATCGCGTTCAATCAGGCGGAACGTACCGCACGACGAGCGAGAAAGGGAGAGTGAGGGAGGAGGACGGATTCGATCTGGGCCGAGGGGTGAAGAAAGAGGGTGGAGGGCCGGAATCGATGAATCTGATTAGTCAATCAGCGGATCACCGAGGGCGGAAGGAGTTCGGTCGTTCGGAGACGGAGAAACAGGACGAGAGGCGGCGGAAGGTTCCTGCCACGGAAGTAAAGCAGGTGGAGAGGGGGAGAAAGAGGAGTCAAAGAGGACGATATGAACGGAGGCGGAAAGTGGCAGAGAGCCGCGGACCGCGGGAGGAGATCGGGAAACCGGAGAAGGGAGGATACGATAAATGCGGAAATCGGACGGATCCCGTCGAGCTCGCCCTGTCGCAATTCGCGCAAATGCGACCTCGCCAGCCGTTGACTCCGAGATCTTTGTCTCGGAAGTCGATCGTCGAGTCGGAGATCCGCGAGATTTCGCCTCTCGCCTATGAGGAATGCCGGCAAACTCCCACGGTTGTTCTTGTTCTCGCGAAACGCGGGGGGGCTAAAACTGGATAGGGGGGGTTGGGGGTCGACGAAGGGGTAGCTCGACCTGCCGGTGGCGGCTGTGTCTTTCGTTTGCCATCGTCAGCTTCGCATTCGACGCCTCTGTCCCCTCTTCCCGGAGCTTCGTCGTTTCTACGGCTCCCGCTCCTTTAGCGACTAGTCGGCATTCAAGCCCGAGACCCCTACCTCCTACCCCCCTCCCCCTCCCCTCCCCCGGACGCTCCCATCAGCGAGACTCTCCTCTTTGGTTATGCAAAATGCAGCCACGGCGTTGTTCGCACGTACGGTATCCCGGGGTAGCGCTGGAAACGTACGCCGGCGGAACAAGGGAATTCGGCAAAAAGGTCCTTGCGTCAGAATTATTATTTAAGCTCTCGCCATTATTGCGCCACCTTTTCCAGTTAACCGAGCCGGGGCTCGAGCAGTCTCGCTTCCGCGTTTGCCTCCCGTCGAGGCTCGCCCCCTCCCCGCCCACCTCAACCACCCACCGACAGCCAGCACGCTGCCTACCTACCATCGTTGCGCCGGCGACGGCATCACTTTGCCTGCCGACGTAATTGCGACATAAATGTTCGAGGCAAAGCGCGTGCGGGACTAAAAGCGCGGACAAAGAGGAGTTCGTTAAATTAAACCGCACGCGCGCCGGATTTGCATTGCAAAGTCTTCGTTATGTCGATATACGGTATATACTTACCTGTATAAATGTATGAGCGTGTATTGGCCAGGAGATAGAGGGACGCGCGTGCGGCCGTGTACGAACGCTCGCCGCGTACGCTCGCGCGCGTGCTTGCCACGCAGATACGTACGGTCGTTAGTACGGTTGAGCGAATGAAACGGTTCAAGGAGCTGTCGCTAAGCGGCAGGCGTACAAAACGCTTTGTACCGGCTCGAGACGTCACTTCTTTCGCGATCCGAGACCGTCCTGTTTGTTTGCCACAGGGATCGCACGCGCGCGCACATGCCCCCGCTGTCTGCAATGCAAATGGCATTTGAACAATCCGTACGAAGAACCTTAATTAGAGAAGCATACAGCGATAATAAATTTTGCTCCTTTCGGACCGACTCTGCGTGATTGCGCGCGGGAGTTTTCCCTCCTTCGATTATGAGCGAAGGGAGAAATTTTAATTAATAAACAGAATTTCGAACTGGCAGCGTCGAACGTATCGAACGATCGACATAGTTCCCATCCGTGGCAAAGGTTCGTGGCTCGCTGGGCGAATAATTGCATAAACGCCGACGTCATTCGGAGTCACACAGCCGAGGATCGAACCCGCGTCGGTGTGACCTCATCGTCCCGGAATTCGTCTCTCCTCTTTTTTTTTTTTTTTTGTTACGAGCCACGGTCTTCACGGAGGGTATTCCGGGCACTCGAGAGATTTACCAACAGTTTTCTGTGTTTACCGCGAATTCGTTAGTACTCTTCGGGGCGGCCTAGAGTACTCGGGCATGACTGGGAGTGGGTACTCGAGTTAATCCGCGGAAGACTGTTTATTTATTCACGGCCCGAGAAGCGCTCCTTGCCACCCTCAAAGGATTCACGAACACTCGGATTTCTGCAATTTCGCTCCACCTCCGGCCAGTGTTCCGGGTGTCGTATCGTTAAGCGACACTCGTATCGATTGTTGAACAGCGCCCAGGCATTACCCGGAGCCGGGCACTGGCTGCCAGTTACCTTTTCCACGATCCCGGCACCCGTCCCCGACGGCCATGTAAAATTGTCCGGAATTTCGAAAATTGGTGCCACGCTCCACGATCCGCCCAGCCGGCGGAACCTAAGAACGTCCGGAATATCGACGACGCTCGAACCGGACTGCCGACCGGAGAGAGCGTCGAAACGCGATTAATTAGGCTCCTGCCGATGGCTGGAAATGCTGTGAAAACAAGGATGCAAGGGTCACTCGAGGAGGCACTCGTGCCCTCGTGTCGAGATCATTCCAAACAGTGGCACCTGCCGCCGCGCTCCACCATCTCATCCTTTCGTATCGACCCCGTTCCCGCGAATTGTTGTGACAGAAAGCAGCAACTGCTACGACAATAAGTGTGTACTGTCGCCGGTCGTTATCGCGCCGTATCCTTCTCACCTCCTCCCGCCCCTCCCTCCGCCCGGTTTGTTGTCCCGTTCTGCTCCTTAGTCTCCGTCGTCGGAAGACAGGAAACAGAGGGACATATTTTTGCGTCGAAATGGCGGAAATAGGGAGCGTCGATAATCTGCGTCGGCAGTAGTCGGGTCCGTTTATCAGAACGGACCGTTGGACAGGGTTGCGACAGAGGGAAGATATTGACATTCGCGATTATTTCGGACACTTCTCAGTAGGCCCATCAATCAGCGGCGTTAATTCAGCGACGTCGTTCAATTTCAGGAACCTACGCGTTGCATCTGGCTGACAGTTTTACCCTTCGTCATCTCGAAAATGGTCGGGGTAGGGGACGAGGGGGCGGTAAATAGCGAAATAGGCAGGTCCGACAGATCGAAGGCGATACGGGCAATGAAACGGTGGGTTTATGCCGGCATTATCATAGCAGGTTGAAATGCCCGCGGGAAGTGGCTCAGACCTGGGGATGATTTCCGCTTCCTACTGACGGCCCGTCCCATCGAGCCAAATGGCATACAAACTTCGCACCCCTATCTCGCGTCAGGCTCGCCGCGCGTTGATACGGCGCCCGCGCTAAAGTTGAGCTGCTCGAAGGATGCAGGGATGCGAGGATGCGAGGATGCATTGCCAGATGGTGCCCTTTGAAGAATTAAGACCGAGGCGAATGCCTCCGGGCTCCTCTGCCAGCTTTTCCGGCTCATTTCGCGCGGTCGGAAAAACTTTATCCTACCCACGTTTCAACTCTCGTCCAGTGCCAGTCTGCCATTTAGTCAGTAGGAATCCGACATACGCTGGCCTCCCCCCAAGAAGGCCAGAATTCCTTCGATTTCCTTATAATTATTACGATAAAAAAAAAGTGCCAGTCTGCCGTCGATCGAACAGCAATTCTGCGGCCGAATTAGCGTGTTCGAAGGAAATAGTGTTATGGGACGGCTGTCGATCGAGTTTTTCCTGACCGTCCCGGTCGGCCAATTACGATGCATACGTTAATCATTCGCGATCGTGATCAAGCCGGCCCGACGTATATCTCTGTCCGCAAAACTATAGGAGCGAGCTAACAACCGGCTGGAAAGTTTCGCCACTTTGTTTAAGTACCCTTTAAACAAGAAACTCGTTGTAAAGGCATGAAGAACACGGGCAAAGAGAAACTTATACATCGAGTATCGGTAAGGAGAAAACTTCGCGTTGCCCCGCGCATGGTAATATCGTGACAGTTTATTAGGGAGCGTTTCGGAAAATTAATCGACGTGCCGGGAATAATGTATTTGCTACCTTCCGCGTCCTCCTTTCTTCCGCCCAACTTTTTTCCGACCCCGAGAGGCAGGCCTTCGCAAATGAATTTCTCCAATTTCGATCGACAATGAGTCACCGTCCTCGACTCGAAAATCCCGACTAATCGACAAGCCCGAAATTCGGCTCTAATTGAACATTAAAGACTCCCATCGGACAACTCGCTACGTTAATTAACGAGCCGAACAAAAATCCCCGCTCAAGCCTATAAATTCCCCGAAAGCAATCAAGCGGAGAACTTTAATATCGACTTGTCCCTTCTCGCAATTACCTACCCTAAATCATCAGCGCCATTCTGCGCGCTCTGCTTAACATCCCCATCGCGAGCACGACGTCAATTAATGTCGTCCGTCCGAAAGCAAGCGACCGACGCACAAAACTCGCATTCCGGCGAGCGGCGCAGCTTGACAGCCTCGCTCGGTCGCGTCCCGACGCTCCGCAAAACGCGGAGTTAATCGCGGGGGCTCTTTTCGAGGCCACGATATCCACCTCCGCGGTCCGCAATCTCGGGCAGGGTGGTGGCTCGACGCGCCGACGGCGACGCTGTTGGCGATGCTGTTGGCGATGCCAGTTGCGGCGATGACGGCGGGCGTTGGTCGCCGAGCCTCCATAATTCATTTCGCAGACAACCAGAAATCCTGGAAACATACATTTATGCGGCGAGCCGTGCCAGAGCCGGTAGCTGGCTGTACGCGCTGTATGACTGCGCGGGAACGCGAGGTTGGCCCGAAAAGAGAGAGAGAGAGAAGGTCGCTGGTAGATGACTGGCCTGGCGAGAGCGAGAAAGACGGAAAGAGTGAGAGAAGGAGAGGGACGATGCGTCAGAAGGGACGCGAAGTAGAGGCGAGGTGGGGTTGGGCGGCGGAGGTAGGGGCAACGTCGAAATCAGGGTGACAACCGTAGAGTTGGCCCCGTGATGCACGACGCACAGATACGCGCTATCATACCAATAACCGTTCAAATAATAGTCCTCCAACTGGTTGCAAGCACCGGCACCACTACTATATTCTGCCTCCGAGTACTAACACGCTATCTCTAGTTTCTCCGCTGAACGCACCGTCGGCTCGTCGGAGTTTCGTTGAACGGAGAGAACTAGAGTGAGAGAGAAAGAGAGAGAGAGAGAGAGAGAGAGAGAGAGAGAGAGAGCCTGACAGTGGCTGGTGCGAATGTGGTGGTAGCTGTTACGCGGGCACACGATTGCGTAGAGGTTGCGAAGCGGCTGGCTAGAAAGGCAGCTAGCAAAGGGGTAGTGGTAAGGGAGGGGTAGAAGAAGAGAGGTGAAATTGCGCGGCGGACTAACGCTATCCCAGAAAGCGATACGACTTGGCAACTGCATTTTGATTCGCCGACGGATAACACGGCCCGTTATCGTCGCGGCGCAATCTCGCAGACGACGTCGAAGTCGTCCTCTCCCATGCCGTCCTGGACTGGCTAAGACGACATTGACTACGAAGGCGCGGTCTCGTTGTGGCTGCTCTTAATGGCACCGTTCTCGGGTTTACGTTCGACTCTAAGACGGTAATCGGACCGGCACGTCGACTTCCGACGACCTCCATCCCCTCCCGCGACCTACCCCCTGTCGCCCAGACGCCCTTTCTGTGTGCAGGTGAATGTGGAAGCGGACGGCGGAAGGTCGAGAGGGGCTGGGGGCATCGTAAGGGTGCATGTCGTCAACGTTGCGTACCCGAATTAACTTCCTTTTGATCGTCGCAGCTGCAGCGTGCGCCACTCGCGTCTAATTAGGGCACCGCAGGGGTGTCGTCGAGGGGTTCGTTGCCACTGTGGCCCGTATTCGTACCCCCGATGTTATGGCGACTTTGCGGGGCCGATGCGCGCGTGGCCACCCCTAATTTTGCCGAGAGCCCACTCATTTCCCGCGTCGGACGAAATAGTGCAAGGTGCAGCTGGATGGAGAGTGGGATGAAGAGGGGTTGGGTACGAAAATACGGAGACGACAATGGCGGTGGATGCCTTCGTTTCGCAGAAAGATTCGCGGCCGAAGGTGGCGTCAATTAGTTGACAACTTTTCTTCGACGCTGAATGTTTCCCGTCCGCTCTTTTTCCACTAGCAACCCCCCCCTTCTAACCCCGTCGCCGGATGCTCGGTGGAAAATATTCCGGCCACGTTCTTCGGCGAGATGGAATTTTCATAAAATTACGGGCGTAAAGTTTCATCGGCATCCAGAATTTCTTCTTCTCCGGCCGAGCGGCGTCGGCGTCGGCGGCACGTTTCATTTCAATGCCTCGAATCGTCGGGATCGTTCCGTCGCGCGGAAGACGACTCTCTCTCGACGGAGAGATTGTCACGTCTGGCCCGGCATCGATATTCCATTCCGTCCGCTAATCTCGATATTGTTTCTTCCCAAACGACGTCGGCGTCGGGCGTACTTCCGCGGAGCTAAACGGTCCAGGTAGGCCATGGTGGAAGGTTTGGGTCGGCCGGTTGGCCATCTAACCTCGGCGTCTACGGTTCAAGGCTGTTGGTTAGGGCAAACCGCGGCGTCGGAAATGCAATATAGATTCGCAGATAGCACCGGGTCCAATTAGAAGAACTGCCACTCCGCGGTGGCAAATAATACAAACTACCGACTCTCGATGATCCGTGCATGGATAAAACCGGTCCCTACGCTTTGCGCATTACGCCGACGGACCGTTATTGCGCCGTTGTTATAGCAGCCAAAGGGTGAATACACGTCGGCCTCTATGTCGGCTCTCCATATCGGCGAGGATTTCATTTTCGGCGCCGACGGTGCGTTATTGAATAATGTCGGCCGTACAATTTACGGGCGTGTATGCACGCTCGTCCTCTCGCGGCTGCCAACAGGGAAAGTCACCCTTCTGTCGAGCACCGATGACGATTTGTCTTCATCTTCGCCAAAAATAGCGTAATGGTTTATGTCTGTAAAAGGATAATAGAGTTTTGGTTGTGGGAGTAATGGGATTTACAGCGTACGGCAATGATAAAGAAGGAAACGGTCTCTGTAACGATACAGTACTCTCGTTTGGAAGTTGACGTTGCACAAATGACAGATAAAGCGACGGCGATCAATATGGAGAATTGCGACAGGGAATCGGGGGAAGTTGGAATATTGGAGCTGGTACCGTGCGGATTACATAGGTAGAAACTCTCGCAAGAAGAGCATCTAGTGTCTACACGATGAATGTATGTAAGGGAATGAGTGTCATGTAACATAGACCATGGCTGGCATCAGGGCAGCGCCGCTGCAGTAGGGTAAGGATAGCGCTTTGACACGCAGTTAATCAAGCTACATTTCCGTCTCTCTCCCTCCCGTTCGTTCTTCGCTTGTCTCTTATTTCCTCTTCCTCCGTCACTTTGTCTCCACTCGGTGCCTTGCTCCGACTTCCAGATAAAGTCAGTGACGTCAGGACTTTCCAAGTCTCTCTGCTTCTCTACGCTTTTCGCGTCTTCTCTTTAGTCCAGGCAACACTATCTTTCTCTCTCTCCCTCTCTCTCTCTCTCCTCTTCTCTCTTTTCGCACACTCGACTAACGACCGCGCACCTTTCGCTCTCCCGACGAGCGACGAGGCGCTTTACAGAATTAAAATCCGCGCATGTCGCGTTTGCATTTCGCTAGTCTAGCCCATCGCGTTTTCACACAGTCCTGACTGTCTGTTTGACCGTGCGGCAAAACGATGAAAAAGAGGGAGGCGAGTCGTTGGCAGGTGGGCTCGCGCGGTCCAGGACGCGGAAGAGAAAATCGAAAAACGTCGCTTCGTTGCGGGCTTATTATTTTTACGATCTTTCCCGCGAACTTACAAATTATTCCCCAATGTTTCGCCGGCACTTAAACATCCCGCACGAAGACCGACGAAATCAACGATAGCACGCGCGTTCGGCTAATAACGAAGTTGTCGAAGCAGTGAAACGTCATTCGGAATCGAGCGAGAATAAGCCAGGCAAACGTTATCGCTTCCTAATTCCTCCGGCGAGCGTAGGCGGCTATTGACGGATGAGGACTGTCGGCGACTGCAGGCGCGAGGGAAAATTAAATTCGGCCCGATAGACAAGTCAACGGGCAGAGTCGGTCGGATATGAACGTTATCGGGCATTGTCTCTGTTCGGCGTAGACCGGGAGAAGGATCGAGGTACGAACCCGGGCTACAAAGCGGTAAAACAAACTGTCGCGTGCGGCTCCCGGGGTAGTGGACGCCCCGGCGTCGATTCTCGCCTTTCGACCCGCCCTCTCCCGGTTCGCGGAGAATCAACAGCGTCAGACCCCAATTTCCGCAGCAATAATACCGGCTTAAACAAAGCCTTGTGCGTGCACCGCGTTGGCTGCATAAAGCGTGCGCGCCAGAAACGTTTCTCTCTCTCCGGGTGCCTGGTACGTTGCGTACGTACGTGCACAAACATCGCAATTCCAGGGTACCTAGGGGTGAGCTCACGCTCCCTTTTCGTCTCTCACTTCGTCCCTCTCCCTCTCTTTACCTCCCCCTCTCTCTCTCTCCGTCTCTCTCCGTCTCTCTCTTAATTTCCCTGCCCAGCGTTGTTCTCTCTATGTCCCTTCGTCGGTTCGCTACGCGCTCGCGAGGACGCGCGTCAGTCCTGAATCCTGGATTCACCGGTAGGACGTTACCAGCGGAGTTTAGGTGACTGGCCCGCCGACTATGAAAACAGAACCCTTATGCCTATAATCCACGTGTGAAATTGCGGGATGACTTCCCGTTTGAGCGCGCGTAGCTTCGGTCGCGAAACAGGACTAAGATGCTTCTGCCTGTCGGGAAAGATTCTGTCTTGGTCCATGAGATCCCATTGACGACTTTGAATTTCGTCGGTTGAGGAGGTTTCGCCTGCGGGAACATCGTCTTTGATCCCTGCTATTAGGCCAGCCCGAGCTCAGATCCTACCCCTTGCCTCGTGTAATTGATCCTCGCGGAAAGTTATAACGCGGTTTATCGCCCGTTAATTTCCTTTCAAATTTCAATGTGTCGCCTCCGGTCGGGCTGATTTAATTAAACAAGAACCGGAGCAGGAAATTTTCGCCTCGGCAGGACAGGAGGAAGCGCGCGCGCGCGCGCGCGGGCGGTCACACGTGACAAGAATAGCTGCGGTACACGTTCCTCCGCGAGTTATGCTTTAATAAGCGCATCACTTCGGGGGCCGCGGCCGTTAATGGCGCCTGAAATCTGGCCCTACCTTTAATCCGCGCAATTACCGCCTTCGGTAGCGGATAATTGGTAATTACCAACTTCTTGCCTGGCAGGATAGTTCGCACTGCGCGCTGGTCAAAGTCTCTTAACAGACGATTAACCTGTAACCAGGTACCCGCGAGACTCTCTCGAAGTTCGACGAGCGCGCACCCTCTCCCGCTTCGTTATGTGCGGCCTCCGAATATGCTCTCAGGTGTATTATAAAGTGCGCGTCCTCGGATCGTACGCGAGCGCCGAGCTGATATCGCCACAGGTGCGCGTTCGGCTTCACATAATGTATCCGTAATCAGTTTGCCGCCGGAGTTCTACAAATTTGTCCGGGAGGATACGCGTACGCCGGGAACGGTACCGCGACCTTGCCACGAGATTGAGACTATCGTCGACTTTCGAACACTTCCGGGAAGCGTATACCACGCTATCAAGCCACTGGAAGATACTCTTGGCTGCGGCTGCTCAACGTTTGCTAAGCTCGGCGACTGTTCGACGAGATCGGTACGGCTAAACGGCCAAAGTCGCAGGATCTGTGCGTGGGACGAATATCGTACGAACTTTTTCCGCTAATGAAATGTAGCCAGGTGGTAAAAAGCGGGGCCGGTGGATAATTGCACTCTGCCTCGTTTGGCCGCAATTCGTCGAACTTCGCGCCGGCCGTCTGTTCGCCGGGAACTCTGATTAAGCCATCACGCCGACGAAAGCGATAATAACGTACTGACTTTCGGATCGTGACAGGCGAACGGACAGGCGAATGAGCGGCAGTCACCTTATCGGGCATTAGTTTAATGGCGAGGGCAAAAGAGTTCGTAATTTCGAGGCTCGGAGGCGAAAATTCGGGGCGTTGCGGAAAGTGTGCACGCATCCGTCGGATTCACGTTGATTGATCCCGAACATTTCGCTTCGGAGTTCTTCGCACGGTTAGTTTGAATTCTTGATTTAGGGGAGGGGGAGAGAGAAAGAGAAAGAGAGAGACGAGGGGGGGGGCAGTGAATCGTGAAACGGAATTTTTACCCTTCCGTGCGCCGTCGTGCCCGGCTCCGACTGCCTCCGACATTAAATCAGAATACTTTTTCAGGCGACTACAAAGAAAGTTATCGCGCAAAATGAAATTGTAAATAGAGCGGACAAGACGGATGGGCGACGAGCAGAAGTGAGCGGAAGCGGACGGCTGGCGCATAGGCATAAATGAAAGGTCTCTCTCTCCCTCTCTGTCTTTTTCTCTTTCCCTCTGTAGCTCTCTGTCGTGAGAGCGTTCCCGGCAGAAATATCGAGCGCTTTACATTGAATAGGGTTCGAAAGGGAAGTCAGGGGTGCACTCGAGGCGGCCATCGGCGCCGGAACGGATCGGCGTCCTGAGAAACGGACCGCTCGCCATCTCTGACGTTCTTAAATTACGCGTTTCGCGGCTACTTGCCCACCGACAGTTGAGAAAGTATCGGCGCTTTGTTCGTCTCGATTAATAAACCGCGCGATCCCTCGGAAGGAGCCCCGCCCAGCCAGCGGGAGCGCAGGACTCGCATTCGCAGTCGCGAAGGAGAGTAGCGAGCGGAAAGGGGCACGACGAGGGTGGGACGGGAATTAACGATAAAAAATCCCCGAGCGCTCTCGAGACGTGAGAAATAAACTTCGCCGTTTCCTCCCCCCCGCAGCCATTTTAGCTCCGTCGCCCCCGCCGCGGTCTCGATTCGCCATCGGCAACTGCCCGCTTTCCCGTCCCTTTGTATTCCTTTGTTTTACCCCGGCGGCCGACGTAATACGGACGGCGAGGAGCTCGAACTGTATTTGTTCACTTCACACTCGATTAAAGGCATCGTCCTGCCTGAGATCCGGTGCATCCGTCGAACGATTCCTTTAACCACTTTCGTACCCCCTGCTCTTTTCCTCTCTTTCCTTGTCTATGTAACTCTTCTTCTTCCTCTATCTTTCCTTTGCCTTTCGTATCGGCTGGGTGAAGAAGGATTCATTGAGCGGAGGAGGGCCGGCCGAGTCAATGATGGGGCACGAGGTCTGACCAGCCGGATCGTGAATCGTCCATATTTGAAAATTGAACGGTGCGAGCCAGCTAGGCAAAGACAGGCGCCTGCCCGGTAATAAGCTGCTGCTCATTGTCGTCGAACGGTCTTTTGTCGTCGTCACTACGGGACTCCTCTGTCCTTCGCACAATGCCTGGCATTACTTTTCTCACTGGCTCGCGCTACTTACTCGTGTTTTCTTTATTGTTGTTGTTATTATTCTTTCGTTCCCCTCCTCTCCCTGACCCTCCCCTCTTTGTCTTGCGCCGTGAACTTTTCTTTGATCCTTAATACTCGTACTCGGCGCGACTTCTTTATTCGTCGAAAATGGAGTAGCGGCAGCTTGTTAGAGTGGAAATTGAGTTGAATCGCGGACTTTGCTGAAATATTGAAAGTCAAAGGGCTGGCTTATCCCTTTGATACGCTACTGGGGCACCTAAATATCTTACGTCAGAACATCCGGCACTTCATATAATAAATCGTGCTACTGTCGGAAACAAGATGGAACGAAGAGAGCAAACTCTCCGCGTATTGAGATCTATCTTATCCCATAGATCTCAAGTTTCGCTATTGAATGCCTATGACAACGAATTCACAAATACGCGGAACAAGTGAAAATGTGATCGTCGAAAAATTGATAAACACATCTGACCGTGAAATATAATATGTTATTGGGCCGCCAGTTGAGGGTACTTTGGCATAATTTGACCCTACTAAAACACGATAACACCATTCACATGCCCAGAAAAGGGTTTCTTTTGGTTTCTACGTTGTTTTACGTGGACTGACGAGACATTTTGCACACTTTTACATTATTTTGCATTATCTTACACTATTGTACATCAGCATACGTCGTTAGATCTTATTATTAAGGATTATTTGCGTCATTTTTACGGTTTTGGGAGGTAAATGAGTACTTTAACCCCCATTTAATAGATGTTCCACTGGCTTATCTTTATAATACGACATTGAGCGATCAAAAATGGGTACCCTGGCCTATATTACACCCAGTTAAAGACAGTAGAACCATCCCAATGGCTTTTATGGGATTTTCCTCGACAAAGGCCCATGTTAGCCCCATTTTGGAACATGTTTGAATCGCTTATGCTTATTAGAGTTACGGCCAAAAAACTGTTGAAAAAATGGGAATCGCAAAATGGGCAAGAATTAAAAGTCCTCCAATCGCCTTGTGGATACGCACACTGAAAGAGAATGAAAAGAGGATTTCAAAAATCGCAACCCGAGCTTTCTAAGTGCAATAGTATCGGAGATACGGTCAAGAAAAGATCGGAAAATAGTGAAAAGATCATGAAAAATCGACATATCGCCGACCCTGTGACGTGTGATGTTTGTTACCGTAAATATTCAGTTAAAATCTGAAAATAAAATCTTAAATGTTGGCGTCAATACCAGATTTTGCTCCGATTATTTTCAAATTTTTTATTTACTGGATCCCGAGAAACTGGCAGGAGGACCAGACAGTACATTTTACCGTTCCCCCTCCTCACAGTCGATATACAAAACTGAAAATACACACAAATTCTTCTCATTTCACAAGTTATCGAATGGCTCATTCAGAATTTCAATCGATTTAGCAGTAATTTTGTCTATCTTATTCGGCTATGCTCTTTAGGAGCGCTCTCTAACGACTTACTAAGAAACGCCGATCCCGTCCAGAGGTAAAGACCTACAAACTGAAAGCAGAGCACGTCGTGGAATCAGCGAACGGGGGGAAGAGTCCCGGACGAGATCGTAAAATGTACGGGAATTTGGCGGAAAGATGGGGGCGAGGTAGGCGGCTTTACCAAATGTTAATTGTTTCGCGCTAATTAAACGGCTCACTTAGCGGTAAAATAGCGCGTCTACCGCTTATCGTTCCAACCCCCCCCCCCCCCATTCGACCCCATCCCCTTCTATCTCGCGAGAGAGCTCGCGAAAGCTTTTCCGGCTGGCGAGAGGCGGCGGGGGAAAGTGGGAAACATAGCGGATACGGGCGAGAGAATCTTGGAATCGACGATAGCTGCGGTCGGGTGCTTATGAGACTCGGGAGCTTGATGGAGGGGAACGGTGAACTGCCGGATGGAGAGGGCCGTAGAAGGCTGGCAGGGGTGGGTAGGGGGGAGGTCGGAGGAGGTCGGAGTATATCCCGAAATTCCAGGGCATTGAACAGCGGGCTCCGGCTAATGGGATATTTCCGAAAACGGGCTCGCCCCCGAGAGAGATACGCTTCAGAATGTACTCGAGGGTGATCTACTGTGTTATCGAAGAGCCATCGTGGCCTTTGTCCGCCGCCTTGTCGATAACTTTTTGGCGATTGGCCGGCGGGCCCTCCCCTCGATATCGGGGCACACGTAAAACCTCTCAATCCACTTTCGGCATCGTAAATCCGCTCTGCACGAGAGCCGTACGGTGCGCAGCTCGATCTCGCGCACGTCACGTTTGCCGCGCAATTATCGCACGTTCGCGCAAATAATTCTGGCGTGATCTCATTTGCGAACGATGCGCGCGCTGTCGGATTAAAAAGCTCGCCGTTTTTCGCACGCCCGTCCTCCGGCTGCCGGAGGGCGGAGGGTGGAGTGGGATTGGGGCTGGAAGAACGCTGACAACCGGGCAACTGAATTATTTCCCAAACGATCGTTGATTATCCCTCGGCCTCGCTCGGCGACAATGCCTGCCAATTATACTAATCGCGCCGATCATTAGCGTCGAACAATAATCTCGGACATGCGGGCTGCAGGAGGCCTCGCGATTAATTATAAATAAAGAAACTGTTACACCATTAATTATCGCGTATTATCCGATTTAAATTCATGTTAAGCGGGGAATGGAACGAACGTGGGAGGGGAGGGCGGCTAGTACGGATCGAGGGAGAGAAATATCACTGTGTTGAAATAAGTGGATTTAATTTACCGAACACGGACTGGCGCGTGTTCGACAGCGTGAAACCGAAAGAAACAGGGAAAAATCGGAAAATTGCGCCGGATTGCACAGGAATGAAACAGATGGGTAGAGAGGAGGGGGGTGGTTAGAAAGTGACAGAGGCGGAGGAACGCGGTGTAAGAACGGGAGGAGTATGCAACTAGGCGTCCTTTGAGATAGTGCAACCATCTTCCCCGGGAGACGGTTGATGCGGTTACCATGCGAAAGCCTATCTACATCGTGATCTCTCTCTGAAGAGGTAAATAGAGCCGGGGCGCTTCTGCGAAGATTTGGCGAACGAACGTCTTCCTTCCCCTCCCAGCCTCCTGCCACTCTGCGACCCTCCTTCCCCTCCCGCCCTCTTCTGCCGCGCGCAGTTGCTCCGCGCCAAGGCTGCCAACCCGATTTCCCTAATCCTTTGGTAGGCGGATGGTGTACCCACCTATCCGTCGACTCGCTCGAAGCGGCTTATTTCGCAATGAAAACCGAGCGCGCTCGACTGAGCGTCCCCAGAAATGGAAGAAGTCTATAAGGTGCCGCTTTCCGCCGCTTTCCGTCGCTTTCCTCTGGCCGCGAATCCGAACCGGCGAATCGTACGTTGTCCCGCGAGAGAATGCGAGGAAACGCGAGAAAACGCGAGGAAATATGAGGGAGAAGACGAATGGTGAGGGAGAGAGTGCGTGGTCAAAGTGCCGTGCTTTGCGGCACGTTGGCGTTAGCGGCGGTCGCGCGATATTGCTCCTACTAGACGACCCCTACCGTTATCGAGCGGCGAAATTTCATTAACTGCCACCGCTTCCGGTTACGCGGCAAGTTACGGATACTCCATAAAGGTATCGACGTAATTGCTCAGCGTAAGGGTTGCGTAGGCACTAAAAGACTCGTGCGTTACTCGCGGCGCATAGTTCGTCCTTGTCTGGCAATTTCCTTCTCTCTCTCTCTCTCTCTATATATATATATATCTATACCTTTCTCTCTGTCTGCCTGGCCCGCGCCTTACTCAGAAGACCCGACCTTCCTCGGCTCGCGCCGCTAGTTTATTGATTTAAATTAGATTTTCCAACCGGCGAGTGTCATCGTTCCGCCGGAAGTTTGACCCAGCGGCAGATGGCCATTGCTAAATTAAACGATACGGAAATGTAAATGACGTCGTCCCGTCGGGGCGTTATTGGAAATCATTTTCGCGGCGAATTAAGCGGCCGGCGGGTTATAACCGAAATATAATTTAGAATATCCTCGACGATGGCGGTTATATACGCTTTTGCGGGAACCGCTCCCTCGCGGTTACGAATCGACTCCTTTCATCGCCATTATTATTATATACCAATCGCGGAAGCTTCGGGCGGCGCAGGTTTAATTCCGATTCCCAGGCAGAGTCGGCAGAGCGCAGGGTAGCATTTATCAACGCAGACTTTCCGCAAGTGTCGAAACTGATTTCCGCTCACCCCACCCCCTCCGCCCTCTTCCACCCCGCGCAACATTCGTCCCCTTTTTTTCTCCCCCAGCGCTGCGGGCGAACCAGTAAATCACCGAATCGACGTAGCCCGATAGTGGCGCATAATACCGTCCCAGCTGATTTCCGCCAACGCGCCGTATAATCCCGTGAATAATGAAAACATTATCACGGTCGACAAAGTGCGCTCTCTCGCCGGTCAGAGCGTAGCTCCGCCGACGAAGGGTGGCCGGGACGCTTTTTCGAGGGTAGAGACGCGCGGCGCTGTCGGGCGGGGTGTGAGAGACGAGGTGGGGAGGAGCCGGTAGCAGGCAGATACATTGTCGTGTCGGGCAATGAAAAATTGCCGCAGATTTCCCGGTGGGGAAAACTGCTGGTGCACCAGGTCCGTGCCTATAGGTATGGCGGAGGCCGCAGGTACAGTTGGCCACGGCCTCCGCTATAGAAGCCTCTTCCACCCCCCTCCCGCGAGAGCGACCAGAGGGTAGCTGGGTATCACGGAGAGAGAGGGAGAGAGAGGGATGAGGGCGAAAAACGGGAGAGAAGGAAGATGGGAGGGTGGACGGGATGGAAAAAAATCGCGGCGAATCTCTCGCGCGGAGAGTGCGAGAAAAAGTGGGGAGGTAAAAAAACAAATAGTATCGGATAAATCAGCGGCCCTCTGTCGCGTTCATTTAAAACTCCGGTGATCGTTCCACGATCACGCGCACGTGCGTGCGCGTGCATCACTCGCGCGCCCTGCGCCGTGCCCATGCGGCCACGAGCGGAACACGTCTCGTCTACGTGTGTCGCTGCGCCCGGTCATGCACGGGGTGGCGCCATAACTCAGTAGCCCAGTTTTCCTGCCCAG
Source organism: Anoplius nigerrimus (assembly GCA_914767735.1). Taxonomy (NCBI): domain Eukaryota; kingdom Metazoa; phylum Arthropoda; class Insecta; order Hymenoptera; family Pompilidae; genus Anoplius; species Anoplius nigerrimus. The sequence goes on from OU612080.1 coordinate 8,233,684, forward strand.
CCTCCGTCACTTTTTTCCAACTTCGTAAAAAAGGCGAAAGAGACATTATCGTCGCCGTGACGCTGCTCGTCGAATAAATCTCCATCGGGCCGCATCCTACCTTCGTCCGAATTTTGACTCCTGACCGGTTCGGTCGAGTTTAATTATCCGCTAAGCAAGCAACACCCCGTATGTGACCACGCTACGCCGGGCACGGCGCGCGCGCGCGCGCGCACGCTTCGCGGCGACTGTGTCGCGCACACGCGCACGCGACGCACGCAATGCCGAGCGGTGTGTGCGCGCGTGCACGTATATCCGTCGGACGCAGGGCTTTTTTTGACGTAGTGATTTATGCCGTCGGCTGGAAAAGTCAGTGCGCCGCACCGGCGATCGTTTTCTCTATTCGCCGAATTTTGGCACGAAATTCTATACACAGCCGTGGGCCAGTCAATGCCGTTGCTCCTCGTTGACGGATCTCCAGATTACGCTGGATTTTTCGTGCGCGTCGACCCCTGCCGATCGCGCTCTACCCCCTCGCTCGAGGAAGCCACCCCCTGCCTCTCTCTCTCTCTCTCTCTCTATCTGCGTGCCAACTGACACCGTCGACAGTATGTTTTTGCCGAACAATAATGGCGCGAAACGAAAATCTCCTAGCTATCGGTGACCGAACGCATGGCGAACGTGTCACGTTCCTGCCTGCAAAGTGCAAGTTGCGAGTCGCATTAATTTTCCTCCGGTCACCCTGAAAATGACTTTGATCTCGTCATAAATGTCCGATGCGATCAGCCGCGCGCTCCTGGCAGCGCAATTAGCGTGGGCTGAGCGTTAAGTCTGAACGACGGAGGGTGGGCTGGCGAGGAAAGGGGAGGAAAGGGGTGGAAAGGAGAGGGAGGACAAGGGGCAGGAGGCTGGCTTTATTTGTCGGCGAAACGCGGCCCGATTTGCGCGAAACGAATTAGGTGGCCGGTGATTGGCAGAACGTGCCCGGGACTTAGCTCGCCAGATTTTCCTCCGGAGCGGAGGCCCGCGAGCGCGCATTCGGGCTTTGATAGGTCTATTACGCAACGGCTATCCGGACAATATCTGTTGCTTGGGATTAATTTAATGGTCGCCGGGGCGGGACGAACAAACAAGCGGATTCGTGGCCGGCCCACACTCCCGGCCCTGTACACTGAGAGGCAGGCATATAAACCGAAACGGTTTTAGCCGATCGCCGGCGAATCTAGGAGGCATCACCGCGCATCAATCGAAGTAAATGTGATCCGACTAATTGTCGGCGGCTCATCGTCCAATTACCATTTTCGTATCGTGCGCGCATCGACACGTGATTCGTATATCCGATCATGCGATCGCTCGCATAATCGGCCTATAACGAATTATCAAGAAACATCATCGATTAGCCCTCTCTACCCTCCCCCTTCCACCTCGGCCAATCTCTGCCAGAGTCTTCCCGCCCTCACGCTCCTCCGCTCGGCCTGCCACGGACAGTTTGAGGACAGAATAAAAAATGGCGTAGGCGGGGAGGAAGGGATGCAGGGAGCCAGAGAGAGAGAGACAGAGAGAGAGAGAGTAGAAGGAGGCGCGCGATCGAGGGCCGCGCGAGCTCGGTACTTTAATTAAGGAAATTGAAATAAAGGAGGCGCCGTTCTCGAAGCGGAGCCCGTTGGTGCAGCCGGGCCGATGGAATAACCGGGCAGATCGCGGGATTTAACCCCGTAAACGGTTTTAAAAGCCGCCGGTAATTGTTGTTTTATGAAGGTAATTTACTCGACGGCAGCTCCGCTTCTTCTCCCACCTTTTCCCGGTTCCTCGTCCGAGTTCCTTGCATCTACCGCTCGCGATCGGTGAACCTCGGCACGGAGGGAAAACTACCCGCTCGTAAGAGCTGGCGTGCGTGCGTGCGTGCGTGCGCGCGCCCCGGCGTGTAGGTACACGCTATGTGCCTACGCACATACCCATATTTATATACACGGCGGACATACACAATGCGTTATATGCCCCGAGCTGATCCGGTGCTACGTGGTGTTTGCCTACGTATAAGGTACATGACACAGATTGGGATCGGCTTGTACTCGGTCTGCGGCGCCTCTATGTACGCGCACGCACATTGCAGGATCATATCGGCTAATTGAATTGTCTCTAAGACCGGCTTATAGCCCCGGAATCTACTGCGCCGACTAAGGATACCCCTGCTGGCGCCGTTCCGGCATACGCAATATTATCGTCGGGGACCGCGCGCGGAATCCTATAATGAAACGATAAGTGCCAGTCCGAATCGTGTGCGGCGGGCGCGCGCGAGCGCACGCGCTCCGTCCCTAATGAGAAAGAAGCCGTGGAAGAGGGCTGCGAAATCGGCCGAGGGATAAGATTAGGTGGCGCGGTTGCAATTAAACCGTAAGGATCACCGTTGCCGCCTTTATGTCCACGAATTGCTCCAATTGAAATTACTAAGCACTCGCGCCAGTCCGAGCATGGCCGACCTCCTCCCCCTCCTCCTCCTCCTCCTCCTCCTTCTCGGCGACGTTGCCGAGATAATTAAGCGAGTTGGAATTAATGGTAATTGATAAAAGTTTCGTAATAGCGCGGCGACGGCGGCGTTGTTCGGCACACTCGATGCTCCTCTCTTTTTTTTCACCTCCAAACGATTTCGCGAATTTTCGTCCGCAGCGCGTCGCGAGCGGCGCACTTCGTGCTAGAAACTTTTTAGCGGGTTTCGCGCGTCGACAGGAGGGGTGTGAGGGGTGGTGTCGGACATTGCTGGCCAGCCCTTCGGTGATGATTCTCGGCAACGGCGTAAAAAGCCGATAATGGAGCGGGGCATTCAGAAATTTCGAATATTCGCCGAGCGCGAATATTGGCGCGCGCGCGCGCGCCCGCTCGCCGTTGATGTCATACTCCGGGGGGTGTCGTACGGCTCGCGCGGTCAGCCATTGTTAACCGGTGTCCTACCGTGATGTTCCCAGTTGCAGGAGCTGCGAGCCAGCCGCCAACTTTAACCGAAACTATTTATCAACCTAAAGGCGACAATATTAATACCCTGGCCGCGCGCCGGCTACGGTCACCGTACCGCTTAACTTCCCTTTAACGGCACTCGCCCCGGGTATACCCGGGGCTTCGGTCGCGCATTAAACTGCTACCTGCCATATCCCTTTGTGCCCGTCGTAAAACTCAGGCCAGGGTACGAAAAAACCTGCGAGACGCGGCGCGCGAACGCGTGCTTCCCGCCCGCCTCTCTGCCGTCGACGTATTTAAGCGCGAGAATTATTTCGAACGGCCTCGGCCCCCGAAAATTCGACGATGAAACGGGCCAACGAGCCTGCCTCGTCCGTATAAAATTACAAGTAATTTCGGCGCGAGATAAACGACACCGTATCGGCCCGCGCCTGCGGGAAATTCGGTGGAAAAAGGCAGAGAGCAGCGGAGGCCAGTCCTAATTGTGCCAAAAGACTAATTGAATTCGCCGACGGCACTGGGGCGCGCTTCAAAAATCGCGTGCCAATCATAATGACGTGAATTGCCCGTTGCGCTCGTTTTTTCGCTCTCTTTCTCTCTCTCTCTCTCCTCTCTGTCGACGAGATGGCAAAGTATTTTTTTACTTACGTATTCGCGCAGCTGTCCGGGTACTGGTTCACTCTTTTTCGCTCACACTCCCACTCTGTCTCTCCTTCTCTCCCTCTCGCTCGCAATAGAGAACGGCCCCCTCGTCACACTGTAATAATGAGATTTTTCTGTGCATTTTACACAGCTGGCCCGTCAACCCGGTGGGCCGGTGCCCGCGCTGACACGAAAAATCACCGCCGCGCTCTCAAAGGACGTTCAATTTGGCAGCTTTCGACGTGAAGTACCGTGCGCCAACAAATCGTTTCGGGCGAACGCTTTTAAATTAATGCGACGCCCGGCGAATTAATTCCCTCTTAAATTAATGCTATTATGTGCGCGCGCGATTTTCAATGGGATTACGCTTTAACGCGATATATTCCGCGTATCGCTGACGTCACCCCCCCGCGCTCGGCTCCCGGTCCCCCCCCCCCCCCAACTTCCCTCTAATGGGCATTTATTTTTTTCCATAGATTGCGGATGCCTTAATTATTCTATCAGGAAAACTGCCGTTCCCGATGAAAGCACTTGACGCCGCATCGCGAGCCTCCGCATCGGCGACTCGCTCGCGCGTAATTTATCGCTCGTAATTTATATTTCGTTACGCGTCTGCATGAGGACGCGGCACATCGGATTACCCGAAGTACCCACCTGACAGGGGATAATGTTGGGGCCGCCGCTTCAACATTTATATGGACGTAACGTATTTACGCGCACAATTATCCTCTAATAAGTATAATTATCCGGTGTACCGCCGAACACGATATTTACATCGGATCGGCCGGCCTATGGCGCTGCAAACCTGAGGGACAAATTTTTACAAATCACCGCCATCCTTTTCCCGCTCGATTCGAGAGCCATTAAATGCCCGAAGAATGGCGAAAGGAAAACATGGAGATTAAGGGATTGCGAAAGAGGGGTGGCTGTGAGAATTCAGCGAGCGAGGTGGTGTGGGGCGGTTCTGTGGAGGGTGTCTGTCGGTTGATGTTGTCCGCTATTGAAGGCTTCGTACCCAGGGTCATGAATGCTTGTCAACGATGAGATATGATGCGCGGATTACCCCCCCCCCCCCCCAGCACCCCTTCCCACCCCATCCCTGCCTCGATCTCCACTCTCGTAGAACTCGTCGTCCATCCCCTGCTCGTCGCTGATCAAACTCCCTTCTCAACCCTTCCCCCGCCGCGATTTAACCGACCTGCAAACTTTCATCCTCTACCGTGGCTTGTCGAGAGGTGAGCGCGCGTGTAAGCGCTGTAATGAGGCACTGATACAAGGTTCGCCCGCCTGTTTCAACGCTATAAAGCGGCGGTCGCTGGAACGACACTCCAGCCACCATCGACTGGCCGAAGGCGAGAAAAATTGCGCAGGTGTCGCCAGACCGCAAGAAGTTAAGGTTTCGTCGTACGGGCAGCAATTCCAAGCTGCGAAATTCCCCGTCTCGCGAGCGGTCGATGTAATGCGGTGGCCAGATTCGGAATTCTCCGGCAATTTTCAATTGCGAAAGGTGTGAACCGCCGGAGTCCGCCGTCGCCGCCGCCGTCGCCGCCGCCGCCGCCGCCATGCAATCCCTGCGGTTTTCATCTCGCGGAGCTGCCAAGGACAACGACATAATCGCAGCACTTTCCGCGCGGGGCGAGGCTTCACTTTTCGTTACCGGACCTACCGGCAGCGTCGATTCCATTTCAGCTCTTTCCGCCTATTCATCGCGAAATGCTCGCGCGACATCGCACATGCCGTATGTGCATGCGAGCATTGCAGAATGGCGAGAAAGGTTTTCTTCCGCAAGTCGAGAAGCGTGTGTCCTCCTCTCTTCTTTCAATTCCCGCCCTCTCTCTCTCTCTCACACGCTCTTTCTCTGCATCTCTGTCTCTCTGCTTTTCCCGCTCGCTCCCTCTCGTTCGCGCATCGAGCGAAGGCTTCTACTTGCAAAAATCTCTCTCCACGCGTCGCGCTCGCTCCTTCCGCTCTGTTCTTTTCTATTTGCCCCCGTCCTCGTCCGCATTCTGCCTCGCTCCGCTCCCTACAAACACACGCCTTAAGGTTGACTTTCAGACGACGAGCCACTTTTCGAGGGCGCATTAGAAACAGAAGAGAGGCAGCGAAATTCAAGGAAAAGCACATACGCACGCGGAAATGCGACATCGGGCGCGAGGGAAATGGACGTCGGGAGGAAATGAGAGGCATCGGGCGGGGGTGAGGCGGGTAAGAGGAGGAGTGACGGAACATTTCTGACGGAGGGATGGAAGGCAAGGGAAGGCAGCGTAGGCAGGGACGGATAGAGGGAGCGGAACGGGGCGAGGGCGCGAGCGAGAGGGATGAAGTAGTTGGTAAGGACTCGTGAAAGGGCACGTCGTTCGCGAATAGAAGGGTGGGGTAGGGCTAGAGTGGAGAGCGAGTGGGAGAAAAGGAGCAGCGGGGAAACTTAGTAGTCAAGGAATGTCGACGTGGAGCGGAACGCGCGCGCACACGCCAGAGGAAGGAAGGAAGGCTTTCCATCAGGCAAATTGAATAGCATTTGCAGGCTGTTTCGCCGGTAAACAGGCGGATGATAGATGATACCGCGGTCCCTATCGTCCCTGTCGTCCCTGTCCTCCCTGTCCTCCCTGTCCCGCAGTAACTCTCGGTACACCTTTGCTCCCTCGATTTCTCGCCTCCATCCTCACCACCCACGATCTCAGCCTTGCCCACCTCAGTCTCGTCCTCCCTTCTTCCCTCTTCGACTTCCGTCCGAAGGCCACGATATCCGTTCGTCTCGACGCACTCGAGATAATTCCCTAACCGATGGGACGACTTATCCCGACGCGTTATCTCACCCGAGCCATCCATCAAGCGGACCGCAAAAAACCTAACGACCAGCGGATATCGATCCGTCTCGCGACGCGTCGCGAACGCTTTCCCGTCAACGTATCGGCAAATTTTGGCTCGGAGCCCGTCGGCCCTCCGCTCTCGGTTACACCTATCCACCCCCGTACCCCCATTTCCAACCCCGTCCGACGAGCCTGTCGTCGCCCAAGTGCTCCCCCTTTGTTAATTGTTCCGTCTTCCGACCTCCGCGTCCGCGCAATTCCGAAACGGAACGGCATGTAAGGCATTCCCTGTCGCGGATACGTGAATTACCTTTACCGCAACGATTGTCTCCACGCCCCGCGACTCCACTATCCACTCTGACATTTACGTTTTCGGATCCGGCGGCTCTACATATTCATACCGCCCTCCCGGCGAACATCTCCGCGATTATTTAAGCCGCCGCGCGACGTTTATGGGCCAGACGTAGACGCGTAGCTTCGAAATCCTTCGGAGTCGGGACGTTATGTCGTTGTAATAAGACTCGTTATCCATTGACAAGAGCCGAGCCGAACAAGGGGGTCTCTTCGTTAACCCATAACTCGTTTTACTGCGCGGCAAGCATTGTCGTCCTTGATATACGCGCGGCCGTTGTCGAGCCACGCTAATTACGAAGCTGACTCTTTCGATCGGATAATAAGATTTAATCAGAGGCGATATTGAATAAAAGGAACGCGCGCATTTAGAGGCGGCTCGCGGCGAGTTGATAAAGGGCATCCCGGCGATAAGAACGATCGTGCGATACTTTGCCGTTAATGCCGTAACATCGTTATGGAACATTTCGCGCCGCGGAAGGGAGTGCGAGGCGGATGGGGGAGGATGAAGTGAAAGGGGGGTGGGGGGACGATACCGGCATCGATTCGACGCGGATAATGCCACCGTAACGTACACAATGGCGCCATCATCGGTAACTGGGACATTTGCCTTTTGAATTGGATCATCGTAACCGGGGCGAATAATTAAAAGCCACGTTAGCGCTGCATTATGTTGCATTAGCGGGTAGACGCATCGGGACGTGACGGTGGGAGATATCGGTCGAGAGGGAGAGGGTGGCTCGGGGAGGGTGAAAGGGGGCCGCGGACCGTGGGAAGCTTTAAAGTGGGATGCCGAAACGCTCGAAACTCCCTCCTAATCTTACGTAATTGTTAATTGCAGCGCGCTATTGCCTACCACCCTAGTAATCTTAGCCCCGCCCGACGACTGTCTCATTAGCTAATTAAGACCGTTTCATCCGTCCGCTCCCGTTTAAACCGGGACAGAGACATTCAGATTACGCGGCGAATCAAAAGTCCACTTAGACGAGAAAATCTTGCCCGGATTAAATCGTACAATGAGCGAAGCTGCAGGCGGTGGACCGGTGGAGGAGGTGAGGGGGGAGAGGATCAAAGGCGAGTGCGAAAAGTAGGAGAGCTCGGGCGGAAGCCGGGGGAAGGTTGATATAAAATGCGCGAGCATTTCGCGAACGAGCCATCGCCTTTTCGCCCGTCAGCCTCGTCTGCCACGGGATTCGCTTGCCGCTGGATGGGCTGGAAGGCTGGAAGGCTGGCTAGAAGGTTGGAAGGCTGGCTGGATGGCTGGCTGGATGCTCGCGTATCCGGCGAGCGAATTAAGACGGCGCATCGCTAGGGACGCGTCACACTGTGTCGCGCCAAAGTTGTTCATTCCCCTTCGTTTAATTAACTGTCACGCGCAGCTGCAGTTCAATCTCTCAATTTATAAAGGTCGACGGGGTCGGCGCGGAGGCCGCTGTAAAAGTGTAACCCAGTTCTCTCGCCATCCGCTAGCCGAGCTCGCGAGCGAACGCTGACGAGCTAGACAGCGTCACGTATTAATGACGATACGAAGAAGCTGAAGAGGCTGCGAATCCGAACCTGGCGAACTTTGTGGAGATACGACTCTTGTTCTGGCCATTTCTTTGATCTTTCTTCGAAGCGCGCGCGTATTAATGACGAAACAAAGAAGCTGAAGAGGCTGCGGATCCGAACCTGGCGAACCCTGTGAAGATACGATTCTTCTTCTGGCCGTTTCTCTGATCTTTCTTCGAGGCGCGCCCGTTCTGTCGTCGGAAGTTTCGAGGCGCGATCGGGCAGCTCCGGCACTTTAGGGTCACGGAAATGGAAAACGGCCGAATGGAAAGGAAACGTGCCACGAGTGGCGTCGGTGAGTCGAGGAGGGGGCGGGCACGAGTGGGAAGCTGAAGAGGCCGGACGAAGTGTCCGGGCACTTTGCCGTATCGGAACGGTCGATTTCTCGACACGAACGGATGCCTCCAGATACATCGTATCGGCGCCCAGAGATTGGTCCGTCGAGCGAAAACGTTTCAATGATTTCGCAAACCTACACGCTGGCGTCCCATCGATTACGTCGTTTTCGCTTTTTAAGAATTTTTCGTCGAGCGAGGGCGCGCGCGCGCGGATGAGACGGCGTAAGATTACTTCGCCGGGAAAGACAAGCGGCTTCCTCACGGTCTGGCAGACATCCCGATATAAATGCGAGTCTCATTCGTATTACTCGCGACAGATAGGGTCGCGCGAGGAAGGGCGCTCGCCCGGCCGCGCTTGTCGTACGATGCAAACGCGCAGACATAAGGTATGCATGAACGTGTTGAGTTATACCATGGGCGGTTATGAAATATCCATAGGGCGAAACTTGATAACACACTTTCTATTCCGGGACGCGGAAGCGGCGGCGGCGGAGGCGGCGGGCCCCGGAGTTCCTTCCATTTACGGGAAACTTTTAAAATGCGTCAAATTTTTCTCCATCTCCGCCTGCGGGGTGGGGGGGATGGCAGTGGCATGGCGCGATACGGGAGTCGACGAGTCGAGTCGAGGGTGGCTGCGGGGTGACTAAAGGGGTAGTTCGGGTGATGGTTTCGTGGCAGAGGAAGAGGGCGTAGCGGGAAAGGCTTCTTCTTGATTCTCGCGACGAACCGTACCCGTTGGCAAAAACGGGAAGGAATAAACAGGGACGCGCCAGTCGCGGCGGATCCATCGGCCAGTTTCGAAAGTTGGCTCGTTTCTACTTCATCCCTAATCCCGTTCCGACGGTCCGGCCGGAAGCTGACATTTTGCCCCCCGAAATAAGTGAATAACGCGCCTCGTCCCTCGCCGCGGATAATCGCTCCTCGCGTGACGAGCGAGAGATACGCCGCGCGATAATGGAATCATTTGCAGGGGGGTGAAGGGGGTGAGTTCTTAAATCAAGTTGCGCGTAACCGAGGATTTCACGTTAAACTGTAAGAAACTGCCGTGCCAAGGGGAACGGCGACGGAGTCTTAAGTAACGTAGATACGAATTTTCCGACGAAGTTTTCTTCATTGCTTAATTATAAAAGTTGTTCATAATGCAGCAGCCCGATGGGAGATCGGGACGACAGGGAAGTATAGAGTGAGAGAGGGATAGAGTGTGGGAGAGGGAAAGGGAGAGTAAAAGTGTGAGAGAAAGAGAGACCTCCTTGCCTCCATGGTAATTCCCAAATTAATTAAAAGAAAAGTCCCCCTGCGCCACTGTGCCTCCCCTGACCTGACCCGACCGCGTCTCCTCGCCTTTTAAGAGGCCGCGTTACCTTGAAAATGTGTGTGCGTGCGACTTTTGCAACGCGCAATGCCTGACTTTCTTCGCCTTCCCCGCTTCATGCGCGGCCGCTCTCATAAAGCGACGCCGGCAAAGTAGACTTCGGCGCCCGCGGCTAAGTGCAAAGTGTAATAATGAATATTTCATTTTGTTTGTTGCAGGTGAGTATCGCGTGTGGACCACGCCGCGCAGACAATTGCGGCCGCAATTCCTGGCCGCGCGGCCGGCGAGTTAATGCCGCCAGCTAATGCGGCGAATTATCGAGATTCCCGTAAGTCGGTATGCTAATGCCAACCTCTTATTTTAGCGGCGCGCGACCATGACGTCGGCGAACGCCGCGACGCCGGTGGCAAAAAAGTATTTCCTTTCGGCCAGAGTTAGCTCGTACGCGATATGGCGCTGCCGACGCATAGGGGTGCACTTTTGCGCTTCGCGTGTGTACGCCAGTCGGCGCCCGGGTAAGAGAGGGGGCTGATGAGAATGTGAAGGAAGCAGACGCTGGTCGTAAGAGATCACCGAGGTGGTCAACTCGGCTCCGCTTCCTACATTTTCCGGAATCCGCATTCCGACAACGAACTGACCGTCGTAACAATTTTCGATCGAACTCGTCGATCACCATCTTCTATCCACTCATTTGCCAAACGGTTACTACTGAAGCACTTCAGAATTGATTGACGCGTGGGACAATTATCGAGTCGCGCAGCGAATCCTAATGACAGCGTGCAAAAATGTTTTGTTGCCCGGTCGAACGGATCGTTAAATTAACAGCTGAGCGTTCCGCCGATCGGGCGGCTCAATCAATGTTTTTTTCGCCTTTCTCTAAAACGGGCCGAGGAAAATGAAGCGAGAGCAGCAATTATCGGGTCGGAAGGAAACCGGTTCGCTCGTCAGGTGCCACGTCATTCGTTTCATCGCGCCTCAACTTGATCTCTCGACACCCCACATGCAGGAGTCTCGGTGTCTGGTCGACGATCGATTTTCCACTGTCGCCGCCTTCACGCCGCCGACGCCGCCGCCGCCGCCGTCGTCGCCGTCGTTGTTACTGACAACGAATATTCACGAAGTCATCCGAGTCATTGACATCCACTGGGCCGACGGCGGAGACGGACGACATCAAGTGCGTGACGTCGTGGGTGAGGGGAGCGGTAGACACACGGACTCGGGCCGCGCACACAGTCGCACCGGAAGTACTACCCTCCCCGGCCGCCACCGCCGCCGCCCCCTCCTCGCCGCACATACTGGGTGCATAAAAAATCGCGCTACGGGGGCGCGACGGGAAATTTGCCCGTCAATGATTCTTTGACGTAGACGCGCGCGCTCGCGCGAGTGATGAGCGTCCCTCGAACAGCTGAACAGCTGAACAGCCGAGCGGCATGGCAGACGACGTCCTTTGGCGTCGGAAGCAGCGTGTGTCGTCCGATTGACACGCGGCTGAGGTTTACAGACGGCCGCTTACAAGCGTCCTCGTCAACCGGCTATTGTTTACCTACACCGCTCCTTCAGCCAGAGCCGACACCGGCCTCAGCGCGAGAAATCATACGGAAAATCTTCTTACATGCCTCCCTAACCTCCTCCTTACCCAACGTCTGGCTTCCGGCGCACTTTTTTCTACCGAGGATTGTTCTAAGAAGCCGTAGACCGGCGTACAAAGTACGGAGTTAGTCTAATCGCGGCGAAATTTGTCATCGGCTACCGATGTCGGCCGGTGGCCTCGTAAATCAACGTCGGCAGACGGCGAGGGCGAATGGGGTGGGCGCGAAAAAGTTTGCCCACTCGCGCAACATCGCGCGCACCTTCTCCCGCGATGTAACAAATGGCAAAGCTCGTTGCATTAGGTGCGCTACTTTTATCGACTCCGCTCGACAACCCTCCTCTGGCCCTCCGCGTTGGTATAGCGTTCGCGCGTTGGGGGAAAACCACCGCCGACACCCCCTTCCACCGGCCTCCCCCCCGACCACCCCTTCGCTCTCTCAGCCCCCTGCCCCACCGTCAGACCCACTCGTCTCGACCAATCGCATTCGTCCTTCCCGCGGGTACCGCACTTCGTACTTGAAGTGGCGGACGAGACGGATCTCTCCCTCTTTAATTTCCACACGACGCAACTTTTGCATCGACGTCCTCGTGTCGTCGCAGGGTGGCGCGCCGGGCATAACCGCAGGAGGAGGGTCGCGCGGGAGGGTTGGTGGCGGCGGATGACGGCTTGTAAAATATGCGACTAAGACCGGCGGAAGCTTATCCGCGACCGATTTCGACTCCTGGCAATCTGCGAAGGACGAATAGCAGGCATGATATTTCTTGGCGGTGGGCAATGAAAAATTTCATTATCCTCTCAGTCCCGGTGGGACGTTAACGAAAATTGGAGCGATAAAGACGCGGGGGCTCGTACATAGAAATTCATTACGGCCCGACATTGTTTCAGGCCTGACCGTTCGTGCCTTGCAACCGACGAGGAGAGATTCTAGTCGGCAGGCGGGCCTGATAAGAGATCGCATCAGCGTGACGGGATCGAGTGAAAAATTCTAGGCGAGATTCTTCATAAATCATTACCGAAAGATGCCGGCCGATAATGCCGAGCCCCGCCGGGTTCATTTGCGGCCGTTCGTGGAACGCGCGTCACTCCCCCGCCGTTATATTTAAGGATCTCGCCGTAAAGAAAATAACCCAATATCACGTTAGACCCTCCGCCAAAAATTTGGCGTCGGCCGTTCCCCGTGCGACGAGGGTCTCCTTGCGATGGCTACCGCTCGTTCCATCTTACGAGCTATCATTATATCTCGCCTCTCACCCTCCCTTCTTTATCTCTCCCCGCGTCCTCCGTCTCGCTCGGTTCAATTTCACGGGCGGCGCAGAAAAATCGTAGGGTGCGTAGGTCGTGCACGTCTGCTCGACTTCCGGCAAGCGACCGAGCCGAAACCTCATAGTTTGCGCGACGCCGGCCGGCGCCCGCCGATGGCTTTGCGTGTCCTGCGCTCGGTGGCTGGGAATAAGTTAAGTCGGCATCCGGCCGAAGTTCACCCGAGAGGAAGGAAGCGTGCGTGGAACGAAGGCCACGTTGCCGGACGTCGGGTGGCTGCCACGCGCGGATATAGATTTTGTCTGGGATCGTTAGATGTTTGGGTTACCTTCCGATAATTGCTCGCGGAATTGCCCCGGTCGACGTGAGGCGCCCGACGGTTCACGCACGCACGCACGCACGCACGCACGAACGACCGCCGGCTCACGAGGCACACACGCTCGACGCACGTCCGCCGCGGCGATATCGTGCGCGCCGGACATAATCGATACGCCCCGCCGATCGATCCCTACGCATGTATCCAAAGTAGATACACATCAATCTCCGCGCATAAAGGGTGTGCTGGAAAGAAGCGCGCTGTTTTTTCGTATTTTCGATCTCGCTTGAATTGCGCTCGGGACGAGATTAACTTTTGGGCCGGCCCGTTATGGGCGTTGCGCGATTCACTTTAGATAACGGAGGTCTCGCCGAGTTTCGGAGGAACGTTGCAGGATGCGAGGACGGTATATCCGAGGGTGTTTTTTCCGCGACCCCGTAGACGTCGGCGCGAGTCAGGGACTTGTAGTGGATTCTAATTGCGAGCCGGACGAAATGATACCGAGCCGGCTCACGTCATCCTCGAAAAATTGGTATCGATTTCCACTCGATGTCGTAATATTTCGTTATCAGGCCTTCGCCGGCTAATGAAAACGGCTGGCTGGCGAACCGACGCCGACGCCGCTGCCGACGCCGTTCGTCGTTCGCCGGTTCTACGCTGGCTCACTGTCCATTGCTCGTAACCGCGGAAGAGCCTTCGTTAGTCCCTCGGAAAATGCCGACGGTACGTTATCGTTATAGCGAGTGGAGATTCGAGTGTTGTCGAACGCCTTAACGATTAAACCATTCACCGATACCTTCCCCCTTTTTCCACCGCACGATTATTTACCATTCGCCGGGCATCGTCTGTGAACGACCTCCAGTCGGCATCGACCGGAAAGGATATATTTTGCCGAAAAAAAAATGGTGCCAACGGCAAGAGCGGTACTTACGGTGTCAATGATTAGTCGGGCACTCGACTGCTTTTCACGGAACTCTGGAAGGAGGACTCGATTTGAAAGGAAACTCGACTCTTGCATACCTGGCAGAACCGCTTTTGAAAGGCTGTCGACGTCTAATCAACGCCAGCCCGAAGGACTTCTACGTCGAAGGAAGACGACCGGTCGTTCGTTACCTTCCTCACTCCTCTTCCTCGCCTCAGCTTAGCTCGTCCCGTAAACGGCCGATCGAAATTCGATAACATCGCCGCCTTCGGCGAGAAGCGTCCCTGGCAAAGACAAGTCGAAGACACGGAATGCTCCTAGGCCGACTTCCTCCTCGTCCTCCCCCCCCCCCCCCTTGCCCGTGCCTCTCGCCGGTCTACCAAGGTTTCCACGGAAGCGGACGATATTGCGGAGCCTCGTAACGCGATCGTCCTGAAAGATACTTTCGCGCTCCGGGGGCGATAAAATCCGTCGGCGAGCTTTTTAATGGACGTACCGCCGGGGCGATTGCAGGAAATTGAAGAGCAATATTACCCCCCGGTCGCACCTACCGGCCGGATCTTTATACGCGATCGATAAACAGCTGTTCTTCGGATCCCCGCTGACGTTGGCGCTCGTTTAACATTCCTCGTTGACGTTTCGAACGACCTTGCCGTCGCGCCGTTCCAGGATGCGAGGTGGGGCTTTAACCGCGACTGGATATTGGCCGAAGAAAGCGAACGGCGAATCAGTGATGAGACGGACGATATGAGCGGAGCTTCAATCCTGCAGTTCACGCACCGAGTGCGTGTAATACGGTGTCTGCCTTTTGCGTGCGCCCGAGTACGCATGTCGTTACGTGTCAAAGTCGGGGTGGGCTCCGTTTAATTTCACCCCCACTCCTGTCTCTTTCACCCTCTCTCTTTCTTCCTCGCTTGCCACGCAATCACGTCTTCGCCTCTGAATCCATCCGGCGAAACGTATGTGGGTGCCGGGCTTTTCGTGATGTTGCGGACCCCTCGGGAGCCACCATTTCAATCTGATAACGCGATGGCTGTTGTACGAACACGCCGCAACAACCTGGTAACACTGGTTACCCTTACCCCGTTGCGCACCCCATACGTGTTCTCTGTATCCCAGCTATCCGACCGCCTCGATGCCCAGATGGTGTTCTTTGTGTGAGTCGAGACTCGCGGAGGTGAAAAGGGAGAGGCAAACGAAGAGGGAGAGAGAGGGATGGAGAGAGAGAGAGAGAGAGAGAGAGAGAGTCAATCGGCTAGACGAGTGCCAGAGGAGGAGGATGAAAAAGGTGGCGGGTGCATAATGCAACGGAAGAAGCAGGCATATCACTTATTCTGATTGACTCGTGAGGCTCGTCGAGAGTGCGAGAATCAATCGACGGAGCAGCTCGTCGGTTCGACGCCCAGGCCCCTCCACCCCCGACTTCACATTCTTCCCATCCCTGCGCCCCGTTGAATACGAAATATTCGGCGCGCTTCCCTCTGTCAGTCCAACCTCATTATCCGAAAGTAGCTCGACGCCTCGTCGACGCTCATCGTCGATTCCGTTCGCACTCCACTTTTAAATATCACCTCCCGCGCCCCCTGGCAGAAATGTCGCGTATCCTCTCCTCCGGGCAGGTTGAATTACGTAAGGAAAAGAGTCCCATAAATAATCGCGCGCGGAACAAGAGTATCCGTTTTCCGACGGATTGCACCGTTCGTGCGCTACATTCGTCGCCAGCTTTCATCGTTCCTCCCTCCCCCCCGTCCGCGTGACTAAGAGAAAGAAAAGTGCCCGGCGACTCCCCACTTCCGGCGGCCAGGGCACGGAAAGTTCGAGAGCGGAAATCGCGAGTAAATCGAGCGCGGTAGTCTTCCACGGGACAAGCACCCCCCAATCGTTGAAGTGCATTTTTCACTCTCATACTCCCCGACGGCCATTACGATATGCTTTGCTGCGACGCCGGTACGAAAGAGGAATGTTCCTGGGGGCTGGATCGGAGGGGACGGCGGAGGGAGGGAGGTCGAAGCGAGGAAGCCGAGGTGCAGGCTGTTCCATTGCTTTATGACGCGTGAATATCTGGCAGGCTCCCTTCTGTAACCGGCTCACCTCCATAGTCTTAAGACGTGGCACAATACAGTCGGAGGAGACTCTCTCCTCAGCCGGCTCTCTCGAACTCGGCGGACCATTCTACCTTGTCTTCCCGATACCGGTAGGAGCTGAAGGACAAGCTAGAGCGAGAGAGAGAGAGAGAGAGAGAGAGAGACAGGGAGAGAGGGAGGGAGAGAGAAGTGAGAGGAAAAGAGAAGTTCTTAAGAGAGAACGGATAGGGTTTCAGTTTGGATCGCCGGCCGTGGCTAGGTAACGTTGGGATAACGCCTCAGGTTACCTCGCCATCTCACCTTCGGTGCGCTACCAAGGATTTCAGGGAGGCCGCAGAGGCCCTCCTGTTCAAGGAGCCGTACACGATTCCCGGGCGACAAGACGACGCTCCTGCCATTAGGATCAGTTCCAATGCTCCGCTCCCTCTATCCTGTCTATCCGTCTCCCTCCGGTCCTCGCCAGCCGGGCCAGCCAGCGCTCTCCTTTTATTTCTTCCTTCCTTTCTACTTTTGCACTTTCCAGGAGACGAGGGTTATCGAGGGGGACTTTTTACGGCGATCGTCGGCCACAAAGGATCTCTTACGATTTATACATGTATAGCGACGGCGGCGTTTTAGGAAGGCCGCTAAAACGCTTGTCACGGGAACAATGCGATATCGGCCGTTATAAATCTTATCGGCGATCGCGGGATTATTGATGGTCCGTCATAAAAGAAGTTGGAAATGAAAATGCCAGTTTTTTTCCCTACCGAATGGCCGTGTCCCGGTAGTTGTGACAAATGGCCGATGATTTATGCGCTCCCTACCGCTGCGGTCTAATAAGGACGAGAATTAGGCAGGCCGATGGCGGAGGGCTGACGCCGGAAGACGTTCGGGAGCGTCGCGATCGTGTAAATTGCGGAAGGCTGGGAATCCGTAATACGGCGCAATTTTTGCCCTCTCCGCGCGGTCTCCGCGACGGCGGAAGAAGCGTATATTTTTCGCAGGCCCCTCTGGGAGGCCTGCGATCTCTCCGAGCTGACGAGACTAGGTACCCACTTCACCTACACCTCGCATGTCCCTACGTTTCCTCGCCCGGCGTACACAGACAGTACGGCCACGGCTACGAACGTATCTACGAGTACGTCCCTTCAGATAAATGACGCCACTTAGAGATTAGGCGCTCGGGGACTCCGGCAGAGTGGCAGAGAGGTATTTTCCCTGCCTACGTCGCGGAAAATGGCGCGAGTGAATTTCATCCTGCCTCGGCGCTCGTCATCGTCGTCGGCGAAGAGGAGAACGTCGACGACGACGACGACGACGACGACGACGACGACGCTTGCCGACGCATCGTCTCGACAGAAACGAACCAGACTTCCGACCCCGGTCACGTTCCACCCTGCGATGCCCCGCGACGTTACAATCCGGAATAAAGATTTAAAAATAGGGACATCCGCGGAACGCAATTAGAGGAACGGGGCTGAAATATGCGGCCTACGCCCGGAATGAAAATGCGAAGGTTATGATCGCGGGGACGAAGTGAAACCGTATTGATCGACTGATGAAATTGTCGGACCATTTTTGCCCGCGCGCACTCTTTTTCCACGACGCGATTGGCGTACCGCCGAGATCGGCCATAACTTGTATCGACTTTCGAACTTTCCTTTCTTCGCCCTCAGCTCTAACGAGCGTATTGCCCCGGGAACGCTTATTTTATTTCCAATTTCGACTGCCGAACTTCATCGACGACCAGCTCGATCCTGTTTCGTCGAGGCCCGACTCGCTCGGAGTCCATAAAACTTAAGCTTCGGAATATCCTTCGGCAGCTCCCTCGGCCGTGACGATCGTCTGCGGAGGCAGAGGGACGTCGGGCGTCCCGGACGGCGTCGTGGCAGGCGTCTCCCTTCGCTCGGCGCATAATTTTGCCGGGCAATGACGCGAATCAGGTCGGCCCGAGTTCAAATCGCTCAGCGGAAAGGACTCAATCCCGAGGAAGTCCCGGCCGAAAATTTTTGCTACGGCTTGCCGGCCGTTCGCTGGAGCCACGCGCTAGTGGGCCAGGACTAAAATTCTCGGGAATAAGAAAGCGGGGGGTGAGGAGCAGGTGGCGCGGAACGAGGCGGGGGCAGTCGGGGGTGGGGAGGATCGAGAGAAATATAGAGCGTGAAAACCGAGGGAATGAGACAGAAATGGAGATGGAGTCGGCGAAATTTCTCGCCTGAACACGGGTTACCTATGCGAGTGCCGTAGTTGTGTGCGTGCGTGTAGGCGCCACTACGTAGACCTACGCACACACGCGCGCGAGCACACACGTGCCTTACAGCCGCGTAGGTAGCGCGAGAAGCTCGTCGAAATTGCGAAACGTGACGAGGGCGGAGGAGTAAGAGTGTGAGAGAGAGAGAGAGAGAGAGAGAGAGAGAGAGAGAGAGGGAGGAGATGGGGGAGGAGGAGGAGGGATGGATTGTGATGGGAACAGACGAGGTGCGCGCCACTCGACCTCTTCCGCCGATGTACTCGTACGTGCACGTCCTCGTACTTTCTTACGACGACGACGACGACGTCCGGGAAACGGAATATTTTCGCGCGGAAAGTCGCAACGACAATACCGCCCGTAAATATCGATTCCCGACGCGGCCGCGATTCGTTTTGCCGTCCGTCCCGCTCGCAATGACACCCCTCCGACTTCCCTGCAGTCCTTGCCATCCTTCGCAGTCGAGGGTGAGAAATTCTGTAAAGGGACGAAACGGCGAAAAACTCGCGATAAACGCCGTCGAGGCCGAGCGGCGGTCGGAGGGGGGTGGGGCATAATTTTACGATCGCGCCCCGGCGAAAAGGGGGGGACAAGGACAGGGGGCGGCGGAGCGAGGGGTTGGCCAGGGTGAGTGAGGGTTCGCATAAGCGAAACGATTCGCGGATAAAAGCGTGGCAGGCGCGATGCATCCGACGACGTGCAAAAACCCCGCGCTCGTATCGCGGCAATATTTCTCCCCCTTTATCAGGGCGAGGAATAATTCGTTAACAACGCGTTACACGGAGATAGCGTAATTACCGGGTTCCTACCCTGCCCGCACCACCCCAACCACCGGCGCACCTCCCCCGAACTCACCACCCCTTGTCCCTCCGCCTCCTCTTCCACCTCCTCCTCCCGCCTTTCTCGCGCCCACCTACAGTTCCACCCCTGTCTGCGCTCGGGCGAAGGCCCGACGTAACGGTAAAGGGAGCCCTTGATTTACCGTGATTCACTCTTCGGGGGCAAAGCGACGCTCTAATTATAGTGGCGATAACGTTTTACGCACGCTTAGCTATAACTCATAGGAAAATCTAGCGTCGGGGCGCACACTTATCGGCGCACCGGTCACGGCGCCGCTCCATAAAGTAGATTAGGTAATTCACGGTGTAAACGTTAAACGGACGGACGAACGATAGCCACCCTCCCCTCCCCTACCTGCCGTCGACCTGGCCCACGCTTCTGACCGTCCTGGCCCAGCTCGACGCTGCCCTCAATGGCCGCAATGTACTCCGCTATTCCTCTTTTACCCCCCCCCCCCCCCTCAGCCAGTCGGCCTCCCACCCCTTCCGATACACAGGCTCACGTGATTTGCTCCGGGCAATAAATTTCCAAGATTTAAGTGGCTGCGTAATTTGAAAGCCACCGGGCCCGCACGTAAAGCCGTGTTCCGCCATTTCTGCTCGCGCTTTAAAGTCAGCCTGACAGCGTGTTACTCCTTCGCGGTTTAGCGTTTCGACGATTCTTAAAAATATATTGCCCGGCTTTGCGCTCGTCGCCACCCCCAGGCCGCGTATATTCGGGTACAGTAGGTTTTTCCAGGCCCGAACGTGAAATATCCCCCCTCCCCCTTACCGAGACCTCCACTGGCTCCGCTCTCGTTTAGAAAAGGATTATCGACGCTCGCTTACGTTCGCCGGCAGACAGATTCGCGAATGCTAATGCCGGGTAAAATATTCTCGCGACCTATTGATTCCCCAGGGGAAAAATATTCGCCTTTTAACCGTCTGCCGTCGACGTTCGACAATTTCGTTATTGGACTTCCCCGTCCGTGGCGGGAAACTGTGGCTTACGGGAAACGTTCCCTGACTCATCGCTTCGCTCGGTACACCTAATTACGATCGCCGGAGAGTGAATTCCGACTGGCCGAAAGCGAGCGCCGCGGACTCGATGATGAGGATGCGAATCCTCTGCGCCCGATTCGTAGCGATCGGAGATCCCGGATTCGATGAGAATTCTACCGTTCGTCACACGGCGGGCCGAATGGAAATTTGGCTCTCCTTCCGGCATCGCCATTTAACGCTGTCGTAAGTTTTCGAAACGTTTCATTACCATAATTTAACATCCCGTTCGCATGAAATTACGGTAGATGTAGGGGTGGGGGGAGGATGGAGGTGGGAGTGAGAGCGGAGGCGGGGGACGATGCTAGTTACCGAAAGCACGTTCAACCGGAAATGATCGCTCGAGCGAGTCCGTTTATTACCCCGGGAAACGAACTACCATTCGTGCCCTCGCCATCGCCCGCACCCACGCCACCCCCTCGGCCGTCGTAACGAATGCTCGCCAGAGAAAAATTCATTCCGCGCGAACTTAATTAGACGAGCCGGGCGAGCGAGATTTTCATCCGCGTAAGCTCGCGCTCCGAGTATTGCCTGGTCTGTGCGAGGAGTGAGTAAGACGGAGGGCGAGGGGTGGAGAGAAGGGGGGTGGATAACGAACGGGCGTAGTCGCATTGACAGCTGGCAATTTATTCGATCACTCGGCCGGGCTCGTTAACAGGTTCGCAGAGTCGGGAGGAGATAATGCGCGTTTGTTCGAACGAATCGATTACGGCCGGAACACTTTAGCACGCTCGCGCGATTGCTAGGCTCCGGGAGGGGGTGCGGAGGAGCTGCGGAGGGGGGTGGAAAAGGCAGATAAGCATCGTAGGAGGGAAAACGAAAGTAAAAGGAGAGCGGTCGCGGAACTTGAGATCAAACGCTCGGGCTCCCGAGGGCATCGGCTGGCAAACGTCTAATTTCTACGGCAAAGGCGGAACTTTCCGATTGCAAATATAGGAGATGTCGGGTTGGTACGTACTTGGGTGGCTGGTCGGATGGCTGGTTGGCTGGCTGGCTCTGTCTCTCTCTCTCTCTCTCTTTCGACCGATATAGTCGGAGCGATCTCCGGCGAGTGAACTTCGGCCGCGTCAGCATTTGGGCGATTGCCCTGTGAGGGAGCGAGCGAGACGGCCTGCGGAAAAATGCTGGACGCGCAAGAGAGATTGTGATAGGGTAGCGGTGGCAGCCGGCAGTGAGAGTGAGGGACGGAGGGTGAAAATGTCGAGCGCGGGAGAGAGAAGGAGAGAGAAGGAGGGCGGATGGCAGATAGGGCAGCGGAACAGACGAAAGAGAGAACGGACGGATGAGGGAAGTGGGAAGAAGAGACGACGGGGGTTGGAGAAGGGTAGGAGGAGAGACATAGAGGGCTGGAACAAGATCGCGGACGGAAAGGAGTCGGTGTAGAGGACGGGAACGAGAACGAGAGTGAACGGACGAGCGAATCTAAAGCAAACGAAACCCGGTCAGTTAAAGTTAATTTCCTTTCGCAACCGAGCCGGCGTATTTTGCTTACCCGGACTGTCCCTCCGTCCGAACGCGTGTGGCCGGCCAATCTGAATCGATCACGGTCACCGTTAACCGAACCGTGCTGTCAAAACTCCTGACGCGGGTCACTTTTCGACCGGGATCGACGTTAAAGCTGACCCGAGAGTCGCGCGGGGACCGGAGATTGAAAACAAACTGACGCCTCGTCTACACAATTCTTGACCCATTAAAATGTTACCCGGCTATTGGGGTGGAAAGCTCGACTCCCATGAGCGGGATAACCTGACGTTCGGGCCGCGCAAGGAGAATGGGACACGACGTCTCTGGCCAAGACGTTCTCGGGAAAGGGTCGCCTGGGACAATTCGGCCCAGGACATTTTCGTCCTCGACGGTCCGAGACACGGTCCCGCGACATCTTTCCTTTCCGGCGAATCACGTCGCTCGCCTGTCATGAGACGCGTGTCAGGAGACGCGTGACCTCGCGATACGTCGGATGAGAATAATATCGAATGGGACGCAACCTTCGGGCCTGACGTTCCGGGTTCCTTCGCGGTCGTTACGCACCTCCAGCTCCGTGTGTCGGAACACTTTGCTCCTCCGGCTTCGCAGGAGTTAACAATGTAGGGACCGCAGCGGTGCGTGATGAATTCTGTCTAGAATACTGGCACGCCAGGAAGCCGGCAAGTTCGCGCAGGTACATATGCTCCGCGGTATATGACGTCGGAAGATATACGAAGGTAGTTCGAGCTGAGTCCTGATAGACAGCTAGGAGGCGCTTGTTTTGACGAGAGTCGCTCGGCTGGGAGGGCGGGTGGGAGGGAGGCAGGGGTTGTGCGTGTTGAGTGCTGGAGAGAGAGGGCGAGAGAGGGGGGAAGGGAAAGAGATATCAGGATCACGAGACAAGACGAGGCGGAACTTCCTTCAATAATGATGCAGCCCCCGAAGCAGGCTTGTTCCACCCTCGTGGCACCCTCCTCCTAGTAGTTACACCCTTACGGACTTACTACCCCTTAGCGACAGTTTTCAAATAGGCGTCTGTCGCCTCGCACCCTACCCGACATTCACCTATGCTTCAGTCTCTCCGAACCCCAACCTCGCCGTCGTCATCCTCGTTGACGTCGTCGTCATGGACGTCGTCGACGTCGTCCTTTCGTCTTCGAACAAAATACTCCCCGTTTTTACGAAAAAGGAAAGGAATGCGCGGAATGGAAGAGGCGTCCATGCTAATGAGAAGAATGAGAGGATTTCAATTCTTCTGACTGAATCCACCGTCCTCTCTCAGGCGTAAGTTTGCGCTCGCGTGAACGATGTGCGCGCTGCCCAAAGACTTTAGCATGCCGAGTGTTGCTTACGTCACAATCGGCGTGACGTCTCCGCCGGTGTTAACAGGAAAAGTTGAAAATTCAGCGCGCCGTTGACTGAAGTATCAAGAAATAACGCACATGCCGGCGCCGTGTTCATAGACACGTATACTCTTGGGCTGCGCGACTCATATTCCAAACACGTACACTGTACTTCGGAAGTACGTTTGGAGTATTCTTGCGAAGGACACGTAATAAGCCAAGCACGTGACACGGTTTCTATCTATCCCGGTACAATAGCTCCCGCTGCCTCGAATACCATTACTTTATAAGAGATGCGTGCGTAAATAAATCCGAATCTCGGGTGAAATAAAATAGATGCAATCTTCCGACAAATCCGGTTACACCACCCGCCATCTTCCGTGTGGAAATGTATCATTGTGCGGCAGATGCGGTCGCCATCGATACTCGACATTGAATTGTGTCACTGTTCAGGATAAAAGCAATGAACTCCGTGCGCCGTATTTGTTCGCGTAAGCTACCTGTTTTCTTCCTAATTACGATTTCTGGGAAGAATAATGGACAAGACAAGGTAGTTGCGACGGCAGTACGGGGAGGCGTGGCCTTACGTAGTCGAAGGGATTAGAAGGAGGGTGACTTTTCCCTCTTTCTCTTTGCTTCTTCTCTTGTTCTCAGTACATGTCGATCCCTCTGTGTAATCCCTGTCAAAAGGCACCACCACCCCTCTCTGCCTTCTAGCTTTTTGTGTCCGCCATGCGTGCAACTTGGAATGTCTGGTGCAACGGCGATAGATACACGTACGCACACCTACGCGAGCATCAATACCTCCCCACACATCCGCAATACACTCTACGCTATAACGTAGTAGAACTTATCCCCCAGCTTACATACGAAATAATGATCAATATCGAGACTTCCGATGCGTTATAAATCCGTCAAGTACAACGCTGAAACAATTTTCCGTCCCCCATACTCGATCCTCGAACATCTTTCGAACCGTGACATTTCAAGATGCGCATCCGAATTAGATACGGAAAAAGGCATCTCAGATTTAAAATGCCAGCGGGATGACTTTCAGGAAGTCTGCCCTTTTAATATTATGCAGTGATTTATAATCCACTCTCCATACACGCTGGCACGTACGAAAATAAATTTGTCTGCGTGGGTCTCTTTGGCTGGCAGTGCGCGCGAAGGTACAGTCGTAGCCGTAAGTACGCACACGTCACGCATACCGTAGGTAACACGTATAAAAGGGAACGACGATGCACCCTTCGGCGTACACCTACGATACGACCACGATTGCAGGTCCGTTCCACCACCAGCGGCGATGCACCGGTGGCAGGGTGCAGTGTCAAAGGGTTGGAGGTGTGCGAGGTGCAGGCGAGGGAGGGTGGCGCGAGCTCAGAGGGTGCAGTAGAGTAGGAGAGTGTCTAGACAGACGGGGTGGTTAGGCTGGCTGGTTGACTGGCTGCTTGGCTGGCTGGCTGGCTGGGTGGCAGGCAGGCTGGCTGGCAGGCAGGCTGGCTGGCTGGATGACTAGATGGCAGTCCCAGTGGTAGTGTGCATGGCCTGCATCGTTGTAGGGTGCATTGTGGAGGGGGAGAGGCCGGGGAGAGGGGGCGAGGTGAAACTACTTCTTCAGGCAGTCTCCCTTAAGTGAAGACTACCCTCCTTTACGCGTATGCCCGGCTAGGTGCTCCCACGGTGCAGATAAAACTAGCTGCTGGAAAGAAGAACGCGAAGAAAGAGAGGAACGAGAGAAGACCCTTTCTTTGGGTCGCGACCGTAATGAGAGCCACGACTTGTGTGAAGCCGGCGATTGGCCGTCACGGCTGAAACTAAAGGAGCTTTCCGTCTGCGTCTTATTCCAACTTCGACTGTCTCCATTACTCCGTCTTCCCGCTCCCCGGCCGCGACCTATCCTTTTAATCTAGTTATTATTGCGCGCCCCGTGATGAATCGTCGTAAACAATGGCCGGAGGATCATGGGGGTTTCATGAGAGTCTTGAAGGGGACGGCTCCGTAAAAGGATGAGAATGAGGACACTGACGAGGAAACTGACTGTCATTAGGTATTCCATAACGCTTCTCATTCAAGGACATGACAATGTTCTCTTTAGACTCTATCCCTATCTTTTGAAGCTGGCTAAAGATATCCCGATCGGTATTTTGGCCAGGGACGGACGGGAAACGATACTCGCTCATTTAATTAAATGTCTGGGAAAGAACGACCGATGTTCTTCGCGCAAATTGAAATGCGACCGAAAACATACGTACAATTAATATGCATCTCAAAAGGCGTTTAGTCGTGACAGACTGTTCCCCGGAGGGGGAAAAGCGGATGTTAATCGAAAGTGTGCGGCGCGCCGCTCGGCACGTTAAACAAGACAATAACGCCCGCGTGTTATTTTATTTATTCGGAAACCGGCAGCCGGAGTGACGGAGAAACGTCACGTATGTACGATACGAATCTTCATAAATTACACGCCGGTACTTGCATAATTTTAATTAAACAAGCACGCCCCATCCCGACGGGGCAACAAAAACGTGGCGAACGATTTTCCGATAACTCACGTTCCGGTCGATTCATAACGCTGGGACTGGTCATACACAGGTTACACGGGCGTTCAGGTATTGGTCGGCGTACACGTTCGCCTATGTATCTTCATATGCGGCCCGGTCGCGCAGGGATACGTTCACATTCGATGGCGCGAAACACCACCGATGTCGACCCCCCCCCCCCCCCCCCCCACTCACCCCGGCCCCGCTCCCTCCACTCCCCACTACCCCCACGCCTCGTTCCCATTCCACACCCACCAATTTATTCCGCTCGTTTGACGATTTGTCCAGCCAACGCAATTATAAATATAATCAGCGTGCATTAAACGAAATCGGCGCGGTACACAGACGCACACAGGCGCGTGCGGACGCACAGACACCGAGGTACACAGAGGCGAGCCAAATGCGGGTCAGAGAATATCGCCGGTTATTCGGGTTAGTGCTCACAATCGTCGGACTAATCTGACCACAGAGGCATGTCGGCGTAATCCTCGTTTACGGAAATTCGTTTAAGCAGGAATTTCGTGTGACTTCATGCCCGCGGTTACATAAAGTACCGTGACTACGTCGGGCCCGGTTTATCGGGAGGCTACGTCGAATCCATCCGCTCGGCATCCGTTTAATTCGTACGGATCGGGAGTCTGGTAGGGGGCGGAAGGTAGGAGCGGGGAGGTAGGGTGGCTAGACTAATCGGCCGGCCGGAATCGCGGACGGGCTGAAATTTTATCCCGTCCCGGACGACGTCCGTTCGAATAACGGCGGCGCAAATTTTCTATTCCGCCTATCGATATCGAAGGATATTGACTGGCCCGCTCGCCTCCACTCTACCGCTCTCTCTCTCTCTCTCTCTCTCTCTCTTTCTCTCTCTTGCAGCCCTCTTTCCCCATCCGTCTGTCCATCCCTCTCGCCCATTCTCTTTGCGCCAAACTTTCGCCTCGAAATTGTTTGGGCGTAACGTTACAACCATCAGCGGGTAGGAAAAGAGATCGTTGTATAGGGTACCGGTCGATGGCACGAAAAAATGAACATTAATGGACAGGGGCAGAGGGGTTTAAGATTAATTCACTCGGGCGGGATAAATGAGAGGCTCGTCTCGGCGTTTAAGCTTTCTGGGAATTTTATACTCTCCTCGACCCCTTCCCCCCGTTTCAGGCCCGTTCAAATTCTCGCCGGGATCCACTCGATCGTTGCGCTACCTATCCTTTCATGTCTCGGCCAAGGATTCTGACGGTCTTCCACGTAGCTTGTAACGCAGTCCCGGCTTTAATGATGCGGTAGCAGCCGAAAGGAGAAGCCTTTCTCCGCCGTGCGGCGTGTATACCGAGTGCTACCGTACGTCGCTTCCTTAGCTAGGCTTAACCCTCCTCAGATTCGATTTCACCGGCATTCTGTCTCAATATGTCGATAAGTTTGCTCGGCTATAGACGCGTCCTTTGCCTCCGTCAGGTTCGCCCGTCCGTTACGACGTTGTTTCATCGTTAATACATGACGCGAACGGTACGACGGAAGGTACGCGTGTTTAATTATTCGAAAATATCGTAGCTCGATGCGTAATGGCCGAGCGTACGGGGACTCGGAATTATTTAATAATGCATTCGTGTAAGATACCGGTAGCGGAGGAATGGGTAATGCTCGTCAGAGGGAAAATGACGCTCGCGTACCGTTATAAAATGTTTTCGCGCATCCTTTTGCGAACTGGATAGAATGAAGCTGGGGCGAGCCAGTCGGCGGCGCAAACATACTGAGTAAAGAAGAGGAGGAAAAGAGAGGAGCGCAGAATGCGCCCGGATAATAACCCGAAGACTTTATTCCGCGGTAACGATGCGCAAGTAAAGCGCAATCGTACGCACAAAGCGTGAATGCGTAAAAAAAGAATCCTATTACAAGGATTGTTGTTACTCTTATGCTTTTAGCGTGTAACGAGCGATGTGGGGGGAAAGGGAGGAGGGGTTGGCTGGGAGAAAAACATTCTAGCCGGCTCGTCCGACGAGAGATCGCTTCTTAAATAAAGCTGGCCGACCCGTTGCAACGGACGCTCGCCGACTCGTGAATAGATATCAGCCGACTATCTTTCAAATCCGCACGTTAAAGAGGCCATTACCGGCGCCGATAATACGGGCGCGCATACGTTTTTCAAAGCGAAGGACCTCGTTTAGTACCGACATTAATGCGTCAATAGTAAAAGGGAGACTCTCCCGCTCCGCAATCTTTCGCGTAAACGGCACTGTTTGCATAAACGAAACTATTAAAAGTACGGTCTCTCGCATCGCCGACGCTCCATTTGCGGGAGAAAAAGAAACGATTCGACGCGAGGGAGGGCACGCGCGCGCGCCCGCGCGCTTACAATGTACGTACGAGCAAAAAGCGGACGTCGGCCCATAAGCGAGACCGTTCATAATTCCGTAATATCGGATATCCGCGCCTGCCTCGCTTACAAAGTCGCGATGCCTCGAGCATCGCGGAGTAGCATGATTGAATATGAAACATTCGCTTTGAGCTATGATAGAGTAATTTCGGCGAGTAAGCTGCGCAAAACTGGATGAGGGGTGGAGGAGGCAAACTATCGCCGAGCGAACCAGTCGATGTAAACGATATTTACCGAACGCGCCGGAACGCCAGAAACGAAATTTAGCTCGCGCTCGGCGAGCACAGTCGAAAGATTTCTCGCTCAAGAAATTTCGACGTTTATCCTGATCAACCCCTTCAACCTACCCCCCCTCAGCTCGACGGAGTCCCACGGCGGCGACGAGGAAATTATCCTCCCTTCGGAATCCCTACGTGACTCCCGGCGCTCGCACTTTCCTGCGACGCAGCGAACCCCGTCGACCTATCGGCTTAAAAAGGGGAAGCTGCGCGCATCGGCGGTCGCATAATGCTCGATTCGCAAATCGCGACGATTGTTATTCAAGCCCCGCAATGCCCGTTTACGGTGCAGCGGCAACAATTTGTTCCGCGTATTCGTACCGAATGGGCATTACGACAAGGTGGCGGCGATTTTATTACGCTTTTACTGGCATGCGCGCCATTACCGTCTGACAAGAAAGAGGGGGGCTTGCTCGTAGGGTGTATGGGGGGGGGGGGGGAGAGGTGCGGTAGAAAGGGGGAGTACTCCCCGCGCTCGCCCTCGACGTTCAGGAAACAAGCGAGCGGAGAGCCTGTATACTTAATATTGCGGAAGCAGCGATTAGGCGGCAGGACGTGCAACGACGCTCGTAAAACTCCTGCCGTCGCGACGTTCCTCCGAGGCAGCGTCGCTCCGCAGAAGACCGAGCCAGGGTTCTCGCCTTCTACCTCCTACCTTCTACCGTCCCCGCCTTCTCGCCGAGCCGAGAAGGTCGTTCGATTGGAGAGTACGTCGCGTGCACGCGCGCGCGCGAACGAACACAGACGCGCGAGGCCGTCGAACGCGGTAAATTTATGAGGGGGACGAACTGATAAAAATTATCGTAATACGTTTCAGGCAGCTTTCGCGAGAGTACCGGAGGTAAGGGAGGGCGGAGGGTGAAGGGGGTTGGGGGGGGGGGGGGGTAGCTCGTGCGAGCGCGGTACGGGGTGGCGCGGAGGTGGAACGGAGGATGGAAAATCTCTTCCGCGACGGATCCAGCTTAACGAAATGAAATTTCACAGTCACCCCCTACCACCCTTTCCTTCTACTACTCCTACTCGTGCCCGTCTCTCCTGCTCGGCTCTCTTCCTTTCTGTCTCCGCGAGCAGCTTCAAATATGAGAATTTAAAAAATCGCGGGAGACGGCGAAGAATGGATAAAGGAGAGTGTGTGTGATTGTGTGGGTGGGTGTATGAGAGAGAGAGAGAGAGAGAGAGAGAGAGAGGTGGGGAGGGAATGACAATGAGATAGAGACGGTTGAAGAGCCGGGGCAAAACGAATCGCGACGTTTTTATCAACGCGACGTTCTTCCGCTTTGACGCTCGCCTATCTACTCTCTTCCACACTACATCCAATTCTCTGTATGTACACAAACCGATGTCAGGCACAGTACCAGCCACGCGTGCTTATCGGCGCGCCTCGAAATTTCGGCATCCTTCGACCCGCTCGCTAATTAATCCGCTTCGAGGCCGGGTCTTTGTTGTTTCAATGCATTTCGCTCGCAAAGTGCAATTTGCGCCGAGCACGTCAAAGAATTAAAAGCCGTAGCGTTGCTCCCGATAACGCGTGCCATAAATATCGTAATTGCTCGCGGTCATCGGGGCGGAATGGAAGAAATGTTGGAGGTCAGGGAAGGGAGGAATCGGTCAGCGAGATTCGGTGGTCCTAACGACCGATAGGAAGGGCACGGTGGGAATTAACGATTCGTTGCGGTCGATCGGGAGTAGCAACCCCCGTTTCGGGCCAGCGGAGGCCGATGAACACTGACGAGGGTTGGCCGGAGGATATGACGTGAACCGGGGGGTGGGGGGCAGGGCCGTAGGCTCGGAGGTACGTTTCAGTGTTTTAATGGGCCGTTATTGTCAATAACGATTGGTTTTATGGACGAACAAGTGCCGTGCATCCGTGATGCCGAACGCGCATGACGTTTCCACCGCACGCATCGCGGATTATTCGATGCGCGCGAGGAGGGTGGGCACCGGGTGGGTGGCAGGAAAGAGATACGGGCCGAAAAAAGGGGGTGGTAGACGCAGACGGGGGGAGGGAGAGGGTCGAATGGAGTGCGAAGTGCGCGAGAACTCGCGGTGAACTCGATTTCGATTCTCGCGGTATTTACGGCGGACACATTGTGACAAGGTTGCACGATAATCCGGCGTGAGAAAGCAATTAGCAGTGACGGAAAGCAAATAAACGAGTGGAAATCTGTAGGATCCACGCGCGCGCCTCTTTCCATCGCTCTCACCCTTCCTTCTCCTCTCTCTCCTACCGAGCCTCGCCGTCCCGCCGTTTCACCCTATCCGCTCGCTCAGCCCACTACCCTCCCTCTCTACCTCCCTTTCTGGCCGCTTCCACTTTCTATTTCCTTCTCATTCACCCCTTCGATCGCGCGCCACCCCCGTGCACGCGCGCAACGCCGCAGGTAGTATTTCGAGATATTGACTGCATCCGACGTTTCATTTTTCCGCTCCAATTGCAGCGTCGGACCGTGTCCGGATATCAATTTTACTTTGATTACATACACTGTTCGCATGAGGGTTTCTATTTTCACGAGCGGCCCGACGGTTTTAAATACTGGGACGGCGGATGAATGTTAAACAGCGTGCGGAGAGGTCGGCCCTTTCAAAGGTATCGGGCAGTTTTTGCTCGTCGGAGAGAGCTAATTCTTTCGAACCCCCCCTCCCTCCCTCCCTCCCTCCCTCGCCAACAAGGGGGTAATGCATACGTTTTACGCCGATTAGAGTCGACGATAATTGCGCCCGATCGCGTGCCCTTTGTCATTTCTACCTGATTGCCACCGCTGCCCTTCCGCTTTCCTTCCCATTCGACTCGCCCTATTACGCTTTCACGTGCGTCAGGCAACCGACGCGTCCCGATGAAGCGTCCATTCCATCGACGCCCGGCGGACGATGTCCTTCTACCGAAGTAGAGAGCGACGACGACAACTCGGCGAAGGCAGCGGCCATAATCTCGGACGAAGGGCGAGCCCAGCACCTACAGCGTGAAGAATGTTAACAAGCCGTGGCAGTGGCCGGCAAGGCTTACGGATATGGTCGCGTTTTTTCTGCGCCTCGGCGGCGGGCTTCGAAGCCGCTGCGATCGCATCGTTACCCTCCTTAAGCCGGCGGGTAATAAATGTAAGGATAATGAGGGCCCTCCGCGGACAGAAAGGGATTAGGGCAGCAGATAAGGGCCGATTCTCGCGAGAGCGCGGAAAGACAATGCGGCCTAACCGATACGACGCGCTTTGCACGTCTCTCGATCCCGAGCCTGTTTTGCCGACCTATACCGGTCCCGTTCGCTCGCCTGTCCGTGTGTGCGAGTGGGCTGGGGATTGTTGCCGGGCGTTTGTCCCGAGCGTAACGACGCTTCTCGCCCGACGATGGCAGGCGCCGTGATGTACGCGTGGCGAGGACTGTCCTCGCCTGACAGACCGTGACACCAGAAGCGAATCAGGCACGCTTTACTCTTGATTCGCTGAATAATGATTACGACGACGGAGACGTTCGCCAGACAGATTCAATAGGTGGGAGTGCACGGAGCCGGGCACTTGATGTATTCCTAATGATATTATCAGAACGACGTCCGGATCGCCCCGGTGTTTTACTCGACGTCACGAGCAGGCGGCTGCAAATCAAGTTGCGAGCCGTTCGACTGGAGACGTGACGGAAGATCGGGTAAGGGGGCAAAGTCAGTTGAAAACAGATTGATCGGGAGCTTAGTCGGGTATAAGTCACAATGTAAACCGTCGAGCCGATGTTTACGGCTAAAGAGTGGATTAACATAGTTTCGAACCTGGTTTTAAGTAAGCTGCCGAGCCATGCAACTTCTCTCCTCCCCCCTCTGCTCCGCAGCCGGCCAGTCGGTGACTTTCTAACGAACTGTAGTAAATCGTTAAGGAACTATCGGCTGCCCGGGTGCCCGTGGGCCGAACTTTTTCTCTCTCTCATCCGGTCCGACGCCGTCGACGACATTACTTCTCGCAACACTGAAGTATAACCCCGGCTACCCCTTTATGACACAATGACTTAATGGAAGTTTGCACATTACTCACGACTTTCTGGGCGATTATGTTGGACCCGCCGCGGTGAAGTTTAGTCACGCAAGGTGAATACAGGGACGCCGCCGGGAACAAGGAGTTCCTCAGCCGGAAGATGGATGTCGGTGTTTTGAGAAATTGAGACAACAGCCACTGTCACGCGGCGCGCGATGAGTTATATCCACGGTCGTTGGCTAAATGGGATTTCATCGAAAAACTGTCTGCGTCACCGGGCGTAATTTTTGCATGGGCGAGGAGAGCTAGAGGCTAGCCGACCAGCCAGCCTGAGTCCGCCCGGTCCGCCTCTCGCCGGCCGAGCAAATAACAATTTTTTCGCGCTAAACGACGCCCCGAGATTACCTCTGGAAAAGTTCCCGTCGCGATGCGAATCACAGAAACATTTTGCTGAATTTTTATCGCTCTTCGACGCGCCCGCGCGCCCTCTCTCCCCACGCCGCTGGCTAAAAATAGAAATTAGCGGCCGAGAATGGGGGGAGAATAGGGTTTTTATCGAGGGCAAGTTTTTGCCCACGCCAGCCCGCGGTAAAATATGCCATTGAACTCGGGCTAAGTCCGGATCGCCGTTATCACAACGTATACCCCGATTACTCCAATTATTTTAATTAATTGCTCTAACGATAATCTTATTCCGCGTTCAAATTGTTCCGCCATCCCGGGCTTGTTATGCGATATCAAGTGGGCGAGAACTCGCATCGAATTGGATTAGGTCCATACCCTCCCTTTCTTCCTACCTACCTACCCTTCCATCCCATCGCCATCTCTCTCCCCCCCCCCCCTCTCTCTATATATATACATATATATATATATATATATCTGCGTCCCTCGCTGCTTCTCACTGTGCTTCTCTGCCTCCCGCTCTCATTCTCCCTCTCACCTCTGCTCTCTCGGCCTCTGTCTCCCATGCAGCCCGCTCTAGAGGCATTACGTGAAATCCAATTCCTTTGGCCGAGCATACGGTCCGGCCGGTAATATTCCGAAACTGGACCACGTCGTTCGCGTTCATCCACACGTATGATCGGGTCGCATTTGTCGTTAGTCAAAGCACGAACGACGCGTCGCGCCTCCGGCCCCGATGATTCCGCCGCTCCCGTTCCGATCCCCGGGGCGTATCAATCGAGACGGCTTTCCCGAACCAAAGACGTCTCCCTGCAAATTCATGCGGCCGACCAATGGGACGCCGTCGAGAGGCTTTCCGCCGTGCGAGGAAACGTTTGCGGATCCGTTCGGCAAGCTAGCCGTTCACGCGATAATTCGCAGGGTTCGCAGGGTGGCGGACGTAAAACGCTACCTCCGCTGACAGGGGGCTGAAGAATTCTCGCGGTCGTAATGAACCAGTTCCTCGCAGACCATGATTGATCCGGCGCGGTTTCTCGCTCGTCCCACCTTCGTCACCCTTGTCTCAGACACTTTCCAAACGGGGCGTCCCAAGATCCGCGCTCGCTCCAGCCACGAAGGAGGGAGGAAAGAAGCTGCGCGGGAAGCGAATGTGCAACGAACAAATCCCTGAACATCGCACGTTAAGAGGCCTGTCATGGACTCGTCCAATTAGGAAGATTACCGGGGGCTCCCGCAAGGAAGATCGAGAGCCAACTTCCCGCCGTTGCTAAGTATCGGATGTGTAAACCCTGTCAGAAGCATCGAGTTCCCCCGACCGAGGCATTGACGTCTATGGACGAGGGGAAGCACGCGGGGGGAAGGACGAGGGATGGAGAAGGCAGGTGTGGAGCGGGAGGGGTGCGATTACTCAGAATTAGAAGGGCCATTAGTCACCGGCTCGTCGTCGTCGACCCCGTCTTCTTCGTCTTCGAGCCCGGGCTCTCTCCCTGATCCTGGCAGCCGGCAGTGCCAGTCGCGCGGAAACGTCGAAGGCATAATCGTTCGGCGGCACGTACTTCGGGGACAGAATTAACTACGTACCAAATCATTTTAATTAGCGGTCCCGGGCCCCACCTCGCCTCCCCAGCCCCGCACTTCATCCTTTACACTCTATCGCCCCACCCTTCCATCCCGGCAGCTATCGACTCGACGATCGGATTATACTTTCGAAAGAGGTTCTCCTCTGCCGGCGGTGGCTGCCTTCGAGGATGAGGAGGACGACGACGGTGGCCGATGAGGATGGCGGGACGACGAGGACGACGAAGACGACGATGTCGTCCCCGTCGTCGTCGGGAGATCCTGAAGATAGTAATAAATTGGACGTTAAGCGGCGAAAATTGGCCAATTAGGGTAGACGGCCGGCTTTTCCCGCCCCTAAAGTCTTTATAGGAGTAATCGAGCTCCCCGCGAAACGCGAATTAATTGGTCTTTCGGCGTCTCGCTCGACGATACTCGCGCGGCCCTCGGCTGCCTATGTCGCTGCAAGTGCGA
Organism: Anoplius nigerrimus; assembly: GCA_914767735.1. Lineage (NCBI taxonomy): Eukaryota > Metazoa > Arthropoda > Insecta > Hymenoptera > Pompilidae > Anoplius > Anoplius nigerrimus. The sequence continues at coordinate 8,268,272 of OU612080.1, forward strand.
GCGAGAGGGGGCGAGCGGAAAACGGCGCGATAGGGAAATACCTCGCCGTCATCGGCGTCTCTTACCCCAGACCCCGAATTAGAGGCCTCGCGAGCTCTAACTTATTCTATGGGGTCAGTTCCCCCGAGCAGCCCGAGTTACACACGCATGCGTAATGCTTATAATTCCGTCTTCCGCTTCATGTTCACGACCTCGTTACGTCGCTGTTAGCTAATTGAAGGTAACTATGGAATCGCGGATATATTTTTAGCCAATGCCCGGCCAGTGCCTGGGAGAGTTATCGAACGGCTTGGGCAAGAAATTCTTAATCGCGGACTAGAGCGAGAACGCTGGCGCTACGTGTTCTCGTAAAGCGTGTAATGGGGATTAGCGACGTCGTAAAAATGTCACCGTTTCGGTCTTACGTGCTGTTTACAGGGTACGCGTCACGGAGTGAGAAGAGACGGCCGGAACGCTCTCGGGAGGATAAAAAGTAGCTTCCCTGGAGATAACGAGTTAATGATTTAATGACGAGCGAGCAGAAACGCTGTCTTCCTCTCGGCGTCACTCCTCCTCGATATCCGGCTCTCTCTCTCTCTCTCTCTCTCTGTCTCTCTCTCACACACACACACACATACATAGGCTCAAACTCACTTACTCACTCACTCCCTCCCTCTCTCCATCTCTCTCCTACTCGCGTACATGTACTCTCGCGTCCACATTCGCCCGTGTGCCCGCTGGCAGACGTGTGCGAGGTATGATAGGATGCAGGAGGCAACTAGATTATTCTCTAATGCATTTAGGACGGTCTGCGTTGGCTGTCCTTGCCGGAGACACGTGTATTAGAAGATCACAGAACGCCCACTCTACCGGAAGCCATCGGAATTATACAGTGACAAGCGTGCCTTCGCGTTAAAGTCCGACTGTCGGTTCCGTTCGCCGACCCTGCCCATCCCTTACTTCGTTTTACGCGGCTGTGTAAAATTACGGCATTACGTAGGTCCGACGGCTCGCCAGGCGCAAGAAACTCCACCGACGTTGACCGACCCGACGCCCGAAGCTTAAAGCGTGACACAATCGTCGGGCTAATGAGCGTGACGCTAACCTGACTGACTTCGGCTTTTTATCCGATATCGGATTAGTCGAAAAGACTCGTCGCATTGGGTGTGACAGTGTCATTGGCATTCGAAATCACGTTCTCTCGGCGCTATACTTATCCTCTTATCGCTGGCTCATGAAATAATTTCGTGGCCAACGTCTATCTCGGCTATAGAGTCGCGTTAAACCGATATTTTCGATATTTCTACCTTGCCCGCGCCGCATTTATGCTCCGACTATTTTTATCGCCTCCTTTACCTCCGTCCTGTCTACCCCACGGCATGCCGCGAACGATTCCACGCCGGCAGGGAACTTTCGCGGCGTTTCAATACCCCCGCGAAACTCCGCGCAAGAGGGAGGAGAGAGCGGAGGGGGCGGGGTCATTCTCGTCGTCCGCGCGAGCCTCGTAACGCAGAGAATTTTGTACGAACTCACGAAAGTGTAATACGGATTTTTATTCGAGCGCGATCGGTTTTACCCGGCGGCGCACTAAAATTTTACATCTTTGACCCACTCGCATAATCCTTTCGCGGCTCCGCTCTCCCTCTCTCTCTCTCTCTCTCTCTCTCTCTCTCTCTCTTTCTCTTTCTTTTCTTGACCTCTCTCTATCAGTTGGCCGTGCCGACACGGAAAGTCACTCGAAATGCGGCGCACGGCGCTGCAGCCGGGAGTAACGAACCACCGGAAGCGGTCGGAAGAAGGGAAGGCCGGCAAGAAGCGGAACAAGACTTCCGCAGCGAGCCGGGCCGAGTTGCGTACACTCGCCGGTTAATTTCGTTCGCCGATTGGCCCCGGCAGACCCCACGGCCGAACAAAAAGCCCGCGTAAGCTCATTGCTCCGAAGCTTTTGTTGCTTCGACACGCTCCCATACACAGCTAGCTGATCCGTACGCCCCGACGTCCGCAGATGCGGCATGGCCATGGCGTGGCATGGCGTGGCACGACCGTGGAATGGCATGCTATGGCCCAAGGCAGTTTGCGCCGGCCTACCTTCGCTCGTTCCGTTCGCTGTTTCGACTACGTTTCACGATTCGCCCGATTACCGTCTCGTCCGCGGACGGACCCTCAAGGAAAATTCACTTACCGAGCATCGAATGAACTTTCCTCCCGTCGGAGCACGCACAATGGGCCCCGACCCGCACATGGAAACGAGGCTGCCCACTTTGAACCTTTCGACATTTTCAGCTCGCCCTTCTTTCACTCGGAACGCGAATACCACGTCGTGCCATGCCATGCGCGTATGTATGTATGTATGTATGTATGTATGTATGTAGGGTTCGTCAACCGTTCACTAGCCGTTTTGTGCCCTTGCCTCATGGAGTCCTTTTTTCTCCTTTTTGTTCCGCTCTGTTTTGTTTGCCTTTCGCGCCGGACTATACGCCCGAGTATTTTGGGAGTGGCAACAATGTCGCGCTCGAAGATTGACGCGAAGTGGTTTCGGGCGTCCGCCCGCTGCCCGAACGGTGATTACTGTAATTTTCGTCCCGTTCGATGCTTTTTTTATTTTGGCATGGATAGAGACTTCGCTACGGCCGGTGCTACGCTCTCTCGAGCCCAGCAGCGGAGGGTACAACGTTCCTGCAGATTGAATTAGTCCTTCGGTCAAACGCAGGGCGCGACTCGCGGCCTGTTGTTAGCCGAGCTTGGAACTGACGGAATTTTTCATTCCCGATAATAATAACGCGGACTGCGCGCCGTCCGGCGAGTCATTAGTCGCGGTCATTATCAGTTTATCTCGGTATTGTCTGCACGAGCGAGCGTGAGCGCGCGCGCGCGCGCACTTTCCAACGCTCGCTGGCCGTCACTCCAAGCTGTGTGCGTTTGATAGCAATGACGTGACTGAGCGTTGACGCGAACGCGTCAGAGTATCAACGAGCGAGGCAGGACCGATTTCCCGTCGGCCAGAATCAGTTTTCGACGAAACACTCTCTATCGTCGCAGAACAATCGCCAATCTTGTCAACGTCGGACAGCAAAATTGTTCGTTCTTAGAAATCGATTAACTCGGAATGTCACTTAGTAAATACTGATGCGCGCTACCTTTTAGTAGAATTTGTATTGCTGACGAGATAACCTGATATTGTCCTCGCTTCGTGGCAAATGCCATCCGTTATCAGTTTCATCCCCTCTCTCCTGCTTCTCTTCCCTCCCGAATTCTTCGCTTATTAAAGTACGCGCAACGTGCGTCGTTTACCATTCTCGCAGCTCTCTCGTGTCTCTCTTTGTCCGAATCAAAAGAGGGTCCGCGGGGTGAGTAACTTCCTTTATTCACCTTCACCCTCCCGTTTCCTCTCTCGTTGGCCTTTGAGAAGAGGACGACCGAAATATTGTACGATTTCAAATAATCGATAAAGTCCGTCGGGCGACACGATCGAACGTTCGAGGAAATTCTTGGCAAATAATTAACTTCTCTGCCATCCCTCCTCCCGCCTCTCACTCTCGTAGCCAACCAAATAGAGCAGACTGGCGGAAACGAGTGTTGAACGAATCGAGAACCGGGTCGACATCGACGATTTTCATATTTGACAATATGACGATTACAGCTGACAGCGAATGAATTTACGAGGGAATATCGATTAACGGTAGTAGGTTGATCGGGACCGAAATTGGCGACACGAATTCGGCACTGGACGGCGTGGGACGTCACGTGTGAGTAAGGCGAAATGGACGCAGGGAACAGGGAATCCGAGCGATCAGCGGGAAAAATGATAAGTATGCGCACGCACGGGGGATGACTCGTCAAATTGGAATTCCGTTCGGCGAACTAACGAGAATAACAGAATTGACAATAATCCCAGTTATGGAATTCCCGTGTCATTCGGCACACGAAATGCGCCGTACGACGAAGCGTAAATTCTCCCACGGTAATGGAAATGAAAAGCACGCCGGAAAGCCGAATAGTCGGCGCTCGCTCGTCGATGGTATATAAATTGATTCGTAGGATCGTCCTCGGCCGCCACGCTATAAGAGGGCATAAACAGTTCCGGTCTTACAGCGTCTGGTCCGCTTAACTCGCCGTATGAATACATTGAGGCTGGCAGGTAGTTTCTACGTAACCGCATAACGTGAGCTCGCGGTTCGTGCAGCCACGGTCACGATGTCCTTTCTTGATGCGGTGAAATTCTGCCGCGGCTCTGGTTTAGCAGTAAACACCGGAAGTGTCGGCGCCAAGATGATAACGGAACAATCCGCGCGGAAGACGTCGACATAGTTCATGCATTATTGCACTGTCCGGAAGTCTCTGCCGGGACAAACCCTGGCTCGGCAATTCGATCTCTCAGACGGTGGCGCATAAATCCGCAAAACAGGAAGCACCTTATCGCGCTTAATTGGCCTGACGCTCGGCATCCTGTCGCCGCGCGGCGTCCAAATCCGTGAGGCACCACCCCTGTCAATCGTGGAAAACTAGGGTCGTTTGGTATCTTTGAGACGGATTAAAGTGCATCTCGACAATTATACGTTCCTGGGCGACTCTCGGCCGGAATTGGCAAGCTGATCGATCCGCAGCTAAGAGGAAGGTTACGTTAAGCGAGAGTCGACGATTACGGAGATTCGGCGCGAACGCTGGGAATACGAGCGCCGATTAATCGGGCATCAGGATCTGCGAATGCAATCCGCGCCGTAAATAATTAACCCGACGCGGGGCCTATCGCCGGCTGCGATCGTTTCATTATCTTCATTATTATTTTTCGTGCCGACGGGCGCCGATCGGATGCAAAATGGGCTGGCGCGAGAGAGACACGTTTATTGGTAATATCCTTCGGAGGAGTTTGCAGGCGCGTGATAAGGTCGTTAATTCGCCGTAACCAATTTAGCTGACGGGGCGCGAGATTGAGCACCGCCGACGCTCGCCGACGCTCACCGACGTCGATGCACGACTACAGCCTGCGTTTCTTTGCCTTCGACGAGAGGCGCGGACAACGGGCCGTAGATCGGCCGAAGATCGTTCGCAGGCCCGAAGCCTGGCAGAGAAAATCAAAAGCCAATATGCCGTGCTGCCGACGGAGGCGGGCACGCGCCTCTTCATTTTCGCAATTTTAATCGGGGAAATTGATTGCATCGTATCTCGCGGCGGACCGAGTGGGTAGCCGGCTCAATTTTTGTCTCGATCCTGCCGCGGACGGACTCGCCCGATCGCGACTTCCCTTCTGCCGCGCCATGAATGGGGAATCGCGGTGATAATTCCATCGATTCGCCGGTTAAACCGGCCCGATGAACGATTAATTATTAAGCCGGGCGGAAAATGACGCGGCGCGCGTCCGGACGTACGACGCACGGACGCACGCATGCGCGTGCACGCGTGCGCGAACCCGCAGGCTATGCCGGCCGCGTAATCTCATTAGCCGAGCTACCCTTTTTTTTTCTCCACTGTAGTCCCGAAACAGATTTAAATCGACATTTCAGATACGCCGCGGAAGCAGGGTTCAATCTGTTTGAATAAAATTGATGCCGGCGGATACGAATAGCCGTGGAGGCGAATGCGAATACGGACACGGACAGAGGGAGCTATTTCCGATTTTCATCAGCAGATTACGCTCACGGAGCTCTAGTTTTAATTATCGGAGTTTAATCTGATTTGTGGGGGGGAGGGTGTATCTCTCTCTCTCTCTCTCTCCTTTCGGCTCCCGGCGAATATCGCCGCAGACGTACCGAGGCTCTCTGACGTATGTATGTATAGATATGTGCGTATATGTATTTATTTTTATACACGTACATGTACGGCAACTGCCTACGGGGGATTGGGCGGCGAAGGAAACTTCAGAAAGTTCTGCGCCCATTTTTCTCTTTTATACCGAATATTTGCACGCGCCGGATTTCAGTTTATTTGCGCAGCTTATCGTCCGGCCCCCCCTCTCTGACCCCCTCGCCACACACGTACGTTATGCGTTTATGTGCGCGGCGTATCGTCGGAAAAGAGATACAAGAGTCTCTCTTGCAATATTTGCCCGTTATTTCAGCGATCGACATGGAAAATGATTGCGTTATTACAAACGTTGTTTTTCATGACGCTGCCGGCGCATCTTTCTCTCACTTCAAAGGCAAACAGCGAAAATTTACACTCTTATTAATTAGCCCATTCTCGCTGTTTCCAATCAGGGCGCATTGACAGTCGTAAGTCGAACGTCGATATCATTGCGATCGACTGCCATCTAGCCGGCTATTACTTTCGTATTCGCGTCCGAACCTCGACCGTCCGTTCTCTGTCGTGCATTACGGCCTTTTTCGTTAACGTAGATGGCAAAAGCTTCGATCGACCTTTGTCGAGCGCGTCGCACGCGCAAAATTCATATGCGGCACGATGGCCGGGGTGTTAAAATCTGTCATATTCCATTAAGGGCCGGCTGATCGGTAATGCACTGCGCGTGACCCGCTGTCCTCCATTGTATTTTGCACTTTGTCTCTTTTCACTCCGCGCCGTTATAATTTAACCTGTTTACCGCCCCTCGCCGCTTCGAGAGCGAATTCGAGGACGGGATCGAATGCGAAGATCCGGGAGAGTGGGGGCGGAGTGTGTGACAGGCAGCCGATATTTCATAATTATTGATATCCCGCGTGTTCCATACTGGACTACCAAAAGGGCATGGCCGTAAGTGATAATATATTACTTGAGGTGTCAATGTATCGACCGGGCGACAACCTTCGCGCGAAGTGAATCTTAACCGTGAACATTATTTTCTATGGACGACACGGACAAGGGTGATGATCGTTCGATGTATTGATTGACGTTTCGGTTAAATTTGGACGGCTTTGACTATTTCCGTATGACCGTGCGGTATGCAAATAGGAGATGGTTTAAATTTTATCGGAGGATTTATTGTTGGACTTGTTCGCTTTGCCAGTCGAATCAGTAATAATTGTCTTTCCTTTGTCAGTTAGGTATGTTCTATTTTTCATAGAGCGAGTTGTGAACTACTTTTGGAAATGACAGTGAACAATGGAAAATTAAATCAAACATTGTCGACGTTGTGTTCATCATAGTAAAGCATTTGGTCATCCCAATGTAATATTAAAGAATGAGCCAGTTTATGGGCTTGCAAATTTTCGTCAAATTTTACTTGCTAACCTGCCTTTGCGGGTCAAATAAAAATATAAGCACATCAGATAGCTCAATCCTGCAGACAGCTGTCTATTTCGACTGTAAATTGTTCTCTATCGAACACTGAATATTCGGAACGAAAAAGTAAATTGAAAACGTTCACCTATTTCTCTGCCTTCACCTTTACAGGATAACGCTTTCCGAGGCACTTAATTGTCTGCGCCTCTAATACCTTAATGATGAATCGTTGCAATCTCGCGCATTAACGCGCCACTTTAGCATTACTATTTTTTCTCCCCCCTCTTATAATTACCGCAATGCGCGCGGTCCGAATGTGGCGCAGTTATTCCAGCCATACAGCACCGGGTGATTCTTGATAATTACGCCTGTGCACAAATGCGAGAAACGCATCCCGGCTGATATACGACCGTCTGCGTAATTAAGCATGCCTACGATATTAATTAGACTCGTTTATTACCCGCTTCAATATATTAATGACGCGACGCTCCGGACTCGCTCGCGTATCGACAGCCATTTTTATAGCCGACGATTTACGACACCGTCCCGTCTGATTACCGTACGCACCGGGTTGACGTTACTCGGGATCGTGATCGTCCTCCTAACAAACGTAACCGGTGTCGGAATCGAAACGGAGTCGAATTCGTTCGATTTCGCCGCATTCTGTCGCTCGGCAATTTATCGAGCGAACGTCATGCGCTCTTTCCATAAAGCATCGTCCCACGCCGGATCGATACACTTTCACCGTGATGACCCGTGAAACGTGCATTACCGGCGACAATATTTTCCCGCTTTACGCGGTAGGGCGCAAATCCCGTCAGAAGTGAAATTCCTGGTAGTCGGGGACAATGCCCGCCACACGGCATTTGGCGATGGAGAATTTTCAGACGGACTTTAGACAGAGACTACAACCCCCTTGCCCAGGGGTGGAAGTGGACGGCGGTGGAGGGGGGCTGGCGGAGAGAACTTTTATCAGCTGACAAGCAACCAAGCCAAAGCCGTTAATGGCTACTCAAATATGCGCTCCCGCACTTCTACGCGGTGGCTTTCCAACTTCATTTTCGAAAGTTCCCGGCGCCCAGGGCTATACTTTCGATGCCTCCATTATTTACAGGGCCGAAGCGGCGGCACGATCGAATATCCGGCCATCGAAACGGATCGTCGTCATCCGCTCGGAGCATTTTCAAACTCTCGTTTCCATCCGCGATAATTCTCCCGCCTATTAATTATTAGCCCGTCGGCGCGGAGCGCAACCTGGCGCGATCCGACTATTTGCCCCATTATCCGCGTAATGCTCGATCTACACGGTGCTCCGATCGGCGACAGTTCGACATTCGTTAAACTCGCGCAGATACCGCGCTCCAAGAATCCTCTTCGCGCAACTTCATATTCCGCCGCGCACGCGGCGTGTCGAAAGTTTAATCGAATCTCGCCAGCCATTTCACGCAAACTCGATCAGCGTATAGCGCTAAAGAAAAATTCGGAACGAATGAGGTAGGAAAGATGGACGCTCTGTCTGGTTCTCGACTCCTTGACGGCTCGATAACGCGACGGAATCTCGAAATCGGTCAACCGGCCGACTCTCTGCCCCGGCAGTACGGAGCAATTAGTAATCGGTACCGGGCAATTACCGTGGCAAAGAACGAGGACCGGAATACCGTTCCAGTCGAGGTCTCTCCCCGCCCGATAAATCTTGGCCAGCGTGCAATTAATCGGGCGCGAGGCACTCGAAACACAGAGCCCAGAGCTCGGTATCTGGTTGACCCTCGGTCACCGAACGCGGAGGAACCGAACGCGGAGGAACCGAACGCTGTCTTTTCTCTGCCCGCCGTTGTATATGGTAGCGAGCATTATGGCGCGTCGAGGTTAAGAAAGTCCCCCGCGACTTCTTCCTCCCCTCTCCACCCCCTCTCTCTGGTCTTACCCGAGCAATTCTCCACCCGTCGGCCTGCCCTCGACTTCGGTTCGACTTTCGGTTCGACTTTCGGTTCGACTCTCGGTTCGACTCTCGGTTCGACTCTCGATCGTACGCGGCCCCGACGCCGGCGGTGAGGGGTCCTGCAGGACCCGGCCCGGCGAGAAAAGGTAGCCGAGAGCGCGGACCGGCTGCCGAACATAATAACAACCGCCAATTAAAATACCTTATAACGGCCGGGGCCGAGGTAAGCTGGCAGGCTCGAAGACGTGATTTTGGGGGAAGCGGGAGAAGCGATCTTTTTTAACGAGCCCGCCCCGGGACTCGAAATTTCATTGTTGCGCCCGACGGATGATCTCGGAGCATTATTTTCCTCCCCTCCCATGCCGTGCGCGCGCGCGAGGGCGAATTAATCATTCACCGGCTGCCCACGGCCGGAGAGTAATTGCTTCTCACGAATTCCTACGTTCGCATTCATCGCCGATTGTCAGCGACCGGATTGCGCCCCGGCCACGGTGTTCGGAAAGGCGAGCGTAATATTCTCGTCCGACGGTCGGCCAAGTGTGAGGGTCAGAGAAATTGATTGAGTCGGATTCGCGGAAAAATTGCTGTCCGGATCGACGCCCCGTGACTCCGCACGCCAATTAAAGCGCCTCGCCGCGGGATAATGCGATCCCGGTGGGACGGGAGGGCGAAGGGTGAGGGGGTGGTACGTTTTAGGCGGTGGAGAGACTAACCCTTACCGGAAGCCCGTGACCGTGAAGCGAGTGTCAGCGAGGATAAAAGGGGGAAGGTTGGCCGGATAGGGTAGATGTACGATGAAGCCTTCGGCTCATCCGCAATCGTCCAGTCAATAAACAAAATAACGAACGTCCGGCCTCTCGTCCCATCCAATTAGGGATGGATCGTGAAAAAATCTGGACCACCGCCCTACCACCCCCCTTTTACGATTTTTGAATCGTCGCTACGGTTGCCGCGCAACCGGCTCGCCCCATCAGGATTATCCGTCGACGATTTACGAGCTGCGCGAAAGCGGTCCCCTTTTGCTCTCTCACTCTCTCTCTCTCTCTCTCTCTCTCTCTTTTTTATCTTCTAGCCTGTTCTCGTTCGCTCTCCGTCTCTCTTCCTCTCGCCCTCTCTCATTCTCCTCTCCCTTCCGCCCACTCCCCCATTCCCTTCGGTGGCGCGCGGGACTCTTTGGCATCGATTTCGTGTTTCCAGAGTGCTCGAATTGCGAAGTGAAAATCTCTCCCGGCCGACAGTGTATTCGATCGTCGGAATATCGATACGTTTAGAGTATCGCGTTGCGATGCTCAGGAACGATTAGCGCGAGAGAGGATAAATAATCTGGGAGAGATGTCTTAACCGGTCTGCGGTCTGGACGAGCGTTGGCCGGAAAGTATTTCCCCGCGCCGTCGACACGATTCAATTCCGACGATTTATCGCGTGATATGTCCGCCTTCCGTTCGGCGAACGCCATCGAATTATTAACCGCGGGCGAGGACGCGCGTCGCGTCTAGCTCATTCTCCAGCTCATTCTTTCCCCGGAACCGGGTCGCTCGTATTATCGTGTAATAAAATGTTTTCCGTCCTGCCGTAAAGGTAGACTCCTGAAAAATCCAGGGTGACCCCGTTTTCGCCTTAAATCGAATCCCCCACCCCTTACGGCCTGTCGAAGGTGCAATAAAACGTTCTTACCTTTTACGCATTCGAGAGTGATACAGAGGGAAGAGGGGGTGGGCGGGAGGCAACGGGAGTCGACAGAGCTTATTGCCGCCTATATGCAGCCGGCTCGGAAACGATTTCGAGCGCCGAACAGCGGGGACTTCGTTTCAAAGATTTCTCGCGCCGACTTGCCGGCAGAGTACGTGTCAAAAATTTCATTCGCTCGAAGCTCCCGCTGCCGACCCCGTAAAGGCAACGTAAATAGCGTCCGCCTGTGCCGGCGACAGTTTTCGCATTTCGCGAAAAAAGGACCGGGCAAAACAACGACTGGGATGCAATGTTAATTACGTTTCATCCCTTGAGCGAGCCGTTAAGCGTGAATTTTCACATCGCGCGCGCTGCTCGTCGTACGTAACGAACGTCTCGCGGAAAGTCATATGGGCGCTCGGACGCGCGCGCCATACTTTCTTGCCGCGGCGTTATTTGGCATAATTACGACGGGGCAACAACTCCGGCTTAAACGTCTCGCCTTCCGTGTCTACGAACCCATCCCTGGCCGTATGACGCTGTTACGTGTGCCGGTAAGGGTGTGTTGTATCGCTCGCGCAAACTTTAACGCGGCCAACCGCGACGCACTAGCTCACATTCTAACACAGGCGGACGTCGCACACGCGTGGAGGACTGATATGACTCCATTCGCCGGTTTGCTTAGTTAATATCAACGCTATTAAGCTCGCACTGATAGGATATCGCGCCGGCAGCCACGCCACGTCCCGCCGCGTTTGCACAACTCGGCTAATTCAAATTAAAGTGAGACAAAGTTTTGCGGCACAAAGAAAATTATGTGTCTTCATTGTGCCAACTGAATTGCTGTTCTCAAGTTTCTCACCGCGCGGTTTACATTCTCGTGCTCGGCGCGGCACGGCATCCGTCTTTATTCGAGTAAACTCGCATTTTCGCGCCTCGAATCCTCGCATTCGGAAGCGGGTGAAGCCGAACAAGGCCGATGTTCGTTATTCCGGTAATTATTCGCTGATTAAGCCGGCGATTACGGCCTCTATCGTTTTGTTCGTTCATCATCCCGTTTCCTCCCCCCCGCTTCTTTCGAGTCCACACCCCTACGGCGCTAGATTGGCGGAAGTTAGCGCCCGCTCACGGCCGCGATAAATCAATTAATTCCCTGCCTTTTTCCTGTTTCAGGTGAGTAAGGCAGCTGGTTACGGCTTAAGATACCTGACAGTAAGTAATTAAGTCCGCGCTCGCCGGGTTTACCTTTATCCGAACGCCGAGATTCTCCGCTCCCTGCTGCAGGTAGGTACGTAACCCGCACGCGAGAGTGTGTGCGCGTGTGCGGCAACCGTTATTAACGTCGTCATTAAAGCGGAGAGGTGCTAGGGACAGGTACGAGCCAGTCTTATCAGCGATCGGCTCGGACGTGCTCAGCGAAAAATTCGATCCCGCAACACTTTTCGCGCGTCCCTATCAACGCCTACGTCAACTGGATCGTCGCTCCAGCTAAAACCGTCCGAACCCGCGGTATCTTCGTCGAACTTTGAACACCGTTCGACGAGCCGGCGCACAGGGTCATGCATCTTCGAGTGCCTTCTCCGTCGCGGGAAGAAGAGTACGGTGGCCGTGCGGGATTAATCGCGGCGCGCTGTAAATTGCCGGCCGGACACGGGTTTACGTATCGTAGGGCCGAAGTTTCGTCGAAATCGGCGGTCAACGGCGCGTAATTAGCATCCGCCGACGATTAGCCGATCTATCGGTCACTCGATTCCGGTGCCAGGTACGCCGGGGACCGAACGCTGGAAACCGACGGTAACTGGCGCGCAACCGCGAACAGCCGCGATTAGGGCAGCGGTGGAAGATTAACGGTCCGGGTGGAGAAAAGGCTTTGCCGGCCTGCGAAATGCCTCTACGAAACGCCTCTACGAAGTGCGGAGGTGCCGCAGAGCGAGAACCAGAGAGAGAGAGAGCAGGCGTGAGCCATCAAGCTTTGGCTTCGTGGCTATTTCCCGCTAGAGTCAGCTGGATGCGCCAGTCTGCGAACGACGTAATTGCGTACCGTGCGATTCGAGGCTTAGATCTTGGAAGGTTGCGGGCCCGAAATTGCGGGGGTGCAAGAGTCCGGCCGTCTCGGCAGACCGATGATGCCCAGATAAATGGCTAGCAAAGACGGATCGCCGGCGGCGAAAAGTCCCGTGGCCTGCCTCCTTTGGCCGCATGGAACTCCGACTTCTTTGCCGCCGTATCAAATTTGCAAGCCCGGGAGAGAGTCGTACGGCCGATGTAAGGGAGAGAGTGACTGAGAGAAAGGGGCCGAGAAGGAGAGGGCGGGGGAGAGGGACTGTCAAAGAAGAGGTACCTCTTTAAAGGGCCGTGTCGACAACATGGGAAGGTTTTTTTCCCTCGGGAATGGTACTTGGAAGCGGGCCGTGAGGCAACTTGCAGGACGTCGCGAGGAGTCGGGGCAAAAACGATATTTATAGTGGTCCTCCCCCTGCCACCCCCGCCCTTCCCCCGCGGCCTTTCTCCTTCTCGATCACTCTCACCCCTCCCTTCAGCCCTCCTGCCCGCTGAGGATCTCACGGCGCGGGGAGTGATTGATTAACGATCGGTCCTTGCATAAAACTACCGTCGCGTCCTCGGATATATCTTTGCACCCTGCCTACCGATACCTTTCGGCCCTCTTCCCACTGCCCCCTACTTTACTACACTGTCGTGACGAATAGTGTCCCCTTCTCATCCCTTCACTCGATATTCGTACCCCGATCTCGCTGTCCCCTTAACATTTCCCACCCCCCCGCTTTCGGCAAGGTCCTCTCGTCCGACTCCGGACGCATCAACGTTTCTTGATCAGCCCGGCGGATTGCATTAGCAATGAAAGTCGCTTAAGGGCCGCGCGAGGGGCGGGCTCGGGCAAAATTATCGAGGCGCGAAAAACTTGCCCACCCGGGCCCTCCGAGGACGACGCCGATTCGTCCGTCATCCTGCCTGCGAAACGTCGTTCGCGACGGAGAATCGTTCGCAGCCAGTCGAGCCGAACGCCGAGCCGAACGGGATGAGGTGAGCGGGACGAAATCGTGCCACGCCGAAGGGAAGGGGGGTAGGAGGGACGAGGGGGAGGGCGGAATTAATCGATTAATTCGTTTCAGCCTCGTTGTGCTCAACGGTTGACTTGCTCCGCGAGGCGCGCGGCACGTTACGCCAATCGAGTTTTCTGGCGTATAATCTGGAAATCCGGTTGCCCGTACGATGTTGGCAATAATTATGCTAAATAAACGGCTCGTCACTCCGCACGGTCTACGATGCGGCTTTAATGACTCCGATCAGTGCCACGATTTTTAGCTCGAAACCCGGAGCCTCGTCGCTCGGGCCGGCCTCGCGTAACGAGACGGCTAATTAATTATCGATCGTCGGGCGATGCGACGAGTGGGACGCAAATAATATCACGCTCGATATAGCGGCTGGCGCGAAAGATTGGACGCTGGCAGAGCGTAGGGAGAAGTTTCACGCTTCTGGGCGCTGATAGTTCCATGCAGTTAAGTAGTCCTTTTGGCTGCTGTTCCATCGCGACCGAAACAACGAATCAAGGGTATTGTCATGCCATAAACAGTAAACCAGCGCCTTGTAAGTTAGTCTAAGTGATTACTAAGCTGACCACCTCACAAGACACGATAAAAATATATCAGTGGATGAAACGGTTGGAGTCGATCTGAATCGACTAATCTGTCCTGCCATCGCTGGCCCGATTGAACGCCCTGTCATTAATAAGTAATAAGATTTCTGTCGACCGTTAGCGACGTATCTAAACGGCAGCGACCAATCGAACGGCATCGATTATCGTTCGAATTTATTGCGCGAGACGCTCGTTGGCAGGAGGCAGTAGGCTGGCTACTAACGTTTCTAATAGGCCTCCAGACGCAGTTGTCCGTATTCGGCGCGAACAATAATGGTGGGGAAAGCGTAACGCGCGGTGAAACGCTCAATTAATTATCGATCAAGCCCTCAATGACTAAGACGAAAACAATAGCCCGAGCAGACGTCCATTGCAGCTGCATCACCGGGCTTGACGTAGATTATCCTAAGACGCTCAGCTAGTAATGCAGGACACTGAGCAATACCCAATGCACGCACGGCACGGCGGGCCATTATGCGTGCATGAGTCAATAGATCGCGAATCGCATTATGGATGTGCTCTAATACGATGGCGTGGGAGGCGAGGAGAGGCGAGGAGAGGGATGTAAGGGGAGAGTTGGGGATTTATCGGGTCATTATATCGATCGATTGGCATAAATGTCAGTATTGCCTGAATCGTTTGATCGATTCCGGCGAACGATTGACTTCGTGCCTTGGCTCTGCACTGTCAACAGTGCGGCGGAATCCTTTTCGGGTCGAGGGTTGAATAAATAAGGCGGGGAATGAAAATTGGCTGCGGTTATCGTGTATGAATTGGCCCCCGGTTCGGATAAGAAAGGTTTTACGCTCCCGTCGTTATTCCTAATTGCGCACGCTGGCGCATTGTCGGCGCCGTATTGCCGAGCAAACAGCCGGATTATTCTATTTGTCTGTTAGCATTATCGGGGGGGATGGTCGAATATTCCGAGTTACGCAACGGCATTACGATAATTCGCCTCACGTGGCTCGTTAAGTCGAGATCCATCGTCGATCCATTACTTGAAGGTATTTATGCGTAATCGCGCGACATGAAACGACGGTCGGATTGAAAGCCAAGCGAAATTGAGATGTTTTTATTCTATCTGACGGAAAGGGGTCAGAGATATAGCATTTATACTGCATTGTGGTCCATCTTTTATAATAATCATGAATTGTTAACCACGCTACGTGCTGGTTCCTCTTTTAAATCATCTTGCTGGTAAATCAATAGTTGGATGGTGGTGTTGATTAGGTAACAAGTAACTTAAGACTTAAAATTTGACCATTGTATTGGATCTTTGATACGTCAGTGGCCGTGATAAACGTCGGACTTTAATGATGTGTTATTTTACCCATGTTTGCGACAGATATTAGACGTTTTTACATTATTTTACTTTATTCTACGTTGTTATATCGGATTATCTTGTAGTGTTTAGGTAGTTTTTGGCAATTTAGGTATTGGGGGCACGTTTTAGCATCAATGTGAATTCCTTCTGGGGGGTTTATTCTTATAATGTGACATTGGGCAACCAAAGGAGGGTACTTTGGGATCACTTGGACCTATCTAAATTTGAGAAAACCTTCAAAATAGTCGAAAGACGCGAAAAAAATGTTGGTCTTTAAATGGATTTATAAGTACTCTACCCCATAGATTTTAACTCGCCCTGAAAGTTAGTCGCAAGCAAAATTTCAAGTTCCTAATAGCTTTGAAGATACAGCCATTTTTCGGAGGCAATAAAAAATGTTTTAAACGATCGACTTTCGCCGATAGTCCTATCCGAAAGAGCGCGTCAAAAGCTTCAAGAAAATGTATGATTATCATAGGTTTTGATAGCTGGTTCAAAAGTTACAGGCAATTTTAAAATTCACAGATTTTTTAAGGGGTACTCCTTCTTATTTTTGCGAAAAATCGAAGGTCAACGGAACTAATCGCCCTTTTGATACCTGGCAGGGGGTCAAAAATAACTCAGAGGGCCGTTTGCCGTTGGCCGAAATTCGCATTAGTTTCGGAGTTACAGCCAAAAAACGATCGAAAAAATGCGGGTCGAGAAATGGGTAAAAATTAAAAGTTTTCCGCTCGACTTGTGGATACGCATACTGAAAGGGGATCAAACGAGGATCACAAAAATCCTAGCCGGAGACTTCTAGCTGCAATAGTTTCGGAGATACAGTCCAAAATCTGTCGAATTCATTGAAAAAGGCATTTTCCCTGCTAGTACGGAACAAAGTATTGGGGGATTATTTGCGAAAAATCGAAGGTCGACGGAACCAAAGGAGATACAGCCAAGGAACCATCGCAAAATCAAGAATCGAAAACAGGAGGAAAATAAAACCCTTTAATGTGCCCCGCGAGGCAACATTAATATCGTACGTCGTAATCAATTGATCGACGAGTCGTGGAAGGTAGTTTTTTACGCGATCGTATATCCGCGCCAGCGTCGGTGCGCAATCAAGCGTGAATAAGACTTCGCTTCGAGGAGACAGATTCTCTCTTTCCCATTGACTGCGTCGGGGCTAAGGCGAGGCGAAGGAGGAGGGGGAGAGCTGATCGCGAAAGGAAGGAGGATACTCTCGATTATCGATTTGCGTCCCGCTCGCTCGTCAGAGGGACAGAAAATAAGGGACACGGACAACTGAATTTCTCCTCGCGAGATATTCCTCTCATTTCCCTTTACTCCGTACCCGTGAGGAACTCCGACGTCTTTACTGACTCTGTACAGGAATTTTTCTCGCTCTTCCTCGTCGCCGAGTTGGATAGTTTCTTGGCGGACGAAGAGTAAGAGAGGCAGGTACAGAGAAAGGGAGAGAAAGGGAGAGAGAAACAGAGGAAGACGATGGGTTGGGGCAGTTTGGATCCGCGAAGGAACGGAAGCAAACGGGTAGAAAAATCTCACGAATTGTTGGGTCGCTCTGAATTTTTCAATCTTCGGATCGGCGGGAGGTGGGGTAATATCTATTGAGAGAAGACGACGATGTGTGGGGGAGAAAGAAACGGAAGAGTGTGTTCTACGGACTCGAGGTATGTTTCGATACGTATTACGAGTAAGCGAGAGAGAAACAGATAGAGGGAGAGAGGGGAGTAAAATAGAGAGAAGGAGGGGAGGAGTAGATAGGCGCTCAATCGTGTTGGCAAAATCACCGACAATCGCGAGAATCGAACGAGCTGGCCCAGTCTCCCGATAGGATATGTATATACGGAGGTCGAAGGTCGAGCGCGGAGAGCGGCGTCGGTGCTTTGATTGCCGCGGGAAAATGGAAAAGTGTCGTCCTGGAGGACGCGAATGCACCGGAAATGGGCTCAACGATTCCCCCGCAAGTCGATGCCCTGTATCCGTCGTCGTCCATTCGAGTAAGTAAACTCGAACTGGCGCGCCGGCGCTGGCTTTTACTCCGACGCTCTCTCGCCAAGTTGAAGTCTGCCGAGCGAAAGAGGAGCGAAAGAGACTTCCGTCTCTCCCCCTCTCTCTCTTCCTCACGGACCGCTTCGCGCATGCAACTCAACGGGGTAAACACATTCGCGTCATTGTTGCAACTCGGCCGCCGCTGTTTGCGCACTCGGTGCGCTTAAAAGAGCTTTTATTATCGTCCAGATTTACGTCGCCGGGTCTTGTCGGCACTAAACTGCGCGTCATGCGAGAAATTCCGAAGTGGCGATCGAGCGAGGCTCCGCACGGCTTCGAGCCGAGCCCGGATTCCCCGAGAACTCTCGCCCACGATATTTTCCAATTTAATCGGCGAACAACGCGTTAAACGCCGCTCGAAATTTACCCGAAATATTCGGTCTCGGGCTGGAAAAATGATTTGGTGCGCTGACTCGATGTAATTTCGGGCGCGGCGGGGTCGCAATAAAATAACGAATAAACGGTCATTGCGCGCGATGCGATTACCGCGGCAGCGATACTCTTTTATGCAAACACGTAAGTACTGGCTAATTAAAGCCCGAATTGAGCAGCGGTTGCGCCGCTCGTAACCGAAAAAGTAATTCGCCATTCGTCATCGTCCCGCGTTTTTGTCCCGAGGACAATGAGTTCTCGCCGATTGTTCGGACAAACCTGCCCGGGGTCGAAGTGCACCCCGGTCCGCTTTTTTTGAAAAAGACCCCTGCCCGCAATCCGGTACAAGCTGGTCGTGGCCGCGGAGAGGAGAAATCGGGGGGGCACCGGCATTTCGTAAAAATAATTAACAGCAACGGGTCCGTTCGCCTCCGCTCGATCCAAGTTGACCGACCAGTTTAAACACGAGCCTTGTTAAAGGACTCGGTCTTGTAACTCAGCGTAACATATCCCGTAAGCAAAGCATTGTTCGGAGAGGGTGGGAATATATGTTTTCCTTTTCTCCCTCCCTCCCCTCCGGCTTCCCCTGCCCCTCTCGCTCACTTGTTTTCTCCGCCGCTCGCCACATTTCCTTCCTCCTATTTCTCCGTCACCGTAATATAAAATGCCCGGTTACCCGGAAGCCACCGTGAACGTGGCTAATTAGGCGAAATTCCACGAGCTCTCCCCCCCGTGGTAGCATGCCCGGCCTGATGAAAAAGAACACTCGTTGCCACGTACGTTACAAGAAACCCCTGGCGATTAGTGCCAGAATTACGATACTAACGTAACTAAAACCTATGCGAGGAGCAACCTCGAGTTCCTTTACGGCGAGCCGGCGGCAACCTAGCGAAGGTACGAGCGAGCGAAGGGCAAGGAAGGGATACTGGGAAGCGTGGCGAAGGGCGAGGGACAGGACGGTCGGCATGCGCAAATACGTACTTTACGTCGGTTATACTCGGTACGGCCGTACCCCATTAGCCGGCTCCTCATATTCTTTCGTTCCGAATCGTGCATTACGTACGTCCACTCTCGATCGCCGGCGGCACCGACCTCTACGTTCGCGGCATCCTTACGATCGCCCCCCCAGCGATTCCTTTTCGTTCCCATTCCATTCCGTGCCGATTCGATTAGAATCGTCGAACCTATCAAAATTTGTCTTCCCGCTCGGACATTCTCATTTTCCGGCGGCCTCTAAATTAATCGACGTAACAATAGGATATTGGCGTACGCGGACGCATGTACTCCGTGCATTACGAAATGTTTTTAATATGGGGGGATTAATCTCGATGCTGGACAGGCGCGCGCGCGCACGCCTGCGCTTTTCAAAGGGCGAGCTATGATAAAAGTAAAACGATCCTCCGCGCGGTACATCGCCAACATGCGAAAACCGTATATCTCGTTCAGACCCCGAGCATTGTCTGCGATGCGGGGTTACATAGGGTAGGTGGGTACCGTACGAGTGCTCATAACTACAACCGCTAAAGTAGCTCGTAACACGCTAATTACTCTGTATGGGGTATTTTCAGCTCTTACGGAAAGTAAACGAACGGAGCAGGCGGCCAGGGTAGAGTTTTAGGCCGTATCATTATTATATTCTGGCCACTGCATGTCTGTCCTTTTAATTAGCTTCCGTCTACCGTTGTGCCTGCGCTTACCGCGGTGGAATGGGGAGAGTGGATGGGTTAGGTAAGTATGGCCGGAAGGAACACGTTGCGAGCGAGAACGGCTCGTTTCCGCAAGAGGTAGGAGGGGGAGGAGGGGGTGGCAGCGATTTTCGTCCGCGCTTAATTCCGAGCAAATATCGAACACGTTCGCGCGATCCCGTAACGTACTAATCACGGGAAAGTTTCGCCGTTTGCGGCAACTGCAACCGGTATCCACCGGCACCCCTTTAATCCGCGATGGAAGGCCGCGTTCGTTTTCGGAAGTTGCGCCCTATCGATTATTCAGCCTTCACCCGCCACCCCCGGGAAGCTATCGCGCTAATAGCAATAATTGTCAACTCCGCTATTACCTCATTATCCCGTGCCATCGCTTGACACTCCTGTCGGCGTTCGATCTAGCCCCTCCTGACTCGATTCTACGTCGTGCATCCTTACCGCCATTATCAAGCCCTCCTCCGCAGGCTCCTCTACCTTGTTCCTCTCTCCCTCTTTCTCTCTCTCTCTCTCTCTCTCTCTCTCTCGCACATACTCTCCCCTGCCTCTCTTTCCCTGCTTCCCTCGCCGCGCTAGTTCGCGCCGTAAAGGCCGATACGACGAGGCACGTTAAGGCCTGAGCTCGGCGTATCGATTTAAAAACATTTAAATTCCATAAATATCCAACGAAACGTTGAATAAGGCATGCGCAAAGCCCGAACCCTTCCCCGGGACAGGAAGACGACGAGAGCAGAGATAACGTATGATAGAGAGCGCTCTGCTGCATAAACCAAGAGCAACGGAAACTTTCGATAACGTCGCGAGATAGACGTGAGTAATCTTGCCGTGGCGAGCGAGCTTTGTCGCTATTCCCGATGGCACTCGCCGGTCATAATCTCACGAAGTCCACGCTTATACTTAGCCTTGCCTCAGCCGTCACTTGGACCGTTCTCCTGGCCCCGGGATGGCAGGTCGATCCTTTTTTAGACCCATCTCGTCGCACGCGACACTCGGGAAATCGTTAGCCGAGTCAATCACGGCAGCGTTTATTATTATGGCAGTTGAACGGAGCGTACGCTCGGTCGCGAAAGCAGTATTTCCGTTGCAGCCGTTTTCAGCGACGCCGTTGCCCGAAATGTCGCCAAGTCTGGCACGGACAGCCACGATAGGGTAGCTCGCGAGACTGTCCGCGGGTCGAGTGCCGCGGGTATCCGCAAAAATGGAAGTGTCCGAACGAAGCGGTATAAAGCGCCGGGCGGAATTATCGAATCGTTCGGAGACCGTCGACTTAATCGAAAGAGTCTATAACTGTGCGCCGTGAGCTCGTTATCGCGGAACGAGCCCGTCAACAGGTACTAAATGAGATATCGCGAGCATCGGGACGGAATGGCTGGAAGCGGGGCGGAGAGGGGACAGAGTGTAGGAGGGAGGGCGACAAAGGGACAAAGGGGAAGAAAGTGAGACGGGAAGGAACACGGAAAACGTTCATAGAAATGGTTACATGAAACAGGGATGGCGAGGACTCCGGCGGTAGAAGCGAGTGACCCCTCGATGAAGTGTGCATGCGAGGGAGAATCGCAGGAATGGAGAAGCTGGGGACGCGGCGGGGAGAGGGGGGAGGGGGTCGGTTACCAGCTGATATAGAAACTGCAGGTAATAGATTCAGTCGTGGAACGGGGATCGAGGTCGGAATCGGATCCCTAGATGGAAATAGGAGTCTGGCGGAGAGACGAGGGGAGGTGGCGGAAGCGTGGGAGGGAGAGAAGGAGAGCGAGAGGGTGACAGGAGAGAGGGCGGGGCGGTGAAGGGGCGGGAAGGGGTGCGATGGGTGGAGAGGGATCAAGCCCGGGGAATAAATCATTTCTGATTTTAATCAAACCGGGGAAACACTGGCACGTTCTGCCTCGACGGCCTGCTCTCGTTTTGCTTCGCGCGCGCGTTACGTCTACTGTTCTACGCGCATACGCGGATGCACCCCTTCTACCTCCATCCCCCCCTGGCGAGTCTTCCTCCTGTCTCTCGAATCGCACGTGTCGCGAGGGACGTCGAAGGTCTGTCGCGGAATAGAATCGTGGCCCCGTTGACCGGCGAGTGTGAACGAGAAAGAAAGGTGTGCCAACCGACGCGCACGCTCATGCACCTAGCACCCACTCTGACTCAGTCTACTCCCTCCAGGTACTCGTGAGAACTTTCCGACTAATCACGCCGATAGCTTCTCGCGTCCCAAGGAAACTGCAAATACCGCTGACTGAGCGCGAGGTAGCTGCGACGTGCGCATCAGCATATTGCGAGACGACACACTTTAACGACGTCGTTAGTGTCAATGACTAAATAACGCGCCGTTTGTACACGGCAAACGTTGAGGAAACGTCGCGATACGTCGGCGAACCTGGCTAGAGATAGACATTCAGTGACGTTAGGTGTACGCAGAGAGCGGGAGACGGAGAGTTGGCTCGCGGAAGGGAGAGAAAAAGATTTTTAGAGGGTATCTAACAATGCGGATAATAGGATGGCAGTGTCTGCCCGCCGGGGAGGCTCGGATTGATTTGAAAATAATTTAAGGGGATGTAGCCTCAGAGCCGGCGAAACCGAGGAAGGATTCACCTTTTCCCTTCTGGCCCAGGGACTGCGAGTCGGCGGAGGCGTAACGAGAAAATCGTTTAAGCGAAGGTTAAATGAGCTGACCCGCTATTAGTGCGGTTAATGGGACGACTCGATTGTTTTCTATTCGGTCACACCTTGCCATTCTCGGACAACCTCCTTCGACCTGCTAGGAGTACCGTCGAACACCCACCCATGCTCCCTCCTACCTAGCCGGGCACTCGCATTGTGCGTTCGACTTTCCCACGGCCGGTCACGGCCTACATTAATGCGAGACATTGGCCGATGAGAAATACGTCGGATGTCAGTTTCCGCTCCGGTCCTGCCACGGAGAATGGGTCCCGACCGACCACCGACGACAGCTTAAACCGATATAATCCGTCTCCTCTCCGGTCGTCAGCCACCAGCCGATGCTTTTTGCATAGTTTCGCTCCGCCGGCATAATTTCGGCATCTTGCGCCAGCGCGAGCATTAGTGACAGACCCGTCATTACGCGGGCAGATAGGAATCCTTTCGGCGCGAAACGAGCGTCGCCCGTAATACGTCGCCGGGCTTTATCGCGTAATTAAAGCGAGCCGGCACAAAAGACAGACGGAAAAGTCATAATGCGGCCGGCTCATTGGCACATCATTCGGATATAATGACCTCGAGGGACGGTCGGCGGCGGGGACGCGTCTGCCTGACCAAATTATAACCGGAAACAAAACAGACGGGAGGAACAATGAGCCTCGCGGGCGAAGGTAATAAAATATGATAAACGTCACGCGCAGTACCGCTCGCCTCCTCCTCGTGTGCCGAGCAAAATCCCGTAGCGGAGTACGGACTCGGCCATTCGTTCGCCGCTGTTCTCGAATTCTAATGCCACGGTCGTTCGATCGAATCTCCGCCGAGAAAGTTTCCCGATCCGCGGGCCCGGACTGAATACGGCAGCCGGAAGACGTCATTGTGGGCGAACGACGTGCTTTGGCCCCGAAGGGAAGGGTCCGTAAAGACCCGCGCGGCGATAACTAACAGCCGAGCGTTAAAGAAATAATAACGGCCGCGATAAAGCCGCCAGCTAAACGCTCGCCGTCTTAATTGGAAACGTAACTCGCGAACGGGTAATGGCGATATTAAAAAAATTCCAGGCTGCGTGCACTTGACATTCTCGACGAAGGTTCCGGCGACTGGAGGCGTCTTACGGACTGACATTATTTTCTCCCTTCCGACACCAATTACGGATCCGTTAACTTTCGACGGCCAACTTTTTCTCTCGTCAGGCTCTGTACCATCGGCGCCGTGGAACGAAC
Organism: Anoplius nigerrimus; assembly: GCA_914767735.1. Lineage (NCBI taxonomy): Eukaryota > Metazoa > Arthropoda > Insecta > Hymenoptera > Pompilidae > Anoplius > Anoplius nigerrimus. The sequence goes on from OU612080.1 coordinate 8,291,985, forward strand.
TCTCTGCATTTCAGGCGGAAAAAGCGCGCGACCCGATCGCAATTCCCGCGACGGGGCTGAAAATCGAACGACGGCAAGAATCGAAGCTGCTCGTAAGAACGATATTGGGGACGGTAATTTTGCAGGCGTGGGCGCGAGGGGCTGAGAGGATCGACCGAGAGGTTCAGGTAGGGGTGGGTAGGAACAATTCGGCCGGGCCAATGTCGAAACTGCAATCACTCGGGCGGCCGAGTAACGAAGTGCATTTCCACGAATCCGTATAATCGTGTAATTCGACTCGCATTATGCTGAATGGTGTGCCGAACGTTCAATGGCGGTAAATGAAACCGGACAAACGATTCGCGAACAACGGGTGTCGAGGTAACGATGTTTTAAAGTGGATGTGGCACTGCTACCCAGCGACACGAAGGTCGTTCGAAAGCGCGCTAGGCGGCAAACACGTTTCGAAAAATGCGGCGCGTGTCGAGTTGGCGTCGTTTCGAGTGGTGCACGGGCGTGCCGGCGTTCGATTTTTGAATTTCGTCCGCTAGCGGCGAAACGCCATTTGCCTCCCCGATCGTAAATTCGTCCTCGTTAGGGACCTCACGGCGTCGCGCGCCCTGGTAACGAACTCACGGCCCGCGATATAACGGAAGGATTAGGAATAATGCATCGGTGCCGGAAAAAAAGAAGCGGGCAGCTTCCGGCCCTGATTAAAATCAGCCGGCACGCATGGTCAATTTCAATTAATTTTTTCGCGTGCTTGACGAATTCCGCTAGTTATCCCGCCGTGGCACGCACGCTCGCTGCACGGCTAGGCTTACACGCGTGCACTTGAATGTCTGTCCACGGCCTGGCAAACGTAACGAGGCCGCGCGCGGAAGCGGAAGACGGCGTCTTCGTATATTCGCGTAATTCCTGCGCGCTCGCGCACCGCTAGTACGAACTTGGCCGAAACAGTCGTCAGGTAACGAGCTGATCGAGGTGGTCAACGACGATGCACCTCAAATTGGTACCTTTTTCTGCGCGAGCATTCCCATCGGACGTACCGCGCTCGCGGCTCCGTAATGACGTATCGTCGATGGCTGATTATGCGCGGAGAGCGTAATTTTTCGAATAGGCGAACGTGATTTAATAACGGCCGCTCGCTTCACCTGCTAATTTTCCCACAGTCAAGCGTTATTATGCGCGACGCCGGGGAACGCGTACGCGCGAGCGACGTCTATAAAGTTTCCAATTTCAAATCCACTTCCAATTTATGCTAACGTCCGGCGGAATTTGCGGGGGACTATCGTCGGGATTTATTTCCCGACGCGTCAGCGATCGGGCAAGCGAGTGGAGAGTGTGTTAGTGTGAGAGAGAGAGAGGGGTGGGGGAGTGAAAACGTTACGCGACTAAAACCATTCGTCGGACTCCGACTGCGACGACGAGGCCAGGACGACGGTGTCGGAAAGTACACTGGCACCTACGTAATCGCGGCGTTGAAAATTAGCGAGTTTTATTACGACGTCGTCACGACCCTGCTCGCGATATCACAGTAATATCCGGCTCCGATGCCGGTACGTGTACGCGAGCAAATAATTCGTATAATAGAGTAGTCGAGGTAGTAAGTTATCGTGGTTTTTGCCCTCTACCCCTCTCCTCATCCCCCTCCCTCCCCGTTGCCCGTCGAGGTGGATGGAAACGAGAGGGTGGGGGCGCTTTATACGTCCGTAGATCAAGCTGACCCTACCGAAAAGCAAGTTTTCGCGTGTGCACACACTGTTACGCGGCGGAGGACGAGAAGGAGGGAGGGAACGGAATGAGTGAGATCACGGGTTCTGCGCGAGCTGGGAGGGTCGGAGGAGAAAATGAGAGAGAGCTGGAGGGGGTGAGAGGGTTACGGGAGGGCCGGGAGAAAACTTAGTACGTACGTGTGCGAGAGCTCGCTGCGAGCTCGGTGCGAGGAAGAGGAGTCGGCCGGTGGAAGGAGCGAGGCTGGAGGAAAGAGGGTGTGCGCGAGGGCGCGAGGGCGCAAGGGGTGGGGAAAGGGGGCGAGCAAGCTGGCAGGTAGGTTACGTATGAACGGAACTAACGTATGAGGTTGGAGCGCGGCCAGCCACTATTTCACACGAGCAACGAGGGCCGGACCGGGGGCTACCCGGTGGTCAACTAACCTCTGCTGACCAATGGACCACCGGATAACCTATGCTACCTAACCCATCCGCTGGAAATATGCTTATGGTATACGCTCTGCTTGCCGTTTTCGACAACGAACGACGGCCGCCCCTTTCGCGTCCTCTCGTCCGGCGACGTGAGAGGGAAAGGGCTGAATGGGGGACTGCGGACCGAAGCGCTGGGACAAAACGCCGGGACGAAACGCTCGACGAAACGTTGCCGTGCCCGAAGGACGGAAGGGTGAACGCCGAAGGGCGAGCCGGACGACGGCATTCCATCCTCACCTACACCCCAATGATACTCCGGGCCACATATTTTTCACGGGATCGCGTGAGACGCGCCGCCGAACCCGAATTTTCCACGCGTCATTTAAACATTCCAGCTGGCGGCCAGATTTTTGTTGCCTAACCGTTCCACGTCGAAAATTGGAAGATACGTGTGTTTCGGGCCAAGTAAGATGCGAGCCTGAGTTACCGTGGCAATATTTTCGAAATGTTGCGGCTTCGGGCGACGAGGTATGGGGGGGAAGTCAGCTCGGCTGGAATGAATTCCACCAACACCGGCGACCCTGCTCACTACCACAGGCGAGCGCCGCTGCCGCGGAGCGACAGTGATTTAATCGAAAATATCTTTACATCGGTACGTGCCCCTAGTCGACGTTACCTCTGGATTCTGTTCAAAGCGAGATTAATTCAACGTCAATATAGAGATAATCCGATATGCCATCGTAATAACCCAATATCCGAGGAATCTAATTCAATATTAACAGTAATAATCTACTACGAGATGAGACTGGCGCGCTATGTTTGTCCGTACAAAATAACTGTTTATGTCGGGACCGGTCGAAAAGCCCAAAGCAATAGAGTGCCAGTTATAGCTGATGGGATAATTAATAATTTCGTAGCTACTTTAACTTCCTACAGCCCGCCGCCCGGGGTTACGGCTCTATTAAACGCCTATCAACCGGCAGCGCGCCGGGATCGAAACGTACGAGAGTCATCCGGCATGCGTTGGAAATATGAAATTAAACGGTAGATGAACGAGAATGAAAGGAGACCGTTCGAACGTGACGCTCAGTACGCATTCACGCTCGATGGATTTATTATCCTATTTACCGACGAAAACTCTCCTCCGTCGACGACGACATGACTCCATATAGCGCTGTGACATTTGGAGGTACGAGGTCGTTGCGAGAGGTCGAAAGAATCAGCGAACGATGAGACGGAAGATGGAACGACCGAGGGAGCGAGACAGAGAGGCAGAGAGAGAAAGAGAGAGGGAGGAGAAAGAGAGATGGCCATAATCGTTTGAGAGACTGGCACGATCGCTGTCATTTGGCGACGCATGCATCATCGTTTATGCCACTTGACTCGTGTGATCGAACGTGACGCGTCGGGGCGCTATGTTTTTGCCGTAATGCCAGTAAGTGTACGTGCGCCGGTCGATCGAAAGATAGGACCCTCCCGTCCGCGTCGAGGTTCAATTTCATGAATGCGAGCCAAAGAGTTTCGGAACGATATTGCACCTAGCCCGGTACGAAGATTACGCAGGGAAGTTCAAAGCGTAAATAATCTGAGCATTAAGAAAAATTGTATGGCGCACTCTTCTTAAGCGAGGCTCGGATCCTTCGCAGTTGCAGCGTTTCTCCAAAAATGTCTTCGGGTGAGTGGTAGGGGGGGGAAAGAGACTGCGGAAGTGACGAAAGCAGCTTGTCTACTTCGTTCTTTATCTTCCTTTTTGCCCGCCATCGTCCGCCGTCGTCCCCGCCGGCCAGCTCGGCGTGGGAATGAGAATGGGGAAACTCGAAGGCATCAACTCGTCTCCACATCCGCATCCGCCGGGCCAAGATGGCTCATTGCGGATGCAGAAATGCAGGCATTATATATGCCCCTTATAACCACTCTTCGGGACGCGGTAAGATATTAAAGCTCGGCCACTCGCTCAACTGTGTTGAATGTTCCTCTCTCCTCCTTCTGTTCCTCTTCTACTTCTTGTTCCTCTTTCGCTTTCTTGTTGCCATCCACAACGAAACCTCTCGCTGATACAAAAAAAACCTCAATACTCATTATCCACCTCAATGCCCTTTTAACTTACCCCCACCAAATTGACTCTATCGCCCTCCTATTTTTATCCGCAATAAGCACCATTTTCGGCCGCGTCGTTTATTTACACCGCATTGCCCGTTTCGAGCAAAGACGATCGAATCTTCCCCAATAATTTCATCGACGCTCCGAGTTTGTCCGCCGGCAAGGGACGACGGCGACGCGAACGATACCGGAGCCTGGCAAACGAACGCAGGTAAACGAACCCTTGGCATCGCAACGCCGGCCTCGTCCGCTCGCCGCAGATATTCATCACGCGCGCTAAGGACGTCTTCGATTCGTTTCGCCGGTAATAAATGATCCGCAGCGGCGCGAGCATATTATTTGTCAAACGCGTCGACGACGGGGCGAATCGGACGACGCGCTCTATCTGCCTCCCCCACCTCCCTATTCTACCTCTCTACCCACCCCCTTCTTTCGCTCTCAGTCGCACGGCGCGCCTCCGAGGAACGATGATCGCGTCGCACAATGGGCAGGGATGACATTATGATAATATTAGACGTAGGTAAGCGCCCATCCCGGATGATGGATGGCCTTTAAGGTCGGACGTGCCGGTAATACCTGCTGGCATTGTCGCCGGGGCTAATTTCTCTCACCGCTGCTAAGCGAGGGAAGAGGGAGGGGAGGATGGGGCGAGGGTGAAAAAAGTGTAATAAGGTACAGGAGTCGCGGGGTGGGACGGACGAATCCGAAGATAACCCCTACGCGTATGTGTCGATCGCGGAGAAGGCGGCAACAAAGGAACGTTCGATGGTCTGCGTGCGCGCGAGCGCGCGCGCGCCACGACGCACGCACCTTAATGTCGCTCGATATATCATGGCCGCGGGGCATGCCGAGGGCCATTCCCGTGGTCGGCTGCCAGCCTCGCCGTCGGGGGTGGGCAAAGCGTCCGGAGCAGAAAGTGTCTGACGATGATAAATAACGTGTTTAACGATACGTCGATAGGCAAATACGGACGGTCGCGGGCGCACTCCGCTCCTCTCCTGGCCACGGCTTCTTCTTCTCGGCTTTCAGGCTATTCCTGGCTTACGCTGATAAAGACTTGCCCGGAGTCGCGGGTTCCTTTATCGCCGGCGGAGATGACGCGGAAGGTAATTAAGCGATGACGCGTGTCGAATCCATTGCGATTGGGTTTCTTTCGAAGGATGTGGGAGGAACTTAATTTGCGCGGTGACGAGCAATTAACACTTTCTCAGCGAACGAGAGGATGGAGGGTGAAGAGTGACATGAGAGTTCGTTCTAAGAATAGATTGAATCTGGCGGCTGATGATAAGGATTAAATGTCAGAGGCGCGAGAGGCGTAAAATGTCTTGCGCTTGTGCAGGTAGCTGAAGACTGTCGCAGCGATTTATCTCGGGGCGGTCGGAGGAGCGAAAAGGAGGGAGGAAAAAATTCGCCATCATCGCAGTGGAACCCCTCTCTAAAATCGTAGCTCCGACGAAATCGGCCATAAACCACAACCGCGTCGCACCTCCGCCAGAAGGGGGATGAATGTCTTCCAGAGGTTTATCGACAGAACAACGTCGGGTTGTTTTTAATGGCTCCGGGGCTCACCCTCGGCATCCTGCTGGTGGATGGCGAGGGGCTGTGCATGGGGGTGGAAAGGGGGCGGAAAGGGGGTTGCGGTTACGCGGCCATTCCGTCGTCGCAATCCCGACGTGCTCAGACCGAGTCGGCGGCAATAATTCGGGGCAATATTCGCGCCTTACGGCCTGCTACAAATGGGAGAGGAAGAGAGACAGAGATACAGTGAGTGAGCGAGCAAGCGAGAGTGAATGAGAGAGAGTGAGTGAGAGAGAGAGAGAGAGAGGGAGAGACCCTTACAACGTCCTCGGCGTCGTCACCGTCGTCGGGAGGTTCGGTGATTACTCGAACTGTAATTAAATGGTCATTTTAAGGGAGCATCTGCCAGTTACTATCTTCCTTACGCTGACACACGCGTATTATTTTAAACATAAACGACGCGCCGGCCGTATCTCAGTCGTCCGATCCCCGGGACAATCCACTTTTAAGTACCCTACGTACGTACCGCGGTCTACGTACCTGGACGCAGAGCGGCGAAAACATTCACCTGCAGGCGCCAATTCACTCGTTTAAGCGCGAACGACACAGACGACGGCGACGGGGTGGGGAAAACGACGAGCGTGTCTGGGAAAAATAGTTTACACCCCCCATCTGCGGCTGGCCGGTGTGCGTCGGTGTGAGCATTTGTTGCTCGCCGGACCGCGGCGATAAAATTCAACGGGCAGAGATCGGGCTGTACGTGCGGACGAGAGAGAAGGAAGGAAGCCGAGCGGAGCACGAAATTCCGGCGTGGGAATTGGACGAAATCCGTGCGACAATCGCGTGTGAGATTTCGAGCGCGACAATCGCGGTCGGTGAAAATCGTCTGTCTAATGACACGGGAATGCCGATTGGGCAAGGTGTCCGATACGACGTAGGCTCCTCTGTCGCAAAGTAATGGGCCAGAAGCGCGGCCGATGTACGGTTACGGCCCAAGGGTGGTTCCCTTGAATTATTACCGGCTAACACGATGCGTAAGGAGGAAGTAAACGAGGAAGAGAATCGCTTTTATCTTAACGGCGATTCCGCAACCGGATATGCCCCATTAAATCCGGCTCATCAATCATGCTCCCGGATTGTTTTCGGCTTTTGTACCGTGCCTACCCCCACGGCGGGCCGCCGCGGTCGGAATCGCCGCGTTGAATGGATAAAGGGAGGGTTTTGTCGGGGCGAAATTGGGGGTGAAGACGGAAAGAGCGAAGGAAGCGCGAAAGTTTGGTAGGGACGTCGTTAAAGAAGGAGAGTAATGTGGCTGCGTCCGCGAATCAGAGACGAACGAGTCATCGCGAATATTTATTTCGAACAAGGGAGGGGGTAAAGCGAATTTTCCGCTGAAAACAAAGCTCTCCGTGCGATCGCCACTTACAGATTTCGTATAATTGTCATTCAAGCTGTCAACGTGTATCGTAAATGATTTCGTTTCTGACGTATAATGTGAAGTCGTTCAACGCGTATCATTCTGTAACGACACTGACCTCGTCTCGACCTTTCTCTCCATCCTGAATAAATTCCTCGGAATAAACAGCCGACGGTTAAGCGATTATGCCGCGCAAAGTGGTTGCGAAGAATTCGTCAAAGAGTTGACTCTGATCTCCTCCCTACCTCCCGCAATCTCTCCAGCCCTCCTCGCCTCCCCTCCAGCGCCATTCTCCAGGCTTCTTCTCCGGCCGGGCCTCTTTCTTCGGCTAACCGGTTAAGACACTCTGAAAGTGCGGCCGCCGCGACGGAATATCAAAAGGAACACGCTTAATATTAAATCATAAGATATGGATCTCGGCATTTAAGTGGATGCCCCGTCTTATTGACGCCGGTTCAAAGGCTGTTCAGTTTTGTTCCTTTGCTCGGCTCCGCTCCCGTGAAAAGGGTGCCCTCTCCGTCGTCATCAGCTTCTACCTCCCTTCCGACTTACCTTTCCACCGCCTTTCCATCCTTCGTCGCTCCGCGTCTTTCCGATGTCGCTTCTAACGTTCGGCCGCCATTCCCCATCGTCTTCCGCTGTCTAATTAGGGAAGGCGCAGATTTATACACGGTCGTGGAAATACTGAGGGCTTTCTTGAGGTTTGCGGGGTCGAAGGTAATAAGGAGAGGGTGCTCTGTAGGAGTAAATTCTGTGATCTTCGAACGTTTGGTCGTTTCGGTGAACTGACGCGTCCTGGCTCGAAACAGAGGAAGAATGGATAATTGTGCATATTTCGTCATGCTAGGCATGCTCCGCTGTACAACGAAACAGTCTGTTGTCAAACAAGGCTATTATCTGGGAAAGAAAATGTCTTCTGAACATTGAGACTCTTGGCAGCGTAGACGAGGTTTCTAATTCAGAACTACGTACCATGCAAGTGGAGTTTGTCAAATTTCTCAATGAACTCCTCGCTTGTACGCGGACCTACATGTTTCGACATAGACACACATAAGGTTCCACCAAAGACGGCGTTACACGATCAAGCCATCCGGTACTTCATCCTCCCTGTACGGTTAGTAAAAGCCCTTGAAACGATTTCTAACGTCTTTGCGCCTGCTTCGCCTTCCATTCCCCGGCCTGCCAAAGAAAAATCTCGAACTGTCGTAATCAGTGCGTTAATAAAGTCTTCGGCGCACGTCCTTCAGTCCTGAAGAGTCGTTATATTCCTTTCTTCCCCGTCGTCGACTTCTCTTGTCCGACTGCTGTGAATAGGAAAGTAATACTGGCCGTCGGTGAGGGGGACAGGGATGATGACGAAGTAGCGGGGTGGAGGGGGAGAAAAAGGAGGAGGAGACCAAGGAAAGGCAGACTCGGTTTAACTTCGTTACTTAGCGTCATTATGACCCGATAAAAAGTGTACAACCCCGCGGGCGCCGTAATCCCTCGAAAGCTGTATTAATATTAGGAAATGAGAAAACGAGGTAGCTCTTTTAAATTTAATCTTTTAATAAGATCATTCGTCAACGAGCCGCGAGCGATGAAGTGGTCAGGATTATTTTTAATCGTCTCGCGCCAGGCCCCTGCCCAGGCCTGCGAGCCGCTCTTCGGGCCGTGCGACGTTTGATTTGCATTAACATCGAGCCAAGGACCCTGGACGCACTCGTCCGCGTCCGCCGAGTGTCGTCTTTGGCCGCACCGCGTCAAAAGTAACGCTCGAATTACCGCCTCCTGAAATTCTCGGCGAAAAAATCTCGTCTCCGCCGCCACTTCACTCTCGGCGAAAAGAGACGTTCGCCTTTTCTCTCTCGCCCGCCTTCTTCGCATCCAATCCATCCGAAATGGCGAGACACCCCCCTCCCCCCCTGGTCCCTCACCCCCTCTCGCAGGATCCGCAGATCGCCCTACCCGTCTGCCTCCGTCGCACGCTCGCGATTTCGTTTTCTGTTAACAGGCAGCCAGTGGCTTTGAAAGTCGTTTAAGGCGAGCCCAGGGTTATGGGGCGAGCCCCTGATTAAATAAAACGTGTCTGATATGGTGGATTTAATTTAGAGAGGCCGAAGGGTGCCGTGGACCCCGAAAGCTCTACACTGCGCCGCGGGAAAGTGGCGGGAAGCCAAGCGGTGCGACGAAGAAGGCAGTCTTCCACTTTACGTTTTCCGCCGCGCCACTCGGCGGATAAATTGAAAATTATTGCCGAGACGCTCGTCGATCGAACGTACCGAATGAATGGATCCCCACCCCAGGGGGGATAATGAGAGGCCGGAGGACAACTCGCATCCCAGCCTCGAGGTCCGACTTCCTACCTCCCTCTTCAGACCTTCAGACTCGTAGGAGACAGACGCGCGATCGCCGTTCATCGAACCACCCCCTCACCGTCTGGCTCTGCCGCTTGTTTATACGAGCGAATTCGTTCGAATTTAATTAGTGCACTTAATTAACATTCCGCGAATTTGACGGGACGCCGCGGGGTTCGGTCGCAGGGGGGGCGGTGTGCACGGGGTAGCATTGTCTGGCGCTTATCCAGTCGGCGTACGTGCGTGTGCGTACGAAATTTCATAAATAGGATCGTGTTTCAATTCATTTAGCATGATTTATTGGCCAGCGTCAGCCTGCCGGAGCTTTTGCGAGAGGTGCCCGCGCGCGCGCGCGCGCGCGCTACTCGTTCGGCACGTTTTCGGGGCTCGCTCACGATAGGCGGCCATGCATCACGGCCGCCGGGTCGCATCTCAAAAATGTCGCCGAACGGCCTCGTCGAATCGAACGTCAGGCAGGGGCGGACTGATTTACGCGGACAAAGAGCACGGGCGCCGGCCGAAGCGTATATTGCGTCCGCCGCGCGCAACTGTCGTTAATATCAAATTTCAATTTGCGCGCCACTGCCTGACGCGGCGGTCGGTGGAGCGGTAGGGGCAGGAGGGGGGGGGGGGGGGTCCGCTGCCATCGCGTTACATCGAATTATGTCGTGCTGGCTCAGCCGACACGCATCGATCGGCCGTATTAACAGCTTCGTTCGTAACGTCTATCGTCGCCCGCTAATCTCCTACCTTCATTAAGCCTGGGCCGCCGCCTTCGTTACGAAAGGCTCGTTGACCTCTCTCGCGCGCGCGCGCCACGAAGTTGCGCAATGTTTTCCGTATCGCACGATCGTGAACATAATGACGGGTAGGCCCTGCCGAGGAGGCACGTTAATTCGTGGCGCATGGCGAAGGAGAGAGGCTGTTCCCGAAAGGGATCGACTGCCCGGGTGGACAGCGGCGGATAAATAACTAATCGTGAGAGGTTCGTGATTCCCTGGACAGGTCTGCCGGAGAGCAACACGTTAAATTAACCAATATGCGAATAGTTGGCCCCGAAGCGAGCGGCGCCGCCCTCTCTCTCTCTCTATCTCTCTCTCTCTCTCTCTGTCTGCTGTTCCTCTTCTACCTCTCCCTCCCGATCCCCTGGCATCCCTCGTCTACCCCTCGCGCTCAGTCCACCCTTCTGCGAGGCCACCTCGTCCCCCGGCAAACGCCGGCGCCAGAGTTATGGCGCGAGCGGTGTAGGAACCGGTTGCAGTGCCGCAATGTGGTTTTCCGGATAATCAAGTGGGAAACAATCGGTGCCCATCGAAATTCGCTGCGGACACGAGCTACTTGCCTGTGGGCAAGTGTGCGCCTTCCGTGTATCGGGCTTCCTACCTTGCGGCCGACCGGCTTAACGCTCCTGGATGCTTTAAATAGTTAACCGAACTGCAAAACAATCCGCTATTCATGGCATACGGCGTGCGTGTGCATGAGACAGTGAGAGCGGGGGAGAGAGAGAGAGAGGGAAGAAAATGTGGAACAGACGCATACCCGCGCATCGGTCTAAGTGTGTTAGTACATACACGGGGTAGCAGTACCCTCCGAAACCACGTCGCACGTTAACCTTTTTCACACTTGCCCACCGTTCCGACGGAATAGTTTGCTCCCGGTTTAATCCAGCCGCCCCACCTCCCTCTCGCCACCCGCTTTCAACTCCCGTCAAGCACTCGCGCGCACGTCCGCCGCATTCTTCCGCGAAATAAAATTCCGCTCGACACCTCAAAATTGGCCGCGCGCGAGCTAAACGCTTTAATGTCGAACGGCGTGCATCGAGCTACCGCCGCCGGGATAAATACCTTCGGGACTTCCGGGCGGAGCTCGGCACCGCGATGCGCAGCTGCGCATATTGGCTATTATGACGCGTGTAATTACAATGGCGAAGTGAATACGAACTGTAATTCGGGGAATTTCGCCGCCGTCTGCGGGCGGCCATAAAACTGCGAAATATTGAATTACCAATGAGCGGCCGGCCGGCAAAATTCTGATCCCGGCCGATTATTCGGCGAATGAAGTTTTATCGCGAGTCTATCTCGAAGGAAAATATTTTCGCAAAGAAAGGCACTCCGGGGTCGACGGCAGCGTAGGTTCCGCCGAACCATCCCCTCGGCCACCCTTCCGTCCCTCCGGATAATCGTCTCTTCCTATTCCCATGATGTTCGTGTCAACATTCGCCTTCTGGAAGGTAGGTGGGGGCGGAGGTGGAAAAGGTGGAGAAGGTTGAGAGAGCGATGCTCCTACGGCAGTCGCCGGGAGGAGGTCCGGGACCATTTCTTCCGCGCGGAAGATGCTCAAGGGAGCACAACAAGATATCGAGGAGCACGTACTTAGCGGACTTCGATAATCGATTAGGAGTGCCGTATATCGATGCCAGACAGACAGGAGGGTGGATAGGATAGCAGTAGTCGCGGGTACTCCTCTCGCCTCATCTGCTAGCGCCGATGGTCGGGAGACGCCGCTCTGAAAGAGGAAGCTCGCGGAGGAGGAAGTGGATGGCTGAGGGGATATACGAAATGGATATGAAGGGGTCGAGGAGAGGAACAGTGAGAGGGAGGGAGCACGCGAGACATAGAAAGAGAGAGAAGGGGAAAAAGAAAGGGTTGGCGCATGCGACGTTAGATGGAGCTTGTTGGCGGTGAATGAATCGGATCTTCCGCGATCGAGCTTGAGGTTTGAGCTTCGGGAACACGTCCTTTTATCCGCAGCTTGAATGATGGCCGCCAAAAAACGAAGAGGACGAGATTCACAGGGCACGCAGATAGATCGTCTGGAACGCACGTTCGATTCCCAGGAAACGAGCGACAATTTTGTCGGACCGGATGATCCAGCGCTTCCAGACGGATTATGACTCGCGGATGCACGTCGAAGTTTCTCTCTCCCTGTGTTGGGGGGACGGTGGAGGAAGATGACGTAATTAAGTCGCTCGTCGAAGTTTCGCCGCGAAACCGTCATCGCTCGTAGACGTCGCTCAGCGAGGAAAGATTGCCGGGACAAATCGACTCGCGTCCCTCGTTCGTCGACGGGTCCCGCTCATCGAATTACGATAAGAATCCCACCCCAAGCCACTGGGACAAAGTGGCGGGCGTAGAACTTTAATGAGATTCCGCATGTTGATTCCGCGATATCAACTTTAACAATCGCCCGGCCCTTAATGCTCTCATTACCGGCGACAGATAGTTTCGGGAGCGTCGTTAATCTTTTTTCTGCCCGCCGGTCTCTGATAATGAGATTGAATCGTCGTTAAAGTCAATATGCCGCGCGGCGATTGGTCGTAATGCGAAAATGAACGAGGTAGGTGGCGGGAGAAGGTGGGATTGGGAGGGGGAGGGGTGGGGGGGCAGAAACGGAGCTGGATGGCGAACGATTGCCGGTTCGATTTTCGCGAGGAAAGTTTCGCGCCCGGTTCGTTCGGAACGGCGACGAGGGGCGATGTCTTTGGCTTTTAACGTGTTGACGTTGGGAACTAACGAGGTGCCGGGCGACGAATCGGCAGGCAGGGGACGATGCAAATTATGTCATTCGACGGCGTTGTTTCTAACTGGCGGTCACGCGACGTGGTAACTCCGGAAATCTGCAAATGGCTCTAATTGCTTTTCCCCGGGAAATGAAGGAAACCTAATTTCGCTAATTCTCCGATAGTCCGGGGGCAAAGCGGAAGCAGTATCTCTCTCTCTCTCTCTCTCTCTCTCCCTCTCTTTCTCTGTTAACCCATCGCCATTCTCCAGGGATGCTTCTACCATTGACTGAAACGGGAATGCCGATTGTTTTTCCATCGTATTTACGCGCATTTACGGACTTCCAAGTCATGTGCGCGCGCGCGGCTGGCAAGATCATCGGCAGGATCGCCGGCAAAAGTGGGCGAAGAAATACGACGACTTTGAATATTCGATTCCGCTCATCCGTTTTAACCGTCCCGTCGGGATTTATCGGTTCAGATTTGTCTGACGGGAGTGCGATCGATTCTCGGCGCGTCGCTCGGCAAGTGGAGGAGCCGGCGAATAAATCAGACGCTCCTCCGGCGAGAATGAGACGGACGGAAGGGGCAAATTCGTCGAAAATTCATTTAGCCGCGCATGAAATTTTGGCCGACGACCGAATGACGCGTCGCAGGCGACGGATCGTCGAGGTAAAATAATAAGATAAGATTCGCCCCCGAAGGTAGAGAGTACATGGCGGCGCAAGGGGAGGTGGTTGGAAGAAAAATAGGAGCAACGGGGATAAACGGGAAGAGAGCGACGGTCTGTGCGAGTGCTTGGATAAATGTTGAAAGAGAGCGAGGCAAGGCTGCACTTCCCGTCCGTCCCACCATCAATCACGTCCGCGGCTGCTTTTCTGATTGCAATGGAGAGGGCCGCGGAGCGGGACAGGGTGAGCGGAAGGGCGAGGGAGTGGGAGGACAGGGGCGAGGGGCAGGAGTCAGGGGGAAAGCGGAAGAGGGCGATAGAGAAAGGTAGGTCGAGCGAAACAGAAGGATGGACGGACAGCGACGCGCTGAAAGAGGAGGAGGAGACGACGGAAAACGAGATAGAAAGGACCGGCTGTCCCTTCTGTCGTAATCGCTAATGGAACTCGGCACCTGAAAGCAACGCTGAAGGAGGAGGAGGAGGAGGAGGTGGAGGTGGAGGAGACGTCATGCGCCCTGGCCGCAATTTCGCACAAAGCGCCAATTACAATACGGGCGCCAAACGATCCACTTTGCACGAGTGGGACGCTTGAATCGGGAGCGACGACTGCCTACTTATCGCGGCCGTAAACGTGACTCGAGACATATTTAACATATCGACTGGGCTCGTTCCGTCCTTTCAGCCGTACGCGGGCGTCAAACGGCCGCCTGACAATGGCCGCATACCCACGCCTATGCCCAGGCTACCGTTACGACCTACGAACGTTATTAACGTCGGAGATAATTGCACTCTTCGCCCAGCGCCTTTATTAAAACGTATCCGACGATACGTTCCCAGTTTTCTTCGCCGTTCGCTTCCGCCCATGTATGCGATGGGCGAACGTATAAACACGCTGAACTACGTAATTGGAATTTTTCCCTATTTATTCTGCAACCTTTACCGTGCGCCACGCTCAATGAGTTTTTCTGCGGATAAAGGAAAGAGAAAGGTCCTGAAGAAACTCATAACGTCACCGAGGATCGACGGAGGAGGGCGGGACGCGAGGGGCGGCTAGGGGAGGTAGGGGGACATAAAATTAGAACGGAAGGGAGTGGAACTTATTAGAACCGTCAAAGCGTACCAAAGATTAAAGTACAGTCGACGTGGTCTTCTTTTACGTTTCTCGATCCAGCGACGCGTAGGTACCGATGGTCCCCCACCTCCATCTTTTTTCTGTCCCTCCTTTTTCCTCGCTCAGTCGACCCTCCTACCACGTACCCCCTCGTCTCATCTTCCGCTTCCCTCATCTCCGTCAAGGACACGCCGACTATCTTCGAACGTTCCCCCCTCTTGCGCAGGAGGTACGGAATCGGAAGTAATGGCCGTCGGCGGAAAATTACGGTTTGTCTTCGCGTAATCATTCCCGGCGAGCCGCGTGTCGCGGATCATAAAACGGGGGCGGCCTTGAGGAAGTCGGAATTAACGTCGCGCACTCGCCCGCTTCCATATCGCGGCTATGACGCGTACTAAAAGGAATTTCATTTAGATTTGATGCGCCGCTGAAATTATATGTAAAGTTAAATATTCCCCCTTCAAGCGGGGCGTATGAAATGTGGAATTGAGCAGCTCGCGATAAAATGGGATACGGCCCTTTCGAATGGAAAAACTTGGTACGCGATGATCGCGGTATAACGGGCGGAGTTGAAAGTGCGGTGCGAATTCGGCGAGGATAGACGCTCGATCGACATTCTTGAATTCGCAATTAAAACGGAGGTGGAATCGATTCTCGCTGCGAGCGGGCATTGGCTACTACTAATCGTAATATTCGCGAATCAGCTGAGGTCGGCGGAAACGTTCTGAAGCCGAAACTATATTATCCTGTTTGTTTTCCGTCTGTATTTGCGTAACGGGGCCGAAATTGCCGTTTCGATTGCGGGGCCTCCGGCGCGGCCCCTTCGTCAAAAATTCAATTAGCGCGTTAATTTAATGCATTAACGGCCTCGCTCGGGCTCCTTGTGCCGGCCGAAGAATGCAATTCGACGAAAGTTCGCAGGAATTAAGTAAATTAGCCGTTGCCGGTGGTAACGTCGCATCGGAAACTCTTCGCGCTTAACCTCTGCCAACCGGTTATAGGTAACCACGTGTTCAAATTGTTGCGCATCGCCAACCTGCAACCGAACAAACGATCGATACACAGATTTAAACACCCTGCACTTCTCGAGCCACCGTTGTCTCGGCCCGACTCTTCCTCCGAATACGAAAGTCGCAAAAGTCCCCGAAAAAGTTCACTCAAAATTCCCAAATGAGAAGGGTCCATTGTTTACGCGAAAAGCTCGAAAATTCGGTCACGAACCGGTCCGGCCTTCCGCTCCCTTCCTTTTCACCGTTATTAACTCTCCGGCTTTTAGACTGGATATGTTTAGAATGTCCGAAGTCCCAGCGATCGTTCACTTCGCCCGGCCGTTAATTGGACAGCGGACGGACGTACGAATTCGCTTCTGCTTCCCGGGCGCTCCACTTTCGCGATATAATTACGACTGTCAGCTGTTCGCCATCCGCAGCCCGCTCAATTCTGCCTTCCGGCGTCGGGACAATGTGACCCGGTCGAAAAGAGTCACGTACGGCCCGTAATTCGGGCCCTCCTCCCTTCTTCTCCCTTCTTCACCCTTCTTCTCCCTTCCCACCGAGGACGGCCCGGGGGATAGTCGTACGGATGAGAGCCTTACGGTCAGATAACGCTGCGAACGGCCACGGGCCAATTTGCAATATTTTCGTGTTAGACCCCGGGACAGGACGAGATTCTCGTTTTCGCGGAGCCACGATGATGTGGCTCTTTCCGGGGGTCTGATACGCGCCGCTGGGAAGCTGACGAGGAACGAAGGCCAATAAGAGGGAATAAGAAGTGTGCGACGGAGAGCGAGATGGAGAGAGGGAGAGAGAGAGAGAGAGAGAGAGAGAGGGGCAGGAAGGGGATTGCGAACGATAAAGAGTGAGAAAGTGGGAGCGAAGGAGGAGGAGCGTGTTTTGACAGGGAACAGGATTATCGACGTCCCGTCAGAAGGAGGACTTCCACTCTCTTCGACGGCGGTTTTCCTTCATCCCGTGACTCTGTCGTTCCACTCGGCTCCGTTTCCCCCCCATTTCAACCTCCTCCTCTGGCCACCCTCGTCCTCTTGTTCGGCACTATTGATACATTTTCCACCCGACGCGCGGCGATTTCGCGAGCGCCGCTAGATATAAGAGCCTCGAGTGGCTTCCGTCGAACGATATCCTTTTTCGGCGTTTAACGAGAAACTGCCACCGGCAAGCTATTTGGATTCCGCTCGAATACGTGCTCCGGACTCCTCTCGGTCTCGCCCGCTCCTCCCGCGGAAGGGTTTAGGATTCTTATTACGGGGACGCGACGCGCGTCGAGTGTTTGCCGACGCTGGAAAGCGCAATTCCCCGGGACGAGTTCCGAAGGCAGGATGTCCGAGCGGAAAATGGCCCGCGCGCGCGCGCGCACGGGTCTACGCTATGACTTCCGGAGCCGGGGAAAGTTCGCCGACGGCGCGGATAGTACTCGCGGATTTGTTCGTACGAGTCGCCTCGAGCCGGCGTTGATCCGATAACTTTTCGAGTTTGTCGGAAGATGCGGTAGATAGGCGATACCTATATATACATATGCGTTTATGTATATAGAGCGTGTGCGCGTATTGGTGTATCCTAGGCTGTTTTGCGAGCCGGGGAGCGTAAATTATGCGTTGCGGTCGCGACGTACATAAGTTTCGGTATACGATGGTACGCCGAGCGGATAAGCGGATTTTTTGGTAGACGGAGCGCGCGGCCGGAAGGCCTATAGTTGACCGCGTTTTACGCGCATATCGCATCCGGCCCGACCATGACATTCCGCCATGCCGGCTATCGGTAAATTGATCGACGCGCGGACGCGGGGATGCCCATGATTGAGCAAAAATTTAATCATACATGCGCTTCTGGCCCATCCCCCCGCATTCGGCCGCGTCCGTTTATTTTTGCAAACGGCCGCACGTAGGCGAGCGCACGTCAAAATTGTCGCCGCATAAGCGCGAGAATGGATTGGCTAAATTTTCCGCCGTAATTTGCGAGGGCGTCAATGTCCATTTTTTCCCGCGACGGCCGTCATAGCGCTTTGGAGGGCGATATTTTTACAGGCTTAAACGCGTCCCACCCCCACCTTCCCGACACGTTCCCTCTCTTTCTCGCCGAAGCGGAGCGACGAATTTTTCGTGATCCACGCGGCGGTATTGAAAAGAACGCGAGGGTTATCCTGTGTCTGACTGACGCGCATTTAGACTAAATCCAGTCGCCGGGCAGTTGGGCAGGCCGATAACGTTGAAATTGCGAAATAATATTTTAACGGAATCACGTCTGGCCGAACGTAAATTTGCAGACTTTAATTAAAAGTTTCAATGAAACTGCCGTTGGGGCGGGGCAGGGGCGGGGAGGGGGGTGGGCCCCGCGCGAGGGTGAGAAAGGGTATGAAAGGGAGGAATCCCAGCACACATTGTGAGCGGTAAATAATGAAGTCGCGCCCACGCGCGCGCGCGCGCGCGTACACCTACGGTCAAAACAAATTTCTACGTTCGACAGAATGTTCGCCGCGCGTATGACGTAACTGCCTACCGGCCACACAATAGTGTCTAGAAATTTTATCGCGATAAAGGCCGTGAACCGTTTGTAACGCCACGGCCCGGGACCGCGGTGTCGCTTGCTTTTCAAAATCACGCACAGGCCCTTCTTTGTTGTGCAAATTCGAAATTAAACGGGCGTCCGACCGCCCACCTCTGGTACACTTTGCCCGGGGCAAAATGTCACTCCCAATGGTTGGCGGCCGAACACTCTTAATTAGCGGCATTTGAAAAATAAGGCCGGTGGAAAAATGTCATAGGCAGAGAGCCAGCGGGTGGCCAGGCCAAAAGCTGGCAAAGACTGGCTGCCGCGAAATTGCAACTTTTAATTTCTTTCCACCTACCTACTCGCTGGGTATCCGCCTACCTATTGCGTGATCGACGAAGGAAGTTATCTTCCGGTATCCGATCGATCCGCCATCGACACCACTGTCTCCGAAGTGGAAGCTTCAAAGGAACTCGGCGAGATGGAACTTTAAATGAGGTTCGCGTCGACTCAGAAATCGGTTTAGGATTCGTTACGCATAAGGGTTTATTGCCGTAACGCTTCTGTCGCCGAGTTCCTCTCGGTAAGATAATCCTTGGAACGACAAGACGTTCGTCGACGAACTTATTACGCAGACGGATTTCAAACGTGAGACGAGTCGCGCGATGTTTCCATCCAAGATATCGATGTCGGACGTTTTGGCGAACGCTGTGTACGTAATGCGTCTCTGGCACAGTCATCGGGAACATTCCCGTGCGACAATTTGTCAAGCCGAGTTCGCGCGGCGCGACCGGTGCCGATCAGTTAACGTTATTGCGACAATTATGAAGGCGATAATGATCGCCGACGATAAATTTCGTGACTCATTGCGGCGTACGTGGGCGCGGCCGTAGATCACGGGCAGGTCGTCTAGAACCGGCTAGATCGGCCGAGTGCCAAAGCCTTATTAGCGACTTAGCCCGAGTTACGTCGGACGAACTAAATTATCTCCCGCTGCTCCTTTCTTGCTCATCGCTCGGTCCCCGGCACCCTCATAAGCAATATACGAAAGACGCTTCTCATAGAAAATATTTTCGCTCAGCCCCTGTCCCCCCTCTCCCTCCTCGGAGCCCTTCGCAGGAAATGAGTTACTCCCTTCCATTAGACGCCGATACGGCCAGCGTCGCGTCTTAAGCCGAGCGCATATCCGTCTTGAGAAACGATATTTATTACCTCGGCCTGCCTCGCCGCTCGGATGAGAGCGACAGTTTCAAAGCGATTAACTGCTCCCGGGCGAAGTACAATTTCGCACCCCCCGCGCGCAGATTCCCCCCTTCAATTTGAATGCCGCCCCGTGAAATAATTTAAAGATCCGCGACGCGTATTTCTTTTCGGCCGGCGGAAAAAGGGAACGGTTCCGAGTTCTCGGGGCGCGAGCTCGTTGCGTCGGCGAAATGAGGTCAGGTGGGGCATTATTCCCTGTGCGGGAACTACGACCTATTATTTTATACATCAGCCCGAGAGAGCGTGCACGCGAGCGAGTCGTGCGGCGGACGTAACTTGGCACCGGTGGCACGTGTGACGTCAGAATTTTTCGGCTTGCAAACTGCGACCGCTCACGCCGCCCCGTACGTTCGCGTTAAATTGTCTGCCCTGTCCTGCGTGCCGCATAGGTTGGCTCCCACTGTCGGCTAGTGGGTCCTCGCCCGAACTTTTTTGCGTAGGGGGAAACTTTTAAGGCGACCGCTAACATTCCCGGTACGTCTGCCCGAGCCGAATACTTTACCGGCTTGATTTACGCATTTCCGTCAGCGGCGCCGTACTTCGAGACAACTCGATTAAAGTTATGCCTGCCGTGGCTTAGGGAGGCCGACAGGATGAGAGGGAGAGAGAGAGAGAGAGAGAGGGGGGAAGGGTAGCGTAGGGCGGGAAGGGGGTGCAAGAGTCGGGCTAACCTTCGTAACTTTCGGACGCGCGCCCTGCACCTTGCTAAGTGTAATATATAATGGATTTTTGGCCGGAAATGGCGAGGTGTCCATAGATCATGAACCCTACTTCCGTCGCACCTAAACCCTACCAGGATACCCGAGCGAGGTCTGATTTATTTTCCCGACGGCGCAGCGTCGTCCCTACGCAGGTCCATTATCTTGCCGGCAGTTTCCCCGATTTGTTGCTTCTCGAATTTCCATTTCGCCGCCCTGCCCGAGCCACCCCCCCCCCCCCTCTCCTCGCCGACTGCGTCATTATGACGATCCTCATTTGCCGCCCGCCCGGAAGCGGGCACGAGGTGGCGTAGGTAAGGTCTCGCTGCGAAATGCTCCCTCGTCCGTGGCTCAAAATCCGAGGCTAGAATCCGAGGGCCGCACTTTATACCCTCCCGTGCCGGCAGGAGTAAAATTTTTTAACGCCTCGCCGCTGTCACGGCATCTTTCATGACCGGAAGTTCGACGGTCGGCCGCGGAAGGGAAAAAAACGGCATCTTCGGGGATACGAGACTTTTTATTACCCCAAATGGCCTCTGGCTCGTGGCACGATTTTTTGATGTCGGGCCGTTCCCGGCTGCTCGGGCAGTTATTACGTCGTATAGACGGTCACGAAAGTGTCGCGGGAAATAATAAGTCGCCGGGTGCCGTCGGTCGGTCGGATGGAGAGGTCGTGGGATCCGAATCTCGAAAGGTAAGGACAGGCCTTGGAGGGTGTCCAGTGGATGGGTTGCCAGAGGAGCACGGTGGGGGGGGGGGGGGGGGACGAGGGGGGGCGAGACGATTGAGATGCGGCACGACGAAAGACTCGTCAGAGTGCCGGAGGAGACCCAGGTCTCGAGGAACCTCGGGTCGAAGACAGGCGCTGGCCTGAAGTAGGCCACCCGGGACCCTTAACGACGCTCGCTTACAAGCTGTGATTTCTGATTATACTCCAACTCCCCACCGCCCTTCCACCCTCGCCACTTTCCTCGCCGCGTACCTCGCCTCTTTCACCTTTCTTTCATTTCCACCGTCGGCGTCGTCGGCGACGTTGGCCGAGCGAGTAATCGATACACAAAACTGGGTCGAGCTTTGATGAGCCCGATAGCGTCGCGCGATCAGCGGCGCGAATGCCGCAACAAAAATCTACGCTTCGCCGAACCGTCG
This sequence comes from Anoplius nigerrimus, assembly GCA_914767735.1. Classification (NCBI taxonomy): domain Eukaryota; kingdom Metazoa; phylum Arthropoda; class Insecta; order Hymenoptera; family Pompilidae; genus Anoplius; species Anoplius nigerrimus. The sequence continues at coordinate 8,313,372 of OU612080.1, forward strand.
GCCCGGAAGGATGCATATTTCAACGTCGCGCGCCGATCATATTTTTCCGTGCCCTCCGCTGCCTCTCCCCTTTACCCCGGGCAAATTTATCTGCCCGCAGATAACCGTAATGAATTTACGGAGAGGCGTGTCCTCCTCGGTATGCAAAGCGACCCTGCCGGCGGAATGCATACATCGACAGCCGAATGAAGCACGAGGCGGAAGCCTCCCTTGACGAATTATTTGACCGGGCGATAGGGATGAAAAATTCATCCGTCCGACCTGGACCCGGGACGAGGAGCCGTTCGGCAATTATTACGGAAAGGGTACGAAGGCCACCGGTCCGACGTGTCGGATCGTTAATTAATGCCGTGCGAGTCAATAACGTTCTCGAAGTCCGGACGGGTCCTGACGCCAGCGTCGGCAGCGTCGGCCTGCCGAACGATAATGGCGCGGGGGGTGGTAAGTGAGGGAAAATCAAAGGGCAGCCGTGAGGACGGAGCGGAAGGGCGCGGGGTGGGGGAAGGTAAAAAAATGTATACCCTCGGAGGGTGAGCCGGGAGATAAGAGGGTGGGATAGACGCCTATCGCGAGCGGGGGAGGGTCCCGTGGCACGGCGGGGCGTTGTAATATGACGTCGCAGCGTGAAATCCAGACAGAAATTCCGGCGAGCAAGCAATGGAATCACGCAAAACCCACCCCGTCAAGAGAGTGGAAACGGGCTGGGCCGCGGGGGTAGAGTCGGAGCAAGCAATCCGACGCACAGCGGGAGACAGGACACGGTGAGGGTGTCGCTATTTTTCATTAACCGCCCGATAGAGCGAAAGAGCACCCCCCCGCCCCTCCGCAGCTTCTCTCGATGTTTTATTTCCCTCTGCCATCCCTGGCACCGTCCACCCCCTTACCTCCGCTCCCTTCGCAGATACTACACCGCCCGTCTTCTCTCACTCTGTTTCTCTCCCTGTATTCGTCAGCTTCTTTTTTCATCCCTCTCCTTGCCCGTGTTTCTCTTCCTCCGCCACCCTACCCCCACCCTCCTCATCCACCGCGGATCTCACCCCCCCGGTTCCGAGCCCCGTCACGGCGTGGCGCACCCTTTGTCGCCCGGTCCCGGGGCAGTCCTCTTTTTGCTATTTTATTCAACTTTTTCGCGAGGAGGGGGAAATCCTTTTATTACCTGGGCGCGCGACTCCAGTGTTTAGCGGACAATAAGCCGATGAAAGCTACGTTTGAGCCCGGGGGTCCTTTGAAAAGTCCTTTTCCAACCTTGCGCTCGCCCTCTATTCCTCCCTGCCTCCCGTATCTGTTTCTTTCTCACGTCACTTCTTCGAGCCTCTCGCGCCCCTCGGCAACGACGTGTTCCCGCCGCGAGAATTTCACGCGAAGTTTTCTTTCCCTCCCCCCCTCCGTCTACGCTCAAGTTCGTCTGCCCTCGAGTCCGTACGCGTGTACGTGCGCGTGTGTGCCTCCGCGCTTGCCTCCAGCTCAGACGTCTTACGTGCGACGCGGCCGTTAGACTACCGGAAGCTGTTTATCCCTTTGAGGGAAATATCGTTCAATGCCAATTGAACCGATTCGAGCGCCGCCACGCTTTCGGGAAGTAATGCGGAATTCGCGTTCACCTGTATTCGCAGGAAGAATCGTAAGGCCACTGTTACGCCAGCCACGTTCAAAGGATCGGTTCGGCGGATCGAAGACCAAATCAGATCCGACAGTGTAATTACAGCTGATGCGGAACTTTGCATAAATTCCGCCGGCAGAGGCCAACAGAGACAAAATATCCGGGCGATGCCCGTGAAAGCTAACGATATCCGCCTGCCAGGAGTGCGAGCCATTCATTGTGGGGACAGGCTGGCACTAGCAGATTACGAGATCTGATTTATCGGCGGAGGCTGAAGTTCCTTGTAAAGGCAGGCGGGAAAGAAAGCCTGATAGGATGCCGGGGCGAGGGAAGAAAAGGCGTGGGTGCAGGGAGGGGAGGGTGGCGGGGGGTTGAAGGCAGGCGACAGTGTCGTCTGGAGGGCTGCACGGATGGAGGGTAAATAATAATCGCATTATATGGACGCGACGAGAGGCGAGGCCGACGTTGTGTCGCGTTCCTTAATAAGAGCGCCATCGTGAGCGCTCGTAAAGCAAAGGGCTGCCAAGGCCGCCGAAAACGATGAGGACACTGTTGGCCGGGAGTCGAGCCCTTCCACCCCCCCTCGAAGGCTTCGCTCGCCCGGAGCTGAATCCGTCGCCGCGACGGCGGACGCCTCTCATTACTTCGACGGAACAACGAAGACGACGGACGGCGACGAATGTGATCTTAATGACGCTAAGGCGACATTCCTTCGGTCGACGGGCGTCGAGTACCGGTACAGGCGAGTGATTGAAGACCGCGATCCGTCAAATTCAACTCTGCTAACCGTTCGCCAAAAATCTGCGGGAGAGTCCGAGCGCCGAAAAAAAAGGGGGATGACGCGGTGGATTTAATTACATTCGCTCGTAGTCAGGGGAAGCGCTTTATTATTTGCCGCCGTCGGGCACGGGGCGCAGTTACATTCGAACCGCTACCCACTCCGCACCTCACCGCCACTCCACCCCGAAACCGCAAATATTTTGAACGCGTCTCAGTTTTCAATTAGCGGAAAAATATGACCGGAATAATGAAAGTTTCGGGCGAGCGGGCGGATATAGCGGGCCCGGAAGGTAAACGCTTGCTAAATTGCGACCATATAATTTTTAATAGTCCGCATACATTGGCGCTCTACGTCTCCTCCCGGAGGGGTGGGTTTTCGTGAGCTGGGACTGGAAAGCGATCGGGGCTGAAAGGGGCTAAGCGTTTCGTCATTCGGTTCGCGCGGCGGTAAGAAACGAACTTTCGGAGTACGAAGGATTCCGAGTGTTTGTGTGACCGCGTCGGGGGGGGGGGGGTGGTTCGGGGTGCCGGAGAGGTAGCTAGGTGGATAGGGGGTTGGAGGCAGGAGGCGGCAGCGGCGCTGGCGGGGGAACGTGGGGGCCAGTGGGGGTAGATAAATGAAGGCAGAGAGACTTAATGAGAGCCGCGGGCGCATTCATATTTATGTGAACCAACCAACGTAGCCAGCGTAGCCCCGGCACTGAATCAGAACCGCACCAACACCCCGACCCTCTCCTCGTCCAGAAACCGACCCTATTTGTTTTTATAATTCTACTTGAATAATTGCCAACTCCCACCCCGGCGACCAACCCCCAGTCCGCAGCCCCCGACTCCGCACCCCGACTACCGTCCTCGGCAGCACCCTCTGCCACCACCCCACCCCCCTCCTGCAACTACCTCCTAAGCCCCCTTCAACCCCCTGGGCCAACCACCATACCACGGCACGGCGCGCGGCAGTCTCCTCTCGACGGCGTAGTCTACTTCGCGCTGAGGACGAAAAAAACGGAGACTCGGAAAAACTCGGCTAAAACACCGCCATTCCCCGCGGTACTTACCGAGTCGGAAGCTACCCTCGAAAACAACGGACAAGCGCATTTTCGGCCGGATCAAAATATCGTAATGCCACTCGCTCGGGCTCTGATACGCCCGCGAGCCAATTGTCGGTCTAACCAAACGTCGAAGGTCGGAGGTAGCTGCACTACGGACGGTTTACCTACTACCCGTTCGCATTTCACTTACTGCCTAGCTAACGACCGACTATTCTTCACAGCACTGCGGAGGCTAGCGTGAAATATCTACTTCCCGGCTCGCCGGTATTAAAATGTTTGTCTCGCAATTTTTCCGATTCGACGCCGCCGGTTGTGTAGAGAGAGAGAGAGAGAGAGAGAGAGAGAGAGAGAGAGAGAGAGAGAGAGAGAGAGAGAGAACGTGCAAGGAGAAAAAGGTGGAAGCCACGACTACCCGTAAACATTTCGCGTATCTGCTCGCGTTGCCAGAATTTGTTTTACTCTTCCCTCGTTCCTCGGGGCGCGCGCGGCGATTTCGAATGTATCTCTGCGAATTTTATCGCAACGAAAAAGTAACGATATTCCGGCGTGCCGCGCGGGAGGATTCGCGTAATCCGTCGGGGCTTAACTGTGTTGTCGGTGCGCGTGATTACATAACAGCAGTCGGAGGACAGCCGGAGAGCGCGAAAGAGACAGACAGAGAGGGGGCGGGAGAGGGGGTTGAATCGAGAGTTATTTGTCTTGGGCTATCTGTTGGAGACGACAGTTCGCTTTCATTCGTCGTGAAATCCGAGCCCACTCGCGCCGCGTCTCACTTTTCCCGTCTTGATCCTCCGTCTCCTCTTTCCCCATTCCGCTTCTTCCTCCACCCCCGCCGCCGCCATCGGACGGCCATCTCACTCGGCACCGTTCACGCTCTCTCGAACGGGCGTGCACCTTGATCCTATACCCTCACCCCATCGCACTTCCATTCCTCCTTTGTATTCTGCGAGTGAACACCGGTCAGTTCCGATCAGGATACGAAGGTATCGACTCCCGGGCGAAGGATACGGGAGTAGCGTGGGTAGGGGCGTGGAAGGAGGGCGCCGAGGGGGGGTGGGGAAGGTAGTGGCGAGGAATGAAAAAGAAAGTAGCGCGAGGTTGTACGAGGATGCGAGGAGGAAGGAGATAGCGGGCGAGTATTGATAATGAGAGCAAAAGGAAGGTAGGGGAAGGAAGGAAGGAGGAATCAACCAACAGAGAAAGGGAAGGGAAGATAACGGCGGAAGTCTCGACGACGAGGAATCTTTTTAAAGAGCGCCGAACGTAAAGGCCGTACGTGCGCTGGGCAGCAACCCGATCGGAACGGAAATTGCATGGGCCGTGCGCGGGTGCGGCATAAGGCAATTTTCGTGCCGGGCGATATCGCGAAAGGTGAAGCCGGCCGATCGAGGTCGCGAATGAGCTCCGATTTCGATTGCCCGGAATACACTGTCCCCGGTCCTCCATGACGTATGCCGGTACTCGACCGTTACCGTGTAATGCATGTACGGCCGACTGACGAATGGTAATGTAACCCGAGCTGGCACGATATAAATGCGAATGTTCGCCGGCTTCCAGCCACTTGTAACCCACGTTTTCCGTGCCGGCACTGTTTTTATCCCCTTCGAACGGGGGGAAATATTCATGACGCCATCTGACACGGTAATCAACGTACAGTGACCAGGTCGAAATGAGCGCGGCTCGAAGATGGGCCGGAAGTTGTCAATAATCCTATCGATGGATAAGTAATCGCAGGACGAGTGCCTGAATCGGATTCGGATGACGAGTCAGTCGGGAGAGCGGAAGCTACCCATTCCCGCGTAGCCGTAGCGCTCAAAGCGTTAATCACCTTCGTGTAAATCTACTTACCACATGAAAGTGCATGTCTCAAACAAGCATCAACCTTGGGTTACAGCGGTTACGAGCGCGCGCGGAGCGTTCGGGAATTGGGTCAGCTGCTCCGAACCGATTCGAGCTTACGTACTCAGACATGTACGGATATCTAATCAGCAAAATTGCGAGTCTTTGCGCATTAAAAGCTGCCGGGTCGGAGTTAAATATTCATGAGGCAATTAAATTCGGTTAACAATCGTCAAGTGCTGCCGGCTTCATCGAATTCGCCGCCACAATACGGCGCGAGTCGGGGAGGGGGTGTAATTACGCAAATTTCGGTCGCTCGCTAGTATCGGCCTTACATAGGATGAATCCATGGCGTTACAGCGCGCGGCGGCGGCGAAGAAGCGGGCCATTACGAGAGTCTACCTTGGCGCTCTTTTTAGAACGACCAGCCGAAACGAAAGTCCTGTTTCTTGCCGTCGACCGAACGACGCTCGTTCGCCGACGCGACGTTTCGTGCCGAGGGCCGAAAAGATATCCCTAACCCGTACTTGTCCTGGCTCTCCGATCGTCGCTCATTCCGGATTGCCTTACGGAATACTTTCGGACAGGAATGTTGCCCGTGGCGGTTAGCGTTCGATAAATTCCGGTCCCCCGGGCACCACCGTGACCAAAGTGCCTGCGTTCCTGGTGGAAGATAATTTAGATTCCTGGGGTGTGATTTACCGGCTTTTTATCGGCTCTTCCCGCCGGGGCGAGCTGGTTACCGTTGACGGAAAACCACCTTGCGCGACGCCGAATTCCGCAGCCCTGCTCCCTGCATCCTCTTTTTCAATAGGACTCACCCAACCCTCCTCCCCCACCTCCGACGACAGAACAGACTCCGCTGTGGGATCTTGTTTCCTGCTTGTCCGCGCGCGCAAGAAGCACGGACAATAAGAGGCGGAGAGGGCAGATTAACGGCTGAAAATTTCGACCGTTACATAACTCCTATCTTCGTCCTGATAGCGGGGACCTTGGCAAGGCCGCTCCCGGGCGATATTTCGATCGGGAGCCTTACGATCGAATCTCGGCGCAATTACGAGCGGATATTGTCGGCTCGCACCTCTCGTTCGTGAGTTATCGAATAATTATGACCATTGCCGCGTCGGGCAATACGGGTAGGGCCAGGTGCGCTAAGATTAGTGGTGTCGGCTAACGTTAAAGTCTGCAGGCGATAGTCGACGGTGGGTGGGCGAGGAGGGGGGTGAGTCTTCGTTGCCTCCCTACCCTCAAGGTTCCTACTGCGACTGCACCGTCTACCAATAAGGAGCCTAGGAACACGCGGGGGATGGGAGGGGGTGGTGGCTGCCGGGCAAGGGGGGCGAGGCTCGTGCCGGTGGAAGGGTGAAATAATTGTCGGGGCGCGTGACTCCCATGCCAAGCATCCCTTACACTTGGAACCAGCCAGCCAGGAGTCTGGAACCACCGCAATGCACCCATAAACTTAATACTGCCGTTTGCCGGCTCTCGCCTATACTTACCTTTCTCCTCCTGCGCACCCCTCGGAGTCTCGCTCTTTCTCATTCTCGCCCTTATTCTCCCGCCGATCCCCCGGCTACCCTTGTCCTCCTCGGCTAAGCCCCCTCTACCCTCTCTATCCGCACTCCGCTTCTAGAGTTCCAACCCGCGCCAGAGCTCGATGCGATAACGTATATCCACACCTCCGGGGGCCACCACGTTCCTGCATCCCCTGCTGTCTCGGGGTATTTCCAATTTTTCCTCCCTTCGCCAATCACCACCCTCCGCTCGGGAATTCGTAGGTCGTATCTCTCTGATCAGTCGGACGTAGCTCACTGGCCAGTGATTCCATCGGATGGCGTCTGGATTATATAATGCCAGGGTATAGGAAGTCACGGAGGATGCTGTGTCTGAGAAACTTGAAATGACAAACCTTCCCTTCGAACATATTCGAATAAAGTCCCGGAGGATGAGTTATCTGCGACGAATGCCGAGCAATACCCGTCGCAATCGATACACTTTCCGTTAATGTGCCGGAAGTGTTTAGGGAGAGGCGGAGGGGCTGCGTCATGAGAAGCGTCATTAGGGCGTAGTTTGGCGAGGCTCCCGGGGGGGAACGCGGGCTGCTTGAATTATTTCTGAAGATTTTCGGGAGCCTGACAAATTTCTCCGAGGGAGAAAGAGAAATGTGCATCGGCTTCGAGTCACTCCGATAACTGAACAGGAAACGGGCGGCGCCCGCGAAAACACCGCTCTAATCTTCGTCCCACGAGGGTGGAAACTTCGTGCTCGGGGACTGGGAACCGGGGGAAGGGTGAGGGAGACGGAGGAGTAGGAAGAAACTTTCCGTACTTCCGTAGATGTGGGAAAGAAAAGCTCCGCTACTGCACGCGGTCGTAATCCGCGCGCAACCAGCGATAATTTGATACATACTTTAGCCGCCTCGAGCAGTGTTATCGAAAAATAGTCTGATACGTAATTATGTGAGAGAGCGAGCAAGTTTGAACGATAAAGGTTTTCGAGGCAAACCAAATACACGCCCGAACAGGAGGGTGGGATGCATAGGACGACACGACGCTCGGAACAAACTGGGAATCGACGGAACTTTGCGCTTCTACTCAAAATTGAAGACTGAAACGCGACCCGAAGCGAGTAAATGCCATCGGAAAATGTAACCGGGGTGAGAACGTTGATTCACCCCGCAGCTTTCCCCATTGTCAGCAATGTAGCGCGCAATGATGTGGCGATGCGGTAAATAACTTTTAATAACTTTTCCAATCCGATATCGGCGGCTCAAATAATCATGGCAATTAGCCGTATACCATCGGCCGATAAATACGATGCAGCAATTTTAATATCTGCCCGGTTAACGCCGGGAGGAGTTCCAATTTCGGGCTCTCGCTCGCGGAAAAACGTATTTATTTACTTTGCGTCATTGGCCCGATGCGACACTAATTTAGAATTTATGGACGGCTCGCGTTACACGCTCTCCCCGCATTTCGAAAACCTCGTAAAGCAGGCAAGAGTTTATAAAACCCTGCCGGCCGTTGCACTCGATCACCCCCGGAGGCCATCGAGAGACCAGTTAATTTTCTGCGATACATCGTGACCCGTATATTTTCCCCCGCAGCAGGCATCGTCGAGCTGTCATATCGACTGGGAGGCTGTCGCAGATCGAGAAATAAATGAGTTTCGAGATCGAGTGTTAATCGCCGAACCTGATTCGAGCTATAGAGTGAAAGAGACAGGTCGAACCTTGACGCGCGAGAGAGAGATAAAGAGTGAGAGAGGCGAACGGGGTGAGAGCGAAGGAAAAGAGAGCTGAGACGAAAGGGCGCCGCTGCCAGTGTAAAATGGAGCAAATAGAGTGAGAGAGTCAGGGAGCAGCTACTCCGGGAAAGGGATGAAGTTTCAATAAACCCCCGGGAGGAGAGGCGTCAGAGTCAATTCCAGGGAGCAATCGCAGGTCACGAAACAGGTCGACACGGCAGGGCGACGGGAATGGGCTACGGGAACGGGTGACGGGGAGGTCGGGGAGAACGGGCGGGAGGGGGGACAGGCGACAGGAACAGCCGAGAGAAACGGGCGAGGGGGAGGCAATGACTCGGATGTAAAGATTGCCCGTGGAGTCGACGGCGACAAAAAGCAACACGGGGCTTACAGGCGAAGGGATGGCGGAAGGAGAAAAAGGAGGACGAGGGTGGCGGGGAAGATAGCGCGCGGCGGGTGGAAAGGAGGAGGCCAGTCCGAGAGGGAAGGTCGGTAGCCAATGAAAATAAATAAAAAGTGTCGGCTCGCTCGGCGTGTTCTTCCGATACCCGCCGCGGTGGTAATGGGCCGAGTCAATATCTCTCGGCTCGCTTCTCCTCGATTTCGCGGCAACGGCGCAGCCTCCTATCCACCTTCTACCCTTCTACCTACACCCAACCTACCCAGCTACCCGGCTACCCGCCCTAGCTACCTACCTAGCCACCTCCGCCGTCACCCGCACTCGGCTAGAAGAGCCAATCGAACGAATCCGAACTTCCAATAGACGACGGAATAAAAGCCATCTCAGCTTTATAACTTACATACACTAGACCGGGCCCGATCACATTCGTTAGAGGCGTCCCCGGCTTTCGCAATCGCGAACCGATAGCGGATTCCGGAATCAAAGAGAGGCATCCCGACAATCCCCGACGACGACGGCGGGCGAGAGCGAACGCCCCTCTATTCGCTAGAGACTTCGTAATCGACTGCCAATACGTCGCTGTGAAGGTAACGTTTAATTTACCTTTCAAGTCAGTCGGAACAATATGGGTGGGGGGCCTCGCATAAGGAAAAGCGGGAGTCGATTGACGCGCGAGCGGCGACGAAACGAACGTGGCGCCGGTCCGCATGCACACGTGCCTAGGACGAATTTCGAATACTTTATACCCGCTCGGAGTGTTCGATCGATCAAAGTTTGCGCGAAAACGATTTGTCAGCCGGACAACGGATGGCCAACTCGGTTTTATTATCCGGAGCGAGGACTCCGTCGGAGCGACGGGAGAAGCAACAGTCACGGAGTAACTTCCCGCGCGAGAGTTCTCCGGATCACGGAGGAGGAGAAGGAGGAGGAGGAGGGGGGTGGCGGGTGCTCTGGCAAATTACTGGACAGGACTCGTTTCGCTTTGACATCATTAATTTCCGTTTCTTGGTCCATCGACCCGCTAACTTGGTCGTAAGTCCTCGAGCAAGTATACGGGCGCCTCTTCGGAGACGGGAGAGGGTCGTGGAGTTAGAATAACAGACTAGCAGTTGCGCGGGGGTGACGGGACTAAAAGGGCTTTCGGTCCGCTCTAGAAAGGGGGTTACCCAGGGTAGGAGGTGCCGGGAGGGAGAGGGAGGGGAGTGTTCGAAACTTCTCTCTCTCCTGGATGCGGTTTTCTGTAGGTGTACCGGCAGTCGGACGAGGTGGGGTAGGACAGGGGGAGGGAGAGTAGGATGAGGGGGTGAATCGAGAGCGATGGTAGTCGAGGTGGGACGGAGCGAGAGGGAGGGGCGTGGCACGGGAGAGGGTGAGATGAGAGTTAACTGCACGCGATAAACTGTAACTACTACTTCCAAGCTGCCAGCCAACCTACTAACTGTTACCACCTAATTATGGGCGAGGGTAATATCGACTTCTCCTCGCTATTTCGGCCGGTCGCTGGCGGGTTCCTCGTCCGCGGCCTTCGATATCTGGCTTGAAGGGGTCGAGACCCGTTCGCCTACCACCTTAACGATCCCGCATCCCTGATATCCACCCTGGCCCCGAGAAGTCGGCGGAGATACAGACCGTACGCGCCTGGAAAATTCGCCTAACCCACCAACCTTCTCTATATGACTGCATCGCGCGCGAACCTCCACTATTTCCTCGGCTAATCCCTTCTTTCCATCTTCCAATTAATTCTGGCGGGCTCTTAATCGTGATTAACGAAGGGTAATAGAATTAATCCACTTTGCCGAAGCGGAGCGTACGCCTGGGCCCGCAGCGACCCGTGAGACTTCTATCCGGCGAGCGCGGATGCCGTTTACCATCAGCAAGGTAGTTTCGACGATTCCTTTTCGTCTTTCGGGGGCGAAGTTCGACTTTGCGAAAGTTCGCCGCCGGACGGTGCAGGGTCGACGTTATCGGGGCAAACGAGATGCCACTGACAGTAAATATCGGCACGCTATCGCTCGCCATCGCTTCTACCGGGTAGCCCACTGGCCTAATGTAGGCCAAGTGTCACATTTTCCATCTTCGATCGAGATTACGATAGTCAGTAGGACGCCCGCCGCCGCCGCAGCTACGGAGTTTATACCTACTGCACAAGATCGCAGATTGCACTTTCGTGCCGTACACACTGTGTGCCACCTTACGTTTTTCAGGCGGTGGGCGTTAATCGGCATAATCCTTTATCCCTGCAACGTCAAAGCTGACTCTTTATCGCGCCGACTTCTCTGGTCGTACGTTAACCCGCCGCTCTCTCACTCTCTCTCTCTCTCTCTCTCTCTCTCGAACTGACGTAAAATCGTTGCCCGGTCACGAAACGCTAGAGCTACATGCTCCTCGTCGTCGTCGTCGTCGTACCTCCCCCGCCCCCCCCCCCCCCTGCCCACGGCCTGCTCGAATCGAACGACGTTATATTCATACAACGTCCGCCTGACGTCAAACGACGTGTCTGAAAATCATTTGCATATTCCCAGCGATAGCGTCTGGGCCCGTCCGACCGGCTGAACGATTTCTAGTCTTTGTCAATCAACGCCGACGCTGTATTAATACTGGAACACGTGAGGTGTCGAGCAAATCGGCGTGATACATCGCTGTTAAGGCACGAGGGCCTAGCGCAAATTGAGGCACTCGGAATCTAGATTCTCATTCAATGACGACGAACGGGGGAACCTATTTTCTCCGAGCAATCGTGACGATCTACGAGAATGGTGGGAGATTGAAAGCGGCATAACGCGCGGTGGAACGTCAACTTAGCTCGGTCAGCGAGGATGGACGGTTAAGTAATCGATCCCGAACGTTCGACTCCCTCACGACTCCGTCCAGCCAACTCTGGCGCTGTCTTAATGGCCGGCAGTCCTTGCGGATGGCCGAAAGGACGGCTGAAAGGATAGCCGAAAGGAGAGGCCGATTACAGTATTACCGCGACTTTATAGCGAACGAACGAGTAACAGACGGCGAGTACAGAGACATTATCGGCTTTTTGGTAGTCGGCCGGGGGTTGGCAGCGGGTCGAGCGGGGGGAGTTAGCTTTACTGCTCGTAAACAGCGGAACGGAAAAAAGTTATCGTCCTGCATCGACTTTCTCCGCTCCTTCCTCACTTTCCTCGCGACCATTCGCTCCCCCTACCCCCTGCCGCCCCCCTCCGACGGTGCCATCTCTTTCCTGCGGTCCTTCCGACTCGCCGTAAATTCAACGTGCCGGCGTGCCTCCTCTTTCTTCTCCGCGCTGGCCCGTTAATACCGCCGACTCACGCTCGAAAAGTGCAGGACAAACGAAACGCGATGCTCCGAGTGCCGTGAACCGTCTCCGGTAATTGCGACTGGCGAGTAGTAAGACGAATCGCTTTATTGCCTTTCGCCGTGCAATCAGTGTAACCGCGATGTGTCGGGAACACGCGCCTGTCTCGAGGCTTCCCCACCCTTCTTCCACCCCCGCCCTCCTCTTCCGCGGCGCGAAGGGGAAATCATTCATTTGCGAAGAAATTAAAAGATTGGATCTCGCCGATCGGGCGCTAACTAACTTCGCGAGCGAGCCGCGCCGCCGGCTGTCGACCGCACGTAGCGGGTGGAGTAATTAAGCGGGGCCAGGGCGTAATGACGCTCGCGGGACCCGTTAGACTGAGCGATCCCGGCAAAAATGAGCCGTGAGTCGGCGAATTTGATTACCTTTCAACGGAAGCTCGCGCCGTTTCCCATTCGTGCGAGACGGGAATATTAGCCGGCCCGTAATTATCCGCGCTGCTCGTTTGATATGGGCTCGCCGTGTCGGCATTCGCCGCTCCCCTGCTCGGCAAAACGCTTTTTCTAATCGTTAAACTACGGTTCAGGGAGAGACGGCCGTGAGTCAAGAGAAGTTCGAGTAGCAGCGAGTGGATCGGGTCGTTTGACTCGGAATGAATTCGCGACACGTACGCGTCCCTGTCTCATCGCTTCCCGATCTAACAGTAAGCAACGTCAATAAAACGTGAACGACGAGACGAGCCATTCCTTCGCAGCGAACATCGGAGTCCGCCTCCCTTGCGCCCCCTCCCCCTCATCGCGGAAGTCGTAAGATGCACCTGATCCGCGACTGACGAAATTCATTCGGAACTTTATCGGCGCCCCGGCATCCGAGAAGTTTCGATAAAATCGCTCGAAATTTCGGGCAGCTACGGGAGTGCGCATCGGGCCGTTTCGATTGATGGAGAATCCTGTCTAGAGGTTGTGCTCGAACAATGCTCGAATTCAATCGCCGGTAATGCCGCGTGTACACGGGGACCCTTTCGTACGAAGGGTTTTTGAAGTTGGGCCGAGGCAGAACCTCGGGATAAAGCGGGGCAGGTCGAAAGAAGTGCGCCAGGATCTCTCGGCCGGGCTTGGCACGGCTAGGCTCCCGAGCGAAATGACTGATTTCATTCGGGATTGATCACGTTCGCCGGTGCTCCTCCCTGGCATTGACTGCCCCTCCAGGTTACGGGCACGACGTGAATTTCTTCCACGAGGCCGTCGAGCACTCCGGGCGTCGCTCTCTCACTCTCTGTCTCTCTCTCTCTCTCTCTCTCTCTCTCTCTCCCTCTCTCTCGTTCAGAAATGCACTTTTGGATCCCTGACGCTCGGTCCCTCGCTCGTAAATGGAAGTGTGCGCCCCTCGCATCGGCCTGTTCCGACTTCCTCGCCACCCCTCGCCACCCCTCACCTACCCACTCGTCGGCTGAGAGTCCCCCCATCCCACGCGTTCGCCCGTGGCTCGCGTGTCCGAGCTACACGACACGCCGCTGTGTGTCTCCTCGTAAATCCGCCGCTATTACGTAACTGGGCTAACGTAACGCTCCTCCCGCATTCCGAGCCCGCGCATATGCACCTGCGTACATCTGTTCCGCGTCAAATCAGGTTTTACCATTCGGTTTATAGGCTGCCGTGGAGGATTTTACGAACGCCCCCGCAGCGCGCCGGCCGCACGGACGAGCCAGGGCAGGTTTATTAGCCGGACGCATTCTAAACAGGGGAGTGCATTTTCAGCCGGGAAATAATAATTTCCTGACGGCCGTCATTACGGGTCCGGTCGAACTCCACTTACGCAATGATCGCTACCCGCAAACGGTAATAACGGCGAAACTACCTTCGAGTGCCTCGGTCGTTACGCGCGGAGGTACATATTGATTCAATTCGAACGGGTATATATGTAGAGCCGGCTCGCTTCCTGCCTACCTACCATCTGTCGCGCGCTACCTTTTTCTAACGACGCCCGCGCCTCCGCCAAGGTGAATTTTTCGTTGCATAAGCGTCTGCGAGTTCCTCGCTCTGTGCCCGAACAATTCCTACGTAGCAGGCCGGAGTGGGGGGAAATAGTTGGCGCGGTACGAAGGCACGGGGTGGCTGAAAAAGAAAGTCTCGCCGATCGAAAGAGGTCCACGTTCCGACGCCTTGTACGCGTCTTGTAATTTTAAGTGCCTATATCCCTCGGCATCGTCCCTTTTGTCGGCTGGTCGGACACGGCTTGCGAGCCGGTGCGAAAGCCCTCTGCGACACTCTGACATAGCTCCCTCGTCGGCGCTGTGACTGGAATTCGAAATCGTCGCTCGCACGTAGAGAGGCCAGGCCCGTCGGAGTTTCAAATCGGCACGTTAACGATTTATTTCGCGGGCCCCGCCGGCACAAATGAACGGCCGGCCATCCGGCGCCTGCATCGTAAATACGGTCACGCTCGCCTCGTTTTCTTCTGTTCCTCGCCAACTTCCGCCACCTCACGTGGCGATCGACCTTGGAAATCGGCGAAGATTGGCCGATCAACGCGACGCTTAATTTCGCCGTCAAATTTTTGCCGCATTCGATTCTATTTACAACCGATTATATATGATTATGTGCCTTTCCTCAAATTAACCGGGCAAATTTGACTGGAATTTGAAATTGTAAGCCGTGAGCCACGACATTTATCGCGCCGAGTCGAAATGTTCCCCGGGCGCTTGAAAGCGGCGCGGGGAAGAGTCAAAGGGAAAGAGTCGCTGCGAAAACTGTGATGACAGACGTCGCTTGGGTACGTAGCTGCGGATTTCGTCGCATCATTTAATCGGCTGAAATAAAAGCGCCCGTCCCGGCTGAA
Source organism: Anoplius nigerrimus (assembly GCA_914767735.1). Lineage (NCBI taxonomy): Eukaryota > Metazoa > Arthropoda > Insecta > Hymenoptera > Pompilidae > Anoplius > Anoplius nigerrimus. The sequence continues at coordinate 8,328,413 of OU612080.1, forward strand.
GTTAAGCTCGTAGCCCGTCGTGCGACTCCGAGCGGCAGACTGAGGACAGACTCTCGCGGAAGTTGATAGATCTGGCAAGCGGGACGAATGCGAAATCTACGGCGTATAATAGAGGGACTTCAACTCCTGTCCCCCTTCAGTGCTCTCTCTCTCTCTCACTCTCTCCTCCTTGCACCTCCGTAGAATGCATTGCGTCGACCAGCCAACCACTCGGTGTGTCGCTCCTTCGTGTTCAACCTTTGTGCCGTTCTTCTCTTTTTCCCTCTTCGTAGCTAGTCCCTACCCTCTACCTGTCTCTCTTTCTCTCTTCTCTGCGTGTGCACCCTCGTTCAACCTTCCGCTCGCACCTTTTGTCGTAGCGAGAACAAAACGCGTGTAAATTGGCACACCCACCAATAGACCTCGGAGACAACCCTTCTCTCTCCTCTCCACTCTCTCCCGTCCTTCTCTATCTGCGACTCCTTTCTTCCCTCGCCCCTCCTCACCCTCTTTTCCGTCACGGACTCTCCCATAGAGCGCATGAACGCAATCTCGTTTCTTCTCTCTCGCCTCGGCGTCCTTTCCCTCTTGTCTCTCGGCGTCCCTCTCTTCCTTTTTCCTCTGTCTCCTGGTCCCTTCCCTTTTCTCTCTCCCTCTCTCCTTCGTTCTCTCGCTCTCCTTTGTACAGAGTTCGTACGTGGCCGAGAGCGCGAACGGGGTGTGAATTCATCCCCTCTGCATTCTGCAGCTCGCACATATGCAAAACGCCTGTACACGTTCACACGAGCGTGCATGTCCCGTCGTTACTATTCGCCTCCTCTTTCTCCTTCTCCGTCTCCTCCTCCTTCCCCTCCCCGTCCACCTCCTTCCACCGCTGCCAGCCGTCTGAACGCTCGCAGGCCGCAACTCGCTCGCTCTTTAGTTCGTGACGATCAAAATCTAAGATACGAGCAACTCCTTTGTCGGAACTTGGCGCGTACAATGCTCACTCGTTAATTCTTCCGTAAGAAATTACGTTGGCGCGGAAGTTTTTCAAAAGAAATTCAATCTGCATGCGAGGGAGGCGCGAAATTGGACTCGCGGCGATAATTTGCGCAGGATGGATCGTTGCCTACGGTCGTGACGTACACACGCGTGTCCGGGTTCGCACGTTGCGAGACGTTGGGATCCGCAAAAATTCTTCGCCTCCCTCCCGAGCTCCTCGTTACGTCAAATTAGCGCATCGTCGCGTGTGTAATTTTCTTCCTCGATCCTTGAGGACTCATTCGACCGGGGGATCCGAGTGCTGGGGAGAAAAGGCCGCCTGACGTCTGTACGGCTAAAATCTCGTGAGGCACGAGGGTCTATTTATTCTCACCTACACGCCTGTCTACAGGTCCCCATCTGCTACCACTTCCGCACCCCTCAACTGGCGACGAATCGCTCCCTTCGTTTCTCCTCTCCTCTCCCCTCCTCTCTCTCTCTCTCGCTTCTCGCAAGTACTCACGTACACTCTCCTACCCGGTCTTATACCCCCGCAGGCAACCCACCCCCGCCAGGCTGAATATAAGAACGGCGTGAACGCCGGGCTTCGCCTCGGGCACACTAATCCGCGTCCAATTGTTTTGAGTGGTTTCAATTATGCAAATGAGATGGCACGCCGCCGACTTACGAGCAAGAATCCACTTAGATCCGAAGGATTCCGCATCCCTGATACGGCCAGCCGGGTAACTACATCTCCCGGTGCTCCGAAGCGAAATTTTGCCTCCTATTTAGTCCGAGCGGGCATACATTCGTAAACAAATTCGGTAATAGGGACACTCTCCATGCGCGGCGTCCTTCTTTAACGAAGTTTTCGCCCGGAGTAGCTTGCGGGTTGACGGTCGAACGGTAGGTTGGCCAGACTATGGTCGGTAGGTAGCCACTGTAACGCTTGCAACGCGTGTAACTGTGCCTGTAAACCGTTCCTATAGTTCAATCATCGGCAAATATATCGACGATTATCGGATAACCGCATCGGAAAAAGTAATATTTGCCGACGATTTAACGTTTAATCGCGCGCATCGGCGCCCACCTTTGATTTTTCCTATTTTGCCCGCGATAAAATTGCCGGCCGGAAATCAGTAACGAGAGGCGTCGGTCCGGCTATTTTCGTGCGCGCGGACGAGCGCACGCGCTAGTTACGAGGAAATAACAACGTGCGCACGCAATTCGGCCAACTAGTCGCCAGTCGTAAAGCGGCGGAAGGAATTAAAAATTTATATTTAATTCGTGCCTCGCGTCTGTCGCGACGGCTAAATGAAACTTTTTGATGTCGCGCCGGCGTGCCGCCGACTGGCCGGGGCAGAGGATTGCACGCGAAATGAAAAATGCGACGTCCGCCATCATTCCAATATTCGGCCGCTGCTAACCGGCTACCCCCTCTCTGTTATTTCGCAAAGTAGCCGGGAGAGATCGAGAGGCATCGGGAAAGCTGGGGCGCCGCCGGCGATATCGGGCGTCGACGAAAAAAATATTCATTACTGAAAATAGCCCGGCAAACGGGATCGCAACGGTAGCCAGGGCAAATATTTGCCTTCGGACTCGATCGAGACAACGTGCGCGACGTCGAATTTGTCCGCCACGATCGAATGTCCTTTGAGTCGACCGTACCCAGCGCCGATTTCCGATTCTTCGATTCCCGTTTACACGCCGGTATCGACAGCTTTTCACGTCCGGCCTGGAATGCGATCTCGCCGAATGCGTCTTAGCCTGTTTGCTCGCAAGCGAACGTGACGTCCCCCCCTCCCCCCTCCAAAAGCCAACTCGGATAAATAATATTTCGCTCTCCGCGTTATACGAGAGTAAAAGAACGTTGCCGTCGGGACGACCTCGACGCTTTCGGCTCGCTTAATCGCAGATACGCCATCGTCCGGCGAGCGTCGGTATCGTCGAAATTCGAGAGTCGTTAGTACGGCAATCCGCGAGCGTAATTCTCTAATTACCCCCGTTATCGCCTGTTCGCTTCCGCTCCTCGTACGAAAATAGCGAACTGCCGCTCTAATAACCGTCGTAAAGGTTAATTTCGTAACGAGTCCGACTGACAAAAGGGCAGTCCTCTCTTCTTTCCGTTTCGTGCAACCGCGACGCTTATAAAGCAGTTCCTCCCCCCTCCCATTATGTCGGCGCGAATCACACCGTGACGAGTAGTAATTTCGGAAGGCGTCCGAAAGTCGATTGGCCGAAAGGCTCCACGATGTAGTACCCGCAAGTGCATTACGGAGATCGTCGTATAGATGAGCGTCGCGGGTCGTTACAGAAGCTCCTTTCCGTGGAAGTGCCTCAAATCGAATCGCAACCCTCTCGGCAGCCCCTCCCCACCCTCCGCCCTACTCTCGTCTGGCTCCGGGGTCGTAGCTATTGCCAGGAGAGATCGTGGCTCGTTTTCACACGAGCTTACCTCCCCGCCGGTGCCTCCTGCAAGAGCCACTTACAGAAATGATTCCCGGTAAGTGGATAATGAGAAATCGTTAAACTGGTTTTGCGGCGCGCGGCCAAACCGATGGAGAGACAGGCCGAGGGAACGATTGTTTGCGATAGCCTCTGCTAGATCGTGTGGGCGCGCGTGCGCACGCGCTCGTGCTCTCCTGCGGGCTAGGCGACATTTAAGTGCGGAACGAAATTGCTACCGTCCATGAGAAAAAGGCCACTGCGCGAGACGTTCGTCAATAGCGTTTATTGCGACGTCGCTGGAATTCGTACCTAGCCACTTCGGTTACGGTATCGGATTACGTACCGACTTCGCCGGCACTGTATTTTTCATTCGAGTTCAGCTTGCCGAACGAATGTTTTCCCCTCCCCACTCTGTCCCCCTCCGCGACTGGGGGGGTTAGTGACCTTTGCCGAGCGGGGTTGTAGGCACACTATTCATTTTATGACGAGCGAAGCGAGAGATTTTCGTTCTTTGTGCCCGCGGCGGGCGCGAGGCCTTTCATAGAGACAAAATCCGTGACAATCGGAATTTTTGCGGGTAAAGAGACCGATTACATTTCATGAAATTTCGTTTGCCGCAATTCTCGGCTCGCTTTTTTTTTCCATCCCCCACCTCGAACCCCGTGCCATCCCAGCGAGGCCTCCCATTTACCGTCGGTGGGTCTCTTTCGCTCACTCTTTCAGGCGCGGTCTGAATCGTCGGATGGAAAGACTGACAAGAGCGCGATCGCCCTCGGCGGAAAATGCGCGTGATCAAAAGACACGCCTCACTTGACAAGCGCAATATAAGCGCGCGGGTTGGATCATTCACGTTTGATGCGCGCGTAAGCGACCGTTTAGCCGAGCCACCGTGCGGTCGCGCATTTATTTTTTATCGCACTCTCGGCATTAAAACCAAAATAAAAGGGTATCGAAAAATAGCGGTCGCACCGTGTCCGTTTGACGCGAATTTCGACAATGCGTCATTGTCAAGGAGAACGGACGCGAACGAATTCGTATCAGTTCTGCCGATGGAAGACGGGGCGACGCAAAATATCGACATTATTTGCCAATGAATTCAGCTCGACAATTCATTTTATTAATTGAACCAGCATAGTAATGTAGTAAATTTCTATGCGCGCGACTTGAGTCATTACCGGTGCGTTGCATCGTGCGTCGAGTTTTGCAGTAGGCGATCCGATCGTTAAGACTCCCCGCGACGGTCGTTGATATGCAAATGTAATTGCTTCTGACATTCGTCGGCATCGGGTTCGGAAGATGTCAAGGAAGAGGGAAAGGTTCGTCACGGAGTGTGTCGGATTCTTTCGTCTGCGCCTCTCTATTTTCACTTGCATCGTTTTTTCATCTTTCTCTCTCTCTCTCCCTCTCTCTCTCTCTCTTTCTACCCATCTCTATTTCTCCCACATGTCCACGGCTAGCCACGCGAATGCGAGCCAGGACGGCGTTCTGGCAAATGAGATTTGCCGCGGCACCGGAAAATGACAGCCCTCGATGAGACCTCGGAGGACCCTGTTCCATCGTCTGCCGTTGCACATATTCTCTCTCCCCTACCCTTCACGAGCACCACACTCCCTTACCGTAGGTCCAACCCAGCCGTCTTCGTATTCGAACGACGACGTTCGAAGCGACGTCGTTAACGAGCCGTACTCTCGCCTTTATTCTCTTTAGCTCACGAAGCTAGAGCCGAGCTGAACGAAATTAACCGTCCCGCGGGTAAAACTTATACACTCCGCTAGCTCTCCCGCCGGAATCTGCGACCGCATTAGAGGATATAGGGGAGGTGGAGGTAGAGGAGGGGAGGATGGGCAAAAGAAAAATCGTAACGGCTAATATGCGCTCCGGCCTCCGCCCGGCTGACCTGCGGGGCAATTCTCGCCGGACGCCATGATCGATTTTCCCCGGTCACGGTTATGCAATAACATTTCCCCGCTTTATTGAGTATTACGATAACCGCAGCGGCGGAGCGTAATTGCGCGAAATGTTAAGAGAGTGGTGGGGAGGGGGACGCACAGGCAGAATGCGCCAATGAAGCGGCGATGTTTTTTTCAATTTGACCGAGCGAATTTCATTTTTATCGATTGCTGCCCGGGGACTTCGGCGGTGGGAGTGGGAGGGGGGGGGGGGGGCAGTCAATATCGTTGCGTTATGTCGTCAGGCAAAAATAATATTCCGTTACACGGTGAGGGGGGGGGGGGGGGGGGATAATGAGGAAGCGTGCGGGGGAACGGTGGGGAGCGTGCGCGTGCGACGCGTAGGTGGGCGACGGTGAAAAGGTCGAAAGGTGTCTGCGCTCGAGATTTTTACTTGTCACGAAGGGGTGAACGATACGCGCCGTCCCTATTTTCACGCCGGTGGCACTCGTGATCGACGAACGATCGTTTCCCGAAGGCCGAGCCCTCCTCCCTCGGCTGCGTCGATATAAACACGTCGTCGTACGCACACGTAGAGAGAGAGAGAGGGAGAGAGAGAGAGGAAGAGAGAGGGAGTCTGTTTGTGTGTAAGAGAGAGAGAGAGAGGGCAGAGAGAGATGCAGGAGAACAATCGAGGCGCGCATGCATTTCCGTTTTGTCGGCTTGCGCTCACCGCTGTATCGTCACACCAACGTATCCACCACCACCACCACCACCACCACCACCGCCATCGTCCGACGTCATACATCACCACCACTTTCTCCGTGGCACCCCTTTCCGACTGGCGCGCACTGACGCCTACGTGCACTACACGCGTCGACCCCAACTTCGCGTACATCGACGCTCGTCGTCGTCATCGTCACGTTTCACACGGCCCTGCACTCTTTCACACCCTCCAGATATTCTCCGCCTCGTATGCACATATGCCTCCACTGTGCAACCCTCGTCACATACCTTCCCTTCTGCTCCCTCTCGCTCTCTCACCTTTCTGTCAGGCTACCGCTTTTTCCACCCCCCTTGGCCTCCCTCAACCCCTCTCGCTCTCTGCCCGACCCACCTTTTTTCTTCTCGCACTCCTCTCTTCTTCTCCTAGCCCAGCTCCGACTCCCTCTGGCTGTACCCCCACGTATCCGCGTACGCTCTCCTACGCGCACCTAACCTACACGCGTACGCCTGATACGCATACGCCGTTATGTGCGAGCCGTTTTCGATGAATAGGTACGGCTCCGACTACGCTCGTTCGACGACGACGGCGCCGACGACGACGACGATGACTACGGCGTCGAGGAGTTCAGAGTTCGGTGACCCCGTAACGACCGCGAGAATTAACATCTTGCGTTTCCCCGTTTCCTCTCCCCCTCCCTCTCCTCCGACTTCTCTCTTCTGTCGCCCCTGCAGCCGCCGACGCCGCGAGTGAGGCTCGGATCATCGGAATGCTTACTTTTGCCCGGAAACGAGTTCCCCTCTCCTCCCCCTCTCTGCTCCCCCTCCCCGCCCGAAGAATTCGCCTACAAACGAGCAGTTTGCGTCCGCGGCATTCCGCTCGCAAACCGGAATTGGGTAACATTTCTGTCGGGCTAGAGGCGACAGTGCCGGTCATACGTCACGCGCAAACCGTGATTGTGCGTCAATAATATATGTTCGATGTATTATTATCGGGGATTTCGCGCAACGTTGTGCGCCCGCTAATTCGATTGGAGGACCGAAATTTTCGGGGCGCCGCGCAATTTCGATATTTTGACGGGAATTTACGACTCGCCGATGCGACGCGAGCGATAAATGCAGAGCGGGCGCGCGCGTGGCCGAAGTCGACGTTACGGGACATTCGAAATGTTTGCAAGTCAAAGTTTCCGTGATTAGGTCATCTTTTAAATTCTCCGTCGACTTCGAGGCCTTTTCAACTCCTGGCAAAATAAAAGGTTAGATATTGTAGGTATCGGCCTTTAGCAATTTCGCATGAAAATTGCAGCGGCAATTTTGAATCTGAAAAGTAGGTCTAAACGAAAGTTGGGACGCATAACCATTTCTGGCTAATCAAATGATTGTTGCGTGTGAACACTGCACTCTGATTTCGATTAATCCGCGACGGTGGCCGCTTCGTGCGGCTGATAAAAATTTCGCGCAAAGTGAGCGGAATCGGATGATCGATGCAGGACGGCGGGGATGATTGAAGAGACTTTAGGTCCACTTTAAGCGACGCGCGATGGGAGGGCGAGGGTGGGGGGGATGACCGACAGGATCGCCGGCAACTGGAACAGATAGATTGGCGGGAAGGTAGGTTGGATGGCTCGCCGTCCCAGTCGGGATTTGTTTTCCCATCGAAATTATGCGGAACTAGTTTCTGAGGGTAGTTTCCAATTTGCGTCGCCTCCGATGGGATCAAATCTCGATTAATTTCGCGCCGCCGAGGGATATGGATCGGAGAGCGCGAGCGCGATGGCGCGCGCGCGCGGCCGCGAGTGACAACGTCGACCGATAGAAATTGTGACACCGGGACCCGAGCCTATCCGAGCTGGACCGTTCCAGGACGGTTTAATCGGAAAGAAATGTGAAAACCGGAGGTCTCGAGCGTTGATTGGCCGAAACACATTTGCCCCCCCGCTAGCCTTCCACTCGTCTACCCCCGATCCCCTCTCGATATCTATGATTTCTGGCACTCGCCTTCCCACCCCTGCCCATCTCTCCGTCTCTCTCACTCTCTCTGTCTATCTATCTCTCTATCTATCTATCCCTCTCTATCACACCCTCCCTCCCTCCCATCTCTATCTATCCCGCGCCCATTCGCTTCGCTGAAACTCCATTAACTGCCAAAAATAGATCGCACTCCGACGAGAGATAACAATGGCCGTTCGATAGTCCGGACTATCGCGTGTCCGATTGTCTAAAGATATCGAGGCCTGCGTCAGGAAATATCTGTCCCCTCCGTCCCGTCCGCGATTCGCGCACCCCCTATAAATAATAGAAAAAGGATTGACCACCGGCTGCAGCTGCGGATAAAAAAAAAGAGAGAGCGAGAGAGCGAGAGAGCGAGAGAGAGAGAGAGAGAGAATGGAGAAAAAAAAACATATCCCGACGCTGAGTGCGTTGCCGACTAGCGAATGGAATGATAATTTCAAAAGGGGACAACGCTCCTGTCGGATTGTCGATTTCATCGGGCACGCCTAGCTGGCGAGCAGGTTTTCGAACGTATTTCGAGCGCGTTTCGCCTGGATACCGTTTCACGATGAAAGCGGAACAATGGCGGATTTAGCTACAAGCCTCCCCCCCCCCCCCTGCCCTCCCTCTCGAACCCCCGTCCCATAACTCCCCGCCGCCCCTGCCACCTTCCCCACGGGCTCGCGCGTGGCACGTATCGGAGAAATATTATATATTTAGAATAGCGGGGCGCTCGCAAATCCGCGTTACATTAAAATTAAAGCGTCGTTAGCCGGCGCGGGAGTCGAGAAGCCGTAATAAGGCCGATGATGCGTTTTGGGAGCATCGAACACTCGGGGTGGGGGGGGGGGGGGGGGCTAATTAAAAATAATGATACGCGCACTTTGATACGCCGCTGCTGTGCGAACAATGCGCTCCGAAACGCGTAACGCTGTTTGCGATATTATTATCGCTCGGCGTCGATGGGAAGAGAGACGACGGGATGTCTGGGAAAGAACGACGCGACGAGCGAATAAAATACAGCGAAAGGAACGTTGAGAGGGCGAGAGAGAGTGAAAGAGAGAGAAAGGGGTAGAGGAGGTAAACCAAAAGTGAAACAGGCAAGAGTTATACCGAACTCGGTATAGAATAAATGCTGATCCGCGTGTCAGTGTGAGATAGGCGCCTATCCACTCGCCGTGCGAGGATGGATGGGGTGTGGGCGGCGTTATGGGGTTGCCGAGAAAGGGGTGACGGGGGTCGAAAGGGGGCGGCCGAAAGGAGGGGGCATCGTACGGCGGCAGAATCGAGGGGGAAGGAAGGTTCGGACGAAGGGTGCAATTCTGCTCATTAAAACTCCGGTAATTAACGGGGCGCAACCCCACGATCCGGCACCCCATATGCTGCTCCCCGCTCGTCTCTTTCAAGGTAAGACCTCGGAGGAAGAGAAAGAGTCGCGGGAGGCGGTGCTGGATGGTTAGCGAAGGGTGAAGGCGGAGAGAAAAAATTAAAAAAAAAAGGAGAAGAGGATCGAAGAAAGGAGCTCGGCAAGTGAAACGATCGCGTTTGTTATGGGGTGAGAGGGGGCGGTGGGCTGCAAGGCGGGGGAGTTTACTCGCTGACCTTCCGCTCGCGCCTCATTTCATTCGGGGAGCTCTCACACTTAATGGCGGGAGGGGGGTGGAGGGTCACGAACCGCCGCGAGGATCTCTAATTTAGCGTCTGAAGGCGACTTCTATTATCCTTGCGCGCAATCACCGCGAAATCATCGTCTCAAAACCTACCCTTCATTTTTCTGCCACTCCCACCCGCCGCGGCTCGCTCCTCGCAACTTTCTACAGCTGTAGATCATCTATTAATTATCACGGATTATGCGCATCCCCGGCTATCGAGACTAGTTAGAGTGACGGTCTAATTAAAAGTGACGGTGGGCCGATGATGGAGCAATAATTAACACGGTGATGAAGCAATAAACCGCCATCGAACGAGCCCTCCAATTTCAAAGTTGCTGGCTTTTCCACGTCAGACTATCCGTCCCGGGGTGTACCTTATAATTTGACGGACCTGGGGTTGCGCCTCTCGCAAGAAGTGGATTCGCCGTCAAGCCCAGGAGAACTTACCCCCTCGCCGTCCCGAGGCCCCCGAGCCACTCGTTATTAATCGTTTTACGCTCCATCCTCCGGTGACGATAACAATAAATTCTGCCTCGTTTCAGTAGCTACCGGCCAGCGTTACGTGCGCGCGCCTATCGCATCACATCGTTAGACGATACTTTTCTCCCTTTTCCTTCCTATCGCGTATACTTTTTTGCCGATCGTCCTCACCGCGGCCTCTTATCCAATAACTCGCGCTAAGCAACCCCTTATTACTCCTCGTACCAGCGGCTTGAATAGAAAACGCGCGCACCGTAACGGCTGGTATCCATTAATCGCAATGGCAGAGCTTTCCTTTAATTAGCAGATCGACTCGCGAACAGATAGCGTTCGATGCCCATTCAATTGCATCGGCCGTCTTCGACTCCTCCTTGCCGTACGGTTACGATCCTAGGAACGACGACGTACAGGGGGTGGGGAGCGAGAGGGGTGCTCGAGATCGGGAAGGAGCGACACGTTCCCAGACCAGGAAGGAGGAGAGTGGCTACCGGTATCTGCCTACCGGACGACGTAAAGTCGAGACCGTTTTACCGAGTCCGAGGCGAAACCATCAATTTGGCCTCTCGCAATTAGCGTGTAACTAGAGGGAGAAGCGCGTTTGCGGTACGAATAAGTAAAGAGGCCGCGGTGTGGCGGCGAACCTATCCTCTACCTACTGCCTACCTACGCTCCGCACCGCTCTCCTCCGCCTCTATCCCGGTTCTTTCCGCGTACCACTGATCCGCTTTTTAGCCCCGCGCCTCGCTCTGATTATTCTTCCGACCTGCATGGGAATCCTTGACTCCTCGAAATCCGCAGATAACCTCACCCCATTCCGCATTTATGAGCGATGAACTTTATTCCATCCCTCTCGAGCCGAACGACTCCACTGCAGCCAGCGTCGACTTCCGCGAACCGGCAGACAAATTGTTCTCCTCGTCGGCTTCACGATAGATTATGTCTGAGGATGAGTCTAAGTGCGTCATTAAGGGTTGTAGCTGCCTACGTACGATATAGGCACGTCTTTTAAGTGCGTCGAAGAGCATTTCAGACATTTTTTCGATCCTCCCAATTATTTGTATTAGCTTAGCTAACCGACTGTTTCTTTTCTATTTCCAGGTAAGTGGCCCCGAGTCCTTGGCTCTCAGCGTCTACTAGTGTCATCTCGTTCCTGTTCACCTCGTCGACGACGGACGCTCTTCTCCTTCGCTTTTCTCCCTCGTCCTTCACTCGACTTCCACCTTCTTTCCAGCCACCCTCTCCATCATCCCTAACCCACCCTACCCTCTCGCCGTCTCTCTTTCCCTCCTCTGTGTTTCCCCGCAGCCCTCTCGAAAGTCTGGCCATAGTCGACCGGTAAGTTTACCTTTCAATTAATCGGCCGCCATGGCGAGCCCCCGATAACTGCCAACTATCCGGCCATTATCCACTAGAGAAGTAATTGGGATTGAAACTTATACGGGCCTGCCTCTTGGATACTCCGCAAGAAGCGCCGCAAGTGCGTTACGCACCGTTCGCAGACTTGGCCGAGCAATTTTCGAATATAATAATTGCCTTTGTTGCCACGCCCCGTCTTGAATAGGCTGATAGATAGCCTGGCAGGAGTGTTACGGGATAAACGCGCGTACACTGACGAAGGAGAGAGAGAGAGAGAGAGAGAGAGAGAGAGAGAGAGAGAGAGAGAGAGAGAGAGATAACGTGTGTGCAACCTTTGCCGCGGGCGTGGAAGGTTGATGAAGTTAACGGCGTTAACGAGGTTAATGAGGCTCGTATAACGTTAGGAAATTACGGCGTCATAGCTGCGCTGTTTTCGGGGACAGGAGCCTCAAGGGTTACCCCGGAAGGGACGAGGCCGGGGTTCGTTAACGCACGAAAGTCTCGTAAGACGCGGTGACGTTCAATTTTCTTCGCGCGAAATCCCGTGCGACGCACGTGCAACAACCTTATGCTCGCACCAGGATTCGGCAAACGGCACTCCTCGGTTTCATTAATTCATAACGAAATTTTCCGTTGCGGAAGCGGCGGCTAGATAGAGGGTGCGCGCGCGCGCGCTACGCGACGGAAGACGAAGCGGCGAAGTTGCCTCGATAGTTAAACAACAAAGTTTTTCCACTTCGCTCGAGTTTTAATGTCTGACCACGTTTGCGCGGTTAGCTGGGAATATACGTAACGTTACGTCGGTGCAACGCGGTTGCCTGTAATTAAAAGTGAGTTCGCCCCGGTTCTTTAGATAAGAGTAACGAGCGGTTCTGCTTTTTCTACTCGCACGTTTTTCGTGATTTTTCCTCGTTCTCTCTCACTCTTGCTCTCTCTTTCTCTCACTCACTTTAGCGCGCGCGTGCGCTCGATCTCCATTTTTTTTTGTTCGCCAAACGTCGGCGCATACCTTCGCGCTGAAAATATCGTTGGCGTCGCCTGTATGCGCGAACATGTGCGGAGGGTGGATATGACCGGCATTAGCGAGCGCGGCTTCCCGTTTATCCGTCGTAACCGGTGCTTAATTAATATGACAGGCTGCGCCGGCAATGAAAATAATAATGCGCGTATATTTATTAGTTTGAACGCCGGTTAGCACCGGCGGGCCGCTTCCAACCTCTCCCCTCCCCGCTTCAACCCCTCTGACCAGTGTCAGCCCTCTCCACTCCAGCTTCGAATTGCCCTCCACCCCCTTCGACCCCTACCCAACCCCCTCCCTCTTCCCTCCTCTTGCCGCGCTCCACATTCGCCGCTCGTTCCGCTCTGCCGAGGTAAAACGCATCCTGCATTTATATGAAGTGCCAACGGCACACTACGCTCTCGCTACCATTACGACGCTATCATTGAAAATGACAATTTCATTAGTAATCAAGCTGCGACGGCATTGTTCAAATACAAATAATTATTGGCCCCGTGCACTTTCCACCCCGCTCTCTGTCGTCGTCGCGCGTACGTCCGTCTCCCTTCGGCCAGTCAGTTTTCGTTCTCTAGCCCACTCTGCCGACTCCTGTTCCCATTTACGGTCTATCCATCCGGTCTGCATCGGGCCTCTCTTTTCCACCGGCCTCGCTCTTCTCCTCTCATCGCAGGGTGCACCAACGCTCGTTTGACCCAGTCCATCGCGGTTGACAAACCAGCGGCAAAAGGCTCCCGAGGTCGCTTTATTAACAGACCTCAGCAAATTCTACGCGATAATAGTTTGCCGTAGTCATTGAAACGAGGGGGGTAGCTCTATTTCGCCATCGACGCGCGCAAAATATGAGCGATTAGAATGGTGATTCTATCGAATTAACTCGGGGTAGGCGAATTTATAATCAATTGAGCACATAGATACCGGGGCCGCTCTTTGCCTTTCGTGCCCGATCGTTTATCATAATACGATATTTACACGGTGGGCCACGCTCGGGGTTTACAAGACAACAATTTAAAATCGATGATCGGGCGGTTATCGGCCGTAATCGGGCGCGGCTTATCGCCTCCCCGGTGGAGGTGAGGCTCGCGGACAGTTATTAATTCTGACTTCTGGCAGGGCGCGAGTTGCGGGGAAAAATCGTTCGACGGAAGATTGAAGCATTTCGCGGCCGCGGCCGGCGAGTGCCGATGAATGATTTGTCGAAACGATAAGACCTGAGCGATCGTTCGACAGCCGGGCTAATGGACGTTTAAAGGAGTATAATTGACAGCCGATGGAGCCGCCAGACGACGTTGGCCTGCGGATGTCGATATTAAAAATTCAGCCGGGCCGCTGCGCGGACGGCGGCCGTTCGAATATTACGCGCGACCGCTCAATTTTTGACGCCGGCTCCTCGTCATCAGTTTTAATCGCACCAAATTACGACGTCCAGGCCCCTCGTACGGCCTTCACCTCCCCCCTGCTTCCAACCATGGTGTACCTGCCATCCCGCTTCCTTCCAAATCCATTTATAAGTGCGCCCGGTCCGCTTAAGCGATGTTTGAAAGCGACGCTTATTAAAACTATATTTTTCGTCCGGCGATAAAATCGCGGGACAATTAAGAGACCGCTCGACTAACGCTGGTAATTAGAAGCGACGTCGCTTTTTCTTCCCGTTTCCTCCTCTCCTCGCCTAAGCTCGGCAGGCTCGATGTAATATCTCGCCGGTCGCCGGGCAAATAATCGATATGGAAAGCGCGCACAGCGAGCGCACCGCACAATTTCTGCTACGGCGATGGCTCGCGGAAGCTGAGAAACGCGGCGAGAAACGAGGACGGCTCGTAACGAACGACCGACCGCCGGGGGTATAAACGGGGGGGGGGGGGGGACGAGGGCGCGGCGCGTCGAGCATAAAATTTTTGAAAGTTGAAATATTCGGCCGAGCGGCGAGAGACGAGTCCGCGAGCCAGTCACGTACGGCAATTTGTATCTCTGCAACTTGAAATTTCATCCGCCGGATGCCTTGAGTTTTAAGTTCGGCGTTTTACCGCTCGCGCACTAAACGGGAGGAGACCGCGAAATTGACGAGGCAACGACTCTTCTCCCTCGGCCGACGTCCGCGTCCAATTTGGGACCATTCTCTGCCGGTCCCCATCTTCCCTTCGTCCCTCTTCGTCCTTCTCGTTCTTCTCAACGTCTCAGCTACCGTCTGCATCGTCGGCCCCGGTCGACGTACTCTCGCCAAATCCCGAACGAAGGTAGGAATGCAACGAAATGCGCATAAAGAGAGATACGGCGGCTCGGATGAAAGCATAATGGGCAAATAGGAATATTGCAGGCCGTCGTGCATCCGCGATTACTTTTCCTTCGCTCGCGTTCGACGCTCCGCCATGAAGAACTTGTACGTAATCCTCTTCTTCCAGCCTCATCCTTCCTCCTCGAACGATCTCCCGAGCTGCCCTCTTATAACTGGTTCCCATCTCCCACCCCTTCCCTCCCTCTCTCTCTCTCCCTCTCTCTCTTTCCCCACAATTCTCTCTACTCTATATTTCAAGGAGAGGAGGCTCCCAGATTGAGACAAAGCTGCCGTTTCGTCGGCAGACACGGCCGAGACTGCCGCCAGTTTATTATCATAATTTTATTCAGAGGCGAAAAATCAGTCGCGTGTACGCGTGAATCCGCGGGAGGACTTCGGCCATTCGTTCGACACAATGGGGATCATTCGGCCATTGTCGTCGCGACTCGTCCCCCCCTCCGCCACCTTTCTTTTCTCCGAGCCCGAAGCTTCCCTACCGTCGCGGCGGCCATTATCTGTGCCCGGGCGGCGACGAATTATTTTATCAGTGCCTCGATCGAGAACCGCCATCGATCCCTTTGTCTCTCACCGCATCGGCGGCACCGTCGACCGTGCCAGCCTGTGTCAGGTAGTTAGCACCTTTTTGTCCCCCGGCATCTAATCTACGTCGGCTTCTTCTACCCCCCTCGCCCCCCGTCAGCCCCTGTTCGCTCGTCAACGTGGAAAAGCGTCGGTCGTTTAACGAATTTGCCGGCGATACATTTTCGATCGGTTCTCAGAAGACTTGTTTTTCTAGCAGTAACCCCCCCCCCCCTTCTCGCCACCCCACTCCGATGGATGGTTTTAATAATTCCGGCCCGCTGATACTTTCGTGATAAGTGAGTCTGCGCCGTAGCGTGGCTGCGTCGTGGGTAAATATTTGAAGCAGCGAATAAGAAAATATTGAGAATATCGTCAGTTCATATGACGCCGGTATACGCTCTTGCGGTAGCGGGGCGGGAGAGGGGGGGACGTCTTAAGCAGGCCAATAAGACCTCTCGTATGCCCTGCGAGTGAGCTAGTCAAGTAAATGGATATAAGAGGCCCCGCGGCAAATTTCATGACTAAAATGCAAATATGATCGGGAGGAGACGCCCAAGAGGCGTCTCGGGTAGAAAACTGAAGAAAAAGACAGGCTCGAGGCTCCGGGCTCGCTCTTTTTACTCACTTATACTCCTCTCTCCCTCTCCTTTATCGCCCTCTCCGCCGTGTCTCTTTAGACCGTCTATCCTTCTATCCGTTCCTGCCCCTCTCGATCTTCCTCTCGCTTCTCCTCTCGCTCTCTCTCTCTCTCTCTCTCTCTCTCTCTCTCCCTCTCTCTCTCTCTCTCGTTCGCTCTCACTCGATCTATCTTCAAGCTTCCTCCCCAACGTCCTTTCTATCCCCGACGTTCGTCTCCGCCACTATCCACGACCTTGTGGATCCTACCCCGGCATGCCTGGGGCATTTACCGCCACTTGATTTGAACCCGATTTGCCTCTCCACCCCTAAGACCCTCCGGATATTTGCTCGGTTTACTCACTCAAATTTCCCTGCCGAACCATCGGAGTTCACCTGCTCGAATGTCCTGAGATACGTGTTTTCGTCTGGTCTCGATTGCCCTCCTCACGTCGTCGAGGAAATTAACACATCGAACCCCTCCTCTGTCCTAAAAATTCGTCTCCGGAGAGCGTGACGGCCGAAATTCGATCGATACGTCAAGCCGAGAATCGGCATTAATCCGTCAAACAGCGTCAGAAGCAGTCTTTCTCGTCAAAATTACTCTTGAAAATACTAAAAGCTTTCATGGGCAGCAATTATCTTTACTCAACGTAGAATTGTCCTCGAAACTCTGCAGATTCAGCGACACGCAACGTTAAACCTTACCGGCGAATCTACTCCCATTTCGCAGAGCCACGCTGAAGCGCGCTCGCTTCGAAGGATATTTTCGGCCATATTTCATAAACTATTCGAAATAACATAATTCCGCTGGAGAGTCCCGGAGTTTCGTTTGATCCCTCTTTGATTCCTCAAAGGGCGGGCAAATTGAACGACCCCCGCCCCGGCTGCCCTTTTGTCGGCGTCGGGTGTCCCGCGAGGTTAGTAATTCGGTCGAGATCGCAATTTGTCGACAACCGGGTGGCGCCGGCAATTTTCGGTGTGTCAGTAGCTTTGCGTTATTAATGCCGTAACTGCGCAGCGCTAATTTATCCTGCACCGCTCTCGTCGCCGATGAAATAGAAGGCTCGAAAACGAAAAGCGCAGGTGCGCGCCGACGTACAATGCGTCGCGGCGTCCGGCTATCAGGGGCAAGCTTGACGCTCTCGCCCGTAAGCGCCTGTTCCTGCAACTAGTGGCGAGCTATTCAGCCGGCATGACGTGAAAATGTATTTTCACCCTGCGCGCGCGCGCGCGCGCGCGCGGGGGGGACGGAAAGTTGACCGACCGCGCAAAAGTGGTTTCGCCCCGAGTAATGAGTTCGGAAAAGTTGTAAATTTTAAACTCCCGGCGAAAACATTATGAAACGGTCGTCTGAGAAAATGCGAACTATTAACCCGTCGCGGCGGGGGCAGTGACGCTCAAACGAATTTTTGTCCCAGCAGCGTAGCATATTCCAGCGAGAACCCGGCTTAACGATATTCAACGTGCGAACGATCCCTCCCGTCTCGTCCCGCTTTAAATCGGGACGCAGGCGGCCGTGGCGTTTCCCAAGCGTTCGCCCAGAAAATTTATTTGGCTCCCACGAATTTGCGACCGACGTAATAAAACGGGGCTCAAAGTATTTTCTAGTGATTAACCGCTCGGCCCCCGCGCGCGCGGATTCTCGGATAATTTTATTAGCTCACGCTCCGCTCGCACGTACGATCGCGCCAAAGTACCAGCACATACACACACACATAGACTTACATACAGCTCTATGTACCTACATCCACGCTGTAATATATCATAACGCACTATAGACAGACCGAGATTTGTTCGCACGCCCAGCTACAGAGCACCGCAAAGAACTTTATCTCCGAGTTCCGAAACCGCCCCGTACAATTCCACTTTTGCGTTCGTAATTGCGAAATTCATTCGACCGTACTCTCTCAAATTCCACCGCTATTCAACAGAGAAAAAAAAAGCTGTGCATTCCCATCTTCCGCCAATCCCATGGAACCGCCAACAGTTGGGTCAATTTGCTGCGAGGCATCTCACCGTGTTGGGTCGCGAATGACCCTGGCACGGTCGTATCGCAGGCAGCGCAGAAAATCCTGAACGTAGAACCCGTCCTCGCTTCCTATCCTACATCCGTCAGGCGCCTATCGCGGCGAGACGGACAGGTGGGTGGACGTCGGTATAACC
Organism: Anoplius nigerrimus; assembly: GCA_914767735.1. Lineage (NCBI taxonomy): Eukaryota > Metazoa > Arthropoda > Insecta > Hymenoptera > Pompilidae > Anoplius > Anoplius nigerrimus. The sequence goes on from OU612080.1 coordinate 8,346,545, forward strand.
TTGGCGCGAAGGGAGATCCTTGAGGCTTAACGTGTCCGCGTAATCCCTTCATCCCTTTTCCCATTGCAATGCCGGGCTAGCGGCGTTTCCTCTGGCGCGTCTCGCCCCGAGACTTGAGACCTGATCGATACAAGGACTTTCGCGAGTGACAATGAGACGGATCGTGCGCCAAAACCGCTTGACGTTCAGCCCCGCAATCCCCTGCGTACGGCGGAAGGTGGGGTGGGCTCACTGCCAGCCGGGGGTGGGTAATCCTCGCGGACGGAAAATTCGACGAGTGCCAGGCCTGCAGTTGCATCTTCTCGCGGAAGATCAAAGGCGCGAATTATAAAGTAATTTTCTTTAAGAGAGCGCCGGCTAATCCGAGATCAGAAAGCAATTGGCATAGGGGTGGGGGAGAGAAGGAGGATTGAAGATTGGGGTGGGTCGATGATGGCGGTTCGTCATCGAGGTACCTTCTCGTTTAGCATGCCGCTCGGGGCGAAGTTGAGACCGATGGCGGAAACGTCCGGATGATCTGCATATCGTCCGTTCTTCCGACTTTCAGCTTCCCCGTCGAGGCGAGTGGGTTGGGGAGGGTGAATAAAAATGGGCGGAATCCTTTCATCCCCTTCCATGGGCGACGGCGGAGAGCTCGGACGTTCTCTTGCGTCGTACTCCGTCGGAGGGCGAGTCAGCCCGACGTAAAAAGAAGCCAGCTCGGGAGAAATCGCTCGTGCATGATACTTTCATTCGTGATATACGATGCAACGTCTGTCGCGCGCGCGCGCGCGCGCTCGCGATCGCTGAATCGAGAGTCTCGGCCGCTCGAGCGGCAGGGGCCCATGAAGAAATTTGCCGCAAATAGGGTGGGAGATAGATCGCTCCGAGTGATCGATCACTGGCAGGCAGCGATCGACGCGCGATCATCCCGGCGAAAAATAATAAACTGTAACGTCCGCTACTGGCAGCCGTACGAATTATATCGGCGCATAAATCTGTTGTTCGAGCTCCGTCCGCGAACGTTCTCCGCGCACGTTCCTTTTTGCATAAGCGTCATTGGCAGCTGTCACGGGGCTTAACTCAACCTCGCCGGGCGCCATTTTTCTGCGTAAACAATTTGCTCGCGACCGCCACTGCGACTCGCGAAACGGCAGCTACTGCACGTCACCTGTTACACCGAAATCGTCCATACTCTCCTTTGCCTCTTTTAATGCCAGAAGAACGGGGCGCGCTCGGAATTTCAACGGAGATCAAACGGACTCGCAGATCAATCACGACTTACTTCCGCGGAACGAAACCCGAGTCGAACATTTTTCGTCCGGCGCATACAAATTGCTGCCTCTGGAACAATGCCATCGCCGATCCCTTTCCGCCGGCGGATTCACGATCGAGCGAAGCGACAAATGATACGACCTTGCACCTCATTATCTTAATTGTGGCGCGCGGTTATCGCGGTAACAATGGCCAGCTTCCTTTAAGATAGCCCGACGTTGACACCCTAAGTAGCGCGGGCCGATAAATCGATATCGTCGTCCGGGTCGATTACTCAGTCTATTAGCGGAATGGCGCCAGTGTCATCGGCCGATGCTCAGGGCCAGGGACGCGAGACAGATGTTGGCAGACATGTCCGGCGAGCGGGTCGAAAAATACCCGCCGACGCTGGCCCAGGCCAGTGCGTTAACGTTTACCACGCGGTTGCACACCGACCTAGGACGCGGACGGGGGTGCGCTATGCATGTAATGGTGCAGGCATTGTGGGCCTGATCAATGCTCGGATTGATTAATGTCGATCCGCAACACGCACGCACGAGTACCCACGCGCACGTTCACGGAGGTTCCATTAATACGCGCGTACACGCGCATACCGCCTATACAGGGTGTCGCGACGCGCGGGGCACGTCTTCTCCATCCTTTCCTGTCGACATTTTCACCCATCAATGAACGTGTCCACATTTTCCCCGCTCGAATGACGAATTATTTGACTGTAGGTGTCATGAATTCGTCAGTATTTTCGGTCTGATCGAATGATGTTTTCGAACGGGCCGATTCGGAGGACACCCGGTAGGGTGGGGTATAATAGATACAAGTGAGTATGCAGGGACGCACACTGCGCCGCGACGCAGTGCGTAACTGTCACCGAACCTGCGTACGCCCGGCGAAACGGCATCGTTTACACATCCATATTGTTGATCCGCATTACGATTCAGTATTCAGATGCGGACGATTCCGGTGGTCGGATCAAGCGCGGTCCATCAACCCCCCCTCCGGCGAACCGTTTCCACAGTTTTCTGAAAGGCGAGCAGCTCCGCGCTGACCTTGGTCGGGTTTCGCGCAACCTGCGCGCCTCCCATGAAACGTTGATACAGGGTCTTACGCTCGGATTATCCGTTATTCCGGTAAAATTTCTCGCCGCCACGATCCTCGGCTCGCCACCGGCGACAAGTCAATTTGCGACGGATAAGATTGTTGTTGACAGTGGCCGTGGCGCCGACAAGCGCTAAGCACTCGCGGTGGCGGCTAGTCGAAAGGTTGAGAGTCGTAGATTAAGTCCCTGGGAATGCGCTGAAGTCCGGGAGGCCAATCCTGTTCCACCAGTTGCTTCGGACGTCTTGATTTTCTTTCTCGAGGGCAGCCACGGCCGCGCGATGCCAAAGTGTCAGGCCGTATTCATTTCGCACGCAGCGCCATTGTACAGGTTCTCGTTTCCAGCCGGGCGACGCGTATTTACCGTAATTAAATGGAGGATTACGGCCTGTCTCGGCCTCCATCCAGCGGGCGGCACGCTCTTCGCAGGACAAACCTCCTCGTTCGCCTGGAAAAAGCTAATGGCCGTCTTAACGGGGGCCGGCCTCAATGCTGCCATTATCGCGTGGAAACATTTAGTAGTCGCAAACGTCGGCGGCACGATAATGCGCGCCGCTTGAATGGTAGATCCGCACGGTCGTTCGGGACTTTATTTCGCGCGGGGCGCCGACAGGAAGCGCGGAATAATGCCGCCTCGAGTGGATCGAATAAAGAATGATATTAATTCAACGAGCTCCTCTCGAATCTCGTTCGCGGGCTTGCAAGAAGCCTCCTTCCTCCACCTCCCTCGTTCGCCGTACCTCTCGCACTCCCTTCCCCAAGCCGACCCGCCATTTACGAAACTCCTCGAGTTCATTGACTGCGGAACATTTATTACATCTAATTTGCTGAATAACTCACGGGGGAATTGGGAGTGGAGTTGACAGGGGCGAGTGTTAAAGGAGCCCCGCAGGGCCCCGCGGCACAGAAGCCCTTATTACTGCCGGCACCGAAAACCGCGGCGCATTCGCCACGGGTGGCATATACGCGGCCGGGGCCCGGGCCCGAAATTTCAAGTGACTTCACGTGGCAGGCCCCGGGGCCTGCGGCCAAATTGAAATAACAATAGCGGCGAAAGAAACGGAACACACGTCATTCCGCCACTTCCCGCGCGCCGCGGGTAAGAGGCTGGTCCATAAGGAGAGACAATGAAGTCTCATTAATTCGGAGATTCGACCGATACAATTCCACGGGCCCCATTTTGGGACGCAGCGAACATCGAAGCACGCGTTCTCTCTCGCGTGTTTTGTCGCGTCGATAAAAGTTTGAGGAACGATCCTTCCGAGACCGACTCGGGAAGGAGGGTGATTAAAATCAGAGCGACAGCCTCGCTCGCTTCCGCGTTGTCGAAAGATCGAGCCTCGCGACTGTAGGTGAGGGGACTTAATTAATTGTCCCGCTATCGTTCGAAGGTCGCCCGTCGGCGCAGAATTCGCACTTCCGCCGAGGGAAGCGAGAAGGTGGAAGGAGCTTTCGCGCAAGTCATTTCGATCGTCCGCGCGACCCGCCCGACTCGTAAATGTCTTCATTAAGATGTCACTTCGTAATTACGGTGTCCGCCGTGTAATTAAGACGAAGTCAGATGTCCCCCGATGTTTGCACGGCATTATTAACTTCGAAAGATTCCATCAGCGATGTGTCACAATCCCGTCGTCCCTTGTTATCGCGACCGGCCGCTCGCCATAAAATTCGCGCCAGCGCGAGGTCTGCGTCGTACACCTAACTCGTGGCGTCCGCGAACGAGCTCTCCAAAATTATACCACCGTAATTCCCGAAGGGCCGCATTAAACATCTCCCCGCGCCCGTAGGTCACTTTCTTCGCTCGACAGGACTCAATCAGCGTCGTTATTGGCCGTCTATCGGAGTGCGACGCGCGAAGCGGAATATTACACGTCGCGTCACCTAATTACGGTGGACGTGGCGCGCGAGCGAGCTGCAGATATTTAGTACCGCGACGAAACGTGCTCCGCGTATCGGAACTCGCTCGTTTGCCGGTCCACGATGGACTGGACGGAGGATCGGCCCTTCGCTCGAGGGCCGGAAGGCGGTATTAACCGGGGTGCCCCGCGGTGCGCCGAATTAATATCATTATTTATGCCCCCTTGAGTAACGGGTGCAACGTCGGCCCCTCGGACGTCTCACGTTCCATTATCACTCCCGTCATTATTTCGATTCCGATTATCATTACGCGATTATTACGATCCGACGTCGTGCGCGAGTCGGGCCTCGTTATTTTCGCGGTTCCCGCCCGGCTAAGACTGCCCCCCCCCCCCCCCTGACACCCCTCGCAATCGTCGTGTTCCATGCCACGCCATGCCTTATCCTCGACCTGTTTTGCCGCCCACCCCCCTTGCCCAGCCTCCTCTTCCTGCTCCTCCCGCTCGGATTACACGTACCTCGTTCCGCGCCCGAGATTGAGCTTCCCGGCGAGCTCGTTCGTTTGTCCTTAATAAGGTGTAAGACATTCGACGGGCTAACACGGCACCCGAAACTCCTGAGAACTGTCCGAGGGAACGGGGCTCTGATATCGTGTGGTACCCGTCCGCGGATGACCTTGGAGAGGCTGGACTCGCCGGGGCTCGAAAAGTGTCGGAGTATACGAGCGCGGTTAAAGTGTTTATTACGAGGATTTTTTTCGTGCGAGGCGACGCACGATGCTCGGGTACGATAACGGCGAGGCCATTCACTCGCGGGAAGGATGCCCGCGGTGATGTTTCGCGAGATTATGGGGTTGAATATGCCCGCCTTTGATATCTGGCCCGATACCGCTCGTTCCCTCTCGACGCCCGGATTCTACGCGGCGCAAGGTGCCAGGAATTTCGTTTAATTCGGCCTGGGCTTTGATACCGGCAGCCGACTCTCCCTTCTCTCTCTCTCTCTCTCTCTCTCTCTCTCTCTTTCTCTTTCTCTCTCAGTCTCTCTCTGTACAGAGCTCTGAGTCTGCAGAGTCGAGTCGGTCGCGTTATCCGCTGAATTACGGACCGACGCTGATGCGGAATTGATGGAACGCTAACTTTTACCTAGCGTTCAATGCTGATATCGTTATCAGTAACGCGAGAAAGAGAGAGAGAGAGAATAGCACGGATGCTACGGAATATACATTGTTCTCGTATACATCGCCCGCTTTACGACGTCTACCTCCCGCGATCGCTGTTAAGACGTTAATGGCCAGTCGTTTGTGTCGAGTTCAATATAATCCTCTGAATTATGTGCGAGCGTCTCCGGAACAGTGGGAATCCCGCGGAAAAGGAATCGATGCCGTCCTTCCTACCGAGTTCTCACGTAATACGAGCGCCTCAATTCTTTCGCCCCCGAAGGAGAGCATCGCCGTTACTTTTCCGACACGCGTATCGTAATTTATGCATTGAAATTCAAATTGAGCGAGACAGCCGTCGCCACCTCCTTCAAATTCAGCCGCCTGCTTCGACAGGTCGTTAGACTCCGCGGCTAACAAGCTTCGGGAAAATGTTTTATCCGCACCATCGTGCCGGCATTCTCTATGAACGAGCACAGTGAGAAATTTCGGCGCGGGTGGGGGGTGGGTTGGCGGAGGACTGAATGTTCGCGTAATTAGCAAACTCCTCGTTAGCGGATTTTGAGCGAGCGAATCTCGTCAGATCTGTACGGAAGTTTTTATTGAGACATTGTCATTTGCCTCACGCGTCCCGCCGGATGAAAGCCATTAGACGTGCCATTTTCACTTTACGGCAGCGCCTTCCCGCGCAATATTCCACCCCAGACCCCCCTCCGCTCGCCCTTCGCGCCCGTGCCCGAATCACGGGGAAGATAAAACGTCCGGAACAGGAGTTCCGAAAACGCCCGGGGTTCCCCGGGGACGCTTAAGGAACCGTGAAGTTTCGAGGTGAATAAAAAATCGAGCCCCAGGCTCTCGGTCGAACGATCGCTCAAATATGCACCCCACGATTCTTCACGGGTCGTCACTGCCGTGGGACCTCTTATAATTTTCAAACGAAGGATTAATCGACTGGCAGAAACATTAACTCCCCGGACCCGACGCGCCGCCCTCCCGTAAATAATAGATATCCCTTTTTTTCCGCGCTGCGAACGTGGAGGGAAAAAGTTCCGCGCCCGAAAAAGCCTCGTCCAGCGTTGAGGGGTGAGGGGGGGTGCGCGAAGGGGCGCGTCGGGGGCGGACTCGCTGTTTTTCACCCGCTGGAAGCGTAAGTGGGAAGGGCCATTAAATTCGCGATTAAATTAATGAGCCGCTCTTTGCGTCCCGCGAGCGTTCGCGCGCTCTCGCGCCAAATTTGTCGAACGTTAACGAACAATTTGACGTCGGCCCGCGGTGGCGCGGTAAATTTCGTCGTTCGCGGCTGAATGCGGCTCGTCGCCGAAATTTTCGCCCACCCCCCCTCGCGCATCTCTGCCCGGCCGTACAGAATTAGAGTTTCGGGACCCAGTTCGGAACTTTCCCACGCGCGCGTCCTCCTCCGCGCGCGTAATTGCGTCATCGCGGATTGCAGTGTCGGGCGGATTAAACGATTTCCTTATCGCGTGGCGTCGTCGGCGAATACTAACGAGCAGTACCGAGCTCTACGCGACACGGAAGTCGCGAGTCGGGGACTCATCAAAGCGCGATGGCGGCAAAGAGTTCGCTCGCAATGATCGGCGCCTCGCAATCATCGGCAGAGGTGATGCGGAACTTATAACCGGAGAGCCACCCCTATCCGGCGATTGAGCGGCGCGGCCACCCCTCTCACCCTCGAACGCACTGAGACGAGTCAAAAGGTTGAAACGTATCGGTTTCGCGTATCTATGTTCATTTCATTTGAAATCCCCGTCGGTGGAGGTCAGATGCGAGCGTACGAGTGGGGTGTAAGCATAAGGGGTTGAAATCTGAATTGCAGATAGCCATGCGGAGCCACCCCTTTCGTCCGTCTCTCTTTCGGTCTCTCTCTCTCTCTCTCTCTCACCGGTACTCCTCTCTATCCCGGAATCTACCCCAGCAGCAGCTCCCACAGCCTCGACGACTGCGATTCTCCACTCAAATCAGTTTCACTCCAAGTTCGAGCCATCATTTACCGGGGGCGGATCGCCGCCGATGCCGAGCTCAGCCCGAGAACGAATCTCCGACGATAATCAATTCAATTTGCGCATTTATTATGACCGCATCGAGCGTTAATGGTATATTCATAAGGCAATATTTTGCCAGCGCTAATGACAAATAGGCAATGAACTCGGTGGCCCCCATAATGGAGTAATAACTCTTTAACCGCAGTTGCGCGGCCTCTCTGGTTACATTGTAACGTTGACGCACGCTTCCCGGCCTTCCTGCATGCCTGCGGGCTACCTTCTCTCTCTTCCTCTCCCTCTCTCTCTCTCTCTCTCTCTCTCTCTCTCTCTCTCTCCTACGGACTCTCCCTCTCCCTCGCTGGCAATTCGTCGCCGCGATTTCGCTCGATTCGGGCTGATCGATCAATTTAATGCACGGCACCGCCCCGTCGCCGGAAATCCAATTAATCCGCCGCCGATGTCATTTCGAAAGGAGGCCTCGGCCGTCCGATGCGCCGATCTTGTCGCCGGTCAATGATTCTAACGCGCGCCTCTCCCACATACGTACGTATGTATGCCTACGTACGTACACGCCGACGGAGAGGAGCAGAGAGGGCCGGGACAATTTGCCTTCGCGCGAATGGGAACAAATAACGGCCCCGCAATGGAAATCTGTCCAAAGTGGTTCTTCCGTAAGGACACGGCCTGAAAGCCGTTCCACTCGTTAGGCTAGGAACCACTTTCGATTTCGCATTTACGCGGAGAGCCGAAAGGCGACCGATAGGGGGAGGATGAATGATGCCGAGCATGGAGTTGAAATAAACGGGGGAAGAGGGACCGGGAATAGGAAAGGAGGTAGGAGAGAGGAAGAAAGGCTCGTGCGAATTGTAGCACGTGCTCGGGCTCGTTTGAAATTTCTATGGAGAGCAGGATAGAAGCGGTGAGCGCGCGCGGGCGCGCGCGCGTGCTGGGTGCGATAGCCGCGCGCCGTAAAAACGCTCTCATAAAAATGTCCCGGATTAAGGCCTCCGGTCACGTGCAAACGGCCAGGTAACGAGAGTACGGCTTCGCGGGAGAATAAAGGTCCTCATCGAGTTTCCGGCATTTTGCGATGGCGGATTAAATGGGGGGGGGGGGGGGGGGGGGGATGCGCCCATGTTACTTTCCCTCGCCTTGCGACGAGGAAGCGGAAAAAATCGGAGAGCTCGTAATGTCCTCCGCTCGCGTTCCGCAACAGCTACGATAATGTTACATCAGGCGGCCTGGGCATGTAATGCGACGAAGGTCGGAGTGCATCGATGGCCGAATCGAAGAATCAACGTCGACTGGCATCCACCTGAAGCGTGCGAGGAAGAATTTATATACGCCAACGTACGCTGCGAAGCGTTACGTTACGAGTGGCGCGAGCGGGCAGCATTAAATGCATTAATGAACGAGCGTACCTGCCGTTTACGATTTTACATACGTACCGCCGTAAAAAGTTGTAATACCCGGTCGCATAAAATGTTTCGGGTTATTCCACCGCTCTATTCCGCGTTGCCTAACAACGTCGGGAATACTATCCCGGGCAGCTCGACGTTCGCGGCATGCAAATGACGAAAGTTCTGCCTCGGCCGTCACGATACCGCGGCGGCCTGGCATTTAAAAAGTATTTCCTCGTAAATTGGACCTCTTTCGTCGAACGCCGAGGATAAATTGCCCGACGCCGCCGCCGACGCCGCCGACGCCGCCGCCGTTGCCTGCCGCGACCCGGGCAGAAACGACAAAGTGACGAAACGCGCTGGGAATGGCGTGACATCGTTGCGGTCACGAGTTTACCCTTTCATCGATGCCAGGCTCCGGTACTAAGTTGGCGAGCGTCAAATGTGTATCGCGAACCTGGGGTTGGCGGAGGAAAAGAAGCTGACGGAGGACCGTGCGGCTAATTTCGCGAATGTCGACACTCCTACGTTTCTAGGTATATAGGAATGCACGCTATTCGCCTTGCGATCGACTCTTGAAAACGCACCAAAGCAGTTACAGTCGCGTTCGACATATTACGAGTCTCTTTCCGCCATCCTCTCGTAAAATCAGCGCCTCGCGACTCCCGGCAAATTCCTTTAAACGACAATCACTCCCGCTCGCCTGCGCATTAACCGCGCACTAACTTGCGTCCGCTCGCGAGTTATGCTCGTGCATCGGCCGCGCTATCTCGCACGGTAATCGAACTAAACGAAATTGGAAACCCGAAGCGACGCGACTGCCGCGTCCTTGCCTGTGTGTCGGTGTTGCACGCTGCAGATGCATGCTGCAGATGCATGCTGCCGTTGCACGCTGCAGCCTGGCCTCCCTCCCCGCGGATCCTTCCATAGGCGAGTCCATCAAGGTGAGCGGAATGGCGCATCGTAAAATGCCTCTTTTTACGCGCCCGGAGTGGAGGAGGCCGTTGGCGCGCGTGTACGTCACCGCTCGGAGGAGAAAATAATAAAAGGCGGAGAGGTGCAAAAAGTGGCGAGACGCGTACGGCGGAAAATATAGATCGATACGCTCGGCTCCAATGTGAGTAGATATTGGGAGGGGGGTAGGGAAATAGGGACGTACACGCGTGCATCGCTCGAACTCGCGAGCATCTCCCGATGCTGCCGCCTCTCATTGCGTTACCTTTCGCGGGCCGCGCACGTGTTTTGCACTTTTGCCAACGGGCGCAGAGTCCGCCTACCACCTTCCCCGTAGAAGCTTTAGCGAACGGCGCTCGCTGCAAATTGCCAGGACGTCGAATGCCGGGCGACGCGTTATTCGGTAAATAAAGTTTACCTTACGGGTAACGTTCGCGTTCTCACAATGTCGCGCGCAGACGTATCTCTCCCATGATCCGTGAGCGTGTGCGGGAAATTAGAGGTGCTCGTCGGTGAAGGGGTAGGTGGGTTGTGTTGGAGAGAGCAGGGTAGGTTGACGTCCAGACGGCGAGATTGGTATAGCGAGTGGATGCTGTCCGCAGCTCGGCATGCAGAGGACAATTTCTCCGGGCCGGCACGTATTTAATATCAAGTTGTTCGTTACTATGGCTTACTTACCACCCAGCGCGGCGTTCGCAGGCGCAAATTAACTCGTCGAAACGGTAACGCCTTACCGCTCGCCTCTCGTTACGCTCGGCAGGCACGTTGATGAATAAATTTAATCGCCCCCGACCGGTCGGCTAAACGTTAAGATCGCACTTGAACGACGTGCCATACGTTTCTCGACGTTACCGTTTTCGTTTAGGCGAACTTTTCGTCGGCCAGCGTATTTCGAGGAATTCGGTGGAAAATTCACGCTCGCGCGTAATCTTTGTCGCTCGCAGTCTGAGTCTTCGAGATATCAGTTGCCGCCGGAGATAGCCAGGCCTGGCAAATGGATAAGACGTGCGTGAGAAAAACGTATGCGCACGCGAGGATGGGATAGACGTCCTGGCGAACGCATCTTCAGTTCGGAGCGTGGCTTGATAAGGGTTCGAGGCGTAAGCCGAGCTGAGGGGTGTTTTCTTATCTGTAGACAGCCACGGCCTTCGGAGCGAGGGAAAAAGCGCCGCTACTCGGTTTCGGCACGAAATGGAAAAGAGTAAGAAGAGAGCGACTACGGTATTGAGTGAATTTAAATTTTAAATGGCGATGTTTACTTCGCGGAGCCGATTCAACGTTTACAAGATATCGGATTAGCCTTTTCTTAAGCCACTCCCGTTACTCCGCGTCTCTCGTCCTCGCCCACCCGAGATAACTCGAATCCCGAATGGCCGCGCGCAATCTGCTACCCCTGAAATATACGAAGAACGAATGGCACGCCTCTAATTTCCTCGGATCCGACCCGATCAAAGAAACGTCGCAAATAACCGTGGGGGTGAAACGTCATTTCTGCGACAGACAGTTTTCGGGGCGGAAAACAGGGCGATCCTTTATTGCGTTCACACCCTCCCGGGGAGGCTAGGGCTCGAAAGGGTAGTTCCTCGGTGGCACGACTTCCGTATAAATATAATCAAAACTTGAGCACGCTCCTAGCGCGACGCCAGTCTAGGCAGGACTTAAGACACTCGAAGGGGACGCTCGCCTTCCCTGATTCCTGAGCTTCGTCCTCCCCGGGGGTGCGCGGGACGGCGGACGGGGGTTGCAAAAGTAATTAGGCAGCGGTGCACTTATTTCGCCGGTGATTGTTCTTTGCGAGCGGCAAAAGGATATTAGCGTCGCTCCGAACAAACTCACCTTGCCCCCGACTCCGACTCCCTCCTCCACTGCCGCGAGCGAGCCCCTGACCGGCAAGCTGAATCTTCCGAGAGCTACACCTCGCCCACTTCGTTACAGGGATTACTCCGAGTCCCATTATGAGAGAACATTTTGCCTCCGGATCGTAAAGACGTTATTGCAAAATTCATCTTCTTTCGGCGAAAATTATGAGCCCACCGTCGGGGCGTGGACTGACCCGTTAACTTCGCCAGTTCCGAACTTCAGCAGTTTCAAGGACGAAACTTGAGCGGGCTGGATTTCAGTGGGACGGGATTACAAAAATCTTATCCGGCGCGAAGCACGGCTTCCTGAACAAGGGACAGAATGAAATAGAAGTCCTCGTTGCGTCGATCGTCAGTCTAGATTCTAGATCGATAACAAGCAACTCAATGCAAGGGCAATTCGATAACTTCCTTTCATCGATATTGCGACAACGAAGACAGGCTTGCAGGTAGAACAGGAAAGGTGAATGGGAATCGGCGAGGAGCGTTAATCCAGATTCATCCTGGCCTCGGGATTCATCCCTCTCCCACGCGATGGGAATCCGGCAGGGGCATCACGTAATCGGTATCGATAGGCAGGCAAACGGAGCCTGACCACGGGTTAGAAAACTGACAAAGGCAGGTAGATATCGCATCTGCCTCGTCCTGGAATATGGGGATTCGGGGCACGTATTCGACACAACGGATTGGCGATGTGTTGCGCCCGCGTTGTTATTGTTGTTGTGGCCGCACTGGCGGAGGGGGGTTGAAATCATGAAAGGATGGGCTGCACGTTTGCGCACGTGCGCTCGTGCACGGACACGCGCACACACTCGGTCGTGTTCGCACACGAACGGTCAGGGAAGAGTAGCTGGCGATCCTATAAACAGAATGTAGCCTTACTGAAATCAACCAGAGGAGATCGTGGCTTGGCAAAGTGAAGGGGGGGGGGGGGGGGCGGTGCACAGGGGAAGGGAGTAGAAAGAGACGGACATAGGCATGCCCACGGGAATAGGCTTTCTATGCGAAGCATAAGGGAGAAAGTGATGGACAGGGGGAATCGGGGAAGGGGGGAGGAATTGGCTATCGAAGCACTCGTTACTACAATGTGATTGCCGGACTGGCGTCATTCGGCTAATCATCGAGCCTCGGCCACTCCACACCCCGACTTGATCCCTTGTACGAACACAGTGCGATCCTAACGACCGTGCCTACGAACAACAGCGCCAAATCCGACTCCACTCGACCTACTTCTGATTTGGGCGCGATCGCCCAACGAGTGCATCGCGGAAGCACTCTCGATCGAGAAGATCCAGCCGACACCACCTCCCCTTCTTCGGCCGTAACTCTCGCGCGCCAGATCGCGCCGGATATTCGTTTATAATCGAAAACTCGAAGCGGATAGATTCAATGCGACGCTTTGTGCAGCTTCGGATTGTCGGATTATGATTCCGTCAATTTTCGATCGCAGTACGTGGAATGTGTGTCTCGCGATTCCTATTCCGTGACTCGCGCAGTGGAAAAGAGTGCCGGTGCTTCTGGGTCGTTGCCGTACGGGGGATGAACAGACGCGAGCGAGACGGTTGAGGGAGGAAGATGACGTATCCGTTCGCGTATTTCCGTGCGTTCGGAGAATCATTATGAGTCAAATCTTCCACTCGACCTAGCTTACGGGGGATAGGCCCGGCAGCAAACTCGTTCGAGCCCTTCGTTACCGCGCCGGTATACGGTGGGATCGATATCTGATAGTCATCGAGTATCTGGGTCACACTGGCGTCGGAGTCATCGAGCCTCTAACTTCGTCTCGCACGATTCGGTCTCGCGTTCTCCGATATCATTCTGTTTGTGCATTTCGACACGGAGCGCCGATCGCGGACGGGACACGCGCTTTCAGGATCGACGGAACGAATCGCAGCGAGTACGGACGGTTATCATAATTTCGCGAGGTATTCGACTCCGACGATATTCGAAACAGTTCGGGATGAAAGCACATCTCCGAAATTGTATCGAAATTTTTTCGCCCGCGATAGAAGAAGCTCCGCCAGTGCCGACGGAAATTCGCGGTGTTTACTTAAGACGAACTTCCTTCCCCGGCGAGATTCGCTCGTTTACATAATCAATACCAGGGATCACGGGGTAAGGATATGGCGTACGATCTACGTTGCTCCGCTGATTGAATTATCAAGAAATCCGTGACCGAGTATTGGAGCCGAGTCTGTTCGGTTCAGTTTGCCGCGCGGGGAAAAGCCGGAGTTTTTCGCTTGATAACAGAGCGCGTCCCAATTTCAAAGGGATCAAGAGATCCAAATCCCTTCGAGTCTTAGATCCTCGAGAATCCTCCCAGGAACCTACGTGCAGGGCATTCGCCCCCGTTGTCCTCGCCCTACGTACCGTGCATATGCTACTTCGTTCGGGTCCGCCGCGGCAAATCTGTACACAGACATATTCCGGCGCCGCGGCGCTCGACAAAATCCTAACGTAATTACTTGCCGCACTCAAAGAGTCGCTCTTTCGAGGGCAGCCCGCCACATCCGGCGGAAAATATTCTTTGTACGCTCACCCAGTCATTCGATTTCCCATTCACTTCCGTACGGTAAAGACGAGTTGGCTGGCGGCGGGTAGCGGGTAGACGGAGGGAGGGGTGGGGGGGTGAAAAAGAGCGAAAGGGAAAAAGAATCAATTCAATACCGACGGGCGGTTCATCCGGTGCACTCTCGCTTTGTGAGATTCTACAAACTTAATAGCCCTAATCCAATACCGTTCGCGCTCGCCGTTATTTATTTAAGACCTCTGCGTCGGCCGACAATGGGACCTGCCGGTAATTAGACGTGCGCGGAAACGTAAAGCTGCCGTCTGCGAACGATTGTCCGCCAGTTTCGCTTTGACGTACTAATTTTGTAATCCTAATCTTCTTTCTCCCGTAACCCCGAACAATTCGGTCCGATGTCCTCGCGGCCGTTTAACGGTCAGCGGTTCCATAGATCGCAGCCAGTGTCCGGCCCTGTATCCTCTCTTTGTGATAATTTCGCGTTTCGGCCGCGAACAATGGGCTCCGGAGAGCACTTTGTGACCCGCCGAAGGTGGCCGCGGCCGGCGGCGTGGAGGGTACCTTTATTTACGTCCGCCGATGCGCACGTCCGTGCCGGGGAAAAAGGCAGAGTTTAATATTCGAAACTGATTTTCCGGACCACCTCGCGCGGCTCGCCATTGTTGTCTGAGCGCGGACTCATTTGCCGTTCGTCTGTCGGCAGTCGGCAGTCGGCAATGGTAGCGGTACCGGCCACCTCCCATCGTCTTTTCCTCCCCCACCCTCGCCGTCTCGCCGTCACCTAGGGCGCCATTATTAACATTTTTTAATTAAAGCCCTCACAAAGCCGGAAACCTCGCGCGCGACTAACGCAAAATAGGTTTCCGTTGAGCGACGAGCCCGACGCTCGTATTTCTACGTTTTCTGCCTTTGAGGGCGAGCGCGAGATTTCATTCGCGCGCGGGGCATAATTCCGCGGCAATCTGCGCTGCGCGGAGACAAATCGAGCGTCGGTTGTTTCAGTGGCAAACATTTTTCACCCCCCTTTCCGCCCCCCCAGTACGCTCGGACTGTGGAACGGGAAAAAAATACGTGCTCGACCATCGGTCGCCGGACGTGTACGGACGGGACCCTATCCGGTGCGCAGTGTTGACGCCCTTCGCGCGTAGAAACGCTATTACCGGACGTTAATGGAATGTAGTTCCGTATTAGTGGCCCCGATTTCGGATCTTCCATATAGGAGCCGAAACAGCCATTCTGCTGGAGGATCCGCAGAGGATCGCCACGGGCGAGCGAGAGAGTTTGGCGGTGGGGGGCAACGGCCAGCGGGAGGATGAATGAGAGACTAAATGAGTGAGTGAGAATTAGAGAGATCAACGGCCGGCATGGGGCTGATGTTATGAAGGGGGAGAGAGAGACCGAGAGGGTGGGAGGGAAGAGAATTATAGAACCTGGAGGGTGAAAGGCAAATCCAGAGCTAGGTGACACAGACTGGAGTATGGAGTGTGAGAGAGAGAGGGCGGAGAGGGAGGGTGGCAGATATGTTGGGCAAGGGGTGAGATAGGTACAGAAACGCAGGCAGGGGGAGAGAGAGATCTGCGAATGATACTGTAACGCGGGTAGGATTATAACGTGGCCTGTAGGCTATAATGAGGTGCGTGGTAGTCTCATGGCTGGCCACGAGAGATAGCGGCTTGCTGCCCACTTAATTGGCCTCAACCCCTTTCGCGCGCTTCCTACCCCCCGTCCGACCTCGCCAAATCCGGCAGCCTCTGCAACGACCCAAATTCATCGCCGCGCCTGTCCGTTTCCTCAAGTTTTTCCTCCGAGAACTAAGTAGAGACCTTTCGTCCTCCTTTGTTATCTTGTCGCTTCGTATACTTGTTGCTGGAAGACCGTTTCTCTTTGCGATGACGATCGGCACGAATGAAATACTGCCCGAAGCGTCGTCTTTGAATCCCGTGGCATCTCGCATGCATCCGCGCGCGCAAGTATTCGAAAGCAGGGCAAATTTGTGGAATCAAGAGGCGGGCTACTTGTTATCGCAGCTCGAATTCCGAGAGCTTCTCGTTCGCTCGGCTAAGAATAGGAAGGAAAAGATTTTCCGGCGAGGGCGAGTTTCCGTTTCCGGATCGCGAATGGACATGCGACGAGTGAGTTGGGCGAGTCCGTAGAATCGAATCGGCGGAGGCGACGAACAGAGTGGAAGAGAGAGAGAGAGAGATGAGGGAGGATAAGGGGGGAAGGGGAGGGCAATGGGGGTGGAGAGTTCGTGCCCCCGTCTGCAACAACATCGGAATGCATGCATCTCCAGCTTTCTTTGCGGCGCTCGCCTGCAGGAAAGAGGGGAAAAGGCGAACAAAGCGGAGAGAGGCAGAAGGCCGAAACTGGGAGGTAAAAATAAAAATGGCCGTCGACAGACGAAACCGCATTCCGGATTGCCGACCTCGCCGGACAAAGCGGGCTCTCCTCGCCTTGGCTCACGACGCGAAATTCTTACCCGCCTTCTATTCCGTCTCTTCCTTCCCCTCCCCGGCTCGCGTCCTTGGCTTCCTCGCCTCGTCCTCCTCGACCTTCTCCCTCTCCCACCCCGCTCCCACCCACGCTAAACGCCCTCCTCCACCTTCCTCTCCGCACGAAAATGCCCTTCTGCGCGACGACTTCTATCGGATTCCCTCCAACCCCCGAAGGTCCATTGTTGTCCTATTAGCGATTCGTTTGTTTCCCTGACTGCATTTTCGATTGTCCTCACGTTCCGCTACCTCCGTACTCCGCCCGAGTCCGCATTCGGGGGTTTATGGAGTTTAATGAATTTCGAATTCTGAGTGTGGAACGTTTTAATCCCATCCCCCGGTAGCAGGCTCGATCGCAGGCCACGAATCCTAAAACCAACCAACTCCTCCCTATCCCACCCTCTCTCTCACTCTCTCTTACTCAGTCTGTCCGCAGGATCCAATCATCTTTTACTGCTACCCTTGCACTTCGACCGCTTCGCCGCCGTCGTCCTTTACGACAATGAAACTTTCCGCGCCTTAATTAGTCCGGCTACAAGGATCGATGTCCCCGGCACTCTGCCGCGGGAACGTCGTACAACAGGATTTACTCTGTCCCGAGTTGGCGGACGTCTAGCTCGGCCGCGTCATAATTCGATACTCCCCATCGGCTGAGATTCTTGCGGGGCGAATATTTTTGTTGCGAATCTCATTCCAGCCTAGGGAGGGCAGGGCGGGGTGGGGATATTCAATAGACGGAGGAACTTGTCCACCAATCAGGCTCTCCTTCCGCACGAGTCGCGCAATTATTCTCGAGGCTGTGGCAGGATTGTCCGTAACGATCCCGCTTCTCGGCGCGAAACTTTTCTCCGGCGAGCAAGGACTTAGTGTAGGAGCGACGTATCCTGCGGCAGCCGGCGGAGTGAACCGAAGGGATGAGAGTGGGATGGGGGGGCCCGGAGGGGAGGGGGGGGCGGAAAGACGAGCGGAAGGACGAGCGTAAGGAGGGCCCCGGTGGAATGTACAGGTTCGAGATTTCCGCTTCGTCGCCTCACGGAATCAGCGAGCGGACGGGATGTTTATTCGCCGATAGCTCGCTCGATCGTGGAATTTCGAGAGGAGACGGCGAAAAACTCGAGTCGGGAGGCTTATCGTCGTCGTTTTTCTCCCTCTTACCGTCGTTGAGGAAGGGTAAATCCACTTTGGAATTAAATCTATTCCTTCCCATGGACCGACGCACCTCTCTATCTTTTTCTCTCCTCGCCGACCGTCCCTCTTTCTCGCACGTTCGCGCTTCCCATTCGTTCCTCCTCACTCCTCCTTTCACCCCCCCCCCCCCGCCCGTTCGTTTCCTTCTGCGGATCCACCCCCGGAGTCTCTCTGCCCTCGCCTCTTCTTTCTCTCACACTCTCACGGATCCACCTTCTTGTCTACCCTCTCTCACTCTCTCTCTCTCCCTCTCTCTCTCACCCCCGACCACCGCGAAAATCTCCCCTTTACTCGAGCGAGCTTTAACGGTTATCGCGTTTCCTTAAAACGGAAAAGCTCCGACGTGAGCCACGCCCGAAACGAATTGTTCACCGCGAACGAGTATCTTCCTCGAGTAGAGGGTGGGAGGCATCCTGCGCGTTAACTTTGATTAGAATCTCGCTTAGAAGCGTTAACGCGAGAGAAGCCCCCGACGGCTCAGATTCTATCTCCCGACGTTGATGACTTGATCCGTTTATGCGAATTCCGCTTGTCGATCTCTCGGACGACGCCCCGTTCGCGAACCCACTAATTTCGACTTCAGCCAACCCCCCCGTATGATTATGGCGCGAATTAGTATTCTCCGCAGGCGCGCCGCTTATCACCCGACACCGTTACGTCGCGCAAAACTTAAGCAGGCCAGAGATAGCCGACGCTCTCGATACAGCCTGTGATGTATCCCTTCGCCGACCGTAGGAGGGGGAGGGGCAGTGAAAATTTCGGTTAATCCTGGAACAGGACCCGTAAAGGGGTATTTGTAACGCGGAGTGCGTTAAAGCAAGACGATATTTACGACACTGGCCGGATTTAAGCCGTTAAAGGACGTGTCGGCCGACTCGAAATGCACGCATCGGCCGCTTTCGACGATCAGCGGGGTGTAGGGTGGGAGGTGGCAGGCCGCACTCACGTACCCCCCCGAACGAACACGATTCGGGTCCCGTCTGGCCACGACAGAGTAACAGCTCCAATTAATCCTTCGAATTCGAGTTACGAGCGACCGAAATGAGTCGTTATATAATCTGGACGTTCCTCCCTTCGGCAGTGAGAACCCCGCATCCCCTTCCTAGGCCCGCCATTCTGACCGTGGGTATCTCGTCCAGTGCTTCGCACGAGATGGCCGACGCACGCATTACCGTTGCGTCGCGCTCGTCCTCCGTTCCAGGGCGGATCGTAAAATTCGGTAACGGATTCCTCCAAGAATATCGGGGGTGGCGGCTTAATGGAATTTGCAAAAAGCGAGTGCGAGCTCTACAGGAGGAAGGAGAGGGGGCGAGTGAGGAGGCGAAACGACGGCGAAGGTCCGGGGCAAAACGGTCTCGCCGTAAAGTTTACTGCGCGGGCATAAAGTATATCGTTCGAGCAATTATTTGTCAAATAATTTATTCGGCCGCAAAAACGGCCAGTCGTTCGGAGCGCAACGATACTCTGTCGCCGGCATTGGGTAGAAGTTTTGGGCTGGCGTGCCTCGTAGGGCAGGGTTTTACGTGTGCCAGCTAGTAATGCACGGCCGATGTAACGGTGATTTAGTGGTAAACGAGCGTGCGTAAAGGGAAGAAATCGACGGCAGGGTGGAAGACGAGACGGGCGGCTGGGTCAGAGGACTCCCGGGGGCGGAGGTCGAAGGTGGGAGGTGGGACGGTAGTGGAAGGATAGAGTTTTGGCGATGGCTCAAAGCGCGTATCACGTCCACTCGGGGAGGTAACCTTTCTCTCGGAAAGACTCCGCGCGCTCCCTGGCAAAGGTGCAACGAGCGTGTAATGCACCTCCTGCGGTCTCCACGGAATCAAGTATCCAGATGATTCAGTTTGTCGCCGAGTCCGCCCACGCTACTCTCGCCGAACGTCTTCATCCCCGTATCTTCTCGTCGAAAAGTGACGCTCGCCACTGTCCGGGCAGCACAATTTTTTTTCATTTTTCCGAAATGATTTCCCTCCCCGGACGGTAGGGAGTCACGCGCTGGCCCCGACGATCCTGTTCATCAAATGCCGGGGCCGACCGGAGGGATCAACATTTTTTTCGCACGCACGTACGTGCCTCTGATGCGCGTCGACAGTGGCCGTGCGCTAGACAGCCATTTTAGTCTACGCATCGCACCGCGTTCGAACTGTCAACTGCATCCGCGCCGACGAAAATTCGGACCTTCGCTCATTTCTGGCGATTTCACAATTTCGCGCGTCCGAGTGCTCGTCGAAAAGACAGACCGACCTGGCAAGTGTGCACCTAACTCTGGCCGCGCTGTGATGGCCGACGAAAAGGAGACGCGTCGGGGCCGGGCAGTTCATGGGCGAAAAACGTCCGATGAAATTTCGGCGATGGTCCGGGGGGGCCAATTTAAATTCAAACCTCTCGCAATGCATTCATGGAGCCCGTATGCAAAGCGGCCGACGTTCGAGTTCGGCCGGGCTCGGGGTCGATGGCAAGACGTCGGAGGCGGGAAGTTTAAAGTACGTAGAGAAAGGGGATCGTTTGCTGCGTCGGAGAGGAGAGCGGTGTAGAGCCGGATGGAGAGGGACGATGAAGAGGGTGGGCTTAGGAGGGAGGGGGGTGGATGGTGGTAGTAAGGGGCGGTAAGGGGGTGAGTAGAGTCAAAAGGAGGTACGGGAGACGCAAGGAGCGCGGCAGGAGAGGGATGCATTTAGCGCTTAATTCAGGCCACGATGGTTGGTTTCCCGATGTGATTCAGTGGAACTACGCCGCCCCTACCCGACGCCTAATGAAGACACATGCTTCCAGCGGTGCAAGCCAAATGATACCTAGGCCATGCATACGTTCCGCATGTCGTTGCGTTCGATTCCGTTCCATTGTACACGCTAATGGCGTTCCGGGTACCGAGCATCGGCTCCCTCGCACGGCTGAAAATGCGGAGAATTGCGCGTTCGCGCTATGCGTCTACGTACTACGCGCCCCGATAAAGAGAGAGAGGGAGAACTTCCGACTCTGACCCGAGAATTTTCAAATTCAGAACGATGCGCGCCGCCGACGTTCGCCGTAAGCTCGCGCTCGCATGCATACAGAGTGGCGAGCTTAAGAAAAAGCGCCGGCAAAGAAAGCTCGAGGATGCCCTCGAGTTTCGGCGGACTTCTTTGCTTGCGCGTAACGAAGCGGTTAATACGATCCCCGCACACCCCTGAGAGCACCCTCCACGGTATCACGTAGGGCACGTATTTATAGGCGGCCTGTGCGGCTAGAGTCTGGCCATTGGAAGAGCGAAGTAACTTCCGCGAGAGGGAACGAAGCCTGGCCGGCCGACTATCGCCTTCCACGGCACTCTAATCGCGCAGACTTAGACTGTAGTTCTAAATATTCGTGTAACAGGCCTGATTACATCGTTCCGTTCGGTAGTCGGAGAAAAGTTTCGTATCAGGTGGCACGGAAATTGTTCACGGCGGCGGCGGCGGCGGCGGCGGCTGTTGTAGGAAATCGGCCCTTGAAGAAGAAAGGAGGGTGGAAGGACGAGGGGGGAGACAGGGGAGCGGCGGCGAGGTGGAAGGCTGGGTCGTGTCTGCCGAGCCGGTCGTACTTAAAGGTTAATCTTTCTTGCCGAGTTTCCGCCCAGCGCGGCAGAGCAGCCACCCCTCCGAGAAGGCCCCGAACGTACGACAAGGAGCGGATACACGATCGGGGTGCGGTTTAATTTACGGCTCGGAGAATCGAGATTCTACAGGGGATTACCGCCGGGGAATTTCGCACTCTCAGGATTGGCGAGTCGGACAGGCGAGCGGGGGTAGGCGACTCCTAAGGGCGACTGTGCAGGCGTCCGTGAGGGCAAGTGAGAGAGAGAGAGAGAGTGTGAGAAGGGGTGAGAGGCGGAGGGGACATTAGATAAACGTTTCAGGGTAGACCGCATCGAGATTCGAGGATGAGGCCCGCTGCGTCTCCGGACACTTTCGGCGGGCCGCGCGCGTCCCTGAGGATGAGAGAATTTGCCGAGGACGGACGGCCGGCGAGATAACGGGGTAAAGAAAAGACGAACGCCTCGGCCAGAGGCCTCCCAGAGGCGGGAGGAAAGCGGCCCCCGAAGTTTCCGTCGGCCGTGGGTCACGAACCCGCACTCCCTCCCCCCCTCCGACCCGTCGTCTTAATAACAATTGTCACGTCCGACATTACGCTTTCGGGCTCACCGCCGGCGCTTGGGTCCGCGGCGAGGGAATTGTTCCTCTTTTTACTTACGTTTCGTCGCCACCATAACTCTTCCTCCCCCTCCGCACGGCGGAGCTGCCCGTGAACCTCTTACAGCAAATCGCTTGTAACACGGCCGACGATAAGGATAATTTACACTGGCCCGTGATCGCGATAGTCCGAATTATTTACTGCCGAGTGACACGAATAACGTTAACGTACGCTGTTTCGTTTTATCACCGACACGAGTCAGCCTCGTTAAACTTGACGTGTCGAGACGGGGGGAGGGAAAGATAGAAAGAGAGAAAGAGGGTGAGAGAAAGTGGCAGATACAACTTTCACTCTGTATTCGACTAATAGATTCATTAATTCAGGTATCGAGTGCACTTTCCTCGAAGGCATTTCTTTGGCTTGAACTGGGTACGTAAACGTCCTCTGTCGAAGTGTTAGCGGTACGCGGAGGTGCTTGGCGAACTGACAACGTGAAGTTGCGGCGTCCACCGCGCGCAAAGAGTTAATCCAATGCAAAGACCAGTTTCAATTTGGTGCAAGTGGCACTCCGGGGACGTGCTCGTGTAACGGGTTCTGCGGCTAGCTGGGCCATACCCGCTCCCGACGTTACAAGCGGCGGCGCTGTCGAACGATATATCGGGTGTGCCGCTCGGAAACGATGGCACCCGTGAGACTTCACGTTTCTCAGGAAATCAGAATATGCGTCCGAACAGGTCCGCGTTCCACCGCGGGGGCCCATCTCGGTCTCCGGACGAGGCACGACTTTGAGAACTGGGCGGACAATCTACGCCCCCGACATTGTCTCGCCACGCGAGACTGGAAATGATCCCTCTCCGAGGGCTCGCGCACTAAATTTTCTTCCGCGTCAGACTCAGAGCCCAACGCAACAGCCATAAATCCGGAAGAATCAATGGCGGTACGTGTCTCCGCTCGTCTGCGGTTTTACCGGGATCAGGCTTAGATTATACGATCGGGCCAGTTCGAATGAAACTTTCGACGGATTCGAAGACATTGATCGTCCGACGCACCCATCCGTCCGGCGGCCGCCCTCGGCCTGAAAGCAGACGGGCGCGTGAAAGATTTATAAAGAACTTATCGATGATCGACAGATCGTGCGGCGAGTCTCAGACCTGGATCGTCGGCTGGTAAGCTTCCAGGGTGCTTCCCCACTGCGCGTTATTTCATTTCGTTCTCTCTTCGACTCTCCCTCTCCAGTCTCGCGCGCGCGCCGTTTCCCGACCTCTCATCCATCAAAGCACGTCTCCGCGCATCTGCTTCTAACTTCATACATCACAATTACGTCGTTCGGCCGCGGCCACTTTCGCCCCGGCCCATTTGCATCGGACCTCGGCATACCACTTCCCATTCTTCGAAATCGACGCGCAGAAATTGCCCTCCTCTCCCCCCTGCGCCGATAACGTCCCCGACTACCGCTGCAAGCCGATCCCGGACGGAATCGTTGGCAATTTAATTTCTCGCACTCCAACGGCGATCGTCTGCGCTCGAGGACACGCCGCTTCTGATGACGAACGCCGGATGACGCTGAATTAGCCAACACCGGGAATGAATTCAGGGGTTAAAAATTAGCGAGCCCCTTCGAGCGAGTGAATTCGTCTGTCCGCGGTGATAAATCGTCGTAATTACCGGCAATGCGTCCAGCGTAACCGCTGTGACTGGAGGCGGTCGGTGAGCATCAAGGACGATACGTTCCTCGTTCAGTTTCGAACGGACCCCCACGTATCCCCACGTATCCTGATACAGAAGTCACGAGTGTGATTCGCTCCCGTGGTTTGTCTCATGAAAGAATCCGTGCGGGCGAAATGAGCGGGAAGCGGGAGGCTAGGAACAGACGGGACGCAGGACAAGGAGGAAAGACGGGCTACGTCCTGAAATGTGGTTCCCGGGAGGGTGGTGCGGGAGAGTCTCGGGAAGGGAAGCCTGGACTCCGGGCTCATTCTTATTTATCCTCCGCCCGCTGTAAAATAGCCGCGAAGACAGCTCCTTCGTCCTTCGAAGGGTAAGAGCGGCCGAAGAAAGCGAGCCGCTCGCAAGAACGGCAAACCTGAGTTTCCTCCGACGAAGATGAAGGGGTGAATGCGCTGTAAATGGTTGCTCGGAGTGCACCTCCACGGCGCTAGCTCGGCAGGAGCTCGCCGGCGAGCCAAATGAAATGACAATTTAAAGACTCATTTCGCTTATCGTATGAATGAATAGTTGGCAGTTTCTTGCGCTCCGGCTCGCAGTCGTAGACGGCCGTTTACGTTTGAAAGCGGAGTGGCACGCGGAGAGGTTACTTAATTCGTTCGTACAGTCTGCGACGGCCCGCTAACTGCCGTAAAAACTTAATCAAATCCCGGCGTCTAACTGGATTACTCTCGGACACGTTGGATATCACTCCGGTACCGCACGGAGGCCGACTGCATCCAGCCGAGACGACGGTGGATGCACTTTTCTCCGCTGGCGAGACGAGTCCGCAACTACCCCCACCCCCTCTCCAATCCTCCTCTCCACCCGCCTGCCCAACCCCGCAACGAGTATAACGACGCGATCAATCTTGCTCCCCGGGAAATATATTCCTCCTGACGTATTAAGCACTCGATTTGCAAGCGGGCGTATGCGACGACCTCCTCCTGCATCCCTGAAATCTTTTTCGTCTTATCGTTAAACCTTCCTTGCCGGCAATCGACCCCCCCACGAACGTCACGATGCAAATGCTCGCCAGTCCTGCCGATCTAAGGCCGATCTAAATCTTCGGATTCCAATTTCCAATCTCTCATCGTTCGAACGGCGTTCCCCGACTTAACGCCTCTCCTTGAGGGAAGACGATTTTTTCGAAATCTCGAATTCGGGATAATACGGTTCTCATATTCGATATCCGTCGACGCTCGCGGAAATTAATCTCAGTGAAACAGTAACGAGGTCAACGTTTCCTTTGTGGGTGCCGATGATACAATATGCATTACATTGTCTGATAGGAGGCGAAGCGCGATGTTATTTTGTATTCAGCGCGATGACGGCGGAACAAGCCGAGGCGCTGGGGCGAATTCGAATCGAGGGGGGTGGGCGACCCCCGAATGGCGGGAAGAAAGAGTCAAACTGTCGAGAATGAATAAATTTAGGGACGTTATCGCGCCGTTTATGGCGGCCAACTCCGGGATCCCCTAGGCCGTGAGTGAGAATATATGCGGTGTATATATACCGAAAGGGCGCGGATTATCGCGGTTAAAATGTGATATATAGTGCGTCGCGTGTCGGATGGATATACAGCGGCCTCTGGCATTACCCACGGTTACGTGCATATAATTTCAAGTTAATTATTAATAACTCGCTCGCTTATATCCACGTGAAGCATCGAAGGGCAGAGGGCGATGAACAGAGACAGAGGGGGGGGGGGGGGGGGGGGGTGGTAGAAAAGGAAGGAAGAGGCGAAGTAGAAAAAGGAGCGATACTGGATGGCAGCGGACTAAGGGTAAAAAGTGAGATGGAAATTTGTGGGTGGCCAGCCGAGATAAATTCGCGACCGGGTCGAGTCTCGACCTCCTCGTTATTTCTTACCCAGGACAATAAGCCCAATTAAAGAAGCGCGCGCAATTATGACGTAATTATAATTTACGCCAACCCCGAAGCCCGCGCCACTCGACGTTACGGCCTCGATTATTGCGTAATGGCGGTACATTAGACGCGAACGAGATCCACTATGGCATAATACAGCCAAGGAAGCCCGAAGTGCGTCCTCCCCTAACGTCGAGAGTGGATCCAGCCGACAGGAATGCCGATAATTAGGGTATGTCGATTGGTCCCTGCCAAGGTACTAAATTTCGCTAATCGTAAGAAGGTGAATATCAACTTCTCGGATCTTTCGGTAACGCTTCATCGGGCTCGCCAGCTCGCCAATTATGTCCGACTTTATTCATTCGGCCAGCTTTGTATCCCGGTGACACAAACGCTTCCCTTTGATATCCTGCGCCGCGACATAGAGTCCGGCTCTCTCGCCAGTTTCACAGCGATACGGAGTAAGGCACGTCCGGCCCGGCCGTGCATGCATACGCCCCGTGTATGTATTGCGCCTGCCTTGCGAAGAAACTATTTGCCTGCTCCTCGCGTCGGTTCTCTATTTCCACGTGATTTACTCGGGCGACTCGGGAGTCCACCAAGGTCTCTCGACAAGGGGCCAAAGGAATTCCTAGCCCAGGATACTCACGTCCCTCTCGTCCTTCCACTTGTCCCACCCTCTCGGCCAACATGCACGCTCGAATACGCGTATGTGCATAGATACGCACTTTGTGCCTCTCTCTCTCTCTCTCTCTCGCTCTCTGTCTCTCTGTCCTGTTCCTGCCGGATATGGGTCGTCGACTCCCACGCTCATAGCTACGCCATTTCGCTAACGTAGTTACTCGCCCTCTTTTATACCGAACTCACCTTCTTACCGCCGCCGACTGGTTTCAAGCGGCGGCTTGTCCTTCTGAGGAAACACGAAACCGAGAAGCGACTACACGACTAGTTGGCGCGGCTAATTGGAATTGCATTAGTTCCTTTCTGCGGCGGTACGCCGAGGAGGTTAATGCGCGTTTTAAGATTTGCGACGCGGAGATTGCTTTTATGACCCGCTCCGGTCCGTAGCTCGCTGCTACTGTGTCTTGTTATGATTCGTTAACACGGAGACCGAGCCGCCGTGCTGTGTCAAACGATTAGAGTTAACGTTTAAGATTATTTTAGCGCCGCTTCTAGAACGAGGTGGGACGTGATACTTCCGAATTTTATGGAGACTGTAGGAAAAATTATATCATATTAAATGCGAGTGAGCGACAAATATGCAAATTTTCGCACGTTATTGAAAAGCAGAGATCGATGATAGTTACCGCATCGTTCTGAACGCGATAGATTTAAAGCTACGTCTAATAAATGTGAATAATTAACGAATAATCCTGCACTATGATTCATTGAGTTTGTGCGTAGGTATGGAACGTTCGATGACTAACGCTGCAGAGCATTGCACAATGGTCAATGAATGAAGGAGCCGGCTCTCGTTTAAAGTTGCCGGCGGCTGGAATTGTTCTCGTAACGTAACGCGCGTCTGCGCGCTTTTAATTATAACTAATTCAACTTCATACATTCGGAGGGGGGTACAGTTTTCGCCCGTAAAATGCGTAATTGGAATTAAACGTGAAATATGCAAAACGCATCACGGAATTGATGGTGATTTACAGTGCGCATAACATCGGAATAAAATCACAATGCATCAAAGCGGGCTCTCGGCCTCCAGGCGTAATGTTCTGATTATAGAAAAAAAAGAAGGGTCTGACGCGGGCGTCAGTCGGCAATAATTCACGCAGGCTTATCGATGATATCATATTTGTTATTAACACCTCCAATTAAAAAGGCAGCGCGCGTCCGCGGGTACCTTTTCATTCCGACTGCAATGAAACTAACGAACTAATTCCTTCGGGCGCAGTCGTCCGCGGTCGGCACGCCGATCGAATTATAACAGATCGCACGCCTTTGTTCGCACATTAATACTTTCGTTCGCGCGATTGAGGCCGACTCATGCTCGACCGGTTGTTCGCTCGCGGCATTATGTTCGCAGTGGCACTTTGCGCGAGATTTATGTCTTTCTATCGGGACCAATATGCATCGAGACGGTAACGTCCGTTCGGATTTGTCAGAATATTTCTACGGCGGTGATGCGATAATCAAAATTACCTACACGTAAGAGTGGAAACGTAGATCGGTATACAGTGGTGTGCGCGTGTGTGCGTGTGAAACGGATGCCGCGAACGACAGATATTTACGTTCGCACTCGCATCGAGTCCGATTTCCAATTCTTAACTCTCGGACGACACACGCGATGCAACGCGGAAGCGTTTCTGCCCGTCGCTGTTCCTCTCCACCCACGAAAAGCTTGCCCTCCGGGGATGACCCCGCAAGGTCGAGGAGCCGGGCAGGACTCCGACCTTAAGATTCATTTGCCGTCGTCCGAAAGTCGTTGTAACCCGCCCCGTGGCGGACTCTTCGCGGAATTTAAAAGATTTAATTTCGCTCACCTGACGACCTGGAACGAATAAAGCATGTCACGTATTGTTCGGCCTTGCGAGACTCCTCTCGCTCCGAGGTCAAGGTCTCGCCGGCTAACTTTCTGCTCCTCTCTCTCTCGCTGTCAAGGCTCGCCCTCTTCCTCCTTCCTCACGTCCGGAGGATTATTCGCAATTTTTGCCAGTCTCCGTTTCCCGGATACATTCCACGCCGTCGGCAACGCGCCGTTCCAATCGCACACACACGCTCTCGCAGGCACACTCACGCACCCGCTCATTTCCCGCGCACAAAGCCGCATTACCCTGTGTCCCGATTTTTTTTTCCCCTCATTCCTCCTTTCGTCGCGTCCCCGTGACCTCGTTCGGCTCGTTTACGCAGTCCGACGATTCGTTTAACATCACCGCGGGCTTCTCCTCTTTTCCCCTGAAAGACCGTTTTTCCTTTTTAAAGGCCACGATAAAGGAGGACATCGACTGCGCGGCGAAAGAGCTCGAGAGGGCTTTCTTCGGGCGGAAAAGGCGCGTGGCACGCGCGAAGAAAGCTTTTCATTTATCGCGCTGACCCCGTTACGGACTCGACCGCTGATTTCAATAACTCGCGCCGCAAACGGCTTTCTTTTAGCCAGCCGAGCATCGGCAGGATCAAGGTGCGAGCCGTTCCTCGACTGGCGGCCATTGTTCCCACCGAGAAATGCCATCTTCCCCGAGGTACGCCTTCAGCTCGGAAAAAAGGAGTTTGGCCTCCGACGAATGAAAAGTCATGAAAGTCATGAAAGTCATGAGAGATCGCGAAAAGTCTCGCGCGCCAGCCAAGATAAATTAACCCGCGAGCGAAGGCGAATGAAGAGAACTTCGCGCAAAAGTGAGAGACGTCTCTCTGCGCCGCTCATCTCGCCAGTCGCGCCCACGCAACGTTCCCAGCGGAAACCTAATGCAGTCGTAAGCTCGCACAGGGAGGAAATTCGAAAAAGCGGCTTCGAGTGACAGACGCCGAGACCGTTAAATTGAATAAGGCGGGGGCCATACGTTTCCGATAAATTCGCTCGCGAATTAATTTAAATCGACGCACGCAATCTGTGCGCCAGCCGATGAAGGGTGGAGGGCGGGGTGAAGGGTGGGGGGCGGAAATGTATTCGTGGGGGGGAAAGTGGTCGGTCGCCGATGTATTTCGAGATTATTGTACGCTCGGATGCGTTCGCCGTTGGGTATCGGGGTCCCTCGACTTACCCCGCTTCAAACGGATTTTGAGGGATATCCTCCTCGCCGCCTCGCTTTTCCCATTTCCTTCCCTGCTTTCCCTAAATGGAAAAACATCAGCGGCGGGCCGTGGCGCCGGGAGGATCGAGGCGCGGCTACGAGAGTTTCGCAAAACTTTTTGAATCAACGGCTTCTTCCCGCAGCAGCCTCCCTCTGCCGCTTCTCTTCGTCTTCATCTGCCTTCATCCACCTCCACCTTCGCCTCCTCCTCCTGCGTGTTCTTCGCTCAGCTTCCGCCTCCCGCGCCAGGAACTCACCCCCTCTCGCAGAATCGACAATCTCGATTGAGTAATCTGCCGACTGATCAATTACCCATTGTTTCCGCAATCATTTATCCGACTCCCTCAATTACGCGCACTGCGTCTTCCCTGCTTGTCGGATTAACGATCGTCCTGGCGCGATCTCACGCTACTTTTTTTTGACGGGCGACGGATTCGCAAGGGTGAAGCCGGAGGAATAGGTAAATTTATTCATTGGCAGGCGGAGCTGGGCAGAGAATTCGATGCCGACGTACCCTTAAAGAGTTGCCGGTGGGATTACGGCGTACGCCGTGTATCTTAAATGTCGAGCATCGCGATACCGTAATTATTTCCGAGGATTTACAATGTTGCCGACGTAATCCGATGCCGGTAACCTCCGGGTAACATAGTTTTATTCCAATCTGGGCGCGATCGATAAATGATTAATTCCTTAATTACACGGGCGCGGCAGTGCCAGATTGTAAAACACTTTAATCTCGCGGCCGTTACGCCGCGAAAATTATTGCCGACGAGGGGAAAATTCTTCCCACCCACCCGGCGGCCTGCGTCTCGTTGCGTTCGCCGGGCATTATTTAAGAAGAGACCCATTAACCCGCCCGCGCCTTTTGGCCCGCGCCGGAGGCGAGGCCGGCCGGATATTAAGCGAGACGTTTCAATTAAGAGACAAAATATCTGCCTGTCGCCGGGGATAAATGAATAAACGCGCCCGATAGGATCGGGCCTTCTTCGTCGTTCGCCGGACTTTATCGCTTCGAGGACAAACTGGCGCCCACGCCGCGACAAGTGGCTATGCGTCCGTGCGCGCGCGCGCGCGCGCTCGCGAGCACTGTTACCTCCGTCTTCATCCGCCGATTCCGCCTCCCAGCGATCGGCCACCTTTGCCGAGGACCGACGTACGTCGAGGGCAAGTTATATCAGGAGGTGTAGGTGTGTACATAATGCTTACTGGCCGCTCGGCTCGCTGAGTGACAGTCTGGCTAATGGACCATCTCTCTTCCCTCCTCTCATCACCGGCGATCCGGACGGCCATTGTTGACTCCGCATCATCCTCCCTGACGGCATCCTCCTCCGGCTAGCCGTGTGTACCGACGTCGAGCGTAACTTCCCGTCCACCCCCACGCTGCTTTTCCACCCGTAGGGATATATATACACCGACTCGAAATTCCTTTTATTAACCCGTCCCGCGGTGGCGCCAGATGCCGCAACGCGAGATTCTCCGGGAGAATCTTGTCGTCTGGCCCGGATGAGGAGCGAAGGGAAAAAAGGCCGGACGATTGTGTCCACCTCCTCCCCTCCCCCGCCGCGGCGGACCGGCGGCAAGAAATTGATCCTGCCGGAGAATTGCGTGACGACGCTGGAAAATGTTCCTGGCGATCCTTTTATTTCTACCGTCCGGCCAGAAATTCGAGTGCGACATCGCGCTCGCGGTGATAGTTACGAGTCTACGTGTGTGTTCCATCGGCGACGCGATGCGATTTTATGGAGTAATTTTAATTTATTTTAATTCCCAGCCTCGCCAGTTTAACGGCATTTATTGCGGGTAACGAATGGTCACCGTATGACATTTAATCTACATTATCGAATAAAATAATAACGTTCGCGCCGGTCGCAACTTACCAGGTCGCACACTCCGAGCGCTCGTTAATCACGATCCTCGGTTGATTATTAACGAAAAAGCGATGCGCAACAGATACGCGCATTTTCGGCGAATCCCGTATCTCGCGCGGGCTGAATATTAAGGTTACAATTTATACCGACGGGCTGCCGTGTTTTTGTTTCTCGTTATTGAATCGACCGGCCACTCTCGGTCGATTTTAAACGAGAGCTTCGGACGCGCCGGCGTCTTCCGGGGAAAAGAAACTGCCGCCAGAAAGTGTCCAATTGTAAACACGTAGCGCTGGCGGTTACGTAACACTCGGCACGTGCCGGGTCGTCGGGCGGAAAAACTTACGCGCCGACGGAAATATCGGAAGAATGCAGCTCCCCTCGATCGCATCGAGACGGCTGCGTCGAACGTCCGACCAGTATCGTCCGCGTGCGTTCACGTGCGCACGTACCGACGTACCGTAAATGACGATATTGCACGCATACGTTCCCGGCGGGAAAAAAAGGGTCTCTGTAGTTGAGCCGTGCCGCCAGGAGATGCGTGAATGTAATGAGAGACCTAGGCAACGGTCAGTGCGGGCAGGTGAACAAGGACAAATGTCCTCGTAGAGAAGGAAGGATAACAGAGGGACAGAGATGAACGAAAAAGTCGGCTTTCAGACGAGGAGAAGGATAGGAAGAGAGCGGAGGGTTGGAGGATGGGGAAGGGTGACATGCGCGGAGAAATATGCAACGCCAGGGGGACGGGGGGCAGGGCGAACGAAGAAGAGGGAAGAAGGAAGGCGTATGGCGGAGTGAGATAGGCGGAAGGGGACAAGAGCGAAGACTGTGGAGAGCCATACGCAACCGAGGGTAATGTACTGTTCTCACCTCCGACAGGCCCCCGGGGCTTCCTTGGCCATCCTTCGCCGGTGTTGGACTCCGCGCAGTACGTACTAACCTGGCCACCCCATACACGCGCCGCGGCACGTAGACCCGACTCTTCTACGTGGCCGGCGAGCACCAATACGGAGACGCGTGCTCTGGGCGCACGTAAAATCGCGCTACGTGCGCGAGAAATGTCCGCTCGTATCTACTCATCAGCCGACTTCGTATCATATTCTGACAGGGGCGCGAGGGAACGAGCCTCTTCCCGTTTTCCGTCCTCCTCTTCCGTCCCGCTGCCTTCTTCTTCCACCCACCTACCCACGAGAAACCGCTTTTCATCGTTTTTCACCGACCGCAGGATTATTTCGACGGGAAATCGTTGCGGTCTCCCATCGACTCCGTGAATTGCGACGGTCGATGCCCGCGGATGTAGAACGAATTTTACTGACAGTGCTCGGCTCGGAAATGTTTGATATCGAGGCTCGCCCCCGCGCTCGCACCCTTCCGAAACGTACGTAGAATATTTCGCCCTCCAAGTGAAACTGGGGAAAAAATCGATGTTTACGCCGCCGTATTTTATTGTTCGGCCGAGGACGTAAATCCGGTTGGGCAACGAGCGGCGGCGACTCGTTCCGCATTATAATTAAATGCGCCGCGAGCTAAGGGGGCCGCTTTATCATCCGCATGCAAGCTGCGTAATTATAATCCGGGTAAATTCGGTGAGAAAATATCTACGACGTAGCTTCGCAAAACCGCGCGGAACACACGTATTACGGGCGGCAACGCTCGACTATTCAGAGTAATACCGTAACTTGGGCAAGTCCGCGCGCGCGACTCCGCGCGGAACACGATTTCAGCGGCACCGCACAAATTGTGGACAAAATTTCGGCAAAATTTTATGGAGAAACTTGCCGCGTTAACGTTGGGGAGCTCCGCGCGCGCGTCAGTGATCCACGAACATATACATACATATAAACCGCGGCTCGTTTCTTGCTCACTTCCCCCTGCTCTTGACTTCTTGTTCCGTGGGTTCTTACATAATCGGGCTCAGCTCCGGAAGCCTCCACCTGGGACCCTCACCGACGTCTCGCACAAAATTTACGCGAAATCCCGAATAATATTATTATACTAATGTCCGAGTCGAATTACATTCGATCCCAATCCCGATCGTCCGGCGACAAATATCGTAAATGGCAGCACAAAGGCTCGCCCGACACGTGGCAGCCCACGGTAACGAAGAGCGCTACGCATGTTGACTCAATTAAAGGAATAAACATGCCGGATAGTCGGCGCAGTGATTGATATATCGACACGGCGCCCGAGAGTCGAGGATGCGACCGATTGCGTCCCAACCTCCGCTGCCACGTACTCATACGCATATCCGCGAATATATCCGTGAATTATGGGAGAGCGCCACTCCACCTGCAGGACACGGAATGTGTGCTTACGTACACGCGCGCGCTAATGCGTACGTGAGAGCGCGGGCGGAGACGGGAATAGGGACGAAGAGAGATAGCGAAGGGCGTCAAGGAGAGAAAGAAAGACAGAAGGGGAGCTGGAAGCGGGAGACAACGGGGGCAGAGGAGGCGGATAAAGGGACAGGTGCGGAAAGAGAGAAGGGAGGGAGGGATCGCGGACGTTGAAGGGGATGAAGAAGAGAGAGACTGCGACAAGCGCCGGTGACAGACAGTGACGGGCAGCACTTTATCCGCGACACGGTTCTGCGCTTACCGCAGCCCACCCGCTTACCGTCAGCCTCGGCAGCGCAACCTACGCCCCGATCTGACCTGATCTAATCCTGCCCGATCTGATCCGTTATCCTTCTCCCGCCCTCCGCCTTCCACCGTTCGTGGCGCGCGATCAATCGCTCCCTTTTTTCCATCGCACGGCTCTCTCTTCCACTCGACCCTTTCACGCTTCTCTGGCACCTCTTCATCCTCCGACCTTCACCTATCGTCCCTCGCGTCGTCAGAGATGAGACTTCTGTCGTCCGAGCGCATCTGGATACGCACTGCGAAAACGCGGGCGTGCATATGCCAGGCCGACGCTGCCCGACAAATCTGATACATCCCCACGGTCTATTGCCCTCGCGAATTGGCTCCCTGTATCATGTACGCGTCACGAACTCCATCGGCCTGTGAAATGAGGCCCATTGTTCCATTACGTTACACACGCTTGTTCCGTCGATCCCGTGGATATTACGTCGCCGGCGCACGTACCGGTTCTCATTAGCCAACGGCCTCGTAATCCTGAGTTGGTCCACGCTGGGAAAATGTCCTGCCGATGAATTTTTCATCAGGTTCCGCAATTGCGACCGCGGTCCGTCTTCGGGACGTCCTTGGAACAGTTCGGCGTCAACACTTTGGTAGTGGTCCAACTACGCTCGCGGCCAACGGGCGCGTCTTGTCCACGCGAATAAGTATCACTTCGTGGGGTCGTTCCGTTCGTTGAGGGCCCCGGAAATGCCCTGCAACGGGGTCGAGATGTTGCCCCGCTAACTCTTACGGCTTGGCAGAGAGTCCCGCTATTCCCAGAAATCTTCCCAATCCGTCGGCAATGGCCCTCCGTTCCTGCTGCTGATACGTCATTGCCGGTACGTTGACAATCTCTCTTCTTCTCTCTCTCTCTCCCTCTCTCTCTCTCTCTCTTCCTGTCTCTCATGCATCGTCGGATGCTAATCCCCTCGACGCTTCTCGACGCGGATTACACGTAGGAACTATGAGCGCGTTCATGAATATTATGAGTCTCTGTCTACGGCGAAGTGCAGGTGCCGCCGTGTACAGGAGCAGTTTCTCTTCCAACGTCGAGTCTCGTACGTGTCCTCGACGTCCTCCGCATCCGCCCAAAAGACTCGCGTCGTCATTCGGGATCCCGCGCAGATTTCCGTGCCGCGCGGAGTGGGCCCCGTCATCGGAAATTGCGGTAATGAAATACCCGAAACTTCGCCGATCGCTCGAATCTCGCGCCAGTCGGGGCGCTTGACTGACGCGCGTTAAATTTCTGACGCACGGCGTCGGAAGTGTCTTTATCAGGGACGAGCTCGGGGAGGAAGTTTGACGATCCCCGCTCGGCGCGCAGGCGATAAGAACGTCTTGGAGGAACATGTTTTTCTGTAGCGACAGTTCGTGCATAAATTCGCGCGAGCGGGCTCGTGCGGAGTTCCGAACTACCGGAAGTGCATGCACAGCCATGTACCGGTGCTTCACGTGGGACTTTTATCGTCTACCTCGTGCTCAGTGGCTTTCGCGGACGGTATCGTAATGAATTGGACGCTCAGTTACATTAACCGTCACCGACGTCACCTACGTCTCATCTAGCCGACGATGTATGCCCGGTAGTATCCGTATTTCGTATTATCCGGCCGCGTATCGAATCTGCATACGGCGCGGTGAACATCTGGTGACGCTCGTCCCCGCGATCTTATCTCTTATAAAATATCATCGAGGCACCATCTGCCAGTCGCATAGGAGATCTCGCTGCGAAAACATCCCATTTATCTGTTTTGCGCAATGGTCTTCGGAGCGTGCACGTACAGTACTCCACACGCACGTATGGACGTACGGATGTTCGTGCGCGTATTCTCGAAACGTGCGTATACACGGAAGCGACGCTTCTGCACATTGTGTCTCCCTGCCTAGAGCGTCGGAGGAATGTACACACGTATATAGCAGATAGCACCGTAATCCACACACCTAGCACAAAGCCGCTTTTCATTTTGCACCCTGGCCTCGAGGTCATCCTCCATACATATACTCACCGTTTCGTCTAATTAGAAGATAATCGTTGTTTGCCTTCGACAAACGACTTAACATCGGACTCGCGAGGCAGAGGTGGAGCAGGATGAAAGCTCGGTTACGGGAGAGAAAGCTGACCTGCGCCGTCCACGCGCTTGCCTCATCCCTTCCGGAAACCTCCTCTTCGGGGAGCGAACTTTTCCCCGAAAGTCTCGAATTCTTCTTTCGTAAATTTCAACCCTGTCCCGGCAGACATCGGTAGACCGCTTAAGGACCGTCCGAAAACGACTAATTTTGGCTCCCCCTAATTAATACAAATAACTCAGCCGCCACCCCTTCGCCCTCTCCGCTCACCCCTTCCGTCTAAATGCAGCTCGTTGCCTCGCAAAATATCCTGCAGTCCCCGCAACGCTCGCACCGGCTCGTTTCCTTTCCTCTGGCGGTCTGCGAATTAACTCGTCGTCCTCCCTCCAAGAGGTGCGCACAGTTCGAATGGCGTCGGCGGCCACCGAAAAAGGGTCGAGCTTCAGCCCGCTCCAAATTACCTACATTTGTAAAGCGCGCCCGGCAAACGCTAATGTTCGCCTCGCGAACGGAAGTAGTCTTTTTTAATTACCGCCCGCTGCCGGCTTGCTCCTGCGAGCAAGGACTCCGACCGGAAGGACGAGGGGAAGAAAACTGGAG
Source organism: Anoplius nigerrimus (assembly GCA_914767735.1). Classification (NCBI taxonomy): domain Eukaryota; kingdom Metazoa; phylum Arthropoda; class Insecta; order Hymenoptera; family Pompilidae; genus Anoplius; species Anoplius nigerrimus. Next base: position 8,382,930 of record OU612080.1, read on the forward strand.
CAGGCCACGGCCCGGGAGTAATGCTCCGCGGCGGATCGACGACAGTCGCGGCATGAGAAATTGATAGGGGTGGGATCGTGTGTCTCTGCGGTAACGAAGGGACAGCCGGAGATTATTGATAAGACGATCGATCGGCGAAGGCGATACCCGGTCACGACGCAGGAGGCAACCTCTTGGGTTACCTCCCTCTTTACCACCTTCCAATTAATCGTCCCGTAAAGAGAGACCAAGAGAGAGAGAGGGGGGGAGAGTGTAGACTCTGCCGGCCGGCGGTCGATTTCATTAATAACCGCTTTGATATTAAATTGCATACGGGGGCTTACCGCTCGGGGCGCGATTGCGATCTGCTATTTACTCGCCAAATGTTCCCGCCGATTCTTCTTTTCCCTGGGAAACGCGTGCAGTTGCGCGCGCGCGCGCGTTTGGATATTTAAACACGGAATCGTTGCGAGCCGCACGGAGGATCGCTCAATCAACTTTGATGATCCTGCGGTCCGACGCTGGCGTCGCGCGCGCCAGCGTGCGAGAGCGACGGACGAACATTTTTGTTATAAATGGATTTCCGAGACTGCGCGGCCAATCCGGCCGGTCGGCGCAAAAAATAATTAATGTGAAGTCGGGACGCGGGTAGTCCATCGATATTCATATTTACTCTGACTGCCGCCGCCTCCAGTCGCTGTTGCCGTTGCCGTGGCAGGGCAAACAGAGAGTAGCGGGGCAAGAGACGTCGGTTTGCGCGAAACGCAAACAGCGCCTTGGCGATTTATAATTCACGGCCCTTCAAAGTAACTGCCAGGCATACGTAAAAATCCTCTCTCGCCGACGGGTCGGGCTGCAACGTGCGCGAGAACGAGCGCAACGGCGACGGGAAAACGTTTCCGCTTTGCGAGCGAGGGCCTGTGCGCGAGTTCGCGTTCAAAAAACCCCATCGCGCCGACGAAAACCATTTCGGCCCTTCCGCCCATTCCGTTCCGGACCGCACTTTCAATCGTCACTCGCGACCCCGCGCGCGCCCTCCTCTGCCACGCAATTTTCAGCTTTCACCTTCCGCCTCCATCGGCTGCCGAGCCGAGTCTGAGCTCCTTTCGTGTAAACAATAATCTTACCGGGTAAACAGTTTGATAGCGCGAAGAGTGTAAGCGCCCGGAGTGGCGGCCCGATCTGCAGCTACCCCTTTAGTGTTTTCTCGGCTGGCGGTGGGGGGGAGGTAGGAGTCGGTTTCAAGCCGGGGGCTGCTTCGGGGGAAGAAGAAGAAGGAGAGGGTGAGCCTTGTGGAAGGAAAGCGGATCCTGGATCCACTTCGGTCGAAGCGCATACAGGCGCGCGAGTCTGCTTCCGTGTCGACGATCGCACACGCGGCGGGGCTATATTTATTTAAAAACACCGGTTATGTAAAGTGATGCAAATGCCACCCCCGTCAAATTTGACGTGCAAACAGTCGGGACGACTCCGGGGCGGCCGATGATGCGCACCCTTTCTAGAATGCCGCTTCTGGCCTCGGCGACGCTGTGTGCAGCAAGCTGAAACCTGCGCCGGGATATTGTAATTTAATATGATTACAAAAATGGGTAGTTAAAAATTAAAGAGCGCTCGGGCTGGCCGCGCACGATTTTTCACCGAACTCGATGGGGTAATGTCTGCGTTATTTACGAGTACTCGTTTTTAACTTTCGTAATTAAAACATTGTATGGCGGTGGGGCATGTATTTTTTATTATTAATACTTGTAAATGAATGAGGATTTCAATTGTGCGATAACTTTGATTATTAGTTATAACAAATTTAAATTGTTTAAATGAATTTATGAATAACAAGATAGCATAAATGTCAATTAGTGTGCTGATTTGCGAATTCGATAGAGTATCGGTCGGCCAATGCACGGTACTTTGGCATAATTTGACCTTACTAAAACACGATATCACCTTTTAAATGCCGAGAAATCGGGTTCTTTCAGCTTCTACAATCTTTTACGTGGACTAACGACACGTTTTGCATACTTTAACATTATTTCGCGTTATTTAAAAAATCGCAGATTACCCCCTTCACATTTTTGGGAAAAATCGAAGGTCGGCAGATGGAATCGCCCTTTTGCTACCTACTAGGGAGTCAAAAATAACTCAGAGAGCCATTTGCCGTTGGTCGAAATTGGCATTAGTTTTGGAGTTACAGCTAAAAAACCACCGAAAAAATGGGAGTCGAAAAATAGGTAAAAATTAAAAGTCTTCCGATTGACTTGCGGATGTACATTCTGAAAGAGGATGAAAAGAGGATCACAAAAATCGCAACCCGAGCCTTCTAGGTGCAATAGTTTCGGAGATACGGTCAAGAAAAGATGCAAAAATAGTGTAAAAATGGTGAAAAATCATTATTTCGCTGGCCCTGTGCCATGTGATGCCTGTAACCATTAATTCAGTGCAGATATTCAGTCAAAATATGAAAAAACAATGATGGCAGAAAAGTATCGAAAGAGGATACGAACCCAAAAAAAAAAGTTTGCCGTGTTCTACCAAAGCAAAACCTTCACGAGACGCTAAAGACGCTGTTATAATATGATCTTAAATTCGTTCGAACACAGGGCTACACTGAAACATGAATAACTTCCATTTATTTTTCTGCCCTTCGCAACTGACCCAGATAAATTTGCGGAATTTACTAGAAGGGCGTTGACCCGTGTGCGTGTCAGCTGATGTCAGCAGAGATAGTGACCATTAGGCAAAAATTGCACGTTCCGCTTCAAACTGCCATATCTCGACACTGAATGCTCGTAAAAGAATGATCGAAGCTGCATTCTGAAGCTAAAAAGTCACCCTTTAATGTCACGCAGGGAGCCAACTTGGTCGCGGTGTAACGGGAAACAGTGACAATGGTATAAGCATATGCATATTTAACCCCCTTTCTACGATATAAAGTCGCCTGTATATCAGAAGCCAACCGCAATTAGGCAGAGTGCCAGTACTCTCCTCTACTTGTTACGCTCGCGTATCACACAACAGGTCGCCAGAGGAACGTTGCGAGTTTTCAGTTTTGACAGAATAATTTCTACGTGTATATACTCTATGCGGCAATAAGAAACACGCTGCCTGCATAAACGTGGTTTGACAGCGTGTTGTCATGGCAATGTCTTCTATATAGAGCGTCTTGTCGTCGTCGTCGTCGTTGTCGTTTATAACGTTCGCAGCCGTTCGCCAAGTACCTCCTTTGACTTTCTCACAGGAGCCATAGAGTATGGAAATCAACCTCCGTGGCAATGTTCCCTTTCTCGGGCGGCAGTTCGGTCTCTCGGTCGCGACTGCTTGTTCACCCTTGGCCAGCATCCCTTGCACAAAGGTGCCGACGAAGAGTATCAATCGCCCGTAGCCTCGCGGTGGTCGTCGCGACGGATATCGCTTTCGACGCACGTACGTTTTCGACAACGCGAGCGTTTCGCTGCAAGCCGTGGGCGGCCATTTACCGCATTTAGACTTCCAGGTCTCTCGATACGCGAAACTGGCGCAACGCGGCATTTATTTATGGCAGAAGAAAACGCAACTTTAACCTGAACCTAGCCGTGTCCCTTCCCTCCCGTCCTCTCTCTCTCAACTTTTTCCGTCTCACTCGACAGCGAAATTATAAAGTTTGCGAAAAGGCTCGCGCTTCGATTCGCGAACTTCCGCCGGGAAGGCGGCAAAAGTTCGGGCCGCGTTAATTTATTAAGCGACAAATCGTGGAAGTATCAGGAAAATATTTTCTCGAGTTTCGAATCCGCGGGATCTTCGCCTCGGCGGTAAAAAGTGTGCGAGGTAGGAGAAATGGGACGAGAAAAGAGCAAGATCAGAGCGTGACTGTAAGAAAAATTATATATAGATATATATGCACAGGTGATGTACTCGCGGTTAGCTCGAATGGCTGAAGTGCAACGTAGTCCGATTAGTAACTCGGGCAGGAATAAGGCCGCAAAGAATACTTTCTTAACCCTCGGAGTACCACAGGCGCGAGGTCCCAGGCATGGGTCCTTAGCGATCTCACAGACAGTTCACTAATACTAATTCAATCGCTTCACCGGGCCGCTCGTCCGGTCGTCGGTGCGACAAAAGAGCATCTTAGGCCGCCGAGTATCGCTGATACAATAGAGTGAATGTGTACACTTATTGTTAGTTATATAGGATTTGTCATGGAGTTGTAAGCGGAAAAAGGGATTGTGCATTTTTGATAAAATTTATTTTTAAATATTCGGTTTATTGCACATCGTGCATATGTTCCATTTGATATGGGTGTTCCCGAAGTTGCGAAATAAGACGATTTTTTAGCAATGTGTACATTTTGTACGTAAATGTACAAAAAAATACTATTTTTCACAACAAAACGCTTAGAACGATGACAACAATTATAAAACACACGAATAATAGAAATATACTATAACTCAGATAAAGAAAATATACTATGATACTCGGATAACAAAAATATGCAAACACAAACTAAAAAAAATAATGAATTATAATCGCAAAATATCTATCTATTCTCTCTGAGTACGTCGTCGTAGTTCCAAGCGTTATACCGAACTGAATCTTTTCACTGCGTACGTTGCGTTATAGCTATGAAAACAACCGAGCATCGCCGCTGTCGTCGGACTTTGTGTCAGCGAGCCTGTTGAAATGTGTGTGTGTTAGCGCTGCCAAGAGAGCGCGAAAAAGAGACCCAGGCCTGGGACCCGGAGGGTTAAATAAGCCCCGGCTTGTTCGACGTTTCGCTCGCCCTCTCTCTCTCTCGCGCGCGCGCGCCGTTAAGGACCTCGAGATGGAAGAAGGCGAAGCCAGGCCGCCGGCTTATATCGCATTACCCTTAAATCTTCTCATTCCATTTACATCGCGAGATACTTGACCTCCATCCCGCCCGGTCGAACCGTCGTCCGTATAATCGGTCCTGCCACCCCCCCCCCCCGTCCTCCCACTCTCAGCTCGTAAAAAGCGCGGACGCCAATTCGCACTAGCCTACTGTGCATAAAGATCCGCGGTCATAACTCGTGCGTGCTAATCAAGTTTGCCGTAAATAACTTGCATTATGCCCGGTGCTCCTGCTAGCTGGGCCGTTAGACGATCGTCATCGTTCGCGAGACGGCGAACAAGCGCGACTTTTATCGATCGTATTTTCTCTTCGGCAGAGTCCCGCGCCTTTTTTCACTCCGACTCTCCCAATTACGTAGCGGGCAATAATTTCGTCAATTTAACCGTGCCACGGAGCCGAGTACCGCGCTCAGCGACCGATTTAGCTCGTGCCCGGCCTAATCGCGCTTTCCACCCCTTTTCAACGATGGTGGAGGAAAGGCCGTGCGAATCCTAAGGCGATCAGGCGTCGAGCTTGTATCGGCGAGGATTATCTCGATTGTACCGAGTCGCAGGTACCCTTGCCTCTCTCTCTCCCTCTCTCTCTCTCTCTCGGTCGCCCTCGCTCTCGCTCTCGCTCTCCCTCCGTCCCTCTCTACGCCTCTGCGGAATTTCCCGGATAATTTGGCCGGAGCGAACCGCCAGCCTGTGATTTGCGAACTCTCGATGGATAGAGAGGACTCGCCGCGAGGATAAGACGGGCAGAGCGATGGAAGCGGCGAGCGAGGCCAAGAAAGCCGGCCCGCCGTCGGCAGTGGGACGAAGGAGGCTAGTCCCGAGTCCGGGGTGAAGATCGAGAGAGACGGCAGAGCAGCGCGCTCGCGAGACTCGACAATTTGCTATCGAATTTGCCAGCGACTTCCTGGCAGCCTGCAGCCTCGGCTCCTAGCCTGGCGCGGAACAGAAACTACCTAGGTTAATCTATGTGAGAACCTAAGCAGCTGCCTGTTGTAGAAGGAAGCCTGTCCTTCCCTTGTTTCCTCTCTCTCCTCCCCCACCCACTCCGAAGACTCAAAGAGAAACAACGAGCGACTCCCCACCACCTTCCGCCGCTTCTTATCCTTAGCTCGATTACCGTTTACGCAGGTGGCGGCCGCTCGCATGTTATTGCCCGGAGTAATTTGCTCCCTGATCGATAGTCTCACCCTAGCCGGGCAGGGTGAGGAGGGGGTGAACCGCGTCGACGTTTACCGTGGGGTATTTATTTCGGCGAACGACGCCGTCAAATTGTTTTCGCACGGAATCCGCACCCTCCTCCCACCTTCCACTTTTGCCGATGCACTTCTAAGCTCTGCTTTTTCTGGTCACACACGTATCGCGGGAGAGAAACTTCTCGCCCAACGACGACTCGTCACGCGAACGCATTCCCGACGGCGGGAAGCAAAGTGGAAACGAAATAAGGATCGTCCGCTATCACGTCCACGATCGAAGCCAACTCTTCCCCATCCGATTCGATAACGCTCTCTTTTCTTTTTGTTCCAGGTAAGTCCCGTTACGCGGCTGTGGCTTAAGAGACGAAACGAGGAGCGGTGGCACGTAGGGGGATGCGTGAGTATATCGGCTCGATAGAATTTGGCATCGACGCCGCGGCAGGGATCCGTCCTGACAGCCGCTGGCGGATGAAGATGAAAGATGCGGCGTGCCGGGCGCGAAGCGCATCCGCCCCGAAAGAGAGTGGCACGACTCGCGCCAAATTGGACGGCGGAATGACGAATCGTCGCGAGCGAGAGAGAGAGAGCTCGTATGCGAAATTCAATTAGGCCAGAGGGGGGGGAGGGGGTTCAGCCAGTTAGCCCCCGCGGCTGCCACCCGAACGAGACCCGCGAGAATATATGCGCCCGTCGATCGCTCTCTCACGATCGCTTTCACGATCTCAGCTACCGATCGATCCCGGGCCGTCGATCCTCGATCGCTCTCTTTCCGCCCACGGCGCCTCCTGCCATCCTTTTTTCACGACTCCGCTAGCCGGCGACTCTCAAATATTGATGATCGAGCACTCTCCGCGCGTGTGGGATTAACGTAATGAAGTGCGATGCCGACGTTAGCGACGTCTATCGGGCCGGGCACCGATGTAAATTGGTTAAGACGCGGATGTGAAGCTTTTAACGGGAAGCGGAGTTATGTCTGACGCCGGAGATGCCGGAGAATTCATTCTGACGAGTAATGTTTCGCAATGGATCTCTTTCGACGGCAAAGTGCGGCCCACCGGTGGGGCAAAAATTCCGCCTCCGCCGAACGAGGGTTTAAAAGTCTCGTAAATATTTTTCGCGGGGCGAAACACTTTTTGATGCGCTCGCCGGGGGCGGCATGCAAATTTCATTGATACCTAACCGGCTGATTAAGTCGATGCCGGCTCGAACGCATAATGCGGACGGATATTTGCCCTCTTGGACGCTGCGGAAAGACTTTCAGCTCTTCCCTGAATTTTCCTCCGAAACTTACATAAGCACCATCCCGTCCTTCTACCTCCCTCCCTCCCTCCCTCTTCCGTAGCTTCGTTTCCGCGAGATCCGACGGCGAGCATAACAAAACTTTTCGGCGAAGTACATGTATACGAGGACGGGAACTGCACCGGATCGCCCGAAAAGTCGGCGGATGGATGCGTTCGAGTTTGAATATAATAACGGAATATTATTACCCCCCGCGCATTGTGAAGTCAGCAGAGTGAGCCGGGGGGTCGTGGTGGGGTTTTGATGCCAGTGCTGCCGGTGCTGCAACGCGGCTAGAAACGCTCGTTTAGTTTGATAGGGCAGTGAGCAGGTCGTGAAGTCACTTCCACCCGAGAGTTTCCAGGTTACACACTGGCACGCACCTACACGTGGCCAGGCCACGGCACATGCACAGTACCTGCGCAAGACGACGTTTTCGAGATATCCGTGCACGGCACATGCACAGTACCTGCGCAAGACGACGTTTTCGAGATATCCGTGCGAAGTGCGCATCTCCGGCTGCCTCGTAGCTGAGAGAAGTTCATCCGTAGTAGTGCTCGTGCGTGTATACGCAGACAGTGAAGAGCTTCGTACGCCCACGCAAGACGGTCGAGTCTGCAGGCATCTCCAAGGTGTTGCACGTAACCGAAGTTTACACGGACATAGAACATTCCTGCGTAGGCTTATCGCGGCCTAGTGGACCGTAATCTACACATAATACGCGAGACGCATATGTACGAATGTGGCGGGTAGAAATTTATGCGCCGTACATGCGCGGATCGCTCACGTATGTACGTGCGGCACGTGCGCGCGCGAGCACTCCTGCGGATATGTATACAATTATATACCGACGAATGACACTGTTGGGATATGGGCATTGGGCATGGCCATTTCGCCCGCGCGGCTCCGAGCTAATTATTATAATTCCCACAACAATGATCATACATTAAAAACTAATATCACTGATGGGAGCTCGAAATTAATCATCGCCCACGCGGACACATACGGTGACCCACTGAGAGGGAAGTTGGCGGCCGATGGGAGTCTGGAATAAGTAATGTGGATGTTAGGCGTTAGGAGAGTGTTCTAAGTCAAGCGCTGTATGTAAAACACGTGTCCGGATGAGAGAAACGTGCGAACACACGCGATTGGATCTAAATCGAAGTTCGGTAACAGGAACTGAATTGCTTTGAACGCTGTTGGTCCTATCTCTGATTTGATTGAGTTTTATCTGATCTCAGATACGTCACGGTAATCATGACATTTTTCATATAGTCTGATATTAAAATATTTCGAACAATATTGCCAGCTATTACCGGAGGATCCTGAAAATGTAAAGGATGAAAAAGATTGTACTGTTAATATGTCTCGTATTGCTGGAAATACACGAACACGCTGAAGTGGAGCATAATTCCGGGCCCGGCAGAATGAATCGATACGCAGATAAGGTACGTGATTCCGAATGACCTACTAAACATCGAAAGACATCCCACGCCTGGCCGCTATATAACGCGAGCCGTGCCCCCTCGTCGTCAAACGATTCGCGAAGAATTTAGACTCCTTTAATGTCGATCGAAGTTTCGCCGTAAAATCCAATGTACACGTCATGCGCGGCGAACGAGATTTCAGCATCGATCGCACTATGTCGCGCGATAATGACCGCGATAACCGATTATGACTCTTGAATTATGAAGGAAGTTTTAAACTGTTCCTTTATCGTCGAACGCAATTAATTAACGAGCGGTTGCCTATAAATTATTCCCCCCTCCCCTAGCTCCCCTATCAGTCCTTCAACGTCCGTTAAAAATCGCTCGCTTATTAGCCGCACACGCGCACGCTCGAACGTCGGAGCGCATTCGTAACGCGGGCAAGATTCGCAGATGAAAAGCGAGCGCAGCCGGTGACAGACAAATGCCCGAGCTTGAAATATGTAGGTAAAGCTCGTTTGCCGTTCGGTCGTTTCTCGTGCCTCGTAACGGGCGGACTCGTCTTTCGCCCGTCTAATGCACCTCGTCGATGAAAAACGTAACAAATCGCCGTCGTCACGAGCGACGACAAGTCGCCCAGGAAAGAAAGCCTTTCACCTGACATTGACAGCCTCGGGAGGGCATAATGGAACGTTACGTCGGGCGACATTAGTCATACGTCTCTCCACCTACTCGCGCCAACTGCTCGAATTGCTAATTCGAGCGCACGCGAGTCTACGCCCGGCTCGTCAGCCGCGTCGAATCGTCATTCGCATTAAGGGCCGATTCAGGCATCGGCGTTCCTAGACTCCCGGCAGAACAGTTTGCAGGACGTCAATCGACGAGAGTCCTGAATCATGCGCACCTCGCAGTTTAACGACATAGATAAGATGCGAAAGATTAGCGCCACTCGCCGGATATCAATGACCCGAAAGTCATACCTCAATTACCGAAGCCTCCTCTTCCGGCTGTAATTATCCGCGAATTTATTCGCCGGTATAAATCTGGCTCGAAATCCGGCCGTAATTAACTGTTACTTAACTTTCGCATTACGAAGATTAGCATCGCCTTCCTACGACGTACGCCCTGGCGCCATGCGCCATTACGGTGACCTTTATACCGGCGGAGAAAGAAATTTATTCCGCTCAGATTCTCAGCGATACGTTGCTCTACGTGATCCTCGCCGCGATACCCCGTCCCCGCGATTCAGCTCGTCAGCATACAAGGCTACCCCCGAAGTGGGTCTTGATGTGGCACTTTAACAGTACGTGGCGCCCTCCGAGGTACCGACCTACACGTATCCACCCACCCTCCTCCTCCTCCTCCTCCTTCGCCCTCCTTACCCCGACCCTCGCCGCCACTATCGTTTCGTCTAAAGTGTCGCCCGTATCGAGAGAAAGAGTACAGTGCACCGGTGCACGGCACGTTGCATTGTGGTCTCGTGGAAGAAATTGGCGCTCGAGAAACCCAATGGCTTCAGATTGAATCAGCCCGCAGAGCGCGCCGAGCGAGTCGTTCAATTTTATTTTCCCCCCTCGAGCGGGGAATTATATAAATTTACAAAATCGTCAGTCCGCGGAAGGTACGGGGATCGGAATCATCCGGCGGAAACTGCCCTCCGCCAAACTGCCAAAATTCGGACGGTCAGCATCGGCCGATCCGACTCCGAGCCGAGCGTCAAAACGCTTCCCAAACGACCGAGTAACATTGACAGGGTTATTAGCGGGGCTATCCTTGATTTATTCGAGTTCGCCCGAATCGGCAATAACGTGTCTTATTAGCGGCGCGAAATCGGACGGAACTCATTATCGCATGATACAAGAGTTCCGACAGTTTTCGAATTAAAGTTGGATTAGACGCTGGCAGCTTGTTAGCCGAGCATATCGATCCTACTCCCCCCTCCCCCCATTCGCGTCCTCCGCTGAGTTACGATTGTACGGCGACGTATTAATTGGAAAATAAAAGTCCGCAATACCGAAGGGGCGACACACGCTAGGATTCTTGTACACTCCCCCCCCCCTCCCCTTCCTCCTCCTCAGGCCCTACCGAGCCCTTCACCCTTCACCGTAATTCCCCACCGTCGACCGACCCACTTCGTCGCTCTCGCCGAGTTAGATTGCGCCGAATCGCTTATCGATTTTCGATTTACTCGCCCGTATCAATAATTCAATGAGCTAGTCGAGTAGTCCTTAAAACGGGCGAGCGGGGCGGCGGGGCGGGGACGGGGGGTGCTCACGGTATTTCAATAAGATCGATGGCACCGTTCTATTTTCCGATTCTGCCGGCTCCCGTCAGCGCGATGATCGAATTATCGCTTGACACGGCCAACAGTCGCCGTCTACTGAAATATTTGCGGCTGTCGCATCGGCGAACGGGCGAGCCTCACTGACGTCCGATTCGGAGCCAAATCGGCATCGAGCTTTTCCCCGCACCGTCCGTACACCCGCGTAGTAGGTACGCTTCAATCCGAATGAGACTCGGAGCGTGTTGGCGAGAGGATTCGAGAGGGCACGTAGGGTGACATCGCCGGCCACTCGCGGCCACCAATTTATCGAAAAGGAAGACTAATGGCCGCCGGGTGGGCCACGCGGAAGTCTCGAACGACTTGGACGGGAAGGGAAGGGGAGGGGAGGAAGACAGAGGAAAGCAGGAGAGACAGAGTAGGTGGCCACGGGGGCAGTGACAGATACCGGCGTCGGGGCCGATCGATCTCGAACGAAATAAAATATGCTCGCGAGAGTCGGGGCGTAATTACGAGCACCGAAGAAAAATACAGCGCGCCATTACCGGAGGGTTAAGTGAACCTGCTCCGATCGAGTTCCACGAGGCGGGAGGAGGAGAAGGTCGCGGGGAGACGGGGCGGCGGAGGTGGGAAGGTGGGAGGGAGAAGAAAAAGATGATGAGGAAACGGAAGGCACGGGAGGAAGAGAAAGGAGAAGAAGGGGGGAGGGGCGGAGGAAGGAACGAAGGTGAGGCCGAAGGGGCATTACTCAGATAACTGAGACGTGGAACGAATGAGCGGAGGGAGCGGAGGTAGGAGCGAAGGATGGAGCGTAGGTAGGAAAAGAGGAAGGAACGTAGGGAAGGCGAAGGACGGCTCGCGTGCCCGCGCGCAAGTTCGCCGTGGCTTCCGGTCGCTTGCATGCTTCGGATCCACTTGTATTAGCCTCACCGTTACGCGAACGAATACGAAATACGCCTCGCCAGCGATTCGGGCGAGTTCACACGTACGCGCACGCTCGGCTCGTCTTTGGCCGAAGGTGCTCTTCTAGGGCGGACGGAACGCTCCTCACACCCACACGAAGACCGCATCCAAAGTCGCCGCTCGCGAAGGGAGAGAGAGAGAGAGAGAGAGAGAGACCATCGACGCGAAAGCTAATCGCCGCTTGAATTAATTCCACGACTGAGAATGGCTTCTGCCGACACGACGCTCTGGCCGCTATCTGAAAATGGAAAGATATCGCTCGCTCGAAAGCGGCCAACGGCCAATCTCCATGAACGGTAGCACGATGCGCGCTGTAAACGCGATCGTTCTGATTCCGATTGAGCCCCGCGAAATCCGCGGCCTGTTCCACGGTCAGCCGGAGTGCGAGCGAAAATCCGAGGGTGCATCGTACGCGTGAAATACTCAGTCTCACGTGTCCGAGAAGGCCGGTTAATTCCTGAGATCGATAAGAATTCGACGGGACTTCGTAGTGGCGAGCCACTTCATTTTTTAATATACGAGACGTTTCGTGATGGTGGAAATATTTTTTCCCCACCCCGATCCGAGACGGCGATAGTCACGTCGGGAACTATGTAAATCACGCCGGCTGTCACGTAACTCTTTCAACGGCCGAACGATATGAGGGCTCCGCCGTAGAAATATATTCGTTGCCCGCTGAGCTGCGGTGCAATATTTCTGCGAGTCTTAAATTTATCAGTACCGTCGGGGGCCGGCTCGCGGCAACGACGACTCGGAATCAGGGGTGTTTTCGTGATTGTACGTGAGAGGGTAGTTAAGTTTAATAATGAATGAGGAACGGGTAGCCACAGGCACGGGTCTGCCGGGCGACTCTGGCCAAGGCAGTTTTCTTTGATGTCTGGCGGCAGTCGCCGATTATGGAATCAATTATTGCACGGTACTCTCCCTTTCGCTCGGTCGTCTTTTTCCTTATGGCCCGTTCCCATTTCCCTCTTTCTCTCGGGAGAGAAGCCGTTCATTCGCTCGAAGCCGATCGTTCCCCTCCCCCTCCCGCCCTTCCCTCTCTCGGTCTATCCTACACCGCTCCGCGAGGCAGACTCGAAAGGAGGAAGATTTATCCCGTATAGGAAGAAATTACCTCGTCGTATGGTCACGGAGAACCGATTCCATGAAAGGTCAGGCGAGTCCAGGTTAAGGTCCACCCGCGTATATAAGGATGCCGCTATTATCGTCGTATAACCTGCGTCAATTACCCCCGAACGGGGAATATCGCGGAAATAGGACCCTTAACGGTCAGTACGTGCTCATTTTCCCCTTGCCAGTATTCGAAACGGAGTTTAACGACGAGTTATACGATTTCGATAGGACCGCGGAGCGTACGTCGTTCGGGGTAATCGCGGTAAAGGGCATACGAGCGGTCACCCCGCCGAATCGATTCACGTTCCAGCGGTAATAACAACAATGAGTAGACGCCTATCTAGAAAAGGAATGGAATTTATTCTTATGATCGCTTCTTAACTAGAATAAGACAATGCGGTTCGACGGCGGGGGTGGGACAAGTTCATCGATGCGACGCGAAGGTTTAAGCAGCGTCCTTGATAATACTGATCACTAACACTGGCTCTTCTTCTTCTTGCTCTCCTTAATGGAAATGACGTATCGCTGAGCGACGTTGAGCGGGGGCGAGTAGCCGTCGGCGTAATTCGCGTCCTCGAAGAGTACCTCGTAGTCTTCGGTGGCCGTGGTCGGCAGCTGATTGACGACGGCCTTGTAGAAGCAGGTCGTCTGAGGATAGAGGGCCATCACTATCGATCCCTTGGGGAAGAGAGCGTGCGGATCGGTCTCCGGATTCGCTCTCATTAGAGGCAGCGGGACCACTCTTCGCCGTGAGAGCGTGTGCCTGTCCTTCTGCTCCTCGTCGATATCGTCAACCTCGTACTTGTTCGTCGTGGGATTGAACTGAACGACTTCGGCGAGGATCCAGTCCTCCTCCTCCTCGGAGACCTTCACCAGAGCCGCGACCATATCTCCCATCTTGGCGATGTACGTGGGCTCCGCCGGAACAGCGCCGCACAAAGGTGGCGCCTTGGCTCCCGGTGCCTTCCCGACGTACAGAGGGAGTGTCTGAGCGGTGCTCAATACCATCTTCATTAGGGCACCCCGCCTGATCGTCTCCTTGTTCCCGGCATTGCGTGCCTGTATTCGCCGCTCGTTCCTTATCGCCCGTATTTCGTTGATCTTGGTCAATGCCTTGCGCAGAATTTCCTCCTCCTGCTGCGCGTCCGCCACCGCCGCGCTGTAGAGATTCTTCAGCTTCTGCTGATAGTACGGCGACACCTTGTCGTCGGGCGTCACCTTCTCGTGCGTCTTTATTATGTTGTTCAGATTGTGCTCGGAACGGTTCCGCTGCGTTTCTATCTCGTGCACCAGCTGGTAAGCGTTGCGCAGCCGCTCCTGTATCTGACTCGCCGCCGCGTCCGCCGTAAATGGCATCGTGCGAGATGAGGTCAGAACGAGTTCCCCTCCTTGCGCAATAAGAGAGTCAAATTTATAGCCGCCGTAAAAAAGGACGGCGCACTCCAGCGGCGCTCCGGCTGCTCGCCGATCCCACTTCCCCTCCTCCTCCTCTTCCTTCTCCTTCCTTGCCGAGTGCCAAAATTAATTTATGCCGATACTCCTATTCGTTAATGACGCTGCCTGGATGCGGGCGTGTACACCATCCGAGTTGGGAAATCGGGAGATCTGCGAGAAGATGCTCTTGTTAACGAGAGGCGTTACCGTGAATTAATCTCCCTCATCTACATACCGAGAATGAGGGCCCGCGCTCAGTCGAGTAAAACTAAGCGATTCAAACGGTCGACCGTCTAATGTCCTCTATCAACATATCACCCCGCTAAACGCAGAAATCGCACCCATTCCATTCCCATACCTCCGTAAAAATCGTGTCGAAACATCGCCGCGCTCGCAGCAAACCGTCGCTAACGACTTACGATAACGCCCCGACAGCTAAACGAGCGAAAGTCGAGCAAAAAAAAAAAAAAAAAAGTATTACCGACGAAAAGTGCCAGCGGAGCGATAGGTATCGAACCGAGGACATTCCGCTCGTCGCCCCGGCATCTAACCACCGTCGCTACCGTTCAATTGGCCCCGCGCGGCCAACTTTCCGTGCACCAGAAGCAGCGCCGCCGCGTCGTTGGCGATAAACAAAAATTGCCGATCGAGCGGAACGACGTCGTCGACGACGAGCGCGACGGTACGCCGTGAAGCTGCCCGGACTCGGTTGAAATAGGAATCGCGCGCGATGCGTCGCTGGCGCTGCTCTCAAAATGGCCGAGTTGCGCGCATATTCCCCTCTTCTGGCCGGATCGATACGCGCCTCTAACCCCGACGGAACGACCGGACCGGCCTACGATCCGAACCCGTCTCTCGGCAGCATTTTTCGGCAGGCTAGATTCTAGAAACGTACCTCATTCTCGTGCGCAGAAGGCGAGGGCCGAGTTTCTTATGCAATGCGTTACGACTCAACACTCGCCTCTCCGACGCGAAGTTGCAGGCGGTACTAAACGGAACTTCTCACAACGTACACCGAACGAACACGCGCTTCTGCGCCATACTACTTTCTCCCACTACCGCTCGCCCAGCAATATGTCGGGCTTCTCCACCAAGGAGGTGGCGCCACCTGGCGCCGCCGCGGCAAACTGCGTCGCTGCCGCTCCCCCCTCCACGGCCACGACCATGCGCGAGATTTTTGAACGTTCGCGGTATTTCGAATTAGTACCCGTGTTTGTTACGCCGAAATCCACGCGTTTTCGTGAATGAGGTTAGCGCGGTTGAATTTTGACAGTGATCGGTGTGTGTTTCGATCCTTAAATTGGGCGAGTTTTGTGCCTGCGGCGGACTGAACCCTGGACAACGGTCCAGAAGTCCTGAACTGGGCAGATTCGCGCGTTTCGAGGCTGTGGCAAGGTAAGACAAGTTACCACCGTTGACAAGTGTCCGCCATTACGTCACTCGGTCCATTCGACGAGCACGACGCGATGACCCACTCCTGCCATACTTTGCGTCCCCACTCGCCGCACTTTCAAATCCCATATTCGACAACCGCATTAGTCCACCGTACTCTCTCAGGCTGGGAATAGCCGTATCTATTCGAGGCCACATTCGTTAGTGTCATATTCGCGGGAAAATATGACCGTTCGCTCCGCGATATCTGATCACGCCCGGAATAATTGACGAAACGCACCGAGCGTCGAAATACTCGCGTCGAGGATAGAGATCCATATTCGATAACATTGAATTCACGCGAAGACATGCCCGATCGTGCGGCATATCGGTTGAACACTCGGAGCATGCCAAGACCTGAGGGTTTGGGGGAGGGCCGAGTTACGGGGAGAGGAGGTCGGAGAGCAGGAGGTGCGGGAAGGGGGGGGGGGGGGATACGGTGCACATCGGATGTGTCGTGCATCATAGCTAACGGCCAACTGGCTAACTGCGCTAACAGCGGCGATAGCGGCACGGGACGCCGTAATGCATTGCAGACACTGCTTGAGAATCCATGGACGCCGTGGACCATTACCGAGTGGTACCTTCCGCGAGAGATCCTGTACACACGTAGAGCGATGCTCGTTGATGGGGTCTTGGCGAACAGATTTCGCCATTGTAATGGCGCAGATAGCTGGGCTCAATTGAATTTCCTCGCCGTTTAGGCATTTTAGGGTTATGTGCGGATAGTTTACGGACGCTGCAGGGATTGGAGGAAGGCAGGTGTCGGTGTTATGGGTTCGAGTGCGCTAATGTTTCTAGGCAGTTACTCGATTTTTAGTGCGTCTCTTAGATGCTGATTTTGTAGAGTGAAAGTTGTTTGGGGTAGAGTTGTCGGCGCGAGAGTCCATGAGCGACTGTCATACGAGTTGATTACGAGCGTCGGAAGCTGACGACTTTATTAGCGAACGCTTCGCTTTATTGCACATCGACGATAAGGCACCGTCGATAAGCGCAGTCAATCATTTTCAGTGGCCACCTTCGGGCGCAGTTAATACCGATTCGCAATTACGCTTACGTTCGCTTTTATCTAGTTTACAATCCTCATAAAAAGCTAATGTTCAGTCGTAAAGCGGCGCTACGGGAAGTAGTGCTGTCGCTCTATCGCGACGCGGACGATTAGCCGGCCGGATTTTATTAATATTTCAATTTAATTTATGAACGTTTTACCTTGCCACATTCCTGCTAAGGGACACCCGTCCGCGAGCATTACCATACGCGTGCGTATGCGAACGTGCGCGGGTAGAGCGCGTTTGCACGATCCGCGTACGAACATAAAGTGTTCAGGTTCTTGCGAACTCGGTGACCTATTCACAATGAGATGCGTGTCACGCGTGCCACCGGGCGCATACGTGTCGGCGACACACACGCAACGCGGCGAGCCTGCGCGCGGTCTTAGGCGGTCGAATCGCACGCGATTCAACCTGTCCCCCGCATCGTGACTCGCGAACAATATGCATCTGACGTTGCGCGCAATAAGTATACAGAAATGGAAACGACAGCGGCACGGCGGAATGCTGGAAATCGCGGCCTCGCATCGCAATAGACGGCGATTTCGTACAGGTCGTTCCAAAGAGTGCCTATTCGATCCGTGACTCGGAGCGAAGTAGCTGAGCGAGGAACGGAAGTAGTAAAATTGAGAATGACTTTCCAATAAGAGTGGCCCGATGGAAGGTGTATAGCGATGTCGAAAAGTCTGCTCCTTCGATGGAGCACATGTCGATTGAACGTTCTTTGCAGATCCTGTACTGCCATGCTCACCTATACGTTCCCAGTTCGCGCTCGCAATTAGTGTAGATACTCGCACGCGACAGTGCGCGCATTATCTAAGACGATCGCCTCCTGTCATTTCCCTTCTGCGCATTGATTCATTGCCCGGCCATGCGGTTGAACAATTATCGGCCTTCCTCGCCGATTTTCACTCTCGCCAACTCTGGCCGACTCAGGCCGACTATCGCCACCTCCCCTTTCTACGGACGCTCCGTTGCGAAAGGTCCCGCGAGCGTCGCGCACTTAATCCTTCTAATGTGCAATGCCGAGTGTGCGCGCGCGCGCGCACCGGTGATTCATATTGTCTAGCGGTGAATGTTTAACTGCGCACGGCGCGCGCTCATTATCTGCCCACCGATCATGTTGCGTGATTGACAATTTAAATTAGCGGCACCGACGCTCTGTACGCGTCGCTATGCATTAATCGAGGATCGATCGCCGGTGCCCATCGGTCGGTCCGGCCAATATGCATCCGCTATTCATAGCTCTCGCGTTAATAATGTGAGCGCACTTGAGGCAGCGTCGCGCGAAGATTCGCGAATTTAATTATCCGCTTGACATCCTTTGTCCCTTCCTTCGCGGCCGCCTCCTCCACCCGCGACGCGATCGACAGCCGCTCAATGACGCGATAACGAGTGTTTCGCCAACTAACTTCCTCCACCTCAACCTACTGTCCCCCGCCTTGACCCTATTGGCGAACTTTTAAGTATACCTCCTCCAGTTCCGTGCCCGTTGCGAAACTCCGGGGGCTGGTTCGCTGCAAATTTGCCTTAATCGCGCCATCGAAATCCAGTCGTTCGCGAACGACGTCGTCGAGTAGGCTGAACAGACCTATATGTACAGGTACATGCCTACAGTTGCAAGGCCTTGATTACGAGCGGAATCCTTTTCGGCGGCGCCGGGGCTTCCGGGTGTCGAAAGGGGGGAGGCGAGAATAGGCCATTAATACGTATTATGGAGACGATGAGCTTAGCATCCGCGGCCCGTGATATTACGTATACTCGTACGTACGTTTCGAGATGTGAAACAAGGCGTCTAACGAGGCGTAAGGAGATCCCCAAGCCTCCGGGTAACTCCGCGTACAATGCCATTCTCTCGGTATACACGTCTGCCTCATGATACGCGCCCTGATACAGCCCGCGCACAGGCTCGCTAGACGCACACACCATCGCCAAAGCGTACGCGCACACGGACGCAATCGAGCCCGCGGCAAACTGTCTCAATTCGCGGGAAGGCTAAGTGCGAAGCGCCACTTGCCTACGCGGAACCCCGTGACAGTCGAGCAAGAATCCGGAAGCGACGCTCGCCGAATTGCTCAGATCATCCGTAAATCATCGGGAGGGTGAGTCGACGACTCTGACAGCCGAACGAGCCTCGAAACGGCGAATTCCGCCTGTCTGAGAGTCGCGGATACCAATTTCGCGGGGCGACGCGGGGCTTGATACAATTTAAATAACTCCGGAATTCGGTGCCGTCTCTCGTGCCGCCGGCGAGGAAAGGCGGATGGAAGCGCGAGTGGAAGCGGCAGGGACGCGGATCCGCGGGACGTATGGTGGGGGAATGCGGGGGACTTTATCATTCTGCGCGTGACATTTATGCGTCGCGCAAACAAACGGAACGCGAGTCGAAACAAAGGGCAAATACTCGATACCTTCGGTGGGGATCGGCGCGGAAGATACGCGGGGACATAAATCGATCCCGGCCATCGAGGGAGCGTCGGCAGAAGGCACACGCTCTCCTCGAGGTATGCGGATGGAGGCGGAGGGCTCGCGATTCGATTTTCATCTAATATCGACATTTTACGACGCACGACTTAACGACCTGTTGCAGTCGTTAATCCGCAACGGCGGAGATGCCGGATATCGGAGGCGCGCATAAACGATATTTCAAAAACAACTCCGTCCCGTAAGGCAGCAGAATGGAAATGTCAGGCGCAGGGCGCGCGGGTGGTATACTGCCGATGGATGCGACGCTTCGCGCAGGGTCGCAGTTCGCGACCCTGGCCGGAAGACTTGGGCCGGGGGTGCGCCGCTCGTATATATGCTCGTACGACTCGCGGCCAAAGAACAGGAAGGGTAAAATCGCCGGTGAATTCGCAGACTCGTAAACCCGTTCGTTTCGTCGTGCGGTCGTTTCGCGTTTGCACGTCGACTCCTCGACGGCTGAATCGATGGATTCCCGACTACCGCACCGTACGAACGGGGGTGCCTATCTCGGCGGGTAGGTTCGATTTCCATGTCGTCGTTTGTCATACGTTCCGGGCAGGAAGCGCGTGCGGTCCACGTGAAAGCTAAGTCTCGCCGGACTCGGCGGCCGATCGTCGCTCGAGCCGGCACGTGAGAGGAAACGGATTACCATTCGTACATTCTTAATCGAGCTTTATCTCTCGCCCGGCTCCCTCCCATCTCGCTGCTGACGTATTGGAATATCGACGAGGCGATAATGCATTCCGGGCCGACGGGGCGCTCGCTCGCGCTTCCGAACGTGTTTTTCACCGATTTCCTCCGCGCCCCCATAGCGCTCCAGTGCGCTCGATATGGCACGGATAAGAGCCTACATACGTTTCACACGCGCGGCCGTTCACGAAAAAGCGGTCGGCGGCGGAGGATTCGGAGATTGGATCGAATGAATGACGCCCGGGGACGAAACGAGGACACTCGGCGTTTGATTTACGGCCGCGGTCCGGTCGAAGGTGCCAGGACTCGGGGCAACGCTTCTTCTTTTCCTTCCCTCGCCGCGGAAAGGAGGACGCAGGAAATCCAGCCGGGTCGCTGTATAATGCAAGAGGCGGGCGCATTAGCGCGATTGGATCGGCATCGCGCGGCCGTCTCTGCTCTTTCTCCGGCTCTTCATTCTTTATAACCGCGCCCCGACGCCGGTTGCCATATGCTACCGACGATTCCCTTCCTAACAACGGGAGCGATGAGCGTGCCTCGCGTATGTCACCTACAGACTGTCTTCCTTCCTATATATCTAGCTGTATGTGTAATATATATGGAAGAGTGCGGGAGAGAGAGAGAAGAAAACTTCTGCCCAAGGAATTATCGAATTTCAGGAGCGTCCGGCCCCCTTCGTTATTATTTCAGCAAATATAAAAGCCACGCTGCCGACCGTCGACTACCCCGGCGCGAATCGATAATAAAAACTGTTCCGATCAGCCCTCGCACAAAAACGCCACCGCACACTCCCCCGTTACCGGCTTCATAAATATTGGTTCAATGCGACAGTTGTAAGTGCGACGAAAGGAGAACAATATCGGTCGCTTGAATTTTTTCCAGAAAAACTCGAATCACTCGACGGCTCTGCTCGCGAGATAAACGTCCGGGAGGAGGGAGGAGGAAAGCGATAAACCGAGGCAAAAAGAAATAAATTCCGTCGTCAAGGAAGTTCCGCCTTTAATGAATTAAACTGCGGACGTATTTATCGCGCGGCACGGAAAATTCTTAATGAAGCCCGCGGCGAGCGAGTTATTTTTGCCACCCCCCCCCCCCCCCCGCACCCCACCGAAAACGGTCGATCAATTACGGGCGGAATATTGTCGTGGAACCGCGCTATAACGAGCGACGTGTCCCGAGTTGACGCTGGTTAAATAATTAAGGAGCCGGACCGTCGATCGATGGGATGTACGGCGGAGATTGACAACGCGAAGGAGAGAGGGATAAAGAGGGAGGGGGGAGAGAGAGAGGCGAAAAAGGTGACGGGTAGGGGGGTAGTGGGAGGGGAACGTGCCGTGGCCGGTGACAGGAGAAGAGGGTCGAAAAGAGGGGCTGAAACGCAGTGGCTGACAGGGCCAGCCAGTGACAGGACGGCGAACGTATTAATAATAAATGCAAACGCCTAACATCAATTTCTGTCTGGCTGCCTCCGCTACACTCGCCCCTTTACCTCCCGCGACCTCTGCCGAGAGAGCTGTCCCTTTGAAAGAGAGGGAATCGGGGGGTGGGAGGCAGGTACCGAGAAAGAGAGAGAGAGAGAGTCTCTCCACCCCCTTATTTAGTCGCCCGGTTGCTTGCTTGCTTGCTTGCTTGCTTACACTAGACACCCCCGTCGCGCGCCCTCGCTTGTCAGGCAGCCAGCGCTGTCAAGGAACGGAGAAAGAGAGGCCGAGACATCGAACAAACTACAAATTGATACAGCCCGCCCACCGCCCACTCATCCACCTTCACCCCTTTCCTCCACTCCGCCCGATTCACCCCCTCTCTGCACTCAGACATCCGCCGTCACGGTGCGCGCGAGCTTTTCCCTCGGAATTGGAATGAAGTCAAACTTTGCCCCCGGTTGACAATCAGCGTATCCTCGAGCGACGCTCGCCAGAGAGCAGGATGATTTTAATAATTAAGATTATCGCGTTAAGCAGTTTTTCGCCCTACCCCCCTTGGCCCCCATCTTCAACCAGAACTCCGGCGGGGGACAAATTGCGTTACGAAATATTCAAAGTTTTCGCGAAACATCGAATATTCAGCGGCGCGGGGAGGGGGACTGATGTTTCGTCGCGCGAGCCTTCGCTGCGCCGAAGTTGGGTGGAAAACGGTTACCCTTACTTTTAAAATGTGTACCGAGTGTGATTGGGTACGCTTTGAGAAAGCACGTGCCCTTTTGATGGGGATCATGTTCTCGCTCTCGCGGCAATGTCGGATAGGTACATAAAGGCTGAGCAAATTAAACCGTTGCGCCGGTTGCGAGAGAAAGGGTGGACGGACGACGGTCGGGGGTCGATGGGGAGGGGGGGGGGGTGGAGTTGGGTAGCAGCGTTAAAGCACACAGCCACAGTCAAGCTCCGAGCGTAATTATGACCCGCTCGTAAATTCGATTCCTAACCGATAACTTTGTATCGGTTATAAATCGAGCGCTGATGTTCAAGCCGCATCGCCGGATGGAAGCACGAAAGGACAAATCTGAGCCTCGAGACAGAAACCCACAGAGAGTAGAGAGGGAGAGAGAGAGAGGGAGAGAGAGAGGACAGAGCGATTTCCGCGATCGGATCTTTTCATAGAAACTGAATGCCGTCCTTACCGCCGGCGAGATTCATCCGGCGAGAGAGCGCGAAGGATCAGAGATCTTTCTTCCCGTCTAGCGAACGGATGAAGGGGCGGTTGAGAACGGAGGACGGGGGGAGGGTAGACGAGGATGGGGTACGATAGGCGCACCGTTAAAAGAAAACGAAAGAGATTTCCCCCGGTAAATGGCTCTCTCGAACGGGATGAAAGGACCCGGGCACACTGGAAAAGACGACTTGCCCGTCGCGGCGACATGAGAAGGCAGCTTTATCGGCGCCAGATGCACTTCCTTCGGGACACCTTTTTGCACGGGGAGGACTCAACCGCACCGCCGTGGCAAAGCCACGTCTCGCATACTCGCGGATAAGAAGCGAGATTGTCGGAAGAAACTGATTCCTTATCTGCGAAGAGGGGGGTAGCGAGTGACAGAGACGGAAGCGCACGGTTAAGAGAAAGGAGAGGGGAGGGGTGCGGAGGCGAGGGAGGCTGAGGCGGGGAAGGTTGGGGGAGTGAAGGTGAAAAGAAGGGAGCGGCGAGGGTGAGGGACGGGGGGATGGGGGTGAAGCGAACGAGACGAATCGCGCCGCGTGTTCCGTAGATTAAACAAGATGGAGAGGAGCGACCCCCGTGCGAAAAACTTTTCAAATACACGCTCTCCTCCGATTCCGCGATCTCATCTCCCTAACTAAGATCACCATCCTCCACTTAGCAGAGGATTTATACGATCCAAGTTGAAATCGAATCCCGAACGGAATAGAACTTTAAATTCGGAGCAGCGAGTATAAATGGTCGCCTGCCTCGTCGCGGCATCGCCCGCTTCCGGGGAGTTAGTGTTTATACGTGAACTTAAGCAATCGACGGAGACTGTTACTTCGGGGGTAACCGTCGATGCCTGTCGGACGGTGGGGAAAAATCTGAGACGAATTCATCCGTCGGAGCGCGACAGTCGAGATTAATACTTTCTGTCCGGATTAAGTAGTCGCGTGTCATCGGGAGAACAAAATTCAGGCGTGGCGAAGCTGACGGGAGCGAGTGTTATTCTATCGGCACGCGATGCTCCTAAGCGGAAACAAATTATTGCGAGCGGCTTACCCTATTGCATGCCGATCGAGCGACGGCGAGGTAGGTAGGTAGGTAGGTAGGTAGGTTACCTAGAGACGACGTAGATCTCCTCCGTTACGCCACCGTGGCATGCAAGAGCTGTTATGAAATGTAAACAGGTGAGCCGGTTGACAAATACCCGCTCGAGCGTCTTAAGGGAATGAGCGGAGCGGAGAGCCGATGTCGCGATACGTTAGCTGCGAATGAGAGTCAACGAGCGCGATGCCGAGAGAACGAGTGGGTACATGAAAATGTAATAATGTCAGAGTGTTCCGATGAAGGTAGATAAATAGCGGCGCGCCGAGCGGAGACGACGGAGGCGCTAGTCGCCTCGCAGGGATACGACCGGTCATACGAACGTTTGCCGTGTGTTTCCCTTCTAAGCGATGTGCCGATCGCCGATCGAGACTATCGATAAGTCGATCGATGCCGAATACTACCCCGAAGGGGAGCGAGCGAGGTGCGGGAGAGTGAGAGAGGGAGAAAGATGGAGAAGTCGGATCGGGAAAGACGAGATTAAGAGTGGCGGTGCGAATGAGAGAGAATGAGAGAGAAAGAGAGGGAGAGGGAGAGAGAGAGAGTGAGGTAGCATGAGAGAAGGAAAGCAGCATGGTATTGAGATGCCCGTATGCAAAGCGGAGGCACTCGCTCTTCTGTAACGAGGCACGACACGGTAATAAGAAAGCGAAAGGGCCCCGTATGTACTGTGAGCGCATGTTAATTACCGACAATTACAAACCCAATAAATACCGTATTTATGACTCCCCACTTATGCGAACGTGTGCGTCCCAGCGCGGGCACCCACGTGTGCGTGAGCTCGCGCCGTTTCATACGAGATCGCACGCACCTACGACGACCTACCGTCTCATCTCCCGACACCAGGGCCGTATAACAAATTTCAGATTCACACCGAGGTTAACCTACCAAATGATACGATTACCTCGCTAACGATCACGAATACACCCTTATCTCTAATCAAAGGCCATTAACAGACCAGCCGTTTCCCATTGACCTCACCCCAGATTATCTTTTTAGACGGCGTGTACGAAACGGTTCGACGCGTTACATTCGGCACGCACCTCTCGCCCCGGACGCCATTAGGCGGGGTAGTAACGGAAGGCCGAACGCGGCAGCGAACACGTGAAATGGCCGCGAAATTTTTAACGACCTAACCGTGGGCAAAAAGGCCCGGTGCAGCGCAATTAGCAGTGGGCCGAGGCCTAAGAAGGAACGTAACAGGTCCCTCGTTCTCGGCCGTGAGTCACGCGCTCCGCGTGCGTACACCCCTGGATCGCGTGTTACCGTCGGGGCTCGTGCTCTTACGCCTGTTTTATGTTATGTAAATCTACGGTCCTTTAATGCGCGCGCCGTTGCGCCTACCGCGCCGCCGAGATATCGCGTAATAATGCTCGCACTTTTCTTCGGGAATCGACCGGAGGCCTGATTTTCCGCGTGACTTATAGGCTCGCCATTGGCCGACGGGCCGCGGCTTTCGATCGCACGGCCCGATATCCGAGTCTCGGCATTAAGGCCGCGTCCACTTACGCGTCGGCTTCCCATCTCGCGTTATCGCGCGCGCGGACGCGCTGCACGCTCGTAGCGAGGTGCTAACGATCGCGAGAGATACGCTATGATTTGCGTCTCGATCGATTTGCGCCGCTCGCAAGAAGGTTTGCGCGTTGGCCAGGATTGTTAGGGCACGCTTTGCGGCGAGTCGCGCGATTAGTCCCGCGCGGACGTTAAAGTGCGAGTACAACGGTCGCAAGGAGTGAATGATACGAGTTAGCCAAATCAATCGGCGGGAGGAAACGGTGGGGAGCCATTAGCGTCGTTAATGGAATTAGCTGGAGTGATGACCTGCGTCCTCCGCTTTCGGCGTACGGAACGAGCCGTTTTGCAAGCGGTAGCGGAGTAATCGTAAAGAACGGCGTGTATGAATCACGGCTGCAATATTAAGCGGCAAAGCGGTATTTATCGGCGCGGCACGTAGTGAGATGCGGGCATTCATTTTCAGGGCGAAAATACGGGAGTGTGAATTGTTTCCGGACGGGATGCCAGGAACGTTGGGAGGAGAGATTCTCCATTAGGCCGCGACTACTTTTTTCGTCCGATTTGCCGTAGTGTGTCACAGATAGATAGATATATATATATATAGAGAGAGAGAGATGAACGCAATGCGTCGAAGTAAGGGAATGAGCAGTATCTGGCGAAGTGGTGTGCGCCGGACAGATCTCGACTGTCAGCTAGCTGACACGTTCTCACTTTCGATTTCGACGCCGCGCTGACGCTGTGTGGCATCGGCCGGCGTCGATAGGCTGAACGAGATGGACACACAGAGTGCATATTTCGACGAGACAACGGAGAGAGGGACATAACTGGTTATGTATATGAAACACGGCTCGCGGCGGTGTGAGTAACACATGTCACGTATTAACAGGTTGCCCCATTAAACGATTTGGCACCTCGGACAGACTCCCAGGCGTTCTCTCCCTCCCGTCCCTCTGTTCGTCTCCGTCTTCTATCCGATCCGTTCCCTCTCTCTCTCCTCTACGTCGATCGTTCGCGTCTTTCCACCCGGGGGCGGGCGGTTTTTATCTGTGAATTTGAATAAACTCGAAAAATAAAGAAACGACCGGGCATTCAATTATAATTGAGAGGTTGTCAACGCGCCGATAACGTCGGGTCCCCCGTTTCCTGCACATCGACACGTGTGAATCTCGTACGACATGCGCTCGCGCCCTTTAACGAAGGATCGTCGAAAAAGGAAGAGGTGCGGGACGGAAGACTCGCTCCTTTTTTCGCCTTATTCGGCCGTGCCACGAGTGAGCGAGTCCTGACGAGCTCGGTCCTGGATGGCGCAGGATCCTTCTGCCCTCTCGAATTCGAGTCGGTGCGGCCAGCGCGCGTTAAGCAAAACGTAATTAATCTCGACGCCGCTCGCGGTGCGTGTGTCGACGCGCGCCGTAAATGCGCGCGATCCTGCGCGCTCATTTCGCAAGAGTAATTATCTCTCGGGCGCAGCGCGTCGTTAGGCGACTCGAAGAGATCGGAGATGTTAGAGGATAACCTCTAGCCGAGTTTATACAAGCAGACATGCGCGAACGAATCGGCACAATCTTCCGTGTGTAGCTGAGTTCGTATGACCAAAACTACCGGACCTGCGTGTCCTTCCTTCTTTTTCTTTCTACCGATCTATTATAACCACGGTCTTAATAAATATAGTTTAACAGCTATAGAGTTAATATTCCGCTGAAAAGATATAAGAATCCCAAAACCCTAACAAAAGATAAATATATTAAACGGTCAGAAGATATGTATATGTAGAGACGTATGTAGCTACGCGCTACGTGACGGTTATCCGGGGTGGGTAGATTACATACCGAATGGATAAATTTAGGGTAAGAGGCGGATGGGGGAAGAGGCGGCCTCTCAGATTGAATTCTGTTTCGGTCACGACGATTCGTTCCCTCGCACGTTCGTACGCTCTTACGTACCTTCCTTCCTGAACCACCCTGTAGAGAGGCAATATCGTGACCGCAATATAAGAGTCTGGGCAACGCGGCGCGGCTATCTCGAGGTATCTTAAGACTCGAGTACCAAAACGTGTTCCTTCCCGAATAAAGGCTACGGAGCCAACGGCGCGGAGATATGATAAAAATAACGAATGTTATTGCTAACTGCTAACGAGTCAAAGCACCGAGCGTGGGTATCGCGGCCGCGATAAAAACCTCCTGGCCCACGGAATTCGTTTATTTATCTCCTTCCTTACCCGCCCCCCTCCACCTCCTCCTCCTCCTCCTCCTCCTCCTCGCCTTCCCTCCCTCTCCGGCCGACGTTCGGTCCGTGAACGGGCGGGTCTACCATTATCGCAAATTTCCGTTCCGGTGACGCCACTTGTCAATTAATGCCCCGCGCGCACCGTTTTCGGCGAGCACCTGCATGCCCCGCTTATCTCAGCCGGGTTTCCTGGGATTTATCGCCCTTTGAGAATTCCCTGACCTTTCGATTAATCGTGCGCCCGGCTCGGGCGCTCCTTTTTCATACTTTCCTCGATCGCGCCCGCGATAATACTCGCCGTGATTAATTCCGCGCTTAGAAGCCTAATAGAGAAGACCTCCGCCTCCTTGACGAAGAGCGACCTCGGGGCCCGCGAGCGTGCAAGCCAGACGCACGCCTGGCAGAATGGAACAGTGTCGGACGGCCAAGACGCTCGATCACTCGGCCAGGTGTTGCCGATTCGATCGTTCAGTTTTCGCCTACCTTACCAGCGATTCTCGCGAGTCCGACAGAGTCGGCGGATCAGGGTCAGGAGGATCGAGCATAGCTCGCCGGGCAAATATTTGTCGTGCCCGAATTCGGGGCCTCTTCTCGGGGTGTCAATTATCGTCCCGCCGGGAACATCGGCGGCGTGGGCGTGCGGCACGCGTGCTCTCGAGTGACGCGCCACGTGTTTCCTAGAGGCTCACAGGTGTTCCCCTGGTCGCGGATAGGGAGCCGGGCCCGACATCGTAAATTTGGGAATAATAACCGTCGAGGCTGGTTTACGGGGAAACCGCAGAGCCAACAGTCGTTGAATTCATCCGCTCGCATGTGCGTGTATATTTGTCCACCGTCAGCTCGCTCGCTCCCGTTCTCCACCCATCTTCCCTTCTCGTTCACGTGTGGCGCAGTTTCTCATTCCGTCGCTCCCTCTCCTCCCCCTCCCCCTACCCCTACCCAACCCCTCTCCCTCTTTGTCGAAATCTCCCTGCGCCACGTACCTCTCCCCTTCTCTCTGTCCCTCTCCTTCTCTGGCCTCTTTCCATTTACCATCTCCTCCCACTGGCGCTCTATATTTCTCCCTTTAATGCAATGCAACAGTCCTGTGCCACGTTGCATGCATGGCGGTTGTACGGTTTGTACCGCGTACATAATGTGGCGTGTTAACTTCCCCCTGCTGTTCCACCCCCCTGCCCCCCCTGACGCTGAGAGAGTCGCAAGACGACTAGCGGGTGCGCACGTTGGACCGACAAACAGTAATTAAATGTTTCTACCGACGTCTTGACAACGGGACGGCCTCGCTCCCTCGCACGTACCTAACCCGAGCCGACGGAGCCAGTATAAATATACTAGGTGGCGTTTACTGGTAAACGCAGGGCACACTCACTCCCGGAGAAGCTACTTTGGCAGACTGAACTATTCTACGAAATTTACTTGTGGAAACTCGAGTTTTACGAGTGCGGGCATAAAAGTCAGGATTTTTCCGGAGTCGTTCCTTAAAGCTACCTGCCAGTTCGTCGCCCGTAAACTATCCTTTTCTCCTCAGCGGCGGCGGCGGCGGCAGGATGAAACTTCTGCTCGTATTACGTCTTCGCGCCAACTATTCCCAACTGCCGTCCCTCTTCATAGCTAAGAATCGGGCGATCGCGGATTAAGGATCCGCGCGTCAGGGATTTCCGATCGTTTTCGATGCGAAAAATTGGGGCGGACAAATTGCGTTAACCCCTCCTCCCTACCCCCCCCCCCCCCCCCCAGGCCGGTCCGCATTCGCTCGAGTCGCCGCATCGGATCCGAGCCCCCGACTCGAATAACGAGATTATCTACTTAACGTGTAATTCGATTTAATTGCCTGCCGGCCGAGAATTCAGCTTCATTTGCCACTTTTGCCCCCTGACCTTGTATCTATGAGGGCCGCAGCCGGCCGACGGCGTCGTGCACCATCTGCCCGATCCACGGATGCGTAAGAAGGCTAGGTACAATCTCGGCCGATTGGCTTCTCGAATCCCGCATCGAAAATGAACTCATGAAAATGATTACCGATCCGCGGACGGTGGCGGGTAGGCATTAGTAACCGATAGATCGGCTTCGAGGAAGATGGAGAGAGAGACAGAGCGAGAGAGAGATGCTCGTATACGTATGTGTGTGTCAGGGTTAAATTACCTTCCAGTCGAGAGGTAGCAAGGACAAGGGGGCCCGATGCAAGACGGTGGCGGTGGACCGAAAGGGTGGAGAGGTGTGTCGAGGTAGCGAGTAGGTATTAGCGGAGATTAATCGAACGGCAGGCCCTTACTCCACATCCACAGACGTACCGTAAGCCGTCCGTAGCCGGTACCCGGACCTCGGCCGCGAACTTCGGAAAGAGAGCGATAGCCTCCTACGGAGATTGAAGCGAGACGGCGGAAACTCTCTGTCGCGGTAGAGAGGCAAGGAGTGGATAGAGAGTACACGGGTGATTAGTTACATACTTACTTACATACTTACCGATGTACCGAAGTGGAAGACGCCGTTCGCTCGAAAGAGATCTGTGTAGGAGATGCCAGGAAGAAGACATCGTCGGGGGACCGCTATCTTCTCGTCTGTCCTTCGGCCCATACACTTTGCTCTCACATCCGCCGGCTAATGCACTTTCTTCGACAGCGGGTCGCAAAGCTCGCCTCGTTATCCGCAATTAAGTGCACTTAAATCGCATGGGGGCTGTTCTGTTCGTACGGGTGTATGTAAGTAGGTAGGTCGTATCGAAGGTACACTGGAGGTAAAACTGCTTATACTCTTTATTTGTCTCAATGTAGTTTATTCGGCGGAGGCCTAACCAGAAGTGCGCCTCACGCTTCGATCGCCCCTTTCCTCGATCGCCGCATTCATTTGTCCTCGCACGGGACCCGTGCGAGGCTAACGCATGTGCCTAGTAACGCTCATCATTTGTTGTTGCAAACGGAGACATAGCAACTCCTCCCTCCGTTAGAATTTTCTTCCAAGTCGTCAATCCCTAAACGTTTTGGAGGTCTTTTGGATCGTGTTGATCGCCGTAATGTTTTATTTTCTTGTTCGCACGCGTTATCATCTGATTGGCTGTATGGTGCCAAATCGCTGCTTATATTTGTATTTTCGGTTACAGTAATCGGTGGCGTATTTACATTTTCGGTTACAGTAATCGGTGGCGCATTTACATTTTCATTTAGGTTTTCGCTTACATTTTCATTTCGGTTTTCGCTTACATTTTCATTTAGGTTTTCGCTTACATTTTTATTTACCTTAGTTGGTGGTACCCCTATATCGGGATTGAATTCGTTGTACGGTAGTTCATCATTTTCGCGCGGTGTATCTTGGCCTATTTTCCTAATTTGATTGACGTGACGTTTCCATTCTCTTCTATCATCTACTATCACTATATAATGTAATTTCCCTAAACGTATTTTTATTTTTCCGAAAACCCATTTATCTTTCCCAGTGTAGTTTCGTACAGCCACTCTCTCTCCCTCTTGAAAATTCCGGTTTGTAGTAGTATTCTCAGGTTCTGTTTTTGTATATGTTTCTGTGTACAGTACATCTAACCTTGACCTAATTTTCCTCCCTAACATTAATTCTGCGGGTGATATATTAGTTGTACAGTGTGGTGTACGGCGATATTGTAAGAGGAAACACTGTAATTGTTTCTCGCAATCCTTGGGTTCGCCTTTCAAATCTTTTAAAGCTTGTTTGAATGTTTGCACGTTTCTTTCCGCTAATCCGTTCGTCGCCGGATGATATGGAGCAGATAGTTTATGAATTGTACCGTTTTGCTTCAAAAAATTTTCGAATTCGTATGACGTAAATTGTCTACCGTTATCGCTTACTAGTACTGCGGGAATACCGTATGTCGCAAAAATTTTCCTACACAATGTAATTGTAGTTTCGGTCGTAATATTCTTAACTATATGGATCTCCGGCCATTTAGTGTGCGCATCCACGAGTATGAAGAAGTAGTGTCCCTTGAACGGTCCTGCATAATCCACGTGTACTCTCTCAAACGGATGTACTGTGCTTTGCCAGTGATGGTTACTTATTTTTGGTGGATCATTTCTATTTTTATTGCATGATGAGCAGTTTTTTGCTATCTCCTCAATCTGGTCCGAAATGCCTGGCCACCAAACGTAACTTCTTGCCAAAGCTTTCATTTTTACTATCCCCTGATGAGCCAAATGTAGTTCGTTCAAAATCTCTTTCCTGTAAATTTTTGGAATCAAGACTCTATGTCCGCGAAAAATACAATCGTTTTGTAGTGTGAATTCTTCTTGTTTTACGTTGAATCTGTCATTTTTTTCTATTGTTGTACCTTTTTTAAGGCCTTCATAAAGTTTTTTGAATTGTAATTCTTTCACTGTTTCTGTACGTAATTTTGTCATTGTAATTGGTAATGTTTCTATTTGGCTAATTTCGAAAACGTCTGGTTCGTCGTACATTGCATTGCTCGTATGCGGTAAAGGTAAGCGCGACATTGCGTCCGCGTTTCCGTGTAGATCTGTCTTTTTGTATTTGATCTGAAATCTAAATGCTTGTAGAAATATTGCGTAATGTTGCATTCGCGAGGCTGAGAAGATCGGTAGGCTTGTAGACGGTGAAAAAATCTGTGTGAGCGGTTTATGGTCTGTATGTAAAATGAATGTTCTCCCGTATAAATAATAGTAAAATTTTTTTATTCCGAAAATTATGGCGTATGCCTCTTTGTCGATCTGAGAGTAATTTTGTTGCGTTTTTGTTAATGTCTGTGACGCAAACTGTATCGGTCTCTCCGTACCGTCCGGACAGATGTGTGAAAGTACCGCACCCACCGCGTATGGACTAGCATCCGTTGCTAAGAGTATGGGCAGTTTTGGATCGTAGTGTACCAGTACCCTGTCCGACTGTATTTCCCGTTTAACCGTTTCAAACGCGATTTCGCAATCTTTGTTCCATTCGAAAACAGTCTCTTTTTTTAGTAAGTTGTATAACGGGTGAAGTATGTCACTTAATTTTTCGAAAAATCTACCGTAATAGCTGACCAGACCGATAAAAGCTCGTACTTCCGTAATGTTTCTTGGTCTCGGTGCGTTCTGTATGGCCTCGATTTTCTTTTTTGATTTATGCAATCCCTGTTCGTTAATCACGTATCCACAATATTCGATTTCCCGTTGTAAAAATTCGCATTTATCTAAATTTACTCGGATGTTGTGGCTAGCAAGCCTTTCTAATACCTCCTCCAATCTTTCGAGATGTGTTTTCGCGTCCGGTGCGCTAATTTTAATATCATCCAGAAAGACAGATATGCCTGTTATTCCGTTTAAAATTTTTTCAATTTCGCGCTGCCAGA
Source organism: Anoplius nigerrimus (assembly GCA_914767735.1). Taxonomy (NCBI): domain Eukaryota; kingdom Metazoa; phylum Arthropoda; class Insecta; order Hymenoptera; family Pompilidae; genus Anoplius; species Anoplius nigerrimus. The sequence continues at coordinate 8,415,860 of OU612080.1, forward strand.
TCGCGGGTGCGCTCGCAATGCCGTACATCAGTCTTGTCGGTCTGTAAAGTCCTTTGTGAGTGTTCAATGTTAGGTATTCTCTGTCCTCGGGTCTTATTTCTAGCTGTAAGTATGCCTGGCTCAAATCTAATTTAGAGAAAAATTTACCCCCACTCATTTGCGAGAATAAATCTTCCACCGAAGGTAGCGGATGTTCATCGACGATTAAATTCGGGTTGACTGTTGTTTTAAAATCACCGCATAGTCGAACTCTACCATTTGCTTTCAATACCGGCACGATCGGTGTAGCCCATCGTGAATTTTCGACCTTTTGTAAAGCTCCTTCTTTTTCAAGGGTCTCAATCTCTTTTTCAATTTTTGGTTTTAGCGCGAATGGAACTTTGCGCGGTCTAAGAAACACCGGATTTGTATTTTCTTTTAATGTGAGTTTTGCCTGTAGGCCTGTAATTTTCCCTAAATCTGTTTTAAAAATATTGTCGTATTTCTTTAATAATGTATTTAGTTCCTTGTCCACTACTGACTCGACCGCCTCAACCACAGTCACCTCTTCATCTTCGAGTGCGACTTTCAATGGTCGGATCCATTCCCGCCCTAACAGTGCCTCACGGTCGCTGTCTACAACGTATAGATTCAAGTTCAATGTGCGGTCTTTGTACGAGACATTGAATTTCGCATATCCCAAAACGTACAGGTGTGCCTTACAATATGATATTAGGCTAATGTTTGTTCTGTGTAACTTTGTACCGTAAAATAATTCGTTGAATTGGTGTACATTCATAATCGAAACGCACGCACCACTATCGATTTCCATTGTAACGTCTTCGTTGTCTATTTTGACCCGCGTATAAAATTTTTCTCGATTTTCTATGTGTTCGGACTCGACCGCTAGTAATTCTTCAATCTGAAACGTTTCATTTTTTTCTTTCGCTTCGCGTATACAGACTTTCCGAATGTGGCCCTTAATCTTACAGAAATCGCAAATCGCATCTATTTTGTCGCATTTGTTCGCTAGGTGATTCGTAGATCCGCAACGATAGCATTTGAGTGTGTTAACATTATCGGCCGTTTTTTGTTTGGGTCCCCTTTCTGAGTAACGTTGTCGAGAGTCGGCGCGCGATTTGTACTGATGTGGTGTTGATCTTACATTGTGTGTATGTGTAACGTTACCCACGTATGATGTGTTTGAATGACGTAGCTGGGCCGCGTCCCTCGCCGAAACTTCCATCCCGGTCGCAATCTCCACAGCCTTGTCGATGGTGAGGTTCTTGCATTCCAGGAGTCGGCTCTGCATTTTTTCCGAGCACAGCCCGAACACAAACTGGTTGCGCAATGCTTTTTCCAAATAGTTTTCGAAATTACAATGCAAGGCCAGTTTTCGCAGTGCCACCACGTATTCCTGTATGGGCTCACCCTCGTGCTGTCTGCGTTGTAGAAAACGGAAAATTTCTGCTATTTCTAGCGGTACAGGGTCGTAATGCTCCTTCATTAAAATGATCAGTTCTTGGTACGTCTTCTCCTCCGGTGAAGTGGGTGCCAATTTGTCGCAGAGCAAATTGTAAGCCTCCGTTCCCATGTAATGTAGAAAAAATGCGTGTTTCTTGTTTTCCCGTATCTCGAAAACGTTAAACGCACTCTCAAGTCTCTTGACCCAGCGTTCGAAGGTGGTCTTCGTTGCTTCGAACGGTTCAATCGAGAACGCCGTTGTCTGGTGTATTGTCTGGTGCACTGTACCCGTCTCACTGCTTGTATCCATTTCTACTATTTCTTGTAAGTCCTGTTGTACGCGTAAATTCTTTTATCCTCGTCGCCACTGTTCTGTTCGTACGGGTGTATGTAAGTAGGTAGGTCGTATCGAAGGTACACTGGAGGTAAAACTGCTTATACTCTTTATTTGTCTCAATGTAGTTTATTCGGCGGAGGCCTAACCAGAAGTGCGCCTCACGCTTCGATCGCCCCTTTCCTCGATCGCCGCATTCATTTGTCCTCGCACGGGACCCGTGCGAGGCTAACGCATGTGCCTAGTAACGCTCATCATTTGTTGTTGCAAACGGAGACATAGCAGGGGCCAAGTAAATTTATAACTTCTCGATTTAAATGTTAAAGTTAATGCCTGGTGCCGGGCAATATTGTCGTCGCGCGGCCTTGAGCACTTTATCATGGCGAGCCTCGTGTCACCTTAAAGTGGCTAACTCCCGCTTTTCCCGGGAGGCTGCGTCAACTCAGGATAAGCGATGAATATAGTTTCTCGTAAACCTATGTTGCCAAATAGGATTGTGTATTGAGTTTAGCGACATAACGGAAACTCGTGAACCCTGTCGTAGGTTAGGGGCTGCGGAATGTCAAACTTATTTTCTCGTACTCCTGCATGTTAGATGTTTCATATTTCGGGGAGATTTTTCAATTAAGTAATTGAATATATTTATTCATGCTGCGCGCGTCTCGAGTAATAATGAGACCGCAGGATAATCTCCGTATTCACTGATACATTCTTTATACGGTCAAATCGCCGGATAATAGGAGACATCGTTAAAGCTACTGACTTGGCGTCTTTATTGTGCGCCGTGATTGCCTTCACGTGCCAAGTTGCGGCCGCTAAAGTTATCCGTAGCAGAGAGCTGCGTTCAACAAGAATGACGTATTTTCCCGCCATTGTAGCCCGCTCTTGTCAGACACGTCAGGTGTGGTACTTCTTTCACTCCCTGCCTCCGGCAGTATGATTCGCAAGTCCCGTATTCTTTTCAATCGCGAACGGTCGAACAGAGACTCACTGCCAGATGTCAGGGTTGAGCGAGGGAAGAATTTCGAACGTACAAAACGAGTAAGAAAATATTTGTCACTTGACTTCCCGACTGCGCAGAATTCCGAGACTTCTTTAGTATCTCCGCAATCTCCCACCTTCTCTCTTCTTTCCGCGGGCACACTCCGCTTTTTACACTCTACGTAAATGGGTTGCTGGAAGGGGAGGTAACGACTCGATTCTTGTCGCAAGAAAAATACACCACTCGTAAAACGGTCGCTATTTTCTCCCCTCACTGCTCGCGGCCCGAGGAGCCGTGCTTCTTAGCGCATAAAGGTAAAGTGACATTTTATAATACCGTGGATGAATGTAACGATGATCGTTTAAGGGCTTTAAGCCCGTTTGAAAAAATGGCTGAAAGTGCGGTTAACGCGACGACGGTGGACAAGCTCGCGTCTCCGAAAGAAAGGGATACGCGCCCGGTTGACTTTTGAAAATAAAATCCCGATATCGCTTTAATAGATCCATAAATCCCGACTTTACAGCGCATGACTCATGCGCCCTGCCGCACGTTTCGCGCGCCCGGAAAGTGCGCAAGAATTTCATTTTGCCCCGACTAGACGGTCGAATTTCGAGCGATTCAATTATTGCCCGACCCCGGCACGCTCCCCCTTCGCTTTTTAAGCGCGCGTTAAAATCAATTCCTCACTCGGGTAAGATGAGATAGTAATTTTATTAGCTTAACATAAATTCGGCCCGCTGCTTAAAGTACGAGAGTACTTTCCCCTCCCCACCCCTGTCCCTCGCATGACGAACGGAGGCTGCATGCGTCCGACGTTCTCGAGACGGGTGGAAGCGATCCATAGCTTTTTAATGTCAAGCCAGTGCGAGATAACGCGAGCGAGAAGGCCGGCCGCGGAAAAAAGGGGCGGCCGGACGAGGACAGCGAGTGGAACGGGGTGGCAGAGAAGAGGGAGCGAGAGAGAGGGAGAGAGAGAAGGTATTGCGTGAAGGGTCTTTGGAAGGGGAGAGACGGAGCCACTTCGGGGAGGGACAACCGCGAATTCCATGCATTTAAAATGTTTCATTAGAAACCGTCTAATAAATATTGACCCCCTTTTTAACTCGGTTTAAAAGGCCATTCGGCAAGTGGGATTTTCAGGGGAAGCGGGTGGCAGAGGGGCGGAGGAGGATGAGGAGGAAAAGGAGGAGGAGGAGGAGGATGGGAAGTTGGGTGGCGAACTGAGTTGCATCGGAACTCGCTGACGGTACCTGCGCCTGTAACAAGATCTGATTTATATAGACACCGTCGAAAATTGGTTTCATCCCTGGGACCATCTCCTGGGTGGCATTCGGCGCCTCAGCGACGACACGCTCGTTCGGAATACCATAAATACTACCCCCCCTCCTCCTCATCCCCCAACGGTCGACGCACGCCCTTCGTTCGCCAGCGAGAGCCCAGGAGAGACCCGAAAGCGAGGCAGAAATCGATTATCTTAACTTGTAGCTACAAAGTAACAACTGCCCTGACGTGACAGGGGATTACGGCCGACTTCTACCGAGTGTACTGCGCGCGTTCTGTCGCCGAGTGCCGTTCGTGGGAAAGTCAAGAACCGTTCATAGGAAATTGAATCTTCGACCGACAGCGATCGAACAGGGTTCGAGTGGCACGATTCGTAATGGACGCTCGATTAATTTCGAATCTAACGTTTCGCGCGTCAAACGTTCGGTTAATGAGTTGCGGACGGTTAGCGGAATTCGAGAATCGAACGGTAAAAAGAGAAGAACAATGCGGATGAATGGGATCGGCGAGTGGACGAACGTTCTGTTTGCGTGAGAAGTGCGTTAGCCGGCGAGTGAGTAAAGTGCGCGGTATAAACGGGCGCTCAAGTGTCCGTGGCCGAGCGGAAATTGAGTCGAGAGCGTAACGAGCCGGGGTCCAAAGTGACACGAAACGGCCTCTAAATAGCCTCGATAGAACGGCGCCGCGGCCTTTATATTATATTTACATTATTCGCCGCTCGCGCGGTCGCGCAACTTCTACTACTCGCAAGCGCTCGCACTCGCAAACAAATACACACACACACACACACACACAGACACGTAGCAGGGGTGAAAGTGGCCTGACACGGGCTGCCGCTCGAGAAAAAGAAACAGAGACAGACGATCCGGTTACCGCGTTCTGAAATATAGTCCTGTCAGTGGGAGATAGTAATGATACGGCGAAAACACGAGTAGTGGTAAAGTGAAGATAAAATGAGACAGTAGACAATGATATACTCGGAGTATGATATACATGCTGATATACAAATTACAGAGCGCCTACGTGCGCTACGAGCGGAGCCGGGCTCACGGAGGGCCCAGGAAGTCGTGTCGCGGGGGTCTGAGATGCGAATTTTTGTCGAGCGGCGCGCGCAAGAGCCTTGTCGGCCGCCCGTAAGTATTTGTTTCTGCGCAATCTCTCGAATAACGAGACACGCCGTCCGCGCCGTGTGCCGAAGCGGACATTAAACGACCCCGCGGAAAATGATAGATTAGGAGAGTCCGCGCCGCGATGCATAAATTGCACGGCTGCCCGCCAATTTATGCCCACCGCGCGCGAGACCGCTCCGCAGCTTAAATACAATAAACGTCGGTGGGGGCGGGATAAGCATTAAATAAATAAGCGACTCAAATATGATGAGAATCGGTGAATGGGAAGCGTGGACTTTATTACGTTCTCCCGAGTATATCGCTCGCCGGGGGATGGCACCCGTTTTACCTCGGGCACCCCCGATACGACCCCGTCGTTTGACCCATTGCTCCTGAAAACGGATGCGGGGAGAGTGGCGGGACGAGAATTTTGTGTCCTCCCAGGAAGCCGATAAGGTGGATGCCTTCGGGTGTCGCGCGTCGTAACCGAAAGAGCGTCCTCCGGAAGCGAACAACTATCCTTAACAAAGCTCTCCATCTCGGCCGTGAATCGTGCGGTCCGGCGAAAAATAGAGGAGCGGGAATGCTCGGTAATCCCATCTCTGCATAATCATGAGATGAGCGTAAAGTCGGAGGAGTAAACCGTTGGAACTCGAGAGGCTACGTGGCGCATTTCCAGGAGCGCGTCGGCGTACGTACGCCAGTAAACCTCGGATGTAACTGGTGCACGCAGTAAATTCCGAACTGTTGGCTCCTTCGGATACATCCAGCATAGTTCCGCATCCCGCTGGCGGAGCTCTTCCACTCGTCGCTTTCTCCTGCCAGGCCATTCTCAGGCGTTGGCCGAGGGCGTCGATGAGATGCATGCGTTTATTGGGCTATCCTGGCCAAGATGCGAACGATGCACGTACTCTCGATCGATCGAGCGAGCTGTCGATCGCGAGGAATTAACAGCCTCCTCCTCCTCCTCTCTCGCTCTCTTTTTCTCGCCCAGATACGTCTCACTCTATCCCCCGCTGTTCAACCACGCGGGAGGGATATTAAGTGCCATATTCATAGTCGTTACGAGAGATACATTACGTCGGTGAAACAATGTGAGGGTACATCCCCGAGTAACACCCAGGCTCTATGCGCCGGAGCATTATGAGGCCTCGGCGTAAATAGAGGTAACCGTCCTCGCATAAATGGCATCTACGTATAACGGCCTTTTATTTGTGCTACCTGCATGATAAACGCACATCGTCGCTTACGCGCCTCATGCTACGAGTTCGAAGCGGCCTTAAACGTGTCTCCCTGACGACGCTGTTAGTTTTCATTTATCCGCGATTAACGCCACTCTTCCTCACTCTCTATCTCTCTCGTTCTTCTGAAAATCGCAAACTGGAACAGCCGGAAGCTCTGCTCACCCAACAGGATAATTTTCCGACTCGTTCGCGGAATTAAGATTCCGCGTCTCATTCCGTACTCAGCCGAGTTTAACTTTGACACGTGCCGAAGCCTAATCCTGCGAATTTCCCCGCGGACCCAAACATAGCGACCGCGCGCAGTGGCACAATGAATATCTCACCGCGGGATTTCAAATTAGCCGCACGACGGCGTCGGGATTAAGAGATTCGGTCGGATGGCCAGTGACATTTACACCGCCCCGCGAATTGGCGAGTCGAAATTAAAAGACGCGGAATCGGTGGAACTTCGATAGAAACGAGCTCCGCCGAAAGCTCGTCCGGCCACGCGTACTTTCTTCGGCGAACACCGCGTACGTGGCAGAGCCAATAATTTTCGAGAAAGGAATATGATCGAAGGAGATGCATCTGCAGGCGATTGTACACACTGGCGGAGCGTGTGGAACTCACGGCCGCGTGTGTGTGTGAGCGCGTGCGTGCTTGCGTGTGCCCGACGATGCTTACTCGTAAACGCGAGGGTATTACAGGGGCCAGAGGATGGGCGATGGGCCCAGGCGAAGGGCGGGCGAGGGGAAAGGGTCGGAGAAGGTTGGTGGAGGAGGTTGGAAGAAGAGGAAGGAGGGGGGAGGGGACAGTATGCGAAGCCGGGGGCTTATAAGCGGGGGCCGGTTTGCGTGGGCCGTACGGCACCTCCGTTCGCCATACCTGGCCCACCTGGCCCCCCTTTCGTCCCTTGCCACCTCGCTTGCACCCTCCGCGCCACTTTGCTCTCCACCATCCTCGCTCGCACGCCTCCCATTTCTTCTCCTTCTCTCCTCCGCTTCTTCCTCCTCCCTCTCTCTCTCTTTCTCTCTCCCTCGTCTCCTGCACTTTGCGCCCAGCCATTTTTACTCCTTTTTCACCTCGAAATCTGCCGTCCTCCTTCCTCGCACGTACTCACCCCGCGAACCGATCTCCTTTTCGCATACTCCTTCTTCCTGCACCGCGCTCATTCCACCTCGGCAGCAGCGGGGTCCTTCGCTCGATTCTTCTCTTACACGCACGCTACTTACCGTCATAAACCCATGCCCGGTCAATATTTCAACTCGCTGCCCCGACCGTACGATACACATACGCGCCTCGACGCGTTCGGGGCGAGCGTGTGTGTCTCCTTCTTCGGCCTTACGGACCGCGCTGGCCAGTACATTTCATCGTGGGCCCCTTCCCCCCCTTTTCTTCTTCCGGAATCGTGCATGCCTCCCACCCGTCCTCCTTACCTCCCCCCTCATCCCCCTCCTCCTCTACATCGGTGGAACTCGGGACAAGAAAGTACCTTCCAATTTTATTATCCACCGTGGTAGGATCTCGATAATGAAATACTTCGGGGTGCATTTCGGCCCCCGAGTGAACTCCATTCGGCTATAATCGAGATAAGAGCGAGGCGCATACTTCGGGACGCGGGGTATAAACGCCGCAGTCACCGGCCCGATGTCCCGTCAGTGCTCGAGAAACGTGGGCGATCCTTACTGCCGTTCGAGAATTCAATGATTCGTCGACGCCTTGATCTTATGAATTATTCCGACCCACTCAGCCCGCCTCGGCGCTCGTTTATTTTCCTCCATAACTCGAAATTAAAAGCTGCCTTCGGGTCCGAATATAGATGCGCATGTACTTCGTCGCGGTCTATTACCGAATGTAAGGAGTCATATCGATCGAATGACGTGTATGACGTTCGTTCGTTACGCGAACGTTAGAGACAGATGGATGCGTATGGGTACATTAGCGGAAGCGGAGTCATTTTATGCCAGGGAAACTGTCGTCGGTGATTGGAGGAGGCAAACTCAACTCTCATTGTGTCCCGGATGCACTCGTTAACAGCTCATCGCGATTCGCTAATTATTTCTACGTCGGTCCGATGGCGCCTTGTTAGACAGAGTGCAAGCGACACAATGGCCGTCAACAACTCATTAGAGTACTCCCGCAAATTTGGCAAGGACGAAAGTGCTAATGATTAAAAACGGGCGCGAGCGTCGAGGTATAATAATAAAGGCCCGACGTCAACTTCGTTAACGTCGCGTTCTCTGCATCTATTTTTTCAGCAGACGTGTCTGTCACGCCACGTGGACTTTCCACTTTTAGCACTTTTTTTCCCCTATTTTTATATCCGCGAGCGAGCATTAACGGGCGTGTAGCCAGGTTAAGATCGGTTGAGTCAATTTTCATCAGTCGGATTATTCGAGCGTCTCGTTCGCGAACTTCGCTGACGATCGACCTGGCAGCCATCGTAACGTACGCTTTGCACACGCTTCACACTCTTCGCACGCCTCGGACTCGCGATTGCCGTTCGCCGTTAAATGGCAAGTCGCTCTCTCGCAGGCGGACCACGCGCACGTAGTTCGAATATTCGCTTTGAGGACGGGGCACATGCAGTCGGAATACGGCGCTAACTAGCCCTTTAAAAACACCTGAAACGCGCGATTACGTCAAGTATGGGCTTCATTGAAAATAACCAGGTCACAAATTGCGGAGCCCACCCTCCCACCCCTCCCCACCGCCGGGGCCATCCTCGTCCGCCTACCTTCGCGGCACCCTCCTTGCCTTTCCGCGCCCTCCCCCTCTCTTATTTTCAGCCCCGCGCCATCGTCCGGGCAGGCACCAAGGCGAGCCGGTCAAATTATTGATCGCCGACGGACGGGTTAATTCCTTTAAACGGAACAAATCGAGCGGACAAAACATTCCAATCCACGGTGGGGCGCGCGCGCGCGCGCCGAATATCAATTGACCCCCTACGAGCCGCGCCTAACTCGCGCTCGGGGACAATAATTCTGCGATCCTCCTCGTTAACCGTATTCCGGTCCCCGAGCCGGGGCCCTCGTTACACGGTGTAAAGATCTCGCCATATTTGATGTCATAATTATAATATTTACGAGCTGACACTCGGTACGTTTAAATCGTTTATACGTGATGGACGACGAAAGCCCACCGGGGCCCGGAGCCGAACCGTACCCTCTTCTCTCCAAACCTCCCCCACTCCCTCCCCTCCCCCTTCCGAGCTCGATTCAAGGCCCAGCTTCAATGCACGACCGCGCGATTCTGGCTAGCGCGCAATTTCAGGCCACCTTCGCCTTCGCCGAACTGCGAATCCGAGGACCTCTTCCTCTCCCTCGCTTTCTGTCTCTCTCTCCTCTTCCCGTACCTTCGCCACCCCCTTCGTCCCGCGGAACGATACCGGATGGCCGAGTCATCAAGTATCATTATCGGCGAAATAACAGTTTGTCCACGCATGGTCGACGGCTCTTTCGTTTATCGCAACGTGAGACGTGCCGGCTGCGCAGATGCCAGCGCTCTTCCGACTCTAAGACGAACGTCGCTTACTTCGATTAACAAACCGACCCCAGCCAGTCATACGTTGAAGGCTCTAACGCCAGTCGATTATGCAGAAGACGATAAAGGAAGCAAATATATGCATGTTCTGCAAGTTGAGTCCTGTTTCTCCTCATGTTTGGGAATGGGATCCTCTAGGATACTTACGACATCGATCACAGCGGGACTCCTAACAAAGCGACCAACAAAGCGACACGCGACGATCAGCCGAAAGTCTCGGCCAGACGCGGACGTCGGTAGCTTCTCGTTGTCCTGCCAGTCTCTCCTCGTTCGTCCCATCGTCGACGTTCGTTCCGCCAAGAGGCGTTCTATCGCGATCGGAGTCGGCACGACGCGATCGCCGGGCACTCGCTCGGCTTTCGCGAAATGTCGCGTGACGAAGGCGAGGCGAGGCGAGGCGAGAGGCGCAGGCGGCGTGTGCGATTCGTACATAAATCCGTTCCCGTTAGCGCGAATGCACGCGCCGAGGGTGCGCAATGCCAAATGATAGGATGCCCGTCGAAGGAGCTTCGTCTCGGCCACGAGGGCTCTTTCTGCCGGCTATCTCGAATAACTATGGAAATCACTACGAGGCTCGGTTCTCACACCGTCGCCGTTCCTTCCTCTCCGAGGGCCATTTCGTTTCCTCTCGCCTTCGATACTCTCTCTCCCCCTCTCCTTCTCTTCCTCACTTCCTTGCCTCCTCAGTCTCTTTCTCTCTCTCCCTCTCGCACGCATAGCCCAGGAATTCATCCTCAACCTCCACTACGAGATACGTCCGTCCTCATCTCACCTTCTCTCCTCCGCCGTCTCTCGGTGCCCTTTGCGAGAGGCTCGTACACAAGGTGAATATATACGGCGGAAAGATCGCGTACGTGAGAAAGCACACGCGAACGGCGCCGTTTCGTACGATTTCGTCGGCCGAGTCGTCGAAACGAGCCGCGGGGCTGCTGCGATTGTTGCTGCTTTCCTTGGCAGCAGCCTCCGTGCCAAGCCGCGTTCCCGGTCTCTCCTCCTGGCCTGCCTGCCCGCCTCCTCCCACTGGCTCGCTACCGTCGCTGAGTTTTCTCACCGCGCCGCGAACGAGCGCTACCAGGCACTATCGGAAGTGGCTTCGTGCGCCGGTCGTTTAGGTAAGTGCTGTTGGCCACGTACATGAGGGGGATGATCGTCCGATCGGGAGATTTTCCTGAGAAACGTGGCTGAGTCGTTCGCCGACCGTCCGAGACGTCCACGCTCACCTCCATCCTCCGCGAAAGGGCGAGCACGCTCCTTCGTCGGGGTCAAGACGAATGCGATTAAAGTGTATACGCAGGTGTTTATCTGCCTCGATTTACGTAGCGATCGGCCGCGGAGTCGGGAGGGGGACAGCGGAATCAATTACCAGCGTTACTTTGTAACCGACGCTCAGGGTCGGAGGTGACTTGTATCTGAAATCGAGAGCGTAGGGTATATAGGCGCAATTTGCTCGGCGCAAAATACAAATCGTTACACGGTAGCGATTCGTTTCACGCAAATCCACCTCTAGGTCGGTCGCGCGCGCGCGCGCAGTCTGCGGTCTTAAAGGCTCGAAAGTCCCGATCGGAAAGATCCTCTTAATAGACCTCGGGCAGGGAGCTTGTCCGTGGCTGGGGCCGTTTTGCCGCTGGCCGAGCCCAGTACAAATTGCGATTAGCTTAGGCGAGTCTCTGGCCGCATGGAGTCGTTCGCGTAAGCGCGGTGCACGACGTATGAACACACGCGGTCCCCGTCGCGCACGATCACTCCGGACGCCAGATCGAGAGATTTTCCTAATAGACGAGTCTCTCCCGGCTGCGTGTCCCTTACATGCCCCTACTCCCCCTCCCCGCTACCCTCGCTTCACCGTGAAATACAAAGTGCGATTACTCGTAAAGAGCGCGGGACCGTGTCGGAACGGCGCATGGAAATGCGCATTTCGCGCCGTTTTGCGCGCGCCGACGAAAGTTCGAATTATATCTTGCGTAACGAAACGCCTCGTTTGTTGTTCGAGGCTCGTAAAATTGTCCGTAAAGCGGCGAGACGCCGACGTAAGAATATCGCGCACCAATGATTTTTCCTCGCCACCGCCGCCGCCGCCGATGACGACGACGACGACGTCGACTGCTTCTCTCCAAGCTGGAACGGCGGGCTCTATCGCGTAAATAATGCGAACGAGTTTCAAACGTCGACGTACGCTCGCGCGGAATTGTTTCGCGAACGGCACAAAGCCTTCTTTACGCTCGACGTCCGTTCGTTCGTGCATTCGTCTATCCGTTCGTTCGTTCGTTCGTTCGTTCGTCTGCCCGTCCGTCCGTCTGTCTGTCCGTCTCTCGGCGTGTCTGTCCGGTAGATTCGTTGCTACCGGCGGTTTGCTGCGCTGCACGAAGAGCGCAGCGCACTCTCAAAGAGCTGCGCCCGGTTCGTCGGCCGAAAGGTGCCGCACGTAATGCGATCGCGTGCTCACAAACGAGTATCGTTTCGAGAGTTGGATTAACGCGGCGGCGTCGGCGGCACTCGGAGTGCCGTTTTTCCCTCTGACCTACATCGCTGCCCCCTCTTAACAAAGTGGCAGCCGCGCCACGGGGATAGCTCGGCTGAATTCGCGATTTACCAACTTACCGGCAGCGTTTATCGAGCGTGTTTTTATGCCCCAGCGTTTTTCCGTCATTTCTTCCCGGGCTCTCGAAAGGATATACGGCCGCTAACGCGATAATTTCAGTCGATTTGAGTCGATCCGTGAATTACGTCCCACGATAGTTTCCCTCGAGAGCCGCTCTCCGCTGTTCTCCGGGCCCGGGGTTTATTGTCTCTCTCTTTCTCGCGCGGTGGCGTGAAATATCTGCGACGGTAGTCGGCACGGTCGGGAAGCGTAACGCTTCGAAGGCGCGCATGTTGCCCCGACTCTTAGGACGTAATGGGATCAGGAGTGTGGAGCATGGGCCTCTCTCGTACCATGTACGCCGTACACGCTAGCCGCTCTATACGTACATGCCCCGCGCCGTCGGATCGGCAACGCTCGATCAGGTATGAGATATCATTCAGGGGAGGCAAAGTGCTCACGGAAGCTTCGAAGTCGATTCGATCCTGGCAAATTAATGCGGCTCGAGATATCTCATTCAGACGTACTTACGGTATACTTACGGGAGCGAGTGCGCGCGCGCGCGAATCTCTCCGTCTACCCTGTAGCGGATATAACCGACGGTCGCGCATTGCTACTCGCGAATCGGCCGTCCGCGAATAAAATCGATCACCGCTGTCCGTGCGTACCAATTTATAGAGGGAATTTCAGCTAGACCGACATTACGTTTCCACGGAGTCTTGTCAGGCATGCGGTGTCCGCCAATGCTCGCATTTTCGTGTTTCTTTCCGGCTCCGCGTCCCAGATCGCTCGCTTCGTGGGCGAAACGTGACGTTTAATGAAGATTTGTGGCGCGTGTCGCCGGTCGGCCGAAGTAACGAGCTAATTGATCTACGGAAAAGGGGTTCTTTATATCGCGTTACATGCAACTGCTTACACGTGAGCGTAACTCGTCCGCTCCGCGACTCTCGTCTAGCGCAAGCTACCGATCTACCCTGCCTGCCGACGTAAATTAATCCCTGTGAAAATCGTGACCCCGTGAGCGCCAAATTCGACGAAGCGATAATCTTTCTTAACGCGGCGAGCAAACACGGGGCTGGAGGAAGAGAGCGAGGATCCGCGAGCGGGCGCGAGCGAACGAGCTCTTGAAATTCAAGCCTCCGCATCAAACGCGCAATTATCGCTTCCAAAGCGGTAATCAACGTCCGCCCGACGGTTGCGCCGTGCATCGCGGGGCGAAGATCGTGGCGGCGCATATTCGGTTACCTGAAACGCCGACGATACGTATGTATCTTGGGCCAGGTGTACCGACGTGTGTGCCCTCGGTGTACAGGTGGACCCGATGCGAAGGCAAAGCCGTCTGTCCGAGAAGGAGGCCGACCGCACGGCAATCGAAGGAGACCCGACCACGAGTGCCCGACGGATTCCGTCACTATCCTGTGTACACTAATTTCCAGACCGTTTGTGAGATCTTGGGTGATTGTTAATTATGTTTAGAGAGGCGGACGGCTGGATCTTGGGTTAGTCCTCAGTGCCGGTACAGCGTTGCGCCGCCTCAAAGCCCTCTTTAATGTGCGGTCACCTGTGACCCGGGCATCGCCGACGCAAATTAGACAAATACCATTTGGCGAAAACGACTGCCAGGGCAAACGTTAAGCCCAAATCTCGAGCCGTCTCTGCTCCGGGTGCCCACCGGACACGCTTTGACCCCGAGTGCTCATCCAGTCGTTCATTTTTCGAGATCATTCGTTAAGCACTATCTACGTAACGCTTAATCCTACGCAGAGGAGATATCCGGGCACAAATCGTGTCGCGCCTTCCGGATAAGCGGCGAACGTGCTCCGCGGGAATGCCGAGGAAAATGGCGAGAACCGGGGTACCTCGCTTTAACGTGGGTGCTCGCCCGACGATAGACTAATAGCTGTCGTTGAGCACTAAATTCCCAGAAAGAAATTACCCGCAGGAGCGGAGGCGAGCGGAGTACAAAAATGAGGCGAGCGTAAAGATGAATAACGGGGCTCTGCACTGCGCAAATAGAGACCGAGAGATAAAGAGGGAGTAAAGGAACGAGACGTAGGAAAAGAGAAGCCCGGGAAGGTTCCCACCCCGCGTCTCATTTTGGCGAATGAAAGGTTCGGTCACGACGACAGGACGAGACGGAAAAAGGACGTGGCGCGATGGGGGAACGAGTGTCGCTGGCATTGAACGGACGCGTGTAATACACGTTTTACCGGCAATTGAATACATCCTTGGAGGACGCTTAGCTGTCCCGATAAAGACGGTAATGACTAGTATTTTACTCTTTTCCCTCGTTACGACGTCGTCCGCTCTCGTAATCATGTCGAAAGCACGCGATCGGTACCCGCGGCCGAAGGAGACGACAGGACGAGGGGGGGCTAGGATAACCCGGTCGTCGTCCAGGACGCACGGAATCGATTCACCTGAGTGTGCGTCGATCTCGTAAAGTCCTGTCGCCCCGGTTACCGACCCGGCTCCTCTTTTCTCGCGCGGCGCGGCGCGGAGAGATTATTATTGGCGGGTGGGTAGGCGAAAAGAGCACCCTGACGAAGAATGCGGGGGGGGGGGGGGGGACGAGGAGGCCGCGTTACTGCTGAACGTAGGTGCTATCCCGGTGATGGGTTATATTCCTGAAGCGGCGCAGCCGGTTTTATGAGCGACCGACGTGAGCGCGCGCGCGCGCGCGCCAGCTCACGGAATAGGAGAGATAGCTTCGCAACGATACGCTTCAAGTGGTATGTGCGGTATCGGGACGGAGAGACGCAGAGGCGAGAACGTGGATGAGAAGGAAAGGGGGAGGGCGATAAGGGGAGGAGAGAGGTGTAGAGGGGGTGGTAAAGGAACGGCGGGGGAGCAACGCGCGGAAACGGAAAGTGCCGGAGAAGTCCGTGGCAGAAAACTGGGAAGAGAAAAATGCGTAAACAAAGAGTGACAGAGGAAAGGGGAGAAGCTCGGAGTATCCTCGTTGCAGGAAGTGTATCCGACGCGGGCAGACTCGGCCTGCCGGAGTACGGGGCTACCTAGCCGGATTTTTGCTCTGCGCGCCTCGCGATACGCTCGGAGCGGTGCGGAGGCGTGCGTTTGCCTCGACGCCCGGCGAGAAGACAGCCGAGGAAGAAGATGTTGCGCAAGCCACGGGAAACTTTGCCACGGTAATGCCGCGCATCGGACAATCGGAACGCGCCATCTCGCCTACGCAATAGCTCACTCTTGCCACTTTTATTTCGCTCCGCTCATTGCGAGGAATAACGACGACCTTCCTCGAGCTCGTGGCACCTTCGCGATTCAGGCCTCGCAAGCGTAAAGCTCGAAGACCGGGTGGTGGCAAGTGGGTCAACGTTAATTTTCGTTTCGATTTGTCGAGCTGGGGAGTTAGGGGGTGGCAGAAGAAGTCGAAGTGCGATACAAGTTATCGGGCGGAGCGGATACGCTGACAGCCGCTGCGGGAGACAAGCGGAGCTTTCGGGTGGGAAGTTGAGACCCGTAAAGTTTCGGTCGACCGACATCGGCGCTCGAGGTTTGCGACATCGCGCCGCCGCGGAGGAAAGTAAAGCCGGAGAAAGGGAACAAGAGCCAGGCGCTACGCTCGCTCGACTTCGCGTAGTAGCTTAAAGGCAAATGGGGAGATTACAAGTTCCCTCCTAATTTCACCTAATAAATCGCACCTCCGCCGGGCTCTGCCCTCGCTCTCTCTCTCTCTCTCTCTCTCTCTCTCTCTCTCTCTGTCTCGCGCCGCACGCATGCGAAATTAGCCCCGGAGACGCGGAAATTGCGGAGGCGGAGAACTTTATCGGGCGAGCTTTAATTTATCTTCGCTCCGCTCTCCTTCTTTTCCCGCCGTCTTTCAATCTCCGAGCGGCTAGCGGTACGTACACCGCGCCACCACTACCGGCAACTCTCTTTTTGCTGGAACCGCGGAGAACAATTCGCGGCCCGACGTGCGTGACTAAGCGCGTATCTGCTCGGCGCGAGCATTGTCTGCGAACTGTGTGCACATGAATAATTGTTCCGATTTCTAAACCTGTTCCGCCGCCGCTATCTCGTCATCTCAGATCCATATAGCGTATTCATAGAAAGGAAATATTTGCGAGCGATTTCCTGCGATCTGGCCCCCCCATTGGCCCCGTTCGGCTTATTGACGAAGCGCTGCCCTCGTGAGCCGGCGGAGATAGAATATGGATCGGGCACTGTAAACAGCGCCGACCGGATGTCCGGCAACTTCCGTCCGAAGTTACCCATCGATTGTGTCCCTTATCTTCGAAAATCGAGTCTGTGCCAGAAATCCGATGATCGGGACGGATTGACAGCTTCTCGTTCCAAGGATCGCCGACGACATGTCAGCCATTGTCTCCTTGACGCTCGCAAGCGTTTTATCAGCCAACGATCGCGTCCCATTGATTTGATCATCGATACGGGGTCAGTCCATTGTCGGATTCCACGACAATGGCTGACGTTAATAAAGCGGCCGCTGACGTCGCGACGTTAGAACGTCCCGACGTCTTCCCTCGCCTAATGACCGCTTCCTCCGCGAATACTTTATGCGCCTGTTTTGCCGTAGACGCGGCATCGGTACTTCATGGAAATCAATCTCCGCGGCCGACCAATCTGCGCCCCCGGCCACACCCCCAAAGTAATTCCACAATACTCAGCGCGCGAGCGCAAGTATTATTTGCGTACGTGGTACTTTACATCGGCGCGTAATTCCTCGGCCCCCGAGTTCCACCCGTCAAGGCCGCGTGGCATGCCTTCGTAGCGCCTCTCTTCTGCCCGACGGAACCTCTGCGTTCCTTCCTCCGCACCTTCCTTCGTCCCTCCCTCCCGCCCTCCTCCTCCTCCTCCTCCTCCTCTCCGCACCTCGCCGCATCTCCACGGCTAATTCCGCGCTGACTTGCAAAGCCGGGAATCCTACACGAAGGTAGCCAGCTACCCGCTGGCGTCGCGAGCAAGACTCTTTTAATCCCGCGAGACTTACGGCCAGACCGTATTACGAGGTCTCTTAAAGTTGACCATGCGATCTCGAAATCTCTCCTCGCCTCTTTCTTCGCCTAACCCCTTTCACCGATCGTCCGTTAAACACGTTATCGGACGCAACGGCAGTAAAGTTCAGACAATCCTCAGGTCGCTTCGACGAAGGCGTACACCGTCAGAGATCACTTCCCCGAAATAATGTTTTCGGTGTCAACCAAAGTGTCAAATGAGAGGGACGGCAAAGGACTTTCAGGTTGAGTGCGAGGGTAACCCGTAGAAAAGCTTTCGGGGGTGGAGTCGCACGTCACGGAGGACAAACGTCGAGACACCCCTCGAATGTGGCGCAATTAGTCTATACTACGCTCTGACAAATCTCCTCTTCCGCTAAAGCAGCTCTAACTCGTCTTCGTCAAAGACCCCTGCTATTCCTCATGCTACAGAGTTAGGCTGCCGGATGTGCGATGAGACTCTCTGAGGAATCGCAGATTTTCCGGAACGAAGGGAGAGTTCTTGGCGAGACCCCCTACAGCGACGGAATACTTCGATAAATATTTTAATTTCCCACCGCGATCGTCCGAGGCGAACGAAGCTTCCGACGCGCGCGCGCGCGCGCGCGAAGGCGGATAATGCGCTATCTTGCTTGCGCAGGGACGATTCTACCGGGCGGCCGGACGAGGTTAGCCGTAGAATGTCATATTCAGAGCATCTCCGGAGCGTGTTTTAGAACCGCGACAACCCCCGCGCACGGTAGTTCAATGGGGCGTCATTGTCGCCCCGCGCCTAGAATGACCATAAATATTCCACACCTCATCTCTCTGTCCGCCTCGTCCGCGTCTACGGGCCCCGCTTTACTCCTGCGGCATAAAGGCGCTCACGATATTCCTCTGCCCCGGTTCAGCTAACCTCTCCTCGTCCCTCTCTTTGTCTCTCTTTCTCTCTCCTTCTCACTTTGTCACACACACACACACACACACACACCCTTCATGCGCACGTCGTTGCCCCTCACGAGAGGATCGCCGAACCGACGCGCGCAGCACGGTATCTCCTCATCATAATCGTCGCTGATAATGGGGCCTTAGGAGTTTTAAATTACCGAGAAAACGAGCCGAAATCATTCAAAGTCAGCTGCCCAGCTCGGCGCACTCGTGCGCTACCCTCTGATAGCTCGCCTTTTGTCTGGCAAAAAATTATTTATAGCGTCGAACGTCGGCTTCCGTTGCGATTAATCCACGTCGGAGTTTCGGGAAGCTACGTCGGGAATCTTGATCTCGGTCCTGCAACAAAGAAGAAGCTCGGTATTGGTTTCGGGACAGGCAGTCGTAGAGCAGGTGCCGTTTCTGGGCAAAGTCCTTAGCGCGAAACGAGCCACGAAATGAATTTGAGAAAATTCCTCCCAGACGATGTACGCTCGTCACGGGTTGGACGACTCCGGTCGACGGAATCGATGAGCGGAGCCGATCGAATAAATTGATACTCTCGCCGCGGCACGAAGGTTTGATACACATATCGTTAATACGCTTACAAGAGCCGTCCGGCGCACGGCGAATCTTTCCGCCGTATCTCAGGTTCGTTAGAGCGCGAAGCCGAATCGATTTATTCGCAAATAATTAATTCCGCACGCCGCCTGAGTACACACGTAATCGAAAAGTGAAGGGTGCGCAATGTCGGGCGCGGCAGGGGGAGGGAGGGATGGTCGGCTGCGGGGTGGGGGCAAACGCAATTATCGTACATCTTAATAACGTTTATAATAACGTCGCATCACGCACGCTCCAAATAACACGTTACGAGGATGTATCAGCGGTAATAATTAATGGCCGCCATTGTTTCGCGCCCGGGCACACCGCGGCGACTGGGCGTTCACCGGGGCGACGGCGAAGGGAGGGGGGGTCGAAAAAGGTCAAAAGGAGTGGAACCATCGGGCACCGGAAGCCACTTGTCCTATTAACTCCGCTTATCGCTTCGAAGGGGGAACACGGCCGTGGCCAGGGGAGGCCCCGGCGGTATCGAAGGGGCGAAATTATCTTTACGCGGTTGCGTTAAAACACGCAAAAATCCACCTCTTTCGCCCGCCCGGGCCCGCGGTATTGTAATTTATTTCACTACCGAACATCGTGCAATGGTCACGAAGCACGTAAAAGGGCCAACAATCCCGCCAGAAGGAGAGTTCATCGCGTTAACTCCCAGCATCATTATTTCGTTTAAGACGAAAACGACGTTTCGTGCCAGCCACGGCGGCCGTGAAAATTGCCTCGAGGAGGATCCCCTTATCAAATAAAAAGATGGATGTTCGAGCGAGGAGGATGGTAGGCGAGAGCGAGACGGAGGCGAAAAGGAGGCGGAAAGAAGGCGAAAAGGAGGCGAGAGAGCATCTCTCGGAAGAGAGCGGCCGCTCAGGGGAGGCTCGAAGGGGGGAGGAGGACGAGGACGAGGAGGAGGAGGAGGTGGAGGATGGAGGAACGGAGAGAGGGGGATGGCGCGCGAGGTAGAGAACGATGAGAAGAGAAGAAAAGAGGAGGCACTCAGGCTTACGGACGTGCGAACTGACAGGAGTCCATCCCAGATATCCAGCGGGAAGGTTCTCGTTTTGCGGCCGCGGCACACCTTTTTTTCGTCTGTTTGCACCTTCACCGAGGGTATACTTACGTCGGGCGTACTCATTATTTCCCATCCGTTCTCTCTCTCGCTTGCCTTCACTCCTCTTCCTCCTTTCATCCTCTCCTCGCCTCATCTCCCCCTCCCCTCCTCCTCCTCCTCCTCCTCTCCGCTTCGCCCACCTCCTTCCCCTCTGCCGGTGAGACCTTTTCTCTCATATTTAACCCGTTCGTTGCTTCGAATCTTTCGGCGTGTTTAATTTAATCGGTATCGACGCCCTCGACCGAGTGAACCGAGCGAGTTGCGGATCGGCCATTGCCGAAGTGGCCTCGCCGTATTCCCACTTGCGAGGCTGTCTCGCTGACGGACCAGCGTCGGGACGCTTCGCGGAAGAAAATTTCTCGCCTCCGATCCCGCGCGAAAGACGACGCGGAGAATCGGAACGCTCTTCGAAAAAGTCCACGATGTATCTTAAAGCGAAGCAACGATCTTTTCACAGTCGACACAGTGAACCGTAGTGGAACGATATCAGACCGTTTTATATTGACGACGTCTTTTATCGCAATGGCTTTCGAGTATTGGGGGCTAATACTTCGCTTAACGTTTACAGTACGGGCAATCGTTGGAGCGGATGTCGCATATAGCGAACGTTCCTTCCATTGGCTTCGCAGTGTATTCTTTTCCGCGTGCCCGGTGGCACGGGCTGTGCCGTGGCGCGCTTTCATTTTCCACGGGCGAATGACGCGAGACGCGGTTAAACGTGTTTTTCGGTTTTAATACCGCGGAATCTACCTGTCTTTTCGCGGGAAACGGCGAGAGATGAAATCTTTTATCTCAACTCCCGCATAAAGCGCCGCCTTTTATGACTGTCACTTTAAGGCCGAAGCTTTACGACCACGGCGCTTGCATATTTTACACTGATCCAGCCGCGGCACCTCCGGATCGCGCGAAATTGAAGAGTCGTATATTATACCGAAAAGCCACTTTCCACCCTTCCGCCGTACGTTTCCTGAAATTACGCCTGCCGTCACTTTCAGGACGTAAGTCCTCGCGGCGGCTTCCGCGCAGAACGTCGGGACAATGTACCGCGATTACGCTCAAATTTTATTCCCACTCGATCGTCCTGCTCGCGGAAGACCGGTATATACTTCCATTAACGATGTATCGTAATCCTTAACTACGCCCTCGAATAATCAGGGAAGTACGATATCAGCGCGGGTAAAATTCTACCGACTTAGCCGGGCGTTAACGTCAAATTTCCGTAGAAGGAAACGGTAGATCCGTGGATGGTCCTTATCGCTCTATAATTTCGTTTCACTTCATAATATCCTACGTACGACCGTGGAAGTTTCTACCCCCTCACGTAATCGCGTCTCCGAGCCCGAGAGTTATAAAGATTTGTCAAGAGAGATGATCGTAGCTCACCGCCCGACTACCCGCCGTCGCCCATCGTTTTTCGGGAATTGTCGACTTTTTGTCGGAAAAAGGAAGCGCGCAAAATGTCGTCGATAAGAGAGAACATTTGCTATTCCAATATCGCGTCGAATCCGCGCGACGTACCGACGGAGTTTGCCGCCCCGGTTGGCTGCGAAATGGTATGTGGAAGACTCCGCGGAGGCAGCGGATTTGAAAAACGTTCTGGCGGTACGGCAGTTATTACCGGAAGAGAATTCCGCGGGGGTACGTTACGCCCTGCCATCCGGGTGCATTACGATTAATGAGTTTGGACCGGCGCCATCTCGGGAATCATATAAGAAACACGCCGCTTAAACGGCAATTCCATGCTTTACCGTTTGTTACGAACGCTCTGCTGCGGGACTGGGCCGTAGGGGTGGTTGGTGGGGTGAGAATGAAGATGAAGAGCCTGGAGGGGGTGCGAGAGATTGAGATAGGGTTCGAAGGACAGAGATTGCGGTAATCGTGGCACGATTTGATGTACGCGCCCGACGTCTCGCTGAAAATGGACGTCCTGGGCCAAGGAGCCATTGTACGACCACACCCCTAACAGCGTAATCCGAGTTACGCGTTCTACGTGTTAGACGTCAGTGCTGGCCGCACGCATACCGTGCATTAGCGCGTACGGAATAACAGGGTGCTATTTTTCCCGAGGAAGTTATCGTACGATCCCATTTCCAGCTTCATTTTTCGCCGCGCGACCGCGAAAGTAACCGTGAAGAAATCCGTAATTCTTGCGTCGGGCAAGAAAACAAGTGGAGTAGCGACGGAGAGATGTAGGTGGACGTTCATGGTTTTTAATAGGTGGAGAGAATTCTTAGGGCAAATCTGGCAGCTGGCCAGCGTACACGCGAGCGTCGGACGTAAAAGCCACCCTTCCGTGTAACGCGCTGCGACAAACTCAAATATACCGATCGTGTTTTACCCTCCACCCCTCCAACCAACGTGGATGTACGGTTAAACTGCTTCTGCCCGGCCGTTTACTCTTTCGACCTGGCCAGCCGACGCTTCCGCAACCGATGTTACGGGAAGCTTCGGTGTATTCTGAGTTTCGGAAACGTTCGTCTCCGCTGTGTCACTTCGCCGGATTACGCTATCTTCCGAATAAAAACATCCGACCTACGTAATAGCGGAGAACGCTGAAAAATGCTGGACATCGTTCGATTTGCATGACCTTATCGTTCGAGTGGATCTTGGGAAATAAAGAAATTGCGGCTTGATTAAATTCTCATTTTATGCGTGATTATCCCGACGCACGCACCGAGCCGATTGCATTCTGACGTCGTCGTAGCTAAACGCGTTAGCGGAGTGAGTCCGCATCCTGGCAATGGCCGATGGATCGCGCATCGCGCATATCGCACGCGATTAATCACGGACGTAATTAACGCTCGCACCGGACATTCTGATCCATCGACGCGAACCATCGCGAGGATGACCAACGTTGCGAATCGGCTCCCAGTAGGTTACGTCGACGCGTCCGCCGCCAGCTGACACTCACTTAGCCGTTTTATTAGGTTACCCCGATCTACGACGCTATCCGCCTGCGTAATTACGACACGCGCTAATCGCCCGAAGGCGTCGCGCGTAATTGGAATTCATTTTGCGCCACCCAGCCCAGGCGCGGAATCGGGTTCCTTCATCGACGTCTGCCCTCAGCCTCTTACCGTCCGCCGCGTGCAGTTTCGCAATTCTCACGAATCACACACACGACCGGTCGAAAATCCACGCTCGCCACCCGGCGTCGCGTGATTCCGCCAATAAATTCGCGAAATTGTTTCCGAGAAGCGAACTCCACTGCGCAAAGTGCGTAGATGTTCGCCGCGCGATTAGGGGCCAGCCGCTCCTCCTCGCACGGCATGAAGCGCACGTGCCATTGCGCGAATGCAAAAACGCGACTCGGCTGGCCTTTCACCCGAAGCGTATTCACTCTGATCTTGATGTGGCGCGTTCTAACGACGCCGAGCCGACCGCGAGCGCCGTACATGTACATAGACAGGTATTTCCCGGTTCGGAGCGTCCGGCGTAGGTCGCGAGGCGTTTTCGTCTCAAGGGCGAAGGATTCATCCACTTCGAGACCGAAGGATTCCTCGCGATGACTATCCGCGAATATTCAGGCGAGCGTAACGTATGGCCAGTTCGGCGAGCGGACGGAGAGAATGCGACGGGATAAAGAGGGACGGACGTCGGTAGTTGATCCGCTTTCCGTACTATGGTCCATCACTTTGGGTATCCGTGTCCAGGCTGATATCGCACGGTCTGACAATCTTACCGGGGTCCCCGCTGCCGTTACCGTATACACCTCGGCGGCAAACATACACGGAGGGCCCCCTCCGGGCCGAAGATATGTTTTGGTCAGAGCCAATATCTCCGTCATGCATCATTGCCATCCCGGGTCGTTTCGTACGAGGCTTGTATAACAAATGGGGACCGAGGTGTGGAGAGGGGCGGGCAGGGGGCCCCTTGTCTCATGGTGTCTTGTTCCATTTTCGCGCGCACCAATCATCTGCATTGACAGGGCTCCGTCCGAGGCAAAAACTTGCTTAAATTCTGCTGCCACCGACTCGTCGCTCGCTTTCCAGGCTCGGGCACCGCATACGCTGCCGCTTTTGCCCTGCCCGCCCTCCTCCTCCTCCTCCCACCCCCTTCGGCCGCCGGAGAAGGATGCAAACGACAGGCGACTGATTTACTCGCGCGTGATTTTTACTCGCTCTCGATACCATCGCGGGGCCCCGACGACGACGACGACGACGACGACGACGACAACGACGACGACGCGGGTATGACGACCGCGCCTCCTTCGATAGGAACCCGTCGATCGGGCTCTGAGGATGCAGAAAACCTTCTCGGCGGGTGACCTCGCGCGGACGCTCTCGACCGTCTTGAAATCCGGTTGGGAATTATTTCAGATACCCGGAGCCTTTTCACGTGGGCGTTTCTCACGGACTCGCTCGAATTATAATAAGCCCGTTCGACGTTTCGTCGGCGCGTATTAAGGCCTATTTAAGATTAGAACTGCCAATAAAGTAGCCTGACATACGCGCCGTGGGCCCGGGACAACGATCGTCGGGTGCATCTGTCCTCGCGCGGATAGGCACTCGTCGCACGCTAATATCGTCCCGCAACGTATTCCGCTCGATCTACTTCCGAATGTCCTCGGTACATTGAGTATTACGAGCTTGGCGGACAGCGTATAAATTCTGCTAATGCTCGACCGCTCCTCCTCCTCCTCCTCCTCCTCCTCCTCCTTCTCCTCCTATCTAACTACGAAGGTAGTCGACACGTCGCGGTCTCTCCTTCGTCGTCTTCGTGTTCTCTCGCGTGTACGCCGCGGCCACGCCGGGCCGCAGAAAGGGGCGGAGGAGTGAGGGGGGGGGGGGGGGGGTTCCCGCCGACATCGGTAGGTGGTTCCACGATACCGAACACGCTGTACGCGCATAGCCGGCCCGGACCTTCTTGCGCGCGTGCACGCGTGATCGTGAATCATACGAGCGGTGGCCATGAGTCTTGCTCGCAGCTCGTTAGATTTATCGCCCTTCGGATTCGCGAGGGATCTAGTTTTCCGCGCGGTGCCCGCGATACCGCGATACCGGGTGTATATAAAGCGACCGGTGCAGCGCACAGGCGCCCGTCTTAACCGACCTCTCCTCCGCCCTCTTCCCCTCTCCCCGCCGACTTCTCTCTGCCACCAGAGCACTGTCGAGCCCTTTGTTACGCCCGTTGTCCCGATCTCTTTCGTAGGATCTTTGCAACCGGGTTGGCGAGCAGGATAACGCTCGGCGAACGAGGGGAGAGGGGTGGGAGACGGAAGGTGGCAGTGGTCTCGGTGTTGGTGCAGCAGCTTCGGTACCCTCGTAGAGTTCTGGTATCGAGGTATCCAGAGGGCAGAATGTATACGAGGGAAGCCGCTGGCAAGCAAACACCGTGACTCTCTCGTCCTCTTCGCTCTCGGGCTCTCGGACGCGGGAGGAAAGGAGAAGCGGTTCCGCGATACGTCCCTCGTCAGGACAACCGCCTTCTTACGTGATTCAAGGTGCAAACGGGACTAAAAGCCTCATCGACGTTTGAACGTGATCCGGGGCGATAGGTGAGATCGGTTCGTTGGATTCCGCGAACGAAGGAATGTACTTAGAGCGGCCGCTCGCTTGGCAGACGTCAGCGTATGAGGAGGATACCGGAGGATGCTTGGACTGTGAGAAAGAGATAGAGAGAGAGAGAGAGAGAGAGAGAGAGAGAGGGAGAGGGAGAGATAGCGAAGGGTACCCGGGGTGCCCAGGGTGTACGCAGGGTGGAAAGGCGAGTTGAATTAATAATCGGCAGATCGGCCGGATAGCGGCCTCCCCTCGAACACTTCGAGGATGCGAGCGAGGGGGATGGAGGGCAAAGGAAGGCTGGCAATATGGACTTAGGGGAGGGCGAAGCTCTCTAAGAGTCGAGCATTGAGTTGATTTATGCCAGATGGTAGATAGCGCTCCGGCTGTGGCTGCTTTGCCTCGGCTTTGCTCTCTCCGCTCTTTCTCGGCACCGAGGCACCGAGAGTAACCACCTTCGGCTACGGGATGTATCTGGGGTCTCGAGATGCGCCGGCTTCGTCTCCGCAATGCCGGGGACGAAGGTGAAGGGAACGAGACGGCCGATCGTGTAGAGCTGCCGGCGGAGTCCGAGCTCCGCAAGGGGATGAAATAGGTAGGGAAGAGGACAGTCCATCGGAGGACTCTAGGTACCGATGCCAGGTGAACCTTCAGAGGTCAATCGGTTCGCAACTTCCTTGATACATTTTCATTAGCACTTCTCGTTCCTCCGCATTGACATCTTCTCCCTCTCTCTCTCTCTCTCTCTCTCTCTCTCTCTCGTTCTCTCCCTCTCTCTCTCTCTGTTACATTCTACTTCTATCGATGGCAGACTATATCGTCCACTCGGCCTCAAAGAGACTTTAGACACGTCCCCTCCTCTTCCATTTTTAGTTTACTCCGATCAGTCGTAAGACGCTGTCCTGATCGCGTCTGTCGTCTTTGTCCCTGACGTCATCATCCCTTTTCGCGAAGCTTTCCTCGTCCAGTATTTCTCCGACTTCTCACCGACGACAGACGGGGTTCCCCCGATAAGAGAAACCCGTATCGATATGCATTTAACGGGGGGCGAGGAAAAAGGGCACGCCGATGAATTGAGCGAACCCGATGCACGCATATTGTTACGGATTGCTTGGCAGCATCCAATAAGAATCTCCCGGGGCGCGGCTGCCAGCGTGTGCGTGCGCGTCAACGTCGCCTTTTTTTGCCCGCGTTCCCTCGCAATAAAAGAGTCCTCTGTCACCTCTCGGCATCGGCGTCGCTGCGAAACGAAAAGGAACTTCTGGATGTCCCGTTTCAGTAACCGGTGCGCACGGCCGCGCCTCGGATGGGGCTTAGATTTAATCAAGCCGATACGCTGATTCCTATCTATGCAGATCCGCCGGCAGGAGACTCGGAACAATCGTCAAACGTCAAACGTCATTTTGCAGAGTGTTCCGTCCGAGGCGGGGAGCAGGGTCGTTTCGTTCTGCTCCGTAAACTCCCTCTTGTCGGTTCCGGTAACGAACTGTCCCGAGTTCGGGTACCGGCGAATTCGTAGATTTTATGAAAGGTGCCGAGGCGAAATGTTCGAGACTAGCTGCGAGCAGAAAAATTACGCTCCCATTCCGCCGGCTACTGTCAAAAATTCAAGTTCCTACCGTACCAGCGTTTTGATAGAATCGACGTAATCTCGAAGCAGTTAAGCACTGCCTTTCTCCTTTTATTATCTCGAAGCCATCGAACGGACGTACACTCCTCGTGCATAAAAGTACTGTTCGAGACGACGGAGCAACGTCTAGAGAGACGGAGAATCGAACAAATATCGGGGAGAGAAGCTCGCCACCTGACGCGAGGCGAGCGGTCGTTCGTTCTGCTTCGTAAATTCAGCGTCCGCAGTTTTCGAGCGGGCAGACGGTACTAACCAGACAAACTCGGTCTCACGGTTTTCTGACGCTCCACTCTTCCGACGGCGAAGGCTCGCGTCAACCTGACTCACGGCCTTCGGAGATAGCGAGCAGAAGGTAGAAATGTCCGGAGCGTGCAGGGCTGAGCGGTAGCAGAAGGTGGCGGCGAACATTGGGGGGTTACCGAAGGTGGAAGGCCGCGAGAAGAAAGGCGCGGCTTGGTCCGAGCGAGAGGGAAGCCCACGGATAGCTGTCAACGGGCATTGAAAAATGTGCTAAGCCAAGAAAAAGTGGCTCCCGTGGCTGCAAGCGCCGTGCTGTCTTCGTTCCCCTCCCTCTCCCTCCCCTTACATCCTCATCTTTCACCTATACTCTTCTCTCAGCCAGCTCTATCCCTTCCCCTCTCTCTCTCTCTCTCTCTCTCTCTCACTCTCTTTCCTCCTTCGGCAACTCTCTCCTCGCCCCGCTCCTAACTGGCCTTCTCTCCTCCAGCCCATTACCTTGCAATCCTTACTTCTTACCTGCCTGTTAACCCGACGATACAGCAAAACGGTACAGGATCGGAGAATGTGGAAGAGCGGACCAAGGCTACCGGCGTCATTAACATTTACACGCGTCCGCGACGGGCCTCTTAACGCGATTTCGATGTATCTATATGTATGTAAATAGGAGCGTCCAGCGTATGCAAACGAGAGGGGGGGCGACCTTGCTCCCGAGCGTCCCGGCGAGGGAAGTTTTCGGACGATCTAGCGCATTCCGAATCCGCAATTGCGCCGCTCGCCGGATATACTGCTAGCGACAGGACTCGGCTATGAGCATCGATATCGAGTCTGTAACCGAATGCGGTCGGGCAGCCTCAATTGTCTCTATAACACATATCGTTTACATGCGTCCCTCACTCCCCTCGCTGCCTCTTCCCCCCTCTGGCCACCTCCTCCCGCCACGGTAATGATCGATCGGGTAAAGGGGATGTGTCGCATGAAATTTTAATGTTTCGCGAAATTTTCGTCGTCGCATCATTCATGGAATACCTAAAATGGGAGAGGAAAGGTTTAACGACGGCAACGTAGATGTGCCGTGGCATCGATATAAAGCGAGCTCCCTGCATAATTCTCGCGGCTTGTATAATGCTCTCGCCTCTCTCCTTCTCCCTCTTCATCCCTCTCTCTCTCCCTCTCGTTTCGCGTCCGTATCGAGGGACTCGTACTATAGACGAGTGTTTCAGAACAGCTCTCACAGAGACATCGCGCGAGGATATTATTTTCCGTAGACAGCGAAGAGAGAGAGATAGAGAGAGAGAGAGAGAGAGAGAGAGAGAGAGAAGAGAAGAGCGTGAGCACGGCGTAGCGGAAAAAATTTGAATCCAGGTCGCTGATCCGGCAAATATAAAGGCGCACGTAAGGAGCGCGAGAAGGGCCCTTCGGCGCGTTGTAGGTCAAAGGATTTTCCGCGTAACGATCCTCGCGATGATTATCGAGAATCCTCCCCTATCTCGGTACACTCGATAACTGCCTCTCGAAGGTACCTAACCCAGTCCTCGGGTTCCCACAGCGGCGGCACGAGGTGCGAGATGGGTATGTACCGCAGGTACGCGCTCAGAAGGGCTTCGAGGGACCGGAACAGCATAGAGCGCCTGCGAGATTACCCTCGCACGCCTCCATCTTCCCCTGCCATTTTCCCTTTCTCTCCTCTTCCTTGCCCCCTCCCCTCCTGTCGGTCCGCAGTCGGGGCCCTTTCTCGTCCCAACCATCTCGCGCGCCCGGCCGAAGGGCATACGCGCACGAAATGGACGATTAACACGTATGGACTCGAACGCGAGAATCGGCTAATTGCGCACTCCTCGAGGTGCCATAACGGCTGCGGGTCGCGGCTGGTCAAGATTCATCCTCCCGCGGCTCTCCCCCCCGGCCGGTCGTCGTCGGTCGGTCGGTCGGGCAGCGCCATTCAGACGCGAAAGGTTAATGATCACGGGTCGCGGCCGCAATGCGTTACGTGCAACTTTCTGATGAAAATTGCGATGAATGCGCGATAGTTGCCTCTCGCCGGCCAGTACTCCTTCGTCCGCCGCCAATTTCGAGGGCTCTCAAGAGCACGGAGTGAAATCGGTCGATCCACTTTCGGCTCGAAGTCGCTCTCTCTAAGACGAAACAATTATTGGCGAGCCGACGATTTTTCATCGAGTCGAGGTTGAAAAGGGATCCGTTCGGCCGCAGTCGAACGTATTAGTCGTCGATGAGCGTACCGAATTCTTTACACGCTCGGGATGGAGAGCACGTGCGATGGGTGGGCAGAGGAGCAGGAGGAGAGTGGGGGCAGAGAGTACGAGATGGCTCTCGATCGGTCTGAAAGGACGATTAACACGGACGGACCTAACGCGGGCGTTAGGGTAATTACGGTTCCTGAGTCGGTCCGGAGAGGTGCCATAACCGTTCGGCTCACGGCGGGGCGCCAGAAGAATATCGCAGGCGAATCCGAGGCGCTAACTAACCGACTGGTTAGCGGTCGAAGGCGCCTCTCATTCTCTTTTATCGCCACCTTACCTCCCCCCCTTTCTCGCTTCGCCCTCGAGCGAAGCCGAGTCCGTACGCAACGGCCCTGCGCGCCGAACGCAGCCGCGTTAGGGTCGAGAACGCGTGCGTTCGCGATAATTGAGTCGCCATTTTAAACGCCCGCCGCGACGCATGATCTATCGGCTCGAGCATTCTCGTCCGCGGATATCAGAACGGGACATTCGACGATTGGCCCAACGCGAGAAAATGATATCGCGCGTCGGAGAGGACGGTAAAGAGCTTTTATTGGTAGCCGGCGAGAGTTATGGCTTCGGCGGGAAGTATTTTGCCGAAATTCATCGTACCCCCGGCCCCCCCGCGTAGCGTGCCGCGGACATTGAAGAATCGTCCGCGAATACATGATTCATATGTAACGCATATGAAATTCGCGTGAAAGTTTTACGAGGGTACACGGATCACACCTGTGCGCCATTAGGGATGCCGGGGCGCAGGGGGGATCGCGTTAAATTTTCAGGAATGAAAATCAGGGCGAATGATCCCGTTTGGTTATGAATGAAGATGCCCCCGCGCGAGTTAATTTATACATTGCGCCCGCCGGTACACGGAATGGCGTAGCCCAGTTTCCACCCGTAGCCGGTCTATGCATGAATGCATGTGTATGTATACATATACATATATCTGTATATATATGGATGTATGAGCAGGGTGCCACGCTACGCGCACGTACGCCGTACGTACGCGCGGCGCCGATAATTGAGTCGCAAGTTTAGCCAGCGACACGACAAATGATGTATCGGCCGGTCGATTCGTTTTCCCCCAGATAGCGGATCTATTCGATGTACGACTGCGCAGTTTCAGGCTCAACTTCGCGAACGTCCCGCTAACGTTGTGCGCGTATAAGCAGTCGCACGCGCGCAATCCTACGACAGAGAGCGTACCCTCGCACACGAGCGTAGCACTTTCTGGCGGGGCGGGTACGCTCGAGTGGACACTATTAAATCGAGCGCTTGTCAACTCGCGAAAACTAACTGCTCGCACCTCGCATCTGCATACTATCGAGATACGCTGCCCGTACACGGCAGCGCCTCTCAACTCTCGCCAACAGCGGAGAGTGTGAGAGAGAGAGAGAGAGAGAGAGAGAGAGCCGGCCAAGAGATGTTCATCTGCCCGTCCTCTCGCGCTGCCTTCTAATGCACTTACCTGTTCATTTTATCTGTTTACGTGCGAGCTGCGCCGGCCCTTCGCCGCTGCGCCAGCCAACTTGTATCGCTTCAATGAAAGACCGCTGCAAATTGTATCAGATTTTTCCTCTCGCGCGGCTCGACCTCGCGCTTTCAAACGACCGCCTCGCCATCCGGGCAAATTTGCCTTCCTTCCGCGAACGTTCGTGCCTAGACGCAATGAAATAAGCCCTCATTACCCCCACGATTTTTGATAATATATCCCCGGCCAGACGAATTCCCCGGCTCCGCGCGAGATCGCATCTGCCCGGAATATTTACACGTACCTCTGCGCTTATTTCCCTGACGAGACTGCGAGCGCGCCTGGACGTCTCTCGGCCGCCCACGCGCGCACCGTAGAATAACTCCTTACGTCGGCGCGCGCGTTAGTCGAGAGTTCGCGTGTCATCGCGACAGGCCCCGATAGATTCTTAAGGCGCCTCCTCCGGCTCGGCCACCCGGCCGGGACGTCGAAGCTAATCTCATTAGCGAGCGAGGACTAATAAGTATGTAAGTAGGTAAGATCGCCTGGAATCCCGACGATTCGCGGCGTGTGCGTCTGAGCGTGGGTAGTCCGCGTCTCGCCGACGTCCCGCACACCTTATCCTCGCGGCAATGTGTCGGGACGCGACCTGCGCGTCCCATGGAACAAGATTTCCGCGCGAGGCGCGCTCAACATTGCGGCCGGCTCGAATCGAGATTGTCTCGCGATATAAGTCTCGCGATACGGCCCTCGCGAATGGCCGGCGGATGCGGACGATTGCCGGCACTCGAAGTAGCGACCGCGAATTAATGACCCTCGTAAACACGTCCCCCCTCCGAGCAAATCCATAAAATAGTCATAATGATAGTAATGTCGTTATTGTTATTATTGAATATCGCTCGATCGTAAAGCGGGCAAATTTATAGAAACCCGTCGCGGTCAGCGTCCGGAACGTCCGGCGAGTCATTTTGGTCGGACGATCGAGCCGACGTCGTTGCTGTCGGGCGGGACAGGCGAGGAGTATGCTTATACTTCGCGACTATTAAGATAACTCGGTCGATCGTCAGGTTGAATACTTATCGCACGCACCCTCGACACTCTCGATCGGCTGGTCTATGTGCGCTTACCTACGCACGCAGATATCTGCACCGAACATATCCGTCGACGCGTAAAAGTCGTCTGGGCTCGTATGCAGTTAATACGTCGTACGCCGTCGTGGGCATAAAGCGTGCCATAAAGTAGCTCGAGTATTCATATTTTCCCGGGAATAATCTCACTTCGAGCGTTACGTCGGCAAACTGTCCTTGAGAGCTGTCAGGCTATCTAAGTCATATCTCGCGCCTTCTACGATTCACTGCGTCGGACGCGTCGAACTTGACGGACAATTTTTTCTTACCTTTCCCTCGCGCTCGCGGAAAGGGACAAGCAGCGTGGCCGTTCTCCCCCTTTCTTGCCATCGTCCCGTACACGACGCTCACCTTCTTCTACCCTGCACGCTCGCGATTCTCCGAGTCATCGTAATCAGGTAATTCCCTTACATTTATTACGCCCTGGCCCGAAAACACCCGAGTCAGCTACTTAAGATTCATCGTGAAGAGCAGGTGCGCCCTTCTCGGCGTGCCACGGTCGCAAAACCTTGGTAAAGTGTCGCTGCCGGTCGTTCGCTTGCTCCTTAAAATCACATGGCGAGCGAACGTCGTCTCTCACTCTCTGCCTCTCCCTTCCGCCGATCCTCTCTCGCCCACCGTCTCTCTCCGTCCACCGCTCGCCGCCGATACCGGAATCCCACACGTGTGCCCGCGACCAGGGCTGCACACGATACATACCTTCTTCGACGTACGAGCGTGCGCGAGGTGTATCCGTGCGCGCAGGAGTAATACCAACCGCCCGCATTACAAAAGGGGGCGCGTGACACGTTTATACACCGGTGATGTAATTATCATTGGCTCACATGGCGGCGCGGCGAGTGAGAGACAGGGAAAGCGTGATAGGCGGCGGAAGAGGAACAGAGAAAGAGCGCGAGCGAGCGAACGAGTGAGAGAAAGAGAGAGAGAGAGAGGGAGAGGGAGAGAGAGAGAGAGAAAGCCGAAGAAGCTTCTGCCAGAGGAATCGCAGGGAAGGTGAAGAGTGCCGCTACGAGCCGACTTTGCTCCGTTTTTGCCCCGAAAGACGAGGTAAACGGCTACCCGTGCACGCCATTAAGTAATGCAGTCAGTTTCTTCGACTTGTCGCAGGCCGAGAAGAAGCCCCTGACTCCCCCTTCCCCTTCCCAGCCTCCTCATCCTCCCGAGCCTCATCCTTGCTCTTCGATCGGACGAACTCGTTGGCGCGCGTTTTCGCCTTCCGCTCGTTCCTCGGCCCCGACGAAACCCTGTCTGCCTCTCCTTCCTCCTTCCCCTTTCTTTCCCCCCCGCGCCGATCCTCCTCCTCCTTCGGGCGGCTCTTCCACCCTGCCGGCGCTTTTTATCCGCGCGCCAGGGCCCATCGCGCGTCGCGACGTATGAGAAGGACTTAAGAGCGGCGCTGATGGCGTCAACCTGGACGAAACACCCGAAAGAAGATGGGACTATCCGGACAGGGTCGGAATGCGCTCGGGCCCTTAAGGAGGGCCGAACAGTTTGTTCATTTTCGACGGTTATCCCCGCCTGGGATTACCTACCCTCCCTCCCGCCCTCGTCGTTGTTCAACATTTCGCAGCGTGCGAGCCGGCGCGGCCGGGCGTAAAAACTGTGTTCGAGAATTTTATCTGAGGTACATCTCCGACGCTCGGAAAGAGGGGGAAAATGAGATGGGAAATGACGGTGGCGTGAGCGTCGTGTGCGAAATGTAGGCCGTAGGTTCGAAGCGGCGCCGGAGTTGGCTTCGTAACCGGGGCAGAATGGAAGTTTCATAATGGCCGCAAATATTCCTTTCGTGCTCGTCGCTGACTCGTTGCCGACTCGTTGCCGACTCGTTACTGAATCGTTGCTGAACGGTTGCCGACTCGTTGCTGACTCGTTGCCGACGATAGCGTTCGCTCTCGGGTCTCGTATGACGCGGCCACGGACGTTCGGATATCTTTGCGGTCGAGCTTCCATCGGCACGCCACCAGGATCTTTAGCCGAAGATCACCGAGTGCTCGCACGATCGACCTTTGGCGAGAGGAAGCCAGACGAATGGCATCCTTTATCGCCGGGTAAGAGGCGTGTCACGTTGCGAAGATTCAAACACTTACGTACGCTTCGGGGGTTATTTCCAGAGGCGCCTCCCTTCCATCCCGCGACGTACGACGATTATATTCCCAGGAGGACAGAGTTGCGGCGCGAAACGTTCCCGACCAGTAACGTGGGTCGGCGGGCAAGAAGTATTTTATTTCGCAACGGTGCCCGTCGACGGCCAATGGGAATCGGTAATCAATAACGTTGCCGGATAATTGCCTGCCAACGCGCCGCCACGGAATTCTGGGACGATTAGCGGCAGGAAGTGCGGATAATGAGTGTTCCGAGCGTAATCGACGCCAGGATATTCGGCGGATCAAAGACGCGAGACGATCGGGCGCGAAGGTGGCGGTTAATTGAAATTTTTCGCGCTTAACGCGTCTGGCCACGTACCGCGCCCTTTCACCGAGGACGGGCTCAAGGGATCGTTGGGAGAAGATCATTGCTGCGGTTAAGATCGACCTTTGGGCAGGGAAACGAGATAAGAGGCGGTCTTCGTCGCAAAAGGTGTGTCATTAGACGATTTTTAGGTATTCGGATATTCGCCTTCGAGGCCTGTTACCATCGTGCATCGCCAGGCTGGTTGCAACCGCTGTCTGTCTGGCCAACACCACGATCTCGCCCGTGAACGGATTGACGCTGCTGGCACGATCGACCTTTGCGCAAGTAGACGAGACGAACGGCATCCTCCGCCGCCGGAGAGGTGTGTCATTACATGAAATGCTAACTGCGCGTGCCTAATAGCTCTACAACTAGGATTGTGTTCGTGCTGCTCTGCTCACCCGGAGCTCGCCGCTGAACGCTATAATCGATGTCAGGGTCGAATACTCGAATAGGATCGCGAAACTTGCGAAACACATTTGAGCGCTGTCTCAAACGATCTTGGCCCCAGATTGCCAACTTTTCGAAGTTCAGATCAGGCAATCCTGTATCGGTAAGATTAACGATGTGAAATTTCTGTTCGGCGACCGCTAAAGTCGAGATAATCCTTATTTCGGCCGTAAATCGTCGACTGCGCCGATATCAGCCTTATAGTCGACCGTCCGACACCTTCGCGAATCGATTCCGAGCGACGAGGCATTTTGGGAAAGTACGGCCGGTGGCTTTATGCTACCGCACGGTCCCCGAACTATACTAAATCTCGGACAGACGGCAAATAGCGCCGAGGGACCAAGTTCAAATTCCCCGGTTGAAGAATCGCGGAAAATTCGACTAACTTGGCACTCGGATGCGGAAAGGGCGGAGTCCGCCGGCCGTGGAGTTCGCCTAATTTATATCCGGTGTGCCCGAACGCCGCACCCCTGCGCGGGGTCCTTTCCCAATGGCGCGCCAGATTAAATCCTGGAAACTCCCTGATCGGTACACGGTACCTGTAAATAATATTTCGTCCCCGCAATATTCGAGCTATCGGCAACCGCTTAAGAAACTGGAAAGTAATATAGGGTGCTTGCCCCGTGAAAGTTTGGCATAAAAGCCACCCCTCGGCCCCGTCTCCCCACCTTCCAACTCTCTGGGTGGCGTCTGTGCGCTATCTCGCGAACTCCGCCGTTGTCGACCGCGGCTTTAAATTACTCGACGTACTCGAACCGCTTAAGATCCCTACTAAATAGCGGCTTCGTCGCGGTCCGCGCACGTATCGGTTACCGTTTGATTTTCAACACCGAGCCGCGTCACACGGGCCATTGAGCCACATTCTTTGTCAGGCGTCGCCCGCACCTGGGGCTCGGTTTTCCGAAGTATTTGTGGAAACGTTACAGCCGCGGCACCGCAAACAACTGTCATTGAATTTCCCCCGTCGCGGTCCATTTGTGCCCCGGGAGAGATTACAAGCCAAACTCTCGTCTCTCTGCGCACAATATGTTTACGGGAGGCTGCCGGGGGCCGTTGCGCATGAATGAAGCGAGCGCGATAAATCCGCGCCGACGTAAATATCCCCGGACGTCATCGGGACGGCGTTTAATAGTCGCTGAGAGCGATTAAGCTCGTTAAGCGATGAAATACGCTTAATCGATTTCGCGAGTCCCTTATCAGCGGCTCGCGGGGAGGGGTGGTCTGGCAGAGTGGAAGAGAGAGCGAGAGAGAGAATCTGAGGAGAAGCTTAGACGAGAGGGGAGTTTTACGACGAGCTCCCTGGCTCCTTTTAATGCTCCCAACGAGCACGATGCACCGGATAATTCCGCGGTTCGAGAGATAAACGCCCGCTTTTCCAGCGCTCTGATTTACGATATGATTCCAATAATTCTGTCGCGAAACATAAAAGCATAGCGACGGTATAGGGCTCGGGAGCTGTACGGAGGACTTTAGCGAGGACGGAGCCCAAGGGGTAGAAGAACGGTGGGAAGGGCGGTAAGGGGGGGGGGAGGCTGGGACGATAAAAGGAGACTTTCGAGATTGAGATCGTCGCGCGGAAGCCGCAGAGAAAAAGACATTGTCGGCTCGCAGAAAAGAGCAATTTTATTGGCGTATTGGCACCGCTCCAGGCGGAAGCAAATAAAACACGCCGCCTCGGCCCGGGGAACAGTAAAACGACGTTGAAACGGGCACGGGACAGAGGAGAGAGACCGACTTTAAAACTCAATTTAAACGTCACTAATTAATTTTCTCTTAAACGCTCGCGACTACGCTGCGCGAGCCCGCGCGCGTTCCGAACGCTTCTTACTGTCTACGGAGAATTAATTGCAAGAATCACCCACCCCTCCCCGAATGATTATCGTCGACGGACCGCGTCTTGAGAACGACTCCGTTGGACGATCATTCCATATAGGAGCCGTAATCGCATCTCGCTTGCCAGACGACGCTATGGCAGACGCTGTAGAATTCATAGGTGCGCGCGCGCGCGAGCACGCTCGACTGAGACGATATTAGGATACATTAACTCGGTCCGTTGCAGCCGACACAATAATCGGGTCGTACGTGCATTAATTACCAGCGCGTTTCTATTCATCATCCGAGCCGTTACGGTGCGCCGAGCTTCCCATTAAGAAGCCGCGGCAATGTACGTACGCGCACCCTCACTCCCGACTCTGTCATGAAAAATTCACTCATTTCCGTATCCATTCCACCCGAAGCGAGCTCGCGCCGCAACCGTGAAAATGATTTACATCTCTCGCTCTGCCTATGATTGCGCGAGGCGCGCTACTCTCGCCGCTCGCAGAATTATTGAGGCAAAAAACGGCCTCCGCCTCGCATCTGTTCGACGCGACCATCCGCTTGATTCTCCGAATAAGCGGTTCCGTATCACGTGACAAATGACGCGATAAAGGCCAAACCAGATTCACTCCCGGACTACATAAAGCGAAGATGAAATTAAGGGTCCTGCGGGCCGGTGGCTTTGGGTTAGGTCTTCGGCGAGCCGCCCGAAGAGTCGAAGATGAGTGGCTGAAGGCGTTCGAGAGGGTTCCCTCCCCTCGCCAAAGCTGTTAAGGAAATTGTCTTAGCGTATCTGTTGTGCTCGTGGCGTGGAACCCCAGTAGCGGCACTCTCGGAAAGCAACATTTGTTCGCACGCCTCGGAGACCGCGCGCGCGACCTCGACGTTAATAAATTATATCTTTGCCAACCCTCGCTCTCACCATCTCTCTCTCTCTCTCTCTCTCTCCCTTTCCCTCGCTCCGCCTCCGTGAGCCTTGTATAAATCCCCTTAAACGGGCCAGGGATCGTTCGTAACACGTTAAAGAGCTGTCGCCGGGGCGGTGTTAAAATTGCATTCGTCTTTCCGGCGAGATCGACGACTAATCAGCGGGACTAAGTGATGTAAAAGGCGTTGGGCAATAGGCGTACGAGGTACACGGACGTTCGTCATCGCGATTGTCTCGATCGAGAGATCCGCTCGCGACAGGATGCCCGAGACGGATTGAGCAACGCGTCGTCGGAGATAAATTTTAACGACGGGAAAAATAAATCTCGCAACAGCCTTCCCGCGGCACAATGTTTCATAATGGAGGGCTTGCTCCGACGCGCACCGCGACGATTGTATCAGGGAACAGTGGTCAGGGGACGGGGGGGCGGTGGGGTTCTTGCACGGCAAAAAGTTTGAGCGAGAATCGCATTACATTCCTATCCGTGCCTCTAATTTCACCCCGAGGACCGGCGCCAACGACGTACTTTACGAGGCTCATGCACGGTCGGGCTCGTACCTACGACGTATACACGGAGATTGTGCACCGATTTTTGGCCTTCCCTTTCTTCCCAGCCGTTCGTCTTCTTCTTCGGGCGCTTGATAAATTTGCCCGATGATCGAGAGGCGTGACTAACTGGCAGACGTCCGGCTAACTTGCACGGTGACTCTTTCTCTCTCTCTCCTTCCGTTTCTTCCCCTCTCACCCCTCCCCAACTCGAATGTCCCTCTCATTCTCGTACAGACAACGCCGGCTTCTAATTAGACGTTTGCTCGATGGTTTTGGTCGCTGGGCAACGGCCGGGGGTAGAAATCGGCGTCGGACAATTTTTCTGCACGAACCACTCCGCCGGGCAATTCATAAGCCCTTAACGACGCGCGGTAACGACTTTAATTGGCGAAACGGCCGTACGACGTATTAAATATTCCTGCCGGCGGGATACGGAAAGAAAAACTTCGCTAATTACCCCACCCGGCCGAAAACAATGTGCATATCCACTTAAACACAGGGTGGCACGCACCGTATCAGCTCGCCCGTACGACCTGCAACACCGTTATTCAGGATTACCGGCATGCAAATGCACTTCCTCGGCGCATTGGGAGGCTAGAATAAATTCCGCGGGCAACGGTTAATTAGCGGCTCAATTCTCGCTTCGTCAAACATACAAATAAAGAGGGAAATTATTTCTTCTCGCGAGCGGCGCTGCTCGCTCGCCCTTTCAGGGAGAATGCTCGCGAGCCCCGAAGTAATATCTCCACCGTTCTTTTTCCTATCCTTTTGTCACCGGACAGCAGTTCTCAATACCGACGAGACGCTCCCTCTCTCTCTCTCTCTCTCTCTCTCTCTCTCTCTCTCTCTCTCTCTCTCTCTGTCTCTTTTTCTCCAGTTGCTCCATTTGCCCGCCGCGGCGACTCTTTCCCGACTGCTGCCGACAATTAGGCTAATTAATTGCCGGTGTCATCGGGTTACGGATAATCCTCGCTGTCCAGACTAATAGAACGTCTCGCGACTCCACCCTGCGAATTTCGTCCGGTTCATCGGCGCGGTCTGGGGGGACGTGGCTGGGCGTTATGCAATTAATTAAGCCCGGCTTCGATTTCGAACGTGGCGCAGGACGCGAGGACGGAACTCGAGGCGGAGAGCCGTGGGATTGAGCCGGCGGCGGCCAAAGCGGTTAAGACGAGCGTCGGTGTCGGCGTCGTTTCGCTCGCGAGCGAAATGCCGAGACGAGTCGTCTTCCCTCTCGCCTTTGATGCCGGCAGATTTGTGGCTTTATTTTGCATTCCGCCTGGGTCCCCGTCTGCCGCAACGATGCCGCTCCGCAGTTTCCCACTCCGTCTTCCTCGGCCGTACCATCCGCGTTTAGAAAATTAAAACGAGCTCGGCGCGATGGCGACGGCTGCTTCTGACGTCGTCGGCCGCGCGATCCTGCCACCGACGGTATACGCGGCTGCATTGTCAACCCGGTGCCGCCAGACAATTAGCTCCAGCGTCCAGCGTCCACCTCCACCTCCTCCTCCTCCTTCCTCCCTGCCCAACCTTCGCCCCGTATGGACTGTCCATTCCTTTCTCGCTTCATCTACGAACGCCAGAAACTAACAATAAGCCTGTCCGAGAGCTCAGACGCGGGATTTGTCGGTCTGCTATTTTCTGTCTTTCGGCCTCCTTCCTTATTGTCGCCCCGACGCGTAATTGAGTTTCGCGCCAAGAGAGTCATCGCCGAGCGGAACCTCAAAAATCGGAACGACGTCCAATAACAAGTTTCGTTATCGCCGACGCCCGAGGAGACAGAGTTTAATCCAACATCTTTATCAACGTGTCTGTACCCACTGGCATCCCCCCCCCCCCCATGTCCCCCTTCACTCTCTGTCCGCGTCTCTATTTCTCTCTCCGCGGCCACTTTTCACGTCGCGGATCCTCACCTCGTCTGCGACCGAGAAGTCTCCTAGAGACCGTCCCGACGCCGTAGTCAGGAAATAGATGCCGTGGACCGCGTGGTGTCTACGGCGCCCGACGAAATTAGAGTCCACGCGGACCCGCGTCGGATATTTTGGCACGAGCGATGCCCGCCTCTCGGTCAGGTTCTCTAGCCGTCCTCTTCGTCGTCGTCGTCGTCGTCCTCAGCTCGCACTCGCGTCGACTCTCTCTCTCACCGTCTACGCGTACGCTCGTCGTTGCGCGAATCAAAAAGCCGCAGACACGACGGGGTGGCAGAAGGGCGGCGTATCTGGATCAACGAACTGCCGCGACGACGCTTACGAGCTGCGTCGGGGTTAATAGTTACTATATGTGACACCTTTGATGGAATTCTGACGAAATTAGAGTCCACGTGGATCCGCGCCGGTTATTTTCGCACCCGGGCCACGCCGTCAGCTCCCTCTCTCTCTCTCTCTCTCTTCCTCTCTCCCTCCCTCAGTCCCTCCTTTCTCTCTCGTCTCCTCTCGGGTCCACGGCCTCGGATCTCATATCGGCGCTCAAAGCACGCCGATACTCCTACGGGGAGTTTCAAACTTGACATTCCGCGTTGCGAACGTGCCGCCGGCGAGACGATGTCGGGCCTCGCGATTTGTCCCGTGGAATTTGCCCTTCTCGGAATTTCCCACCGCTCTCCTCGTTTTGCTCTGTCGGGCGCGACAGAGTACCGCGTCGTATACGTTCCCGTAGGTACGGGCATAATACGGGAATATCTAATTACGGATGCTGCGCGTACGGTGCCGGGATTCGATGTCGATTGGTTCGCGAGAACGTTCTTCGACGTCTGCGGGCAATATGGCAGCGGGCGAACTAATTCGCGATTGTCCTCGTTAGTCATCGTTTTTGAACGTCTACGGGCGTCGGCGG
Source organism: Anoplius nigerrimus (assembly GCA_914767735.1). NCBI lineage: Eukaryota > Metazoa > Arthropoda > Insecta > Hymenoptera > Pompilidae > Anoplius > Anoplius nigerrimus. Next base: position 8,457,186 of record OU612080.1, read on the forward strand.
TTGCCTCGTCTTTCTTTGCGCTCAACAAAAGCGGCTTTGACGGAATTTCACCGCAATTACACAGCCCGTGGAAGCACGCGGTCGGATATTTTGGTACGGACGCGTGCCACCTCTCACGCAGATCCTTAGTCGTCCGAGACACGCCAGGGCCTTTTGTAACCTCCTCTCCTCCCCCACCCCCGGTGCTTAAGCAATCAAAAGCGCCGACCTAACACGAGCCATTGGCAGCGTTCGCCAAAATTGCAGATTAGAAGAGTGCGGCCGTACGGCGGTCGCGTGTTCCGTATCGAGGCTTCAGTCGGAACGGGTCTGTTATCTTGCGGCAAATTATTTATGGCCGGCACAATGCGGGTAATCGGCCGTTTAGCCGCGACGCGCCGCAACGGAATCGGACGAGTTCGCCGTTCCTCGTTCCAATGTTCCTCGTTCCACGCTCCCTCCGCGGAGAGAGAGAGGAGAGAGAGACAGGTCACGCGACGCTACATTCGTAATCGCATTAGCGATCGATGGTTCGGGACCGCGTCCGGGTTACGCCTCGCGAAAAACGTTGGCCGAGGCGAGTCTCGAATAAAATATCGAGGACCCGACCCGTTATTAAGTATAAATTACGTGCCCTCCCTCTCCCGCCGGACAAAATGAAAGATCTCGCGGTCCTCGGCGGAGCCCGTGAGCTCGATCGGCTGGAAATACGATTCCTCGGCGGCGTTCGACAAAATTTACGGTCGCCGTAATAGATATTGGAACTGCAAATTCCTTATTACGTACTGCCGTTAGATGAGAGATAATGATGATTCCTCGCCGCGAACTTTAACACCGCGTCGGAGCCGTTCTCTCTTCTTTCACGCTCCGCTCCCCTCCCCTCACCTCCCCTCCCCTCCCGTCTTCTCATTCGCCTTATGCAACACCTACTACGTCTTCTTTCAGATTGGCTACATTGAGCGCGGACGAGAATATATTTGAACGGCGTGTAATTGCGGACGTACATTTGCCCATTTAGAGTATTGATTAATGACCGGACGATAAAACTTTTTTACTGCGCTCGCGCTGCGTGCGCGCAACCGCCGACACTCGTATTTTACTTTCGCCAATGCGGCTGACAAAGTCGTCCCGAGTCGGTAGTGCGCGACGGCCGGCGCTGGTGGACCAAAAAAAAAAAATAAAACCGCCGCTCACCGTAACTGCGAACAATTTCAATTTCATAGTCCCATCGCTTTCGTCACCTCGCGCGTCTGTCCACCCTTACTTCTAATTGTAAGTCTTTCTCTTACTCTCAAAGCCAATCAGCGTGGCGAAACTTCAAGCTCCTTCACTCCTACCCACGCGGCTGATAGATTTCGAAAAGTTAATATTACCGATTCCGCGAAGAATCTTTACGAGGATTTCGAGGAAGCGGGACGATTTTGTGTCTTTTTGGCCTGGCGAAATGAATAGACGATGAAAAAGATCGGTAAAGATAGGACAGTGGCGCCAGCCGTCAGACGCGCATCGACTCGCGTCTTCCTCGGCGTCGATACTCGCTTCAAAGTACGTAGCTGCACCTACGCGCGAACGTCGAATGCCGCAGTGTTGCGCCGATGCACCGGCCTTAATGAGAATGCCGGCGGACGATGAGATGAGTACATACGCGCCAGGATCGACGAAGTAGTACGCGGCGAGCCGCTCAAAGGCGTGGCGAGCGATTTCTTGCGACGGCCACCACGCGCAGGATGTATTATTTATTAGCGATACATGACCTTCTGGCGCGTACGGACCAGCCTGGATACTCTCGCGGGAGTATCGTACGTTTTCACGTTGAGAGATGAAGAGCCAGAGCGAGGGAGAGAGAGAGAGAGAGAGAGAGAGAAGTAGGGAAAGATTGCGGTCGCACGAACGATACTCCCGTCTCACGAGAGAATCTGTAAACGAGTTCGACGCGGTGCTCTTATTGGCGTGGCCGTAACGCACGTCGATCTTTCTTTACGCTCGAGGCCGACGCGCGCGTTCGTGCGACGAATGCTCTAATTACGTTTCGCCTCTTTGTTGTCTGGCGGCAGTCGGAAATCCTGCATTCCGATACTGGTTCGCGGCCCACTCGATCATCCCTCGATAGCGTGATCGACGTTTTTCACAGTAGCCCCCCCCCCTCCGTAATAACATATAACGAGTAATTATCGGACACTTAACGCGTCCGTCAAATATGACGCATGAAATATGACAATATCAGATGCCGCGCCATTATTGCCCGCCCCGGCTACTTTCGCGAGGATACTCGTCGGGGGTCGCATTATCGATGGTGGCCGGGTTTTAACGGGCCGCGTATTGTGCTCCGATGATGCGCGTCGGCGCGCTTTGCCACTTCATATCGCGTCCATCTGAACAAACCAGTTTAGCATTGCAACGAGATCGCCTATGCGATTCCCGGCGTCGTACGTCGCGCGGGATCACGCCGGCCGTTTTAGATCGCCGACTTGACGCGTGTGCGTGGAAGGATGCGGCGCGTGCACTCGCATGCCCTCCCGTGCACTCGCAAGCAGCATTCGCTCACGTGCCTGCGCTGCTCACGAGTCGGCCACTCATACGGTTGACATTTAAATACATTATCATAACAATGCGAGCGGGTGCATGTTAAGTTAATATCATCATACCTCCTCGTTCGCCGCTCTTGATCGCCGAGCGCAACTCGGTAGTCGGCGGGTGAAGGAGCATTTTACCTCGACGGATCATGAGAGGCCAGCGAGAGGGAGAGGAAAGGCGAGGAAGAAGAGCGGGAGTCGGCTGCAAAGATCCTCTCCGCTCTTCTCCGCCAACCCTGTCACGCTTTCTTTCTCTTTCTCTCTCTGTCTCTCTCGTTCTCTCTCTGAGCTTCATTCTTTCCCACTAATCTTCCTACCCGCGTCTCTGTACGCACAACGCATCCGCGACGGCTTCGGGACAGTAAGGATAATGTATCTCGCGTTCTGCCGACAATTTGTTACCATCGGACGAAGTAATCGAACACGATCGCTCGTTGCTCAACGCGTCGTTCTATGCAAGGTTACGATCCTCTCCTCCCGTCTCGCCGCATCGTTATACAAACGTAACGCTTGACCAAACAGGAAACATTCCGCTGGATATAAAACTGCATTTATAGCCACGCTCGAAATTATCGTACACATTTCGTTTACCCTTTTAAATACTCTTTTACGATCGAGCCAGCCGCCTACTGCGGATGACGCGTTAAAAACAGCCTTTTCAACCGCGGCCACGGCAATTTTCTTTGGCGTGGCTTATGAAACGCGGCCCGCTCGCCGCCGAGGTCTGAAACGGACGTAATTTCGTTGGAATTTCAGCTCCGTTACGGAAGCTACGTTCGCCGGGTCCGTGGCCAGCCTCGACCAGCCTCCGTCGGCCGTTGCAATACTCGACTAACCGATCGGTGCCTACCGAACGCCTTCAACAAGGACGACACGGGTTTCCGTCCGGCCGTCGGCCGGAAGGATTCTCGGAATGATGCCGCGCAAGGATTACCCTTCGCGAACGGGAGGGGAGCGGGAGAAAGAGGGTGACTTAGCTGCGGGCGACGAGGGGGCTAGGAGGCGAAAGGGGGGAGAAGCAAAGAGAAATGTATGCGAGAGTACAAGCATCTTGTAGCTCGACATGCTCGGACGTCTGCCGCGGCGTGCGTCACAAAGAGACCGCAAACAGCCGTAGCGAGAAAGGATTTTTAGTGCTCGAGCCTGCCCCGACTCCGGAGCGTGCGAGGGAGAGAGCGACCGGGGCTCGCAGTAGGGCCATAGGAAATATATTGATATTTATTTACGACTGGTAATAATAATTGATCTTAGGGCTGCAGCTCTATGGGCCAGAACGTCGCTCGATTCGCTCGCTGGCTCGCTTGCTGACTGGCTGACTTGCTGACTCGCTTGCTTGCCCGACGACGGAGGGCTAGGGCGGGCAAGACGAAAAAGGAGCGAGTGAGTTTGCGAGCGGGAGAGCGAAAGGTGGCGGGGCGGGGGTTATCCGGCGTATAGTGGAAGAAGATGGAGTGAGAGAGGACTCGGGCAGGCCCAGGGCCTTACGACTTCTTTATTTCGCTCGGCCGTATATCAGGCCCAAACGAAAGGGTTAAAGGTGTACACTCCACTAAATAAATTCGCAACCACCTCGACTTCCAACCCTTCGCGCATGTCCTCCGTTTCTTTTTTGCTTTCTCTCTCTCTCTCTCTCTCTCTCTCTCTTTCCCTCGTCTCACTCTCTGTCCTTCATCTCCTGCCTCCACTCGCGAGGCTTACTTCGCTGTCCGGTGTAACGTAAACGATTTAAGCGACTGAGAATTCCAGAGACGGTGGGACAGTAAATAATGCGAATCAACGGAAATTATATTTTCGGCGATCTTAAATCTCAACCCATCTCTCTCTCTCTCTCTCTTACTTGTGCCTACTCTCGAGGACGAGTGCGCGAAAATACACGATTATTCATCGTGAGACGACACTCCGCTCAGTTGAACTCCCACTCTCGGGATGCGTCCTATAAATTTGCACGCGTGCATCCTCGCCTAGCGTCATTAGCCGCATGACGACGTTAGATTCAAGATGTTCGAGCAGCGCAATTCCGATCGTTTCGCTCTCGACGCCCGGCTAAGAGGCACAATGTCGGCCATTCGAGAGTCGTTCGCTGTTTTACAAGCGGACAGGTGTCGACGCGGCGATTATTATGGACGACTTTTAGGACGAGTCCCGCTCCCTTTTCCGTTCGAGTGTACTTTCTGTCGAGTGCTGCGCCGGTGCTCGTTAGTTCGACGGGAAACGTTGGGGGCTTAAAACAGCGTCGTTTAATAAATACGTCGATCGTAAACTATTTCGCCGGGGGATCATTAAATATCAACATATTACAAAAGGTTTGAACTTCCCTCCCCGCCAGCGCTCCTTTCCACCGTCGTAATCCTCTCCCCGACCGGGTCGCCTTTATTTTCTCTTTGCCATTTCGTTCACCCCGCGCAACCGGCGCACCCGCAATAAATCTGCACTTCGCGTACGTATACGCTTCAAGAGGATTCCCTTGCGCCGTCCACTCAGTGTTGCTCGTGTTCCGTATCTACTGTTATTTCGAGAGTAGTCGAGATGCGCAGCCGCGCTCTCCTCGTCACTTTCCGCCTCGCTCATTTCCCACTTGATGATACCGTTCCGTCGGACAAGATTATTCTTCCGACGTACGCGCGTTTCAAACCTAAGGCCCGTTTTTCAACCGAGCAACGTACTTTAATACCTCCGCGCAACGTTTCTTCGAATAACCTCAGCGACTTCCAACAATTTTAAAGGTACCCCTGAAGAAGATCGCTCTCTGCCCGGATTCGTCCTGCGCCGGGGCCCCAAAATCGTCCGTGACACCGTGAATTATTTCCACGCCGGCGGAACACGTCGAGCCGCCAGTATGACCTATCGGCGCGACGAGAGGGTCGCAGATACGCATCGAGCGGTCGGATTCCGTTCGGAAAGCGGAATGCAAAGTAGCGATTCCGAGATCCGTATCGTTTCGCCGTCAAGGTGGTCGGCGCAAAACGAAAATTCTGGGCCGCTGGCCCGTTCGGCCCGGGGCGGAATCCGCCATACATCAGCGCCGGATTCCGCGGGTTAAAAAGTTGAAAAGTAGCCCTTCGCGTTAGAGAGTTATGCGCGCGCGGCCGTCCTTGCCGGACACTGATAAAGCGACCTGACCCAGGCGCACGCCTGCATCTTCCCTGAGAGGATGCATCGTCCCGCGTCTCGGCATCGCGACGCTCGCGGTATAACGGGGCTGCGAGGATTCCGCGCGAGCTGTTATGCAAGCGCAACCTTTTCGGCTCCCCGGGGGAATTTCGTTGATTTAACGAGAGTCGTTCGCCGCGCGACAAACGTCGGTATTTCATCCAATAACGTCCCCGTCCGATAATTCCCGTCACGTTCCCCGGGCGGCCACTACGCGAACGTCTTCATCCGACGCCTTCGCGTTAAAACGTTTCAAAATGTATACTTCGGCTACGGCGATTTTTCGAGCCGTTATAGTCGTGGCTAGATGGGAAGGACGTGGAGAATGAGAGAGATAGAGAGACAGAGATTGTCGAGGCTTTGAAAAACGACACCTTGCCTACTATGCTTTTCATCCCTATCAGTAAATTGACGCCGATCCCGAGTCGTAACCGCTCTCAGTGCCGACGCACCGTCGGAGAGCATCGTGGCCTCGCATTCTCGGAAGCGAAGCGTGCTCGGCAACGTTGTTATTGTAATAAATACCTGTATAGTGCCGCGCGCTGAAGTCACGTCGACGATGGGAAGGGCTGCAATAAAAGTATCAATGCCCTCCCTCCCTCCGTTCCTCATGCAGCCCGAGCCTCTCCCGCACACTCCATCTTTCCCCCGGCTTCCCTCGGTCGACTCTCTTTCGTCGGAGCGACAAGGAGAGCCTGAGAGAGAGACAGAGACAGAGAGAGAGAGAGAGAGAGAGAGAGAGAGAGATAAAAAGAGAGAGGGAGAGAGAGAAAGCGCGAGCGGGTTCTCACAAAGCCCGATACATGCGCGCTGTCGTTGTTTTAACCGTTGCCGCCGACGTGGCATGCGAGGGCCTAAAGCAGGCAATAAAGGTCCGGCGCGAGTGCCGGCGCAACACCGAGTCCGACGCACAAATCAAAAAGTAATGGCTAGTTAGTCGCGCCCCGGCGCGTAAGCGCACGTCCGAAATGACTGAGGGCGGATGTTTAACCCCGTGGACTGCGCCGATTAACCGGCAAATTTGCCGAGGCCTCTCTCGCGCGCGCGCGAAATTTCACCGGTCGAGAGTCGTGCCGTTGTTGAGGATCGAGTGTCGGCGTACGCTCGATCGCTGGCCGACTCGCTCGCTAACGCGCGAGCGAACGAGCGAGCGAGCTTGCGCGCGCGCGCGCGCCACTCCGAGAGCGAGGCCCTTAATAATCGCGGCACTCGATGTACACCGTGTAATCCACGTCGACGCGTTCCTACGGCTCGCCCCCTGGCACGACTTTGCTATCGATTTATGCATCGCTCTATATTTTCCCCGTCCTGTTACGCGTTACGTCACTTCCCGCGAGAGGCGAGGGTCGAGGCGGACTTTTAACGACCGCGCCAATCTTGGAAATGTCAGGCCTCTTCGAGACTACGCCACGCTCGACTTTTATTAAATCTCGCGAAGGTATCTCTTTCTCTTTCTTTCTCTTTATCTCGCTGCCTCTCGCTACGGACGAGCTGTAAATTAGAGTGTCATTAAAAAAGACGTTTCGAGAAATTGTGCGATGAAGAAATTTGTCACACCGCGCGCGCTGTTAGGGGGGGAATAAAGCGTAATTGGGCTTTTACGCGGCGTCGCGGAATTGAAAGAACGAGAAACCGTCGGCAGGTGAAAATAAAATGATAATGACAGCTAGTCGGTTGCGCCCCGGCGCGCGAAACTGCGAAGAGTCGGGCGCGCGCGCGCGCGCGCGCGCGATCCAGAACGAGCGAGGACGGTCGTTCAACCTGGCGGGACCGGGCCCGATTAGTCGACAAATTGGACTGGCCAAGGACTCATTTCCCGGCGGAGGCAGGCAGCTCGTGAAAGTCGAGAGACCGCGGTGCACGCACCGGGCCAGCCAACCAGGCGAAGGCGGCCGGTGCGCGCCAATATTTTTGCGCAACCAGCGGACGAAGATTACGGTATTCACGCTTTAAGTCGCGATCATCCGGCTATCCCTAAAACGTCAATTCTTCGCCAATTTCTCCGTCAGCGCCGGCCGATGTTTCTCTTTTCTACCGTGCGATCGATCGGCACGCTTATTACCGGCCGTACTCGAGCGGGCGTATGACCGTTCGCGAGAAATTATTTTCCCATACGTACCGCGATGCCGGGCGAGTCGACGATAGTACGAAGAAACCCGGCCCGCCGCGAACTTTAACACTTGGCGTTTGCATTCGCCATAGTCAGTCGGGGTTAATGACGTATTCTTTTCTCTTTCCGTTTCAGGTAAGTGCACCTACGGCGTCCATGGGAGGATCGGCGAGGCGTGCTGGGGGGGAAAAAAAGGCCGGGACACGGATAGGGGAGAGGTTACGTACGTAAGTGCAGCGTTTAGGTGTCGGTGAAAAGTTCGGATCCAAGCGCACTGGCACCAATTGCCGATCTCCGCCATTGTACGTACGTACGTACGTCGGTATGCATGAACCCGACTCCCTCGATGTCTGACTCTCGTTAGTTATCGAGCCGGCTTCTGCCGATTTACACGCAAGCCATTTTCACGGAACGGCCCCGACGTGTTAAGAGAGTCTCCGAAGACCCCGGCGATCTCGCAATTTACCTCGGCCTACCCGGCAAATATCTTTACGATCACCTCCAGCGTCAGTTTTATCAGCTCTCCTTCCGAGAAGCGCACATTTTTCCCCCCATTGTCGGTCAATGTTTAATAACCCCATCGAAAGGGCTGGATCGCGGGGTCGGGAGGATGGGGCGAGCAATGTCGACACCCGGGTTCGAACATTATAAAGTAGGATCGCCGCGAACGGGAGCAAAGCTGCCGGCGTTAGCCGCCCGAGGCTAACAACTAGGCGCCCATCGGGCCGAAGGAAGCGGCAGCCTGTCTCAATCGCCAGGAACGCGGGTAAGAACCTGCCAACGAAAAGGAAGGAAAAGGCCTCGGATCGGCGGCGAGAGGCGCCGCGGGGCGAGAGGGGAGGACCTCGGCCCTCGAGAGAAAAGGGAGAAGATACTGCCCACGACGCCTTTACGCTTGTTAACCGTTTCTCAGCCGCGAGGGAGGAGTGTATATTATCCGGCCCCAGGCGCCGCGCTAATTATTTATCGGACGGAGTCTCCGCCGGAACGAATGGCCTCGATCTGACGAGCCGAGCCTGGTACTCGGGACACGCCGTCTTCTGCCGACGCCGAGCGTCGTCGTCGTCGTCGTCGTGCTCCTCTTCGTCGTCCTCCTCGACGCTCCGTCTCCTCCTCTTTTTCTCCCCTTCTGGCACCGAACGTCACGCGGCTCCTCTCGACACGCCAAGATTCGCGTCGGATAGGACGTTCATCGATTAACTGCGATGTAAGCCGCTCCGAATCGACGGGAACAGAGTGCGTCGTCGATGCGCACGCATCCCGGAAAGACAGGATTTTTCTTGTACCCATAAATCAGCGGGTACACGACGGCGCCGGTGTTGAGAATAATTGGACTCCGCGCCCGGCGTTGTTCTATGAACGATGTCGAGGCTACCCTCCCCTCCTTCCCTTCCCGCCTTCCCGCCCCTCGTTCGAGAGTCCGGACTTCAGTCCGTTCGCCAGTACAATATATTGTATTTCCCAATCGGCGAACGTCGCGTGCGTCTCGCAGCCAGAACGGCTAACGGTAGTCGTTTGTTCAATTTCGTCTGAGATTATCGAAGGTCTCGTTGCGGAACGCGGATTATTACGGTACTCGGCGTATTCGCGTGCGTTGATCAGCGACGGATACCCTCGTTCCCGCGATGAAAACCTATCGGCGTACGTTCGGTGCAAATTAACGGACCGGACGATGAACGAGGGCGAGGAGGAGAGAGAGAGAGAGAAAGAGAGTACGAAAGGGCAGAGTGGAATGTTTGCGGAGCGGATTTTACGAGAAGTTCGCGTCCACACCTCTGCCGCGAGAGAGAATTACAAATCGATCGATCCCGCATTCGCGGTCAAAGGCCTGAACGCTCAATTATCGCGCTCCGTTCCGTAAATCATGAACGAGATACGTATCCGTGGCTGGAAGGCGACCCCTTGAAGCACCTTCAAGGTTACCGCGGGCTGCAGCAGAAGCTATCGGTAGATGGAGGAACAGTAAACAGGAAATGTATTCGATCGATACCGGAGGAGGTAACAAGCGTGGGGCAGGAGCAGGAGGAGGAGGAGGTGGAGGAGAAAGGAGCAGCGCGGGATAGATATATATCTCGGATCGTGGGAGTTTGCGCGGACGATTTATAGTTCAACGATCCGCGGCATGGAAGATCATCGCCGGGTAACGTCTCTTCTTCTCGTGCACGCGAATCCTTTTATCATGCATGCATACATCGCGGAAGAAGAAGAATCACCCGGGCGAAGCGCGAGTGGATTCTATGGAAAAGTATCATTCGCTCGGCAACTGACTCCTTGTCATTTCGCAACAAGGTTGCACACGCTCGCGTATCCTCGCCTCGATGCTTCCGTTCCGACTACCGTCTCTTCATGCTGGCCGTACGTTCTGCTCCCGTGGAAGAGGGTTAAACTATCTGGCTTGATAACACCGGCCTAGGGTGCCGGGCTACGTTTTCGATCGTTCGAATATCCGTCGATCGGGCAAACAGCGGTTACGCGAGCGCTAAATCTATTTAACGTATATAACTGTATTCGAGTGGCGCGCTCGAGCGAGTGCACGCTCTTGCCTCCATCTCCCATTATTGGAATCAATAACTCGGCAAACGTATCAAATGCCCCGGACCAAAATAAAACGTCCGCCTTCCAATGGCCCGCGGCCGTTCGGGCCGCAGAAATTGAACGCGCAGCCCGGCGCGAAACGCACGGCCGTGTAAGCCTCGTAAATACGCATTATCGTCCGTAAAATCGGTTAATCGTTTGCCGATATTTAGCCGGGCCCGCGTCGTCCCGCAGATAGCGCTTTGTCCACGGTCAGCGGATTGGCGGATCGCTGTTTGCTGAGCTATCGAGTTTTCGACCGTCGCGCAAAAATGCACACCCCCTTTCGGCATCTCGAGATGGTATCTAACGAAATGGAATTGCCTAGTCATTCGCGGGCGGACGGATTAGCCGGCAGCGAGCGTCGCCTATATACGGCGGCGGATAAAATTTTTATTCCGACACCGTTTTTTTCCACCGCATTCTTCTCCATGGCAACGTCGGCGAACACGCGGGAGATACTTAACGGAATGCGCACAGTTAGAGCGTTGCTCGATTACATTTTCGCGAGCCAGCGACATACCCATATTTCCCGGACCTTCCCGGTTTCGCAGGACTTTATCCTTCTACACAGTGTATCTCACCGATGGGGCTGTAATTTTATGTGCCTCCCGTCCTACCTATCTTCGCCGACCCTCCATGCCCGGGAACGTCAACTGACCAAGCCAGATATCCGCGGTTTATTGCCGTTCGGTGATAACCCGTAAATTGCCGTCCATAGGAAACGGCGTACGGCATAAGCGATAGGCGCTGAGCCGTAATCTGCGCCCAATCGCCCGCAGAGTCTGCCGCGCAAGAAACCTTCGTTGCCGATTCCGTTGCGAGCGGGTCTAAAACGCGGACGTGCCTTTAACACGCTTCTAACGCGCCGTATGCGCGTCGGGATCGTTTTTACGAAACGCATAGCGCACCTTCGCCGAGGAAGGGCAATAACTCTCCCGGTGGAATGCCGAGAAAACTCGCGCTCGATTTCATCGTTCCTTCCCTCGAGCCGCCGCTAGTTCGTAGGAAAATATATACTTAACGCGATATCTCGATCATCGGCCGCACCAATGATGTACGCCGTCCAGGAGGTAGAGAGAGAGAGAGAGAGAGAGAGAGTGAGGGATTTTATACGCGATTTTATTCGCGGTTTTATTCGGATTTTATTCGCCGCTTCATTCGGATTTCATTCGCCTCGGCGAGTATCTATTAATTTACGAGCGGCATAATTAAGACGTTGGTACGTCGTTTTATTCCTCTCGTCGGTCGAGCGAACGTACGCACGAAGGTAGGCTGGTAGGTAGGTAGGTAGGTAGGTAGGTAGGTAGGTAGGTGGGTAGGTACGCACTTGTATTTTAATCACCGCGCACGGATGTTTCCCGTATTGCGTGTGCGTAAGCGAAGCTAAAGAAACCGGCCACCCTTAACAGCTTACACCTCGGCGTAGGGCCCGGTACGTCCTTTTCGCAGGTAGGATCGCGCGCGCGTTCTCAAGCTGAATGTGTAATCGACCCGTGCGCGAGATACTCGACCCCGATTTTCTAACCTCGACTAATGACTCGTCCGAGTTCAACTTGTCCTCCTCGTTCCGCCCCGTTGTCCCCGAGGAAAACTACCCTCGAGTGGGTACCCGCGCAAGTCATGTGCGGACACGTGTGCGTGCGTACGTGTGCCAGGCAGTTCCTTAGGGCCCGCGGATATTTCAGGTGTTCTCAGGGGGTTACCGAAGCATACGGCCGCATAAATTTTCATAGGCGCATGCATGCATACGACGAGCTGATCTTTAACGACCTACGAAATATATGTATATACGGTGTATACGTACGTTGAACGTACGAGGGAGCGCGTACGTGGGTTTTCGAGACGTTTGTCGGTCGAGCGAATACGCCAATAGGATCATTGTACCAGAAGTCGGCCTCAGCCGCGCGCGAGAGGATTCGAGCGACGCGTTCGAGAAATCGCGGCCCACTCGAGAGCATTTCCATCGAATTGCCGCCGAGAGATTCCTCGCGGTGAAAGTGATAATAGTCGTCGGTCGAGTGACTCTCGGAAATTGCGCGAATCTCGAAAGATTGCGACCGCCCAACCCCGCTCGACGCCCGCATAGCTCGGAATTCATTTCGCGTGGAAAGCGCCTGGGAAAGAATAGAGTTCGCTTTCTCCTGCAGTCAACCTTGATAAGTCCCGATCCCAGCCTATTGCGGAGGAATTCGTCGCGGCCGTTCGGTCGGACGTTCGCCCGAGAACATTTTCCTCCGCCGGCGAACTGGCGTGTCCCCAGTCGTAAATTCGACGCGTTCCCGGCATATCTCGCGCGACAAACTCGCGAGTGACAAATTAACAATGAGCGCAGCCGCCGCTGCCTGGCGCGGCAAATTGCACCTGCGGAGTCTGGAGCGACGAAAGCTTTCAATAATTTCTGTGGCCCGTGGTGCGCGCGCGCGCGCGAACGCAACTCCCCACGATGGCTCGCAGCGGTTCGAGGCAGGCGCGGCACTCTTCAGCGATCGTCATTACGCTAATTAGTCACGATGACTTTCATGCCCCGGCTGCGGCGAGCCGCGCGTTATCGGATTCAATCGGAATGTGTGCGAACCGGTGGCACCACCGGGTGCACAAACGCGGAGCCGACGACTGGCATGCAGGAGGGGCTGGGCCAGGTTCGAAAGAAGGGAAGGAAAGCATGAAAATTCGCGCCGTGCCAGCCAGCGTACCATCGTTTTGTCTATGACTCGCGCGCGCGCGCTGGCTCATTCTTTCGCGGGAAATTGAGTAAGAGCGAGCGCGCACGCGAGAGAGAGAGAGAAAATAAAAATCAGGTAGAAACTTCCGGGTCTAATGTTGAGAGCAATGTCGAGCACTTGACGTGTATTTTCTAACGGCGCCATTTGAATTTTCCAGCTGCCAAGCGAGCTGCGTCTCTCTAGCGCTCTGATGCAACAGTGGCACTTTTATGCAGCCCGTTGCGCCTCGCGGCGTTTATACACATGGGGGCGGGAAATAGAGAGAGCGAGAGAGGGAGAGGAAAAGGCGAGTAGCGACGGGGGTGAGCAGGGCCGAGCGTGAAAGCGATGTAACGGCGGAGCGGAAAAATAAGAGGAAACCGACATTCGTTACAGCCGCATTGAGATGCAGTCGCTTCTCTGTTCTCACCCCTCCCCCACCTTCCCCGAGCCGCTCAAGTCGGCGAGGCGCGTTGGCCTCGACCAATGAGAGCTCGGCGACGGCTGAATTTAGCGCGGGATTCTTCCGCCCTTTCGAACGTGGCCCGACGATAAATGCATCCGCCTCGATTTTTCCGCCATTCGCCGAGCGTTAGCTGCGCGCATCAAATCGCATCCAATTCGAAGTCTCGCGGGTCGAGAACTCGCGGCCGCAGGATAACAGCGGCATACGGTTTCTCAATGAGAATTTCTCATTCCCTTCCATACCTCCTCCTCCTCCTCTTCCTCTACCCCCGACCTCATCGCCCTCATCCCCCTTCCTGGCTCCCCTCTGTGCGCGCTTCCGTCTTTCCACCGTCCTTCTCGCCGGCATCGAAACCGGTAACGAACGCACACGCCGAGAGCAGGCGGCCGCCGACTTTCTTTGTTTCCGCGGCGCAAAAGTTCCCACTCGTCGTTTGCCGCTTCCGGCACTGACCTAAATCCCTGTACCCCGACGACGACGAGGACGGCGGCCGACGACGGCCGCGGCCGGGAATTGCGCCTCGAAACCGTGTCTCGTTAGCGCGACACGCGTGCTGCGTAATCGCGAGGAAAAAGGGCTGCTTTGTGATCCTCCTTCGACGCTTAGGTAGCAAAAGGTTTTCCCCGGCAACCTACCGGCGAGCTCTGTCCAGGAGCCCGACTGCCTCGCTTACGCTCGCCTCGGCGATCGCGGCAAATTTCCTTTTCAGCGCGTCGGAGTTCCATTTCGCATCGCAAATGAGCGGCAGCCGCTTCATTAACGCCCGCCTGCGCGGCACAAAGTGCCAGCGAAACGATCCGCGGGACGGACGTCGGACATTGTTTTAAGAGACATCCATCCCCCCCGTATGGCGATCCTTTCACGGCCGAATGGAAAGCCGGTTACGGAGGCAATCGTCGAACGTGATCATTCTCCGCCGACCCCGCGCCAGCCCGACGCTTCCCACTTTTATCCGGCGCAAAAATGATTTATGAACTCTCGCCGCTCGCCGGCTACTCGTTCGGCGCGGCTCTTGTTACGCCCGGGCCCCCGAAGCGACGCTTACGCCCCGTATGCAGGATGCGTTTCAATGAGAATTCGCCTTCTGAGCGTCGAACTCGGGTAACGAACATACCATCCGACGTGCCAGCGGGGCTCACGCTCTCTTCATTCGACTCTCCGTCCTCTTCCAGGTCTCACCCTCTATCCCCGTCTCTCTCCCTCTCTCTCTCTCTTTCTCTCTGTACTCCCGAAAAGCTCCTCTCTTCATCGTTTGCCGCTCCCGGCGCTGACCTAAATCCAACACGTCAGCGGCGGCGCTAAAAAGCGTCGAAATGGGCGTATAACCGGCTCGTCTCAATCGTGAATGGTTTCAGTTCGCGATGCGCAAAGAGAAAGGGTAAACGACGCCATATCGCATTCTCCCTCATCGCCCACTCTCTCACTCTCTCTCTCTCTCTCTCTCTCTCTCTCTCTCTCTCTCTCTCTCTTTCCCTTGCCAAGCCGTTTTCATCGCCGCTCATCGGCCCAACGATAAACGAGTCTGCCTTGATTTTCCGCGATGCGCACCCATTCCGCGCGTCAATCGGATCACACGCAAAGCGGCGAAGTGGTACGCGCTTTAACGGGGATTAAAGTTCGCCGTTTAACACTGATACGTCAAAGTTTTTAGCGCTGCCGGCCATCGAAGCCTCTGTCGCGGCGCCCGCCGCTCGCCGAGAGTCCTTTAACGGCTTTAAATTGAAACTGTTCAAGATCCGTCCGCTTCGGTCGGTTGCCCGATGCTCGAGCATGGATCGGACTTTATTCGTCGAACTCGTACAATCGTTTCATCAACGTGCCAGGAACGTAGCAGGTATTCCACGATCGGCAATCTTTCGAGGTCTAAGTTTCTGGCGGTCGAAATTGGAGTATAACTGACGCGCGTCTCGGTGGGAAACGTTGCTAGGCAGCTTGCGCTATGCAGTCACCTGTATTCACCTGCAGTTCCACTGCAGTCGATGCACCCGGCTTGCACGAGGGGGGAGAGGGTGTCGAGAAAAGGGGGCGCAGCGCATTTCCTCCCCCGACCCCAGTCTCTCCTCTCTGTGTTTCTCCTTTCTCTCCTGGCCGCACCCCCGCACCCCTCCCGCCCTCTCATCCCTCTTCGCAGCTCTCTGAGCTTGCGTAGGGTTGCTCGCTGAAAGCAGAGATGGAGCTAGTGGTTTCGGCCGCGCGGATACGTTTCGCCGAAAACGCTTCTCCTCTCCTTTTGAAGAAATAACGTTTCTGATGGAAATTAGGTACTCGCGGGGTCGGCGGAATAATTAGCTTCCCCCCCATTGCGGAACGTCTGACGGGGATTCAATTGGAATCCGGGCGTGCGCGGCTTTCTTAGCTTGGGAAAACATTGAAAACAGCGCCAGCGGTGCTTGTTTTACGATGAAAATTCATAAAAGACGCCTCTCGCCCCGGAGAATTTACATTCGAAGCGGCGAGAGAGAGCCGGGGCCGGCCAAAACAGGGTCGGCATTTTTGGAAATATCGCCGCGTTCCATGAGAACGTGCCCAGTTGAGACGCGGTTACTCACCGTTATATTCTATAATAATACTCTGAGAGTAGTCGAGTGACGCCAATCGTATATTCAACGTATTATTTATCGCCACTTCTAGGATCGTAGCCAGACTTGACGTTCCAGTCCCCAAAATTCATGAGCTACTATTTGAGTCACCCTACCGACCATTCGACCGCTCAAAATGTCATTCAATTTATCGAAATCACCCCAGCGTCCCGCACGTAAAAGTCTCGGAATAACGTGGTCTCCCGAGTCCCGCTCGTCGAACAACATTTCCAGCGAACCTCGCCGCGGCACGAAAGTGGATTCCGCGAGGGTTAAAGTCGGCGCTAATGAACGCTTCTCGTTCGATCGACATCCGACTCGACTCCTGACATAGAGAGCTAGCCAGGCAGAAAGTTTCACGTCCGCGCGCAGTCTTAAATCTCTCTCGATCACGGCACGCCGAACAGAAGCGACTCAAGTGTGCGCCCAACGTATACTTATTTCCGCAACGCATGACGAGTTATAGCAGCGCATAATTATAGGGATGACGTCCCCGGTATCATTCTCATCATCGTTATCATCGTCGTCGTCGACGTCGTAGCCGGTGCACAAGACCAGAAAAGGAGAGGACTGGAGATGCGCTCTAATAGATTGCACATCCACTCTTACCTAGAGTCATTCCGCACGCGTGTATTTTCAAAGTGCGCGTACCACTCGTGTGCCCACTCTTGTGCTCGCGCGAGTCTTACGCTCCCGCATTCGTATGCGAGCTCTGCATGTAGGCGACAGAAGGGCTTTTTTTCAGCATACTCTCCGCGTCTACGTTCGAAAAGAGAATCGCGAAGAAAACGCGCCACCCTTCGTCCTTTGTCCGCTCCGAACGCGCATGCGTACGGGGCCCTCGCCGGGGAAGGAAGAAGAGAATGCGCGCGCGAGCGCCCACGCTCTTTGTGCCGAGCTTCTCGTTACAATTAGGCGTAATTATCGCGTGGCGCGAAACGTGCGTAGAGAGAGCACGTACGAGCCACGTAACGGCATTGTACGAGGAACGCACTTCGCAAAAATTTGCCCGAGATCCCGGAGAATCTTACCTACTCTTTTAATGATGCGCCTCCTGAATAGTCTTACTTTATCACGCACATTCTTTTTTGCCCCCGACCCTACCCTGCGCGGAAGTTCGCGTTGCCAGTCTCTTCACTAACCCTCCACCCCCCCCCCCCTCTCTCTCTCTCTCGAACTATTTTTGGTCTCATCAAAGGCCCCACTCAGAGTTGACCCATTTTTCCCAGCGCGGAAACTTTTCGCGTACCTACCGGCCCGCTCGAAGCTCGCGTGAGACAAGTGCTTGCGCACGAAAATTACCCGCTCCGCGCTCGGGGGGCTAGCCGGAGAGTTTCCTTATTTTCTATTACGTCGAAATATCAAGGGTCTCGCGTGCCGAGCGTGATCCGACTATTAAAAGACTGGGAACGGCCTTTGCCCGTCACGTCCATTACACTGATTCGTATCTTCTCGCTCGCAGTTGCATATGCACGCTTTGTGTATTTTTAAGCGTCGGATGAAAGCGCACTTCGGGGCTCGGGTAGGAAACGCGAAACTGTTAAGGGGGTGGCGGGTCGGTAGTCGAGCCCCGACGCCGAGGCATCATATCCTCCGCCCTCTCTCATAGAGTCACTTCGACCTTTTCTATTGACATTCCCTTCAGCTATTTTCGATACTAGACACGTTTCGCCCGCCGTGCTCGCCGCTCCTTCTGGCGAGTCGGCGCGCGGATGCAATTTCTTCATTCCCCATTCTCGTCAGAGACACCGCTCGATTCAAGTCGAGCATCCCCCCCCCCCCCCACCTACCCCTCTCTGCCTTTTAAAAGCCCGAGAAATGCTCTTTTCTTCCGACTCCCGCGCCGATTTCGATCTTTCAACTCCCGCGCCCGACTGTATCGCACTCTTTGCCGACAGCACAAAGGCGCGCTGGCCAAAAAGCGAGCGCAGCCCGGCACGCTGGATTCACCGCGTACACCTCCCCTCTTGCCACTCGTACTTTTTACGTCGTGTAAACGCACGCCGGCTCGTCGCTGCGCGAGTATCCCGATGCGGTCGGCATCAGTGGCAAAAGGGGTTGCTAGCAATGAAGTGCAGCGCGCTGCTCTGAGCGAAGGGGATGATGCGGACGGAGGGCTGAGGGGAAAGAGCGAGCGAGGGGAGGTGAGGGGGGAAGATGCGCGAGTGGCGCGTTCGGTCGCGTGCATGCATCGCGCTGCAGATTATTATAATAAAAGTCCCTGCTCTCTTTGTTCGTCCGTCCCGGCGCTATGGCTTTGTCCGGTCCGAGCGTGCGCGCGCGCACGCCGCGTCTCTATTTACATTTGTCGTACATCATACGCGATACCGGACGCCCAACGTCAATGGGCAAATGGTGATGACGAGCCTTCCTTTCCTACCCCTCTGGCCCAACCCTTGTCGGCTATCTACCCTACCCTACCCTACTGTCCATTCTGACGCCAACCTCCCCCTCCTCCTCCTCCTCCTCCTCCTCCCTCTTCCTATCTTCTCTCCACTCCGACTGCGGAAAGCGGGGAAAAAGCAGAGTCACGTCGACGGGTGCTGGCTTTTTTGGCCGCCGATCGTTTCGTTAACTGGGACTCGCTCCTTTTTAAGTCGTTTAGCCGCGGAACGTGCCGCCGCACGGCAGAGCGCGCGGCGTCGAGTTTTCATGGTTTTCTTCTGACCCAGATCTAAGGCGATCGAATGACAGGACGTTGGCCACCGCTCGCGGGATGGCAAAAGAACGGTAAAGCGGCGCGCGGCATTGCCGGGGCAACAAATAAAACGCAGGCAGGCGGGCCGGCGCGCAGCGGAATCCGAGATATGCAATTTAATTATGGAAAGTTTTTATCGCCGGCAAAAGGTTACGCGCCCCGCGGCGAGTTTAGCGATGCCGGGCGGATCGAGAATGGCATTTTGCCTCGTCGTCGGCGTCGGCGTCGTCGTCCGGCCTCCGTTCGATGCGATACCGAGAGTGCGCTCTTTTTAGCGCTGCGCTCCGACTCGCTGCGAGGAACGGTGCCGATCGATGAACGCCTCGCGCACCTCGGCGAGCGAGGCGAATTATTCGCGGCTGAATGGCCGGCGAGAGAATCCGTTTCGCGTTTTTGTTTCGCCCGCAATTACGGCTATTCGGTAAACATTGGCCTTTTAATGTATGCGTACAAGTGGCGGAGGCGTTTATATAATGTATGCCTAATGCGATAACGCGGGTTAAACGTTTTCATCGTTCCGACGCGCTAAGTTGTGATTAATTGTACTTTCGTAAACATTAATTTTCGCCGAAAGTTATGCTACATCGAAATTAACTTTCGCGAAGTAATTTATTGAAGAAGTAATGGAAACAATTTTACGGAAATGTTCTGTAGAGGAAATATTGTTTAGGTTCTTTAACGGGTTCACTGCTATCAACTGTTAATCATTTTTAAGCGTCGCGAAGTTGGTAGAAAGGAACATTGCTAAATAAAATGGTCGAAAGTGTCCCAAATCTGATTGAGATTCTGGGTGGGAAAGTATAAAATGTACTGTCTGATTTTTCCACTGTATTCTCGGAATCTAGAGATGAAAAAAATTTAAAAAAATATAGTAGTAAGTACATCTAATAATAGTGTTTACATTTGAATTTTTTTTCAGATTTTTATGTAGAAAATCCAACGATTAAAAAATTAGCAATAAAACACCGACTTTTCACCATTTTTTCATAATTTTCTTATCTTTTCTTGACCGTATCTCCGAAACTATGGCACTTAGAAGACTCGGGTTGCGATTTTTGTAATCCTCTTTTCATCCTCTTTCAGGTGTACATCCACAAGTCGATCGGAGGACTTTTAATTTTTACCCATTTTTCGACCACCGTTTTTTCGATGGTTTTTTAGCTGTAACTCCGTAACTAATGCGAATTTCGACCAACGGCAAACGGCTCTCTGAGTATGTAAAATAGTGTAACATAACGCAAAATAACGTCAAAGTGTACAAAAAGTCTGATTTGTGCACGGGAAATAACGTAGAAATCGAAAAAAAAAACGTTTCCTGGGCATTCGAGAGGTATTATTGTCTTTTAGTACGGTGAAATTTTACCAAAATACGGTCCATTGGTCGTCCAATGGTGTATTACCTATACTTTACTGTCAGATGTATTTGCAATATTTTTATCACGATTTTAACGAGTAATACCCGCGCCACGAGTAGACAAGGTGTTTTTAATTTTTCGATACTGTGGCACCACAGGGAAAAATATGCAAAAAATCAGAGAGACCTTATTAGTAACCCACACATATAGCCATCATTTTCTCCCGAGCTGAAACGGCGTAAAACGAAACGTGCCGTTCGCGTCGGTCACGGAAACGTGCATTTCGCTATCGACTTGACGAGCCAAGGTAACGCTCGATTGACACTATTCCACGTCGCGGAGACAGCACCCAGACATATGTGGCCACACTATTTATACACACTCTCGCGCACAGGAGTCTCACACGGTCGAGCGGAGCGCAGACGAACTCCGCCAGCCGTGAATCTCGTAGTCGTCGGCAATAAAGGGGTAAGACGTGGCACGCAGTATATAGAGAACGATTCCACATAGAGGCTCATTGTTTTACTCTGAATCAATTACATGGCTGGGCTGCCGTCCGATGCTATCTGTCCGCGATGCACCGGGAGCGAGCACCGCAGGTTCGCGTGTGTCTTCCGTTCTGGCCGGCGAGGCCCGTACGTATATCCCCGACGTACAAATAAACTCGAAGATCCATGATCCGAACGGCGGGTAATTGGAACGTTCGGATAAAGCGAGAGTCTTACGTCGCGGCCTTCGGGGATCGATTCTGTTTTTCCCCTTTCTTTCCGTCTCTTTTGCAATTTCGCACGCTCGCAGCGTAGGTACCGAACGTTTTTGCCTCCTCAACTTTTTACCTTTTTCCCCCCCGTCTGTCCGATCGCAGGCAGCGTTATTTTCAACGCTCCGCTTAAACGCGTTCGTCGCTCACCCTGGCCAGGCATTGAAGCGCGCGCACACGTACATAATATGTACTTCCGTTCTGATTGTTCCGGCGTGCGAGCGGGCACGTCGGGCTTTTAATTAAATCGATGGCCGGGCTGCAATTAAAATTTGGTACCCGGGCCGCGGCGAATAAATCGGCTTATTTATGCGGAAACGGATGGGCATGAAAATGATTGGAAATTAACATGATGACTTCGTCAAAGCCCCGCGGGTAAACCGGCGCACTTATTGGCCGCCGGGCGGACGAGAGTAATTGGCGGCCATTATATATCATAAAACGGTTAATCCGGCGCTCGGTTGATTTCACGCTCGCTCCCTGCGATACACACCTTTCAGCTCTCTACGCCGCTTGTCGGGGCTAATTGGTCGACGTTGGAGTGGCGATCGTCCCCTGCCAGGGCGGCATACGAATAGACCAAAACTGTCGTGCCGAGAATCGTCGATCTTTGAAGCAGAGAGTCGGACGCGTCTTCGTACGAAAACGATCGACGCTAAAAGTACAGAATCAGGCGCCTCTTCGTACGAAAACAATCGATGTTAAAAGTAGAGAATCAGATGCGAGACTCCTCATACGGGAACAGTCGATGTTAAAAGTAGAGAATCAGATGCGAGACTCCTCATACGGGAACAGTCGATGTTAAAAGCAGAGAATCGGATGCGAGACTCCACATACGAAAACAGTCGATGTTAAAAGTAGAGAATCAGATGCGAGACTCCTCATACGGGAAGAGTCGATTTTAAAAGTAGGGAATCAGATGCGAGACCCTTCGTACTCGAACTGTCGATGCTCGAAGGAGGGAATCAGAAGCGAGACTCTTCGTACGACCTTGCGCGGCAAGAAGGTTCCGCGGTAAAAGGCTGACCTTATGTCGAGGACCCCGGCAACCGGTACCGACCGACGAGAAAATCCGTCCCTATAAGGTCCTGCGACGACGACGACGACGACGACGACGCCGAGTTCCTTCAGTTTCTTCTTCGCCCTGTCACGTCCGCATCGGCATTGCGAAAGTACGATGAGGGCAACGTGAAATCGCGGCATTGCGCGCTGCATGCGGAGAGAAAACGAAGACGAGAGACGGCTGGAAAGAATGTCGAACGGAGGGAGAGAGAGAAAGAGAGAGAGAGAGAGAGGAGATGAGAGCGGATGGAAAGACCGCGCGACCTCTTTGAAATTACAGAAATGGAAAGTGCACTCGCGAACGGTGGAAGGCAGAGGCACGAATGTATTCCCGGAGTGCGGTCAATCTGCGAAGGAGAATCGACAAGTAGTTAATCGGCGAACAGTGTTGGCTCGAACATTCGTTTACCTGAATGTAGTACAACTGCCGCCGCTTGTACGCCGCTATTGTACTCTTGACATCGGCGGTGTTCACTGACTCGAAACAGTTTTGCCTTGATTTATCGATTGTTCCCCCGGTCGGACGCCACTCCTGCGCTTCGGCCCGAAAGTATTCAAAGTATTGCGGTCTAGACGGTCGAAAGCAATTATTCTTTTATTACTCCCTTTTTTCTCCCTCGACAGAGTCGGACGCATTGTCGGCGGTAAGCAGCGAATTTATCGCGGTCGCACGCTCGATCGAAGCCTCGCGGTTAATGTTACCTTTTAATCGGACGGACGATGGATTAATTCGAGTGGCGAAAAACAGCGTCGAGTGACACGTAATTAATCGGGGAGACGCGTGTAATGACAATGTTTCTGCTATGAGTCTACCTTTCGTCACGCCTACTTACGGCAGAGTAATCGCCCGTTTAAAGCACACTCGTACCCGCGATAATTATGTACGGACAAGTTTCGCCGAGTGGCGTCGAGCGACGAAGACGGTAATTAGTTTGTCACTCGCTGCGTCGCCTGCAAATTACTGGAGCGTAATCCTAATTATCGATGTGGAACCTTACCGTGCGACTGTCCTCGCGTCTGCATTTCTTAATGGGACGAAATGCAGGGAGCGTCAGAGGACACAGCTTCTTGCGGGCCTCTTACATCGATTCGGAAGTCGAACGACTTATCGGATCAAATTAATGTAAATCCGCGGAGTCAACATGAAAAGGAAAAGGCCGACGGCTCTCTCGAGCATGGGAAGCCAACTTTTTTACTTCCGCCACGGTCGGGTCTTTGGCCAATAAGACCGAGGTGATTGGAAGCTGATCGTAACACCTGTTAAGGAGCACACTTTTTGATCCCGTTGGAACGTGACGCGGAGAGCCCTTCATATGCCTCTTTCGCGCACTCATTACGCTTAGCGGCATAAATTTCCGCCTCTGGCCTCGCTTTTTTCGAATTGGTCCGCACGGACTGAAAAAATCTGTTTGAGAAGCGCTCACCCGACCGACAGGCTCAAAAGACGAATGGTAGCAGATCGCACGACGAAAGGGGGGGTGGGTAGGAAGGAAGACGGATTGGATGTGCCGATTTAATTTCGTTGCGAATCAGACTCGGCAAATATACCGGGCGCTCGATCGGTGTCGGCCCGATCGCGGTTCAAACGAAGAAGACGACGACTCACCGATCCGGGAGGGAGAGCTTTAATTAAACGAGCGGAAATGATTCTCAGGTAAATATTAAATGCAACGGACTCCGGCGGCGTTTCTGTCTCGTTAGCGTCGTGCAGGGCGCGCGCGCGAATATGATTAAACTCGAATCAGGGTGAAAAAGGCGCGGGGCAAGGGCACTTTGCTTTCTGGCCGAGTGAAAAACTGCGAATGTGCCCGCTCATCGGCGTTTCAGCCTTTGCCTTTAATCTCGACGACCCTCGAGAGAGAGAGCGAGAGAGCGCGCGTGTGCGCGCGCCGAGGATAAATCCTAATTACCTGCGGGACGCTTCGCGTGTACGTAATTGCACTTGCCGCCGGATTCTCGCCCACGATTCCCGATTCTGGACGAGGGCGCGCGGGTAGGTTGTCTAGATTCTTGCCAGTTGGAAAAGAAGGGTAGCCAGAGGGGGGGTGCGCCAGTTAATAATGTCACCCGTCAGGGCCGTAACGCATCCTTGTTTTCGTCGAGCCGATCGATCGCCCGGCGAGAGGCACGCTCCCGTTAAGGAAGGTAATTAAGGGGGAACGATATGATCTCCTACGGTATACCTTTCAACTTGCGCCAGTTGGCGCTGAAGCTACCGAAGAGGCTACCCAAAGAGGCTACCCGGGGAGGCTACCGAAGAGGCTACCGAAGAGGCATTCGAAAGCGCGTACTCCCTCGGGGACGAGGAATGCCCGAACAAGGAGGCCTTTACACTTTTCCAACGACGAATGTTGTCATCGCTCCTCTCGCAATTAGTCTCGGGCCCCGCTCCCGTTTTTGTCGCGCGTCTGGCCGTCCGCCACCCGTGGCAATGTCGCGTGCTAGCATACTAGTTTCTTCCCAGTGTACCCCTTTTTTCTTTGCCCCTCCTTTTCCGCTCCCCGTTTCAGCGCGTTCTACCTCGCCGACGCTCTTTCCTTCGCAAGTCTCTCTCTCTCTCCCTCCCTGGCTCAACGTAACTCTTCCCCTCTAGTTGTAACTTTTTCACTCCTCCGACGATCCTCCTTTTTGGACGTTCGTACGTTCGTGCGCGAGGATCGCGTCCGGACGGTTAGTAAAGCAGCTCGCGTCACTCGTTCGCTCGGCGTAACGCGACACTTGAAATTCGTGGCTCTATTTTTAACCCCCCTCCGCCTCCCGACCCTGCCACGCCGCCGTGGTTACCCGTTACGCCGCGTTAACCCCGTCGCGGCGATGGTATCGGGGTTTCAATTTGTCCGAACGAGGGTCGACGCCGGCGTCCTGCCAGCGGGTAACGAGACGAATCTTAACGAGTTCGGCAGATGACTACGTCAGGAGGTGGAAGAGTTCGCAGAGAACGGTAAAGTACCTACTGTCAAAGGATATCATGAGCGAACCGGCACGCGAGTCTTTTTTGCCACCCTCTAGAACTGAGCGGGGGTGGTTGTTCGGAATAAGTAAAGGAACGCTTTATTCGATGAATTCGGCAATTACGTTCGCCCCGCGATAAATCGTGTTCCACGGTTTATCGGGAATCTCCGCAGCCCTGAATCGCAAAATCAGGAGACACCGTCCGTTCTATCGTGCATCGGCGAAGAGGTGGGTCGGGGGGGTTAAGAGAGGTTGTATCCCGCGATAGTACCCCGGAGGGTTGAATTTGTGGCGCATTATTATGCGCGACGCGAGCGTGCGTAACAAATACGTCTGAATTTTCGGCGTATAACGCGTCACGCCGGCGCATTTGTATTCTGGCCTGTAGACGCACGGTAAAGGGAGAGAGGGGAAGAGTGAGAGAGAGGGAGAGAGAGAGAGTGGTTGTTACTCTCTCGGTGTTTTCGATGCAAAACGACGGCAGAACGATCGGCCCCAATTCCCACGACAACGGGCGAAGCCTCGTGTACTATGCAGGAAGGTGGAACCGACGAGTTCCATGACCTTAGGGTGGACCAGGAGTTCAACCCTTCGCGACGTGCCCAGACCTCTCTTTGACGTATGGCTACGATTCCGAAATAATCGCGCTACCGACAGAAATGGCAAATTCACGGCGCGTATCGGCCGAAATCCCGTAACGCTGACTCTGGCTCCAATTTGCATCCTAATTCTTCACGTCCGATCTCTACTTTCAGCCTCCACCGAATCCAGCTCGGTACGCAGATATCATAATTCCCGCGGGACCCTGGCGTTACGGCGGTACAACTTTAAACTTTTGCTCCTCACTCTTCATCCCATTACCGTCGGCCAAAATTACATCCCCGCCGCCTAAAACGTCCGACCACCCCACCCCACCCCCGCTCCAGACAGTCCGCAGAGAACTAAAGGAGAACGCGTTCCGAAAGGTTCGGCCGCATTACCGTAATTGCAAATCCTTCCCTGGCGCGTATAACGAGCGCGACTCGCGAACGTTGACGCTCGGTTAAAAAAAAAGAGGGGCGGCGGAAGAAAAACGAGGAGGGACAAGGGGTGGTTGGCCTGGGTGCGTGACGTCGCGAGTTCGTGTCCGACCCGTTCGATTTCATAAACGAGCTGCGAGCCGAGAGCGCGGCACGCTGCTCAGGGGGTGAAGAGGGATGGCCGACGGGTTTTGAGGCGTACGCTTGCCCAAACCTGCCGCGTGGAGGGGGTTGGCGGCATGCGGGGGCGTTGGGGGGACAATTAACGGCTCGTCTCCGACGAATATATGGACCGTTCGTGCGGGACGCTGCGCGTCATACGTCACGTCTTTCGGGAGTGTGCGTATTTCGGCGTAACGAGTCGGCTCGCACGCGTTATTCGTGCGAGACGTGAGTAACGATCGGCAGGACGACGAGGACGCCGGGATCCACGGTCAGGATCCACGCTCAGAATCCACGGCCAGGATCCACGGTCCGTACGCACGAAGTTTCGAATTTCCGTCGGCCTCGCCTCCAGAGTTTTACCGTCCACGGAAGGAGGCCTCGACATCCTTCGGCTGGGAAGGGGAAGGGCAGAATGCCCGCGGGGGGGAGGCGCGGGAATTGACAATTTATGGATGGCAACCCGAAGAGGCCTGCACTTTTCAGCTTCTTATTAAATTCCTGCGGACCAGAGTGTCGGAGGGGAGGAGGGGAGACACTTTCGAAGGAGGCTCCGGGTTGGGTTTCGTTAAAGGCTCGCGCACGATGGACGATTAGGTTCTTGCCTCGAGTTAAATTAGCGGCGACGTTAGGCGGATGCGATACGCGAGATGCTATCTGTTGCGCAGCGAACGCAAACGAGAGAGTCGACTGCACCTGCGCGGCAGCGTCAACAATTTCTATGAGTTCGCATTGAGCGGCGAATTTTTTCCCCAAGTTTCTCCTTATTGGGACAATCTGTCGACGATTAGTTGGCAAACGTGCGCCGCCGCTATGTAAAACGCGCGCTTACGCAACGACGACCGCTTTCCGCTCGAGACACGCGCTCGATCCGTTCGATTCAGCTCGCCTAATCGTCTCCCAGTCAAACAATGTCAGTTGACCACTGCGTTGCGTAACGCTGTGCACGTTCCTGACACGCTCAGCGGCCGCAAGCTACGTCTAACGTTCGTTACGGAAGCCTCTTCCTGCTTCGCCGAGCCGAATCTTTGTCGGTTACCCCATCCCAGCTTGTTTTGGCCTGACATAACGCAAATCGAATCCGTGCCGCGTGGGTAAGCTCGTCGAATGAAAAAGGCAGCGTCGGTGGGCGTCGGTGGCATAAGTAGGTACGCGGGCTGCCGGGACCCACCCCCCCGGAGACGAAAACTTCTTGCTCGAGACGGAGGGTTCGTTTTGACAGAGGGGCGAGGCCTATTCAAATTATTACGCGTGCGGGCAACCCTTCCTTTCGAGACGACAACGGCAACGCGGTTTACAGAGCGCGTTTCGTCTAACTGCAAAGGTTCACGCCAGGATTTTCGAGGATCTCCGTATTACCCGAATGAACTGAGTACACCGTCCTCCGGCGTAGGGGGGTGGCACAGGGGGAGGCAGGAAGGTTGGTAGGGAGGGCGGGAGGGAGGGTGGGCGGCGATAATTTTAATGGGCCCGGCGACCACGTGCTACTCGAGACTCGTCTGCGTAAAAGTTTGAAAGCGCCGTAAGGTGGGCAGAGTGGAAAAGAAGAGGAGAGGAAAGGAGAGGGAGAAGGAGGAGGCGATGCCTTAAATGCTAACGGAGACGCCGGAAGAAGCTTTCGACGTCGAGGCCGACGTCGTTACGCTTTGTCTTTCAATTAGGGGACACACTTTCTCTCCTTCTCTCTCTCACTCTCTTTCTCTCTCTCTCTCTCTCTCTCTCTCTTCTTACTCTCTCACCCTGCTTCTGCTGCCCGACTCCTTCGCCGACTTTCTTCCGCGTGGTTCCCGCCCGCTGTCAGGACAATACCTAATTAGGGACGAATTGGCGGTAAGCGCGCTCCAAACGATGACGGTGGTCCGTATTCTCATCCTTAAGCCGGCAAAACGGGGAAACCTCGAGTTTCCGTAAAAAATGTATTCAGCCTCCTAAAACAGCGCAACCTGCAAAATGGATGATACCTCAGAGGTTCAAATATCCACGACAGCGAATAATAAAATTCGATAGGTATCATTCTGCCAACCTGCAATATTACCCACATTCAGCCTCTCTCAGGCCATACTTATATAGACACGGGCCATCCGTACCCAGTATCGAATGTCTTTAACGGGCCGCTTTTTTGCCAAAATGACGTTCGACGAACGGCAGCTCACACCTTCGTAATAAGCTGAAACCGCGATGAGCAAAGGCATGCAGACGCGAGAGGCGGGCGCATGCATTCTCCTTTGAGGACAGAATTGCAGCCGGGTGCAGCCTCAATGTGCGGAGGCATGCACCGCCTGCACCCGCTACTCTTACTGCAGAGCCTTTGCAGCGGGCGAACGCTAATGACCTTAATGAGGCTGTTTTGACGCTTGTCCGTCCAGTCGTCTCTCTGCGGAGTCTCTCTCGCTCGGGCCATGCTCCCCCCGTGTCGCTCGCTCCCCGCTTTCTCTCCTCCCCTCTCCCTCCCCATACCCCTCCTTTCTCCTCCCTTTCTCTATCTCCCGCTCGCCTCCTCTTCTCTTCTCGAGTGCATAGTGTAACCGCATTGCCGGAGTAATTGGCGCCGAAGCGTTCGACCAGCGTTGCTCTCTCGCCTAATTGCGCTGGATTCCTTGTCAAGCATGAACATCCGATATCGAGGTTACATCCGAATAATGCTCCGACAATTTGCCCGGCGCACGCTACCTTCAACAATCCCTCCCTTCCTCTCTCTCTCTCTCTCTCGCTTGCTCGCTCTGTCTCTCTCTTTCTATATTGCTCGCTCCCACCCTCTAGCCCTTACGGGCCTCGCTCTTTTTCTCCCGACGCACGATCCATCGTGCGGTTTCTGTCATCGCGTTCATTACGCGATCAAACGCTAGAGACTGTAATAAGCATGATATCAATTACGATGGAACGTCGCTGATATCCACCCATTGCGTTTCTCGGTAATAAGCATAGCGCCAATTAATGTCGCGGCCGGAATGGAAAACCTGACCGGGTCTGGCGCTAAATCGATAATCAGAAAAATCGATTAACGTCGCTGCAGTAATGTTTGCTTACGTCGATGGAGAATCCACTGGCCAGTGGCATGGAAGTCGCCGCGTAAACTGTGGAGGGAACAAATTCAATAACCGTCCAATACGCTTGAATCGCGAATGTCGGGGTGAGACGAAGTTCAGAACTCATGTCGGGTCAAAATCGTATGAACCGCATTTAACCCCGGTGTCGTATGGAGATCGAGAGAGTGTGTGTGTGAGAGAGAGAGAGAGAGAGAGAGAGACGCTGCTCGCGTACGCGCGAAACAATACACAATGAGTCTTGGGACTTGGAGATCTGCCCGCGAAGGCATAATACGCTCCCGCGCATGTGTTCGCAATCCACGCCGCTGGATCATAATCGAATAGTGCCAATGGCGAGTGACCGAGCAAGTTTCCAGTCCCGCCCTCGGTGCCTCTAATAATTTCCTTAATTAATCAGTCCGCGAACAGGTCTTTCGACGACAACTCACTTCCGCCAATCAACGCACACCGAGCCAGAGACTCTGTTCGCGATAAACTCATCTCTCTCCCACGAGCGCGCCAGCGAATTTTCACTTTGTCCCAACCGACGCCGTCCTCTCTCTCCCGCTGGAAGCACCGCTTCTCCGGTCGACTTGCAGGTAGCCTAAAGGCGTAGGTAGTTTCCTCTTTGATATTGGGGGGACAATAACAGGCGTGGCACGGACAGGCTAGCAGGGCTTCGCCCACGTTGCCATGCTAAATTTATATTCGCGCGACGTATACTTTGAATATACCTGGGTAGAGGACCTTCTCCTTTTTCCGCCGGCCTCTTCTTTTCCGGACGGACTTCAGACTCTCGCCGATAGCCTGCTTCTCGAACCTCGAGTCTCGCATCCCGCCTCAGTTTCCGGTAACCTTCGCCGAAATTAATCCGCCAGTTGGATTACCCCGCCGCCCACCCGCGGAATCGCAGGTGTAACGACCCGTGATTATGCAGATGCCGTGGGTGCAGAAATATCGTCGGTCTATCGTTCCAGCGGGTGCCGATGAATAAAAGATGCACGCCGGCTCGTTCGGAGCCGGGAGTCGCTAGTCTCTCCGCGATGCAATAACCGTCCCGGTTCATTTTTGCCCGCGCGGCCCTCTCGCCGCGGTCCGCTCGGCCGATAATCAGGAGTACGTCAACCGGGAAGAATCGCGCGTTTCTGTCTGGGTCACCGGATCCTTGGAGCGAGTCCAAGTTTCACCGTTTGCCGTTCGAGACCTTCCAGCCGCTCGACTCGCAGATTTAATGGACTCGTCGGGCTCTCGTGGCACGCGCGGGAGGGGGGGAAGAAATATGACGAGAGCTTTATAGCCGAAACGTGCGCTTTCGACTGCGCGCGTACATTCGTATTGCCTGGATACTACGTTCGTCGACCGGTTAACCGGTGATCCTCGGCCAATGTCACGTGCGTCGAACAGACAGGCGGAATGTTCGAACGCCATTTCGCGGCTGGTCTCGGCCAGTCTCTCTCCGAGGCACGCCGCCTCCTGATTAGGGCATCGGACGATAAGGAGTATCGATCGCTTCGTTAAGGCGGTATCACGAATTAAGCGGGATTTCCGGGATGATCGACGTCTGACATGCGCCGCGTCGAGAGGTGGGAGGGTGTGGGATAGAGGGTCGGATAGATGGCCGGATAGATAGACGAATGGAGGAGAAGCGGTGCTGGGGGACGGAAACCGGTGACAAAGAGGACGGATCTGGCCCGGCTGCGGAAGAAGGAGCGAGAAGATGTCTGGATATCGGCAGCCGTTCGAGCACATATCCGGCCGCGATACGTCCTCGATAAAATCGAGCCTCGTGGCCGAGCGCCGTTCTTGGCCAAGCGTCGTTCTTGCCCAGCGTCGTTCTGCCGATCGACGGCCCGACTATCTTCATCCGCGATCGGCACTTAAAGTCCGCGCCCGCGAGTTTACATCCTCGCACGGCACATTGTCGCCTGCCGCGACACCCTCTACAGCGTCTTTCATCTCTCTCGGCACTCTCGGCGTTCCAGTTACCGATGCGAAGCGACACGCCTTCGTCGGCCAAGAAAGTCGGCCTGCTCTGCCAGCCTGCAAAGACTCTCGTTACGATCGAGAAAGCCGAGATCGACGGCACGAGACGGGAACCGAATGGACAGAGGTAAAAAAGGGCACGCTTTATCGCGCTGAAAGATTCCCGCGACGTAATGTCAGCTACAAGCAGTAAAGCCCTGAGCGGAAAAATGATTGGACAAGAGCCGCTCGACTGGGCCCCGATTCGAAATTGAGTAACGATATTTTATTCGCATCCTGCCGACGTCGGGAAAAGTGTCTTGTTCCGCGACGTCGACGAATTCTGCGCCGGATCCGCTTGCGTCGGACAAAACGGCGGGACAAAGGGCGAGCGGAGGGCGGTCGAGGAGGGTAGCATTCATAATTCCCGCGCGGCGTTTGATGGCGTAAAAACGCGATCCGCGGAAGTGGACGGGAAAACGTGGCGAGGGTGGCCAATGTTTCCCGGCATAAAAGGTCGCATCGAGACAGTGGAGGAACATGGCCGGCTCGTCGACATGAACGGAGGTCGGGGGGGAGGCGAAAGGTAACACTAATTGTCCTTGCGCTGAATGCAAGTTATTAAAACGCAAAGAATCAGCCATATTGCCACCCGGGGAGTCCCGGAGTGCCCGAACGGAGTGGTTGACGGTTAATTCGCGAGACATTTTCAGTCTTCTTCCGCGAAAGGGTGGACGAAGATCCAGGGTTGAAGGGGCAGGGAGGACGAGGAGAGGAGAGGAGAAGGATGAAGGATGGGATTGAAAAGCCTGGCGTCTCCGGGCGTCTTGCTGCGCCGCGGAGAGGCAAAGGTATTACCGAGAATAATGATAATGGCAATGATAATCATAATGGGACGAGGCAATGTCCCGTGGACAATATGTTATTCTGCATTATGCGCGAAGGCTAGATAACCGCGTCGGATGGACGGAAATGTAAGAGGAAGCGGGATGCGGGGCGAAAAAGAAAGGTAGGGGAGGAGGTGGAGGGGGGTGGAGGAGGAGGACGGCGTCGGCGTCGGCGGCGGCGTCGACGGGTGGGTGATCATTTTAGCGAGAAGTAATCGCGGGAATGAGATTGAAATGAATTCAGCCCGTTCACGGCCACTTAAGCGTCCGCCTCGGTGTTCCTTTTATTCCTCCCCCGGTGAAAGGGAAATGGCAAAGAGGAGGAGGCCGACTAACGGACGAGCGGACGGACAGATGGACGGACGGGTGAACGGAATGGGAAACGTCTACGGTGCCCACCTTCAGCGTAAATATATCCGTTCCCGCGCGCCATTGTGCTTACCGTATTTACCGAAGAACTTCGCGGAGTTGTGAATTGTTCGCCAGCGTTGATTTCTCTCGCCGAGAGGGTCTCGCGGAAAATAAGATAGAGAGGGCGGCACGGAGGGAGGAAGGAAGGGGGAGAGAGTAAGACAGAAAGAAAGCTCGTAGGGAGGCTGCCGCTACTTCTGCCGGTATAAGGAGCAGGCAGTTGATTTTCTTTTCACGCCATTCTTCGGCCCCGCGTCGTTATACCGTACGATGAGAGGGGGGTCGAGTAGCGACCCGGGCGCCGTTGAATATCGAGCAAACGAACGGAAGAACGTCGCCGAGACGCTCTCCTCCTCGGGCGGGCGCTCGCATTAACGATTATGCCCGCTTTTGTGCCCCGACGATGTCTCGCTAAATGGATAAATATAAACGTCTCGCTAATATCGCCCAATGGGAGAGACAGGCTCGCAATTACGTAATATCTGCCCTCGCGCATAGCGTTTTTTTTTTCGTCCGTCCTCCTTTTTGCGTCCGACGGGGATGACGTGATTTACGGGCATTACCATCGCGAAATGACGGGGTGACTGCTGGAATAGTAATAACTGGAACAAGTAGAAGGCACGACAGCTAATTACTCGGTTATTGCGCCCGACTGCTGCGAGTCGCGTGGGGAGGGGAAAGAAATCGCTTTCGCTCGGCGTTCCGATTCGCAGGGTGGGGAGGGGAGAGGGAGGGGGGCAGTCGTCACATTGTAACGAGCATTGTCGGTAGCGCGGAGAAACTGTAATTCGAGCCCGATGCGCGTTGTAACGTAAATCCACCGACGTCGCGCTCGCTCCTGTCGCATGAAAGTACGAGGCGCAGTGGTGGCGAAATTACGTGGGACAAGAATGTGGCGAGAGCATGCATTACGTCGTGATTAAGGGAGCATGTAAGTAATTTGCTAAACTGGAGTAACGTCGTAATAAACACGGTCTTATGGCGCTCTCTGCGTCTCGCTCGCTTCTTCCCTTGTTCCTGTCTCCCTCTCCCTCTCTCTCTCTCCCTCTCTCTCTCTATTCCTCTCTCTTCATCCTTCTCGCCTCTTGCCAGCCAGCCTCTTTGCCGTGCACCCGCGCTGCAGAACCGTCTCTGAGGAGAACCGCTCGGAATGCAGCTGCGGCTTCTCCAACACATGACACTGGTTGCGTTTAACTAGTCTTCCGGCAATGTAATGCGGCGAGGCACGCTCGAAATTGAAAAGCCGAACATTCGGCGATAGACGCCGACGACTTCCGGCGACGGCAACGGGAGCGATCGTCGACTTAACGACTCACTCGCTAATTCTCCCATTCCGTTCCCATAAATTACGATCAATGGGATTGATCGCGCTCGATGCGGCCCACTCGAAATTTCTTGCCTCATTCCGCCACGACGCTAATTGGAGGATGAACGACACTTTCTGCGAAGTCTCATGCATAGAATGACTTTTTCTCGAGGGAGAGGGGGTTGGAGAGAGACGAGAGACTCGTTGGCACGGCACAATGAGCAATTTCGCATGATTTTCGGGGGACAGGTAACAAACGACGGCCTCGTCCGGAGCCGTTCTTTTCCACTCTTACCGCCTATCCGCATCGAGTTCCATTAATGGAGGAACAAAATCAACGTCCGCCCGGATCTCCGTCATCTCGTGCCAGGGCGCCGCCAGAGGACCGGGCCTCCTCGAGTTTCTTGCTCGCTCCCGCGGTAATGGAGACCCGGAGAATCCCAAAAGGTGGAAGGTGACCTAAACGGGTGGAAGGCTCGCCGCGGTCCGAGTTCGAGAAGGTATTTAAGCGGGATCCGGGAGAGCGATTCGCGTTGCTGCCGATCCTCCGACGCGTTTTAAGCACGTAGGTGGGAAAGGAAAGGAAGAGGGCCAAGGAGGGCGCAGGAGGGCGATGGGAGGGTAGGAGAAGTAGAGAGGGAAGAGAGTCGGCCGACATGGCAAAAGAAAACGGCCGTGTGTGAATCTCTCCGCGTGCAAGCGTCCGGCACACAAAAGAGGACGCCGGCCGACGGGACGGAACGGAACGGAATGCCAGCGGCGTGTGAATTACATTCCTGACACGGGCTAAGCACAGCCGCAACATCCCATAGACCCACACCTCGGCCAACTTCTTTTCCTGCCGCCCGACTCTTCCCCCAATCCACGCCACCTTCGGTCACCTCGGTAGACGTCGCGATGCGGCGAGGGACACACGATGGGCCCATTTTTTGCAAATTTCCCCCTGACGACAATCGCCCCAGGCTCGACTCTTAGACCCAATCGATTTCACGTTCGACGACCGACCGGTGGAGAGAGGAGGCGCAATTCGGGAATTACAGCCGAATGACTCTCACTTTCGCGTTTGTTCTACTTTACCGGTGTCCCTGTTGCAGAGACATGGCATACCTACATGTGTACCTGGTGTACGTGTCGGTGCGCACACGGACGAATCGCGTGGCAGACGTTTTCGTCCGTGTGACGCAAGAGCGCGTGGGCGACCCGGTTTCGTAAATATCAGCGCGCGCTTTTGCCAGGGTAATTAATTCCTACGACGATCGAACCGCTCGTCCCTAGGACCGTTACATTCGTCTCGCACTGAGTCAACGGAACGGCGTGGGGTGCTTTCTCTCGGATAATGCATCGTGCGGCAGAGTGCGACAGAGAGCGGCAGCGGCGATGCTAATGTCAATTGTCCGGCGGGAATATAAAAGTTGCCGATAGTTGCGCGAGGCCCCCGGGATGACTAAGAGGAAAAGAACGGCGATGACGTTGGCAGGCCAATGCAAATAACCTGCCACGCGGGGCCCGTCGATCCGCCGGTAATCGAAGGAGGGTCTTACTCGGCCGAGGACGGGACTCGACGGACAGAAACAAGCCTGCTTTTTATAGGGCTGTAAAGATGTCGGGGCGTGAGTAACGTTAGCGCTCGCGTTCGACTGGCGATTGCTAGACCGTGTAACCGACACGTACACGGTGGACAATAATGAATAGTCCAGTCGGTGAATCGGCAGTTGAATGATTGCGTATTGGGCCCGATGTTAAACTCGCATTCTGGCGAACGATGATTTTCTATCGCCGAGCCCCACCCCTCGACGCCCTGTTATTGGCGGTTAGGTGACAGTGTCGATAATTGCCAATCACTCGTAACAGGCAGCGAGCGTAGGTACGTTCGACGCTCGTAAAGCGGTACGTAAGCGAGCGGACTACACTTTCGTTCCCGGACAATAACGCAATTTAATCATCGATTGGCTCGCGTTACGCGAAACATGTCGGTCGGCACAATGCGGTTTTGTTCGGGACCTGTCAAGGCCCGATCCCCGGTGGGGCAGCGGAGTTCTTCAACCGCGTCTCAAGTGTCACTTCGCGTCCCAAGATTATTGCAATTTCTTTGACTTTCCGGTTCATTCTTCCGGGGGCATAAATGAGCCCCCCTCTCTCGTGCTACTCCATCATCGTACATGCCAGCATGAGAAACTCATTCAGGAGGTCTTAAAAAAAAAACGTTCGCGTCTGCCTGGGCTCTTTATGCCGGGGAAAGCCGTGGAAAAGGGAGCTCGACAATGTTATCCTCGAAATTAGTAAGTAGTTTTCCTGGTCAAGTGTTCTTGCGAGTCGAGTTGCAAACTCGTATCCGTCGAGAGATTAGCTTGATATAAAATGACTATACGTAGTAGTTTTACGTCAGACTTTCGGGATTTTGTTCTTACTTTCGGACATATCCGCGAAACTATTGAAAATTTAAAGCTGTACTCTCGGGCAAAATGTAGGTCAGGTTAAGCTTTACGGAACAGGATAGTCCCAAAAAAACTATATAACTTTTTATCATTCTCGTACAATTTCGTCGACTTAATTAATGTGCCAGATGTGCCGCAGTGCCATATTCGAACACCGTCCCCACCTACTGAAGGCTCAAGCCAATCAGAAGAATTTCACTTATTGGCCGAAATTGGTCTCCGCTGGTCAGCGGAATGAGATTAGGCAGATGGCGCGGACATGTAGAAAATTACAAGGTACGGAAGCCAAACATCCTACAATTACTACACCGTACGAAACGTACTTGGGAGAGAAACTCGCCTCAAACGCAGTCCCACAGAAGCGTGGCCGCATCTTTCTAACGGATTGCATAAGGATGGCATTCGTCCGCACTTGGCGTTCGTTTTTTTTCCCGAAGGAATCCGTCGGGGCAGCGTCGGGACCCTTCCGATCGTTGGGAAACGCTTTCCACGGTGTCATTAACCCGACTTCAGTGTCATCGGTCAGCGGACAGCCGATCCGTTGTCTCGTGTCTCCGTTCGAGGAATCGCGCATGCACTTCCGCGTAACAAACCGGCATTCAGCCGCGGCCTGGGCAAAGATTGCACGTTACAAGCGGCTCACCAGGGACACAACGGTCCGGCTGTACACCGGTAAACTCGAACACGACGCAGCGACTCACACGGATCCGCTAGACAAACGGACGTAGCAGCCCGTCGGCGACTCCAATCTATATACACGTATCACTATATAGATATATATATATATATATACGCCGGTAACGTGTACACGTACAATGAGCGGTTGCAGGGTAGTCTGGCACGGCGACGAGCCGGACGACGAGGAAGACCGGAGAAGGATGAAGGCTGACCTTTCCTTCGACCGAGAAGGACCGCTCGCTTGGCTTCCTTTTGCCCGAGCTAGTCGCGCGGGATCTAGACATTCTACGACTTTTATTTCAGGAACAATCAGATAACGTCTATATCGGGTTTCATTGCGCGAGCTCACATTAATTTTACACACATACCAGCAGCCTCTCTCTTTTTCTCCCTGTCTCTCTCTCTCTCTCTCTCTCTCTCTCTCGCTCACTCTGTATTCTGGCGCGAGGAGCGTCGATACACGCGAAAGGTCGTCCTCGTCATATTCGCCGTCTGCGTCAATTACGACCTCGCGAGCATACTCCGGGAAACATGAGAAACAAACGAGCTAGACGATCGGACGGACCGAATGTCGCGTACCGCCGAGGAACGCGAGGACAGCGTTTTCAACCTGGGAACGAATCTCGGGTACGCAGGACGAGGCTTCCATCCGAGATCTATGATATTGAATCGCACCGCGCCCAACTCTTTCCCGGTAACCGCAAGGGAGGCGAGGCGGGGTGGGGAGAGGATAAAAAGATGTGGGTCCCCGCCCGCGGTAAGCACGTTTTCCCACGAGCGGCACCGAAGCTGGCTCGATCGGCGAAAGGGTGAAGGAGACGACAAGAAAACGACGCCGGAGTCGAATCGCGCCGCGGTCGTTACCGCTTTACCGACGACGCCGATTCCTATCCCCCTCAATTACAGATCCCCGGGACGTGACTCGTCGACTGACCCCGAGGATCGTTTCACGAGTTCCTGATCGGAGCGGAGAGTCCGACTTTATCAGGCCGCGTACGCCCGTCGCATCGCCGATACGAGCCCGGAGAATGGTCCCGGCAATTTTCGTCCGGTGGCCGAAGTTCCGTCCCGAAACTTTTAAAATGACGCGAGGCGCGCGCGCGCGGAACGAGAGAGACGAAGATGCGAAATGCCATTCTTGGCGGAGCATGGGTTAGGTGGAGACTGTCTTGACGAAAATTAACTATCGAAGATCTCCCAGCTGATCCGCGCATACCGCGCGAGCTCTCAATCAAGCAATAGCCGTACGTTATCGGCGACACGAGTAACCACGCCTCCCGATCATCCCGGCGGAGCAATATCAATCAATTTTAATTCGTGCGGTAGCTGACTTCCCCACCGTAACCCGCTACCGGCTCGGGAAAGACAGTCGTGACGTGATCTCGATTCATGCAGTCATCTTCGTGCACACGTGTACCTCGCGTGTACCTGCGAACACGACGGCGGTTGGGAAGCGGACAGACGCACCAACACAGAGAGACGGGACAGACGTCGGGGATCGACGTTAGTTTCTACCGAAGTCCCAAAGTCGAACGCATCGTGGAACCCCAATCAACGCCGACCCCGTTTCAGAGCCGATACAATCTGACGTCCCACCGGCACCTACGTCACTCCCGTAGAATCGGTGGCACTCGCGGGGACGTGACAAATGATCCGATTTAACGAAATTCTCCTCAGAGCCCGCAGGCAAGCTTGTTACCCGCTTCGTTATCGAATCGGGCGCAGTTAAATCGAGCTACCGACTCGGCGGCGAGCAGTCGTTGGAAGAGGTGCGGGAGAGGATCGAGTCGGGTAAAGCCGATGTCACGGTCACACATCCGGAGTTGGGCCAACGCCGGAAAACGACCGCGGCGAAGGATACCACTGACTGTGCCAACGGCACTACGGCCAACTTCAAACTGCAAAGCGAACGAAGTTACCGGCACGTACGCTCTTAACAACGTCTCAAGAACGGCTGAGTCCGGACTACGAAGAGGGGGAGGGGACCAAAGCTCGGGATCTGCCGAAGTGGCGAGGATCCGGAAACAGTCCGGGACGATTCGGAATCGTCGAAGAACGGCCGTTAGGCCCCTAGTATCGGGAAGACCGTCAGGATTCTCCACGGGAGCGAAAACTCGTACGTGCCGGAAGATTGTCTCCCGCGCGCGCGCGCGCGCGCGTGTCCAGCGGCCTGACTCTCGAGTCGGATCTAACGCTTCGTGCTTCACTTTCCCGCCCTACTGCACCAAATACCCTCCGCTTCCGCACTCCCTCGCAGGATCGGCAAAAACATTACCAGAGATATTCTAACACTGCTACGTGACCCGATTATCGGATGAACCCCCGATGAAATATCCATTATTGTCGCAGACATCATGGATTTTATTAACGGCGCGAAGATTTATTTCCATTACAGGATGGATCGTTGGGGGCTTGCTTTTTTTTTTTTTTGAAACATCGCACCGTGGCCGGCTGTATATCATGCACGTTCGAGTGACTCGATCTCTCTGTACCTTCCCCCCTCCATTCTCCCCGCTCCCTGCAGCGGGCGATAATCGCCCGGCAAACTTCGCTCGTAATCCTTTTTTCCCGTACGAGGCAAGTTTTTCATTCGGTCGAACGCGCTGGCCCCGGCACACATCGATACCCCCTGAACGAGGGAGTGCCCCCCCCCCCTCCCTCCCTCTCTCCCTTCCTATCTCGAACGATACACGAGGTGGCGCTGATGACAGTGATTATTATATCTTGTTACCACCGCCGGTGCGCCTCGTGGCTAAGCTGGATGATGCTGCCTTAACGCATCGTTCGCGCGAATCATTATCTTAAAGACTCGCCCGATACGAATCTCGATCAGGTGCGCGGCCGGGCCAATTTCAGAAGTTGCAGCGAAAGCATAAAAGGAGATAACCTCTCGGCATCGGTGTAACTCGCCGCGAAGTTCTCCATTTGCCCCGGCAAGAGTTGTCTGCCTTTCGCGGTAAAGGAGAGCTGCCAAGCGGCGCAGACTTTCACGCATGTCCGCCTGCCCGCGGACCGCACCTATAGGGCGATCCCGGTTAGGTGATCACGTAGGTGATCACGTAGGTGAGCGCACACGTTTTCGCCGCTCGTCGGGGAAGGCATTCGGCGCGCGAGTGTGCGCCGTTTATATCCTACCTACCGACCGGCACGACCTGCGACTGGATTAGCGCGAAGCGGACCCCTTCCGAGATTACCCACAGGATAGAATATAGTTAATTATATTGAATTTACCTAATTGGCGAGCGGTGCTATCGCGGTCTTCCTATCTTTGACCACGTCTCTATCTGAATGGTACCCCGGAGCGCCAAACTCCGGCCGTCGAGTTCGACTCTCCGAGCTGGAGAAGGACGCGATCGAGTCCGATGGGAGAGTGGCTGGCGAGAGGGGGATGGGGAGGAGCGGGGGGTGGGAGACAAGAGGGAGGAAGAGGACATCTTCATCGGCGGCGCGGGGGCGGCAATCTCGGCAACTTCGAATTGAAATCAACCGGAACACTTCGGGGTCGCAGGCGAAGTTTCGTTAACTTCTAATTAATCGGCCCGCCTCGCTACATCGCGCCGGAACTATCGAGGACGGGTGACCCGCTTCGGTTTCCATGGTCTCCCCCTCCCCACTGACACGTAACGAACAGATGCTCCCGCAGATCGATCTCGACCACTGTGTTCGCCCTGTAAGCGTGTCGACCTCACGCGGCTTCGTACCTTCCGCGAATTCTTTCGATTCTCTTCTCATTTGCGAAATCGGACGCTTTCGACGTTTGCTCCGGATAATCGTAAGCGTCCGATCCCTCCATGCCGAAGAATACTCTGCGAACGCTACCTCGGAAGCTCGACGCCTGCCGACGGACGCCAAAAACCATCCCCTATCGCTTCCCGTCCACGGCTCGGCGTCGGGACATTCGTCCGTTCGTTCCGACGATTACGGTTTAATATCGTGCCAGCGGTATTGACGCCGATAAGAGAGAGACGCGCGCCCCGGCGAGGGGAAAAAAGCTGGCAACTTTGAAGCGCCCTGAGCGTATCGCGTGCACTTGATTGAACGCCGTCATGTTTCGCCGCCGAGCGTATAAATTTTCCTCCCCGCGGCGGACGGTTCGACACGCGCCATCGACGCGCGCTGAAAAATACGTCCGCCGCTTTTTGGCCTCGAGCTGAAGTGGAAGCGTCGAAGGGGGCGGGTGGGGTGTGGGAGGGGGAGGGGGAGGGGGGTCGACGGTGCCAGCGTTGGACGAGAAGAGGAGTCGGCGATGAGCGAAAAACGGAGAGAGCAATCCCGTAGGAAAATATTAACTCAGGCCGGGGGATGGGGATCGGCTTACAATAAATAGAATAAATATGACGTACGGCGCGGACGGTCGGCGGATCTGGCGAGCATAAGTGGGATCCAAATTGAATGGAGAGCGCACCGCCCGACCGCCTCGGCGGACCATAGCCTGTCGGGGGTGGGGGGGGTGACGAGAGGGGGATGAGCTCGGGAAAACGGAGGGTTGAAGGTTCTGAAGTGGTGGAAGTGCCGTTCCGGATGATAGCCAGCTTTATTGTTTTCTGCCCCGCGGCCACCCGGTATATACTATATGAACGTAGAATATCCGTTCACATATATATACATATCTATAGATATATATATATATATCTGTGCGGACGTGTCGTAGTGGCCGGTTCGGGTTTTAATAATTCTGCGAGCACGACAAGAGAGGAGGGAGAGTACGTAGGCACGAGTGCGGTGCAGAGAGGAGGAGGAGAGGAGAGAGAGACAGAGAGAGGAAGAGACAGAGAGTGTGAGAAGAAAGGACGAACGACGGTGAACGAGATCGAGGGATATACGCGGCCGAATCGATTTCGCGTACGCTCGCGTCGCAATATCCGACCATCGCAATACACTTCACGGCGTATAAATAAATAATTCATCGACGTTAATTTAATTGAATCG
This sequence comes from Anoplius nigerrimus, assembly GCA_914767735.1. NCBI lineage: Eukaryota > Metazoa > Arthropoda > Insecta > Hymenoptera > Pompilidae > Anoplius > Anoplius nigerrimus. Next base: position 8,498,964 of record OU612080.1, read on the forward strand.
CTCGACTGGACAAATCAAACCGGCTCTCCGCCGTTCCTTCCCGCCCGTCGACGCCGACGCTGTTGACACTGAAATTGCCGGAGGAGATTCTTGCGGAAGAAGGCGTCGGACAAATTTTCCTCCGGACGAGAATCGGGCTGTGGCATTATTGCTGAGCGCCATCAGCCACTTCCGCGATGGATTTCAAACGACCTTCGGAAACTAAAGATCTTCGCCAGAGAGACTCGAAGCGATGACCCTCAGGGGTGAAAAGGGGGGTGGGGGGGGGGGGGGGAGAGAACTAATAAACGTCGGGGACAAACGGGGCTTTGTCGTTTGCCGAGAAAAATCGGTATTGGCCTCGCTCAAAGACGGAAGGAACCGAGGCTGTGACGAAAGTGTTTCTCTCCTGGCCCTCCCTTGGCCTTCGGAGACTTTTCAGACATGCAGATGACGTTGCAGAAGAGGCCGACGCTTTGGGCCGCATTTTAAAGTACAATGCAATATAGGTGGACCCCCGATGCACCTTTTAGAAGAGTTAATTTCGCTAGAGCGCCGACGAGAGGGCGAGAGAGAGAAAGAGAGAGAGAATGTGCGCCTTTGTAACAGCAGCGCCGTTAAAGACAAATTCCTTTATACAATGGCCACGCCCGCCATTGTATAATTATGCATACTCGAGGGCGGGCACGGTCGAAATTAAAGCGACGCGATAAACTCCGAACCGGTACGGCACTCCGGCCGCATCGCCGTTTTCTTATTAACTTCTAATGCACTTTCCTGGCCCCGATGTAGACCCCGGGAGAGGGCGAAGGTAACCTACCGAAGGTGAGACGTGCCAATTTCAGCGTTCGCGGCGTTAACGCGAAACAACGAGGTTTTACGGGGCGTTCGGCGCGTAAATATGCAACGTCGGATCGTTGTTATGCCGAGGTACGGTGCTACGCATACATATATACGTATTCATCATCTACATAGAGAAGAAGGACGTATCGTCGATTCAGGCCGCGTCACGCAACAATGTGACGCAATTTGAAGAGCCGGGCGCACAATGCACCTGTCGATAACTCCGTATGCCGATCGTAACGCGGCGCCGAGAGGATGGGAGGCACTCGAAAGGAACGGCGGAAGGAAGCGGGAAAAGATGCCTGTGCAACGACGCCTCGCTACTAAATTTTACCACTCGCCGATAGACTCCTACGGAGCCTCCCCTCCGCGCATTAAGTCATTATACATGCTCGATCGGCGGGCATCAAATTACACAGGTTCGCGGCTTTCGCCGAAGAAAATTAAAGGTACGGAGCTGACAGGAGGAAGGGGGGTCGGCAGTGAAGGAGGGGAGGTCCGGAGTTTTTCCACCTCCGTCCTCCCTCGTTTGCGGATCGGACTCGCGGGAACCGGACCTGATCCTCTCGATCGAGACGACCGGAGTCGATCCAGAGTTTGCTTCGATTTTCGAGCCAGAGCGGAAGGCCTACGAACGAGCCGATCTGACGGGACGACGACCAGTGGGACGGGAGGGATAGGGGGTGGTAGAGGAACGGGAGGTGGGACACGATCGTGTGATCGTAATTTTTGCAGACAGCGCGGCGCGATGATTCACTCGAAAAGCCCCCATAGGCACTGACGATCAGCAATCACGATACCCCGCCGTGTGCTCTTACCGGGGGTTAATAACGGCGAGCGCTTTCAGGGAGCTATATCTCACCCGTGCGCCTCCTTAAGCGGCATTCACAATGCCGCACCGCGAAATAACATCTTCCGCACTTTATTGCTCTGCGTCGTACGGTACGTCTCCGTCTCCGTCCGCCGTCTCGACGCTTTTTGCTCCTTCCCACTTTCTCCCCAAGGTCTCTCCTCCTTCCTCATCGTCCCGGTACTCGCACTCTTCATCCTTATCCCTCCTTTTTCTTCTCCCCCTCCTCCTCCTCCTCCTCCTCCTCCATCGAGTCGCGCATCGTTCTTTCACTCTGGCATTACGACGATCGTCGATCCGCACGATCGTATACCACGCTTGCCCAGGCCGCCTGTCAATTCCCGTAATTATTGAGCGCGCGTATACGCGCCGCGGAAGTGTTGCTGTCCGTTAAAACGCCCAATAAATAGCCGGCCGATAGGTAATAATCCGAATAATCGCGGCGACAATAACGTGCCACTCGGATGTGCGCCGCGGAAGAAATTGCCAACTTCGGGCCTTTTTTAATCTCCACGCTTACGAATTCCTTACGTCTCTTGTTTCGCGTTCGTTAAATCGGCATGCGTCGATACCGTATTGTACGGCTACGAAGGTGTTTGGAATTTCAGTTGTTTAAGCCGCGCAAATGAATCGACTTTATGGGAACGTTCGATAAGTGTAATGACATCGTAACAATGCCCGAATGAGCGTAATTGAGCGGACAACGAGGCGCCGCGGGAGATTTATTCCACGCTAATTCGCCGACAAGTGGTGGAAAATAAGCAATGATCATAATAATCGTAATAGCATCGACATATCGTTTGAGCCGCGTGACGCGTAAATTGCAGCCATCCGGCGCAATGCTATTCTTTCCAACGAATTATGCGTCATCGACGTCCTATTGTACTCCCACCCTCTCTCTTTTTCCCTCTCTCTCACCCTCTCTCTCTCTCTCTCTCTCTCGACGGTTACGTTTTTTCACTCATGTCAGCTTCAACCGTCGATTATCATCCCCGGCCGTACGTCTCGCCTATAAATACCGAACGCGGCCGGTACTAATCAGGCTCGCATCGAAATCGGCGTACGTTTAGTGCGGGTGCCACGATACCTCGCCGAATCGTGAATCATCGTGCAGGGGCAGGGAAAAAAATATCACTTTCCATCGATTTATGCGCCGGCGGAATATTCATGCGCCGCTGGGATCGGGCTCGATGTATAAATTAATTTCGATGATTCGAGTCGCGGTACGTTTAGTCGGGAGATGAACGCGACTGGCGGAGCTGCGAGAGCCGTCAATTCCTGTAATTATTGCCCGCATGCGCTCGCGCGTCGTTCGCAGCGTTGTTGTCCGTTAAGTCGACCAATAAATAGCAGGCGATATGTAATTGTACCGAGTAATAACGACCGTAAGGTATCGCGTAGATATACGGCCGTGAAATTGCACATCGGCCGCGGTCCGACGCGGAGCATTTTGTTGCTAACGATTTCATTTTCTGCCCGGCCGCCTAACGAGCCTCGATAAAATCGGGGACTAAGAGGACGCGAGGTTGCGGTGAGATTGGGCGAAATGATGCGCCGAACGGCAGGACGACGAATTTGTACACGCGAGCAAACGAGTCTAATTTAATCATGCCGGGACGAAGTCACGGGACGCGTCCTGCGTGACACCTGTCAGTACCATTGGCTCGACCCGCCGTATTATTTCAAGGGGAAATTATAGGAAGCGGACGCCCGTGCGCTTATTAACATACTCGAAGAGTCGGCGAAGGTCGGTGCCGAGGTGCTTTGCCGGACACCTTCCTCGGTTATTTCGTCGGACGATGAAAAGATGAACGCGGCGGGACGGATACGGGAAGCGGCGCAGGTGTGGGTAAGAACGGAGAGAGACGGAAGCGGTGGTAATGCTAACGAGTATGTTAGCAATGAGTCTTAAACGATCGACTTGTCGAGGGGCCTCCTTACATTGAATGCGCTGATAAAAGGAGAAACACGATAGAGGCGGCATTAAGCGTACGCGATAAATTACACTTTGCTCAGGCGGTGGGCAACCCATTCCTTTCCGCCGATGCAACATTTTGACCGACCGGTATGCTCACCTCGACGAGGCTAAAAAGGAAAAATAAATTGCCGAGATAACATCGCTCGTCTTTTAATGAAACCCCGTGAAGAGGGAATACGCAAAAATTGCCGGTGCAATCCGCGAACGTTTTTGCCGAAAAGTTGATCGGCGTACGGCCGACCCGGCTCGAGTAATGGAAGAACGGGATTGAGCGAGCGACTGAGTGACTTACAGCGATCGATAGGATCTCCGTAATGATCGAACACGTAACTCCCACACGCTCTCCCCCGATCTTCCTGCCTGGCGTTCCTCTCCGACGCTCTCCGCTCTCAAAACCGAAGTTCGAGCGACGTTATCGGCGACTCGGACGTTCTCGAAGGCTGATCCTCCTAATTGTTGACACGCCACGTTAGCCTCGCGCTTCTCGCAACGTATCGTGCGTGATCGCGAACACGCGATGCGCTCGGCCGCGAAGCGTGCGCACGCGTGCGTTCGAACCGCTTTAGCTTCGCGTCCGCTCGCCCATCGATCGACCGACTACGCGTCAGAACCGGAATGCGTTATTAAACACCCACCGCGTCCGACGGTCGGCCGCGAGTGACAGGCACGTCGTAAAGCAGGATTTGCCCTTTCTTTGCGCCGAGGGACGCGTCGCCGTAGGCAGAGACACTCGCGACGACCGCTCGGACGCGCATAATGGCCCGTTTCCGCCGACAGGATATGAGCGAAGGCTCGCACCGCGCAGATTGATAAGATTCCGGCCTCGCAACAACTTCGCGGACGGCAACATCTCGAAGATAGCGATCTGGCGAGCCGGCCGGGCTCTGCGTGGAAATAATTAAACGCGTGCGTCCGCGCCCGACGGGGATAATTGTAATTTCAGCCCGGCTCGATTATTACGGATTTCAACGACTGCCGCTGCGTGAGGAATCGGAGCGCGGGATGGGAACTTTGTTTCAGGCTGACCGCATTGTGTGGGCTCGATAGGAATCGGCGGGGATCACGGAATGCTTACGTTCGTTTTACGAGTTATCGGCCACCTTCGCCGATCGTCGGCAGAGTAAGGAACGACTCGGACGTTCCTCGGCGCGGCCGTAAACGCGCGCAATTAAGTTTGAATATGTAGGCGAAATCTCGCGCGACTTATCTATCTTCGGCCGACCCCGGCCATTAAGGACCTCAAGGTCGCGGTGGAAGGATGCTCGACGGATCGTAAAGTGGAAATATTCCGAGGGCGTGATCCTGCAAACATGAAATTGCAATCGTCGGCGATGTTCGACGACGTTGATTAGAATGCAATTAAACGTCCGTCCGATCGAATTGAAGCAAGGTGTCGGCGGGAAAAACTCTTGCCAAGAGTGGCAGTAAAGGATGTTTTAGTGGCAATCTCGTGCCGGCCGAAGGATCCCGAGACAATAACGAACGTCCAGCATCGTCGGGGCCTTAATATTGTGTTCTATACGTATCTTTAAACAACACGAAGGAGGAGGCTAACGTTACGCGCCCGTCTGCCCATGTGAGGAGTTAACCACTTATTGCGAACGATATACTCGTTCGTTAAGGACTTCCTTTTAAGACGTAACTGTCTTCGCTCGTACGCGCGTCGCGATATAGACTTTCAGGAGCGCCGTCTACTTTGTCACTGTCTCGTTTATTACTTCATCGAATGAGTACACGGGTATCAAATGTTCCACCATTTAGTACCCCGCCCTTAGACACCTACCTCTCTCCCTCTCTCCTCCTCGGGACATTCTCGCTAAAGACGTCCATAACCCGTTCCGGCGTCCGTACCGGAGAAATCAAAGTATAAAACGTCGAGTCGCACCAGAGCAACCCACTCTCGCGAATATTGCAAGAATCTCCGGCTTCGTCCGCCGAAACGAGACTCGTTCGCACATGACCGCCGAGGCGAACGGTTAGGAAAAACGAGGAGACCGGAAAGGGGGGCGGGGAGGTCGGGAATATTCGTGCACGTACATTTTCCAGATGCCGCGTCGGGTGGGTTTCCCGGTCACGTGTGCCTGGCACGTGTCGACGCCGCCGTCCGGCACGTGCGGCGACGCCGACGCCGCCGACGCAGAGAAGGACAGCGCTGTCGGCGAACTTCCGCGGCCGCAACCGGCGGCGCCCACGGCCGTGATTTTCGTCGGCGTTGACAGGGCCACGAGGCCACGCAACGGACGAGCCCACGTGCCCAGAACACCATTGGCAGCCGGACGTGAGCGAGCGTCCAGCTAATAAGTCTCGATACGGGACCGACATTCCGTCGAGCGGAAATTATTCCGCCTACGGTCGCCCGCCGGTGGGTCCGCGAACGATGCGTCCGCGGACATCGATCTCGACGTTATTAATGACAGCGCTAATGACCGCCGGCTCGAGCCAACGTGCGGTATACGTGCGGACGAGCGAGATGAGAGTACCGAGTATGTCGGTAAGAAGTGAGAGAGACTTATCGGATCCTGCGCTGGGAACATTTTCATACACGCCTTGCGAAACATCGAGCCCGAAGGTAAAGAAAGAGAAAGAGAGAGAGAGAGAGAGAGAGAGAGAAAGAGAGAGTGTGGGAGACTAACGCCGACGGTTAACTATTTTTGATAAACCCGGACGTTAGGGGGCCCGCTCGTTCGAAATTGGAATTCCGCGGGATGCGAAAATATTCCCCTCATTTCCTGCTTATTTGCACTTGGCGCGGCCCGCGCATCGCTCGTAATTTCCTCGGCCTCGAGCCTTAATAACACTTTCCACCCGTATTCCGAGAACGTGTTAACCAGATCGACTACAATCAACCCGTGGAAGAAAGTGTACCCCCGCTACGTAGCCGGGCTCGAACAAGGGATATACACGCCATCCGCGGCCTCCTCCCTCTCCTCCGCCCCCTCCGTGCCCCTCCTGTCCCCGCAGATTCCCGGTCGGTAAGAAGAAAATTGGCGTCTTGGATCGGGCTCCGCTCGCGGGAGGGAGGAGGCACGGGACGAAGAGGAGGAGGAAGAGGAATCGCGCGATGGGCCCCTTCTTCCAGGGCCGTCGAGGAACCTTGCAACAAGAACCCGCGACTTTAACCGCAGCAAAGTGGGCATGGCGAACTTAAGAACCGTGACCAATACGATTTGGGGTCGCTTATTTTTCTCGACCGCCGCCGTAATATCATCCGACCGAGAGGGCCGGCATTAGCTTCGAAAATCGGAATCGGCTCCGCCGGACTAAGTACGGCTAAGGGGTGAAATCAGCCCTTCTGGCGACGGTTGCCGGAACGATTCGATGGACAGCGACGTCGATTCGATCGATACAGGAAAGTATCGTGATATGCACCGGGAGACTCAGGTAATTGCAACGACGCCGGGGTTAATAGCGGCCATAGGGATGGCCAAGCATTTTTCATGCCTTCGGCCCCCGGAGTTATTTCGAGTAATCAGACCGTACAAAGCGAACACGTCCATTTTTCTGCTATCGCCGGTACATTCCTTCTGTTAACGAGAACAATCTCGTTCCCTCCCGCTGCGCATGCGATAGTATAAACAACAACGAGTTCGCAATTTTGCGAGATTCGTTAGGGAAAGTTAAACGAACGGCCCCCGCCGACACAGGCCGTTATACGCAAGCCTGGCCGTGTTGCGCGGAGAAATAATCAAACAGTTTTCCTGCCCACTCCTTCTCTACCCCCGCCTTCTCTCTCTCTCGCTCTTTCTCTCCCTCTCTCTTTCACTCTCTCACCGACTGAAACTATGGACGAGCCGGAATCACCGCGAGAACGGTTATTGGATTCATTGGTTCCATTGGTTTCATCCAGTTCGGCCGCTCGCGCGTTCGTTGGCGCGAGCCGACATTCGCTCCCGCGATAGTTTCGAGAGCCTCGATGTTTTAACCCGCTCCGGTAATTTATCGACTCGATCCCTCGGCCTTCCCGTGCCCCGCCCCCCGATCCTCGACGACGTCATTACACGCCTCTCGGGTACGCGAGGGGGTGGGGTGGCCGCGACAGGAATGGGCACTCGACGAAACTTTTTAACGAACGATTCGCTACCCCTCGATCCTCGCTAGGTGACGATTTCCCTCGGCTGGCAAAAGGACCGCTCCGATTTTCGGGGGAATTATTTCGATAGGAGCGCAAAATACAGCCCTCCCCTGTTCCCCCTCGCCCAAACTCAAAGCCGACTCGAGCCCGGTTCTTGAGAAACGTCCCTGCCCTCCTCCTCCTCCTCCTCCTCCTCCTCCTGCTCCTCCTCCTCTCTCACTCTTCCTCTCACCCTCGAGTCCCATTCCTCTCAATTTGGGTGCAACCTCGAGCTCGTCGAAGCTCTACCGCTATTTTAATCCCCGTTTTGCACATTCCCGTAATTGTAAATCCCACCCCTCGACTCTCGCTCCCCGATACTCGAGATTCGCCCGCGGAAACTCGAAGGAGAAGTATCCTCGAGGCGACGGTGGGCTTGGTGTGCCAGAAGGAAGTACGGTATCCTTCGGCGAGGATAGGAGGTAGAGGGGTCAGAGAGGGCCCAGGAGCGCAGGAAAACCAAGGTCGTAAGGGATAAGGACCCTTCGAACTTGTAAAAGGGAGTTACCTAGACTACCGGGGGGAGGCCGAAGGAGTCTACAGGAGAGCGCGAGAATTCGTGGGAGAGGGACAAAGAGGTAACCGGGTGAGCGAAGCGACGGTGGAGTGCGGGGCGAGGGGAGGGGGCCAAGGTGGAATCGGGTAAACGAACGGGAATGGAAGAAGGAGAGTAACGGTCCGCCCGTTACCGCCGCCTCCGAATCGGCGAGGATTTGATCTGCGCTCATTGTACGATCGAAATCGATGGGATCCAATTAACCTCCCTTTAAGAGGGTCGCGGAGGCCCCATTGTCCCTCTGTACATACGATTTCGCCTCCGCTCGCGCTCTAGGAACACGTACGGGATACCAACACGCTTTCACGTAGTTAGGTGGCTGCGTTTCGGTATACGTGCCGCCATAACGTTATCGACCCAGGCTTTCTGTGGTACGGAGGCCACGACGACGACGACGACGTCACAAAGGGGGGTACATATACGCTTTCTTATTTCCTGTTTGATTCCGCCGCCGTTCCTCTGTACGGTTTCCTGTCGCGAGTTTGCCGGGCCGAGGGACCGAGTCGCGCCACGCTCCCGACGAAACGCCATTATCGAGATTTCCCCTAATTGATCTCCCCAGCGGCAGAAATGTCTGTCAGCGGACGTGAGCACCCTTCGGCGACGAAAGAGAGTCGGTCGGGATACGGCGGGGAGCCTGAAACTGTCACTATCTTTACGCACGCGACTTTGCCCCTTTCTCTCTCGTCAACGCATCGCGGACAGGCATTTTAAATTTCCTTCCTCTCCCTACCCCCCACCCCCTAGCCCCGGAAGATAATAATAAATCCAGCGGAACGGGCGAGCTGCACTCGCGTTCTTTGGCAGGAGGCTAAATGAAACGTCGGGGTGGTAAAGGAAAAAGGCAATTAGCCGCAATATTATCTCCGTAGATGGCGGCTTATAATTTCTCCTTTGTAAGGGCCTGTAACGGAAGTATCCGAGGCACGTTTCTAGACAATGATGGGCGAACGCGCGTTCTAACGAATGGCCACTATGAAGACGCTACACGCGAACCTGGGTCAACGAGCTCGCAGGGATCGGCAAAACGGATCCGGCACGCGGCGCCGTATAACACCATACGCCGCACCGTAAGATCCCCATAGAGCGGCGCAGAGCGACCTACGGAACGACGCTCGATCCATCCACGTCGAAGTCGGCCGTCGCCGAGCGCGGGACGTAACAAAAATTAAGATTCTATTCCTGTTGGCCGATGCGCGGCGTTCTCAACTTTGAACTCGCTTCGTGACGCATCGACGTAAATTCAAGGCACGTCGCCGCGGGCGGAAGTTCAGCACGACTAGGAGGAGGAAGAGAAGGAGGAAGAGGAGGACGTAGACGACGAAGACGACGGTCGCCCTGGGACGGAGTGCTCGCGTGCGAGGCGTCGTGGTAGCGTTTCCAGGGCCATCAGTGGCCCCAAGAAGAAAAACCGTTGATATATTGCGCGGGCCGGCAAGGGCATTCCCATAACGTCTCTCTTCATTAATTCGAGCCTCGACACGGACCGCATAGAGGCCTCCTTACATCCCCACGCCTCTCGCCTCCTTTCCTTCCTTCCTTTCATCCCTCCCTCCCTCCCTCCCTCTCCCCATCCCTCGATCTCTTATCCTCCTCTCCTCCTTCGGCTTATTGCAAATGACCTCACGGTAATTTCATTCGCCCCGGCCGAGAAGAAATCGCGCCAGCTCGTTTTGTCCCTGCTTGCCGTCCATATAAACGGCCGCTTCGTACGGGCGTTCAGCGTTCAGAGAATGATGAAGACGCACGGGGTAAGACACTGGGGCCGGGCTCGTATTAAAACGTCATAATCCGCGTCACTGATGCATCGCGCGCCCTCGCACACCTTGGCATCGGCTAAATGGCGCGCAACCTTCTCCAACCTTAACCAACCATCTTCAACCTTCACCCGCCCTCTCACTTGACCGACCGAAAGCCGCGACTTCCCGACCGTGAACGACATACTCTCGGCTCCTTAAGGCCTCTTGAATGAGGAACGCGAAAGTGAGCGATAACGAATGATGAACATCGGATATTTTCGTATTTCGATTCGATTTCTGCGCTCCTGCCCAGAAGGGATGAGTTCGAATGATAACTTCATTTCCGCTGCTTCTCTCAGCCGCGCGAGCCGTCTCGATGGCGGCATTAATGATTGATATTACTTGCCAAAGGCAACCAACGTGGCGTCGGCGGCTGCTCGAGCAACGTAACGGGCTGTTTACAGGTATTCACAATATGTGCACGGTAAACAAGACGCGGCCGTTGAATGCATCATTGTAAGGTTTATCGGCTCGTCGAGCGGGCGTAGCCACTTATCGATATCGAGGTACCGCCACCACCACCACCACCACCACCACCAGCACCGGCATTGCTGGGCGGGGTAGTCTCGTTTCTCGGCGTATTTAATATTTCGCCGAAGTCGTCGTAAAACGATCCGTCCCGTTCTCAAGCGTCTCGCGGTAGCCAATAAAAATACCGTCCCAACACTTGGGCACCGGAAAGTGGCTCGTGTCTCGAACGTATTAAGGGCATTATCCCCGTTACATTATTCATGGCGACTCTTACGGGGCGTAATGGCGGTGCGCCATCGTGGAAATCGATCTTTACACAATTGCCCGCAAATATTTACCTCGCCAGTCGTAACGGCCGCGTAGGTATTATAAGCGGCCCCGGCATCGTGGACGGATGCCGGGGCCTACATACAAATCTATAGATCGCGAGGGATTGATTCTTTACGGGTCGCCCCCATGGCCCCCAGAACCCCCATATGCCCGAACTGAAAGGCGCAACATACATAGCAAACAGGCAGAACCGTTCCATTCGGTATCCCCGAGTGGAACGTGGGAGCGGAAGATGGATTAAGAGATAAGGAGGCGTATCAGGAGCAATCAATTACAAAGTCGAGAAGAGGGGGGGTAGAGGCAAAACGCACACGATCACGCTCGCATACGCAAACACACGGGATTCGAGGGGTGAATCATGCCGCGGGTCGTGAGGCTGTCGATCCTCGATAAAACTAACCGCCGACCTCGTCCCCTCTCGGTCACCCTCCCGAAAAACTGAACCGATTTCCGAAATATCCCCTCCCTCGCGAAGCAGTTACATACCGTCGGGTCGTGATTCTTGTCTCTTCCCCGCGAACGAGCCCATAAAATTCCCTAATCGCCTTTCCGCTCGGCCAAGATCTTCGATCGCGAGCCGGGCATTATCCGCTGTCCGGAAGTCGCACGATCAAACGAGGATTAATATCGTCGAGCACTGAGACGGTCCTGCGACGGGGTCGTAATCGGGAAAGGAAATTAGTTCACTTCTAGCGTTGATGCCACCGCGGCCGGCAGGTATACCGTGATTTTTTCCACCACCGCCGGCCGGATAAATATCATTACACAGTCGCACACGCACGTCTCGTCCTCTCGTCGCAACCCGTTTTCACTCTATCCTGTTAGCTCGTCGAGCAGAGGCGGCGGCTTTTTACAAATTGACACGAGTCACTCTGCCGTGAACGCGGCGTTAGCGACGCAAAGTGTGTGAGAAAGAGAGAGAGGGAGAGAAAGAGAGAAGAGAAGAGAAAGAGTGAGAGAAGGAAGGATGACAGGGGGGTGGGGAGAAACACGAGAGGCTCGACACCTTTCATTAATTTCCGGAACAATGCAATTAGCGCTCGTTACCTCGCGACTCGCCAGAAGGAGGCTGCAAACAATCGTCTCGTCGAATAAGACGAACTCTCCTCTCAACCGGGGAGACTCACCCTCGGCGTCGAGGGGGAAACTCCTCCCGGTGCATTAGCAGCGAAACAATTTCCCTAAAATGCTTCTCGACCCGCCGAAACGGTTGTGCAACAGAGCCGAGCCCACTGCTCCATAACTCGAAACGTAAACGTAACACCCCGTGTCCGAGTTAGCGTGAGAGAAAAAGGGACGCGCGCTACGGCTGGAGAAGGAGAGGAGGAGGGTAGAAACGAGAGAGAGAGAGAGAGAGAGAGAGAGAAGAAAAGAAAAGAGAGAGCAGATCCCCTTGAAGGAGCGTTTCCATTGTGCTCGCGGACTATGACGCTCCCGTTGCAGGGAGAGAAGTTCCCCCCCAACGAATTGGGCGCCCGTAATTCTCATCTTATCCCGAAAATGGACGAGGCGACGTGCCGCGAAAATCCACCGCAACGCTCGCAGGGAACGCGCCCCTTCGCAATCAAGTACGAACGATCAGACGTTTTTCATTCGTCTCTCTCTCTCTCTCTCTCTCTCTCTCTCTCTCTCTCTCTCTCTCTCTCTCTCTCTCTCTCTCTCTGTCTCTCATTCCAACAGCCGCGCCTTCGGCATCGACTGTCACGGGACTCGCCCAAATAGCATGAAAATGTAAAAGCCACCGTTTCGATCAGCTTTCGCGTGGGCGTGCGCCCGCTCTACGTTCGGATAATAGAATGACGTCTCGAGCTTTCGACGTTTAATTCGCGGCGTAACGACGCGAGCGTCACGCCCACGATCGGATTCGAATCGAGGTAGGCAAGACGCTGCGTTTCGAACTATGCGGCCATCGGTTGCGCCCAGCTCACTTCTTTTCTTTTTTTTCTTCTCATTCTCCCCTTCGGCCCGTTCGGCTTCTTAGGCCGAGATACGCGATGCAAATAGGAGGTCGTTAGGCGGTACACTACGTTCGAGTTACATGCTTTATGACTCGAATGCGCCTTTTAACGCCGGTCCTTTCATCCGGCGACGAAAGTGGCACGTACACATGTACGTTCATCGCCGCGAATACGGTCCCTACTACCGGTTTACCAGGCTAAGCGGTAAATCATTTCGATGTTGCCCGACTCGCGAACGATAAGTAGATCGCAATGGAGCGTGCGAGCGCGCGCGCGCTCTCCCTCCGAGCATAATCGGGCAATACTTTCACTACCGGCAAGCCAGACAGCGTCGATCGCCGGTACACGCCGGGTGAATAATGGATGGACGAAAAAGATTGCGCAATACGGCGAATGAGTCCTGGCTTCGATTGGCGAGCACGGCCCTTCTTTTTTTCATCTCGTGTCTCTGTCCGAACGACAGGAAGAGTTTTCCCGCCCGCTTCCGCCGTTGCCTACTGTCCCACGTTCTGCGATCGCGAAACGCGATACACACTTCGGGCGCATTCGGACGAGGAAAGGCTGAAACGTGAACGCGAACGATGCTCCGTCCGTAATAGCGCTTCTCGGAGTACATGCGGGCCAAAGCTCGATCCATCGTTCGATTGATCGGGCCATCGTCCCATGGAAATCGTAGCTAGGAAACCCTCTAGAAAAATTCTTCCATGGGGCGGGGCTGAATTGAAAGCGGACATCGATGGGGATTACCGCGGGACGACCCCGTATTGTATGGCACACGTCTCGTGTGTATGGACATGGGATTATATAGGGTGCCCCGTAATTCGTCGTTAGTATCGGAAGACGGTAAGTACGGTCGACAAAGGAGCGGAGACGATTACATAAATATTATTACCGAGAATTACGTCGGAGGACAGACGATAAATTAGCTCGCGTAGAGACGTGAAAATTAGTACTATGAAAAAAAAATTCCTGAAACTTAAACGAAGGGCGATGCCATTTTTGACTGTGTAATTTTGTGACGTTCTCATACGTTTGCACGTACGCAGGCATATGTGCAGAGAGAGTGGCAGCGTGTACGTCATTCGGTAGGTCCCGCACGACGATACGGGGGTTAAAACGTAGGGGGTGGTTGTGTTCTTTCACGCACGGGGGAGAGCGAAGAAGCCCTTACCTCACGTTTCACCATAGGGCCGCGCTGGCTATGAAACAAATCAATAGTTTGCGCCAAAGTGAGTTAAAGAAGAGAGAGGCCGACGCTGGGAGTAAGGAGGAACAAAGAGACAGACGGAAAGAGTTCGAGACGGGAGGGTCGTCGCGGGGGTAGTGATTGGATGGGGTTGCTCGGGATCCCGTGAAATGATATCCATTGGAGTAGAAGCAGATAACGCTTCGCTTTACTTGCTCACTTGCCTCTCGCCGCCTTTACGCCGACGCTTATAATCCTCCAAACCGGACTCGAAACCTATCAACCCGAGGACGCCGCTTGAAACATCACGTCCAAAGTCGCCGAAACTTCCCGACGTCGCACCGAGAATTCCTAACGAGCCTCGCGAAAGAATGCTCATGAATTTTGCGAAACGACCCGTGGAATTCGCGATAGTTCGCGTCACCCTGAATCTCAATTCTCCTCTTCCGCTAATACGCTTTCGCATTCCTCGATCGAACGCACTCCAACCTTCATTTTCCAGAACGTTGTCTCGTGCGAAGTTTGCGATAAGCCGCTGACAAATTGAATTCCGAGCGGTGCATAAATGCGCGTAATTCCTTCGGCACGGCCCACATGTGAATAACATTGTATCGCTCGGCAGGGAAGTCGGACGATCTTCTTACGCTTTCTCGATTCAGCGTCTCGGAGGCACACTCGAGAAATCTCTCATTCTTCCGTGAATCGTGGCTTCGCTAAGTGCGCTGGCCGGCCATGTGAGACATTCAATGCCGAAGCCACCCTCCTTTGCTTTCTGCGGCGAGAGAAGGCCGCCGAGGATCGGTAAGAGAAAGGGAAAGGACGAAGAAGAAGAAGAAGAAGAAGAGAGAGAGTGGCATGAGACGAAGAACGGAAATGGAAACGGAAAATCGGGTACACTCGTGAAAACACGATTCAATAGGGTGGTTTAACTGAAATGGTCGGCCACGGGGGGTGGCGAGGGGTGGGGGAAATGTGTTCTTTTCAGCGTTGAGGAGCCACCGTGGCGAAAGAAGGGCAAAGGTGCAAGGGGTTTCCGAGTTGTAGGGCGGTTTGTTGGATACACTTACAAATGCGACCTTGTACAGGCTGATCCTAAAATAACCCCCGAACCTTCCCGAAAGTCTTCCAATTTCATCCACCTGATTTACGGCAACGTTCTCCGAGATAAAATAAATATGATCTTTAATCTCGTATCGGTAGCTCGCCTCTAACCTTAAATCGAACGAGACAGGGTTATAATTTACTTTTATACTAACTCGCTAGCCGCGCTATCCTCCCTCTCCCCAAGGCAAATAAATTACGCTCCCGAAGTTTTGACGACCTATTTTCGAAGCACACCCCATGCGCGACCGACATACTCGTACACGTGAAAACGGGTGTCAGCACTCGAAGTCGGCGAACCCAGCTGCGCACTACTGACAGTTGTCGACTCTTTGTCAATTTCCCTAAGCGATTAGTTCAGACAACGCCCTCTCGAACGGCGTCCACCCCATGCTCTCCCCTTGGCAGCACGGAACCACCCCGGCACGTTTCTGGCGTCTAGATATCGCGACAGGCTCCGGCACTTGTCTATTTTCCCATTAGGCACGTACGCGTGATTATAGGAAGCCAAGAGAAAGTATCTACAACTGGTGCGCTTGAGTCTCCTGGCGGCATCAAGAGCTTATCGGATCATCCTGCCGGTCGCATATGGCAGCGCGAGTCTCATCTACGATTAATAATGTAACCGCGCCGCACAATAATGAGCATTCATAATTCGTCGCTTGAATTCGCGGAGTCCGAGCTTCGACGATCGAATGTGAAAGTCCGAACTTTATCGCCGACAAAGCCACACTCACTCCCCCATGTTCGGTCCGATTACTAAGCAAAGCAGAAGCTGACGAAGCTCACGTACACCTCTGTCTCTGTAATAATTAATTCGGTCGATCCTCCCGCGAACGCGCGGATAAGTTAAAAATGATGCCATCGAGCATTGTTCTTTCATACGGAATTCTCGATAAACCATTCGAGTCGCGCTTCGTTAAGCGCCGCGCCTGCGCAGGGCTCCTCGATCGGCGCGTGAGCGGATATAAAAAAAAAGCAGCTCTTAAACGATGCGATGCGTAGGCTGAATTGAATTGTTGACGATCCGTGACAGGGCGTGCGCGAATCGATCTAATCGATCCGGCGCGTTTCTCTTAAAATATGAATTACCTTCAGTCGCGGTCGCGCGCAGGCACACACACGTACGAGCGTGGTCGCACGGACGCGTACAGAGTAGCGTGGGTAAAACGCACCGCGCACGCACACCGCGACGCGAACGAGTTTATTTGCGTTATTCCCGGTTTGTTCGCGCGCGGGCGCCCATGCGGACGTGTTTGCAAACAAAAATGCAAACGCTTCGTATTCCGCCAATGCGACGGGAGAGCGCAGTTAATTGCCTGGGACAGCTTCCGCAAATACGTCCGTATTGACGGGCGTAAATACTGGGGAAATTTTACTCTCAAAACCGGTCCCGGCCAACGGCGCACCAGCGCCTGTCCGAAACGCAAACATTGGGAGTAAAAGTGAAAAGTGAAAGGCGCCCGAAGAGGCATTATTTGCCGCAAAATTTGCGGGGCATTATTTCGGCCCCGCCGTTACCTTCGAAGGTGGGCGCCCGCGCGGAGATCTCAATCGGCTTAATGGCTTTTATTGGCAAGAAAATAATTCGACGTTCGCAAGAATTCTTCGCCGCGGCGCGAAATTTCTCGGCTTTCTTTTCTCGCCAGGGTAATTGCCTCCTCGGATTACCGTCGGGTAAAACTTGCCAATAATTGCCCCTGGTCGCTACCTCTGAGAGACGACTTTCCGAGACGGAAAAGTCAACGACTAAACTTTCTTACGCGCGAGTGTCGTAGACGTTCGTACATCGGCGCGTTGTTCCAGCCTATCGAGTACAGAGACCCGGCACTGCGGAACATACGCGAAATCGTACGTAGCGTCGCTATCTGCGCGGGCAGCGTGCGCGGGAGGATCGAGGCGCTACGTTCGTAGTCACGTAGCCGCCATTCTACACGGATGTGGCGAGGACCGAAGTTCGTAGGGCGGAATGGGGCACGGCGGGGGAGGTCGGGGCCGGCGTGTGCATTACCGCGCGAGGTAATCGCAATGATTACGAGCCCCGGGGATGGCCGGGGTATATGTAAGAACCTTGTACGCGTTCCGCGCGAGCGCCGTATATAGGACGCTTTACTGGCTACAGGCTCGATTCGGATCGTGAGCATGAGGTGGGGTGCACCTCTAACGAGGGAAAAAGAGTGCTAAACACTGAAGAAATTACGAGGCGGCGAGCGGGCACGATTCTTATCTCTCGACCGGCCGGACCGATGTACGCGCCGTAGGATCGACGATCCAGGATCGAGGATCGACGATAGACGATCGGTCTCCCCCTCCCTCCTCCTCCTCCTCCTTCCTCGGCGGGGAGCCTCGTACTTTTTTCGTCTCGCCGCCTTGTCCTTTCGCGCACGACCCAGCGCTAGCTACGAGCCGATCGCCTTTTTGCCCGACGACTCGATCCGCGACACTTGACGAGTGTCGAAGGACGATGAGAACGCGTCTGCCTTCCCGGTCGACCTTGCCGAACGACGGGAGTTGGCTGGGACTGATCTTACGACGGATCGGGAGGTGCCGATCGAGGTCGGGGGTCAAGCGTGTTGTTGGCTTTGTTTTCAAGCGGTTAAACTCTCTCTCTTCCGATTCTTCCGCGAAATTGGAGTGTTGATAATAAAGGTGAAAGCACTCTGCCAGGTGTAGCTCTCTGTATTGTTAAGGAAACGGGATACCAAGAGAGGAAATCGGTATCATCGAAACATGACGGAAACGGTATCTCGCCAATCGAGACCGGACTCTCGCAGCTCGGATATTCTGTATTTTCTAAAGTTCCATTGTTTCCCTATCGGAGCCAGAGCTTGAAATTGGAAATTGTTAATGAAAAAGCTTTTGTTATCTCGCTCGTATTACTCTTGATCGACTCGCAGGTTCGCACTTTCGCTGGCCGCGCTCGTTACTTTGCCGGGGTCGTGACACAATTGTTAGGTCGGATCCAGGCGAGTCTGGCGGGAGATACGCGAAAGCGAAATGGAGCGCAAGAAAAATGCAGAAACGGGGTCCTCGGGAAGGGTCGACGAAAGAAAGGTCTCGGAAGGCGTGGGCGTCGGCGCATTAACTTTTTAAGGTCAGCTATCGCGGTGCCGTAGGAACGTGTCGTGCATTCCATTGTTGGAGGGCTGGAGGAAGGAGGACGGAGAGAGAGACGGAGAGGGAGAGTTGCGGCGCGAAGAAGGAGAGGAGCGACAGAGAGAGGAGAGGAAAGAAAGGAGAGGTTAGGTGCCGACCACATCCCGAGGTGTCCGCGTAGTCTCACTCTATACTACGCCTATGTAAATCCGAATATACGATCGTGCTCGCGTGCCATTGCGCTGCCCGGTGAGCAGCTTCGCCCTCTCGGCGGCATTTCCTTCCACGAAGGAAAAAATTGCCCCTCTGCCGGCCTCCCCCTCTCCCAAGCGTCCCCGATATCGTAAACAGTCGAATCGAACTCTCCTACCGACGGGCATTATCGTCCCACCGCGATCGTCCATCTTCCACACGTCCGACGGACAAGTGAACTTTTCCCTTATCTCGCTCGGCCGATCGCACTCGCTCGAATAATGAATGTCACGCGTCCGACTTCCTTTGCCGGATGACATTTTAATATTGGCACACGATCATATTTCTCGTTATCCGTCCTTCTAATCGGACGTCAGACGCGACTGTCTCCCGCTTGACGAGACGAACTCCATTGAACGAGGTACGTACGTACGTCGTTGCCCAACGTGACGTCGGTTTATCATTAACGCGAGGCACTCGACGGTCTCTGCCGAGACATTCGTGAATTCGAATCGACGTGGCAATGCGCCTGTAGCGCAACGTGCGTCAGCGGCGGTGAATAAAATGGCGACGCAAGCTGTTGCGCAATTTGCCGCGATCGCGAGATGCGCGCGCGAGCGGACGAATTTCCGCTTTAACGATTCGTCGTAAAACGGACGGATCGGCAGGAGACGCTTCGTCGCGAAATTTCTGGCCGATCGGCCGGCCAATCGGCGACTATAACGACGGCCCGCGTGAGAAAGAGCGCCGTTGTCGGCCATAAAGCTTCCACGACCCCGTTCCTAAATTTATTAGGCGCCCATTGTGGGCCTCCGAGGTGTGCATGCCACGCACCAGGTGCATCGATCGACGGGACGAGAGGGGCCCGGGCTGCCGGAAAAGGGGGAGAGGAGGCTGACACGTGCTGAGTTTCGCACATCAAACACTTCGATTCCGCTGCGAGTCGACGAGGGTCCCTCGCGCCAGAGTGTTCGATCTCGCGGTGACAAAAGAGGCGGTGCAGCAATAATTGCCCAGCTCGCTTCATGAATTACACGGCATACGTACATAAATGTTCTGCAAATTGGATCGTGAGCGAGCGTACGGAGATCCTAGACATTCCCAGCTTCGTTCGCGAGCAAGATGGAACGGTGTTCGCGGCGCAGTAGACTCCTACGGTAGACTCCTACAGCGCCTTCTACGATAACGCAAAAACGATGCACCGCAAGTCCGACGTGCCTCGTCACGTTTTAGCGGCGCTGCCAGCAGCGACCTACGCTGATCGCCACGGCCCGACTGGCTTTTCTCTTATGGGAATGACCAGCGCCGGCACGCTCCGTTATGGTATCCATAACGGCCCGCCAGCTTTCTCCCGTCCGTGGTTCGTGCGAGGGTCGATACTCGAGGGCATTGTTTAACGCTCTTCTTGCCGGGCGACAGTCAATAAAACCTCGCGCCTTGTTTTCGAGCCGCCCCGCGAGGCCTTATCGAGCCTTACGACACGATCCCGAGAGCGAGTCAGTGTCCGAAGACGAGTGCTAATGAGACCGCTCGCGATAGTACGGCTCTCGAAAACACGGATAGAGTCGAGCGGCCGTGCGCGGCCTCGGCGGTTTAGCTCGCGCTAGCGAGGAGGCCGCGTGTTATTTTAGGAATTTAGCGTGGCTTCGTTCAACAGCTTTCCGCGAAACAACTCGCGCCGATTGCGGAACATTCATTTTTGAAGCGGAGAGAGCCGGGGTCGGAGATCGGCACGTGTAATGAAAGAGCTTGGAATTCACCGAACCGCACTGAACGCTCCTCTTCCTACACTCCAGCTCCACACTCCTTCTCTCTCCTTCTCACTCTGGGAGAATCGAATATTGTTCCGAATTACACGGCGGAATTATTTAAAGAGTTCGGACTGTCGTCGGTCCCAGCGTAGGGCCGCATCCGTGCAAGAGCATTGTACGTGCCCCGCGGTGCATTACAGTAATACTCGGCGATAAGCCACTAATCTTTATAAGGGACGTCCCAGTTGGGACAGCGTGAACGTAATCTGTCGAGAGGTTGGCCATTAGGTAGCTCGGCTAAAAAAAGGAAATTCGCCCCGCTATATATCATTCGACGCTCGACCTAACTACACCCCGACCCCTGTTTCTCCGTCTACCTCCCTTCTCCCCGTTCATCCCCGTTGAGTTTTCCGCCGGTGAACTCCCTTCGGCTATCGCCTCCATTTACCCCGTCCACCCCCTGCCGTCGTCGCCCCCCTCCTGCATATTAGTCGACGATACGTTCACGGGGCATTGCTAGAAATGTAATCTTACTTAAGCATATGTCGGCGTGACTGATTGGACGGTCGACAGCTCGGATAAATAATAGCGCGAAGAGTGAGTCCCTCGATCTTCTGTCAACCCTCCGTCCGACCCCCGCCACACCCCGCGAGCTTGTGGGAATTAGGAAAAAATCACATATGGGTGCCGGTGCGGCACAAAGCCTCGGATCCGTAAGAGGGAAGGAGAGGGGTGCGCATCATGCTGGTAGCATGATTGCTCGAATGGCCGTCGATCTGGCCACTAAGTCCTCGATTAAATTCAAGTACACGCACGAAAGATCTCTTCGCGGTCCACTCGAGAGCGCGCGACGATCGGATCGTCACACGAGTCTTTCGATCGGCTCCACTTCCGGCGCTAAGTACTGCCAGATCCGTATTACTAACACATCGTCGCGCGCATTGAAACGATTGCCCCATATAATCGAGTCTGTGCCACAAATAGCCGCTCGCCGCTGTTTGAGTCGTCCGATCGAGACCGCGCGAGAATGGTGTAATTAATACGAAAGCGGCAATGAATACGAAATTCCTCGGGACAGTGAGAACTGCCGCGAGCGATTCGACGGCAACCTTCGAACCTCGATGCCACCCTTCGCACAATATCGAATGGCCCGGGCAACTTGTCACTTTGCGCTTTTCTCACGTTCGCCCAGACTCCCGCTCGTCCCGTCGGCCAATGTTTTTCCCCCGCGTCCGGCTCGTCCCGATAAATTATTTCCGAAAGACCTTGCGCGATTCGTTCTCCGATTGCACGCGGCGATATTCATCGGCCAGAGGTGGCGGCCGTTAGCGCAAAGTAGTTTCCACGCTGAATGGCGCGGTATATCCTCCCGCGGTATCGGATGTCTGATTGTGAATGTGAGGTTTTGAAGAGAACGAGCGAATCCCGACGGGCGGGTAGAGGACAGGGAGACGAGGAGGGAGAGGGCGAAAGAGAGCGAAGGAGAGAGCATAATTGAATCCCAGCCGAACGTGGAAGTATAATAGCTTACGTACAATGATTACGTAAAGCTGCCATTGTGCGGCTTACTACCGCTTCACCGTGTACGTCGATTCGATGCTAGCCTCCTCCCTCCCCCCTCGCTTTTACCTCCCAATCCTCCCCACGGTAAGTACGGGTATACCCCACATACACGCGTTATGTATTAGCATACGTTCCCCTATACACGGCGCCGGTAGCCAATGACGTCCTCTTCTTCCATTTTCGATTATACGGTCCCGCATCGTGGAAAAAGGCATCGGCGAGGCCTGGCTCTTAAATTCAATATTCCATAAACAGGTATATATCTTCCTTCTCCGTACCGCGCGCGCGCGCACCACCGTCCTGACTTACTGCCGCGGTGCATTCAATCAGATTTATCATCCCTCACGGATAGAAGAGCCGGAGCGGCGTCGGCGTTATGGCTCTTAAAGCGACCGTACGTTACGTTCCGCTGTCTCGTTCGCTCCGCTTTTTTGACTCGCCGAACGTTTCTTGAAAACACGACGGACGATTTGCCCGCCGGGGCCCGCGCGGACTTTGTTTGTTGACTAAAGGCCCGCTCTATTCACCTAGAATAGTCTGCCGCTCTCCGTCTTGGGCGAGAGTTCGGGATCGAGTTGCACCGGGGATGGAGGAGGAACAGGGAAGGGGGCTGGGGGGAAGGTCGTGGAGAGCAGAAATCTGGGAAACCATTCGGTAACACGAGGCGAAACACATGCTGCGGCCGTGCTACCACCTACCAGTTGCCTCTTGTGTTCTCCCATGTACTCGCCCTTCCCTCCCATCGTCGCTCTTCCTCCCTCATTTCCCCCCCTCCCTCCAACGTCCCTCATCATCCTCGCCGGCATTCTCATTTTTCCGTTATTAGATATTTTTCCCATCTCGCGCGCTATTCCGATCTAACGTCGTATCGCGTACACGTGTAATAATGTAACCTGAGCAATGAATCGCAGCGGCGCGTCTAGAGTCTCTCAGACTCCGACCCCATCGTCTTTTTCCATCCACCTCTTTTTCTTCCTCGTTCACGCCCCCTCGTCCCACATTTTTTTCCGCCCTTCCACCTCCCTCGATTCTTTCCTCTCGGCCGGCGGCGTTCGACGGAAAACTATCGAAGGAGGAGACGTCGGGCGCATCTGTCTGGCGCTTGGTACGACTACGTATTATGAACGTCATTGGCAGAGTCGAAAAAAGGAAGGAGAGAGAGAGAGAACTGTCCTAACTACGTTCCAAGTTCTAATGTCCTCTCGTTGAAGGAACTCGTTTGGTCGTCGCACGTGTCGCGTATCTATGCAAATGTCATCGCGAACAAACGACAAGGTAGAGAGACGGGAGAGAGAGAGAGAGAGAGAGAGAGAGAGGAGGAGGAAAGAGAAGTGAGAAGTCAGAGAGAGAGAGAAGACGACGAAGTATTCGCCCGTCGACGACCGGCCTGCAGTTTCACACTCGAATCGGCGCACGGATCGTTTCTCGATAGGGTGGCGAACGACACATTGACGGAAGTGGAAGTCTTCCATTGTCTTGGGAGGCAGTCATCCGGGCGCGAGGCGTGCAGAATCTGTGCCAGGAGTGCATAGTATGCGCGCATTGTCCCAAATGACGTCACCCTCGGCGAAGTTGCGAAACTCGTTTGCGCGGACAATCGTTCGTTCCTGCATGCGCCGCCGTTGCCGTCCCGTCTATACAGGCCTATATATAATATACATATTCGAACGACAGGACGGTGTGCGGCGCGGGCGATATGCACGTATACGAAGTCGTCCTGCCGGTATTCGTACACGTGCTGAACCAAGACTCGACCCGTGCCTAGTTAAGCCTGCAATCTGCCCACTGGCAGGAATGCCAAACACACCTAGCCTCGATTCTGCAAGGGACGTGCCTAGACAGGGATCAGTGACTCATAGGAGCTGCCAAAGGATATTAATAATGGCTTAGCGCGCGCGCGCGCGCGCGCGACATTAGCCCGTTCTAGAAAAAAAAACTGTCAAGCTTTCACTTCCTCGACGCTCGTCCACGCTCGGGAGAGCTCCCGCGTCGGCCAATTAGAGTATCGACGAAAAGATCGTCGCCGATAGAGGATCGCGGTGCACGCAGGAGGAGAACATGAGGTTGGAGGTGGAGGACGGCGGCGGGGAGGGTGCGCTATTGTATTTCATCGCGGACGTGCGGATTTATTGCGGGCCGCCGGTTAACGGCGCAGTGAAAGTCGCCGGTATTCGTGCAGGAGGATGAAAGTACAAGATCGAATCGAGCCGAGCCGTACTCTCCGTAGGTTGTGCGACTACGATCCCGACGATAGGGGCTATTCGTCTTCGTTCCGCACTTTTAGCGCGTCGGACAGTCGCACGGAAGTTCGTGTCTTACATCGTCGGTTACCGTTCGAGGTACTTGCGACTGAATTCCTGAGTAATATCGCCGGCCGCGCCATTAAATTATTTCGCGAGGCCGCAATCTGCGCGCGGGCGGCGAGCCTGGCCCGACGCTGCCTGGAGACGGTTAATAGGAGGCAAAGAGCGTTTCGGTGTTCGCTCGCTGTTAGCCGAGAGAAGGTCCCGGTCGGTACACTTTCGAGGCGAGCCGGCGAAAGACAAACCGACAGCTGCCAAAGTTGGCCCTCTCGTCCAGGGCCGAGAGAGCTCGCGGGTAAGAGTCGTCCGTGTTATGATAGTTAATGTACAGACACCGTTCTCGCGCGTACTCGCACGCGGAGTAGGTGCGCGCACGTACGTACGTACCTGCCGAGAGCGTACGAAGCTGCCCGCTCGTGCGGAATACTAATATCGGCTGAATTAAATTATCGACGCCGAAGGAAAGACTGGCCCGCGTAAGACGACATTGACGCCGAACCGGTTTTCACGTTTCGTCGAGTTGCCCCCGTTCGAATTAGCCTCGTTCGACTGCGTTTCCCGAAATCGATGGGAACGCGAGCGGTCGACTCGAGTGGCCTGAAAAGTTCTGGCACAAGCCGGTACGCGCTGTGTGTATTGACGTGTATACGTGCGACGTACGTGTGTGGGACCACAGGTACGCCCGGCTGTCGTTCGCTGTCCGCTCTAGGCAGAGCCCGACGCTATCTAGCCAGGCAAAGGCGAACGAACAGCTGTCAAAGCCTTCTCGGACCCCTCTCGTCCTATCCGACGCTCACGTAGCCGAGGTATCCAATGTTGTGGTTGCTAATGTACGCGGTCCACGGGTACACCCAGTCGTCGGGCGACGAGGACCGCGACAGGGAGAAAGAGCCCCGGCACAATGTGTGCCTTCACTTTCCCGTTTAGAAGGCGTGCGTACACGCTCGACACCAGACACGCTCTCGGCGTGAGTCAGCCGTCGCGAAACGCCTCGAGTGGGATTCACGGGAGATTTGACACCTGATTGCGCCCCGATCGGCTCGATAGGAATCGACTCGCGCGAAAATCGCAAATCGCAGCGCTCAACTGCGTTCGTTGCCTACCGTCACTCGATTCAGTCCGACTCAGGATTCTTTCATTAAGCCGAAGCTTTCCGAGGCCGCTGTCGTAATAATCGGCCGCGTAAATTTCGCCCCGCATCGAACTCCATTGTAGTCGGTCGGAAAATTGGCGCGAGAGCGTTTCGCGCTCGGCCGTATTAAAACGGTCGGAATGAAATTGCCACTGTGGGAACGACTCCGGAGAAACATGCCATTCCGCGCGCTGATTAAACGAACGTTCCGTACGTCATATATCTCAGAGAAAGCCGTTATCGGCCGTTCTGCCGGCGAGTCTGTCGGCCGGCTCGTTTCAGGGAAAGTAAGGTCGCGGATGGGAAAAAGGGGGCGAAGACGAGGGGAGTACTGCGGTGCGCCGTCCGCGGAGTCGTCGGGGTCGTCCTCTGGGGCGAGTGCTCTTCCCGCGTCCCGAATGAATATCCACGTTGCGCGGTAGTAAAGAGCGGGTTCTGCGGTCGAGTCGTATCTACGACTGGCAGCGTGGCACTGTAAATTAAACTGCGGTCGCGCGCACGACGCGCGCAGCGAAATGAAAACGTTAGACGCCGAACGGGCCGGATTTTATGCCGCTCCGAGCCTCGGACGTCCTCCGCCAGCCAACGGACGACCGTTGCGGTCCAATTCGTCGTGATGAAAACGTTAGGCGGCCGCGACGAGGCTCGGGTTCAACGACGGGCGAGGGAAGGCAGAAAGGATGACGGGCAGGAAGGTAGGAAAGACGGAAGGAAGGACGGAAGGAAGGGTTCTGAGCCCTGCGACGAGGACGCACGTGTCAGGTCGCGGTCTTTGTCGACGAAACATCGTCGGAGTTTAAGTAAGCGACGCGCAAGGAAAAAAGGAGGCTGAACTTCAAACCGACGCGGTCCCGGCAGGCAGCTATACGGGCTTTGATTTCGAGCCGAAGGATTTAACCGCTGACACTCGACGATGGTGGCGCCTAATGGGCTTGTCTCGCGCTAAAAATATATTCCTCTTTGAATTTCCCATCTCCGAGAGAGAGAGCGCGCGGACGCCGGCGGTCGCGCACACAGTCGAGAATCGGAGCGGAGGGACGCATATGGAGCGGACGAATGCCGACTCGACGATGTTACGCCGCTTTCCACCGGTGGAAATAACTCGACCGGTGTTTCGCGGTAGTCACTGTCATTTCGCCCGCTCGCCCTTTGTCTTCCCGTGCCGAGCGTTCTCATCGTCGGCCGCGGAAAGGAAGGTCGGCATACTTGCCGGAAGATGGAAATGTGCCGTTGCGAGGCCTTTCGTCGGGACGCCTCTGTCATTGGCATCTTCGGTCGATGAGAATTCGTTCGGCATGGCAGCTCGTCACGAAACAATTCCTGTCTTCGGTCGGCCGCTATTGTACTCGCGATAAATTTAGCCGGGTATCCGTGAATATAATTGATTAATTAGGTCTGCGCAGGAGGGCAGATTTGATGCGTGAAAAACAGCGCTTTCCGTTCGGGCAATAAAATCCGCGACTGTTCAAACATCCGCCCGTCATCAATCATCTGCCCTGGGAGAGCGAATCAATACTGACCCTCAGTCAACTCTGTCTCCGGCCTCTCTAAACAAAGGACTGCTTTTGCGGTGCATTAATTGGCGCGACGAAAGAAAGAGCGGTCTAGACTTTGCTCACGTCGAATCCGGTTTCGACACGGCACCGCGGTCGTTACCTCCTGCGTGTGTACACGCCGGGGAGGAACCCACAAATAGGGTGTCATTCCTGGGAGACGATCGCTCTTATTCGCGGCGAGTAATTTGTCATTTCTCCCGCGAATAGGTCCTTCGACTTCTCGGTCGATGCCAAATAACTTCGACCTTCGACGTCCGCAATTTATACGATTTCAAAAATACCCGCTCATCCATATTGACCTTTTTTTTTTGCTCCGGAGTTCACGATATTTCAGGCTGGCGATCTGAACTCGTTACAAATAAATTGGCCGCTAACGATGGTATAACGCGAGGGGGGCGGATGAGTCACGTTCATTATTGCCGGCCGAGAAATAGAGCCGTGCAGTTTACATCGTGTAAATATCGTTATATTTGCTCACGGTAGTGCGGTCCTTAATCATTTACAGGCGGGCCCGGCTGACTTCGTGAGTTCAATGCACGTTAGATGAAACTCTACCCGGTTCGCAGCTACGTAACTTATATAAGCTAGAGAGACCCGCGAGTGGAAATACAAAAGCTTGAAGTCATAAAAATGTCACTGGGGGAAACATTGCTAAAGGCTAATTGTCATTCGCGGCAACTGCAGCATTTTGTCATCGCTCTCAAGTGTTCTCATTTTTGCCAACATTTCTTTCAGAAAACAATGGCGCCTCCACACATTGTCATGCAAATATCTTGACTTCAAGAAACGCTGCCACGTATACGCATATATAAACTCTTGTATTTCTAGTGCTCATGCATCACGCAATGTTTTATAGAGCTTTGTAACGCGCGGTGAGCACGACAGATTTTGCTAATGGACAAATTGTTCATGGCAGAGCGACACGCCACTCAGGAATTAACAGTACCGCTTCCTCGTGAAGGTCATACTATCTACAAATAGGCCGAGATTACGGATATGCTTCCCTCCTCTCCAATTTATCCAACTTTTGACCTCTTTTGAAAATCTTGTTCGTTCCACGGTGATTTCTCTCAAACTATTCTCTAGATTCATTTCGCATACCAATCGCTTTGTCAGGTCATAAAGCACGTCGAACAACAAGAACGAACGCTCTCGTCGGATGACGTAGACACCCAGTGTCCTTGCCGATAATCGACGCGTCGGAATAATGTCAAAAGGAACTAATCCCAGTAACCAAGATAGACTGTGAGAAAATAGTTAGACGTAGCCGGCGCGCGTATAATAATATGCGGGCGATTACGAGAGAGGAGCTACCTTGATCACCTTGCGCGAATTCTCGCGTTATTTTCTCACGAAGCCAGCCGGCGACCTCCGCCGCATACCGCTAACCACTTAATGCAATTACATAAATTAGTGTAACGCATCAATATCCTTGAAGCGCTTTCAAAGGGGAACTGGCCGCCCGTTTTAAACCGTCTCAAATTAGCGGGGGCCATTCAGCGAAGACACCGTGTCGCAATCGCTCATAAGTGGAATTAACGTTTCGCAGTGCGCAAACTGCGGCCGGACGATGAAAGTTTGCAAGTGCGGGCGACGGTGACGAATTTGTGTCTCCCGTAAAATCGCGAGCTCCTCTATCGAAGCGAATCGAAAAATAGACGCGTGGGGCGATATCAGCGGAGCGTTAAAAGTGACATTCGCTATTTTACAAGACACCGGCCCACGCCGCGTTTCGAATTTTATTGCGGCCGCGGAACGATATTTCGCTCCGCTCCCGCGCCTCGTTCATCGGCGCAGACTGTGTACAAGCTCCAGCGAGGCAAGCCGAGGGCGCAAAGCCGTGAAACGCAGGAGTTTGGAAAAAAAGCGTATACCGACGGAATATCGAGGGTTCGAGCCGTGCGGCGAACAGAGTCGCAGGGACGGAGAACAGAGGCGAGGAGTTGGTAGAGTGGGGGAGGTTCATTCATCAATTGTTCTCCGGGCGCCGATTGTCGAAGGTCGAGTTTATTCGCCCTTTTCACGGGGGCGTAAAAAACACGACATTCGGGCAAGTTGAGGGCTCGGAATGTCGGAAGGTCGGTGGGCAGAAAGGCAGAAAGAGAGAGAGAGAGAGAGAGAGAGAGAGAGAGGGAGGGAGGGAGGGAGAAGAAGCTCGTGTCGCAATTAAAAATTGTTGGCGAACTTTCCGGCGCGGCGGTTTTCGACATCGCCAGTGGCAATCGTGTTTCCATCGCTCCGATTGCCAGCAACGCGCCCGCGCGGTGTATTCGCTTTACGCGCCGCGAGTCCTCGCGGGCGAGCGATTGTAAGCTGGCGAGAACGAACGTGGCGAACAAAGGAGAGGAAAAATGTGGAGAAAGGTGCGTCGAATACCGTCGTCTCTTGATTCGGGTTAAAACTGGAGCCTCCCTTTCATTTGTCCTCTGTCACTCTCTCCTCTTCTTTCATTGTCTTCCTTTGCCATTTTCGACTGCACGAGAAATCGCGCGGAAGGTGTGGAAGGTTGACACGAATCTGGCAAAGACGCTCGGTGCATTTTGAGTGGCCGCGGCACAAATGCACGTTCATCGCGAATTTGATAAGCCCCTGCCTCCCGAGAACAAGCCCGCGAGGAGTCGTTCCTGTATCTCAAGCATGCGCTTCGAGCGCCAGGAAAGAAAGTGGCGGCTATCTCGCTCGATGGAATTCTTTGCGTCGGGGAAGTTCAGTTGCGTTTTTACGCGACGTCCTTCGAACGAGTCTCTTGCCGGTTCAATCCTGCTCCCCGCTGACAGATCGTAAGAATATCTCACCTGAATCGGCGGCAGCGCGTTAGAGTCGAACTTCCCTCGGTAACTTCTGGCATCGTCCTTCGATTTACGGTCCTCACGCGCTCGCATTAAAAATGCATAAATCCGAACTGCTATCCTCCGCCGCGCTCCCCTCGTCCCTGCACGGACGCGGAATTACAAGCGATCTCCATGTGCCGAAAGCAGCGGGAACAACAAGGTCGCAATCACGATATATTGTCCCTATAAAATTCAGCCGTCGCCCGTACGACATTCGGCGACATCCCGCGCGGTTCTCAATATTCATACGTCTACGACGCGACACGGGGAGTTCTTTCCTCGCGCGTCGTAAATCAATATCCGCGTATGTGCGCGCGTAACGCGCAGCGGGGGGGGTGTGTGCCGAGTGACGTAACGAGGCGGGAATCGAGTGCGGGAATCGAGGCGTGGGCGAGATGGACCGTTCGATTAACGATGCCCCGGAACGGCGAAAAGTGGAAGTCGGCTCTGCGTTTCTAATTGCGGATCAAAGAGCGCGGATCGGTAGAGAGAGAGAAAAAAAAAAAGAAAGGCCTCGTCGAAAGGATTCGGATCCGTGCGAATGCAATTTCGAACCGTCGAAACAAACTCCCGCGGAGGGCAATCGCTCGGACGGAATTAAATAACGACTTCGGACGAGTTCCGCGACGGTATATGAACCCACTCGAACAGAACCAGTTCGTAAATTCGGACTTTGTCGCGGGAGAGCGCGTATCGGCGAGCGCCGATTCGAAGCGGCAACCGGCAGTTATACCTTCGACATTGTTTCGATCGGGCGCAGTTCGGCTCCGTCCGCCGTGTATAATGCTCTTTTGCGCCGAGTAGAAAGGCGGCGTTTCTCACCGAGCGCACTCCGCAACAAATCTGCAAAATGGTGCAACGCTCGGGAAATCACAATGAGCGAGACAATTTACGTTTATTGCGCCGGCGAAATTGAAAATAAAAGAGACGGGATCGATCTCCGCCGATATCTCTCTTTGCTGTACCTATACCCTCTCACTCTCTCACTCTCTCTCTCTCTATCTCTCTCTGTCTTCTTCGGTCGTCCTTCTCTACCATCCTCCGCTCATTCCCGCTTCCCGTTGCGCGCGAGAAATGGAAATCGAAGCGATTACGCGGATTCCATCAGTATCGAAAGAATCGAAGTTTCAAGGTGAACCTGGAAGAATGAGTTCACCGCTGTCCTGCACAACACCCACGCCTCTACCGTGGTTCTCTTTCACTCCCTCGATAGAAGAGCTGGCCGAGAAGACCCGGCGAACGGATCATTGCCTCCGATACCCACCGAATCGGCTTCGATCCATCTTTCCAAACAAAACCGTACCCCGACCACCGGTTTCAACCCGAAATCCTCGAAAACTCTCTCGGATATAGAGAAACGCCCGCTTCGCCGGCGCATAACTCTGCATAACGACACGCTGGCTGCGGGGAATGAAAATAAATACAACAGGAGTCGAGCTCGAAGGGAAGAAGAAGGGGCTGCGTTTAGCGGTCTGAGCGAGCGGGGGGGAAAGAGAGCAAGACGAAAAGGCTTCTACGACCAGAGGAGCGAGAGGCGACAAGGGAGTGAAAAGAAGGGAGCAGAGAGAAAATATGAGAGGCCTAGAGAAAGAGAGCAGGAAAAATGTGGAGGAAAGTGGGCTGAGGTTGAGGCTGATAGAGGAAGGAGGACGGATGATAGGGCAAGACAGGTAGCTGAGCTGAGCCGGGATCAGGCTAGAGGTGGATAAAGGAGGATGGAGTAGGATGAGAGGCGGTCTGAAAGGAGCGGGGAACGGAGAGAGAATCAGGCCGGACAAACCGCCTAGGCAGGTAGACGCAACCAGGTGTGAGGAGATCAGAGAAGATCGCTCGAAGATCCAGGGAGATCCGAGGCATGTTCGGCCGGTATACGGTGTGGCTCGATGGTGGCGAACGATGCTAACAGCCTCGGACGAGTCGGGACTAACAACGCCAACGTCGACTACGGCTAAACAGCGTACCACTAGCAAAAACACCTGCCTCTCCTGCTTTCTGTCCAACACCGTCATCGAACACCGTCTTCGGTTTCTTCTCATTCTCCCCTGTCGGTCTCTATTAATTTCCACCGCTATCTCGCGCCAGCCTCACAGGCACCCAAACCTTCCTAGAAACGTTTGACTATACGCTAACCTACGTACGTCTATAGACTCTGCCACCGCTGACGCTCGCCGAATCTTCGGCAAGTCTCAAGCTCCGTAAAACGAGTCCGTCGCGACGGCTTGAAAATGGACCGAGTTGGAAGTTCGCAGTTAGTCCCGCACGAATTACCGGCTGACTCCGGCGCGAGAGGGAGCGAAGGGGGGGAATGCGGTATATAAACGTGAAACTCTATAATTCGTCGGGCGTAGGCGCGAAGTTCCCGGACGCCAATACAGCGACACATTGACGTACAACTCCGAGCGTCGAAACTTACAAATCGGCCTCTCTCGCGTCCTCCCTCGCACGCTCGGCGCGAACCGCAGATCCGAATTTAAGAGAGGCCGGCAGCAAACTCGCAAATCCGATCGACTGGTTTTCTGCCCACCCCCCTCCCCGCTGCCCTGCCGTCCGCATTAGGCCGCAACACGCTCGACTTGGAAAAATTTCTCGCGGGCGCGCGATCGTCGGCCGGTTCCGCGGGGCCGTAAAGCGAACGATATGACTATATCTAGATTGGTCTGCCGACGTATTTCGAAGCGTACGCTGCCCAACGGTGCGCATTCCGTCGCGCGGAATATCCTGCCGACGCCTCGGTGAGGACTGTAAAGCGTCCTCTGCCCGACTACTTTACGATTTCATTACGAGAATTTAAAACCCTCCCGTTTCATACGATCCGCATCCACCGTCCTCTTATATAGCTGCCCCCACCCCTCCTCCTGCAGCTTGTTCGGCCTGCCGTCGACCCCTCGCCGTCGCGCTTGATTTATGCCGGCCGGAAGAAAAACGAGATCATTGTCGCACGCGCGATCCGCTCCTCCAAGCGCGCCATTGTCGACGACCGTCCAATATGTAAGCCTCTTGACCTCCCAACGCGTACCTCCTAAGGTCCCAACCGAGAAATTCTGGCACCAAAAGGGCCCGGCAATCGGGAAATGATCCCTTAATTAAAGATTTACGGCTTCATCGCGGAATCGTAACTTCTCAATCGGTCGAGTTGGACTCCGGGCTCCTGGACGAAACATCGTCGACGTAGAAGACGAGGAGTGCAAGGGGTGGAGAGGGAAGAGACGATGCGCGAGTCTCGAGGCGTCGTCGTCGTTGCGGAAGGCGTTAGAGGTAATTTCGCATTGCAGTGGGGCCACATAAAAAAAGCAGCTCGCCACGTTTAACGACCCCCGTCATTCGCGCGGAACTCTTCCCCGCAAAGTGGCTCTTCCTTCCTCATCCCTCCTCCCAGCCTCCCCCCTCCCAATCCCCCTGCCATCGTACTCCCTCCGTTCCTCCCGTTCGCCTCCTCCGGGGCGAGTCTGGTGACAAGATTAGGTGTGGCAGCTTGGACAAAGTGCGCGCGTTAAAGGAGCTTACGATACTCCGGTAAATTGCCCGCGTGATCCCTCTTCGCTCTCGATCTCGGCGCCGCAAGATTTACGGACAGCGGCGGCCGAGGGAAATGGAGAAGAAAGAGGGAGGCAGATCGGTGCCGAGCGTAATCGTAATATCGAGCCCGGCGTCCTTTTACGATCGCTCGCGGGCCCGATCCGCGTCGCATTCTCGCGACGTGGCCGTCGTAAAGGAGTGTAGAAAAAAGGAGGGAAGAGTACGCGTCGTTATTACTTCAGCCGGTGAGCCGAGAGACCGGAAATGCGTACGGAAACTGTCTGGCAGACGTTCCGAGCCGATACTTATCACGAAAGCAGGCGAGAAATAGGTGAAAATAATGGGCACTCTCCATATTTGACTTTGTAACGTTCGGGAGCGTCGGACGATCGGTTAGTTGTTAGTCGGCGACACGTTCCGTAATCTGCGCGAAATCTGGAGGTCGAATCGAGGAACGAGTAAGAGATATGTCGCGCCATTATCGGCCACGTGCTATCCGCACGCTTTAGAGTGGTCGGGCACCGTTCGAGCCGACCACCGTCGGCGCAGTCGTTCCACAGCGGCAACTTTCCGCACTGAATTTAATATCCATGTATATGAGCCCCGTTAACATGCACATTTTAATGAAATTCCATGCATATTAATCGATATCGGCTTTAATGCGGTATTTAATTTGACGCCGTAGACATTAACGTGGGGGCCCGAGGTGGGCGTTTTATTGATTATAATCGGCGCGCGTGAGGGGGTAGGCAGCGCGTGGCGCTAGGATCGCTTGGTGAGCGCTTAATCGGTCACTTTTGTCGGCGCCGAATTGAAATTCCACGTGCGAGGGGGAAGGCGAGCCCCGGAGGAGGCGTCGGCGTCGCCGGGCAAGGAGAGCTTTCCGGCTAAGGAAGCTATAAAACAACGCGGGTCGTCGACCCCGACTGGTTCCCGGGGAAAATTTTCAACGCAACGAGAGGCTCCCGGTGGGCACGTGACGATACTTTATTATGTCGATAGTTCACGGGGACCGGCACAGCGTGGTCGTCGGATTACGCTCGCGCGGAGCTTCCTACGTGCGCGAGTTCGCGCAGTTTAAGTCGGCCGCGGCCCACGCAGACAGCCTTCGCTGGAGGTCAAGGTAATTCCGAGTGTAATGAGGGATAATTCCGAGCGCATACTGAGAGGTTCGTTCAACCTTTCGCAATCGGGTACGCTCCATCTCTGCCCGATAGGCACGCGGCCCGCTCGATTTCCAATAATAACGCGCCTCTTTGGTAATGCTTCGCTGCCAGTCGCGATCGGAACGTCGGCGTCTCTGCGCCTAACGACAGCGACGTCGATGATTGCTCCGACGATCTTTAACGTTCGCCGGCTCAAATTACATCCCGTTAGAACCGTTAAACCGGGCGAATTTTCGTTTCACCGCTACTTCCCCGCGAACGGGATTGGATGTTAAACGCTGACCGGGGAGCCCGGGAACGAGAAGGCGTAAGAAGCGTATTGCATAAATAAACTGACGTCGGGAATGTGGGGTTCGGATTCGCGGGGGGAGTAGGGAATATGGGAAGCCAGTCGTAGCTAACCGTTCATGCGTGAATGTCCCGTGGTCGGCATGCGCGCGAGGTGATCGTGCGCGCTTAGCTCATGCGCGTATATATAATTGTACAATTATGCAGATATAGATGCGTGCCGGCGTAGCGTAGTGAGCGCGACTCACCCTCCGCCCGGCTCGTTTCCATCTGATGTAAGCTATGCTCAACGAGCGCGCGATATTCACTTATGAATATTCCGTATTAACCTGTTACAATCGTGTGAACATGTCTCTTTGCTCGTGACCATTATGCTCGCACGCCACCGTGATTTAAATACTCATAGCCGTCGACGAATAAACGTTCCGCGTAAGAAATGACGCACTGCGTTGCGAATATGTACCGCTGACAATTAATTAAACTGTCGGTTACGAGCGGATGCGTCGAAGATTGATGGGAGAAGTGGACAAGTTGGCTTCGATGAGTACGCGCATGCCTGACGGTTGACGGATGCGAATTAAAGTATTACGTCAAAAATTTCGCCCGTTGCCGATGGTTGAGTACATGTTTGCCGATTCGGCTGTAGGCACAATGGATGTTCAACGAGCGTGCATCGCGATGCGAGGGTAGGAGCGATGGGGTTCGAACTTGCTAATCCTCCGTACAGGAAGTATCGCCCTCGCTCCGGGTCATAAACGTCTCCTCGTTAGTATCCGCTGGATGATTCGATTTAAACGGCAGACGCCTTTTGTTTGTCGGCCCCCCCCCTGCGCACACACTCTCGGGTCGCTTGCACGTAGACGAGCCGGGAAAATGGCACCGAGTCGGTATTGGGCTCGTTATTAATATTAATACAGCGAGGGGGTTGTAAAGGGTGCAAGCTGCGCGCCCGTGTTAGGGCGGCGCACGCGCGCGCGAGCGAGGCGAGAGAAAGGCGGAGAAAGTGAAAGAGAGTCCGAAGTTTCCTGACAAAAGGTGGGGAAACGAGGGGCTCGCAAAATACATTTAATTACGTACCTTTTGCGCTCCACACCCCCGTCGCGTTTGCCAGCCGTGCCGCGAAAGTGAATGTAATTTTCGCCTTTCCTTTGTTTCCAGGTAAGTGCCAGCCTATGCATATAGCGCGAACCTCATCCGGCTTCGCCCGACTGCAATCTTCGGGAGAAATTCGGCCCTCTCAGCTCGGAGGTTGACGTTTCGACTTTCGGACCGAGGATGGCGGACTACTCTCTCAAAGTAACCGAGCACCTTGAGAAATACCCCGGGGCCTGATTGGATCCGACTGTGTTCGCCGATTATGTTTGTAAATTGCGTCCCAGACCTCGGAAGGGCCGTACTCGGGGGTAAATCTCGAGTATCGCTCGAGAGTCTCGTAAGAGTGATTAGAATTAGGATCAAACGGAGAACGTTGGCACAATAATCGAAACAAGGAGTACTTAGGGGTATCCTCGAAGGCGGAGTTAGAAGTGATTGGCTACCGTCGCTAATGAAGAGCTCAGGGCTAAGTAGCCGGTAACCCATTCTATCCTCAGCCCCGTTTACCGTCCTCATCCTTCGTATCCCATCGTCCTGTCGCGTTACATATGTATTACGGTCCCGTCCTTTTGCCCGATACGATAGCGTAGACCGAGCGTACGCCTGTACGTGTGCGCGCCTATCTCTACCGGCATTCGCCTCTGTATCCGTCCGTGCCTCTGTCCGCTGCGCGCGCGCACGGTAGCTCGTGTGCAACGGTCGTGCTCGCCGTGGTATCAATTAAATCTCTGATTAGCGAGCCCTTCGACTCCGGTACGGGGCGCGCACGATCTAGGTCCTTTGAATCTCGTTACGCGATTAATAGGCCGTCCCGGCGTCAACGCGGAATCATCCAGAAAACTCGAGGTCGGAAAATTGACGGCAAGTGTGCGGTATTAATTCGAGAGTGGGCCCCTGATTAAAGCGTACGCTGAGAAATCGGGCGTTCGGCTTCTCTGTCATTTCGCTCGGCGCATTAATCGACCCCCCCGTTCTTTGCATCGCTGACTCGCGTCCGGCGCTCGCACTCGCGATAAATTTCCTCCCATTTCGTTGGCCGCGCACTTTGTAATCACGAGACGCGGTCAATGAGGGAACGGCTGCGGGCAGGACGAAAAAGGAAATTAATAAATAAATGTTCGCCGCGCCTCTTAAGCTCGCCTCGGCCGGCGAGTTATTCCGCGAAATCCTTTCAAGGACTTCGCCTCATTGACGGAGAATCGGCGTGAAAGCGAGCGTGCGTCCCGACGAATAAATTCGCACTCCGAAGCGGAACGTCGCCGCTTCCAGTTGACCGGTAAAGCGGGAGAAAGGCTATAAATTTCGACCTGGTGTGGGTAGAAAGAGCGAAGTCAAAATATCTCGAAGATGGGCCCGCGCAGTCAATTCCGTTCGCGTGCGAATGCAGCCTCGCAAGGTCGAGAGAGAAAGAGAGAGAGACCGTCGGCTTCCAGCTCGTAACTGGAATCTGGAAGAAGTGGCTCCCCCAAGAGCGCGTAGGAAAATCTGCGAAAAAGCCAGCCGCTTGACCCTGGATTTACGACGGGGCCGGCATATCGAGGAACTTTCGTGCTTCCTCGCGCTACCCGCGGCGCGTCGGACGATCCCTCATGCTGTCGGGGACGTTCTTGCGCGAGGGGAGACAGACGCGGAGTGCGTAAGAGTAATGACCGGCCAGAAGAAAAGGAGCGGAATCCCGATTTCGCGTATCTGGTTTGTAACAGCAGCGCCACTTCGACACCGTCGACGTCGTTCTTCGACTCGAACGCCTGCCTCCCTGCCTGCTTACCAGTTGGCTGACGTTATTTATGCGGAGCTTCCATTCTTCCTTTCCTCGCTCGTTAGACCCCGAAGAATGAAGCTCGAGCCGATATGTGCGAATCGTCCTTCGAACTGTTAGATACTCCTCCTTCTCACTTCCTATCCTGCGTCGTTAGAAAATCGGAGGAAATTTGATTCTCCTCACGGCTCGATCTTTGCGCAAATTATTTTTCACCAGTCGCCTATCGGGTTTCATTAATCGGACGCAGAACTCGCGAAGTTAGTTTGAAATGATCTAACGAGCAGTCCGAGGCTGGGCCGATCGGGAACGGCGGCGGTTTGTCGTCGAGCCAGCTAAGCTCGACTCTACTCCGGGGCCCCGCCACGACGGAGATGCTATTAATTTGTATCGATAGAGGCGGAACAGCGAGAAACGTGCATGCACACTCGTACGTTCGTTAGTTAAGTCGACGGCGACAGAATGAGGCACGGGACTGGGAGTCGCCTATCCCGGGTAGACGCGAAACGAGCACAATCTCACCGACCGACACACACACATACGCACACACAGAGGAGCGCGGGCGTGTACGGAGGCGCACGAGATTCTCAGCTCTGGCCAACACACCTCCCGATCGTTCCGTAGGTGAGAGACACCGTGTGGGTGAGTGTCCTGCGCGACGTTAAGAAAGCTCGAGGCCTGCTCTCGGTGTGCGTGTCTAAACGTACGCTAGGGGGGCCGATAATGTGTGCGTGACACGTAGGAGGATGCTCTCGGCGGGTAATGATCACGATTGAATGAGAATGAGGCCGAGGGAGCCAATACAATTAACCTCGGCAGCGTGCCATTGCTAGAATGCAAGGCGCTCACCGTGCAGCGAGCAAGCAGCGAGCCAGCGAGCAAGCAGGCGAGGAGGCGAGCAAGCAAGGCTGGTCAGGCTCGCCTGACTGGCTGCTTGACTGGCTGCCTGACTGGCTGCTTGACTGGATGCAGCCGAGTCTGGCCTGCCCCGCCGTCTTGCCCGCTTCTCAGCCGGCTGGCTGCAAACATAATTATTACGGCATCGTGCGGACCCGTCCATAGATCATAGGTAAATGTGCCGGGCGCTACGTCATTCGCTTCGCCACGCTCGAACATACCCTGTTACCCTTACCCACCCCGCGACGCTGATCGCAACTAGTCTTCGTCTTATCGAAGTGCCAAACGCGAGCATTATCTCGTACTCGCCTGTCGAGCGCCGTCGAGCGTCGTCGGCCGGCAGACGCCGGCAATTACGTTCCACGTTCTTCGTGGAAGACCGTTTCGCGAAAGTACCCCTCGACAATGGACGGACGGAGCGAACCGAAGATCGTAGGACCTCCGGTGAAACGTTTTCGAGGTTTGATTCCCCGGCAAGTATCGAAGCCGCGCATCTCTCTCCGCCCGTACGCCCACCGTAGGCAGTTCCATTATCGTTCGGTAGGAATACATCGATAAACGCCCCGTAATTATATCATAGTCGAGCATCATGCGAAAGAGCACGCTACCTGAGGTCCTTCTAATTCTAAAGGAAGCGCAGCCAAAGGGCGTGCCTCCTTGAGGCAAGGCAATTACCGCGCGGTGCAATCACATTGGCGGATCATGGCCTAATTGTATCATGCGCTCGTACGTCATCGCCATGCGGAAGTATATTTCGGGTAACAAAGTCTATCGTGCAGGGCCGTGGGTAGACCCCTCCCCACTCCTTCCCCTGCCCCTCCCCCCTCTTCCGATATTGAGGGAAACAGTCAATTGAGAAGCCTCTGCTGCCGGCGATGCAATTACCGGGTGCATTCACATCGCAGATCGTAGATAATTGCATCACACGACGGCATGTCGTTTGCCGGGAGAGTCATTCATACGGGGTGGCACTCCTGACGATCGCTTCCGCTCTCGCGCGGAAACGGGACCTAGGCCACCTTTCGGCAACGCAATTACGCGCCTTTTCCGACATCGGCGGCCCGCCGAAATGCGGGCCGCCGATCGTGCGACAAACAAGGCCCTTCTTTCCGGCGCAATTAACTCGCGGAGCGCGATGCGAGTCGCATCGGCAGACCGTGGCTAAATGCATCAGACGACGCCGGCGAATGACGTCGGCGGCGACGACGACGACGCTGTTGCCGATCGGTAGGAAATACCTTTCAGGCTGCTAACTCGATCAGGCCGCGTCTCCCGTCGAAGGAAGCGCCGTTAAATGCTTCCTCCTTTCGACAATGCAATTATTGCCCTGCGCAAACGTAACCCGTGCGCCGTAGGTAAATATACGAGGCTGCCGCTAACATTGTTTGCCTTCTCCCACCCCACGACTATCTCTCTTTCCGGAAGTAGTCGATGCATCGGCATATTTCTCTTCGGCGACAGATTCCATCGCCGGGGCATGACGCGCGGAGCGGACCCGTAATGGATACGTCCGTCCGCGATCCTAAGCGGATTCTTCCTTTAAGCGCTCGCCTCCGAACCTTCTATCCTTCCGTGGAGGATGGCGGCCGCGGCGGCCGTGAACGTTAGAGCCCGCAAGGGCCGACGGGAAGAAAGCAATAAATGCTTTCGAGAGCGGCCTCGGCGCTCGCAATCATTACGGTATCGATGGGGCGAGTCTGGCCGAACGTGCGAAGATGCACCTGCGGAGAGAGTGAGAGAGAGAGAGAGAGAGAGAGAGAGAAAGAGGAGAGGCAGATGAATGGGCACGCGAGTCGTGCGATTCATCGGGGGGTTCCACTCGCGCAGGTGTGACGACTTTATTCCTATCGGCTAGAGAGCGCGAGTGTGAGTACCGGGGCAGAGCTTGCCGAGGATCAGCCTTTCGAGCCCGCTGTTCCGCTTCACATCTCGGATAAGTTCATTCGTACGTCAGTTCCGTGGGCCCCGTGAGCGCGCGAGCGCGCGATCGTATCGAAAATCAATCTGCGCGTTTTCACTCGGCCGGCCCCCCCGATCGGGTCGCCAGATGTAACCGCAATTCCAGACGAATAACCTCCGCTCCCGAACGGGAAGACTTAATATCGGAGCAATTTCGATGGGATTGATATTACGCTGCAGTTTCTCTTGTTTTACGGATTCCTCCTTTTTCCGATGTTTTTTTCGTCCCGCCCGACAGTCGGTTACGGATACGTATGATATGCGGTTTCGACGAATTCCGTGCGCGGCGGAACGAGAAAATTCCAGCCCTATAGGACGTTCCTAACCGTAACTATTTCGCGGAGTTCGGGATTAAAGAGGGACGGGGGTACGAGGGGGGGGGGGGGGGCTACGAGATTGGTCGCTTCGGGATCGAGCGTCACGGAATCGTTATCGCGCACGGCATGCGAAATTAACACAGTCGACACATTCAATCGGCCGCGCGGCGCGATGCAAAAGGAGGCGCAGGAGTTGCCCGACTCCGCAAATTACCATACCCACAT
Organism: Anoplius nigerrimus; assembly: GCA_914767735.1. Taxonomy (NCBI): domain Eukaryota; kingdom Metazoa; phylum Arthropoda; class Insecta; order Hymenoptera; family Pompilidae; genus Anoplius; species Anoplius nigerrimus. Next base: position 8,539,772 of record OU612080.1, read on the forward strand.
TACACTTCCAATTAACGGCACCGCGGATACGTATCCGTGCACGCGCGCACGTACTGCGCCCGCATTACCTGAAAAGCCCCCACAATCGACATCGATTTAAATCACGCCGGGCTCCCGGCGCGCGCGAGAAAAAAATCTATCGACGACGTACGCGTGTAATCCGACTCTGGGGAGTGAAACACGCAGCCGGCGGAGAGAGCCCTCCTCGAAGGGGGGGGGGGGGGTGAAGGGGAGAGGCGCGGACGAAGACGGAAGAGGGAAGAGTCGCGAGAATCGAATACGGAACGAAATCGAGCGAGGGAGAGAGAGAACGAGAGAAAGACAGAGATAGAGAGAGAGAGTGAGAGAGAGATGGAGAAAGTAGAGAGAAAAGAGAGACACGGTAATCCGGTTTTCACGACGCTTCTCAAATACGTTCGACTCCTGCGATATTCTCCGGGCCGAGGATAACGTTTACACCCACGTGCCCGATCCTCCAATCCCAACCCGTGTCCTGTTCTCTGAGAGCACGTGCACGTATACCCCCGTGCCTTCGTCCTCACCGACGCGGCCCTGTCCTTTATAAAGGATCCCGCAGGCACGGCCGTGTGCGGGTAGGTTCGGTTGGTGTGCGTAGACGAAGGAGAAGTGGCGCGTCTCGCGCGGCGATTCTCCTTTTCGCGTCTCAAGGTAGCCTGGTGTCGACTTCCAAGGACCCTCGTCCGTCGTGACGCGTTATTTCTTGCCTCCCGTTCCGAAGACTCTCTCTCCCTCTCTCTCTCTCTCTCTCTGATTCTCTCCCTACCTGCGACGGGCGGCATCGACGTCCTCTGAGCGGCGGCGAAAGACGGTGCCCGCAGACAGTGGGCGCCCTCCTCACCCCCTGCTCACGCTTCTTGCGGAAGGCACCCCGTCTCGCAATTAGCGAGAGTTACCGATAAATAATTGAAATTCAATACGCAAAGGCATTCTATCCCCGGTCCACGGCTTTTGCGCGACGGCTCGCGCACACAGCCGCGCAAGGGTTAACGAAACGTCGCTCGCAAGGTTTTGCCAATGCTTCAGCCGCTTCGGATACGGAACGTGAGCGTGAGCTGGTGTACGTATTCGAACGAGCGTGCGTCAGCGAGTCAGCTTTCGGGAGCGTGTCTGTGCGGATAGCGCAACTTCAGCCCGCTCCGCTCATAATTGATATGCCAGTAGCCGAACCGCAGTGCCGAGGCTTCCTTTTGCGCAAAGTTTTCCCGCAAAGCATCGAATTTCACGGCTACGACCGACGACGACGGCGCTGCGTTAGTTTGAAGGCGTGGGCGGAAAAGCGAAGCTGGAACGAGGCTCGGTTCGCTCAGCGATTGTTTCGCTCGCTTCTGGAGAGGGGTCCTTAAATTTATCCGCTCAAATTATCGATCTCATTGGGCCACGCCTTCCTCGATATCAATTGCGTCCCTCCTCCCCCCCCCCCCCCCCCCTGGCGTCCTTCCCTGCTTGGCGAGTGCCTCGTCGAGTCGTCCGTTTCGCCCGCCGGGAAAGTTTGTAATTTCATGACAACGACTGCGGAACGAGTGGTGGCTGCGCGGATAAATTGGACGCTCGGTTTTCGGTGGCGGATCCCGCTCTGCGCACTTCACGGTGCGCCGTGTTTTTGTCGAAATTTGAGAATTTGTATTGCCAGTTTGCGCGTTCCGCAATTAATGGAACCTAATACGGCTCCGCATGCAAAATGTTAGCCGTTCGTATGACGCTGCCAGTACGCGGAATTGTTCTATTTCTGCATTTTTTCACATGTTTTCCCTCATATCGTTCGAAGTATTGCACTTAGAGCAGTGCGGTTGTGTTTTTTTCAAAGCATTTTGACTCCTCTTTCATATGACAGATTATTAATGCAGGAAAATACGTCGGTGTAGGAGGTAGACGAGGAAATGTTCATTTTTCACTGATTTTTCACACATTTTTGACCGTATCTTCGAAAGTATTGCACTTAAAAGACTCGGGTTGCGCTTTTTTTAAAGTAGTTTGACGGCTCTATCATACAATAGTGGAATAATTGGGACAGAAACTGTCATATGACGAAGAGCTGATGAAATGTCCATTTTTCGTCATTTTTTCGCACTTTTTTGACCATATCTCCGAAACTATTGAACTTAAAAGGCTCCGGTTGCGATTTTTGTGCTCCTCTTTTCATCCTCTTTCAGTACGCACATCCACAAATCGATCGGAAGACTTTTAATATTTACCCATTTTTCGATCTCCGGTTTTTCGATGGTTTTTTAGCTGTAACTCCGAAACTAATGCGAATTTCGACCAACGGCAAACGGCTCTGTGAGTTATTTTTGATCCCCTACTAGGTAGCGAAAGAGCGATCCGTCCAAATAATTCAATCCTGGGTACAAAATATTGATTTCATTGCATTTTTTAGTACTACCTTCTCCAGTTCTACATTCAGTCTCTCAACTTACGCGCCAATAGATCAAATCTAATTTCAAGCCACAAAATCTTTAGACCTTCACATCTCCTCCCATTTTTCTAATTGTCAGCAACGACCGATGCATCAAAGCCAGTCTGCCGCTCCGTTAATCACCTCTACCGAACGAGTAAGTTGTCACGACCCATCGAAGATCAGTCCTGGAAGCATACACGCAGACAGAAGGCGACATAGGGCTGGGCAGTTGCCGCTTCTGAATTAACGCGATAATCCGCAGACAGTCAGTCACGGCGGAAAGTGCTCTCGGTGGAAGAAAGAGAGGAGGATAGAGGAAGAGACAGACAGACTCCGAGAGAGGGAGAGAGAGGGAGATAGAGAGAGATAGAGAGAGGAGCGTGTTCGCCTGAATGGCAGAGAAGCCCGTCTTGACACAACGCGAGGAAGTTAACGGACGGCCCCGGGGCGAATGCGACGTACGCCGATGATAATGTTCGGGTAAACACGCGTCCGTTACACATCGGCCCGACGGAGTTCGCGTTTACGATGTACGAAACTACGTAACATCCGCCGTCAGACGGGGTCCGTCCGGAAACTTTCGAGACAGCCGCCGTGGCGCGCGGGCGAAACTTTCATGAATGATTTACGGTTACGCCCGGTCATTCCGAAACGAAAGGTGAACGCTAATTGAAAGTCCGCGGCGCTTCGGGAACGGAAGTGGCGTCGTTTCGTTTAATTATATTTCGCGAGTAGAGCCGCTGCCATGGCTTTGGCCAGCTTTTCGCGTTCGTACCATGCCGGACCATTCTGACGCAAAGATAAACGCTAATTGAATCCTTCCGAATGGCAATGGTCACGTTTTAATTGCGCGCGAGCGGCCGAGAGTCTTCGGTAGGTCGGTATATACCCTCCTACCTAACCTACCTACCTACCTACCGAGGAGAGTGTTATGCCGTCGTAAAGGTCGGCGCTGCATTCCTTCGTAATTTAACACTTTCTGTCCTGAGATACGGGGGCTACCGGTTATCGAGGCGGCGGGCAGGTGATATATTACGACGCGCGCATTGATTAAAGTACTGGCAATCCACTTTTACCCCGGTAACGATGACATCACGATAATAACAGTAACTTTTTCCCGGGCCATAATTCGAGCGGCGGCCCGAAGCGAGAGGGAAAACGAGGCCTCTCGTCGATTGGATCACTTCTGCCGATTTCATCTTCCACGCTCACTCTGTCATTCTCTCTCTTTCCCTCTATCCTCTCAAAGTGCGTGGCAATTTAATAGAGCGAGGAATAGAACGTCACGCGAGCGATCTTCCCTCCCGCTATCGGCGCTCACGGCCGCCTAGTCGGCCCGTGGAAAAGGACTCTCACGATACTGGAACACGCTAATTGACATTCGACAAATCGACCGCAGTCGCGATCGAAGAAGCGCCGCGCAGGCCAACGCCGCGGCCAGTGCGAATCCCCGTGGCGATCTCGGCCTCTAAAGTGGTCGGTAATTTAATGGAGCGACGTAAAAGGTGACGAGATGAAAGACGACCGACGGTCCTTCCCTTTATTCCGGTCGGCGTAATATCGCCAACAATCTTTCGCCGCTGCGTCATTCGCGGCCGTAATTTTCAATAGCCTCGTCCCGAGCCTCGTCTCGACTCCTAGCCATTAGACGCATCCTGGATGCACGCGTTCGGTCGCCGATCGAGAAACCTGATCGTTCGGCCTCAATTTGCCCCCACCGTGGAAAAAATTGCGCGGAGGGCGCCGACTGAAAAAGTTGAGCCAGCCGCCGGGCACTTAGATCCAATTCCGTTCCGCGCGGGCTTCGGAAAGAGGAAAATCGAGGAATTAACGTGGGACTACCGCCGCTAATCGGCGCCAATATTCGCGTAGGAACGAGGTGCCGCGCGTTCGAGCCACTTGAGTGGCCCGTGTCGAAGTTAATAGCTCGTTCGCGGTGTTAATGGCACTCGTCCCGAGCGCAAAAATCCTCCTACTCAGACATCGTGGAAGCGCATTAGCGATATACTGCGCTGTGCGAGGCGGCGCGGGTAGTGGTAGTCGTCTTACGCCAGGCTGGAAAGGAGGAAGGAGGTTAAGGAGAGCAGGCGGGAACGGAAAAATGCCTCGGCGAGGTACACGACTTAATAGACCATCGCGACGCTGTTTAATAAGATATTTAGGAGCCGCGAAGAGCCTCTTAATCTACCCTCGTATAACCGATGCGACTGTACGGAGGGAGAAAGAGAGTGAGAGAGAGAGAGAGAGAGGGAGGGAGAACCTTCCCCGCCGAAGGAAGTCTTTCCTCCTAATGGGACAAGTCCTAAAGCTGGCTTAACTCGAAATAAAAGCCGGCGATTTATAAATCTTACGTCTCGGCCACGCTGTTTATGGCCACCTCACTCCCACCGAGTTCGCCTTTTCCATCTCTTTTCCCTTTGGAACGGCCTCGTTCCATCGGCTGCACGTTGATCAATTCTTCTTGATTGCGGCTGAATCGTTCCGCTGCATTCGCGCTCCGAAGTTCGATGCGCGCTAAAGAGCGGTCGTGCGTTGAAACTTACGCGACAATGTCTGAGGACAGCCGCATATATCTTTATCCTCCAGCCGAGCTCTCAGTGTCTTGTTTACGTCACGCTTACCTTTAACGACGATTCCCGGAATTGCGGCCTTGTTCGAGCGCGGTATGCGGAATCCCCGCTCGGTTCTGAATCGACCATTCCGGACAGTTCTTTAAGTCCGCGCGAACGATCGGCATCCCGAAGCAGTTGGGCTCCTTCATCCCGTCCGCTCGCATTTCGTATGCGGCGTCTCTCGAATGGAAGGTTCGACCGTCTTCGGGGCGATACAATCGGCGATCTCCGTACACCCACGCGTACGGCCCTGCCCTCGTCACGTCTACCCGATTGATCCATCGGAGGATTCGGCCGCGAATCCGATTGGGGCGACGAATGGAGCAGCGCGCTTGCGCATCGTGGCAAGAGGTTAATGAACCGCCTAATCGGCCATGACAAAGTCACGCTTTTCAAGGTCGCTGGGTTCCGGCTCGACCGTTCGATTCCTGCGTCTGGGACCAGCGATGGCCAGCGGCGAGATCGGCCGGGGCGAGCCCAGGAAATGGGCCGACGATGAAAGATCAACTTGGTAATGCAATATCGGGCCCACAGTGGGTTGAGATAATGGCGTGACCGCATTACGGCACGATACGCCAATTAGCGTCAGCCGAGTCGAGGATGAAGTTATGGCCAGACTCGCCGGACTTGTCGAGACTGGCGGAGAGGACGAGGGTAGAGGACGCGAGAGCCGGAGAGAGAATAGAAAGACGAGTCGCGAGTGGCGGGTAACGGGGAAGGGGAAGGAGAAGGGGAAGGGGGGGGGGGGGTAGAGGCATAACGAGGACGAGCCAGGAGAAATAGACGCGAAAACGATGGGGAAGGAGATAGAGTGAAAAAGGAAGCGGGAGAGCAAAAAGAGGCCAAGCCACTCGCCCCTACGATTTTCCCCGTTGGCGAGAAGGCAGAAGGAGGTGGAAGAGAAGCGAAGAAAGAGAGCAAGAGAGTGAGAGAGAGAGAGCAAGAGCATGCAAGCGAGGCAGCGAACTGTGCTGTTGCCGACGAGGTCGTCTCGAAAATTAGTCGCGCGCGCGCGCAACGGGACGATTATCGGGCTTAATCGAGAAATCGCCGTCTCGTTGAGGAAAGTAAATAGCCCTCTGATTCGATCGTCCGCGGCCAGCATAACCCTCTCGGGGCCCAGGCCGCGTCGAAACGCGCCATTGAGCGGACTATTAATGCCGCCGCGCAGTTATAGACTTTTGCCCGGCAAGCGCAGATAACGGCGGTTCGCGTAAAGGAAAACGAGCCTCGATGCCGAGTCCAGATCGCGCCTTTATCGCGGCACGCTCCGGATTATGAAAAGTTTAAGGAGGGAAAAACGAGTCCCCGATATCGTCGCGACCGTTTCCGAGGACTGGTTCGATTTCATGCAAATCCCGCTCTCGCGCGAGATAGGCGTCGACGCGTCGAATGGGAGAAAAAAAGACTCGGGTTATGGACGCTGATTGACAACCGATACCGAATAGGACGGTAAGATCGATACGGACGGTAGAGTGATATATCGACGAATTTTATACGCGCCATTCGGGACGGCAGTGCGGAAAAGGCGAACCATTCCGATCCGCCGGAATTCTGTCGTCGAGACCGTTCGTCCGAAGATTCCCTCGCAACAGGTCGATTCCTCAGCCACGTAGCCTGGCTTACGCGCCACTTATCCGCCGAGGTTCGGGACATCTTTAAGACCGGTAGTGGCTTGTTTATACGTGAGCCCGCGCTTATGGGGAGCGAAACGCGGAGTCCACGGGAGGCCAGCGGCGGCGAGGGAGGAGAGAGAGAGAGAGCTGAAGAGAGAGCTGTTGGGAGAGCCGAAGGGAGAGAAGGACAGAGAGTCCTCGCGATAGCGCACACTCTTCCTCCTCCGTCTTCCTCCTACCGAGCTGTCGCGCTACGTGTCCAGGATATCAAGCACCGATTCCTCGTAGCAGCTCCTATATCTCCGCGTGAATACAAACTCGGAACGACGGAGCGGAAAGGGCCGACACGGGACTTAGGAAAAGACGGGAGCCCGACGCGCGAGGAGGAGAAGGATGGTGGGCGCGGGAGGAGGGACGGCGAGGGAGTCTCTAGGTCTTGCCTCGTTGCCGTCCTTTGCTCGTCGGTCGTGCGCACCGTTCTCTACGCTCGCCAACGGTGTACCTTTCGTCCTCCTCTGACGGACGAGCCGCGGTAGCTGACAAGTTGCCCCATTACGCCTATGCCGCATACGCGCCACCCAAGTGCGGGTAGCTCGCGTTCTCAGCGGGAACCCCGTGTTCGCAGTCTCTTAAAACTCCTCGTTCCTCCTTCCCGTCCTCCCGCTCCCACCTCCGCCCGCCCCCTTTCGCTCCCTGCGTCGGCTCCTCCCGGCGGCAGCCGCTCGCTTCTTACGCGCGGCGAGTCTTTGCCTCGCGGAATTTTGCAGACGCGACAGCCTGCGTCGGGCCGCCTTACACGCGACAGCGACACGACTTCCGCGATGAAATTCGTCTCACGCGGAAATCTCTCGCGTCTCTTTCGCCTCTGTCGATGAGCGCGGAGGATGCGAGGTGAGACAATGGGAAAGGAGAGGGATTCTTTTTTTAGCGCGAGGGCAAGTAATGTGCCGTCCTCGTGGCAGGATGCGAGAGCTCGTAGAAAGTCGACAGATTGCACCGGCAGGTTGGGGTAAGGGAGGCGGTCGAGTTCTGACCTCGTCGCATTTGCCAGACTTCACTTTCCGCCTCTTCGGCCTCCTTCTTCTCCTCTTCTTCTTCCTCGTCCGGAGAAAAGTTTAGCGCGAGCCGGGGCGAAACGCGGCCGGAAGTCAATTATCGCGCGAAGGAGAGGGGTGGAGGGAAAGGCGGGGGGACGTTGCTCTTGAGAAAATTATACTTCAGAATTCGCGGGAGCACCCTCGTTAAAGTCCTCGCCCGCAGTTCCGCCGATGGTAGCCGAAGGATCGGCCGGGGACGTAAACTCCCGGATAAACTTTGCCCGAATAAACTTCGATGCCGCACGTTTCGGCGGGCTGGGCATTTATCGTGGACGCCGGCTCTTGGCGTCCGGCGGCCATTTAATTCCGATCGCCGAGTGTCAGCCGTTTGTCGAACAACGGGAAACGATAATTGCGTTCGTGCGACGAATACGGCCGAGCTTGACCGACGGAGGTGCCCGAGAATAGTAGTCTTTCTCAGCGAGCGGTTCGTAATAAACCGGGCGATGATAACGAAGAGCAGGGCAGGCGGCCTAGAAGTGGCCTAGAAGCGGCCTGGGCAGTAAATAACGGCGATGCGAACAAAGTTGCGGGAAATTCTGCAAATCAGAGCCTCGTCCCCGCAATTACTCGTTACGCGCCTGGCGCGCCCTGCGATCGGCCGGTCGTTACGCAAGGGAATAATTGCGGCTAGTTAAGGGGTGGAAGTTCGTTATCATTCGTTATAATAACTCCTCCTCGGAATCGTACCGGGTGCCTAGGGAAGACGTCGGGGAAGGCGTTTAGCAGGACGAGCGTTTCCTCGTTATGCCGGAACGCGTCGTGAAAGAAACGAGTGTCGGCCGGCGAGGAAGGAAAGAGGAGGGAATGGGGCTGGGAGCGGAAGGAAGGAAAGAAAGAAGGAAGTTGGAAAGAAGCGGTGCACGCTAGAGATTGGATGAGGCGAGAGAAGGCGAGAGAGGATGGCGGCCGATGCCGAAGAAGAACAACATCGCGGCAAACTACGGTCCTTAAGTTGATTGCGAGTGAGAGAGGAGCCCGGGCACCGGCGGAGGCCACTTCATCGTTAATTGTAATTTGACGTTTAGCTCGGGGTACCGGTGCACGGATGCTCGGCTCGTAATTTTAATCCTTTCGTCGTCCTCGTCGAGCGGGCCGTCGTCGTCGTCGCCGACGTCGTCGTCGTCATCGTCGTCGGGACGATTTTGCCCCGAAACGCTCGAAAGCCTCGTGAAATTAATGAACTTAAGCTCGATTTACGCGGGGGAGGTGGGGCGAGAGTGGAGGATCAAACGATGGCGGCGACCGCGGAGAGAACGATGACGAGGGGAGGGCCGTGAGAAGCGCTTAACTTTTAACGATTCTCCCGCGAAAAAAAGGGAGGTCTCGAGGGAGTACAAACTAACCCTCTAGCCGGTTCAATTAAGCCGAATACTCGCGCGAGCGCGGTTTGACGTTCGTTTGCGCCCATGCGACCGCGGCCATTTCCGCCCGTCGGCGCGGAAACTTTTTTCCACCTAGGACCTCCTTCGGCGGAAATATTGTGGAAATTCTTCTCGTCGCTTCGGTGCCGGGATATGGGAATCCGCACTCGATATCCGTCGATCATGCCTCGTACCTCGACAAAAGAAACGAAAGTACTTCCCGCCCGATTCTTCCCCTGATTCGTTCAATAACGCCGTTCCATTTCCTCGCGGCAAGCAGCTGTCATTCGAGTCAATCATCCCGCGATGCTCGACCTTCTTTATTGCCGCGACCGCTTACTCCGGGGAACAATTCCCCGCCGCCGCAGGAAGCGTACCTCGGAGGTGGGACGACCAAATGATCCTGGCCGCATCGTCCGTAGATGGCAGCGCATCCGCGAACGGAGCCCAGTGTAAATAGATCCGTATTTAGAGCATCGTCGCTGCCTGGAGGAGTCTTTGTACTCGGCGCCGAGCCGGCGAGAGCGAATTACGCGTCGGACCCGGTCTGAGGAGCCAAAGGAGTCCGTCGCTGGCGAAGGACAAGGTGCCGGGCATTAACAGTACTCCGCGCCTATTAGCGAACAAGTGCCCGGATAAATTTACCTGGCCTCCGCCATTAACGCGAACGTTCCATAATCGAAATCCGTGAAGCGTCTGCGGGATACCTTCCCTCCTTCTCCTACCTTCTCTCGCCAACCGCAACCTGACCGTCCCGTTAATCCTGACATAGCTACGGCCAGTTTTATCGAACCCGGCCGGATATCTATCCCGAGTCCGAACGGCGTCGCGTCATAGATCACGCGCGGGACAAAGGCGAAATAACGAAAGAGACCCTGCGTACGGTATCTCGTCCCGTTCACGCCTATATCCCAAGCACGTGGGTCGTAGGCAGAAAGAACGGCGGAGGAAGGAAGGTGGAGAGCGAGAACGGTAGGTGGAGAGAGAAGGAGGCCGAGCACGGCCTCCCGCGCGACGCTAATAACCAATAAATAACGCTAAACGCGCCGCGTGTTTTGATAAGGAGGCGCCGCAATCTTGGCTCAGCCATTATGATCCTCCCCGCCCCTCCGCCACCTTCTCTCCCCTTTTTCAGCATCCCGATACGGTCGAGACGACCGGCACACACGTTCGTGCGAGATGGCACGTTATTCCCGCGGCCGTTCCGGCCCGCTCGACCGTCCTTAAATCACGATCCTGTCTAACGAAGAAACTAATCCTGATTCATACTCGGCCGGAGAGAGGTGGCTGGGATTCGTCGTCGTCGTCGTCGTCGTCGGGCGAAATCTCGAGCCCAGCCGAAGCGGAAGGTCTCCGCCGTAATTAGCTCGGACGAGACGAGTGCCGAGGAGAAGTCTGCGTTTGCTGAATCTAGAGTCTATTTGGGTAGAGATCTTAGTTACGGGGCCAGGCCGTCGCGATGTTCCCCGAAAGAGGCACAAAGGGCGGAGGAGGGGCCCCAGGTTGAATCCGGGCAAGTGTTCTTCGACGATTAAATTGATCCTGGGCAAACGCTCTCGCCTTAAATCAGATTAAAAATTAAGAACGCCTCTACTCTAAATATTCCTCTTTCGGCCACGGTGGGCCACGTGAGTCCGTGGCAGGGTTTGGATTTGAATAATAGTGGATCGTCGTCTCCGATCCGATCGTCTTTGTTACAAGACGGGCAATCGACGATGACAAGAAGGTGGGCAAAAGTGAAAGCGCGATCGATCGATCGATAGACGTGCGGGGACTGGCGAGCGTCACAACGTGCGCCGACGAATCGTCGCCTTCCGGTCGCCTTTTATGTATACCGCCGTTCGCTCCCGAACACCGTGTCACGCGTCGTCCGGTACACGGGGTACATCTGATAAATTTTCCTTCGCTCGTCATCTACCAGGTGGTACGCTCCGGAAACTACTCCCCTCGAGCCCGATACTGGTCATGATCCAACGACATTGGATTACAAAACGTCGTCGGCACGATAATGCCGAGTGGAATGAATTGCCTTCGAAGGGAATTAAATATCGTTGACTCCCGACAGTTCGGTGTATTAAGAGCTGATCAAATTATCAAGATGTAAATCAGCCGGCTCGCAATGCGGAATAATTGCATCACGCGCGGGCAGGTCGAGGCTACCTAAGCTTTCTCTATAAATCTTCCCACTTTCCCGGGGTACGCTGGCAAAGCCAAGTATAGCGTCGGATTACAAGGATATTAAGCTTCGTGAAATCTCCCATAGGGAGCTCGGAACATTACGAGCGGAAAAGGGCAATAATCAATAAACGGGTTGTCAATGCGTAAATCGTTCGGAGCGCAACAGCATAATTACACGGCAGCGTGCGTGCTTCGTGCCATCTACGGCTTCTCAATGAGTATCGACACACATTTGCCGATCGGCTCGTCCCGCGCTGTCAGGAAAATCATCGGCGTTATTTTCCCGCATCCGTGCGGTTCGCCGACCGTTCGCGCCGATACAGGATCACTCGAGTCACTTGAAAAACTCCTTCTACATGAAATCGAAGGAGGCAGATATTGTGGCGGGGAGGGTAGGGGATGGGGGAGAAGCGCGAGAAAGGCGCTTGGGTAGAGACGTAGTGCTGCGTACGCGCCAACTGCCGAGTCAGATGCCGTCACGTATAAACCGGCAGTCTTCTTTTGCCTTCAACCATTTTCTCGAATACCGTGCGGCTGCGGGCTCCGATCGACGCATAATACCGCGTGCATACGTTTGGCACACGTGTACTCGCTTAATATATTCCGCCGGCGCATATGCCCATACGCGTATATTCCATCTCGCGTATCTCGCGATACACATACACGACAGATACGGCAATATACGTAAAAGCTGAAAGGTGCGATTCCGTCCGCGTGGAATCGATAATCCACCGTTAACGGAATCGTGTTTTCGCCGAGCGGTAGAAGCGAGGATGCCGAAGGTCGCGGAATTTGGCCGCTACCGGTCGGTAGGCGAGGAAAGAAAAACAGAGGATGGAAAAAGGCCGGAGGTGGAAGGGACGTGCGGATTTTATAGCCGACTTTATTTATAGAAGCGTCGGGTCCACGATCGTCCGTCAGGTCGCTACCGAAGTTTCGAGGAGCCGATCGACGAACGCGCATCGTGAATGCTAATGCGAACCCCTCGAATTTACGTGTCGGAGCTGAATCGCGTGCTAAATCGCGCACGGAGTTTCGACTCGATTGCTCCCGTCTCATTGGGGCGCGTGACCGTCGAATATCTCTTGATTATCGACTCGATGAATATTCACCTCCATTCGTCACAGCCGCCAGCACCGACCGAAACTCCGCTACGAATCTGTCCCGAGATACTTTATTCCGTGCGGGAAATTGGAGCGCGAGTGTCTCATTTTCACGACTGTCGAGAGTCGGTCTCCAACCTGGATGTCGGAAAGCGGCGGAGAGGGACGGCGTAGGACGGAAGGAGTATAATAAAAATTCTTCCTGGCCACGCACATTTACTATACGACTCTACGAGCGGCATTAGTCGAAATTCTAGCCACCGCTTACGAAACCGACCGCCCCGAAGTCACACCTTTCTCTCGTAGAGAACATTTTCGGCCAGCACGCCGAAGCGGGCTACGGTACGTTTACGAGGAAAAATTCCGTAAAGCCGTATGGGCGCGGTTATTCTAGATACAGTTGCAGTGCGTAAAGAGGCGGATTAGATCGTGAGCGAGAGTGGAGGCCCAAGGGCCATTGATTTCGTCAAAACGAAATGACCTCGAACGGGTTTCTGAATTCCAATTGCCGAAATCCGAACATCTGCCCATTTCCCTCTCTCTCCCACTGTCGCGCACACACATACACGCTTCATCCGGTAAACTCGACTGCGGATTACCGTCGAATGTGGAAACTTTTGCCACGGCATGTCCGACTCGCAGGCTCGCTTCGATTTGCGGCGCATAAAATTCTCGGCGCGTGAGCCCGAAAGCGCCCTCCTCTTTTTTTTCGTCAAGCTAAGCTGCGCGATCATCGGGGCCAGGCCGACATGAATTTCTATGTCGCGGTGGCGCGCGTGAAGGATTAAAGTCGCGCTCGCTGAATTTAGGTAGGCTCATTTCGACGAGGGATTTGACGAACGATCGTAACCCCGAAAGAATCCGCTGTTCCGACCTCGGTCCACCCTGAACCAACCGTGAGGGAATGACGAGAATACGTTGCGCTTCACTTCTCTCTCTCTCTCTCTCTCTTCTCGCGCGTTCGCAACATAAATTCTTTGGCAAGTACCGATGCCGTTTCGCGGGGCGTAAATTCTCTCCGAGCGACCACACCCGTCAACTTTCCGCGCCCGCGCGCCTTCGTTCACGCCGAGAGAGGCCCTCCGAGTGTTAGCGTGATGATACGATAATGTATAGGGCGTAAAGAGGAGGATTAAGCGCGCGGCGCGACCACTTTGCCTCTCGTCAGGGCTAAATGACGCTCGAAGGCACGTCGGCGATCGTAAGAGGCGTCGCGAGGCAGGATAGACAAGGAGACGAAAGAAGAGACAAGCCGTGGCAAGGAGAGACGAGGAGAGAGGTGCGAGAAAGGCAGGACACAACCAGAAGAGAACGTGAACTGCGACGAAAGCAACGCTCATTGCCGAAAACTGCCTCGTAATCGACACTCGCCGTATTTGACGCGCAAATTCGAGGCTGAGAGGCGCACTTTGTTCCCAGTTCGCGAGGGGACGCAGACGGACTCCTTGTCGGCCTCCGTAGGCGCGGCACAAATATCGATGCGTCACGCGAAACGTCCGTGAGAGGAATTAAAAGGCTCGCGATCGTGCCTAAGGATCCGTCGCTGGGCGGTATCGCGTGTCCCCATCGACGAGACGACTGCAGTGACACCATTGACGCGAGTCGAATTCGATAGCGCGCTCTTCGACACCCAGTGGCTGGCTACCAGAACACGATCGACCCTGGTCACGGTGTTCGGGGACCTGCCGCCTGCATTCCGCGGAGGCTTCCGTGAGCCAGCTTTTTTTTGCCGAGAATACGCCCTCGATCGTGGGTGTGACAACTTATCGCCTGAGAGACAACTTCTCCCCACCTCTCCACCCTTCTCTCCTGTCCCGGCACCCGGTGACAGACTTTATTAGATCAGCGAAGCAATAGGTATCGCTCGCCGAATATCAATCCCGGGCGGACCGTAAATCTGTTACGATATCGGCTTCGTTATTTTGCCCGGCCTCGGACCGGAACGGCCGCAGCGAACTCAGCTGGCGCTCCTGGCAAATTGCGGGGCTTTCGCGCGTGCATAAATATTTGGGGGTAAGGGCGAGACTCGTTAAAGGGAGAATGAAGGAAGTTTGCGCGCTTGCGTTGGCCGTGGCGCGGTAATGCGCGAGATGTCCGTTCATCGCGTAAAATCGACCTTTTCATTGGCCGAGGGGAGGCGAGTGCGGCGGAGGACCGGCAAGGGATACGAAGACAGGTGAGAAAGGGTGGCGAGGTCCGGTGGGGGGGGGGGGGTGGCGATGGGAGCGTGGCCGGATTATGGAAATGCCCAAACTCACGACCCTTCCCCCCCCCCCCTCCCGCCACTTCGCTCGCCACTCCTTCCACCTTTCCAGCCCTCAGTCGCCTCGACTGTTCCACTGGGCCTAACCCGACTCTTTATTATTGTAATGCCCAAAGTTACGGCCGGCCTGTCTCGCGGCCGGGCCTCCTGATATAAGGCTTAATTTATGAAAATGATGTGAAATAGGAGCCAGCAGCGGCGCGACGTTATCGTCGACTTGGGCTAACCCCGAATTTCTTACTACTTCGCCGTCGTCTTCGTTCTTCGTTACCATAGCTCGTCCTTTTTCACGTCCTCCTTCTCGCCGTTGCCCACCTTCCAGCCGCGTCCAGCTCTCTGCCGCCGCTCGCCGCCGATCGCTACCGGTCTTCGACGGATTTATACGTCCCACAGGTAGGGAGCGGGCTGCGTGCAGGAACGCGCGTGCGATCGTCCCTCGGGAGAATTTTTCAATAAACCCGTCGGGGCCCGAGACCGAGCCCGTAACACGATACGCGCGCCTCTCGACTCGCCGGGGCCCCGGCCGATTTGTTTTAGAATAAATTTGCATCGGCGACGCGCGACGTCGGCCAGCGTCTAATAAACTATCCCGAACGGCCGATCCGTCCGTCGCGAACATCGCGCCAACGTCGTGTAATTGCAACTACAATCGACGCGGCCTGTATCCGTGCGGGCGGCAGGAACACGCGATTGCGAGAGACAGAGACAGAGAGAGAGAGAGAGAGAGAGAGAGAGGCTTACGATTTAATATATTGCCCGGAGGAAACTGTAACGTGCGCTGACTAACGATCCAGGGGCCGATAATATTAATTCTGCGTCCTACGATCGGAGAATTCGAAAGTTCGAGTCTCTTTGACGGCATTATGTGCGGTGGGTGGGATGTCGAGTGCGTTTGCCCAACACCGAGCATTTCCATTTCTGTTCACCAATTTCGAGATAACAATGACGCCTTCGACGGATTGCGTCATTCGGTAATGGGATCTAATACCTTTATCCGCCGCGATCGGTGTGCGAAAATCAAACGAAGCGTGGAAGACGATGAGACGCGAGATGCGGCGCGGAGTGAAAGGTGTTAGGTGTAATCGCGGTGAATTACGGGGAAAATTACACTGTCGGGTTGCGCAAGGAAAAATCCGATAGACCGGCCGACAAGACACCTGTCAATGTCCCGACGCCCATCAGAATTTTCTCGTGTAATGGCGTGCATCGCTGCACAGCGTCGGCAGGGACGAAGTGAGAAAAATCCGCGCGTGCCGCAATGCCGACTGGCCGCCGCCGCTGCGCCGAGACGCGAACGCGTCGGGAGGAAAGAAAAGCCGATCGCTTCATCCCCGAGCGGCCGATCGAGCACAAGGTAAAAGCGAAAATTCCTGTAACGCTCGTAATCCGCATCTTGACCCGCTTCGGATTTCCAATCCGAAAGCGTGCGAAATCGAAACATCGATTTTCCCTTCCTCTCCGCTGCCCGCTTTTCTTTCCACGGTTTTGCCTCAAAGTGCCTCCACTGACGGTATCTTAATTGGCACTAAATTCGAAACTGCGGTTCGGCTCGTTCGCAGGTAACACTCGAAGCTGGCATGCATCGCAAGAACGGGTCGGTAGGTTGCATACATACTTGCACATTGACGCGCGCGATTTTAAGCGAGAAACGAGGTGCGCGCTTGAAACGCGCGTCGCACGATTTTCGCACGCTCTCCATGCGGAAATTAAGTGCGCGCGCGCGCACACGCGAAAAGGTATAGTGCCGAACGTAATGCGGCGGCCGTGCAAGTCGAAGATCCCAGTCGGAGAAAAGCGACGAACCGGGAAATTACCGGCTTCCCATTAGTCTACATTACGGGCATTAATTTTCGAGCTCGCCCCGCGCGTCAAGACGCTCGCCGAACGCATCCGCTGCCAGCGGGCAAATTAGTCGCATGCACTCAGACGCACGCACTCGTTCGCGCCCTCGCGCTCAATTAAGCCTCAACGCTGGCAATAACGAAATAGTTTTATGTACAGAACCGCTTCGACGTAGAGCGGAAGTCGGTCAAAAATTGGATTAGCTCGAGTTCGGAACAGAGGGTGTAGACGCAAACGGGGGGGGAAGAAAAATACTCTGGAATCGACGAGCAAACAACGATGGCGCGCCTTCGCGCGAGCGGAACGCTCGCTCGACTGAGACGGTCCCGAGCCGAAAATGAATCTGGCCGATAAGCGAAATGCTGTGCCGAGCGTCGAAATGAGCGCGGATTTCGATGGCGAACTGCGGCGCGGAGAAAGAGAAATAATAACCGCGCTACCACTGATTTATTAGTTTAACGACCAGAGCAGCAAAAACCCGGCCACTTGCCCGAGAGTACACCGACGAATCGTGGACAAATGTTTGACCGGGCCAAACAGGCGCGTTAAATTTTCGAACGGCCGCCTGTATCCGGACCGAAAAGAGAGCGCGATCGAGAAGGACCGATGATCGAGCGAGAGCGCGCGCGCGCGCGCAAGGGAGGAAGACAGGAAGACAGAGGTAGAGAAGGACGGCAAGCTTCGCTCTCCGAAGAGCCGAGAGAGAAAGACCGCCAGAGCGAGAGGAAGTGAGGGGGTTGGAGAGGTAGGAAGAGAGGGAGAAGCGAGTTAAAAAATAACGGGAGGGACCGTGACGAGGAAAGCTGTCGGCCGAGGACGCGAGGGAGCGAGAGGGGGTGAGAGGGGGTTAGACGGCAAATAAAACATATTGATGTTTGCAATTAAATCGGCCAGACAATGGACAAATACCGATTCACTCGGCGGGCCCGGACGGTTCAATTTAATAAATATCCTCCTATTAATTTTCCATCTCTCCGCTCGGCCCACCCGGTTCCTCTGTCTTTCCGCTCAATCCCTCTCCCTCTTTCTCTCTCTCTCTCTCTCTCTCTCCCTCTCCCTCCCTCCTTCTCGGTCCTCCTCGCATTCTGCGTCTCCAGCGGCGCGAGACCGCCGGGATACGCCGAACTATTTTATTCGCGGTAACCCGCGTATTTGTCCGCCCGTTTATTTTGCGCCCGCCTCGCTCGGCCACGCTTTCGACCGCCGAGCGCCGACCCCTTCCGTCCTTTCCCATCGCACACCGCCGCTCGTTTGCATTTCATTAACTCTGCCTTCGGCCAATCCTCTTTTGCCGGCGTCGTCGACGCTCGCCGACGATCGCGCACTCGCTTGGATCCGCTCGGCGGCTCGAGCGTCGTTCGACGGCGTCGCCTAATGCGTCTAGAACGTGTCGGCACGCTAATACCTTTTCTTCTACCCGGCAGACTGTGCGTGAGATTACTGCGAATTTGCGGCGACCGGCGAGGAAGTCGAGCGGCCAATTATCGACTGACGCCTCCTCTCGCGTCCCTAACTTTCGGGCCATGGGCCAATCGCGACGTCGACTCGTAGAGTCATGCAACTCTCGGAAAATATCTTACAGCCCTCCTTAAGACGTTTTTTGTTCCCCGCGCCGTATTGAGTTCTCCCAATCCACGGAGGATCTTCCGAGAAGAACTGCAGCTTCGCTAATTTCTTAACGATGCCGACCAGCCTCGGAAACCTTTCGGCATTATCGCCTCGGCATCGTGCAGCCTCTTCGGGGTGGGGAAGGGGTGAGGATGGAGAGAGAAAAAATGGGAAAGCACGCGAGGGCTGACCGCGCAAAAACGGGACGGATTCCGGCCGAGAAATTCGGTCTTACGCCCGGACGCGTTTCTCACGGGAGGCTCAGGCGAGAGCGCTTGCGCGCGCGCAACAAAGTGCAAGCAGAGTAGCTTCTTTCCTCCGGTTAAACACGTCAATGCATCGCGTGACCGGTGGACCGTACCGTTGCCCGCAAAAGGGGAAGCGATCTCCCATCTTCCTCCATTTCTTTCTTCTGCCCCCCTCCACCTCCGACTCGTTCGCCTTCCTTCGGGGCAGGATAAGGCGTAAGCCATAAGCCACAAACCATAAGGCATAAAAAAGAGCGGACTCGCTTAGGGGCGAGAGTCTAGAATAGCCGAGTGAGCCGAGCCCAAGCCGAGGGAAGGAAGCCCCTGTGGACTAACGTCCACGTTACCTACGTTACCTACCCCGGTGCAACCGATACCTACTTGCGACACCGACTCGCTCTCCCCTAGGTCACCAACGGCTCCAGGCAGACTTTTTCCACTGCGGCACACGTGGGTTTCACCTACGCGCTCTACCCCCGAACGTACGTGCCTATTGCGCGAACCACCCCTCAGCGCTGGGCCTCCACCGGGTGTCACCTACGTAAAGCAGATACGCGTAATAGTGTTATCTGTCTATTCACCCTTCGCAGCGCGCGCGCGCGCGCGCGCGGACGTTTTCCCCGGGTCAGAGGCGAACGTTTTCCTTCCTTACGCAGGTGCGTACATTGCCGCCTAGAATCACATATTTCGAGCCAGTCCGATTCCGTCCCATTCCGTTCGATTCCGCTCGCCTCGCGCCGGGGCGTGCTTCCTACGATAGATCGCCCCGCAGTGTCATTGTCCCGTATGGCGGAACGAGGGTGTCTGAAGCGGGCTCGTTCCACGCCCTCGTTTGCGATTAATAAGAATTGATATCGCGCTTCCACTCCGGCTCCGCCGGCGATGCCTACGCACGAGCTGCAACCCCATGCGTCATCGGCCCTGTTTTACGGCTCGCCGTCGATGCGAGAGCAACCCCCCCGCTGACTGCCGCCGCCGCCCCCGCCGCCGTACGAGGGGCGGGGATCCGGAAATTAATTCAGCCGTCGCCGTTTCGATCATTGAAAATTGATTCGAAATTTCCCCTCTCGACGAAAGAAGTAACGGCGCGCGCGTGCCGCTCGTTCGTTGTCGTCATCTGTTATTCGTTTCTGCGCCGGTCGGCGGCATTATTATTCTAACGTATTAGACGCCTTTTCCGCAAGCTGACAGATTACACGGCGGGAGAATCCGCGCGACGCAGCGCTCGTTCCGTCGCGCTTTTTTGTTAATTCAATTCTTTCGGCCGACGACTTATCTCGCCGGTACCCGACTCGTTTACAGCGAAATTAGAGGAATTTTTCGGTTATTTAGCAGTGCTTACGTATTTATACCCTGCCGCTCGCGCTAATCGTATGTGCATGGCATTAACATACCTTAGCATAATCGCGGCCCAGTCAGTTTAACTGTATCCCCCCTCCGCCCGTCCTCCTCTCGTTCCCTTCCTGCAGCCTCTGTCGGAGACCGTCGCCTGGTCTCCGGGCGCGAAGGAGAGCGAGGGCTCGGTTTAAATTACGTCTCGCCGGATTAAAAGGCAGCGGAGGTTTCGGCGCGAAGTGTCGGGATCGAATTTGATTTAGATTCACTTAGCCGCGCGACGCATTAGCATTCTGCGCTCGGGCCCGACTACGGCGAGCGAAGCGATACGGTCTTGCGATTTTACAATGAAATTCGCCGCGAGCGTGCATCCGGAATCCTCCCTCCTCCCTTCCCTCTCCTACCTGCACCGTCTCTCGTCCCTTCCTTTCCATCCCCCTGCGAGTCGCGCGGCCACCCTCGCACTTTTTCTCGCGCGCTTTCGCTCGCCGTCGGGCAGACGATTATTTTCGAGTCGTTAAGCAGTTTCTACCTTCTCCTTCCTTTCCGGAGGACCGTGAAGCGAGACAAACCGCTAACCACAATTCGTATGCGCCGGGAATGCGAGCGTACGAGCCGCGAGGATACGGGAACCGTGAGGCGAAGGAAGGCAGGAGGTCGGTAGAGGAGGAGAGAGAGAGAAGCAGCGTGTACCTACACGTGCCCAGGAAGCAGCCTGCTCGATACAGACGAGGAGCATAATAATTTCAAGCTGATGTCAGAAAGAATTTTCGATCCGGCTATTCTTTCTCCCTCTCCTCTTATCTTCTGCCTTCTGACGCATCTCTCTCTTTCTCTCTCCCTCACTGTTCACCTCGAGCCTCTTACCTCCTCTCTCCATCCTTTCTTCAGTGGGCCTCACACACCGCGGAATAGGCAGTAAAACCGTAATTTATTCGCATTCGGCGCGAGAAAAAAGAGGATCCCGGGAGCGGTGGAAGGAAGAGCGGGAGCAGGAGGGGGAGGAAAGCGAGTGAGGGCAGAAAAAAAGGGAGGACTATCGAGGCGAAGGAGTACCTTTAACGCTCAACAAGGCGCTTTCGAACGTGATTATTCACATAAATCAATAAATAACACGCTCCCTCTAACTCCCCCACCACCACGCGGAGACTCGGAGCGAGGCTCACCTGGAAGTACCATTCCGCATACATTATCCCCGCGCTACATTAAGGAGCCCGTGGACCCCGCGAGCGACGATATATTATCTATCCCCGCTTTTGGTGGCTGGGCACCGTCGCGTAATAATGCGCCTAATGTCCCGAAATTTCGGTGTATTTGCCCCGGCCACGCCATCGGGGCAGGCTTTTCAAAGTGAAAACGGCGAGTCCGCCGCTCGATAAATACCGGTGCCGGGGCCCCGATCTGCGGATCATCGAATTATGCTAATAGGCCCACGGTGAGTGATATTATTTGGTTATCCGAGCCGCGCTCGTAACCGTTCATCTAGTCGGAACCCCTCCGGTTATCGGGACCTGGACCGCAGTGGGCGCGAGCGAAGGACAGCTTCGAAGGGGGTGAACGGACCGAGGGGGAGGAGGAGGAGGGTGGCTCGCGCATTCGTGTATCATCCCTTCCGGTCAGGGTCAAGGTTCGTACGTGCGCACGTGTCTCGGATTATTCCGCTGCCAGGCATCGGACGCGTACACGCAGTGGCGTCGAACGACGCTCGTTGTTCCTCGGCCATTCCGGCCTGGACACCGTGCACTGTCTTCGGGGAGGCAGATAAAGAGGGCGGAGAGGGGTGGGGTGGGTGCGGGGATGGGAGAAGATAAGTGAGAGAAGCGGTCGATCTCGATCGAGGGAACTAATGGTGTGGCCTCCCTGGATGAGGTTTTGATAAGATTAAACGATTTACGAGACGGTTCCGTGATACCTACAAAGTACACTTATTAAACGGAATGGCTTGTACATCGCGGGAGATCGGAATCGCTAGTTTGTGCGGAATAATTTTATGGCTTGCTCGGGCAGATCGCTATCTGCGCCGAGCGGGAAAGTTACGACATTGCCGAAAAGTCGAGGACAATCGTTGCGTCATCGGGCATCGGATCGCCCCGCTCCGCTTGCATGCCGAGGACGGAAAATCAATTTCGGATATTGATCGGTAGGCGTACTCGGGCCTCTTCCTGTCAGGGTCAAGGTTCGCTGGCGCGCGCCAGCGCGCTAGGCATTATCCGCGCTTCCACTAGCCACCCACGCGTATCCGATCGGCAAACTTTTTTTCCCGAGAGCGGAATACCTGTGGGAATATTTAATCGGATACCTGCCCGCGCATTGACGAGGAAGAAATAGCTTTGACGAGGCTGAATATTTGAGCCGGCCGGTCAGGATAATTAATGCGACGCCGGGCCTCGCACCAACTGCCGCTCTCTACGAGATAAAAACGGGTCTGCGGCCATCTCGGACGCGAGCTTCGAGCAATTTAACACGTAAAGCCAATTTCGTGAAATTGATTGGGCAACCGAACGTCGTAATTTCGTGCGGCGTCGGCCACACGGGCAGCGGCCGTCTTCGATACGGGCGAAGCGTCGCACATGGGCCGAAAGTGGGTGACGCCCGATGACACCTACTTTTTTTTCCCCCTCACCGCCGCCCGTTCCCGCGAGATAAATAACGCCTCACCCGGGACGATCGTCGCCGAATAAGTTGTCGAAGACGTACGAGATTCGTCATGAGACTAATTGAGAGCCCGGTGCCATGAAATTGCTTTCTGCGCTTGTTCGGCCCCGAAAAAACATTGATGCCGATGCGCTCATAAATATTCCGCCGGTTCCGACGGGGATTTCCTCCGAGAGACTCGAGTTTAAGCTTCTCCTGCCAGCCCATTCGACGAGGGAGGGGGTGGGGAGGGGGACCGTGAACTTTCTCAAGGCATATCTCTCTCCCCTACCGCGACTCCTAAGCATAACAACGAGAGGAGCGAAACGATCGGCATACTTTCACTTTACGCGCACGAGCGGACGATAACTCGACCGTAACTGCCGGATCAATGGCTGTAGGAAGACGCGATTCCGGTTACAAGTTTGCAGTTTAACGACACGAGTCGATCGCTCGATCGACGCACTCCCTTTCTCTCCCCTCGCTCTCTTACCCGTCACCATTTTTTTCCCCGCATCGCTCGTACCACCTTCCCTTTTCCCGACCTTCCTCCCTCTTTGCCTCTTTTCCCCCTTTTCCTCCTTCTCCCTCCCCCTCGCCCTATCGCTGGGGCACAAAAGGATCGTCCGTGTCGGCAACGAAAACGACTAGGCGTAACTCCTTATACGAGCGACGACGGCCGATAACTGTGACAAGAGACGTTCGCGGCGGGGTGACTTTATCCCCCCGTGCGCTCGCGCGGAGGGTGTTTTTATTTTTATGGCACGCAATAACCCGGTCGCGGGGCGAACGCTGACGCGGACAATAATTGTATGTCCCGTGGCGAGACGATCGTTGGCCGGAACGAGAGTGGAACTATGTTTTTTAAAACTGCCCGTTCGCCACCGACTCCCGCGCCAGTCGCGTTATACGATAGAGTAAAGCTCCGAGATAAGCGATTATCGTCCGCCCGAAGACGTCGACGAAGGGGGCCTCCTCCGCCGGAAGAAACGCTTTCGCAACAGGAAACGAACCGCTGACTACGTAAAAGTCGAACAATTCCCCCGGCATTACGTCCGCTAATAACCGTTCGTCTCCCTCCTAAACTTTATTCCTTGCGAAGGAGCGCGGTGATTACCGCCAGGGTGGAATATTCGGAAAGGACGGCGAGTAGGCAGGCCTCGAGCACGTCGACAAAGCGCAGAATTGTAAATGCACGCAGCGCTGAGTAGCCCATCGTCTAACGTTTACGCGTCGCTCGGAATTTACGTCGGCCGCAGAGTGCAGGTGCGACGGTAGTTAGGTCGAATCAGGCATATCCGGCGCATCATTAACGGACGAATTTATCGTCTTCGGCGGGAGGGGGTGAGTAGGAACGGTCGTAGAGAAGGATGCGAGAGGATAGGCCGCGAGGGAACGACGAAGCTAAAGGAGCGCGAGCCTGTCGCATTGGCCGCGTTGTTACTATCGGGACAGCACAACACAACAGCCGGCTCGGCATCGCCGTGGGTGGACACCGATATGCGAATGATTTAGAAGTACTTGACGGCATAACGACTCGCGCGCGCGCGAGCCAGCGTCCGTCTTCGTATATGGGACACGCGTGTATATCACGAGATTCTACGGTGTCGCGCCTGTAATAACGAATGCGTCCGTACGGTTTACGAGCTCGGGCCGGTAGCGGGAACGATCCCTGATTACACGCCGGACCCATTAAGCCTACTTTCATCGTCGCTCTAAGAAGCCCTTAAACGATCGCACCGAATTCATTTCGTCGGCCGTCAGCGCCGAGATTCGAGATCGTCCGAGAAGGTGAGCGTCTCGTTTTGTTCCTCGAAATCCGAGACGCGTCGCGGATCGCGCGCGAGTCGCGCGATCCGATAAGCTCGAGCAAAGAAATTCTCGATCCACCATTTGTCACCCGCTTGCCTCGGACTCTCGGTCTCCTAAGCTCGGCACGCTCTGGCCGAGGTAATTGATATGTAAATCCAGCCGCGCGACACGTCGATTTGTCCTGTTCGCGGCCGGTGATTAATGCCCGCGCGGGGCTTTTTAATAAGGAAAGTGAGAAGTGCCGCTAGATAGATAGATCCTCGTCTTCCGCTCGCGGGTCAACGAGCGGTAAAGTAGGTGGCGACCTCTCTCAGGTGCAACGCCAAGCGACGTGTCCGTCAGCGAGACTGTGCGGCATTCGAGAGACAGAGAGAGATCAAGAGAGTGAGAGAAAGAGGAGGAGGGGTGGGAGAGAGAGCGGAAGAAAGAAATTCTGAACTATGCGGCCAGCTCTTCGAGGAGGCGCAGGCAGATAGGCAGTCAGGATAGGCACTCGGGATAGTCAGTCCGGATAGGCAAAGCGCAGGCTGGGGTCGGGGAGGGGTACCAGGCACCTAGTAAATACCTGTACTAGCCAAGCAGGTCCACATCGAGTCAAAGGCAACCTACTCCTCCTTCGCCTCTTCCTTCCCGATTCTCTCTTACCGTTACGAGCGCGGACTACAGGACGCGGACGCCGAAGGTTATTCACTCCGAATTTCCTCCTTTTCGCGTCCTAGCCCAGACACCTCGGATATGCTTCGCTCGTTCTATGCGCAGGCAGTCCCTCATTTTTGCACCCATGTTCGACGCCCGCCGCCTGCCCACTGCGCGCGGACGAGTTTTATTCCGCGGCCACTTTCGCGGCCCGTAACGCGCGCGCGCGCAACGTCTATAATCTCGATAATGAATCGTAGCTCCCGTCGAAGGCCCTCATTAGATGGCATGGCCCTGGCATTAGGGGACAACGAAATTATAGACGTTTTATCGGCATTAATCATTCCCGGCCTGACAGGCCGAGCGTATAAATACCGGTAAGTGTTAAGTAAGTGCCATACGCGCGGCCGAGTCCGCCGATCGAAATGCGCTCCCGTGAAACTACGTTCCTGCCTCGGCGAATGACAACGTTAACGCGCGATAGTTCCCGTTAATGAAAGAACACGGTAGTCGGCGCCGACGATTATGGCAGCGCGGCGCGCGATGAGGCGGCACTTCGCGCCGAGCGGCCAATTCGATTTATCTCGCGGATCGCTCCGGCCCCCACTCGTGAAATATAATAAAATAATGACACGGCGCGATGGCTTCCTGCAACGAGAGGCCGCTTCGACAGCTACAAGCGGGCAACGTGTCTCGAAACTCGATGTCTGCGCCGGAGCTGAATCGGGTCAATTGAGAAATCTCGTCAACGCTGACAGTCCGTATTCTCTCCGGCCGTCGACTCGCGAACTGTACAAATCGGAACAAAAGAGCGAGCCGTACGAGCATCAAACATCAGCGAGCCTCTCTCTGTCTCTTTTTCTCTCTTTCTCTCACTCTCTCTTCGTCCCTCACCGACGAAGATAGAAAAATGCGATTACGTAGGCCTCCGCGCGGACACCCTCGAAAAGCGGCCAATAAACGACTCTATCCTGAATGCTCTAATCGGCTAATCTGACGTAATCCGAAAAGCGCTGCACATCGGCCCTAATCTCGGTATCAATTCAACTCGACCGTTCCTTCGAACCAAAACCGCGACTCTCGAGAGGAACACTGCGCAGATGTTGAGACCCTCGTTGCACAATCTCGCGCGAGGACAATCGAGCCGTAGAGAACGCTCGCGCGCCCGCGCGCACGGTCTCGCGGGAGAACGATTATTTATGTCCGGTGCGTACATGCGCGGCGGGCAAGCAAGTAAGTAAGTAAGTATGTAAGTAAGTGCCGGCGGCCTGAAAGAGAGCTTAACTAACCTACCGTACGGGGCCCGCTGGAACGGCGGGCCGCTCTCGTTGCTGTCACTCGTGCTTTCAGCCGACGTATAACGAGGTGACATACGGTCGCACGGTTGCGAGAGAAGGCAGTAGCGTCGGCGCGAGGATAGCGTCGGTGCGCTGGAAATCGTCGACTGGAAATCGTGCGCCGCGCCGTTTCCTATAGGGGTTGCTCGTCCATGCGTGCACCGGTGCCTACTCCCGCGGCGCCCACATACGCCCTAAAGACCGTGGCGTACGTGAGAGCACGTACCCACTCGCGCACGTACGCGTGGTAGACGCACACGCACACTAACGGCCCCGTAAGACCATTGTCGCGCCGCACTTGCCTTCCTTCCTTGCCGCGTAGGCCCACGGTGCGCGCATATGGGGTGCGAAGAAAATTGTCGCACAAAGAAGTCTTCTTCTCTCGTCGAAAAATAGTTTCGAACGGAATAGTGACTTTCCCGCGGACGTGGTCGAGGATCGAATTTATCGTATCGACGGTTAGGGAGGATTTATTTGTCGAAAGGAGACGTTTGTCCTGAACGCGATGATTTTCACTGCACCCAGTGTAGATCGTAGCACGTATACCGTGCGCGCGTGCTCGTGCGAGGGGGTATGTACGATAGGGGAAGCTGCGCAGAGGGGTAAGAACGGAAAGCGGACGGCGACAGGAAGGGGGAGAGGGTGAAAGAGGCTCTCGTCCAACGCCAGGGGTGTCGCTAACAAGACACGCACCCCTTCCATAAAGGGGCACTACGAGCTAGCACGCATTTCCACGGACGCACCCATACGCTCGCATTGCGAACTCATACGCGCGCATATCGACGAGGCGAAATTACGCCGGTGCATATCCGCATTGCGTGTGGAATCGTAACTCGACAGCTACGACGTGCAACCTGGGTCGACAGTCATCCCCTAATGACTTATTAGCAGTGGCGCGTTAGTTAACGACACGACAGGATTACTCGGCGCATTGTCCTCTGTCTTTCTTTTACCCCGCTTTGCTGCCGCTCTCTCTCTCTCTCTTTCTCCCTCCCTCTTTCTCCCTTCCTCCTGCCCTCTCTAGGTCTCTCCGCTTTTTTCTTTCCCTACGTCCCTTCTCGCAGATTCTTTCCATCTTCTCTCCTTCCTTCCTCCGTCCGCCGCTCACGGCGTCTACTCTCTCCCTCCCTCTCACTACTCTACGCCACCCCCCATCTTTAGTTCGCTTTTTTCTCGCCCCCTTCCCGTGTCTAGCTCGCTCTTGAGAGTGCGTGCGCGTTCTCCTCTCTTCTTTGTACTCTCCTCTCTCTTGCCCGGAGTATTTCCTCTCTACGTCTCCCTCCCTCTTGTCAAGCCTCTCTCTCTCTTTCTCTCTCTCTCTCTCTCTCCTTATTCTTTATTTTTATGCCATCACGCACTTGCACGCACTACTCGGGCGTTTCCACGCAGGTAAACACGCAGACGGTGTGCGAGCTCGAGAACGCGTGGGAGGCTCTGAAAAGGAGAGGCAGAAGTCATTTCTCGCATCCATTAGGAAAATTAATGATTTTTAATTTTCGCCCCCGCGGGACTGCGCTCCCCCGCGACGCCGAGCGTTCGGGCCCTACTGGCGGCAGGAAAAAGGGAGGAAAAAGAAGGACCTCCCAGGAACGGGAAAAAAATGTGGCCCCCTTCGAAAGGGCAGGAAATTGCGATCGACGAACGTTTCGTCCTTGCCCAGCGTCGAACAACACCGTTATTGAAAGCAACACCGTAGACAGGATATTCGTGCGCAGATGTTTTCTCATGATGCATGTTCATGGGGAACAATGATATTTAGTGTTAATTTAGCCGAGCGTTGTAGCTCGCTCATAATATCTACCGTACATCGCCAGAGTTCTACCGTTACTCTCGTAATTTCCACATGATAGCCAACGGATTCCCGTTTGCCGTACAGGAAATTTTCGTGTATCGGAGGAAAACATCCGAAGCCGCACGCGTCTCGGCGCGCGCGCCGTGAGAAATTCGAAGGGAAAGCGGCGTGTCGTTTGTCAGGTGCAGATCGGACCGTCGACGAGGAACGACGGCGCGTGTAATTAAATTATCCCTTACGCTTTCTTACATTTGTCTCGCTCCAATGGAATCGAGCGTCGTACGACCGGCCGATCGGCCGATAAGGTCCCCAACGCGGTACGTCTTCTATTCATAAGATTTCGTTCCGATCATCTCCGGTCATATTCTATCCGTACGGCCCGCCGCTCGAAGGTATGCGTCCAATTTCTAATCTGTCCGAGCCGGATCGACCTCTCTAATCGTTTCCTTGACGACGCCGCGTTACCGAGCGGGAAAGTGGTATGACGGAAGGAAAGATGTTCCGCGCTTAAAACATTTTGGAATAACGCTCTTCTAATCAATCGGACGACACGACGTATGTTGTGTATGTGCTGGCCATCGATCCGACGGTGGATCACTGCTGATGCCTCCTGACGTTTGAGCCTCGAAGCTATATAAGCGACCTCGTGCGACGGGTGCGCATCGAACCGTCCTGACGCGATCGATATCGCCCCTCGCCGCCTAATTACGACCGTCTCCCACCTTGCCACCGACATTCCTCGCGTGACAATTAACGATTTGTAGCCCCTAATGTTTGGATTAGATTAAGCTCCGGCCCCGCTCCTTCTCGCCCGTGAACGTACGACCGGACCGTTTCTTTCCCCACTTGTTCACCTTACCTACGCCAACTCGTTCCGTCCACTTCCTTCCAACGAATCGTGTCCCGTCGCCAGTTCC
Organism: Anoplius nigerrimus; assembly: GCA_914767735.1. NCBI lineage: Eukaryota > Metazoa > Arthropoda > Insecta > Hymenoptera > Pompilidae > Anoplius > Anoplius nigerrimus. Next base: position 8,568,582 of record OU612080.1, read on the forward strand.
GCCTCGACGTCCTCCCGTCGGTTCACGCACTTCACACTTTTCCCTCGTATTCCCGCCCGCTTTCTACATCCCCCTCTTGGCCTGCGTCCGTGCCGACCCGTTTCCATCGGGCAGGCATCTGATTTGAATAATTCGATGCGTCAACATGCTTTAGGTGTATCATGCCCACGCGCGTGTACGACGTACCGACACACGCGGCGCACGGCGCTCACAGGAAACGGTGTCCAGAGGTAGTCCTGGCCTCACGTCCTCTCTCTCTCTCTCTCTCTCTCTCTCTCTCTCTTTCTCTCTCTCCTCGTCACGATGCTCGTCATGACTCTCGTCATGATCTTCGTCCACGATCTTCGTCCATGCGGTGGCGTGCGCGGAGGCGCCTCTCGTTAATTCGAGACGCCTAACGTCGAAATAAAAACATCGCCCTCGCCGACGCGAGTAATGATTTTCGAAGACGTCCAAACGACAGGCGATAGTTATCGCCCCGTGACATCATTCTTCCCCTGACGGTCCTCAGTTTCGAGACTCCGCGTTCCGCATCTCCACAGAATTCGCCATTCGCGCGATGATTAGACCTCTGCGGTTCGCATAATGCTTCATTGCGACACGCGTTCGGCCCATCGGACGCTATCTCAGTCGGGACCGTTCCCCGCCAACGATTTTTTCCCTCCGCCGATCTACTTCGCCAATTTCTCAGTCAACGTCGAAGCACGAAACTTATTTACGGAGTTACGCGCGCACCGCCGAGGTGAAAGAGTGTAGGAGCGCGCGATAGTCAGGGCGGGCGGGGAGGGTAATTGAATTATTCAGAAAACTAAAATACGGCGCAGGAGCATATTCCATTTTCTCGCTCCGGCTCCGGAATATGATTACCACACAATAAACTTCTTCCAACTCTCCTTTTAGCCCCGTCTCGCTCGGGATCGCTCGAGTTCCGCGCGCTCCGTCCTCTTCCTACCGCGGCGCGCCGGGTGCAGCGAAATGATGGCGTTCGCTCACGGCATACCTATTAAGCGACATTACATATATCTCAGCGACACGGGGGAAATATGAAATATTGCGAGCGATTACCGCCATGTTACCTTCCACGGCGTAAGTGTAATGCGCTCTTTTATCGTATCGCAATGCATTCGCATTCCGGCACTCGAGCGCATACTGCGCGAGAAGGAACTACGTGGATCAAGAGAGAGAGAGAGAGAGAGAGAGAGAGAGAGAGAGAGAGAGAGAGGAAGAGAGAAGGAGAGAACGAGCGAGAGCAAAGCCGCATCGTCATTGTAACATTTGCCCTGCGGTTGTTGACACACGCGTGACGTATATTTTTCTAATTTCGCCGTAGCGTATGCGAGCGCGTGCGGCGCGTAGTAAAAGGGGAGTAAAAAGCTCTGCGTCGAGAGTGCGCGAGTCAAAAGTTTCGCGGACCAGAGGTGAGGGTAGGAAGGCAGGGGGGGGGGGGGTAGAGATACGCGTGCAAACGTATTTTTGTAAGCGTCGCTCGCGAAAAAGACGCACGAAGGCTCGACCGCGAGAGAGGACGAGACTGGCGGCGTCGGTGGCGGCGAGGGATGAAAAAGAGGGGGTAGCGAAAAAAAAAGGTGAAAGGAGGAAAGACTCGCTGCTCCGCGCGATGCAGCGAATATGCCGAGAATGTTAATATGCGGTCACGCGAAAATACTTTATGGCAGTCGACGCGAGCCCCGAAGCCGATATCTGATTTCTGTTTACGATCGGCGCGATCGGCCAGTGACAGCTCGGCGAGTCTTCGCGGAGAGGATCGTCGGAGGATCGGACGAGAATCGGACGAGGATCGGAGACGAAGGATAGAGCGTGCGAGGCGGCGAGGCCGATGAATTCCTATCCGGCACGAAAGAATACGTTCTGGGCTTCGCTGTATTCGTGGAAGCGGCGGGCCCTTTGATAGTCGCGCAGCGCGCCGGGCTTGAAAAGAGTCGATGTGTATATGCCTGCTTGGCGCTGGCAAGTTTCAATCGAACGAAATTGCGCGTAATTACGCGCGAGCGTGCGCGCGCGCGCGCGGGCGAGCTTAAATGTCTAAGATTGAAAGGAATCCGGGTGGCGCGGGGCGCCGCACGTTCTCTCTCTCTCTCTTTATTTCCCTCTCTCTCTCTCTCTCTCTCACTCACTTACTCGCACTATGCCTTTCTCTCTCTTGCCTTTCCTCTCCTCTCCGTTTCTCTCGCACGCACAGACACACGCGCGCCGAGCACATCGAGTCCCCCGAGTTCTGCAAGACCGGCAAGTAATTACGCGTACATTGCGTGCAGCAAGCCGCGCGACATCGGGGCGACCGACTGAAGCGGCATTCGATTAATATTAATTAAAATGCTAAGGGCTACCGAGCGAGGCAGATATAATTATGCCTACCCCCGCCGTCCCGGAATCCGAGCTTGCGGGGACTCCCGCTTTGCCTACTCGCCTGACACATTAACTTCGGCGCGAAATTCAAGCGGCTATAATTGATTCGTAACGGCGCGGAACGATTTCGTAATTGTGACAGATTCGAGGCGTCGGGCAGGTTCGGATTGAAAGGATCGTGAGAGGATGCGTCTGTCGTGGGAGGTGATGAAACGACGCCAGGCTTGCTCAATCGATAGACGAGCGCGAGGATCGAGGGCCAAATCGGTGCTCGATAAGTGACGGGAATATTAATTTGTGCCGGGACCTTGGGCGAGATAGATCCTAATCGCGGCGGCGTTCCGGCTGCATAAAATATCCCATCGACCATTTTTTTTCTCTCTCTCTCTCTCTCGTTCTCAACTGGCCATTGTACAGTAATGGCCGGGTACGGAGCGTGCCACCCACTGAGAATTTGTTTCGACGCGCGCAAAGCGGCGAATGATCGAGCTTCGCGGAAAACCGAGTGAAAGTCAGGCTAAGCAGGTAGGAGCGGCGCCGTTAAAAATTATGTTTATCTCGCGGAATCTGCGCGAGCCTCGGCGATTAAAGCGGCGTTCGATTAATTTTAATTGAGAATATTGAAATATTGATTGGGCAAGGGGCCGTCAGCGTGGCGAGTATAATTACGCGCGCCTCGCACGGTTTTCAGGTGTAAGTAGGAGTGTTATCGGCGATGTAGAAATCTTGTTAGGTCCGGATGATTTACCGTGGACTCCCCACGTAAGCACGATATGTTTAAGCCAGATTTATGAACTAACGCGTTCTTTTCTGCCCGATAGGGACGATCGCGAGGCCCTTTTTTCCCGTGGACGGTTGAAACTTCGTTATCGTATATCATGCTGTTAATAAATTTCGTTAGAGTCCGAATCTACGGAGTAATAAAGAAGATGGACGGTAGCGAGGCTTCGCGGATTTGTTAGGTAGCGAGAATTGCGAATGTCATCGTCGACGGTGGATGGAGGGAGCGGGAGACGTGCAATTAGTATCAATTAAAATAGTATAGACGGTGCCTGATGTAGACGTAATTGTGCGTCGTGCCTATTCTCGCCTTCCGCATACCGGTATGGAGGGTTCAGAATATAACTACGTATTATGCATGCGCATTCGAATATGCTCGCTTACAAGTCATGTCATTTGCCGAGCGCATATCTTCACCATACAAATTTTCTTGAACGCATCGCATCGTATGTGATTATCAAGGATACGCTCGTACATATCGACAATTAAACCCCCGCGTTGATCGTGGCTGGTGTGGCTACGCAATTATATTCCATTTTGCATATCGCATTTGATCACACATACCTGGCGAGAAAAAGCGTGTGTAATCCCGCTGAATTAACAGCTGATAAAGCGTTAAGCAGTGATTGGCACGTTGAACTCGACGTTACCTCGCCTGGCTTAATAACAGTATAATACATTACTAATTTTCTTCATACTATTCATCGCATTTTCGAAACTTGAACAAATTTCGAGGAGTACACAACATTCATAGAATTGGCCTCGCGCTTGCGGTAATCATCCCACCCATTCTATCATATTTTTAGCCATACCTCACGTCACTCCTAGAAGGTTCGCGATTTTTGTAACCACTTCCAACTCCTCTTCCCTCCCGGAGCTAAATAACATAGCTTGAAACCACTCCGTACACTACCTTTTTCCAACGCCATCCACTCGCCTACCTCAGACCTCATTAAAATATACATACCATTTCGCCGTTTCCCTTTGCGTCATATCAGCTTCCCTCGGTTATCAATCAAGCGGCCCGGCGAAAAATACTTCCATCCCCGGCACTCTCGAGGCCGCCTCGGTCGATTAGCGATACCGTTAAGGTCATTCGCGCAATCAAATAAATATTTCCGCCGCGCCATCGTCCCTAACGAGGCCAACGTTCGGGGCTCGTCCTCCTCCTCGCTGGAGGATCGCCGTGGAAAACCGGAAGCATCTCCGCCGCTTACGATTCCCAGGCTCGTTATCGTGATATACGCTACGTATGGTCCACAAGCGGGTCCACTCGTGCCGTTCTAAATGCAGTGGACCACCAGGGTTGGCCGAGCCACATGGCCACCGTACTTTGTGCAACAGCACGCCACGTAACGCAGACAGGCAGAGGACTATCCGCGCACATACGCGCACGTACACGCGCGCACACCGCCCCGAGATTCATATATAGGTACGTGCGAGGAGGCGAACGCATTAGTGGAGCCTCGAGCTTATCCCTGCTAGCTCAAGTGAGGGCGTGTACGTCACGCTCTAATTATCGGCTCTTCATTTCCTTATCTCCGGGCTACGAGCCGTATTCGCTGTATTCGCTGTATTCGCTGTATTCGCTGTCTCCTCGTAGATGCGCGATACGCGCACGCACACGCCAATAAACGTCTGCGCTCCGACTCGCGTTCGACATGGGCGTGCGAGGGCCTCTCTCTCAGCTTCTTACTTTCCCTCTCTCTCCCTCTCCCTCCCTTTCTGCCGCTTTAGCAACGCTTTCGAAAGTTGGCACGAGAGCGAGATCGTCCGATCGTTGCGTGGGCGTTTCGCGGTTATCCGCCGGTACCGAATCGGCGAACGTAGTGGGAGTCGGGTGGGATTTACGTCTTATTAAAGGCCCGCACGTTCGCTGTCCGGCGCGGCTTTAATGCGAATTTCGCGCGGCGGCCGTATCGTAATTGCCCGAATCAGTGCCATCGTTCCAGCCGCTAATTTGATCGATGACGGCGATCGCGAAACTCCCTCCGACAAAAGTATCTCCGAAAGCCGTTAATCGGCCGATCGGCTTTCCGAGTTTGCGCGCATGCCGCGGAGAAAGTTTCCTCGAGTAATTGGCCTGTCAGCCGGTAGGGACCGTAGTCGGGGCTCATTAGCCGCGGAAACTGACTTCGTCATTATCGCCGGAGTCTAGGTACAATCGTTCCGAAGAAGTGAACCGATCGGCTAATTGAATTATTCGCGCGCCACGCGGTGCGTGAATAAGGAAAATTCTCGTCCCCCCGCCGAAGTCATCGTCATTCCCGACCGTCATCGTTCCGCCTACCATACTGTTTATCCCCGCTATTACATACGCGCGCGCATGTCGAGCGTGAGGAGCGCAAGAGGAGTGCGTGTACGCGGCGCATATTTATTTTAATGAGTTCTCCTCTCGTCGCACGCAGCGTCGCACAAAGTCGCGGGCTCACGCACTTTTCGCGTTTGTGCATTCCGCCGCACCCCCACCCCACCCCCTGCCGCCGCCAACCCAACCCCTGGCACCCTGTCATCTCTTAGACGCCCAGCGCATATGAAACGACACACGCAGAGACGGAAATCTGCGCGCTCGTCCTTCGGCGTCGCCGTCATCATCCCAGCGTCCCGGCGTCGTCGCCGGCGTCGTTCGTCGTCGTCGTCGTCGTCGTCGTCATCGTCGACGGCGTCATCGTCGCGATGGAAATCCTACTTTTTCCTCCGACCCCCAGTGCGCACAAGGGGCGTTATACCTGCCTGCGTACGCATATAAGTGCGCGGGGATGTTCGTAAGTACGTACGCACCGTGGAGAAGTAGCATGGCGAAGGGTGAGAAACGTAGAGAGAGATGGATGACGGGAGAGAGAGGGAAGAAGGGAGGGAAAGAGAGAGAGAGGGGAGAGGTACCCTACGCACCCAAGGGATCAATGCACCGCGTCAGGGTGCACCGCCCTGGCGAGTGCTCGCGCGCATCGTCTATGCATCTTCGCATGCAACCAGAGCCCCGTTTCATCCTCGTCAACCCCTTTTCCTCGACGTTGCGCCACCCTACTTCCCTCCTTCTATTCCCGCCTCGTAGCCGAGTGTCTGTCCTCGTCAGGCGGCCGCTGGCACACAGACGCTCCCATACGTACGGTCACATGGATGCGGTCGCATACACGGCCGTCCTCGTTTGTCGCAGGCTCGTCGCTCCTCTTTTTTCCTCGCACCCCACCCGCCCCCACCTCCGCCGCCTCCTCGTTCCTTCCTTTTCCTCGCCCTCTCCAACGGCAGGCGTACACACGGTTTTTTCAACCCTTCCCTACCTTCCCTACCTCGCCGTCTGCCCGCGCCGCACCTCTCTGCCTCTTTCTCGCCCTAAACTCTCTCCTCGTCCTAGCGACCCTCCTCCTCTTGTCCCTTTTCGCACTTTTACACTCTAGCAAAACCCTACCCTACCCTAAGAATAATCCCTCCCGCGCGCTATCGCACCATCTACGTGTGTGCGTGCGTATCTAGGAGGAGGTGGAGGAGACGCTGGATGAGGGGCGCGGGCGGCGGGGGGTCGGACCTGTGTAGCCAACTCACGCCCGCGACTACACGCCTGCAACACAGAGCGTGCAGCGCGGCGGCTGCATTACACGCCCGCACTGCACGGCGACCTACCCCTCTCGTTCTTACCTCCTTTGCTCTCTCAACATCTGACACACCCTCCCTCTCTCGCCGCTCCCTCGCGTTCTTCGAGCTTCGCCGAACCTGGGGTACGACGGCCTGAGCGTCGACACGCCGACGAAGCACCTAGTGCGTGCATGTCTGCGACCCTTCACGCAACCGAGAAAAGGGTCGCTGGGTGGTCTAGATTTTTTTTAAGTGCCTCCCGTGCTCTCCGACTCCGGGCTCGGTTGCCAGGGCGAAAGAGAGACCGCCATGCCACTCTTCCGCCCTCGGTCGTCGTCGTCATCGTCGTCGGCGTCGCCGCCACCGCCGTTGTCGTCGTCGTCGTCGTCCTCGAGGCTTCTATTTGTACTCCTTTCCTCGGCCTCATCGGCGGGCTGCCTAATCGAAACGTGGCCTGGTTTTCTGGCCACTCGATCCGCCGAGCATCTTCTATCTCGCCGATGCGACACTTGACTCTTTTTTCGGGCCTAGGTATCGTTCGGACCTGCTCTCAATCGAAAGCTTCTTTACCACTCGCCTTTAAGTTGCCATTAGGCGTACGTAGGTTAACATAGACTCCGGGTGGTCCGATCCCGAAGGATCTGAGCAGATACGCTCTCTCGCGGGTTTGTCCGCCAGGAAGGGGTGCTATAGATAGCCGAGTTTTAATTGCCTGCGTGTAATACGGTTAACGAGCGACGCGCGGTTCCATATTTTTCCCGATCCTCCTCTATCCGCTTGATGTATCGCGCGTCGGTCGCTTCTGCGGCACTCTGGGGGCCGGCAAGCTGATGCCGGCACCGAGGCCGCCACTGAGGCCGGCACTACCGCGGAGGCCTCGGCGAAACTATAAGAATCGACACTTATCGAGACAGCCATCAGTCACGGAGCAAATAAGGAAGGAAAGGGCCCGACCGCCCCGGCGGCATCAGGAAATCCCAGCGGGCACGTACCTCCGGCATGTACTTCATCCTTACACGACGTACTTCGCGAAGGAGTCTAACGACTCCCACAGCCTGCTTTCAATCCACCTCACGTTATCTCGCCGCAGTCCTCCCCCTTGGCCGTCCTCCCGCCTCTCCTCTCTCTCTCTCTCCTCCTCTCGGCATCGACTGCCATTCGATCGGAGCTCGTAGCCTGACTCGCGAATGCCACGGCGCGACTCGAAGCGTGGCAGAGCGCGGCGATCCGCGAAAGAGTCTAAGGCCATACGCCAGTCAAACGATCGTCCGCGAGAGATCGTCGTTCGTGCCGCTGAGGAAAGGAGATCGTTCCGCGCCGTAGCAACTAGACCGGCCAGCCACCAAGGACGTCCGACTCCTTTCAGCGCGAGCCTCTCGTCAGGGCTTTATCTTGCCGGAGTGACAGCCGGCTCAGGACTCGAGATGAACACCCTCTCTCTTCCTCTCACTCTCTGCCCTCTCGCGCTCACCTTCTCCTAGCCATCCGAGCCCTCCCTCCCGCGCCGACCCCTCGTCCCCGCGAGAGTAGTTTCTCTACTCAGGCCAAAGTTATCGGGAGTACCGTGAGCGGCTTGTACCCGAGTACGTACGAGTCAGCCTCGGGACCGCGTGGCGTATTCCAATTTATTGCAAACGCTCGTCGGCGCTAGCGCGACCGACGCCGGAATGGAGCCTCCGAGACCACCTGAGGAGGCTGCATCTTCCTTCCTGAGCCCTCCTTCCTCCCGAAGCGATGCCGGGGGCGCATCACTCCCTCCCCTCCACCCATCTCCCTCGTTCGGCCCTTCTTTCTCCATCCGCCGACTCGCCGAGCCATCGAACTCCGCGGACCCGGCAGTACTTTATGTATCCTCGTTTTCCACGTCGGTCCCGCGTCACCGCTTGCCAACGGTCCGCGGTGACAGACGTGCGCGAGTATGGTCAAGATGGAGGAGGAGGAGGAGGATGAGGAGGCGAGGAAGGAAGGAGAAAGAAAAGACGTCACCGGCCAGACGGATCGGCGACGCGCAGGCGACCTCCCGCTCGTAAGCGGCCGCCTTCCGATTACAGAGGATTTCGCGTATTTCCGAGGCCAATCCGAGGGATGCCGAGAGTAGGCGTCGGCCATCGGTCGTTAATGCCCCGATGATCGCCGGCCGGGACGGATAGACGGTGTAAGGCCGGTAACGAGGAAGAGCCGTAAATCACGCCCGGGAGGAATAAATTTCCCCTGAAAAGCGCCGGCGCAGGGAAGATCGACGATATCTATAAATTCGAGCAGTTTCGACAGGCGGCATCGTCTTCTAACGTGTCTCTCGCGCAAGGAGGCACGGGGCGGGAAGGGGGGGTCGCGTGTCGCATTAATTCCGCGACATGTTACACGCGCGCGTATAAACATGCGCGATATCGCATATGCATGCGAAATCTTGTAACGGATTATCGGTATGACTTATACCGTTCGAAAGAGAGGGACGTGCCGTGGCAGAGGGGTGGCGGCGGGAGGGAGAGTGGAACGAAATGACCAAACGAATAAGGCGGGATTCAGCGGTTAAGGAGGGTGGAGTGTAGGAAGCGGAGGGAGGAGGAATCCTTATCGATTCTCATGCAGTGTTGACGGAGAGGCATCTCTCTCTGCTGTTGAAGAGACGGAGAGAAAGACTCGGCCGAAGACGGCTGAAGAAGAAGGGGGGTGGGGGGGACCGCGACGACGACGACGACGACGACGACAGTACGAGCAGAAAAGACGAGATGACGAGGAAGAGGTGGATGATGCGGGAGGAACCCGGTGGGACGGGCGGTGGGGAGGGGCGGGAGAGAGGAGAGAAACGTAGGCAGAATGGTATATCAAACTGGATGGCTTCCATCCTTATTCCGTATTCGGATGCGCATTCGATTAACATACAGTTGCACCGGGGCCAGGTTGCGCTATCCATCCTACTCCCTTTTCGCATTCTCTCTCGGTACACACGCAGCTCCCGTACGCTCTTACACAGGGAGGGAGTCCGTTCTCGGCAACGGGTCCGTCTGCCGACGAAGAGGCCGACGAAGAGGCCGACGAGAAGGAGGAGGAGGAGGACGAGGAGGAAGAAGCTGGCGATGGAGCGAGAAAGAGAGAGAGAGAGAGAGGTAGCGAAGGAGAGGAGAGAGTGCGTGTACCGACCAGGCACTGTATATAAAGTCGACAGGGGTATAATAATGTTTGCGCGACTATGCAATGCGCTCGCGTTTCAAATCGACTCGAGTGGGCATTGATCTTTGATCTTGAGGCGAAGGCATGCTTACTTACTGCATTCTCTTTTGCTGCCGTGCCCTCCCTTCGGCCGTCTCCTTCAGCCCTTCGGCCGATCCGCGGCCCCCTCCCTTCAATGTCCTCGCCCGCTCGTCTTCGGACGGGAGCGCTCCTTCTTTCTTTTCTGCCTCCTTTTCGTCCTCCTCGTCGTCCTTCTGGTCCTCCTCGTCGTCCACGTTTCGATCTCCGGCGCTCCAAAAATCTCCATCGATGTGTGCCTCTTCCTCGCTCTCTCTCTCTCTCTCTCCTCGTCGCTCGGCCGTGGGAGCGGAGGCTCGCCTCGAAACTTTATGAATGGAAATTAATATACGGCGCTTGGCGCGCTCATTTGCACGTCTCGTACGTCACTCGTCCGCGGCGACGTTAATGGCTCGTTTCGTTGTTTAATCCCCTTGCCCGAAGTAGAGAGACGTTACGCGAGACACCTCTCGCGCCGACGTTCGACCCGCCGGTAGTTTACGGAAACATTTAGGTGGCACGCATCGTTCGTCCGCCGTACGTAACGCAAGCTAATTTCCGGCGCGCGGACGGCGCAGGCCGCACTTTTATCGTTCGGCATGAATGAGCGCCGGAAGCACGCGTCTTCATTGATTGGATTAAGTTACGCTCACCGCAAGGAGCATAAAGTAGCGACTCCCGGCAGCCGACTAACCGTTTGCTCCTTTTTCTGTTTCAGGTAAGTCGCTCGTAACGCGCCTCCGTATCCTGCGGACCCGGAATGGATGCGGTTTCGTAATCCTATGCGACGCGAATTCCATGGGCTCCCATCGCGAGCCGTTACGGTGAGCGACGGCTTGACCGTAAAATATTTCACTCCTACTAGCTACTGCGGCTCATACCTAATCTGCGAGCAATTCGACTGCCAAGATTGTTCTTGCATAACGCCGATTGAGCGCGAACAATATTATCGTAAAGGTTGGCGAGGATGGCGACGCGTCAAAAATCGCGATCGCAGGGGGCGCGCGAAATTCAAAACAGAATCGTAAAACGAGAGTGGCCGGCCACGCTGGCATGTTTACGGGCTTCGGCCGCACGATAATCCGTATCTTTATCGACTTTTATAACAACGACGATCATCTCCGCCGCCATACGCTCTCGCCACGCTTCCCGCAACACCCTCTTTCGTTAGGCTAACTCGCATTTTATTACCCTCGCGTCCGCGTCGCAGACAAGGTCGTTCGAAGCCGGAGCTCTCCGCTCTTCTTACGCGAGATCTCTTCCAGCTCTGGCCAACTCTCGTTCCATGCCGCTTTAATTCCGTATTCGGCCTCGGCCTGCTCTCTGCCGACGTCTGAAAAACGCTAAAATAAGGATTTGTCCGTTCGTTATGGCCCGACGGCGAGGGGCGCGCGGGGCAGGGTGGCTGGAGATCAGACGAATAAATTAGTTTCAAATTATGCGCCACTCGTCTGTGAGAATTGTGCGGGGTTAGCGGTCGAAAGGCCAGCTCCGTGGCTTGATGAGGCGCGAACGATCCGTCGCGGTGTGATCGATCGACCGATCGATCACGAAAATCAAACCCCGTGGGCACCCTGCCGACCAGCCCTTCTCGCTCTCGCCGTCTCCATCCCCCCTTCCTCCCTCCCTCTCTCTCACCCTAGCCCTCCTCTTCCATCCATTAACGCGCCGCACGTCGACGGCGAGACAGGTTGGACGAAATCTTGATCGCCGACGACGTATCGACAGTAGATCGATTTCTGCCTAATTACGAGCCGATCCGAGCCGAGATATGCCGGGGCGGGTAGTCGGACGACGGACGATTGTACGGCTGTAAACGTAATTCCGTGCGAGACGAAGGGTACGAGGGAAGGCGGCGCACCTGATGTGCGACGCGTCGGCAGGACGACGTCGGCATATTCAGACGCGGGCGAGATTCGTAACCTCGTTAGACGCCGACTTAATCGCGCGTAATCGTTAAAGGCAGACGCCAAATTGGGCGCTAGATTTGACGACAGACCGATCGGGGGCGAGTGCGTAAATTGCAGCCGGGCCTTGTCTGACGGAAATCGCGGGGCATAATCGTAGGTTGAGAGACCGACTGGGCCGCACGTTAAAGACCGACAATTAAGAATCGGGCGTCGGGCAGGGGTAAGGTTCCGACGGCAGTTCGTTAAGCGTCGCTGAGACCGTTCACGCTGGCAGGCGCTACAATAATTCGATAACCCGCGAATAACTAAATACGCAGTCTCGCTGTCTTTGGCAAGAAGCGTCGAAATGTCGTCCGCGCGCGCACTCACGGGCGGCCACGTACCGTCGACGTCTCACACACGCGCGCGGGCAGGCAGGAAGGCGGGCAAGGCAGGCCAGCAGTCAGCCAGGCCGCATCAGCCTCTCTCGTTCGCATATGTACGCATATATACGCCGTTTCTCGAGGCGTATGCCCGTCGTGGCCGGCCACTAAATTAAGGCAAAAGAAAAAGAGATCGGGAGACGAACGAGAAGAGGAAGGTCTCGAGCGGCGACGCAAGAAAGAGAGAGGAGGCTGCACAGGGAGGAGAGAGCAGGGCAGGAGAACGAAGAGAGGAAAAGAGAGGGAAAGAGAGACGGAGAGAGAAGCAGACGGATACCAAAGGAGCAATGCGCATGCATAGCTCGGGCGACACGCATCGATCAATCATTCGCTAATTATGTCCGCGATTTCTTTCTTTCGGGGGGCACCGGCGCATCGCGAGTACGTTGACCCCGTGGACCGAGGAGCGGAAACGTGCGGCCGTGTCGTCCTCTTCGATCCCCTCGTCGCAGTCCTCGAGGGCGGAACGTAAGGAGGGTCTGGCGTCCTCGAGGAAGCGCTGGAACGTCGAGGACTAGCAAAAGACGGAGAACGAGCGGGAGAGAATGAAGAGCGAGCCGTGGATAGGCGGAGGGCCGAGCAGGGGGAGCCCGAGAAATCGAGACCGTGTGGAGCAACAATGATCCGGCGGACGTCGTCGCAGGAAAGGGCTGCCAGCCCAACGGGAAAGCTGCGAAAGCTGGCGAGAGACCGAAGGATTCCTCGCCAGCTGAACGCCGAAAGTCGGAACGTTCCAGATCCAGAGACTCGAGCACGCGTGCGTTCGCTACAGTCGAGCGAAGTGAAAGAAAAAGAATGGAATGCGGGAACAATGTAATCGGAATGCAGGGGGTGATATCGAGGAGGACGGGAGGGGGTGGGGTGGAGGCGGAAGGCGGAATCGAGACAAAGACGAGAGGGCAGCCGTGGCATCGGGAGACGGTCAGGAAGGAGGCAGTGGGCTCGCAGGCGTATTAAATGAAATTAAGCAATTAACCATTTAACCGAATTAGCACACCGTAAAGCGGCGTAGGTAGACGGATAGGGGCGAGGAACGGAAGAGTTCGTCCGTACGGAACGCCGCTTTTAGCCCCCCCCCCCCCCCTCCCGGATCCGGTCCCCCGAGTCGACTCGCGATCCATCGACCGTTGCCTCGTTAATTAATTAAGGTCGCGTTCGACTCCCTCCTTTTTTCCGATTCCCCACCTTCCCCTTCCCCCGACTCGTTCTGCTCTTTGTTTCTCTTCCTCGTCACTCTGACAGCGAGCTTCTTCCTCGTCCGATCCGCTCGCGAGGATTCAACGAAAAAGGCTGAGGATCTGCAGGCAGGAATGTCGATCGAGTCCAGCAGTGACTATTTTGCAGATCGTGCCTTCGCACTGTTTCGTCGAGATGTTCCTCCGATGACGTGAGCGCACTCGACCCCGTCGCCGGATATTCGCTGATTTAATTGAGCGATCCTCTCACCGGCCGACAATTCTTCCTTCCGCTTTGAAGGACGCGCAGCCGGAAACTCCTCCAGCGGCCTTCTCGCTTTTCGGCTTTGCCGTCCGCTTACCCCGACAAGAGAATTCCATCGTTAATTTCGACGGGAAGTTCTTCGAATTCCGCGGCACAGAGGCAACAATGACGCGCTCCCGCGAAAGCGGTAAAGTGCGTTCGGGAATACATCGCTGTATAATTTGCACTCCGGAGGAGTAGCGGTTGGAAAACTGGGCCGGGCTAATAATCTTGTCCTCATTAGCCTTCGAGAATTCGCAGCGTCGGCCGCTGCGCTTCTTCCTGTTTACCGAAGACACTCCATTTCGATTTCTGTCGAACGTTCAGTACTGTACACCTACATCCGCGGCCTAGGACGTCGGACACTCCGACAGAAGCCACCGCGCTGTCATCTTGAGCTACCTTCGACTCTGGTAGCCGGGCCGAGGATCATTAAATCCCTCGCAAGACTCTCCCGGGAGATATCCGCGTCAGTCAGCGACGAGCGTCACCTGACAGACGGGCGAAAGTGGCACTCGCGAAAATATGGAACGTGCGGTGCGTAGAGAATGTTGTTTGCTGCGTCGTACCGTGATACGTAGCGGGGAAATTTGCGACTCTTTAATGGGCCCATCGCTAGTCGACTCTTTGTCGTGGCAGGCGGGGAGGGATTCCGCGCATATTCCTACCGCGGAGACAGTGATAACGTAACTGGCTAAAGGGATCCGATATGCCCGGGCAGGAAATCACCGCTTACCATAAACCGGAACCCAGCGGCTCCCGCCATGAAAATCCTCCGATTTTGCTGAAATTTATGACCGACGTCAGGCACGGTACCCTTTCTCGCCCACGTCGATGGCGAGCGCGTGCTTCGCGCCGTTTCATAGGACGGCCCGGCTCGTACGCCGCGAACGTACAGTAGACCGATGTAATACATTATTTCGCGAAATGGCCCTCGCCGCGACAGTAATGACCGGCTGTAAAGTAATTAACGGTAGTAATAAACAGGAGGGCTGCCCCGTTACCGCGGCGACTACTGCCTGCGTTAGAACCGGCCAGCCGTTGTTCAGCCTTTCCTGAGCGGGCAACAATCGACGGCAAAAACTGTCTTCCGCCATGTCGCCGCGGAATTGACCGTAGTGCCGAGGCGAAAAGAGAGCGAAGCTGTTGGCGCGTGAAATTATGTTAAGTCGGGCAATAACGTGCAATAACCTGCGTCAAAGTGCGAAGCCAGTTAGGCATGAAAGGCTGCGACGGAGCATTAGAAAGCGCCTTCGGCCGACTCGTCCGGCAGTTCGTGGGCACTGAGATTCGCAAGGCTGTTCGCGAAAGCTTAGACGCGAGCGTCCCGTCGCCGACGCATTGGCAGGGACCGTCGATAAAAGCCGATTGGAATTTATCGCCGATTCTCGCGGTGGCGGCGGCGGCGGCGGCGTCGGCGGCGTCGGCCTCTCTCGGGAGGCTCGCCCGACGAGTCCCCTTTGTCTAGGTCGGCTCGCGCGCCGTAGACGAAAAAGTCAACTACCCACCTACGACCGACAGACCTACTGCCATACGTTCTGCCATCGAGACAGACAACAATGTACTTTACGGATACCTGCGCGCGCGTGCGCGAGCCAGGCAAGGGAAACGTACTTATTCCGACGAGAGACGGAACGAGTTCCACGATCTTGTCCTCCGTGTCGCTATCAATATTACCCTACGAATTTATCGTCCGTCGTAGATCAAAGCGCAGTGAAAGGTAGAGCGCGTGGGCCCTCTTAGGTGGTTGCGCCTATTCTCAGTACTTGACTGTCCTCTCTCTTTCTCTCTCTTTCTCTCCTTAGTTCTCTTACTCCCTGACTCTCTCCTGTTCCTCCTGCGCTCCCCGCCGCAAGGCATCACGAAACAGCCCCTTCCTCGCCTCACTCTCTCCCATATCGTCCAGCCATTTACCTAATCCGGTTTGACAGGGAAGTGACACCGTGTTGTGACGGGGTTCCTCTCGACGTCTCTCCTCCGTCCGTTCTCTCGCTCGTGAATTCTATCCGCCGCCTCCGGTTCCTTCGTCAACCCTCCTCCCCCTACCCATCTCCCGCCGCCTCTATCTAGCCACTCTTTTTCTCTAGCCCATGTAAGTCGATCTATTTCTTATAATAGGACAGCCGTCGAGCTTCCCCCCGAGCAGAATGCGCCCGGTATCGGTGAACTCACGTGTTCAGGAACCGCGGTCAGGTATCTTGGCACGAAGGTCCAACTACCTGTTCGAGCTACCGATTCCCTTCTTTCTCGCCGCTCCACGGCTCGCTCCACGTCGGCTGCCACGATCGACGAGAATCTCGGAATCTTCCGGCCTCCTCCTCCGCCACCTCCTCCTCCTCCTCCTCCTCTTCTTCTGCTTCACGGGCCTTCTCCGCCGCCTGCGCTGCTAGGCACTTTCGGGCGATACAGATAAGGATCGCCTTCCTGGCATTGTACGCGCTTAGTCGGCCGTGCGTAATTTTCTATTTCACCTTTACGGGCCGGATACGTGAGCGGCGTCGATTCACCAAATCCAACTTCGAGTTTATAATATGGCCGACGGTTCTTTGTGCCCCTCCGTCCTTTCGCTCGTCCGCATCGCCCTATGGGTCCTTCTTTTTTCCTCCGTTTCTACCGGAGGCCCTTCGTCCCTCTCGTTAGCCCCCGTCGACGCTCAAACGCTAGACGTCGCGTTCTCGTAATTAACCCGGGGCCCTCGCCGCTCTGTTAACGGCACTGCGGGGTTCTCTCGCGTCCTGCCCGCTCGTCCTGCCCGAGCGTCCTGGCCGTGTCCTGGCCCGTAGTCCCACGGGGCGAGCGGATAGACGCCAGGATGCGCCCTGTCGTGCGTCTTCGGCAACCGACTGACGGCTCTGCTGAACGACGCTTCCAGGAAAGGTTTTCTCGAATTAGACTCGCGGTCGCGCCGGAAAATTAGCCTGCGGTGTCCCATCGAGACTTAATTAAGTCGATCGACGAGGGAGAACCAGCTACGCTAATGCACGACACGCTCCTGCGAACAGGTTACTACCGGCGTGACCTTCGGGGATCCGGGAGTGAGAGACGCTCGTAGGTACGGTTTCGGATGAACGGAGTGAGTGCGAGTCGGCGAAACTCGGGGATGATTGGCACGAGATTTATTGGCGCTTGTGACGCTCAGATGTTTGCAATTTTAACGTAGAGAGTCGAAAGGTAGCTGCAGTAGATTTCACTGATGGCAGTGATCATTTGGTTTGATGAGGAATAAGAATAAGTTTTTAGCAGCTTACATTTCGAGGTTAAATTCTCCAGTTTCTGCGCGTTGCAATTTAATTTGCGGCCGCTTGGTGGGGAAATATGAGTGTTCAGCTTTAAAATGCGCTTTTGTTCATCCTTCCACGTCAGCGTAGGGCTGAGATATTGTAATTTGAAGTTGGGCGTGCAATTTTCCTGTGTGGTACACTACCACTATCGTAACTTAGCTACACGTACCCGCACTTGTCACCCTAGAGTAATTTCCAGGATCTTATGTAGGTCAGTAGTAAATTCCTGGCGTTTACGAGGATCAACGACCTCGTCAGCCGCTCTTTGTTGTGATTCAGTCTATCCATTGTACTTTCGCATTCTTTTTACTAGGCGATTATGTGCGTTTAAGCTTTCACATCTTGGGAACCGTGAATCATAGTGACTTCGGAGAGATACAAAAATTGTTGATACATTTCTGGTTAGATTTTGCAGTAGGAGGTAACACTACGCAATTATTTAAACATTTGAATGTTTCTCTTTTTCTATTGAACAGTAAATATTGTTATAAACAATATATAAACAAATTTCAAAATTGCCATCCTTCTTCGAATATCTACAGCCCATCCCAGCCACACTTTTCCCACGATATATTACGAAAACCCAATTGCTATAATTACCATCATTACAAGATTTCGTCACACAGCATCGCTGCAATCTCCACCGATACCTCCGCACTCACCCGCCGTTCATAATATTCACTCAGTATCACGAATCGAACCGAAAGAATCGGAGACCACCCGATGGAAAATTGGTCGTCGGAATCCCGTTCAAAATCAGTCCAGCCTTCGAGTATCCTCGAGCCCGCGTCGCACGCGATGCACAATCCGAGAGAGCGTCCTTCGCCCGATAGTTTTCGTGACATGCGTGCCCGGCCGTAATTCGTGCACAGTCCCACGGAGAATGGCGACTATTTATAGAAGTGACGACAAGCGGATATCGATAATCGTCGCCGATCCTATCGGCAGCGATCGGACCGAAGCCGAAGTCGAAGTGGACCCTACCTACAGGTGTACCAGACGTCGGCTGTTAATGATTCAATGCAACGGGCTCGTCCATTTGTCCCACACCAGCAGAGATTCAAGTAGGAGGAATGACAAGGCGTGACACGCACGCCGACGGCCTTGAGTTGCCGAGATATGGGCCGACAATTGGCCTGGAAACGGGATCTTGGAAAAATCTCAGCCCCATCACGGACTCCTCTACAGAAAAGCGTCCGCCTAAACCGCAGGGCGTGGAGGTTGAAGGATACCGGATGAAGGAAAAAAAGGTGGACGGAGAGCGAGGAGGGTGTCACAGGCTTTTAAATCGAAACGACGAGTCTAACGATTTAATACGACGTTTGCGCGCTCGTAGGCAGTCGCGGACATTGAGATGGAGGGAGAGGCTGGAGCGAAGGTGGAAGGTGGAAGGTGGAGGAACGGGGGGCCTCTCGCCGTCGTCAAGGGAAATTACAGACTAGGACACGGTACGTGTACGCGACGTCGGGGGATTTTTCAGTCACCCCCTAATGACCGAGTCCGACGACCGCCTCCGAAGGCTACCTGCTTACGATCAACAATAATCATTCAATTACGCCGCGTGACACGCACGACGTCCTATGCGGCGTTTCCGGAATTCATTTCCGTCTTCCATCTCGATGCCACTCCTATCCGTGCTGAGAATCGGTTAGAGGCCGTGCGTGATGAACAAATGGGTAACACGGGCGTGATCTGCATACGAACGAAGACGTCCAACGTCGAATCATGTCAAAGATGCAAATTGGGTAATGGCTTAGGATCGTCTAAAACGTCGTTCATTCAACGAACGTCAAGATCGAGCGAAGATTGGGCAAAAATTGATATCCGCGGTAACGAGGCCATCGGTAGCTGAGGATTCGCAAAAAGAAGGGTCAGGAGGACACGAGACGCGTTCAGAGATTCCTGAAAAGCCGTGACCAACAAAGGGCAGGATGCGTCGGCAAGTTGACCGTGCTATTTGGCGAGCGTGTCTCGGGCACACGCGAGCGAGGCTGCTCCAGTCACGCGTGGCCGCGTTTTCAGCGAGCGAACGTGTCTCCCGCTCCTCTCCGCCCGCGCGCGCACGCCTCGCGGTTTGACTTGACTCCGTGCCAAACGAGGCCAGAATGTTTGCCTAGCTGTCTGGCTAACCTCTCGTACACGCTCTTACTTACGAGCGTCTTTACCTGCTCGCTCGTTTATCGCGGGTCCAGTGCCGAAATACGCACCGAGCAAACATTCCCGCTGTCGGCTGGCAATACGAGCAGCCGATCCTCTCCATTCCGCGGTGACGTCACACCCCTGTCCGCGGAAGAGTTATCGCGGATGTAAGCGGAGAGCTCGCGTGAGATAAGGCCGTTCGCGGAAGGATGATGACATGCGAACGTGCCATTGTGTCTCGTGAGCGTGTTGGTGCGCGCCGCTTCTCAAAAGTGGCCAATGCACAATGGAGTGACTAACGTACGATGCGAGAAATTCTAGACAGGATTGATTCAATTTCCCTCTCGAAAGGTCACGTTTTTCTTATTATGCGCGGGGTAGAAGGAATGGATTTTCTGCCGAGGAACTCTTTTTCGCCGCCTCGCGATCGGTAATCTTCGAAAAGCACGGGGCAATGACAATTCGCCGCGGACGATTTAGTCGGGGGACGCGGTGGAAAAAAGGCAGCGTCACGTGGTAGGTACCTGGGATGCCGAGCGCTAAAGTGCCGCGCAGCAGATGGGCACGTCCCCTTTCTTACATTCTGCACGATCCGAGCCGCCGCAGTCCCACTTTCCGTCATTCTTCAGCGCTACCCACACACTACTGTTTCGACTCTCACGAAATATCTCGCATCTCCGCGGCATTGTCTATTGTCGAAGGCCCGACTCTCGAAAGGCCGCACTTTAACGCCGTTCCCCTTTTCTCGGAATAGAATAGCACTGACTAAGCGCATTCATTCGCGCGCTATCGAGTTTTCCATAAGTTCGCGGTCTCGGAACATTTTCGAGGGCCCGCCAGTACCATCCCGGTAAACCGTAACGCCGTTTGCGGGAAACTTTGCGCGCGGCATAATTAAGGTGGGGAGGGAGAGAGAGAGAGAGAGAGAGTGAGAGGAGGCAGATATCGCGATTATCCTCGCGCGGCCTCCGTCGAACGGCTCGGAGTCATGAAAGATTCATGAGTCGAGCACCGGGATGTCAAGAGCGAGTCGCGAGAGTCGGAAGCTGGGCCGGGAATGACTGCCAGGCGTAAGCGTGCAAAAATTGCAAATAGCGAAAGCCGACTGTGTCAGCTCGTCGGAAGGTACCCGACTCGTCTCCCGGCTCGTCTCCCGATTCGGCCGCCGATGGCATCGAAAGATTCATGGAAGGCCCCCGATAGTAGCACCGCCGCTCCCTCCGGGCGCACACAAATTGCACGCAAATTCTTGCGCCTCGGAAGGAGGCCGGCGAGCGGGACATTTTGTTCTTTTGTCACGTCGCGTCCTGTCGTGCGTGAGAGACGCGTCCTCCCTGGCAGGGCACGGCGGAAGGAGAGTGCCACGCCGAGGAGGTGAGAGGAGAAGGAAGAGGACAGGAGAGTGGAGAGAGGAGAGAGGAGAGGAGAGTCCGTTGTCCGTGGGCAAAGGAAAGCAAAGCGAGAGGGGCCCTCGGCCCGAGTCCGAGTCGAAGTCGGCTGTCTCAGATTACATCGTGTCACCTCGGCCGGCCTGGCACCAACACTCGCCGGCGAACACACGTGTTAACATCTTGTTGCCGAAAGGCCCACATCCCTCGGCTCGCCCAGGGGCCCCCCCGGGCCCGCCCCTCCGACTCCAATCCCGCCGAGTCGCGGAACGGTCAGCGACTGGGCGAAAAATCGAAGAGACGAACATCCAAGTTAATCGTCCTCCGTTCGGGAAAAATTCGCCGCGACCGCAACGCTGATTAAGTTCGCAGCCTAGACGTCATATCGATCGGCGAATTCACCTTCCGCCAATTCGCGGCGCGATCGGGCTCGTGGAGTTTGGCGATCAGTTGGCAGACAAGGTTTCGCCGTTCGGACCGTTAAAGCGGTTAAGCGCTTTCGCAAATGGGCACGGACACAATGGGCTCGTAGCCGGCCGCAGCCGATATGAATGTCAGCGAGCGAGCGGACGAGAGTTAGAGTACGCTTTCACGCGTTTATCGTGCATTATATTTTTATTGCCGCTGCCTCCGCGCCGGGTTATGGGCATACCCCGGGATTAGTTTCGATGTGTACGCAGCTGAGGTCCGAGAGAGGCCGGGGCTCTCTTCCCCTACAGGCGTGCCTCGTACGACCCCTATCTCTTGACTATCCGGAATCAATAAAACTACGACGACGATGGCGCGCCGCGTGCTCGGCAACCGGGCAGGGCAAATTTCGACTTTCCGCGCCGGCGGGGATCGAGGCCGAGTGCGAAGCGCGCTCGAAATTTTCCATTGTACCCGCTGGACAAGTGGTGCGCTTAACGGCCGAGCGGGAGTTTTAATAACGTATTAAAAGAACCGCTCAGCGAACCGCGAAGATTACCCATATTAAATTGTTATTCCGCCACTCGGCCGCTGGCAACGGTCGAATTGTCAACGAATTCGCGCCGCAGCGCACGGGGGGGAGGCAGAGGGCGCAATCGTCGATCGACGCTCGTAACGAGTGCCACGCTTGATAACCCCTCCAACGGGAAATTAGGGGTGTCAAACGTCCAATTAGAGTTTTCGCGAAATTAATAGCGTGGAGCCGGCGCGACGACGAGTGGGCTTTCGAGAATCGTTTCAGAGCTTCGGGAGGGCTGCAGGGAGGGTGAAGGAGGGAGGGGGGTTGGGGAGGGAGGTTGAGCGGTTAAAAGCATAAAATATGGTTTCGGCCCTTGGTGGCGGTTGGCCTCTGGGCCGTCTGAGAGAGCGAAGTAGGACCGTAGGGCATGCTGAATAATGCAGAGTGCGAGACGCAGCGCCATTGTCACGAGATATCGAGCCACTCGTCTCTCTCGATTAAAAATCAGCGCTGCGCCCGGGGGAAGGAAAAGGGAGGCAGGGAGCCACGAATGCGACGGCCGACGGGAACGAGGACGGGAAATTGAACTCGGCGAGCGTACCCGGTCCGATGCATCGGCGATCGACTCGCCCGATGCGGAACGAGAAGGCGAACTATCTATCTGCCCACGCGTCGAAAGTTCTCCCCGGCGCGGAGAGTCGGTCGCCGGGCGAAAGTGAAACGTGGGCAGCAAGCGGGGAGGAGTTAATTACGACAAATTTTACGACGAGCGAGTCGTGATTTATTTTTGTCGCGGCCTCGTTAACGCCCGCATAGACACGCCGTGGAAGAGTCGTAACGCGAGCGAGGAGAACGAAAGGCGCATCCTCGTGCCGACGCTCGTTTGTTGGCATACACTCGCCGCGACGAGGACGGTAGGGGGGAGAATCGAGACGGACGAATCCGTGCTCATAAGTATGTACGATGGTATACCTAACGGGCGAAACGACTCGTCAATATTCGCTCGGGGCGAGCCGGGGGTTTGGATTCCTACGCAAAGGATTACAAAGTAACTGATGAACGAACGAGCGAACGGGTACGAAAGGATCGCGATCGGGCCGGCCGATAAGCTAATACCGCGTCCGCAATGGCATTATAATGCGGCGCAACTCTCCTGCGATCCGAGGTGGTTCGGTTTACCGGGCGGCGGTGATGAGCGCGAGCATTCGCGGTAGGATGCGCCTCCGGTACGCGTGATTGGCCCGCATCCGCGCGCCAAAAGGCTTTGCATCGGGATTCGAGATCTTGTCTGCGATCGCGCGAAACTCGATTTCGTTCACCGTCGTCGTCGTCCTCGTCTTCGGCTCTTCTTCTGGCCCCTCTCGAACGACGGTCATTGCACGAACGTGTCTCGGCCCGTAACGGCTGGGAAGAACGCTCGAATAAATATTCAGCATCGGTTAACGTTACGATTTTTCCCCGAGGTCGGCGTAGGTAACGCGTACGCGCGCCTCGACTTACGCCTCAGTCTGCCTTAATGGCTCTCGTACCCGACATCGGTCCAAACTGTATCGCGTCCTTGGGCAATATCGGAATGACTACGGCGAGTCGATTAAGCGCCTATAAAGTCCACTATTCCCGCCCGCGCCTTTTCAACCGCGGAAGGCTAATTTGCGTCGACGTCGATAAATTTTCCCTCACCTGGCGACTTCTCGCGCGAAGTGCTCGATACACTACCGTGCGCGGATGGCAAGAAATACGATCGTTATAGGCGCGACAGGATAAAAATCGAGGAATCGAAGGGCCGGTACTCTCCGCCGCTGCAGCGACGAGAACAAAGAGATACTGCGCCGCCCACGTGGCCCGATTCAGCGAGTAGGGGCAAGACTGAAAAGTGTATCGTTGACTAACGACCCCTGATAACTTCTATCGGCCCCGTGCCCGACTCGCTACCGATCTCTTCGGAAGCGGCCCCCGGTAATCTCGGTAGCGGAGCCCGGTATCGCTCCCCGTCTCTTCGCAACGTAAGGCAACGGAAAGCCTCGGAACGACGATCGAACACTCCCGACGCCGTCTGAGTGAATCCGCGAATCCCGTAATCTCGAATCTCCCCATATTCTCTCCATGAATATAAATTCGGCGCTCCCTCGAAAAATCTTCGAAATCGGAACGTGTATATCACCGAAGACTTTATAGAGGGATACGGGGTGGCCGTATCGCGGCCTCCCGGTCCCTCTCCTTCTTAACTCCGATGCATTGTTTTCGCTATCAGCCACCCATTGTTCCCCGCGAGGCAAGAGCGAGAGAAACTGACTATCGATTCTTACGATGGACCGTGAAAATGAGTAATGGCGCGAACGGCGCGCGGTTCTCCCGCCGGTAATCCTTATGTGGATCGATCCCAGCCCGCGTTATTCCATATATTCAGCGACTCGCTATCGTCCGCCGTATTTTCCATTGCCATTAGGTTCTATCTGCGCGAAGGCGAGCGGGGGGAGACGCGGGCCGACTCTCGCCGGCGTATCCATCAATTCCGGCGGTAGAGGAGAGAGCGCAAATCGATACACGGGATCGAACAAGGGAGACATTTATCGCTCGCCGGTGGAAAGCATCGGCCTCTGCGGAGCGGGCAACATGGTCACCGAAATAATCGATTCGCGCAGTACATACGTTACCGGTTTCCCAACGAGCGCGGTACGAGCCTTCCGAACGTCCGAGACAATGGGGGGCTCGGCTTCTAGGAGAGACCTTTCTCGCCCGCCTTTACAACTATTTGTTCCCCACGCCGACAACCCTCCGTTGTCTTCCCTTACCTCCCCCCGTCCTCCCGTCCCCCAACATACCCGCTTCTTCTATGCGACTTCTACTCCTTTCCTATTCCTTTCATACTCCTTCGCCTCCTCCACCCCTCCCACACCTTCGCCGACTTGCCACCCTGAAAGCGCCTTTCCGAGCCAATGTTTGCGCGTACATGCGGCCAATAATAAATGTTGCCTTGTATACACGATCGGGGTCCCTGCATGTGCGTTCCTCGCACGTGTGTTGCGCGCGCGCGCGTCGTAACCGAATGGCACAATATCGGTATTCGCCCTCGGCTTTCTAATGCGTCGGGACAATGACACGATAAAGGCGCCGGTTGTCCTGGCTATTTCAACCCGGGTTCGACCGTTCGCGAACGATGCTCGTCCTGTCCTTTTAGTCACCGGCCAATGTTCGACCGTGCCCGTGTACGATGTTTGATTTATTGCTGCCGTACGGCATGTTACAGTTCGGCGTATAAGGGCCGCACGAAGAAAGGAGTCAATGTTCACTTTAATTTTCATCCGTTCGCCAAAGTTCTCTTAGGCCTCTATTATGTAAAGCGGGTAGGTCGGGCGAAGAGCAATATGTACGCCAGAGGAATGTTCGTTTTTCAGTGTCCGCAGACAGGCCCGCCAATCGAACGTTGCACTCCTCGCCGACTGGAATGTGGCGCGAATTATTTCATCTTAACATTTACTTTCCCCACCCGTGCCATTCACCATCCCGATCGATATACATACGTTACGGCCACATATAGATATACACGTCGCGGGATGCAATAAGCATCATAAACGAGCGTAGCCGACCCTGCTTAATTGAAACTGGGAAACATAATGCCCGCTTCTGTAATCACGGCCGTAATTATATGTATGTAAACCAATAACGTGTACGTATCTAACCACGGGTTAACCAACCCATACGTTCCCTCTGCCCCACTGCCAATATGGATTGGTAATCATCGAGATCAGTGGGAGATACGCATTCGATGATAATGATCGTGTCCGCGGATAGAGGGAGGAGGAGAAAGATAGGAGGTGGGGAGACGCAGGGGGAGAAGCAAAATCGTTGATTTCAACTACCATAGACGCCTCTCTCGCACAAAGTTGCGCCCCGGCCTTCCCGGTGCAATTTATCGTAGACGCGAATCTCTGCCCCGAACGAAGGATAGAAAATAATTACGGGTTACGTAAGCGCCGTTCGGTCGGCAAACGATCGCAAGGGACGCCTCCCTATCCATCGATCTATCGAAAACGTGTCCCGACGACGAGGACGACGACGACGACGACGAAGGCCCCAGATACACGTTCTTTGAAGCCCGAAGAAACCGCGGGCCGATAACGGCATTACCCTTTCACTCGACGTTTCACAGAATCGCGCGGCTCTCCGCCCGATTTTCGCGATAGCGTACGCGAAACAGGGTCACGCTTTCCTCGGCAGGTAGCCGCCACGAGAACAGCTTGACATTTATTTCGACGTCCCATCGCCGCTAGGTAGTCTCTTTCGGTCCCCGCTTCCGTCCGAGGTCTCTTCCTCCCGATCGATGAGCTACTTTCAGCCGTTTATTTCGCCGAGTTTGGCCCTCGTTCCGAGTTGAGGTCAAGTCCGAGTTGTTCGAGCGAGGCTTTCGCCCGAGTTCGAGGAGCTTGTTGGTAGGGACTAGGTTGTCATCGATTCGAAATGCTCGGGAGACGGAACGCGACGAGTCGATCGAGTTAGCTACCCGTTCGGATCCCACTGTCGCGGTACGTTGCGTTTTACTCGATTGCCACGCCACGGATTGTGAGAGTGTGCGCGTTTACGAGCCCGACCGTGGGCCGGGTTTACTTAGGCCGGGTTATGCACCGGGGGACACCGCGAGGATACAAACACCGGCGCGGGAGTGCAGTCGTGTGCGGCACGATTTCCACGCACTGTCTCGACGGTGTACCGGGCTTTGGCCCGCTGAAACGACCATTATGCGACCAGTTGTTTCGTTCCGCCGGCGTGCGATTCGGAACACGTGGGTCAGCACGGCGTTTCTTCCTTTCCCGGCGGTTTGTTGTGGAAAACGGGACAGCGTCGTTCGTCAGTCCTTGACCTATGAAAACAGTCCCCCCCGCCCTTCTCGTTGGCCACTGTGAACCTGTGCAGTTCGAGTTAGCTAGCTCGCCCAGCGAACTTTCCACGCGATTCGGTCCGTCAAAAAGGCGCAGGTGCGCCGCGCGCTTGCGCAACAGAGCCGACACGATTGCCGATACCTTTGCCGGACGCTTTTGCGAAAGGTTAATCAGGCCCGACAACGCGTTTACTCGTTAACGAGCCGCGGTAACGGGAGTTGATAAATTTCGCCCCGAAAACGAAACCGCCGCGCGCACGCCGTAATAAGTGGAAACAAGCGCGCTGCGCTAAATTATGTAACGAGATATATGACCCGCGGCGGAGATACGCTGCCCGATGATAATGCGAAACATCGTACGGTCGGATATTGCCCGAAAACGTTTGCCTTCCTTTCTGGGCAACGTCGCGTACATCGTTCCCGAAACCAATTCGACGTGTCCGCCGTGATATACTCCACCGGACTATATTAGTTAACATACCCCGCTCGAAATGAAATATTCATCGAAACGCAATATCATCAATAATGCACTCACCTTCGAATAGCATTATGCGAGGTAATATCTTCATTACCCGCCGCTGTATCGCATTAATAAATAGCGCGGAGGTAAAGCTCAGCGTTATATACGTTCCGCATTAATTGGTAGTATTAAGAAGCTCTCGGTGGCAACTCGTAAATACCTTAAATCGACGACCGTCGCCAGGAGCGCATTTCGCTCGGCCATGGAACACTCGACGCAGGTCGAGTAACGTATTCCAAGTAGATTTCGTCTAAACAAAAGGCACAAAGGCCGCCGCCGTCTAAATAGCGCGCAGGCAATTAGTTTCGGTCAGAAGTTATGGCCCCCGCCGCCCTCGCGCGCGCACGCTCGACATCTTGCGGTGGCACCTTAGCGTAGACCCGTCGAACTCCGCGTGCCTACCTTGACGTAGAAGAGCGAAGGGAGCCGACGCGGCGAAGGGAGGTAGAAGGCCAGAGCG
Organism: Anoplius nigerrimus; assembly: GCA_914767735.1. Classification (NCBI taxonomy): domain Eukaryota; kingdom Metazoa; phylum Arthropoda; class Insecta; order Hymenoptera; family Pompilidae; genus Anoplius; species Anoplius nigerrimus. The sequence continues at coordinate 8,595,933 of OU612080.1, forward strand.
TACAGGTTCGCGTACGTCGCATTTGACGCGCACACACCCTTATCGACGTACGTGTGTTCCGCTTTCACACAACGAAGCGTGAGTGCAGCATTAGCATAACGCTGGTCGCACGCAAGTCGTCCTCCTGCACACGTGCATATACGCTCCTCCTTGGATCTCCTTCCTTTGACACTGGCCAATGTGTCCTGGCCAATGGCGGCCCCTCTCGAAACCCCACCGGTAACTCGATCTGCCGAGGCTCACACGGGGTGAGACGATATCCCCGTAAAAACGGTTGTCAGGAGTTCTCCGTTCGGCCGAACGAACACCCTTTATTTCACTTCTCCTGGCTTACGCTTCCTCCGCTTCTTCCATCGCCCTCGGCCCTCCGCACTGGGCCACCGAATCCTCCGGCAGCGACTTAGGCGCATCCCTCCTACAGGCCGATGGAACGGTAGCGGGACCGGTAGATTAGGTTATACTAAAACGAAGGACGAATTTCAAGGATAAGGTGTCCGCATGATGAGACTCCTGTCGTCGGAACACTCGATATCCCCGGTTGAACACCCTGTATTACGCGCAGGATCACCCATGCGAAATCCGGCAACGTTGTTGGGTGGCTGAGAGTCTCTCCAAGGGGGTGGGGGGTCGAAGGATGGGGTAAAGTAGATAAACTGCGAGGGTGGGCGTACGAGGTAGCGATAGGTCCGAGAGCTTACATCCGGAACGGTTTAATATCGAAAAAATACGATTCCTTCATAACCGACACCGCCTCTCGTCTTACCCTACATCTTTTATAATGGAAGCTAGCGCGTACGTGTTCGATGAAGGGCACAGTGTTAGAAGGTTCGCTCTCGAATGATCCTCGTATGCCACTTAGCTGACGCTCCCATTGTTGCTCCCTAATGCAATTCTCGCCCGTTTATGACGATCGAATTACTTATGGTAATTGGCAGGCATATTTACAGGCCGGCCCGCGGCGTGCAACGCGTGCTCAACGCGAATATTTTCTTCAAACTCGCCGGGTTCGAACGAGGTGGAATCTCGAGCGAGCAGTGATCGAGCGTAATAAAGACTGGACGGCCGGAATTGCGCGCATGATCGGCAGCGAGGAGCACCGAAAGTGCATACCTCTGGCGAGAGTCGCTCGTAAAGCAGATTCGTAGAATTCTGCCCTGCCGTCTCCGCGCTATCTTAATACGCTGCCGATAAAAGTATTCCGCGCAATTAACCGCCTTGGAATCGAAGATGTCGGATCGTCGGGGAATCGTTGCTACGTTAAAAGTGCAATTAGCCACACCTCGGCTCACGTCAGCGTGAGGAAGAAATGCAATTTCGGCTTTATGCGAATTTCATTTTTCAGATTTCTCGTCGGCCTTGAAATTCCTGCCGGTAAGGGAAATCGATGTCGCGCTGGGCATATTGAACCGTGGAGTTACGAGATGACGGAGGAAAAGGGGGTGAAAAGGGGAGGGCCTATTACCGCCCCGGCTTGTCCTGTAAAATAATATCACCCCCGACGCGTCGGTCGGTGTCTTCGTGGCTTTTTGCACGAAAAATGGGTGGCGCGCGCGGTCATTTCGAAAAAAGGACGCCGACGACACCGTCCGAAGCTGGCGGAGGATCGTGACCGCACGATAAAATCTCGGTTTTCTCTGAAGTCCGCTCTCAATACCTGCGGCATAAAGAAATGACGACGTTACGGGGCCCGGGAACGTGGCGGCAACAACGAACTCTGCCTCGAGGTCGACCTGGAAAGCCAGCGGCGAGGTGACAGGGCGAAACGTCGAAGGGTGGATGCATTCCGATAGAATGCGTTTTCACCTTCTCCCTTTCGCCGAAGGTACGAAACCGTATGTCCCACGTCAATGGCCGCGACGTCTTAATGCCGCGTCTCGCTCGCCTAAAATATTCCTGAGTGGCATATCCGTGCGGACCTATTATGTCACGGGACGCTTTCGCTAGTCATCTCTGCCCTTTGTGTTTTGTCATTGTTCGCCTGGCCGACCGACCGTGACGAGACGCGAGATGAGTGGAGAGATGGTGAGAGATTACGAAATTGCGTGGACTAATATTGAGCGATAGGATCCTTATCCGTCATCCGTCTCATGGGGCGCGTCCATAAATAAAAATTACGTTGCACCCTTATTCTCTCAGCATCGGAATGACGTCTATGGATACACGTGGCTGTAAATGTGTATAATAACGGTGCTCGTCGTGCAAATATATGTGTGTGTGTGTGTGTATATATCGGGAATGAAAGAATAACGAAGGAGAGAAAAAAGAAATGGGACCAGATAAAATCGGATGGGAACCCGAGCAATTTCTTGAACTTTTCAGCTTTCACGCCGGAGGGTCGTGAGTTCATTTTAAGTACCCGGCCGAGATCGCCGCCGGAGATAACAGGTGCACGATATTTCTAACCACAGGTGAAGCTCGTGCATTCTTTCGGAAACCGGTGTACGTTCGCACTTCGCCGTAGAGTCTTCCCTCCGCTCGGAGGGGCATCTCGCCGGGCGGTTTTTCGTGGGTGTGTACCCCATTCTTCGAACCTTTGAGACCGAGGCCGACCGCCGTTCCCGCCCTTTCGGTGTCCAACTTCGAAGCTCTTACCGCGAAATCTCCCGAAGGAGCCAATTAACTAAAACCCCCCTGAGCTGCCTCATTGTTTCCGTCTGTCCTGAAAGAACGTCTCACGTACGGCGGGCGGAGGAGAGAAGGTTTGAAATAGGAAACGATACCTACCTCCTACCGGCGATCGTCCTCACGTCAGGTAGGCGTCAGACTCGCGTTTGCCAGACTCCGACGTTCCGAATTTAAGTGGAACGTCTGTTCTCGTCAAGCGCGTTAAGCGAGCTGCACGGAAGAAGAAGAAGAACAAGAAGTAGAAAGAGAACAAGAAGAAGAAGAAGAAGTAGAAATCGGCGCTATATCGCCGACCATCTACGCTCGTACTATGTACATTTTAATGCGATACGTGTCCGTTTCTCTTCGTTCCGCGCCTACCATCCCCCATTGTACCGAAATCTCAGCTGGTCCTACGGCAACATTCTCCGTTGACCCTCATCAAGCATGCGTATTCTCTTTGCGACCGTCTCGGCGCAAAAGCGAGATAAAGAGAGTCCGCGGGATCTCCAGGAGCGACGTGCCGACGGGTGCAAGGCCCCGACAATGAAGGAGGAGGAAGCCGTAGGTTCTCTTGGAGGACGAGGTGCTGCTGCTGGCCAAGGAAGATGGCAGGGAAGGCGGGACGGGGGGGGGGGGGGGTGGTATCTGGACACGCGCTGCTTTCGGCTACCCGGGAAACGGGTCGGTCGCCTCGCTCATTAAGACGTTTAACGCCTGCCGTATAATCGATTATTTATTGAGATATTTAAATCTGGAAGTTGCTGTCGCTGATGCCGTTGCCGGTACCGGCGGAGGTGGTGATGGTGGAAGTCGGTGCCCGCACGGGGTCCGTTGGCGAGAGAGACTCGTCGCATGAAGACGTCCGTCGGCTTTACTGCCGATTTTCGAATCTGACTCAGACCGTGCTCGCCACCGCCGCGGGCACACCGTATTAACGAAGGACGTGGACCCCCTCGCCTGGGCCCATCCTGGGGCCCCGATACACGCGCTGGCCCATACCACGTAAGTCCCGCAACGGATTCGCGGACCTCTCGCACACGGTCGCGGATTAAAAAGTTTATAGGAGTGCGTGAATTGTATCTTTTCGAGTGGACACCCGCTGATCGTCAGGATGCTAAGGCCCGGGCCGTCCAGGAGGTCCTGGGCCGGGGGAGCGTTTCGTAATTCCGCGTTAACGCCGATTTATCATCCTTATTAAGCCAATCTGCGGAGCGGCGCGCGGAACGGCACCTTCGAGATACCAGATACGTATGCATATGCATTCGGGCATTGGGCACAATGTACGGAGGTTGTGTACGTGTGGATTTCGAGCTGGCCGGTGTGTGTGGGATATGAACTCGAGCGTGGATGCCCGCTTTCGTTCGATGCTGGCTTGGTTGGTTCGTTGGCTGGCTGGCTGGCTGGCTGGCGACGTTCTGGATATTCGAGGGCGCACCGCACGGCGTCTTTCGTGCTTTCGTCTTTATTATGGCACCCATATACCCGCTAATGACCACCGAGAGAGCAGTGGATATGGTCAGCTCGTGGGAGTTACGATGTCTCTCTGGGACCGTTAGTAATTGTGCGCCCCGCTCGATACGATTGTTAGTACCCTCGGAAGATACGGGTTTAGTGTGCGCTAAAGGCGAGCATTGTCTTACCGTTCGGCGCTACGTGTAACGACGAGGGCAACGAGGAGGACAACGACGAGGACAACGAAGAGGACAGCGTCGGGGACAACGACGAGGAACCTCGGGTCCGGCCGGATAGAAGCGGAAAGAGTTATCTGCCACGACGCACGGTTCGCCGAAATAACGGTATCGGGGGATGTGAACCGTGTCATCCTCGGTTCGAGAGTGGAGCCATTAAAGGAATTCCTCGAAGCTGCGCGGGCCACGGCACCGAGATACGGTTAATTATTAAAGAGATGTGAAATGTGAGGTTAGCGTATTAGGAGATTGCTCCGGAGCGCTTCGGAGCCGGCAATAACGCTGGAATACGTCTAACGACCGAAGATATCGCCCCTGATGGTCCTCGATGGCAACGATCCGATCTCATCTTAACAGTTTAACGCGTTCCATCGGCATCGTGAAACGACGTCGGTGGTAGACCGTGTCTGCCGCTCGGGAGAGAATTGATTTTCCCGTTAAATTCACTCGACGGGATCGCATAACTGGCGATTTGCTGCGAGGGGGGATGGGAGGGGAGGTCGGCGGTGGGAAGGTTGATAGGAAAGGGTAGATCAGGTGAGCGCGTACGTGCTCGAGTCACCTCGCGGAAAATCATCCGTAATTCTATTTCTTCGTTTACGATCGGTGTGTTGGATCGTTAACGATCACCGAGAGCCATGGAAATGGCCAATCACGGGAGATACGGTGCCCTTGAGGATTGTCAGTAATTATATCTAAACGATCTGTTGCGGCAACGTGTAGAAGGAGGGGGAGGGAGGAAAGTAGCTTGCCAACTCGTTTCCCACAAGCGAGCTAACCTAAGAGAGATATCGTCTGTAGGAACCGAGAGAGCGAGGCATTACGTTATCGCGATTGCTTACACCGGCCACGGCACATTGAGCCGTATCGAAAGAAGCGTTTAGAAGGATGTTATTTCCTACGTCCACCCCCCAGCCCCCCACCCTGGGGGAGCCGAATGGCTCTCACCGCCGTCTATCCCCGTGGCCTCCCCCTGCCGAGAACTCGCGAGCTCGGCGTGCCTGGACAGTCTATTGATTCACGGCGTCCACTTAGCCGCACTTCGACACTCTCAGGGCCGCTGATTCACGGCGCGTAGTTACGCGCGGCTGATCATACCTAACCGCGCATTCTGCGGCGAAACGGAATTCCGCGAAGCCGCTCCCGGGTGGGACAATTAAAATATTTTCACCGCGATCGGTTCGACATCAGGCCGCCGTGCGAACCTCGGACTTCGTTAACCTCGTCCCGATCGTTTCCCTGAACGCATTATTCTCATTAGCGCTTATCGGGCGCAACAGGATATCGTTAAGGAGTCGCCCTCCTCCGGGTCCGATCTGATTCGATGCCGTATCATTACAAAGGGATAATCGGGAGGGAGTCGTTCGCCTTTTGTTCGCGAATTAGCACCTCGTTCGGCGCGCAACGGGCCCCCTCTCGATAAACCTATTATCGCCCCGGCAACACGTGTAATCAAAATTAAATTATATCAATCGTAGGCCAGGGATAATTACCGGCCGCCGCGCGGCGTCGAGCGTTACGTACGATCGGCGGACACGAAGGTGCACTTACATCGTCCGGGAGATTTAGCGGCATTCGAAGGCGGCCCGAATGGCGCTTAAAAGGACTCGTTAACGAAAAACCGAGCGCCAATTACTACGCTCTCTGCCCTGTACCCGGCATTATGCGCAGAGGATTAATTATACGAGGACGACTCATGCGTGGCACCGCCGATGAGGAGAGAAAGGGGAAGACAGAGAAAGAGAGGAAGAGAGAGAGAGAGAGAGAGAGAGAGAGAGAGAGAGAGAGAGATGGTGAGCAGAAGCCGAAGCGGGAGCCAAACGTCGGAGAGGAAGCCAGGAAGAAAAGCAGAGGCAGCGGACCCGGCTGCGAAAGAGGGGGAGAGAAACTTTCGACGAGATAATCCTCGCCGGACTGACAAAGCTGTCCACGTTTCATTAATGGCCCGCCATACGTATAAAACCGGCGGACGACTGTATCGAGGGCCGCTCGCGAGCACTCGTCTTCCTTCCCTATCTCCCTCCCCTTCCTTACCCTTCCTTCCCTTCCTTAAACTCTCCTCCAGCATGCCTCGACGCCTGCTGAAACTCGCCTGAAACTCGCCTGAAACCCGGCTGAATCTCGCCTCAAACTCGACCCTCGCCGCCCCGTCGCCACGGGCATTTGTTTTCGCGCTTTTACAAGCGTATAACGTGTTGCGCGGCGACGATAATGTGGGGATAGTTTATGTACCCGAGCCCGACGTACCTGTGTACCTCTCTCGGGACTCATGCGCTGCGCCTTACCGCTCTGTCGCTCATTTCACTTTTTCATCTCCGGCCCTCCTTTCTCTCTCCACCTTCTCTCCACCTTCTCTCCACCTTCTCGCCACCTTCTCGCCACCTCTCGCCAACTCGGCCTCTATCACTATCCCTATCTCCTCGCGCATATTCTCCACCCTCAACCCGTTCGCATCTTCTCGTGCCTGCCTTCTTCACCCTCGCTCGAGGCCACGCAGCGCGCGCGCGCTCATGTCCGGCGACTAACGCCAGTGCAGGCTCGCGCTTTTGCTCACCACGCCTCAGGTATGTAACGCATTAACGTTACGGATACCCGTGACTTCTGACATGGGACGCTGCGCCATCCTAACGATCGCGATCACTAACCCTGAAATCTCGCCGCATTTGTATCGCCTCCTTCGAGCGTCCGCCAGCGTCCGCCAACGTCCCTCGGCGTCCCCCGGCGTCTACCAGCACGGTCCTCTTCCTCGTCCGGCGGCCTCTCCGGCTTCAGTCTCTTTTTCCTGCCTCCTGCCGGATATGCCGAGCCACCTCCTTTGCCTCGTCCGCGGCCGGCGCTTCGCTCGCGGCGACGTCTCGGTCCCGAGGGAGAGACGGACGCCGCGACGGCAAAAAGCGAGCGACGAACGTGCCAGGTTGCCGCCGAGAGCGCGCGGGCGCCGAGGGAAAAAAGTCGGTCGAATCGTTTTCTTCAGCCTCCCGAGGCGGCCGCCTCGTCCTTTCGAACTTTCTCGGACGCCGAGCGCGCGCGCGCGCGCGCGTACGCTTCGCGACGCTCGGATTATCGTAATTGCCGTGTTACCTGATATCGAGTGCTTGAAGAGGTCCGCCGCGAGCCAATTTAATGCGATTCTTACGGCTAACTAGCGAAACTCTGTCTTTTTTTGCCTCGGATTTATGATCGGGGTTAAGTAGGCTTACCGGCGAGGGGGAGTGATTAATTTGATTAGGTGGGAATCGTGTTTGGTTCTGCCGTGCGTCCAGGAGGCGGAACCGTATTCGTAGACTGCTGGCTTCCGGATCGCGGAGTTTTAAATTTGATTTGTCAACGAGTCCCTCCCGCCCCTGCGAGCCGCGAGCCGGTAATAGCATTGCGCGAAGCTCGGTTATGTACAGCGAAAGTGGTGGCGATGTTATCTACAAAGCGATCGTCGTAGATCGTAAACCAGCTGTTTCAGGCCGCGTATATATAAAAGATGATACACTGGGCTCTCTTGCCTCGCTCGAATACACTACCGACAGTCGTTCACCGCATTTGCATAGAAACCATCCGCGAACGGAATATTACGATCGTTTTTCGCTCTCGCCGATACGAGCACTGCCAACGTGGATGCATACTCCTGCGTATATACAGGGTGATCCCCTTGAGACAGTCGCTTGACTATCCTGCGAAACATTGGCTCTGATTCGCGATCGAACGACGTTCGATCTTTAAAATCAAACGTGATGAAAGTACGTTCCAAAAAGTACTTTTGGAACAATTTAAATGTGTCGTTGACCTAACGTGTACAGGCTTCGAAATGCAGTTCACTTCGCGAACACGCGTTGTGCACCGCGCATTCTCGTCTCCCCGCCGACGAAATTACGATATCATCTTGACACAGAAGCAAGAAGCGCTTCTTCGTCAGATCATTCTTTCCACGGCGAGCGGCTATATTGCCCCGCATACTCTCGAAATTATTCTCGCCGCTGCATGTTTATCGAATTACACGCGCCACGGATAGCGCACTCACGAAATTACTTTTTCTCTTGCTTCACGCATCAGCGGGATTATGTTCGCTCTTTCTTAATCCCTCTCCCTGATAACCGGTGGAAACGACGTCTCGCTTGTTACTCAAGGTAGCCGTGCATCGTCACCTGATCGTCCATAAACGTTCGTCCGCCTTCCTGCAAATTTCAAACACTGACCACTGAACGGCCGCTACGATAGAGACAAATCGTCCCCACCCAATGGGCCACCCGGTATAAGTAGGCGCGGATCCGAACCCTGAGCGGCGGATCGGTACCTGCGGAAGGCATATAAAATGGCCAGGGAGGCAGAGAGCGGCACCGGGGCCGTTCGACAGTGGCCAGATTTATGGGGATCCTATGGCGCGCGGTTGTACTACTCGAAACAGGAAGATCTCGAACATGCGATGACGATTAATTACGGGTTACGCGTATATGTTAAGCGGTCCCCGCGGTCCCTTTCTCCTCCGGCCGGATCGACGCGTACGCTCGTACGTACGTACGTCCCGCGCTACGTTGGTATACCTGGCCGTCGTCAGTTACGGGTTACACACCGCGATTACGCGCCTCACCGTCTGTAGTCACGTCTTTTGCGCGCGCAAGACAAATGGGATCGGTAAGCGGCGTCGACCGGTATTACGAATGTCCTTCTCCCCGCTTGCCGACTTTTCGCTTCTTTCCACTGCCGCCTCCTCTTCCTCCTCCCCCTCGCCCGTCGCCAGGCATAAACGGGCCGATTACATCCCATTAAATTATTTCAGTGTCGTTGAGAAATCGACTTTCTCTTCCCTTTACGCGCTCCGACGGTACCACCTCGTCTAGTCCACGACTTCTCTCCGTACGCAACGAGCGGAATCGAACCTCGGGTACTACTACGTTATGCATGAACGCTGCCTTCGCGCGGTTAACGAGCCACTCTCGACAAAGTCCCTGAATGCGATTGTGCCGATACCCGTGCATGCACGCACCTATTCCGGGCGCCTGCGCCTGTGTCTGCATGCCAGTCCTCCGAAGGCAGCGTCCGCTCGCGCGCGACTGCATAAATCGAGCTAAACTATGATTGATGAGGATGCCCGCAGTGGCCGTATGGACGCGCATCAATTCGGACGCGCGTCGATTGGAATTGCGATAATTCGCCGAAAGAGGGGGGAAGAGGGAGAGAGAGAGAGGAGTAGCATTCTTGCCGGCTAATTTCTCGTTACTCCGTCCGAGGAAATCGTAACTCCTGGCAGAGTGTGTACCGTGGCCAGGTACGAGAGTCCGCTTCTCGATCCCGCTTCGAGGCGATTACTCCCGGGCGCGGGGTGTTTGTTGTTGCACCCTGCCTACATTGTAATGGCTCTTTACGATAAGCAGATCAATATTTTAGGCCCTGCCCAAGCGGCTCGCTAATAACTTCCGCGTTATCGCGCGGCCAGTCGGCCCGTTTCTGCGCGGATACCTACACTGCCTACCGACACGTCTCGTTCCCGTGTTCATGCACCTACATCGGTTCAGTTCGTACGTACACGCCGCTCCGCTTAGTACGACTCGGCGTTACCGCTTCTTGTCGGCGTATAATTTCGAGTTAGATTATGAGTGAAACGAGGCGGCAAACGCGAGCTGCTCGCCGCTTTGACGGCCGAGTGAAAGCATGAGAAACGGGCGAATTATGCACCCGTTTACCATAACTCACGGACGCGGCCATGGGGACGGACGGCAGGAGGATCGGTGGCGAGCGAGAGGGGCGGATAGGAAGAAACGCGAGGAGTCGGGAATTCGAGAATCCGATAGAAGAGGCTGGCACGTGACGAATCGACCGTTTCGAATCGTCGCGCCATTAACGGCTCGCGCGGTCGGGAGGACCGCTCGACAAAGTCGAGAGTTCGGCCAACGGTCGGCATTGTATATTTTCTCCTTCATAACGGGGGCGACCGGGACTTTTCTAAGGACCGACGGAATTAAGAGCGCGGAGACAAGAGAGCAATTTTTTTTTCCCCTCCGTTCTCATGGCGAGGATTACTGTTAGCCGGTATTCCGTGCGTAAGTTCTGAACGCAGCGGGATAATAAAGGATGGACAGGAGACGACACCTGTTCACGGCCGAAGCGTCCTTTCTACTTCAATGCCGGCGACAAAGAGGCTCGAGTAGTGAAGGATTTTCGGACGGCGTCGCCGTGGAAGCGAGGAGTCATTTTTTCGAGTGGCGTAACTCGGATTTTGTGACCGCGACAATGTTCACAGTTGTCAGCCGAGCGCGTCCGCTCCGGAGAGTTTCGGGTGTCGTTGACAAATGACCGACTTCGGCGGGAACATTAGTCGCACCGTTCGTCGCATTAATTTCGTGCAACGCTCGAGGGGCTGCCCCGAAGGAAAATCTCCATGAGAACGTACCCTGCCGTCCAATCGCGTTGACGCCCGCGCGCGCGCGTTCCATTTGACCGATTTAACCGCCCGATCGTCGGCCGGATTTGACGATGACGCAGTTACAATGTGACGGAGTAGGTCTTGATTATCGTCTAATTTGATCTGACCCTAATGTGTCGCTGACAACCTTGACGGCATCGGCGCATTCGATATCGGATTGACACATCATCGGATGCGGATGCGCGCGACGAGCAGAGACTTGAATGCTCGAGGGTGAAGGTCGACCGACTTCGCGGTGGCGGCAGATATCGCGCTCCTTCGACGTCCTGGTCCCCGGGGACTTTGGAAAGCAAACATCTGAAAAGTTTTCGACGTCACGGAGCTGACGCGAAGTTCCGTCGAACAGGAAGGGCGCGGAGCGAGAAAGATGGCGAGCCGTGTGCATCGAAGGATGCCAAGGACTGCGGAGGGCTCGGTTCACTGAGAGAGGGATGGGGAGAGGGGGTGGCGAGAGGGTCCCGGACGATGGTAGCGCGACGTATGTTTGGCAGGGGAAGGGAAAGCAAACATAATGCTCCACTCTCGGTCGCTGATGCAATTTATTACGCGACGCGACTCTCGAGTTAAACTCGCCCGCTGCGTTAAAGTTAACGGACTTGCGGTCCGGACCGCTGCTTTCCATTTATATACCGAGCGTCACGTTACACCGAACGAGGTTAACGGGAGAACGCTCGTCATCCCGGATTCGGTGACACGTACTTTTCTGATCATTTCATCTACCCGACGGCGCAAAAAAGAGAGTGAAATTACATAATCGACGGTCGATACGCTAATGGCTCCCTTATCGGCGAACATCGGGCTCGGCCGAAAGTGACGGGGAGACGAAATTTCGATAAGCTCGTAAAATTGGCGCCCCGGCTACGGGCAAATTATTCGCGAAATATCGAGTATGATCGAGATCCAGGAGTGCCGTTATACGAGTGACCCACTTCCACCGGAATTTGCAACGATCCAATTAAGCCTCCCTGGGACCGACGAAAGTGCCGTAGCGTATTTATACGTCCGACACCGTCCTACGTCGGCTCGATCGGCCGGAAATATAATTTCTGGCCCCGAAATTCGCACATTGTATCCCGTATCCTCGCGTTATCCTGCGAAGTCGTCCGACGCCGCGAAAGAGAGGCCGCGGTGTCGTTTGCGCGTTAATTAAAGAATCCTAGCGCCATCGTCGCGTATTTACACGTCCGATACCATTCTCCGTCGGCTCGATCGGCCGGAAATATAATTTCTTGCCACGAAATTCGCACATTGTATCCCCGTATCTTCGCGTTATCCCGCTAAGTCGTTCGATGCCGCGAAAGAGAGGCCGCGATGTCGTTCGCTCGTTAATTAAAGAATCCTAGCGCCATCGTCGATTCGGCACCCCGATAACGATCCCGGTCGTTAGTTTCGAAGTACCGTGCTATAATTACGTTCGAAGCCTCGAAATCGTCTCTTGCCGGAGGAACGACTTAATTGACGTCGAGCCGAGCCTCGTCCTGCGCGAAAACAGCTGTTCGTAGGGCATCAGGGCCGCTCGGGACGGGAGTCTAAAAATGGCTAGCCGCTCTAGACCGGGGAATACGTTAAGGTGTTTATCGCGACGGCCGGCTCGTTCTGATACGCTGACAAAGTAACATAACGAGCTTGGCAGGAGGTGCCGATCGCTCCTCGTGAGCCCGAGTGGAATCCGGAGAACGTCGCCTTTTGCCGGACGAGTTCATCGGCGACATTCTGCTCGGGTCGTGTGAAACGGGAAACGGAAACGCCCCTGGTCGGGTGGAATGCGCCGATTCCCTCTCCTTCTTTCGCCTTCTCTCTCCCTCCACTGCCCCTCCTTGTGCCAATCCGTCCGCCTCACTCACTTTCCTGCGTCCCTTCCACCCTGGACATGCGGACATTAGCCGCAACGGGGTTCCGACCGTTCGAGGACGAAAGGCGACTCTCCTCCACGGTAAGGGTTAGCCTCTCGCGCGAATACGGATCCTGGAATCATAGGCGCGGACTTTTATTGAACGCGTCGGCCGCATGTCAGATTCCGAGGGAGAGAATGATGCTCACTGGTGGATTCGAATTCCTTTGCGGCTGGTTGGTACTGATGGATATTGAAATTTTTTGTAAGGATATACAAGTAGAGATGGACGGAATTGTAGAGTGTTAAACTGACTTTGTTTCGGAATGTAGAGTTACCAAATTAGATCATACAATGAAAATTTTGATGTAAACAGGTGGCTTACTGTATACCTTACAGGAACTATAAGGGCGCTTGCAAATCATGACTAGAGATTGTCTGAGTCTAAACATATTATTCGATAATTATGAGCCAAATGATTGAGATACATCCATGTAATAACACGATCGTACAAAATCATTTAATTAGCTCCGAAAAGAGAATTGCATAACTCCTCGCTCCACTCCGATCCCACCGAGGAGCCTCTCAAGGCTGCGCCACTGGCATCTTTTTTTACCCGAGCCTTCAGGAGGCCAGCCTCGCGACTAATTGGCAGGGCACCGTCCTAAACGTCGACCGGGTTAAGTGCGAACCTGTTGGCGCGAAAAACGACAGCGGCATCCTCGCGCTAGTCGAGACTGAATCCGAGTCCTTCACGACCGACGCAAAAGTTCGCCGCGTCTCGACTCTCGAAAGATGCCCGAGAGAGCTTACCACGTGATTCACTTCCTCTGCCCATTCATACGGGAGACCGTTTTCGTGGAAGCTAAGGCTCGAAAACGATGGAGACAAATTTTCCGTGGCGTCCCAGGCGTCGGGGCCGCTTCGGAGCAGCAGCTTGATGAATGAAAGTTAATTGGCACGCTCCGGCCGTCCTAATTGTCGACCGCGGATTGCGGACTCATCTCCTTTGTGCGGGCGTAATGGCAGGCCGACGGCGATGATACGCGCCGGTTGTCCATGACGTTTCCGCGACTACCAGCTCGCGAGCGTTCTCCGAGAAGCGAGCGTAACTACGTGATTCACGCCGCCTAAGGCCGTTCATTCAACCGGACTGCGAAGCGGAGTCATCTTCGCTGAAAACGTGATTCGCCACTTTTGCCTACCGGGAACGCGAGGCGCGATTTTTCCCGCCTCGCGGTATGAAAGTAATGATTAATCGATGAATCAAGCCGGTCCTTGTAATTGCGAACATATGGAAGCGGTCCTCTTCCACGGTTCCCTCTTCTTCCCGGCGAAATGAGAGAGGCTTCGTGGAACTGCGAGCATTTTTCACGTCGGCCAAATGAACGAGCTCTGACTCACTGGACAGTCTCGCGTCCCGACGTTTAAACATACGGCACCGGCACGGCACTGCAAAGTATGTGCGAACGTGAGAATTGAGCCGAAATTCGCGTCGCAAGATTTACGCCAAGGCCCCGTCAGTCGGTTAAGTACGTCATCGGGCGGAACCGAAGCCGGCTCGAAGGGTGAGAAAATCCGAAAACGAGCGACAAATCGCGTCTGAATGCAATTTCGGCAGCCGACGGCCACAGACCGCTCGCGCGCTCCCAGAATCGAAAATACGTGTCAGAATGAAACTGGCAAAACGTGACATAACGCCGTTGCGTTTAATTCGATTTGAGGCGCGGGCCGGGGGAAATGGAAGCCCGAAATTTGAAACTCGCCGAGCCGCGACGGAATATCGTTAAATTACGTAACAATGTTCGCCCCGACGCTCGGCGGCAGGCGCGGTGACACGTGACGAAACTGTAAACGAAAGTCTACCCCGCTCTGACCGCGGAGAATGTAACGAAACGGAACAATTGCCGCGTATCGCTAACTTCTGCGAGTTCGCGCGCGCGCGCGCTTGCGCGTTCACCGTGCAGAAACTTTTCGAGCGGCGCACGTCACTTTGCATCCCTCGTCACGATGAAGCCCCGATTGAACTAGTTTCACCGACGTGCGGCAGTCGCGAGGTGTCACTTCGCGACGCATTCGTATTCCGCGTCTATACAGGCTGTCTCGATCGGGAACAACACCGCGGAATCCGGAAAGATACGAAAGAGTCGTCCGTATTCCCCCGGAAAAGCCAGCTAATTCCATCGATTGAATCGTACTTGCGTCCCGTCACGTTCGCCGAGCCCGAAAGTAAATCCAACGGCGCGCGCGAGCGTGGGGAGGCAAACAATTAAGACACCTTCCGCGATATCCTATTAAAGCACCTTCATCGCCGATCCCATAAGAGAGTCCGGAATTGGCAGCGCACGTGACTCATCGCCATTACGAGGAATAAGCCATTCGCTATCGTTCGAAGAACCGTAAGCAACTTTCATCCCGGCATCCGATCGGTGGCTGCCTCTCGCAGACCTACGAGTAGGTAGGAGAGAGCGAACCTACGACGAACCTACCGGCAACCGCGGACCCGTCGGCCTTTCTTACGGCCCGACGCATTTAATACAGCCGCGCGGCAAATTCGAATTGAGAAGCGTGAAAAACGCATTCCTCGATCATTGCGCGCGGCCGCTAGTAGAGACGTGCACTCGCGCGCGCACTTCTTCGGCATCCCGTGACTCCTCCCCGCGCGTTCGACCACAAATCACGCGGATGACGTTACTATCAGTCCGAAGGACAGCCGGCAGTAAACCCCGTACTTTGGTTTATCCCTGCGGTGACCCCCGCGTGCGTAGGGTCAAGCGACTGCAGCGGAGAACTTTTCCGTCTCACCACTCTCTCCCCTCCCACCGATTTCCTCCCCTTTTCCTGCCATTCCTCCCTTCTCTCCCTTGCCCTCCCTCTCTCCTATCCTCGCACGCTCGACGCTCGAAAACGGCGTAACCCAGGCGTGCGCCCGGACACACACGTACGCTTCTTCGTGCACGCTCTCACGGGCGCGCAGGATAGGATACGCTCGCGGGTCAACAGGTGCATAAAATTTGCGGTACGCGGAAATTGGCGGGGCACCAGCCGTAAAACCCGATGAACATCGGTGTTCCGCACGCTGAGCCCGATAAAGGGAAGATTTAGATCCGGCGCGCGAAAGTATGGCGCTACCTTTTGCCGCGCGGATACCGACGGGAGGGAGGAGGGAGGGGAGAGGAGGGCTAAAAAGTGGGAGGCTGTTGCTCGACGTCGATTAATTCGATCGATCGCGATACAGCTCGGAAAGAACAGGGGCGACGGGGTTGAAGTTGTTCTCGGGATGTATGATTTTCCGCTCGAGGTGGCGCGAGCTCGATGGCAACGGTTCCGGATTTTTCTCAGACAACCTACCCGCTGCGTGTGTCGACAAATTTTTGCCGAGACCGACAAGTATGTCACATGCATATACCGACGACATCGTTCCAGATCAGCCCTACCAACGAGCGAGCCCGACAGAGACACAGAGCGAAAAAGTAACAATGCGCACCGATCGTGTAACAGATTTTTCCGCCCCGACATGCATATGGCAGCCGGAACGGCGAAAAATGACTGGCTGTCAGCGAAATGCGCCTTAATTCGAACGGCATGACGTTCCGTCCTCATGAGACACGGCAGGATATCAGGTTACGCCTCGTAATGGGGGAGTATTTCTCCGAGCGTCGGGTCCGACAACGGTCTGGCAAACCGAAAGGCCGGTCCCGATGTGCAGCGGCTCATGAGCAATTCCGATCGCGCCTAGTAATACAGGTTTGTCGTGTATTCGCCGGCTACACGGATCCCGAGCAAAGTGTTTTGATCGTATTCGCGTCACGACCCCGCGGAAGCGTGAAACGTTGTGACGCGCGAGGCGCGACAAGAAGGGAGGGAGCGGTGTGGAGGGAAGGGGGGGAGAGTCCTCGGCGGAATTGATTTTCCCGGGGACGGATCGCGAGCATCGATAGCGGGCCGATGTTTCGCTCTCGAGGAATATCGACAGCTACGGAGCAAACGAACCGTTCAGCCGTGAGCCAACGGGCGTACCGGCCTCGAATATTTCTCGGCCCCGATTCGTCACTCTCGGCTCGCTTGCTCCCATTACAATTATTATCAGTTACGATGCGCGCGCGCGAGCGGGCTGCTGCGAACCTTCGCTGTTCAAACTTTTAACGACAGGCTTTTTTTCTTTTCTCTCTCTCTCTCTCTCTCTCTCTCTTTATTGCTCTCTTTCTCTGCTTCTGCTCTTGAATGGCAAACGCCATTGTTTCTGTCGTCTAGAGAGCGATCCGAGTTATCGCACGTGTTACCTAAACAATTCAGATCTCACGCATTCTCCAGAAATCTTCGGCCAATGTCCCCACCCCAACTTTCCGTTGTACGAAGACCGGTATGGGCGTAGTGACTCGAGCGTTGCATCGACAGCGTTATTTACTGCACGGTTGCGCGTCCGCCGGCGGCGTATAACTTTTCCAGATACATCTTCGCGCAGACAAGAATGCACCTGGAATACACGTATTCGGACATAGGTGTCTGAGTGTAAGCGGGCGAGTGTGCGCCCCGTTCGGGCACGCTATTCACACGGGGACGAGTCGCGCATGAGCATCATGCGAGATCCTGAGAGACAAGCGGGATTAATCACGGGTACCGATATACCCGTTCTTAATTGGCAGCGTGTGACATATCTATTAATGGCGGGCGGCTGACTACAACGACGGCCGCGACGAGGACTTATACCAGTCGATTCCCAAGATTAGGCAAGGGAGGGAGACACTGTGGGACGAAGGAGTGTCGCGGACGTGAGCATTTGTCGCGGGCGGGAAGGAGAGAGGGAGAAAGGAAGCCGAGGGCGACGAAGTCGGAGGAAGAGAAGTCGTCGTCGTTGTCGGAGGGAGCCGAGGAAGGCGGCGGAGGGGCGGGAGGGGAGGAGGAGAAGTTAACGTTCCCGTCCTCGCCGATCCGACCGCCTGAGAGAGAGATGAAGAGATTGAACGAGAAAAATGGTATTCTCTGTTAACATGCCTGTTACCTCTCAGAAATTAATAGCGGCTTCTCTAATTGATACGTAGAATGACTCTTGGATGTCTCCCTCGATCTCGGCCCGTCTCTCCCTCTCGCCGATGGAGACAGAATTTAACTTCTTCGCCGGCTTCTCTCGCTCCCACCGTCGCCGCGCCGAATCCTTCTCTTCTCTATCATTCGCCTTTTCTCTCATCCGTGACTCTCCATCGCTCCCTTCTCCGGGGCCGGGAGGTTTTGTTCCTCGCTTTAACATACCGTGCCTACCTATACGCTTTTAACGGGCAGCTCCGGCCGAGCGTGTGTCGTGCACGCACGTCTCGGCCGCACGCGCACACTCTCGCTCGTGCGCGCGCGCGCGCGCGCGCTTGCCACCTCGCGCTTGTCCGCGCTCACCTTCGAGTCCGTGCGCGCATTGCACCCTCGGCCGCGAGAATTCGCCGAGGAGAGGCGGTATATTAAAAAGATAATCAACCGCCGCGGAAACCGTGGACGCATCCACGAATTTTCCGCCGACGCCTGGCGAGCGACGCCGCGCGAAACTCGGCAAACCGCGCCGGCTGAGATTCCACGCCGATATTCCGTGCGTGCGTTTCGAACTCGCCTCGTTACCGAGTGACGAACGACGCGCGATAAAGGCCTCGGGAAATTCCGCGAAAAAATTCAATTCCCTCCCGCCGCAACGACGACTTCCGTAACCTCGCGTCTGTCCAGTCTCGCCAGTCGGCGGCCTGCCGTCGAATTCCAGTGGTCGGCGATTTAATAAAGATCACGCGATCGGCGTGTGTGCCTTGGGAATTCGATCGTTATCCCCTCACGCCTTTCGACACGGCATTTTACTCTGTACTCCGATCATCGTTACTGCGGTTGTTATTATTATATCGCGAGCGACGGACGGCCCGGTAGACGTTCCGTGGCTGTGGGAAGGTTAATGAAAGCGCGCTACTGGGAATTGAAGGAGCCGGGGCAGAATCGGCTCTGACCTGTCGAGTCGCGCGGGGCGCGTGTAACTTTGTCCTGCATCCTGCCAGTCACATCCGGCCGCAGGTCCTGCCAGAAATAACCCGCAAGCCCTCGCGGATTCCGTGACTACGGGCCGTCCGCGGTGATTCCGAGTATTCCTTTCTTTTTGGGAGATCTCGGTTTGGATCACGTGGGGACGGAGTTTGCTTACCTTTCTCCGCCCGCCACCTACGAGCTCGCTAAGGCTCCGCAGCCTCTTTCATATTCCGCCCTCTTTCGTGGAAAATATCGTTCGTTTACGTACGCTCTGTATATATACACTTCGGGGCGGCATGTGTTCCGTCGGGGGGTCGACCGACGTTGTCGGATCTGTCGGTAGACTCGACGAGCTGATAACTGATAGTGTACATGCCACTTCCCCCCCTCGCGGCTCTCTCTACCAGTGATTCGAAACTATCAAACGATTTGACGCGAGGAAACACAGAGCTGCGAGAAACAGTCGGCGCACACTCGAGATAAGGCCGTCAAAGAAAGCGGCCCTCTCGCCCGATGCATTTTTCAGGTAAAATTGACTTCGGTTCTCGCTGACGAATCGTCTCACGCACACTTCCCCCTGCGCGCGCGCGCGCGCGCAAGGGGAATAATGTAAAGCCCGCGGCGGCCTTTGTATAGGCGCATTACTGGGACCATAGTCGTCAGTCGGCGAGGCTCAGGGAGCGTCGACTCGTTCCGGATGAAAAAGCTCGACTTCGAAGCCCGCGAATGCGCCGCCTCAAAATCGCGACCCGCCGACTATTACACTAACGCGCCTGATATACCACGCGCTAAAGAGGCGAGACCGGCGAGAATGGCGACGATAAATACGCGGCTTCTCTCGCGCATGATCACACTCTTTGTCGCTATTACACTCCATTTCCTCGTGCGAAGGCCTTAAGCGGGCCTCGACAAAGCGGCCTTTTAAAAAGTACAAGCCGCCCGGGCGTAGTCGGATTTGTAGAAAGAGAGAGAGAGAGAGAGAGAGGTAGAGAGAGGACTTTAAGAGGCGACCACGCCCATAACGTCGGTCTCCACATACAAGAAAGACACATACACCCTCCCCCGCCGCCCTCCTCCCCCACAGTCATGGTGTGCCACGAAGGAGGAAGAGCAATAAAGCCAACGGCATCCTTCTGTCCACAAAGGGTGACGGATTCGATCCCTCAAATCCGGCAACGCCGGAGCTCTCTCTCCCTCGATGCGTTTTACTTTTATTGCGGCCGGAGTCGGTAGAGAAGAGAAGTTGGCCTTAAAGCGGGCGTGCCTCGGTGGGTCCGTGGTAAACGCGTGTGAAACGTCGCTTTATTAGTTTATTTTCGAGGCCCCTCGCGAGGATTCGGCCGTGGCTGCGTGCTGGTAGAGCTGGAGGGAAGCTGGTAGGAATCGAGCGGTCACCGCTGGCGGTGCCGTAAAACTCGCATAGCTTCTAAGCTCGGTGTTTAGGAACTAACCGCCGGAGTGTCCTTTCGTCCGGGCGAGCGTCTTCGCGTTCGTCGTCGACTCACCAGGCCTGTCCTGCCCTCTCCAGACACCTTGAGGCTCCTCCAGACATCGCACAATACTTCCACTGCTCCAAATTGCAAGGAAGCGGATCGGCGTTGGCGGACGATCGATCCGTTATTGCCATAACAGCGGAACGACGATCGCTGAAATGTTCGATAGAGATTGCACGACTCGCTCGCCTGAATTCCGCGAAGCCTCTCGGAAGCGTTCGAGGGCGGCCGGGGAGGGAAAGGCGGAGGGAAAGTCGTATCGTTACTCGGAAACTAACCGCAAGTTCATCAGGGCTACTGTTTTTGCTCCTTCCGCGTTCGTCGGCGCGAGGTCTGCGCTATGCGCCCAGTGGCGTAACAGACCGAAGCACTGGACACCGAGGCAGCTTCCAGGGAGGCCGAAGGGGGAGGCACGAGGAGCGGGGCGAAAATCGCACGGCTCATAAGAGCTGCGATCGCCGGGGCAAAAAATTGCTTAGCGATTTCTGCGAAGGCGGCGAGTGGAATTTTATAACCGCGCTCGCGAGATGAAATGAGCCTTGGCAGTGGGTGATGAGAGTGGACCGGTGGACCCTCAAAGATAGCCGAAAAATTCTCCCTTTCTCCCTCGACTCGGCTCGGCTCGGCTCGCTCGGTCGCTCCTTCTTTCCTCTCCTTTCCCTTTACGTCCGGTTACGCCTCCGCGCGCACGAACCTTCGCGGCCGAGGTGTGGAGAACGTCACGATCAAAGAGATCTCGTATGTCTCGGCTGACTATTACCAGCGCTAACTGCTAATGCTACTAGACGGCGCGGGACGCCGTTCCTACCATCGGCGAGAGGCGTCCGTTGGACCTTTTCGAGGCTAATACGGGTCTAAGGCTGCCTAATGCGCCGCACGGAACACTGCCGCGTCCTTATATAGGATAGGCGTTTAATTAACATTTCTCGATGACCACGGGGAGCCGAGTCCGCGTCACGTCACTCTCGTTCGCGCTCACTCACGTCGACGCCGCTCGTTGCCCAACCGACTCTTCCCTTCCCTCATCCTCGGGACTCCCTCTCGCCCTTCTGGCAACGCCGATCCCTGCCATCGTGTAACGCCGTCGTGTAACGCAACCGTGCAACGTACGTGCCGGTAGAAAAACGACCGTACGAACCATTAAGACGTTCCGGAGTTTGATAAACGTTTCGCTTCTCCGGCTTGCTCCTGAGCTCGATCTTCTGCCTCCTTTCGCGATTTGTCTGTCCCTCTCTCTCTCTCTCTCTCTCTCTCTCTTGCTCTCTCTCTCTCTTGCTCTCTCTCCACCTCTCCGGCGTGCGTTTTAACGCCATCGAGGAGAGGTCGCCGCCGTTCGAGCGCAATGCTGGTGCAGTGAACCGTGTCGCAAGACACGCTCTACCATTTCATCGCATTTGGTAATGCCAGGAGCCGCGAGAACAGAAGTCTTAATGAATAACAATGAAACCTCGTCGACGCCGGCAGCGCAGCTCGCGCAATCGGCGATCGGGCAGCGCGGAGAGTTAGCCGAGCGAATGCATGCGCCTTGCAAAGCAGGCGCGAAAGATCGATCTCTCGCAGGCGCCGAAGTGCTCTCGAGGAGAGCGAGAAAGTATCCTCACGATTGTGTCGACTCGCAGAGGCGAGCGGACGCGCGCGCGCGCCGCAGGAGAGGTCCTTGAGGAAACAGGGCCGCT
The DNA here is from genome assembly GCA_914767735.1 of Anoplius nigerrimus. Classification (NCBI taxonomy): domain Eukaryota; kingdom Metazoa; phylum Arthropoda; class Insecta; order Hymenoptera; family Pompilidae; genus Anoplius; species Anoplius nigerrimus. The sequence goes on from OU612080.1 coordinate 8,617,631, forward strand.
TTGTCCGTTGGCCGGGCGGAGAATCCAAGCCAGATACCTTGATTTCGGGATAAATTACAGTCGGCCGCCACTGGCCAATGGCACGAATTACGCCGCGTTCGCTTCGATCGATTCTCGCTACACTTCCTTTCCCATAAATCTATGAAGCAGGAAAAAGCGAGGAAGCAAGGTCTTCCGTTTCTCGACTCAGCGTACTCAGGCATATGTCTACATAAACGCAGTATACGTTAGAGGCTGATAATCTTCACTTCGAACTCCTCGCGCAACCCCCGCGCGCCGTTAATCAACTAATTCGGCCGAATGTTAAATTGCGCCGAGGTCGTTGCGCGCGCACGTACGTCTATCTGTCCATCAGGCCGTACGTATACGTAATCGCGTGTCCGGTGATTATAGGACGCCTACCGATATCCCACCACTTACACAGGTGGAACCGGGTATTATAATAAGTGCGCGCCTCTCCGCCCCGTTCGCTCTCCTCCGGTTCGATATCGCACCTATTATACGAGTCCTCCGGCTCGGAGTGCCTTCTTCTCTCCTCCCCCCCCCCCCCCTGCCCGCCGACCGTCGAGGATGGCGATGGGGGCGAGGACGGTGCATCCTCCGTTTCGGTCGCACTACCCGCCAGGAGGCTAAGGGACTTTCTTCGGCAACGACGCCATTCCGGCCGATCGAACGGCGCAAGTTGCGGGCGTCGGACTCTCGCATTACGTCGTACGTAATTCACGGTGCGGCCAGAGTCGGCCTTTCCGGCGAAGCGGATCGTAAATCTCGTGGTATCGGTTTCACCGGGTTTTCGGCTAGACGCGGATTCGACACGGCTCGCTCGTCGCGGCAGGTTAGTCCGCATTAAGCGCCGCGTTACATCTGTTAGAACACGAGATATAACCCTCTCTCGCTCTCCCTCTCTCTCCCGCTCTCTGCCTCTCTTTCTTCACCGATCGTTCGCCTTTTTCCTTCCTGGCCCGTCCCTGCCTCTGGCCCGTTTTTATGGGCCTCCTCCTCTCCTGAAAACGGTTTTTTGCCGCCTCGTTTGGAATTCAAGCCCCCCCACGCAACGGAGCCTCTCTCGCGGGACCGCAAGAGGGAAACGGAGAAAGGAAGGCAGGCAGGCAGGCAGGCAAGCAGGCAGGCAGGCAGGCAGGCAGACAGGCAGAACAAGGGAAGAGGAGAAGGACCGAGAGCGAGACCGAGAGTCGTTACTCCTCTCCTTTTACCCAGAATTCGAGCGAGGTGTATCCGACTCGCTGCGGGACGCTCGTCTTTCTTAACCGCGCTTGCACGCCTGCTCGGGAGGGGAGGTACGGTGGGGGGGGGGGGGGGGGGGGGGGGGGTATCCGAGTGTCGGGTGAGATATGTAGGGATCCGCGGCGAGGAACAGGTCAGTGTAATTTGCCGGGACGGTTAATTAATACATCGATATCCCTCGGACCCTTCTCCGTTTTCGTACACGGACGCGTTCCATATTACTCCGTTGCCACGGACCATTCTAGTCGGTTGCTCGCCAGAATTTATGTATCCGCTGACTTTGTCGCTCCGACGCTCACTCTTCCGGGAGAGGAAAGTACCCTTTCCACCTCGTTAAGAGTCGTTATACTTGTCCGGGGACGATCGGCTCCTTTATTCGGCTCGCGTCAAAACGTCATTCGGAGGAGACGGCTCGCTGACGCGGAATTACCGCGGAAGGATTGAGTTCTCATGCTTTCCAGGGGCCCCAGATGTCTCGCGAACGGGGTGGGGTTAGAGAGGGGAGCGACGGAGGGCCAAATTACACGGCGACGAGCCATCGTGTCGCGTCCATCTAATTCGGGACGTTCCTTCGACACGTGTACCGGCGAGCGCGCCAGCGCATGCGACAAGTGTACGCGGACAGGAACGTCTCTATTCCGAGAAGGATAGTGTTGATCCAACGTAACTGAACGAAAATACCGCAACTGCCGCGATGCAACACGTTGCGACCCGGAGTGCGAGCTCCCCTCGTGCCCGAGCCCGACGCTAAAGAACTGGAAAATTGCGAAATTGCCGCGGAACAGTTACTGACCAGACCCATTAACGGTGCCGAGAGGAATGCAATTAATCCGAACAAAGTGAATCGCGAGCTATAACGCGGCAGCCGGGTTCGTGCGGCAGGAAGTATCAGGCTGGGAAGAAAGAAAAGGTAGATTATTACAAACCCGTGCACTTTCAGCGCCACTTACCGAAAGCAGGGAATTTTCTAATTGGCACGAGGTAGTCGGATTATCTCCGCGTTCGACGAGTTGGATTTCGGAAGTTTGACCGGTTATAAATCTTTCGCGCTTCCTCCCGCGCATCTCGTAAAATCCGGTATGGAACGGCAAGTGGACCGTCTCCATTATCCTCGCAGATTTATTGCTCGCGAGCCGTAGCTGCGTCGGTGTCGAAATTAAGCATCGCGAATAACATGGTTTTACGCGAATTTTACGCGGCATTATAACCATTATAATGCGGTTATCCCCATTATGCGCCGCATCATGCATCGCGAATGGGAACTTTATGGGTACGGCCGGCAAATATTTGCGCCCTCTTCTAACGTACCTTCGCCAGTCATTTCGTAAATAACGGGCTCTGGACTTCCGGGGGGTTCGGCCATTGTTGCATCTCCGGCACTCGTGGAGAGTGTAACGAGGCGCAGTTGCGGCTTGTTCCGTACAAGATTGTCGTTCGGCCCGATCGTCCCGGGGATACACCGTTATGATCGATCTCTTCTGATCGGTTTCGTGAGTCCTGTAACAAGGCAATGACACGTACCCGCAGCAGAGTGCTCGAATGCCATTGTCTTAGGACGGCTAAAGCGCGTCTCTCGATCATCGGCGTGTCGGGATAACGAACGGTGCCGAATAAAATCTCGGGGCGGCCATACCTACCTACCTACCTACCTACCTACACGTTGTTGATATACCCAGCATTGTACGGAATACTCCGAGGCACGGCAGATTCGAATTGCGGTATAAATAACTAAAGTGGCCATCACGGAGTATCGACGTATCGCGGAGGGCGACTTACATTTAGCGCAACGATAGCATTGTGCCGAACGACGCACGCTTATACATCATCCGTCCTTATCCGACTTTTAGCCATGGATATCGTGCTCCACTTTGGATATATCTGGCGCATATCTGGCGTCGGCTTTCGCGGAGCGGTGCGCTGCTGTCCCAACCGGAAGTCGTGCCTCCCTGGAAGCGTGGAAGCCGCGCTCGCGCGCTCCGGCGTTCGCGTTCGCTCACTCGCTCCCGTAATCGCGATCGACCGATCACCGGCCCACCAATGGAGAGACATTATTTCTCCTGGCCTCGAAATAGGTCGTGTAAGTGCCTTCGTGGCCCACGTGCCCCCGCGGTGGACACTTCCAGGTAGATATTACTTCGAAACGGCGTAGAGTGGAAACGGACTCGCTCGGAAAGAGTGGACGGAGAAAGTACGATCGAACGGGGAGAATGGAGGAAGAGGCGAGGAGTGTTCGGTGGGAGGCAGGGGGAGGAGGGAAGAGGAGGGAAAGAGAGAACGAGAGAGAAGAGGTAAGAAAGAGCTGCTATCGCAGGCACGCCTCTATCCCGACTTGCACGCCCGTGTCAGCTCTCGGAATGACGTTCGTTCCGGATTATTTATTGCCGTGAAAAATACTTCGAAGTGTCCTCCGTCTCTCGCCTTGGCTCGCGATAAGACGCCTGCCCTCTCTCGCTCCGACTCTACCCCTCTCCTTCTCCCTCTCCTGCCCGCCTCTCTTATCTGAGCTTTGTTCCGACCGACGAGAAACCCCATCCGCCCACGTTAACCCTTGGGAAAGGAGCCGAGGTACGCGCGAAAGGGCGGGGGGGGGGGGAGAGTCGGAAGACAGGGAAGGTGCATCCTTCCCCTCGCCAGCCTCTTCCTTTTTTTTTCTACCTGTACCTCCCATTTTCTTCGCGCGGCAGACACGAAGCTCGTTGCCGCCGATGCCTAGAGTCCTCTTCGACCCCGGCTCCGCTCCCCGCATCCTTTCTTCGATTTCTTCCGTCTACCGCAGATACCTCCCATTACCTTCGACTACAAAGAACGGAGACGGTATCGACTCATTGAACAGCGCGCTTACCAGAGACCATCGTCATCGGGCAGGAAGGATTTTCCAAATTGCGAACGCTCGCACCTTCCACGCCGTGAATTTTCCGCACGTCCGTCATTCCGTATGCATCAAAATATTCGACGCAAATAATTGGAAACGCGGGGGGACATTATGCGCGCATCAGCGCCGGCGATATTTATCCTAAATCAACTTCAAACTAAATTAAAACGTCATCGGTCCGCATCCAACGAGTCGTCAAATCGCCGAGAACAATACCTGCGCGGCAGTGTCTCTCTGACAACGCGAATCAGCGCGAAAGGCCGGCTGGAAAGCGTACTTTTCGGCAAGGGTTCATTAGCATGCGTGCGGCGCGAAGACGCTTATTGCATCGGGCCGAGCTCGCGTCGGTGGTAGGAGGTGGGTCATTGTCGGCGGTCAGAACATTCGCATACGTCGAATGAGTAATCACCGGTGGTCCGTGAACGAGGAACGCGTCGAATTCGTGGGCTTCGTCTGGCGGCGCCCTGCCTCTGAATCATTGTCATCGATATGCAGCCACGCGTCAGTCAGCACACGCGCTGCCTCGGTATATTAAACATTACGAATGCCGTTCACGCCCTGTCCTCTTCTCCCTGTCTCTCCCCCCTCTCTCTCTATCTCTCTCTCTCTCTCTCTCTCTCTCTCTCTCTTCGATCGAGCATCTATCCTCTCTCGCGCCTGCCGAGCAGATCGGTATTTCATGGCGCGAGGTGTGAATGCTTTCTCGAGTGCGTGAGCGAGAACGCGTGCCTTGCGGCCGCTATTGCTCGCGGCCGAAAACCTGTTCGCTGGCCATGAGGAAGAAAGAGCGGAGGAGGGAACTTCCTGATCGATCCCCCCGATGACGCGGGTGACGAGGGGGGGTCCGCTCACGGGAGCGTTCCTCTCTAATTCGCCGCCAAGCTCCGCTCGGGATCATCCGTCGAATTACTTTTCGAAACGCTGCTCTCCGGCCCGAAAATTGGCCGGGATGAAAATTGCTTCATCGGGGACGACGCCGCGCGCTCGGAATTACTTCATCGGGAACGACCCTCGACGGATGAGGGGACGCGGCGGTGTGAATTCGACGCTGGCCAGCGCTCGTCCGAGAATACCGATTTTCGGGCGATCGACACTTTTTTTACGGACGGGTCCGTAAGGGAGTCGAACGCTGTGGACATTCGTCGTTTGGGAGCGTTGATAGGTGAGAAGCGGTAATGAATACGGCAAACAGCGTCTCAGATAAGTACCGTAGGAATAGAGACGTCGACGCCGAGGACCCGGGAGGACGGTTCCCGATACCTTGTACCTTCATCGAGCTATTCATTTGTATCCTTGATTGCGGCTTCGCGCAGACGGTCCCGTACGTTGAACCCGACAAAAAGGAATGTCTATGAATTCGTTTTACGTGGGAGGTTCCGACGAATGCGATCGAAGGTATCCGCTCGCTTTTTCTCCGCTCGCCGCGCCGTCGAATCGCTCGCTGGAAATGTACTTCTCCGTGTTCGGCCTCCAATCTCTCTCTCTCGGACCCCGCGCGCCGTCCCTCTCCCACCCCTGATTGGCCCCGGCCAATCCGTGGCGAGCGATTATACAGAGGATTAGTGTCGGACGGGCAAATCGGAGTTTCTCGGTCGGACGTGATTTGGATAACGTGCGAACAACTCGCAGAATCGTTCGCGCTGGGGCCCCCTTTTTTTGGCGCGCGTGTCGCCAGCAAGAAGCGACAGGGCGGATTAGCGTCAGGACAGCGTCTTTATGCCGGCTAATAACCCACTCTCTCACCCCCCCCCCCCCTCCTTCCGGCCAGCTCCACCCGAAACGTCTTTCCTCCTCACGTCGTCTAATTTTACACATCTCGCGGCACCTTTCAACGGGCGCGTTCCGCCGCCTGTCAAACCTGGCCTGATGCATTCGTCGTGTCACGCTAATCATACCCGAGTCCTTCCCCGGCTCCTGGCTCGCATCCTTCGACGCATCATTCGAAGGAACCAAGCCGTAAAATTGCACTTGCCCCGAAAACTTAGATAGTACGAAGATTAGGTATCTGCGTACGTTTTTTCGGGATCACCCCACTATCCGCGCGCGGAACGAAGCGAAGGAAACGAGTCGGCAGCCGAGCGTGGATCTCGACGATTATCGAAATTCACGCTTTCAGCGCTTAATAGCGTGCACATCGGCCGTTGCGAACATTGTTCCTGCCGGGGTTCGCGTTCCTCGAGCGAGGGGCGAGCGTTATCTACCCGGTGCGAGGCCCGTTCCGGATATCCTGTCGAAATAATCGTAGGATCAGAGACACCACACGGCGAAGGCAGCCTTAACCCGCCGGCTTCCCTTCCCGGAAATGAACACCCCCCCTCGTGCGGAATCGCGCGCCGCTCGCACGAGATTAGCGATCGCCGCTTGACAAAGTGTCGCGAGCGTAGGCTAACCGATATACCAATTAGCACGTAATAACAATTGGCGCGAGGATAGGTGGGACGAGTCGTGACAGCTCGCACGAACCGTTCCGCTCGTTCACGAGCCGTCAAAGGTCTATGAGAATGAGTCCGGCAAATATGAAGAGTAAACTTGCTGCGCTCGTAAAGATAGGGCCACGATCATCGTTTCGGGAAAGAAGCCGATTCCTTTTCACTTCTTGCGGTGCCCGACTCAGGAACGAGGGGGGCGCAGATAAAGGAATTAATATTTTCCTCGAGGGGCTGAGAAGCGATCGAACCCTAATTAAGGGGAGTAATTACGGAATGCGATGAAAGGGCCGATAAGTTCGCCGGATAAAATTGATCTCTTTCTTACTTTTAATCTTTCGCCCGGGCCGGGGGCCGTTCGCTGGAAAAGCTTCGGCACCGACGGAGGGGGGACGGGAGGGAGGGAAACCTATTTCTGATCCGGCTACACAATTAGCCCTTTGTGAGTCGAACCCTCTGGCCGTTTCCAAACCGAGTCCCAGAGCCGAATGATAGAACGTACCACTGACATTTGCTTCGGTCAAGTCGCGAAGCTGCAGGGACAACTGACTTATTTCGCGTCGTTGGTCTCCGCGCTCGCGACTGTCATGCGCGGCCAATCGGGGGCGAGATGACAGGTAGTTTGTCGCGATAAGCCGCGCGAAAAATGATAGAGGAATACGTGTGCATCGTGGCGTTCGTTTCGAGTCGGAGACAAATAGAAAGCGCGCGACCCACCCCGAGATACAGCTTTATGCAGTCGAGACATCGGCGGCTAACACCTGAAATTGCCCCTGGACGTCGTCTACGGGTGACATCAATTTTTCCGACGCGTCGAAGGACTCCTGCCCGCAATAGAACCAAGTTGCGTTTCCTTCTTGAGCCGTCAATAGCGCCGCGTATATATCGTCGGAGCCTAGGCTCGCTACATCCGATCGCGGGCAAAAACACGTCTTTTTAGCGCGAACGAAGGCGACGGTCAGGAGGAAAGGGGGAGGGGGCAAACAAAACGAGCAGAAGGCGAGGCCGATTCGGAATATCGAACGAGCGAAAACGCTTTGTAGAAGCCGTGCGCGCTCCCCCGTTCCGAGAAAACGAGATCGAGCGAAGATCTCGCCGGCTGTGGCCCCTCGCTCCTCTCCTCCCTCCTCCTCCTCCACCTCCTCCCCCTCCGCGTCTCTTTCCGCCAACCACTCCCGCAAGATTCTCGATGTTCCCGGCGTGTCTCCAGGTCGTCCATCTCCTTGTCGTTCTAGGATTCGCACGGCTTCCCCCCTCTAGCTCAGCTACAGATTCGTCCTGTGATCCTTTCCCTGCCTCCTCTTCCTTCTCGGTCTACCTCCGCCTCCCCCTCGATGCCCTTCTCCCCAGTCGCAGGCCCTTAAGTGTCGACATTTCGACCGACGTAACAGCGTCGAAGAACACGAAAGAACGTGAGAGGCCGCCAGGAAAAATAAACGGCCACGAGGCGCGTAAGAAGCCGGAGGATCCCCAGGTACCATTCCGCCGGTGCGATTCCGCTACGAAGGTCATTTTTCAAGGCCACACGTGCGCGCCATCAAGAGCGACGGGAGGAGGACGCGAGCAGACTCGGCGTCTGGAGGCAGAAGGAGGAAGGAGCGAAAGAAGGAAGGAACGAGCGAACGGAACGAGAACGAGCATTCGAGATTAGCAATTTGCCGAACGGCCGATAATTCCTTCGTCTCGCGCGGGATTAGAAAATGCATAAAATTTTTATGTCCCGGACCTAGGTCCGACTCTCGCCGCGAGTCTTCGCGCCGGGTCCTCCCGCTTTTTATTGGACATCGTAAAAGCGGCGTGGAGCGGGCTAGTGAGAAAAATGGGGAGGGAGGAGAGGGCGAGGAGAGGTGAGAGGAAGCGAGACGAACCTGCGGCCAAAGCCTGAATTTCGGGCTCGGGGTGGTCGAAATATTTCCAAACAGTGCCCCAGTCAAAGCAAGCAATCAGAGGCCCCGGGGCGAGGAATTGTATCGGCCTAGTAAACCGGAATATTTTTATCGTATTTTTATAGCGGCTCTCCGACTCTCTCCCTCTTTCCCTCCCTCTCTCCCTGTCTCTCTCTCTCTCTCTCTCTCTCTCTCGGTGCATCCTTCTCTCCGGATCGCGTGCGCATGTGATCGAGTTCTCCGTTGCCTGCCGGCGCGGTTACGTGTTTACGCCCGCTCGTGTAAACATCCTCGGCTCCGGAGTTGTTGGCCAGCATCCTCCGTCTCCTCTACCTGCATAATCGCTTCGAGCAGCGGCCATTGAGATGCATGGGCACACGCGCGAAAACGGGGACAAAGTTGAAGCTCATCGCCGACGGTATATCCGCGCTGGCCAACTTCTCGAGAGCCGCTGCCGGGGAAGGAGAGGACGACAAATGAGCGACGGGGTGCGAATCGAGAGTGAAAACCAGGTCAGCCGCCGTATCGATAAGGCTGCCGCGACCCGTCGAGAAATCCAAGTCCCACCGCGTAACGGTCCCGAGCCCGATTCACGCGAGCGTTGCGTCACGACTATTAAAGTTTCTTACGCGGGCAGAGCAAAGTCCGTGAGTCATTCGCCGGCACTTAATACGTCCTTTGAGCCACCTCCGCTCGAGCTATTGCTGGTTGTTGCTCGTCTTTGCTTGCCAGTGCTTGCCTTTGCTCGCCAGTCCTCGCTCATTCTTCGCTCTCCCAACGGACACTTCCTCTAATGAAGATATCGATTATAGATCCCTCGCAGCCGATGACCTTGCGTGCGCTCGGCCAATCCTTTTCCCACGTTATCGGCCGCCGCCAGGCCCGACACCGATGCCACGTCCGTTCCACGATATTGCGCGCCCGCGCGCAGCCCTCTCCCCCCCATTCTTGATAGCGCAATTGAACGTGGCATAATAGTTTTCTGCGGCAGAGATCGCTTTCCTTGCCTTCGCCGGCGCGCGAAGTGCCCGCTAAGAAGTCGGGCGAATCGCTCGGCATATCGTACGAAAGAACACCTGTGCCGGATCGCCATGCCGTTTACCCAGCGTTTCGCGCTCATTAATGATAATGACGGCGCCCTCCCCTACCCCTCTTCCTATGCCCCGATGAAGAATAGTGCGGTTTCGCGCTCTCAATTCTGAATTGCGCGCATATTACCCGTCCGCACTTTTACGCCCCCGATCTCGAGAAGGAGAGAGAGGGAGGAAGGGGGGAGACAGAGAGAGAGAGAGAGAGAGAGAGAGAGAGAGTCGCTCATCGCGCGGACTCGAAGTCGAGGACTTTCTCGGAGCGAGTACCGTCTGTTCGGGCTATAGAGCGTTTCAGTTATTGCGAAATTAGTTCGGCGTATTATGCCGCCGAGCGGGCAAGTGTCGGCGTACGGCGCTGCGAATTGCTTCGGAAGATATACGAGTGACCGTTCGCCGACTTTGGGGTGGGAGGGGTGGGGGACATAAAGGCCGAAATTGCACACTTTCATTTTAGCAAAAGGTCGGCATGCGAGAGCAACACGTTCCTTCATTTACATGGGACAGCTCCGATCCCCACAAAGGGGGGGATATGCCAACCTCAAATATTTGAAGTAGGTATACACGGTGCCGATACAGAAAGAGAGAGAGAGAGAGAGAGAGAGAAGGAGCAGGAGAGAGGGGGAGTGAGAGGGAGTGAGAGGAAGAGTGTGCGGTGCCCATTTCGCGTCGAGATAAAACGCCGGCACGGGGCGAGTTTGTTTTTTCTAGATTCACAGAAACGGCCGCGTTCCGTGTACTCGGATCATTTAAACAATAAGCACAAACCGTTCTCGACCCGACTCGACACTCGGTGCCGGTTATGCATATCCGCGTTATCGCTTTGAGCAAATAGGAAAATATTCTGGTACACGCGCGTGTCGAAGTCGTGACTCAGCCCGAGACGTAGAGACGCACCCCGCTTTTATCTGGGGTTTGAGGAGAAGAAAAATTCGTGAACAAACATTTTCGATTCGTCGACGATGATGGCCGCGGAACATGACTAACGACGGTTTTATCGTGTTTTCATAGAAATTCCCTTGTTTGCGGCGGTCAAAGTCAAGTAGAGATCCTCGGTGTACCGCAATTACGATGTTTGACTGTTTGTGCTCGGGTTAACCGTTGCTCTCTGAAAATGTTAGTAGAGAACTTTTTTCATCGAATTCTCACTCTTTTCCAGAAGCTTAACCGTGTTTACGCCCGCAAAATTTGTTGGGTATAGATTTGTGGGCCTTGAATCGGAGCCGGCTCGTATGGCGAGCGGAAGCGAAAAATAAGCAATTTCACTCGGGCAATGTATTAGACACGGTTCCGTACACCGAGCACGTACGCGGACGATATCCGCGCACGTGTTGGCCGCATTAGCCGTACACGTAAACGCACGGGGAACGTTAGGGGTCCTGGCCCGAAAACTACTCTGTGCGGTATTTATTGTCAGCAACTGGTCCGCTAAGCCCGGAGCCGCGTATCCAGAACGAAAAGCAGCCAAACGCACACACATGGCGCGCGTGCTTACAAACATGCACACGGGGTGTACGCGATGAAGCGTACTCTCCCCTGCCACCCGAACGCATCAGCCCTCGACTAAATAAAACATGCTACTTTCTCCAAACAGTTCGGAGGCAAACGAAACCAAAGAAGAAAAAAAGTGCCCCAGCCCGTCATAACTGCGGCAAGTTTTCATTAGAGTGCACTCACGGAGCTCAAGGATCGTCGGTATGAGTTATCCGTTGCGCGCCTACCCGGACACCCTGTACGTGAAGAAGTCGGCTGGCCTTACCCGGTGCCGTGCTTTCACGCACGTTTCCGCGCCCTCCTTTCGCTCGGAGCGCTCGAGGTCGCTCTTTAATTTAGAGACACCCACTTTGGGGTGTTACCCGAAAAAAAGTGGCGCGTTAGTCGCCTTTTAAGCGTCTTAAAGGCGGGGACCGGATGAGCCTCGTTCGGGAAAAAGGGTTCCAGCCGAAGATCTCCCTGGATATCCGCGCGACACGATCGTCACATTAAGCGAGATCAAACGTTTCAATGAACGTTGTTTATGGCCCGGCCTGCGGAGCGCCGCGACGTCGAGCGTCCATTAGCCGTTATTATTTATCGCGTCCGTGGCATTAGTCGACGCGTGGAAAACTTCCTTCCGCGCGCGCGCGGGCGTGCGCGCGGAAAGAGAATGAGAGAGCGGGGAGTGCGAACGAGTTCGGAGAATCCTCTTGGCACCGAGGCATGTTAATAATTAACACGTCGGACAGTCCGCGCGACGTTCGCTCGTGTTTCTCGAAAGGGAACAATAGCTTGATTTATGTTGATTGCCTCACTTTTTACGCCGGTCCGAAGGTCGAGACTTACGCGTAACTTTGAGCGGCGTTTTGAAATAGGGTAAATATTGTTGCTGAGCCCTATGTTAACTGTCGCGCGGGAACAGTTATTTCTGTCATGCGGATCGGCATCGGTGAAAAATTCTTCTAGTTTCTTTGTTCGAGATTTATGCCGTTCGATGGATGATGGTTCGCGCTGGAAATAGAAAGCGATCGTCAGCGAGATACACGAATATTGTGTCTGTTTGCGTCGTCGGTCTCATTTCCTCCACTGTATCCCTGGCTCAACTGTGCAATAACTGTATTTTTTAACAGAATTTTTCTTTGACCCGACGGAGGAAGGATGAAAAGCTTTACAATCAGCGCAGCCCGACCGCTCCAAGCGCAATAATTTCAAAAATACAACTAAAAATCCACAATAAATCCAGATAAAAAACGCATTTACCTGGATCCCTGCAAAAGGAACGCTATTACCCGCCAAAAAACAAATGTCCTCTCACCCTTGAATTCTGTACCGAGAGCAACAAAAAAATCCCGGCAATCCAGCGTTGAAAAATTCCCGGCATACGAACGCCATACAAACGGCTCGCGAAAATCGTGTGAGAAACACTCTGCCGCTTACAACGATTTACAATGCGAACCCCACCCCGCCGCTATCCGAGCTGTTGCTTCGCCGTATTAGCGAGAATTATTGGCTCGCGCGCGATCGGCGACGTCGGCCAACACAATGGACTCGCGTTCGCGCCCGCATTATGATAGACGATTTCACTCGAATGCCGATACGGATTTGCACTGTGAACTTCGGGGAAGGCGCGACGGGGTTAAGCACGGGGCGAATCGGAGACGATGACCTTAAAGTTCAATCCGCCGAGTCTCTGGCTGGGCTGGCTGGCGGCGGCGGCGCGTCGCGACGTAATCGGCGCACCTAAGATCCCGCGTGCAAAAGCACCGGGGAGAGTCTGAGGCAACCCGACGCCGAAGCGTGTGCACATTGCCGATGCATACGGAGTCCGTCGGGGTCGATCGATCGATTATATTGTTGCGATCCGTCGAATTATTCAGCCGACGGTGGGCGTCGGGCGCTTAGCGGGACGCTAATTCGACGTCTCCGTTCTCATTTCCTGTCGAAGTGCCACGTACAAAGGCGCTCTACCGCGACGCTGTAAGGTCGCCATTAATTTCTCCTCGTCGGCCAACGTTGTACGTACCGCGGAGAGGAGAGAAGCCAAGAGAGAGAGAGAGAGAGAGAGAGAGAGAGAGAGAGAGAGTGAGGGAGAGGGAGAGCCGCATGAGGAGGCGGGAGGGATCGATATTAGCTCACGGGACGAGAAGTGGAAATCTCGATACACGCACGTGCCGCGATCAATAAATCACGAGGCGTGGCGCGCGCGCGGGCCCCCGGAACGTTGGTGCACTTAGCCGGCATCTAATCTATTATTGAGAGTGTCATTCGGGGTCTCTCGCGGGCGGCGAGCATTAGCGCCGGGGCGTTTAAATGTCACCCCGATATTTCGAGTGTTTCCACGGGCGCACCCGATGGCCGCGGCCCGAGGGCCGATCTATGCTTCCAGGCCCCGGTGTGTGGCCCCGGGTGATTTATTTCGGCCCCGGTGAAATCGAACGGAAGTCCAGACGACGACAGTGTGCCCCGGGTGAGTAAGCACTTAAGCCCGTATAAATACGCGCGCCACGGCACGGGGGACGATTCTCTCCTATGCTCCATCTCTTTCCATCTTCTCTCTCTCCTTCTCTCTCTCTCTCTCTCTCTCACTCTCACTCTCTCTTTCGATATATCGCTATCGTTCACTCACTCTCTCTCTCTCTCTCTCTCCTCCTCCACCGGCCGAATTAAATGTATGCTATTTGTTCGCGAATTCCCTTTTCGCTGAATTACAGAGGGCCGATTCCGCTGAATAAATCGACTGTCGTTTACTGACCCACTTGTCACGACGGTGCGCTTCGATTTTGCCCCCCTGGCAAAGCTCGCGCCAGCGGCCGAACTTCCATCCAGGAATTCTCCCGGCACCACTCCGGTCTTATTTAGCCGTAAACACGCGTCGGCTTTTGACCTCCGCTGTTTGACGTTGGCGGGACGTTAGAATGCGAGGCGGTGGATTTTTCGGAAAAAAAAATGTCAGGTACGCGAGCGTGTGTCTCGATTTTGCGGCGGGCGTCCGTCGTGCGAGCGACCGATTCATTTCCCAGGGCGAATTTCGAAGGACAGCTAGGGAACGACATCGGCATCGGCTGAGTAAGCACTTAAGCTCGTATAAATATGCCGCTAAGCGCGGACGCGAAACGCTTTCTGCCGGAATGAAACGTTCGCCGACTGGGTCGAGAATTCGTTTTTCGTTTAATTAAACATTATCGATTACACGGGAGTGTTTATTGACCTACTTGCCGGGCGATTAAATGCGCTTCATTTGCAGCTCGGCGAAAGGAAAAATATTCTGATTGTTAAGAGAGAGAGAGCGTACGATATTTCCCTCCCTCTCCCTCTCCCTTTCGCCCGGCCGTGCAAAATAGTTGGGTCGACTGACTTCTGATTTAATTCGCCCGACGAAATTGAACGAAAATCCCAGCGGTCGCCCGAACCATCAGGTACAAGAATAATATTCCGAAATTTAAAAAAACAAATACTCACTCCCTACGAATTGCATCCGTAACAACGTTGCACTTGATTCGGCTCGTCCGATGGAATCGGGCAGAGATTCCGACGGTATTTGTTTCCGCCAGAAGCGCATACCTATAGCGTACGAACAACGTACAGGGAACTATTTTTAAACTAGAGTCACTCCACCATTCGAGCTGCGCGCGTTGCGCGTCTTGACGTTTTTACCTTCGACTATTCAAATTAAAGGGAAATCTGTTATTCATCCCGACCGATCGAACATTCCGCGACTCTCCCCAGGCCGAACGGCGGCCTTTAAATAGACACATTTTTACGAGTGGCGTACGCGAACGCGTTACGACTCAGAAAATATCCGCCGCAGTAAACTCCACTTTCCGCGCGTATCTGCGAGTCGCGCTTCGAGTGGGGGCAAAGAACCGAAAGGATCGAGGTGAGATGATTCGAGGCAATTCGTATGCGCGACCGGGCGCGGCCAATAAGCCGATATCGGTTGGCGGCCAGTTCCCGATAACGAATCCTAATAGCGACGCCTCGCCAGGACACGAGAACGACGTCCTCATCCTCGGGACCAAGTGAAAGTGGCAAGTACGCCCGGTATGTTCGATCGTTCGCCACGTACTGCCGCATGCACAACAACCTCGACGCCTTCGGCCGTAAGAACGATCCTGAGAAGTTTTGTTGGGAATTAACAAGCGCAGAACAAAACGGTGATAAAAATATTATGTAAAAATTGTAAGAATTGAATGAAAGTGCCAAACTCAGCTAACACTCAAACGTTTTATCTAAATCAGTTCTATTCGCACGTGTCTACACTCGTGTCTCGCTCAAGAAGAAGGATCCCGACGTTTTCTCTTCCCAGGGAGAAACCTAGGGAGGGGCAGAAACAAGGGAAGATCGGGCTAAAAGACGCGAGCTGTCGGCTCGACTGTCCTGCCTTGGGGCGGGTTCCACGAATACGCGGCAAGTCGGTGGCAACAGCGTGACGTCAATTGTTGCATGCCCTGCATCGCGTATTTTCCGTACAAAATATTTATTAGATGCATATACACTGTATGGATGCTTGCTGCAGCGAAGGAAGGCGGGCTCCATGCCCTGATGGCAAGAGCTCAGAAACAAGAAACAGTCCAGTGCCTCCAGGTCGCAACAATCTAATATCGTTGTACCGCGAATACCGCCTACCCCGGGCGTCGCTGAATTTCGCCCGACAGTCGATGTGTTAACGAGAGAGGCCATTAGATCCGACAACGGGCAGCGACATAGACGGCAAAGAGGCTGGCAAAGGCGACGTTAAAGTCTGACGTTCGACGAGCGAACGCTTCCCAGCCGAGGAACGGCGCGAGGCAACGATTTATTCGACAATTACCGCGCTCGACCTCCCGTTATCCTTGTCGCGTCTCTTAGCGCATTTCATAATTTCCGAATAATAATCCCGCGCGTCGCGAGCCCCGTCGCTCTCATCATTATAATCCGTGCTTTATGTTACGATCCTGTCGCCGTGCCCGCGCAGACTCCCCGACGAGGTGCGTAATTCGTTAATGGTAACTCACTGCCGTCCCGGCGTGATTTACGCGTGTGATTTTTCACGCGCGCGGACTCCGCGGCGTGAGTCGCAGCCGGGTGATTGATAGGGCGGGATGGATCGAGCTGATCATTACGGTAAATCAGGAAACTGCCGCGGGATTGTCAACGAGCTTTACGACGCTTTGACCTCTCGCGAAATGAGACGGGTAACGGCTAAGCGATAATAACTCTTCCGCGGGTTAATCTCGAGACGATGGGACGGGGATGCTGGGGGAGGGGTGAGATGGGAATGGGGAAGCGAACGGCAAAGGTAGGCGCGTTCGATATAGAATGGGTAGGTTCGCGCGAAGGATAACGCAGCTAGCGCCCGTGACTAATAATAAATCAATGGGTAATTAAAGATTAACGGTAAGCGGCAAATGAGCGTAGTACCCCGGGCACAGGTGAGACCGGCAGGCACCCGTGCGTGGAGGGCTCCTCTGATGTATGAATGATTTCATCAAAGGTTATCCATCATCGCACGGCGGTGAGATGTTTGATGATACCGCGCGCGCGCGCGCGCGCTTCCTCAAACCGCGGCGCAGCACGATTTCACAGACTTCGCTCTCGCTCACGATTCCGAGATCGTTCCTCGAAGAAGCAGTCGGCGAGGAAGAGAAGCCGATTGCGAGAACAGGGCCAAAAACTGACGTCTAATGCCAGGCCGTCGGCAGCCTTGCACGCGCCCGAGGAAAGTGCATTCTGATGCGGCGTAAATGCGATATTAGGCGAACAGGCCGGTATGCGTCCTTTGATCAGTGATTCGCAGCGCTCCGTAACGTGCCGGCTCCTTCCCCAGGATCCTCGAAATCTCGAGCGTTCTGGCCGCAAGGACAACGCTTTTCCTCGCCGATGCAAAAGCTTCAGGAAGCGATCCGCTTAATGGAGACGCGGCAGATTTTTGATCTCGGCCATCGAGCGCCTCGCGCGCCCAAGCTGAGAGTCTTCTCAGATAGGAGGGCGAGGATTAAATTACTAAAACTATCAGTGAGCTGTCCGTGCAAGAACATCTCGCGGTAATAGCCAGGAGTATTAAAGCACTCGCGTAGCTCGCCACTCGACGTAACTCGGCGCGGACGTTCGCTCGCCTCTATCGTCTGCAACGGCGAATTCCGCGAATTCCCGGGACGGCGGGCAAAATCATCGCCCGATAACGAAGAAGTCGTTCCTACAACCTCCTTACGGGCGGGCCGGATCGGGTGTTAACATTCTTGCGTCCCGTGGGTTACACGACCGTGTAGCCCGAGCTCGCCCTCTCTTTCTCGAATTCGCGATTTGCTCGGTGCTGGGCAACGCTATCATTCACGGCCGAGAAGCGGAGCACACTGGCGAGCTGGAAGGCGGATTGGGTGGAAGGATGGGTGGAAGAAGGAAGGGATGAAGGGTGGGAAGGACGAGGTGGAACTCGTGGGACAAAAACGGCGATACGGGGGAAGTGGCGAAGCGAGAGTTGGCGTGGATAGAGATAGGGCTTCGGTGGCAAGGAGCCGGAGCATCAGCGTGGCTGCGGGGCCCAGGCGCAATGGAGCAAGATCAAATACTGACGTACGTGCTTACAACACTCGACATGTCCAATTACACGCCTCTCGTGCCGTTCGCGCCTCGTAACGGAGGGTGGCACCTTCCCGGAACGAGCTCGACAGCTTTCGCGGCTTTGGAATTACGTAGCTAAGGCCGACCATAGGCTGGCTACGTACGTACGTACATCGTACGTGCGACGGTGTACGTAGCTCACCTATACTCGCCTACCTACGTTATAAGCCGCTCGGCAATGCGGGGAAGAGCCGCTCGGACGTTTTTATTGTTTCTTGCCGCCTCGGTCCCCTCGCATTCTTTCCTGCTAATTCCCGCGTATTTCCCGCGGAAACGGTTCCGCTCGTACTCGCGCGTAGCACGCGACAAGTCCTGGCGGAAGAGCGTCTGCGAAGCATCTCGATACGTTTCCTCGCCCGGGACTACAGACACTCCAATTACCGTGAGAGCGTCGGCGGAAACGTCGGAATAAAATTAGTGCCGACAATGAGATCCGCGGCGTCGGAGGTTTCGCGATTGTTCGATCACTTTCAATGGCCGTGAAGGAGCGAAGTCTCACCTTCGGAAGAAAGGCTGGGAGAAAGGTACGGGGAGGAAGAAGAAAGGGGAGGAGGAGGTGGTAGGAGGAGGAGGAGAAGGAGGAGGAGAATAATTGACGAGGCGGAGGCTCCCGTCAGTGATAAAATCCAGCGACTCAGAATCGGAGGCGCGCTCGATCGAGGATCAGGCACACGATCGAAACGTCGATCGATCGATCGAGCGCGCGCAACTGCACGATATTGCGCACGACGCCGGTCCCTAATGCAAACGATCGATCGTCCCGATCCCCGGCCGATTTCACTTCTATGCCCGGCAAGAATCGAGATCGCATGACTGCGCGATTTCGCTCCGCGCTCGTGGAGAGAGATCGAGCCGTGTCGATCGTGTTGCCCGGCGAATAACACGGACCGTGAACGGCGGGGGAAGCTGGCGCAATTTTCGAAAATATCCTCCGACTCATTCTTCGATCCTGCCTCGCGCGGACGGGTAATACTCGAAAATAACAACCGTTTCCGCTGATACACCGGCGTAGCTCAAAAGAGTCTCTCTCCAGCTCGGATCCTCTCGAAAGAGGCTTGGAGTCTAGTAGGGAACGATCCGGGAGAATGGAGTCGGTGTCGGGATCGTGACGACGCTCGCAATCGAGAGCGTTCTCTCGGTATCGTAATGGTTCGCTCGGGATGGGAAATGAGTCGCGATCGTGGCCGTAGATTTTGGAAAAAGCCGGCGATCAGGGCTGCCGCGGGATCGTCTGGCGACGATCGGGACTCGAATTCGTGTCAATCGGAGGTTCCGCATTCCAGGGCATTCGAGCCTCTCGTGGGAGTGGCTTCGCTCGCTCTCGCTACCTGGGTTCTTATTCCGCTCGAGTTCGAGAATAATGGAGGTCTCAACCGCGAACGACCTCGGGCTGCCATTACGCGTAACAGTCCTGGGGGTGGGAGTCTAGCCGTGGCGCTGGCGGAAATGGCAAAAATTCGGAATGCTCCCACTGCCTAAGGCGGGGGACGCCACGGGCGGAAATTGGAAAATTAATTGCGACTTGATTAGCCGGCGTCGATTCCGCCTCAAACGTACGTCCGGCAAGCCGCTCGTTAGCGCCCGTACTATTGACACGCGCCGCTCCTCGCGCCTAAGCACCTGATCAACTTTGACGGTACGTCATTAGCCGTACTCGGCGCGAGATAAGTTGAGCGTAAGGCAGGCACGGGACGTTTATCGTCGATGCCTGTCCGATCGTCAGAGACGCGTGTCGGCGACAGGGAGAGTCATCCGTCGAGGGCCCTCCAACGGACGCCCGAGAATTTTGTCTTTGACGACCGACTTTGAACGAGGCCGATGGAATCCGAAAGTGGTACGATCCGAGATGCGAAGCTCAAAAACGAAGTTACAGATGTTCCGCGAGGCCTGGCTTTCCTCTCGGCAATGCGGTCCGCCGGCGGCTCGTTCCGAGAATCGCGATCGGCTCACGGCATGGAAAACTAATTAAGACACGATTAGTCGGCCGCGGCGGAGCTTCATGATCGATTAGCGTACCGATAAGCGATCGTGCGCCGAGAGCAGCAACCTTAATTAGCGTACAAGCCGATCCGATTTCTTTTTCATCCGTACATCGGGGACGAGTCCGGCCGGGAAGAGAATGGCCGATCGGGTGGTAGAGGGAGACCGGGGGGGGGGGGGAGGATAGATAGGAAGCACGCGTCAATGTGCGCGTATAGGTGTGCGAGGAGAGAAGTTCTCTTCGGTGGTCCCCGAGCCTGTATTCCTAGCGAACGACACGAGGGGGACCTATGAATCAGCGGTACTTAAGAATCGTTAGACCTCCATTGACCGGGCCTGGAGAACAAGAAGAGCCCGAGCACCTCCTCGCCTACGTTCGCACAATGTTGCCGGGGCCCGATGTGTAGCTAAACCGTTTAATACCGATAACGTAGCTTGGCCACGAGAGAGCTTCTAGCCGCTCGCTTACCGGCACCGAATGTGCTGGCGGCAGAATAAAATGAAGAAAAATCGAGCGAGCGCTGAAAATCCCGTGCGGATGGCGAATGTTAAGGACGGCTTATCCGGATACGGTCCCGGGGATTAGGCCCACGCCTTGCGGGGCTGCGGAATGTAAGAAAGTTATACAGTGTCGCAGAAGCGTAACGGGCGACGTTCGTCGCCTTACCTTTTGCCGTTAGTTGCTCGAAAACGATGGGTAAATCCTCTATTCCCTGTCTGTGTATATGTACCTACTTCTTTCTTGTACCACTCCTACCAAAAATAGAAAGGATAGAGGCGCGCAACGTCTATGCTCAGCGTCCAGGGCGAGAAAAGGGAAACGTGAATAGGGCAAGCGGTACAAGCGGTAGGTAATTATAATCGACATTGATTATCCGGAGCGTTATTTATGAGATATTTATGTATAAGCCGAAAAGTTGGGGCCCGGCCCCGGGAATGGGCCAGCCCGCGAGAAGATACGAGCTACCGCACGTGTTCCTGGCGGTGGGAGGGAGAGGGGAGGAGAGGAGAGAAAGAAAAGGGCTAAAGAGGGTATCGTGATGCAGGATGAAGGAGAGAAGGAAGGAAAAGAAAGAAAGGAAGAAAGAGAGAGAGTGAGAGAGGCTCAGGAACGAGGCACGAGCCACGCCTTCTCGAGAGGCTTCGGTCCTGAACTTCGTGGTCCCTCTAGCCTAGAAACGGCTTCTCAGCCGGTGGGAAATCTCACGTCGGCCAGGTTTCTCCATTCAAGGCGCCATTTTTAATTAGCTTCGATCGGCGATAATCGGTAATTTAAGCCTCCTGCCAACCGTTCGCGGTCACACGTCGCGAGACACGAGCGAGAGAGAGAGAGAGAGAGAGAGAGAGAGAGAGGGGGGAGTGGGGAAGTAAGAGGGGGAGAGTTGGAATAATTATCGAGGGATCCGGTGCGTGTGACAACGCGACACGATATGGACTCGGGCGATATACCGACTCTTTACGAGCTGTGACGAAACGGGCAGGAGAGCTTTATTTACGGTTTATCGGAATTCTTCGCCCCCTTTCGGCCGCGTTACTCCTCCTGCGTGAAGTCTCGTTTTTCTGACGCGATTCAGAACACTCGCAGCCAGACTGGAAGAGAGTAAAGAGAACGGGAAAGAGAGGAAGAGAGAGAGAGAGAGTGAGCAGAATTTGCCGGGAGAGACGCCGACGTCGGCGTCGATTCGGACAGCGGAAATTATCGCCTCTACGCCGGTTTAATTATACGTGCCAAATGAATCTTTTTCATTGTGGCCGCGAACAAATTTGAAATGTTAATTTATTAATGACGTTAAATCGGCGCCGGACCCCGTGGACCGCGGACATTTAAATTAATAATTCCAGTGCGCGCAGATTCGGCGGAGATTGAATTCGGTAAAACCGCGATAACTTGTCCCGGGCCCGCGTATCTAAATCGAAAATCGCTTTTGCCGCGGCGATGATGTCGATGATGTTCGACAGCCGCGGCGGGGCTCGCTTTTTACGCAACGCTCTCGGCCGTCCGGATCCGATGACGCCCCGTCGGTGTGAAAGTATAATGGGAATGCGGACAGGGCGAGACGGGGGGGCGGCAGCGGCGAGGGAGGGGGTCGAGTGGGGGAGACCGAGCGGCGAGCGAGAAAAACATGTTTATCTTGAGGAATCGAGAAACGAATGGAAACTGACGTGCCGCGCGGCGATCGAATTACGGTTCCTCCTTTTAAATCGGCCGAAAAAAGTAAGGAACGCCTCGGCACCCACCGTGGCGCTAGGAGTACTCGCCTCTCGAGGTTAAAATTAGCATGGAATTTAGCGAACAAGTGGCCAACGCGATCTGCGCGGCAACAAAAGCCGCTGAAAGTTTCATTGTCCTGGCCGGAGGGCACGATTTTCATATTCGCGCTTACGGTCGGAGTGGGACACGTAGGTAGGGTTGCTCTTAGACAATGGGGGCGACACAGTATAAGAGGAGTTTTGGCCGCGGAGGGCTAAACTTGACGGGATCGCGGAAACGGTTTTGGGAATGCGAGGAATAGTTGCGATACCGTAATTCGCATGCGGTGTCGGGAAAGTGGCCGGTCATTGGTGCAAAACAGTGACGTCGCGTACTCGGCGAAACGAGGTTAATCGATACGCTAATTTTGAAGTAACTGCGGGATAATTGCACTCCGCTTCTTGCCGCTCGCCCCCGCGCCGTCTCCACCCCCGACGTTGCAGCATGCCGCCTCCCACCTTTACGAGCGTAGCAAAAACATAATTAATGAGCGGGAGGGAGGGCCGAGGCGCAGCAATGCAAGCTGATTGCACTCTTCCTGCTCGAGGATTTCATTCTTCACCGCTCGAGTTATGCCTCCACGATTTTGCTCCCCTTTTCGTCCCGTCGCGACGAAAATCCTCTCCCACTTCCGGTCTCTGTCGGAGAGTCTGAGAATCGGAAAGCGAGCCTCCAGGCACGAGGTTAGGCCGAGTGAAATTAATGTACTGTTCTCCAGAAGTGACCTGTCATCGTTCATTGAGCAAGCTTATCAGGATTCCGGCTTATCGTCCCCCAGGCGGCTGTCATTGACAGGACGCGAGCTACGGAGTCGTAAAACACGTTGATGCCAAGCTGCCCGTAACCGAGCGATAGAAATTGATTGCACTTTGACTTTTGTTGTTACGCAAACGATCCCTATCTGTGTAACGATTTTGACGGCCCCCGCCGGTGGATACCGTACCGTTTGAATGGAGTTAGGAGGATCATTAGGGCCCGTTGTTACACGTAGGAGGCCGCGGGCGATGCCGATAAGGTCGCGCCAAATTGAATGTGTAATTAAATCGAACGGACGGACGAATGAAATAATGGGTGTCATCTGATAATGATTTCCCTCCCTCCGTTCTGCCAGTCATTGGCCGTGGCTGCGTGCGGCGCGGAGTCCCGAGATTAAAGTCGTGTCCCTTTTGTGATCCGACAATACTTTGACCCCACCCCGCGCTTACTCGCGCGCGCGCGCGAGCACTCGATAATTAATTGATCAGTACCCGCAGATATCGTGCGTCGACTATGCCATTAGTCTCCGGTTCGTAGAATCTAAGATCACGGGAGAGGTCGACGACCCCCGCCCGCTTCGTTAAAACGTGAAATCATATTCGGTGGAATGCATTCCCGGAACATCGTGGTCAGTCATTAGCGATAGGAATATTGTTACGTCGAAGACTTTTCTAGGAAGGCGTTGCGCTCTCGATCGGGTTCAATTCCCCGACCCGGCTTTTCGGGCGCGCGGGGTCAAGGCACGGGGTCGTTCGGCACTTCGCACACGTCTATCGCCGTTCCCATTGAATACGAACAGCTCGCTCATCCGTGCCTAAAACCCATGAAACTCGGGACACGCTCGTGGATCGAAGTCGAACGCTGAGCGCGCTCGCGCGATCGATCGGGAAGCGTTGCAGATCTCGACGTGCGAACGTGACGTCCGCGAGTGAGACAAGGTGAAAAGAACTAATGGCAGATAGTCTCGGCGAGATAACTGGCCGAACTGACGCGAGCCATCAGCTCGTCCGTTGTCCGTAGAATGGAAGGCCTTCTAAGCCTCGCATCGGGGGTTTCCGTTTGCGCGTATTCGGTTACCGTGTTCCCACAACTCGCATCACCCTCCTTTATCTTTACCCTCCTCCTCCCACACCCTCCCCCGCCCCATTCCCCTTCCTTCCTCGAGCTCATCGCTCGCCGTCTTCCATTCTGTCTTTCCATTCTGTCTCGCTTCGTTTATCGCGAGGCGCATAGGAGCGTGCACTTTCTATTAAAAGCCTAGGCCACGGATGGCTCCTTCCTGTGTACCCTTTTATGCTCGTATTCGCGGGTGAGACGTCGGGAAGAGCGGCGTGGAAGGCTCGTAAATGGGCTCGTAAATGTTTTCGCTAGGATACGCGTCTATCCGTCGCCGTTTACGCGGTTCGCACGCGACAGCCGACTTCGCGCCGTTCATCCCCCTTCCTCCACCCCCTTCCTACCTACCCCCGTCCCCTCTGCGTCCCCGGACGCGGATCGTTATCGCCGTGAGAACGGGTTTTACGGGGGAAGAAAAATGACCTCGGGCGAAATCGATGCCTCCTCGATAGTCTCGATTTCCTGCCCGGCCTATCGAAATCCGTTCGAGGCACCGTGTATATGACTCGACGCTTTCTTGCTCGAATCCAATTCTAGCTGTCACTCATCCTAACCACAGATCATTCAGAGGCCGCGATATAACCGGAGGTAAAACGTGGAAGGACCGCAGCTCCTTCCAGGACGTTGCCAAAGGAGGCCTCTCCTTCTTCGTCTTATTCTGTCTCCTCCCCCTCCTCCTCCTCCTCCTCCTCCTCCTCCTCTTCTTCTTCTTCTTCTTGTCGGTCTCTCCTGTCACCGCGTCCTTTGTAACAGCTGATTCAAAAGTACACCTTGCGGCCGCGCGCCTAACGGCCCCGGGGTTTATCCAATTCGCGACGTTCCTTTATGTAACCGTCGCGACGACTACATTCCCGATAGACGCGAACGAAGGGAGAAATCTTCATCTACCGCGAATGGCCTCCGACTTGGTTCACGCAGGAACGTCCGTCCTATCGGCGGAAGTGCATTTAGTCTGGGCGGGAGGGGAAGTAAAGGGTCTCATTTTTACGAGCTACCGAACGAGCGCGCAGGGAGATAAATTCGGTCGATAACAGGTCGTCGGTCGATAAGGCGTATCGGGGATCGAGATCCAGCGTGCTACGGTCCGTGATCCACGATCCACGGCCGCCTAAATCCTATCGGCCAAGACTCGGCCGCCCGATGCAAACGACCAGTTCGTCCGCGCCACCGTGTATATGACTCGACGCTTTCTTGCCCGCTCGCCAACTACCACCGTCACCACCCTGCCACCGGTCAATCAGGGATTTTATTCAGTAAACTGCCGCGCCTTAACCAGTGTATCGCATTAAACGGGGTCCTTCTTGTAACCCCTCCCTCCGCCGGGCCGCGAATGAATTATTCATACCCTCGACTCAATTCTGCAAGGGGGTCCGACTCTCTGGAAGTCAGTCAGAAATACAGGTCCAGATTATAATAGCGCTCCGCCGGACGCTGGCCAAGGCTGGAAACGTCGGTGTCGACTCCTCGCGGATTAAGGCGGCGTAGAGGATACTTTCTGGGTGCGCAAGGTGCGCACCATTTCCATATAAAAGTGCTGCGCTACGCGCCTATCCGACCGTGCGCAGAACAGGAGGCGAAAAGGTGCGCGCAGATAAGAGTCGCCCGATCGACTGCAAAACTGTCAGTCCGCTCGATCGCTTCGCACATAGCGAGACCCAGTTGTGTCATATGGGAAATGAGCGGGGCTAATATTCATTCATTCATGCACCCTCGATTTAGAATCGTCGAGTATTAAGTCGCCCCGACGTACGTGCCGATATAGACGTCGATGCTAAAATACGCGTCCTACGAATCATTCTCGCCGAGAGACGCAGTTTTAGTGCGCTAATATTCCTCAATATTTAGGTATATGCCCTCGCGATCGGCTCCGAATATGAGGTCATGCATTTAAATTTGAACGCGGTCGCAAATTATACGAAAAGTCGCTCGCCTCACGTTCCGCGGAATATATTTTTCGCCTTCCGATGCCGATACGCTCACTTTCGATACACTTTTAGCGTCGTAAAGTTCGGTTATTTACGAGATGGCGCGCGGTGTAAACCTCTCTCTGTCTCTCTCCCTCTCTCTCTCCGCAACGGAAACGTCTGTGGCAGGGGGGGTGGGGGGAGAGTTCCCGAAGGTGGCAGGCGGGTCTAGTTACCCGTGTCACAACATTCCGGCAATAAAATTTATCGCGGCCTGCGCGACTTAATTCGCGCTTAACGCTCGCGCCGAGCATGCAAACGAGGCGCGGGAATGAATTCAATGATGGCGGCGAGTTACGGCTCTAATGCGGTAAACCGGAATAACGCGGATCGCATCGAATTCCCGGACTGCATCTGGATATGATCGATGTCTGGAAGTTGGAGACGAAGTCGATTGCGAGGCGCGAACGAATCGAAGGAACATGCACCTGCGTTCAATTTCGTGCCTCGAGGAACGAAGAACTGCTGCGAGAACTGCTGCGAGAAGTACTGCGAGAACTACTGCGAGAACTGCCGAGACTTCTCGCAATCAGTCGAACGGCCCGAATCGCCGTGGTAAGGCCAACGATTGGGCTATTGTATTTAACGGAACATTAATTGCCGCCGTCCGCGTCCGTCATCGTCTGACGCAACGTTAACGGCATCTTACGAGACTCTCGCTAGGAAGATTGGACTCGTCTATGCAGCGACGCTGTCTCTCAATTTCGGTACCCGTTGCGTAAATATGCGCGAGCTTCGCCTTACAGTCTCTCGCCTCCTTAATAGGTAATAAGTTGCATAATTTTAATGCAGTCTCCGTTTCCATTCTCTTGATAATCATAGCCGGCCCGTCGTAAAGTCTCGTCTGCTCGGAGTAAAGCCGCTCCAGTAACATTCTCTTCGGTGCTCCGGTTGTCCCTCGCCTCTCTCTCTCTCTCTCTTCTACCTTTCTACCTTCCTACCTTCCTACCTACCTACCTACCTACCCATCGGCCTCTCAGTGGCTGGTGACCGAATCGCCAATGAGAAGAAGGGGAGTTATGCTAATTTTACGATTACACCTCGACCCAGTTCCCGCGGGGTTTCTCCGCGAGCGTCTGACTCTCGCGGGAGAGGATTTCAAACTATTACCTACAAACGTTAAGCACCATTGTCGGCATCGAACAACGGCATTATGACTATCGCCCTGTCCCCCCCCCCCCCCCCCCCGGATCCCCGTCTTTTCCCGTCGCCGTCCTTCTGTCCTCGTGCCACCCATTCACCCCGACCACCCACCTAACGTTCGCCGGGTACTTGTCACGCTCATTACGTCACGATCGATAGTTCATTCGAGTTCCCCGCTCCGCGAAGGTGGCCTCTCGTAATCGAACAATATTAGCGACGCCGTAGTGAAATCCTGCCTCGCCGTACCGTAGGCCGAATCATTATGATTGGCCAACTGCTCGGCCGAGTTTCCCTGCCGTTTCTTCTCCGTCGGATTCTTTTACAATACTGCGAACTCTCTTACGAAATTGTTACGAGGATATCGTGCGCCCGGTGAATATTTTCGCTTATCAGGGTGCCTTCGAGAGGATTTCGAGGAAGACGTGACCCGATAGGAGGCAAACGACGGGGCCTGCCGTTAGGATTAGGTACGTGTATATTCCTGGCAGGATTATCGGCTATAATTAGGTGCCGCCCCGGGAGCGGAATTAGGGATATTAAGTTATGCACCTGAAATGTTATTGCACATGCACCCTTCTCGTCACGCGACCGCGCCATCGCCAGTGTAAACAAGACATTACCAGAAGCGCGGATTAGGTAAGTCGCTCTCGGTGTGGACGGGGTCTCCGATTAATAGAACTCCATGTCACGCACGGCACACGGCTGGAATTTGTCGCGCGATCGCGCGCTGCCCGGAAAAACGTCACGTTCGCGCATCTGAAAATACGTGATTCATTAATATTGCCGGGCGCGCCAGGCCACTTTGGAAAACAAGCCGGCGCGCAAAAAGGCACGTTCCCGGGCGCAAATATTGGCATCTGCAGTTAATAAAATAACACGCGAGCTGCCGGCCGACACTGGGTGTCCTTTCGTGTTACGACGTTGGTGTCGGCCTGCTCGACGAGGCTCGCTTCGCACGCTCCGATGGGGCTTCCTCGTTACGAGGTGAGACTTTTAATCATGAAAGGGAAGAGGGAAGACTGATTGCGCCCTTAATAGACGTAGTCGGCCGCAGTCGATTAAGCGTCGAACGCGCTTAACTTCCACCTTCACCTTCGTTTGTCTCGTCTCACCTCTTTCCCGTGAAACCATCTAAAGGCTCCACCTCCCCTCCGCCTTCTAATCTGGTTCACCAACTCTGCCGGGCAAATCCTATATCCGGCGAAAGTCAGGCCCGTCACGTTGCCCACCTCCCTTCCTCCTCCTTCCCCACCCTCCTACCTCCCCCCCAGGGTCACGCCCTCATCCTGGACACGCGCGCGCTCACGCAATTAATATCCACACGCGCAACCCTTGTGGAACACGTGTCGTCCTATTTTCGGCCCATCTTTCACCATCCTCCTTCCGTTCGGGCCACCGAGCAATCGACCACCGAACGATTTAACACATCGCCTTAGGAGATCTTATGTTCCACGGCTTATGTTACACCTCGAGACTATGTTACGCTCCGCGTCAGACTTCTTCTCTAGCTGCTCTCTCTTGAGAGAGAAACAGAGAGAGAGAGAGAAGGTGGTACGATGGCAACGATGCCGAAGGACATTTTTGGAGCGCGCAACACTTTCGAGCATGCATTATTGAAACGTCTGACCAGCTGGATGGAGAGCGAGGTTAGCCAGTGCAAAGGGTAGATAACGTCTCCTTTGACCTCTCGAAAGAACCTCCCGGTCCCTTTTCGGGCCGAAACGCGATAAATCGCCCACCCTTTTTCGAGCCCTCCTCGCCGTCTCGACAGCCACGAATGCGTTTCGTAGATCGCGGCACCTCCTTGCTCCCCAATGCCCACCTTCCACCTTTCCTCACATCCACACCTTCTCCTCTTCTCTTTCTCTCTATCTGCTCTCCGTCTCCCCCCCCCCCCCTCTCTCTCTCTCGCACGCCACATCTACCCATCGTCGTTCCATCTTCCTCGCTCCGTCCAATTCCCGCGAGTATCCCTCGAATATTCGTAGACAGATAATTGCGGCTATAAATTCAAGATTAATCGAGCCCAACGCTGCCTGTCGTTGCCTCCTCCCCGCGAAATCCATTTCGCATTATAAATCAATCGGCCCGTTTCTCGTTCCTCGCGCTCAACTCTCGCACCTCCTCCCGATAAAGCGTCGGCAACTCTTCCTACCCTCCTCGGCAACCCAGCTCTGTCCGTCTCCATCCTCCTCGCCTCCTCCCCGCCTCCTCAGCGCCTATCCTCATTCCTCGTCCTCTTCCTCTCCCCCTCCGTTCCGATCGCCGTCGACGAAGATGATGCTTTCGAACTCGGGTTATATCCACGGTAAGGAAGTTCGAGATACCCCCCACCTCCTTCCCCTCCGCCCCGTCCCTTTTGTTGAGTGCGTGCGTTCGAATCTCCGGTGCCCATCGGTGCGCTCGGAATTCCGAGAATAATTCGGGGGCCACGCGAAATTACCCTTTCCAGGTACTAAGGACCAGTTTCGCGAAGCGGCAAACTTATTTTCGATTTTACAGTCCGTTTAAAGCACACTCACCGGCACCCCGGCGCCTTGCGCGCTCTCTCTCTTTCTCTCTCTCTCTCACGCTCTCTATCTCCCTCCCTCTATCTCTCTCTCTCGTCACCAATTACGCGAACGCGCCCATTATGGGCTGATAGGGCCGAATTGATTTTTCGGGTCCCGCCACTTTCATTCCTTACCCTCCGCTTTCGCCAGCACGATTTTTCTTCGCACTGGACTGGCAACGAATCCCGAGGAAAGCGAACGCTCGCTCCGTCCTGCCACCGATAATCGCGGTTTTGTCCTGTCGTGGCGCAGGTTCCAGGCCAGGAAGAGAATCGGCTCGAGAAGCCGATCCGGGATGTTCGTACCAAGAGTTCGAGTAACGGTGACGGTGCGGGTTTCGGGCGGGCGTTCGACGAAATTAAGAAGAAGCCGCGGAGGATGCCGAAGCGGTGTAAGTTGGAGAGCAAAGAGCTAAGGGCGCACGGTCGAGAGACGGGGGGAGGGGAAGAGGAGCGGATGAGTGTCCGATAGCTGTGGGATGGATAGGTGGTCGAGTGGAGTGGACACGCCCTTCGAGGCGCGATCTCGCGCGATTTAGGGCTCTTAATTATATGTGTGTGGAATGGAATAGCGTACATTCGAGGCGGGGGAGTCGAACTCGCGTACGTGTGGAACGCGTGCACGGGAACACGCGTGTAAGCGCACTTACGTGCCCTTTCTTCCCTCCTGCCCGCCTCCTCGCTCTCTCCCCCCTGCTCCTCCCCCCTCGCGTCCTCTCACCCTCCCAAGCTCACTCTACATTTTTCGCCTTCTTATTCCATTTCTCCCTCCGGTCCTTCTCGCTCCGGCCACAATCGCTCCCCGCTCTCTCGCTCCTTTCCTTTCTCTCGCTCGAAAATTTCTTTTTTCTCCCTCTACGCATTATGAATAAGTATATACGCCGTATTGACGCGTGTGTACGGGGCGTGGTGTGCCCGGAGCGTTGACCAGGGCCGGCCAAATCTGGACGATCTTTTTCCCTGCATCGCCCCGAATGCATCTCGCTGCGCCGCGATGCTCTCCTCTCCTCACCGCTCCTCTCTCTCTCTCTCTCTCTCTCTCTCTCTCCGTCTCGTGCGTCTCGCGTCTCACATGTGTGCCCGCTTAATGTTTGCCGAGGTAACGTGGTATTTCGCGGGGAGACGCTCCCTGCCGGCCCGATTGATCCGGAGATAGCGAAACAAATTTATCTGCGATGGCAAGAAGCACTCGGGCCGGGCCCGGGAGTTTTGCGCGCCGCGACGAAGTCGTCCGCAAGGTGGAATTTGGTTAAGCTCGATCCCGACTCTCGTGGCCCGGACTTCAAAGAAGCGCCTACGTTCGCATTTGGAATTCATGAAAGTCGTCGCACGAACTGTATAAATACGGCCGTACATCCACCGGCAGAAGTTTCTTTAATTTCGATACTGACGACGCCGTAACGGACAGCGAGAGGAAGAGGAGGGGTTGGAGGGGTACGATATCGGCGCTGAGCGATAATGCGATATTGAATATACGAAAGGTGAGGCGCGGGCACTAACGGGAGTCGAAAGACGCACGAAATCACTCCCTGTTACGCGAACCTCCAATTATCGGGCGTTAGTTGCCAGCCCGCAGAATGAGGATGAAGAGGAAGGGTCGCTAATGTAACGAAATACAAATAAAACCGCCTCCGAGCGCCTGATCGATTCAATCCGCGGGTGCGTCGTCCCTGTTTTATTGCCTCAATTAAATTCAATTCGATTATTCCGCGCTGGGTGGATCGAATAAGTCATAAAGGCCCGGCAATCAGGTATCGAATTAAGTATCGAATCAGCGGATGCTATTGGGAATGTAGGAGTCCTTGGCTGGCCGGAGAGATGCGAGCGTAGGTAGCCATTCCAGGATTACGTATCCGTGAAATTAAATAGCCGGAGTCCGCCCGATCGCCGCTCACACGTGTCCACCGAGCTCATCCTCGCGCATCCTCGTGCATCCTCATGCATCTTCATGCATCCTCCGTCCATTCCCATACGTTCTCCGCCCCGCGTAACAAAGTGTTCACGGTGTCGCGCACGCGGTGGCATCCTCGTCTGGCGTGACTCGTCTGGCAGGACTCGCAAGCGAACGGACGAGCGGACACATTTCCGTTTCGCGGGTCGTTCTCCGGACTCGCAGTAGGTACTCGGAGGAACTTCCGCGAGCTCTGCCAGCGACACGTCAAACGCCTACGCGAAGGGTGGAGAGGAAGGGCGGGCTCCGAATCGATTCCGGGATCGTCGATCAGCGAGCCATCCAGCCAATCTGCGCCTGACAAAGAGCCCGTCTGATAAATTCGTTTCATTCCGCTGGCCGAGCCGGGGCTCCGAAGGAATTTCATTTGGGATTCAGTGGCGGATGCCGGGCAGGTGCAACGGTGGAATACGGTGGGGTAGAAAAATGTTAAGCGCGTTGGCGGATCGAGCGTAGAGAGCGAAGGAGAGACCGTTCGGCTCTGGCGCGGAAAAATCCGGAGATCGGCCTGGCAGAGATCATAAACGTAAGGTCGGAATGAGCTGCCACGCGCTCGCGTCCGTAGATCATAAGCAGCGATGCTTATCAGCGACGTTTATAGCGCGTCGTATCAAGTGACTGATCTCGATTGTTCTGACGTAAATGTCGTCTTGCGTAACGTCCCGAGACGTCTGGCCCCGGCCTGCCGAGCGCGGAAATGGCCAATAACCGTCAAGAATCCAATAATGATCGTTGCGCGACACGGCTCCTATTACTTATGACAATGCTGATGGAGAAACGGTAAGGCGGCATTATCTCGTTACCGACGGGACCCATTTCAATTTCAATCATTTATCGTGACTATCAGCGATTGCCCTCGACCGTGCGCGCGCGCGCGCGCGCACCCGTACACGCTCGTGCAGTTGCGCGCAACATTACGTCCGATCGGAAAAATGTCGGAGTCGAGGTGCACTGGGTTTAAGTGCCGCCCGCGAGTGCATTGAGAGCCCGAATGGCTGACATCGAGTCGAGGACCGAGGGCCAAATTCATGAATCTTCCGGTATAATAAACCGGCAACGGCGAGTCGAAAATCCTATTCGCGAACTGTTGAGCCCTTAAGTCGAGCGTTTTGACGTTTAAGCCGGCTGCTTAAGAGGCGTACGAATCCGACGCGCTGGGACGCGAGCGGCGGGGAGGGTCGAAAGAGCAGGGGAGGGTAGGGGAGGGTGGGCGAGAGGTACGACGATATTAACCCGTGTGGCGCGGTGTGGTCTGTCCCGGACAAATCGCGTATTTATGATCTTCCAGCACAATGGCAGGATTTTTAATCCCCTGGGCTCGACCTCGCGGAACTTACCGACCGGTCGTATTCGCGTTATATTTCGTCCCCGGCTTCTTTTCTCCCGCATACGTCCGCATACGTCCGCATACGTTCACGTAGGCAGACTCGACGAAGGGCCCGAAGGGCGGAGGACGAGGAGTGAGAAGCCCGAAGCAGGCGGAAGGTGCCCTAACAAGGCACGGAAGGCAACCGCTGAATTTCATTATTCGATCATTCCGCTGTTAATGTTTCCCGACCTCGAACGCGCGAACAGCGGGAAATTCAGGAAAGGGACGATTATGCCCCGAGGGTCACCGGTCCGACTCGTTTTCACACGGCTACCGGTCACTCTCCGTGAGTGAATTTTTTTCGCCCAGCGCCGCGAGGAGGGGACCAGCGGCGTGTGTACATAAACATGTCAAGGAGCCATTATGCAAATTTTTAAATACGACGGGACCATATATCCTGCCGGCGGGGTGTGAAAAATAAAATTAGCATTGCCACAAATGTTCTTCGGCTTAAGAATGCCCGGGTTCGAGGCTCCGCGGCTCGTGCGGGAGGAAGGTGAGGAAGGTGAGGAAGGCGGAGGAGGCCGAGGTGGTGGGGGGGGGGGGGGGGGGGGAGAAAGGAGAGGAAGCGTCACGGGGATGAAGAGGTGCAGGTATAATCGCACGTTCCGGGGCCCCTCGTATACGGAGGCGTTAATACCGGCACGATCGAGCCGTTCGTTTTCGAGGAAATAAAGTTCCTCTCGTGGCGGCCGACCGGTATACCCCGGCACGTTCCCACGAGGCCGCGTCTACGTGCGAGATCGAATTCGTCGCCCGGTTTCCTTGACGCTCCGCGACATTCCCCGACACTCGCCTATCGACCAGAAAAACCGCACATCAATTACGTCTCGTTCCAGCGGCCCCCGGAAACGCAGGAATGGTACAAATCGGTGCCACTGCGATAAAGATCCTCAACAACCCGGCCCACCTTGACAGCCGACCGCAGCCGAACACCTCAACGCCGAAAAAAGACTTTTGGCCAGTAGGCGTTTCGCAGAAGTATAAAGTATCGTATAACGTGGAAGGAAAAGCTTCCTTTGTTCGGCGTAAAGCGAGCGATCGCTCATTCATAGACCTTAGACCAGATTCCTCGGAACTGGCCGCGGAATGGATCGTTCCGCGAATCTCGGACGTCCACGCCGCCGCGATCGTGCCCGTGGAAGGCGAGTGTCTTTGCGCCGGCATAATGGAATGAAATTACTCCCGCCCTGATAGTTTCGCCAGGCGGTGGGGGCAACGAAAGCAAAACGTTAATTCACGCTTCCGCCCCGGCGAAGGATATCGTATGAGCTATCTCGGCGTTCGGGACGCGTACAACGTTCCCGTCAGCGGCGCGCAATAACACGGTTCCTCCGCGCACCCCACTCCACCTCCCTCCTGCCACCCCCCACCCAGTCGGATCGTTCCATTGAACAATCTCTATCCGCGCGCGCTCGCATCGCCGATACCGTCGGCCCGATATCAGCCTCGATACGATTGTGGCGGTGTGCGTCACGCAATTTCCAGCCACGCAAGCGTTCCCATTCAGCGTAACGTTAATGCCCGGCCGGTCATTTCCGGCCCGTACGTAGCAAGAAGTCAATCATCTGGTGCCGCGAGCAGACGATCGCCCGATTCGAGTATTCACGCGTGCCTGCCATTGCAGCCACGTCTCGGTCGTCCGTTCGCGTACGAGCTCTCGGACTCTCGCGCGAGGGTTACCGACGGACCGGTCCCCCCCCCCCCCCTCCCCTCCCCGAGCGGGGTGCTCGAGTGCTCGAGCCGAGTGCTCGAGCCGAATGCCGGGGCCGAATGCCGAGACTGTGCGTCGAGAGGCCGAACGGCAGAGACCGAACGTCGAGACCGAGTGCCCAGGCCGAGTCTGCGGCGGAAATGAAGGAGTTGATATATCTGCTCGGGAGCCATAACTCACTTAGTACTTGCATACGTACCTTCCCGCGCTATCTCACTCCTTCTCACCCTTCTCACCCGTCCCACCCTTTCCACCTCTCTTCCTCCTTCCAACCCGGGCCTCTTCGACCCTCACGCTTCGTTCATTCGCTCTCTCCGTCCATCGTGAACGCGCGCGCGCGCGAGCGAGTGCTCGTGGGGTGAAGCGAAAGTCCTGCGGGGCCGGAAAGAGAGCGGTTCTGCGCGGACAATAAATTGAAAGGGCGAGATAGGCGTCGAACGGAAGGAAAATTTCGCCAAACTACGGCTGAGCCAGATGCGAAAGGGTTCCTTATTTTTTTTGTTTCTCTTCTTAAGCGGGGTAGAGTCGGCTCGCTTCCGGTAGACGTGCGACAATTTCCGCGGCACCTACTCGCGCCGAGTGCGTGCGTACGCCAGGTTTGAGCGGCAATGAGACTCCATTTCCTACGAACTCTGCGGAGAAGCCGGTTACTTCTTCTCCCCCTACCTTTCCTCGCCCTTTCCGCAGCCACGCCGACAGAATGCGCGCGCGTGTGTCGGTGGATGCCGAGAGTGTGGCCGAGAGTGCGCGAGGACGAGGTGCAACGCAGAGCGGGCTCTCGCAGGAAAAGGACTCTCCGGCTTTTGCGCCCCCGGGCCGCGGAGGTGTGGAACGATCATGGCGGAAAAAGAAGACGAGGACGCCGAATGGAGGAAGAGGAGAAGGCGAGAGTACGAGGAAGAGTCCCGGAGGATCGGCGCGCACCGAGAGAATCGAGCGAGAGGCGATACGCGAATGTTTAATGCCTCGCACTAAATTATGCAATTACCTTTATGTCCGCCTGAAGACCATCCCGGCTAGCTTGGGCCGCGTGCACGCGCGAACACTCGCTTAGCTCGAACACACCTGGACCCGGGATGAGACTGGGCCGTGCGAGTCGACTAACGCACAGTGCGCTCGCGCGCGAGCGCGCGCGCGTGCTTCGCGCATCGGGCGTGTACGTGCGCGCCATTTTGGTATCGGCTGCCTTCGCGAAGCCTCTTGCGAAGCATCGACGAACGACATATATCATACGGCTATCACGATGCGCGTACTACCACCATTACTGTCACTACCTAATGCGCGTGTTATTACCACCACTACCATCTCTCTATTGCCATCGCTATCGACGCTTCGGCACTGCGCCACAGCTGTACGCGAGTAAGATGACCGATGCCGCCATCCTCTCTCAGGACCGATACCGGCCATCGATGAAGACAATGCCTAGGTCTATTCTCGTTTCAGACGTTCGCACAGTCCGGTCGATGGACCTTGCGCGAATACCACTTAAGGTTTCATTACCCGGCTATTAACGAGGCGGCGCGACGGCAGCGATTTCGTCTTCGGGACGTGACAGGTCCCGTCTGAACGACGACAGTCACCTTAGCTCATTCCCCGTTTGACGGCCGGTCCTTCGCGGTCACCGATCATTTCCTCGAGAAGTGGCGGGCTGTGGACCTTCGCGCGATACATCGCGGACTCCCATCGTAGAGAGGAGTGGGTGTGTTTCACCTACTCGCAACCGTCCGCGAGGGCATAAACCGCGCAGTCCTGAATTAAAAGTGACTTGCCCAAGGCTGGCCAAGAGAAGTCGGGGCGAACGCGAAACGAACGGCGATTCATCGCCGGGCCATTATGAGCGGATAATCTCGCGAGCGCCGATAAGTCTCGATTCCTTCCCCTCCCTCCCCCCACCCCTCCTCATCTGCCTGGCTGACTTCCCTTGAAAAATCTATCGAGTGCGCGACCTACACGCGGAATTATGCTAACTCCCGCGCGTAGCCTTGAATTACGAAAGGGCCTTCGGATAAAGGATGAAATATGCTGCCTTTATTGAATCTAAAATAAGATGGAGATACCGCATTTGGCGGTGCGCCTCTTATTTGTGTTTATAGGTATATGCGCGATATATACGCGCGCCCTCGCGAAACGTGTGTCGCTTTAAAGCGGCAAGGTCAGCCGATGCATGGTCATCCGAGATGATCATCTGAGATGGTATTATCTGGATAATGCGCGAGTGGGACCGGGGAAATACGTACGGCGCGCAGCCAGGACAATGAATTACGCTCGAAGGGTGCATCCTCCTTCCTCCTCCTCCTCCTCCTCCTCTTCCTTCTCTTCCTCCTTTCGCCTTCCTCGTTCCTCGATCTCTTGCCTCCACCCCGCGCCCTGCCCCGTCTCATTCTGTTTCTGCCCGCTGCTGCTGGTACGTCGACGAAAAAACGATCTCTGACCTCCCTTGTACACGGGGGCCGTCGTCGGTCCCCAGCAGTATCTGGACCGTAATTCACAAATCCCAGACATGCATCCTTGTCCTTACGGACGACGAGACGACCAGAAATCGTCGACGACCGCCACGAATTACGCGTCTCGGCCTCCTGCCTGCCTCTTTCTTCCTTTCTTCCTCCCCTTCTCCTACGCCCGGCCGACTGGAAAAAGAATCGACGATTTCTATATACAGCATTAAAGACTCGCCTTTCCGTTGAAGTGGGAGTTTCCCCGAGGGCCCGTCGGCCATGGAATGAATTCCGATCGAATTCGGCGCGGCGGCGGCGGCGGCGACGGCGGCGATCGAAACGGAAAGCCAACTTTCCAATCCGACTGCCCCCCTATCCTCGCCGTTAACAACCCGGCGCGAGTGTATACGCAGAGAATAACGAGGGTCCATCCTTATCCGTACAATCGTGCGTACGAATGGTCGACAACCGTCACGAATTACGTGCCCCTCCGTCCGTCTCCCATTCTCATGCCGCGTTCGATTCGACCTGCCTCCTCCGAAATGCCTCCGCGAAATGCCTCGCATCGAAACAGTTTGTATAACCCCTCCCCTCCTCCACCGTACGCGCCCTTACCCATGATTCGAGTATACGTACGTTACTTCAAAGTGGCAGAAAGTAATCAAGAAATAATTCTCGGCAACTACGAAATTGCGGCGGTCGCAATCAAAATCTCGCATTCCCCTCTCTCGCTGCCGGGGGAAGAATCCTTAACCTTCCGTGCGCGAGGGGCCCACCATACGGGGCCCCGACGGGGGGAACCTTAACATTAACTGGGCCGTAATTCACAAATCGCGGACGTGGGCCCTTGTCTACACGGGCGCGCGAGGTACGAGGAATCGGGCCGACGTTGAACTCGGAGATTTTGGCCGCGCGCGGCCGAAAGTATTTTCGGTCCCTCGGCTGGCATATGGGAAGAAGGCATTCGCTGACTCGGTATGCGTTCGGACGCGTCGACGCGCGTCCAGCGGTGCCGGGCCGAGCCTATATGGGGGACCCATACGTCCGCCTCACGCCCGGGCCTCGCACGCGCGCGTGTGCGTGCGCACGACTTAACGTTTCATTAACCGTATATTAGCGAGGCTTCAAGCCGCGTACATACGTCACGCAGATAACCGCGCCGGGGCCCCGGCGAGAATGTACAACGAGCCTGGCAGATAAGTGTAAGGAGATACGGGACGGGTAAGTTACGATGCGTCCTCTGATGCGAAATGTGCTAGCCGGACGCTGGCTTATAAGCTGCCAAAACCCGTGGGTAAGGATCGCTCGCACTCTCTCTCTCTCTCCCTCTCCAGGCTTGTCCCAAGGAAGAACTCCGGACGGGTGGGTCTATTTAACGCATTCAATGCCCCGTTACCGCGAACTTGCGCGAGGTGACACCTACTTTTCGCCCGCAGACTGCCTGGCACCGACAAACACGCGACCGCCGTGCCATTGTGTTAGAGATCACTGGTACGGATGTTAATGCCGTTACTCGGCCCTTCTTATCGCCCGAACGGTCCTTCCACGAACGTCCTGGGATAGTAAAAAGCCGTCGTTATTCATATCCTATTTCGTCGGAAAACCA
The DNA here is from genome assembly GCA_914767735.1 of Anoplius nigerrimus. Taxonomy (NCBI): domain Eukaryota; kingdom Metazoa; phylum Arthropoda; class Insecta; order Hymenoptera; family Pompilidae; genus Anoplius; species Anoplius nigerrimus. Next base: position 8,656,060 of record OU612080.1, read on the forward strand.
ATGTTTAAAACGCATCGTTCGCGTAATTTGACCAATATCGCGACCGTGATGATGCGGTAATTGCGGCTCTAGAACAATTTTCGAAGTTATCGCGACGTACAGTTCTGCTCGCCGAGAGTCTAACGACGAGCGCTGTCGGATTACAGTAATTAAAAATAATGACACGCCGCGCCGACGTTAAAGTAATTTAGCCGGATTGATTTGCCCGTAGGCCGAGAGGGAGGGATGGTAGGGGGCCAGAATGTCGGTACAGAAACGTCGGTCGCGGCATGAGAGGCCGCTAAACTAGGTTGAAATAGTTCTCAAGGTTGGCGCTGAAGAGCACTCCAAAGCATGGGAGTTATTTGTGCGCATAAGCACGCAGTACGAGAGTACACTATGCGCGAGCTTCGTTTCTTCCATTCACTCCGCAGCTCGCTTTGAAACAGCCGAACTACTTTTGAGACTCTCACGTGCGAGGCATGGCGTACACACTTCACGGATTCGATGGAACGTGGGACGATGGAAACTTGGCGAACGCAGAGAGACGGAGAACGCGGAGAGAACAAACGTAAACACGGAAAAGAAAGAGAGACTCCGCAACGAGCGTAGAAGGAAATGTTTCGCGAAAACACGCAAATCCGTCGGCTTTGCGTGATGGAAGAAAGAATTATGCCACGTCCTGAAAAACTGAGACCTACCGACGAGCTTAATTGTTACGCAGTGCGAAGTACCGAAATAATGCCAGTGATCGTAGAGTGAGAAGCTGGCTGAAAGAGAAGCGGACGCGACGTCGGCGTGCGAGAAAAGAAGCGGAAACGGCTGCCGAGGGAAGACGAATAAGGGAACCGTAGAATGTAACCGCTGACGCATTTGCGAAATTGTTTCGCAACTCGAATCTGATCGGTGCGGTAAACTGCGGTTGTTGGTCGGGCCATTCCTGTCTATCCGCGAACGAGCGCCTATCCGAGAAACGGTAACGTACCTATCTTCCCCCGGAGTCCGAGGACGGGAAAATCGAGCAGGACGAAGGAAGCCGATCACGGCGTTGGGCCCCTTAAAGGTACGCTCGGCCACTTCCTGGTGCCGTTAACGGTGAAAACCGCGAGATCCACACTGTTTATTGGCTTGTTACGGCGCGGCAGTCTCGCCACGGGGGTCCGAAGGTGTGAAAATTCAAGCTGTTCCGGGCTCGAAACGGCTAGGATCGAGGATCGAGGATCCGTCGATGTGATCGGGCGTGCATGACTGTAAGCCCACGACAAGTTCAAGGATGCCGTCGGTTCATTGCTCCCGGGAGACTTTTACGAAATCGATGCCGGCGCGTCATTAATCAGAGTCTAGTAAATAGTCGAGCGGATTTTTGTGAATCACAGTCCCGCCAGGAATGTCCCCAAAACGTTTGCAGGCGGATTAAGAGAGAGTCAGAGACTGAATGAGCGAGAAGGAGTGATACTTGACGACTGTGCGAGTCGTAATCCGGTCTTAATTGAGTTCGTTAATCTCGAAGTACGGCCGCGGCGGGCCGGTAGGTGCCGACAAGTTCAAGGACGCGTCTCCTGTCGGAGGACACGGTTTCGGAGGCGAGTTACCGGAGTCGAATGAACGATTGCTCCGGGCGCGGACGTGTCGGGGAGGCAGGCTCGTTATTAAGAATCTTCCTTAAACGGAACGTGGCCGATGTACTTATAGGCGGTCCGGGTCCTTGAGCGCAAGGAGACGCCTAGCTCGAGGGCTGATTGCCTGCCTCATGGAAATACGCTCCAAACAGATCAAACTGTCAAAAACTAATTGCAACCAGGATCCGCGCGTCGAAGAGCCGAGAGGTCGTTCATATTGGTGTCCGATTTCGCCTCCGTCCTTTTTACGTCCTCTCGCCGAGACGCAGCGGCCGAAAAAAGCGGGAGCGAGGTGGAAGGGGAGGGGGGCAGTACAATTATTTCGAGACACGCACGGTCACGTTGCGTAATTATCATGGCGGAGCGGAGCCGGGCAAAAAAGATATTGATTATCGCAATTACGACTGATTATATGCAAATAAAAACGGTAACGATTCCGCGACCCTGGCACACGTAACTCGATCGCGACTTCCAGACACGAAATGCCTCCGCGAGGAGTGCGATGCTCGTTCAGGATTAAAGATGTAAATTATTTTCTACGAGCCTGGCCTTGGCTCGGTCCGAGTTCATCGAATCGTCTGGCACGAGTGAGAAAAGATGTACGTTCGATCCGAACGATTTTGAGGATGCAGATTTTCGACCAGCCCTCGCATTGTCCTTCGAAGGACAGAGGTTGACATGGAACGTGTTATTAGGCCTTTTTCCCTTTGAATCCTCTGTCTGGCAAGAAGACTAGCGTCGGAGTGTTCAACACCGACAGAAGAGCGTGCAGGCCTACGAAGAAGATGCGGCCTGCCATTGGCAAGCTCCCCTTCGGCTAGAAAATGGCAGCGGCGAAGACGGCTGTGACATAATATTATGCGGCAGGATAATCATACGCCCTTTTCCGTGCCCGAAGGAAGCGAGCGCACGAAAGTGTGACCCTTCGCCGGGTTCGCACAGCGAGACGCGGGAAATTGATGCTCACGCGAGCCAGGACGACTTACACCAGGCTCGTAGGACAATGGTCGCTTATTCATTAACCGGCGCGTAGGATCTACGAGTGCGTGAACTCGTCGGCGGGCGAAATAAGCGCGTTAACAATTAGCCGCCGTTAAACGCGGCTGATTACGGCTAACTAGCCGCGGTTATTCATAACGATTAGACGCCTTTGTGACGAGGGTCCCTCGTGGAAGGGTTAGAAGACACCGGTCGAAGGTGCTGGCCGCGCGCTGATGAAGATTAAACGTTCGGCCCCGGCGCGCCGGTGTATTTCGCGCCCCGTCGAAGGAACGCAGTCGATCACCCGGGAGATGAACGACGGCGACGACGACGGCGCAGTTGCGTTCCGTGATCGAGAGAACGCGTCCTTAATGGCGGCCGCACATTCGTAATATATCTGTAACAATGGCGGTGATTCCGTGCCACGAAAGACGAATGTACAAGGGCGACCGGTCACAATGGAAGGATTCCGAGGCGATAAATCATACTTCTCCGTCGCACCTGGATATTTCTCCTAGGCTGGCCGCGATCGGGAGCGAGAGAGACGGCGGTGAGAGTAGTCCGGGGGGGGAGGGAAATCGATTTCGCCTCCTCGAGCGCGTGCATTCGTGGCATCGAGGGCGTTAAAGGATCACCGATTCCGAGAACAATGTTCCGCCGAGCCGGTGGGCGTGCTGCCGTTGCGTCCGCAACTGTGTGAGAGATCGCGGGGCAGTCCAAGGTTGGCCGAGAACGGACATGGGAAGGAAGAGGTGTGTTGCGCGAAGTCAGCCGAAAGGAAAGGCGCGTGTCAATCGAACCCGACTCACTCTCACGCTCACGGACTCCGTGCTCGCGCGAGCGCGCGCGCGCGACCGACGACTTTGGCTCGATCGACGCCTCGCTTCTCGCCCAGAGATGGTAAACTCATTCCGCCGGCGAACTCGATCGGAACAGCGCTTGATTACGTGCAACAATCCCTGCGGTGCCTTTATAGATGGCCGACTATCGTCCGGGGGATAACGGTTTCACTTTATTATCCGGGAAAAACGTGAGACACCGACTACCGGTCATAAACGAATCGTCGGCTCTCACAGTCCGTACGAAGGCACGCTCAGAATGCAAACGCTGCGCGCGCATTTCCCCGTGACAAGCGTCAGTCGATTGACAGGCGGAATGAGCTGGGTAAGGGTAAAAAATCAGCGACAGTACGCGAAGCGAGTAGATTTCACGCTGTCTAATTTCGCACAATGGACTCGCGTCAGGTCGTACGCGCCGACAGTGTTACGCGGGGTTGAGAAGGAGAGAGAGAGAGAGAGAGGAAGGGAGAGGTGGAGAGTGGATAGAGGAAGATGCGAAGAAGAGGCGCGTAGAGCGTTCACAGTCGAGCGGCTCGCTCATCGATCATCGTCAGTCATCGTGGTGCGATCCTCGTAAAAATTCAGGCATACACGCCGCCGCCGCACCTCCATCCTCCCCGCGAGCTCGAGGTTACCGGCGAGATAGTTCCTTAATTAAAGTATGAGGCGCCCGGGGTTCAAGGCTGAGCTCCCGCTAACCGGAAGCAATTACGCCCGAAGGAATCCGCGAAAAGTTACAGTTTCATCGAGGCTGCAGTGTCTTTCTCTCCCTTTCTCCCTCTTTCTCTCATCCTCTCCGGATCCTTGCAAGAAGTCCGCTGCCTGTAGATGATCCCATCGCGAGTCGTCCGGACGAGAAATATTATTTCCCGCGCAACATCGGCGAACACTTGCCGCAGCCGCCGCAGTTCCGTCGCATTATTTCGTGGAACCGTCGCCGAAAAGTTTCCAGTTCCGCGTTGTGGGTCGGCGATCGTAACTTCCATCTCCGTCTGGCTCTGCCGCGTAAACGTACGCATTCTGCTCGTCCGCGGCATCCCGTTTCTCTCCCCATCCTTCCTCCGCTCCTTTTTCCACTCTTTCCCGCACTTCTCCCTCCCTCCCTCCCTCCCTCCTCTTTCTCTCTCTCTCTCTCTCTCTCTCTCTCTCGATCTCCGCTTCCCTTTCCGTCTTCTCCCTTTCATCGTTCTCTCGTCGGACTCCGGTCCGTCTCCGCGGCCGTCTCTCGCACATCGTCTCTCCCGAGCCCGGCTCTCGCTCGCTCTAGCAGGCAATTCCCGGGATCCATCAAGAGCCGCAATTCCGGGCTCTCTTCTCGCCGTGGCGCGCCGAGTGTTGTTTCACTTCCAGTAGGAAGGCATTATCCTGGCGCGAGTTGCAAGTTTATTGTACACGGTAAGGGGTATAAAGTCGACGAGGAGCCCGGACTAATACCGGCGCACTCCTGCACGTGCAGGAGGCCGACGCGCGATACGGACGCGGACGCATACACCGACTAGCGGACGCATACACGGACGGCTGTCGGCGGAGAGCACGTTGCAGGCTCACCTGTGTACAAACTCGGACCACGAGCCGAAGTGCCGCGAAGAGGAAGACCGTGTGAATGAGCTACCGTTCTGCGGTCTGCGCCCCGTGTTTTTCTTATTGATCGGAATGCAAGGCGTATAACCGTGGCGGCGAGCGACGACGAGAACGACGCAGGGCGGGGGGGTGGGAGGGAACTGAGAAAAAGAAGGAGAAACAAGGAGATCGGCAAGCGTATTACGTCCGATCGGCGGCCTTTACTCCGATCGTCGCAATGACCGACGGTGAGAGGTCCGCGGAGTCGGCCTGCGGAGAGAGAGGCCGCCGGAGAAACCGAACACCAGATATATACGAACGGTAGATAACAGCGGGAGAAATCTTAGGCGTTCCGTTAACCATCGTTCTGGATCGAGCAGCGATCATCCGAGAAATGTGCGACCGTGGCCGAGCCGAGTCCGTGCGGTGGCGATCCAGTTCCTGCGCGGAATAACTCGCGCCGGTGAGAACCGATCGTCCGGATGCGAACTCTCGAGACGAGAGAGTCCTCTCATCGCGGGGGACAAGTAGTTCCACCGGCCACTTTTCCATCACACTCCTTTTCTTGAATATTTTCACTTTTTCGCCGCCTCTTTCCTATCGTTGGCCTCTCGAACTCTCAGCATCCGTTGCTTAATTCCGTCGATCGAAAGTTTACGTGGAGACCATTTAACTTATCGTAAATCAATTCCGCCGGCACGACGGGATACTTAATTCGTCGCCATTTGCATCGACGTCGGAATTTGGAGGACGCAATCGCGTAATCGTCGCTTATGCATGCGCCATTTACCGAATTCTGATTTGCATCGTCCGGTAGCGACGATTCCCGAAACGACACCGGATTCCCGAGCCGTGCGCTTTCTACGTCGACGTAATCCACGACCATCTGCAGAGCCGGCTAATTGCGTGGCCGCGACCGTAAAGGATTTAGCGGAGAAAACGGAGAGCCGACAGGAGTGCAAGACGCCGGTGTGGAAGCGTCGCAAGCGAGTGAAACCGCTCGATGCCTACGCATCGGATCAATGAGTCGTGTGCCCGGCTTGTAACCAATTATCCGTGCCCATTAGAACGAGCCGGGACGACGACTATGGGTATCGAGAGACGGGCGACAGTGAACGCCTTTAAAACGGGCCGCGAGTGGCCTTACCGCATATTAATCGATAGAAAGCTGCGCTGGCTCGAAGCTGGCTGAAGAGTTTGTCGAGAGAGGAAAATCGTTTGGGATCCGCTGATCGATCCGAAAGCTTAACTCTTTGGCCGATTGCGGTTAGCCGAGTGGCTTCAATCACCGAAAACGATGTCGGAGCGGGAAGATTCACGGAACAACGAACGAAGATGGAAAGGCGAGGGAGAGTGAGAGTGGGAGAGACAGAGGGAGATGTTAAAGCGTATGATATCTAAATACGGAATTCGAGGACGCGTCTCGGGCATGATTTAAAGACCGGAGCCAGCGCCGCAAAGTGCGCGCCGCTCGACGGTGGTATTCGTCTTCGTAAGAGGGAATCTCGCGCGTATCCATTAAGTTAAACGTACAAGAGAAAAGTCGTAAAGCCGGCGATAAGGCGGGAAACAAAAGTATCACTTTTATAGGAGAGGTGTTACAAAGGAATCGAGGAAAGTCCGTGAAACGGCCGTTCCCGTGGCGGAGATAAAGCAAGGCGTGTCGGCCTATTCAGCGGCGGATATCGGGGGACGGGGGAGGGCGTACATATATGACCGTGGCTATCCACGAAATTATTCAATTTCACGAAAGGTGTCCGGCGACACGTTTATCTCGCCGCTTGAAAGGGTTAAAGTCACACGCGGCGGATCGGCGTCGGACGTCTCGCATTCCGAAGGCGAGAAGTAAAGATAATGCGAGCTGCCTGGACGTAAACGACGTCGGAGGCGAAGGAATCGGAAGACTTTCCCGACACGGGCAAGTCGGGGTGGCGGGAGGAGGGGAGGGGGAGAGCGGGGAACATGGACGACTATGAGGACCGATGGAGAGGAACGTCTGCGTGACGAGAGTGACGATAAGGATTTACGAGGCCCTCGGCGATCGTCAACGCGCAGTCGTGGATTGACTGGATTATTTTTACTGCCGGATTTCGGGCCCTCTCATTGGCTTTTCCGCGCTGCCGCCGTTAACGGAATTCGCGCCATTCTCTCTTCCGCGGACGCCCTGAAATTCGAAGAATCCGTGCAGGCCGCTACGTGCCACGACCGCATAACTCGTCCTTTGCCCGGACGTTTCATTCTTACCGGGTACCTCCCCGAGTTCTCTTCACGAACTCGGCCCGATGAGTCAGGGAAACCTTCATTTCGGCCGTCAAGAAATTACTTGAAAATCCGAGCCGTTGTCCACTCTCACGCATTTTGTCTTACCTGTCCCCGTCCGGACGTGTCGGACAGCGCTTGAGGATACCTCTGCCACGTCGTCGCGATGCCTATCATCGCCGCGAGCAGCGAATATCGCACATATCTTACACTTGCCGAGCCGGTGCGAACGTACGATTGTCGGGTGTGGGATTGAGAAGCGTGTAATCCGAGGATAAATTGTTCAATTGCGTACGAGGCATTGTACTCCGTCGATCACGCGGCGGCGCGTCGTCGATTAAATTCCTTCGGCAAAACTCATTCCCGTGGCTCACAATGGACGGTAAGGGGAGGTGGTAGGGGGAGGGAGGGAAGGGTGGGATAAGAAGGAGTGAGAAGTTCGCTGTCGGATCGCCTTTTGCTCGCGCGCACTCGCTCGAACGGCGTCGGTGCGCATCCCGAAAATTTAAGGCCGCCGCGTACACGGTTGCCGAGCGTATAAAGCATAAACAATGGCCCTGATAATCTGATCTCGCGACACCTCCGCCGTGCGAGGCGAGCCGGCGACAAGACGAGAGGACGCATGAGTGCGTCGGAAGGTGTGTACGGGGCGCTCTCGCCGCGTGTGGAGGCGAAGACGAATACGCGCCGGCTGCGAGAGCGTGAGAGGCCGCCGAGGAGGGCCCGGAGATAAAGGGGGCGATAGAAATGCCTATAATGGCTTACGTGCGTGCAAATAAACCGCTCCTCCACACCCTTTGCCCCGGCAAACGACTCCGCGAATCTATCTAGGATTCCCACTAAAGATTTCTTCTTTGTATCCGAGCGTCGCGGCGATAGTCGCTTAATCGTCCCATAGATTAAGATAATAGGCCAATTTACCGTCGTCGGGGACGATGCAAATTTATCCCCGCGTAACCATTAAACATTTCTTGTCAACCGTGCTGACTGAGACCGTGAGCGTCAGTTCGCACATTCTAAGCGCGAACGATCCTGTCACGAGATCCTGTATAGGAACGATAAAGACTTTGTCCGTCTCGTCCCGTCGCTACCGCTTCAATTAACCCGTCCAGCCGAAAGTGCTCCCGTTCGGACACAGCTGGCCCTAACAGGACCCGCTTCGCAGGACGTCGCGCGAGGAAACTCGCGAGCGTGCGAATCGATTCGGCATTCAAAGCGGCGTAGCCTGACAAGGACGACGCCTCGCTCGTCGACACTGGCAGGAGTTCGACGGGGAGTTCGGGCCTCTCCCGGGTAGTTTGCCACGATGAGAAACCGCTAACTGGATTTCCCGGATTGATATTCGTCGCGCGCGATTTCCGCGGCATCCTCTTCTGTTGATCGGCCGAGCGTGCCAGACGGTCTACGTTCGCGAGAGGGAAAGGGTAGCGGCCCGAAAGAGACGAACGATCGACGCCGCCGCCGCCGTCGTCGTCGTCGGCTGGGTAGGCGCGGAGCCGAACTCTCCTCCAAGTACTGTTACGAGCGATTTACGATAGTAATAGGCGCTGCTCTCGGTGGCCGGCCGTGAATGCTAATACGCGTTACGAGTCGGGCGTACTCTGGCGCTCCGTGGCAAATCCAATCAAAGGCAGCACTGTGCGCATACTGGCATAGAAGGAGAGGGGAGGGGGAGGGGGCAGAATGGAGGAGGAAGAGGACCTACATTCATGCGCTTTTGTAACGCAGTCGCATTGTCCGAACCGCCGGCTGCCGTCTTCGACTTCTCCACCTCCTACGGCCTGCGAGCTTCCGCGAGATCTTCTCGCGCCTTCTGCGTCACGTACAATGCCCCGCAAGCGGTCGGAACTATTGTCGATCGAGCATGCGCGTCGCCTGCCGCGAGTCTCGTACGTGTCGGAACGGTGTCGGCTGTCGTCGCGTCAAGGGCGAGGTGGGAAAAAAATACGAGCACTCGGCCAAAAGCTTCATCTGGTTCACTGAGCCTCGCCCGCGTGAGGAGCGGCGATACTTAACGTTCGAGAATGTCGCACATCCTCCGGCCCACTAATTGGGGGTTGACAAGTAGCGTGAGGGTTCCGAGAGCTGGCGGGCGGGCGAGAGGGGGGGGGGGGGCGTATATGAGATAAAAGTACAGTCGCACGGAACGAAAACGGTCACACCCCGACTTCGGGAGAAACAAAGGCACAAAAAGGAGGGTACGAAACGGCAACGAAAAGCTAGAAAGGAAGAGAGAGAGAGAGAGAGAGAGTGAGAGTGAGTGAGAGAGAGAGAGAGAGAGAGGGCTGGATGGAAGGACGGGAGAAGGGAAACCGAGGCGATCCAATAAACATGAGAGTTTATCGAGCTGTTATGCCAGTCGTGGCCGCTTATCTCCCGGACACCCACTTAAACCTCGACCGGAGTCGTCCAGGTGAACCGCGTGAAAAACCTCACACGTCGCGGCTGCCTTCTTCTTCCTCCGCGTAAACGCATAGGTACACAAGCTGTACGGCTTGCCAGAGGACTGCGAGCAAGCGAGAGAGAGAGAGAGAGAGAGAGAGAGAGAGAGAGAGAGAGAGAGAGAGAGAGAGAGTTGGTGGCATCCGGCGCGAATACATACTCGCGAGGTGCGTCCGCACTGCGAAACAGCCAGAGCGAAGTTAGTCCGGAATTTATTACGTAGCCCGTCGGCCCTGAGACGATTTTTCCGACGATAACCCGGGCCGATGCTCACGGGACCGTACGGTGGACGTGTCCTTTTGCCTGATAAACTCGGCCTGCCAAGCACGGCCGAACTCGGCCTCTCGTCCACCGTCGGGAATCCCTCCTCCCCTCCCCCTCCCGTGCCCCCGCTAACACTCTCTTTAGCCCGTGCAATTTTTATTTCCTCCCGACAACGATGAAGCGACCCGGTAATATCCGCTCGCCTCTCGTTGAACGCATTACGAATGTCGGCCCGCTTCGCCGCTCCCGTAATATCCGATGTAATCCCGGATACGCGCGCCTTCTGCGAACCCGAAGAAAACGGAAGTGGGCATACTGTGCATTCCGTGACTCGGAGCGGCTCGATTCTCTCTCACCGAGTGAGAAAAAACATTCTGATACGGCGTCCGGACGGTCGACGAATCAGTGACCCTCGACAGCGCCCAAATTCACCTGTTAATAAAACGGCATTCTTTTCTCTGTTCCAGGTAAGTGCCCAGCTGCCGCCAATCCCCCATTTCGATTTCCGATAAGCGGGCGAGCCCGGAGAGATACAGTGAGCGCTGGCGGACCGCTTTTCCAGGGCTATTGCTTTTACTGCGGCAGATGTTCATGCAGTAATAATGGGCAAAGAGGCGGTGAGTGGGTGATGATGGCGACGATGGGCGAGGTAGGCGAGACAGGTGAAAGAGGAGAGGGGGAGTGAGACGGGGCGTAATTAAACGTGTCGGTGACTGCGAGTGGGCAGGGATGGGAGGGAAAATATCAAAGAGGAGGAGGGTCGAGTAAAATCAGCGGGTACCGGATGGCGCGGACCCGAGGATTTTTCCGGAAAATGCATTCGAGAGGTCGACCGAGCAACACGTTGCCGTTTATCTACCCTCTCCCACCTCCCACCTCCTGCGGCCCTCCGCTTCGACGCGGGGCTGGCGGCCGATAGGGGAGAGGCACTAAAATCCGAAAAATGGCCCGGGTAGGTAAATACGTGGCCGGTTACAGCGTGTGCGAGGCGCCGAAAATCGAAGTCGCTCGCCTACGGCGCATCTGTAAATCGTTTATCGGAATTCTCAGTGCCCGCGAACTGGCCGAAAAAAGGGTGGGAGGGGGCTGAAGAGCTCGAGGGTCGAGCTGCGGATGGAAATCGTGTTTTCGGGCCCGAAATCGACAGGCTCGAAAGTCTCGATATTTCTTGCCTGCCGCTCGTACCGAATCTGTCACTTCTTTTTTCGGCTTTACGCCTGCCTGACGATGACGCCGAAAGAGCTGGAAATCGTATTGCCAGCCCGACGGCAAATTACGCATATGATAAAAGCGGGCTGGAGAGGGCTCGAAAAATCGTACACGGACGCAATCAAGGCCGCGCGTTTGCCGTCAATGTCCCGATGATAAACTTTCTCGATAGCCGCGCAAACAGGGCGCAGTCGCTTTGTCCGAGGGGGTTGCGCACTGCGCACGCGCACTCGACGGATCGAGCTTCCGCGTAGCTCGAAATCTCGAGCGGCACTCGTCGCGCTACTTCGACCTCTGAAAGAGTGGGTAAGGGGGGAAGGGGGAGGGAATCTGGGGGTGCCGTGTACGGCACTCGGAACTTGGCGCGTTTCAGGTCTCGGCGCCGGAATCTTTCGGTCGTTAGTCCCGCGACTTTATTATGCGCTTACGCTTAGCGTAATGCTCTCATCCCGTGACCTCGGGCTTAGACCTCGCTATCAGCGCCCCGCAGAGAACACTTCGCAGCGAAGTTCGCTCCCTCCCCCTCTCTCTCTCTCCCACGCCTCGCGACACTTTACGTGGGCGGATTCGAGCTAACATGAAAATCGTTTTTCTCGCCGAGCTGTTGGATTCGAGGCGGGAAAGGGTACCGGTGCGCGTGAGACGCGAACTTTTCCGTCGGTGTCGACACCCTCCTCCCCCCTCTCGCCTACCTTGCCATCGTGTCGAGATTCGCGCGCGACCCGAAAAGAGTTTCCGCGCCCCGATAAACAACCGGCGGATCTGCATAATGCCGAGATAAACGCCGGCGGACGATTTCCCGCGACAGTTTCCCTCCGCGCGCCGTTAAAAGCGGTGGCGAACATCAATTTACGAGCGAGCGTGCCACTTACTCTCTTCGGCAGCGAACAGCGGTACCTGCGCCGACGGTGGGTAAAATTTATGGCCACCTCGAGCTCGCGAATGACGCTCGATGGAACCGCAGTCGATGCGAATCGTGATAGAAAGCTTCCGACGGGACTTCCTTCCGTCGCGAAATCAAGTCGATCCCGGGAAATCATTCCGCACGGACGCGGCCCGCGTCTCACGGCGTCTCACTGCGTCTCACAGCATCTTATGACGTCTTACGGCTCGACTAATGGAGGAGCCTTTCCCGACTTTGGATATTTCGTCCGGCTGACGGTTATGGGACTTCTCGCGACACACCGCTATCGAGAATTCGCGAGCTGCACTCTTAGCCCGTATCCTTGGAGTCCCGACCGGTCGTGTACACGCTGGCAAATCGATGGACCGACGCCGGACCTCTCCTGCAACCCCTGTCCCTCCCCCCTTCCCTCCCCCTGAACCTCCTCGTCGGCGAGCAACGACTTTAAATATGTTTATCCGCATGTTTTATGCCCCTCCCGCAATAATGCGATTCGCGTATCGTATCCGGATGGGATCGGCGCATTCGTTTTGCGGCTCTGCAAATGTGCCTTGGCGCCGGTTTCTGTGTTGGTCGGCTCGGTCTCTCGGTTCCTCGTATCGGGCGCATCGGGCCGACCTACCGGCGTACATAAGAATTTAAACTCCGCCGAATGACCGCGCGCATGTAATAACGATGAATCCTCGAAAGAGCGCCTTTTAATAAATAACGAAAGTGCAACCGGTTCCACTTTCCGGAATCGAAGTGTGTCCTCTATCGGCAGCGGGTTAAGTGACGTTCGCCAAATTCGCCGGTCTCTCTCGTTTATTTGCCTCCTCGGATCCTCGCGGGAATGTTTCGAGGCCCGCGATCGGCGGAGGAGGGAAAGAGGAGGTGAAGAGGGCTGAGAGAAGAGCAGCGCCGCCGGCGTGCGATGTGGGAAAAATTTGCCTCGATACTACCGATACGATTTCTCTGTCCCCGGGGCCACCCTTTACGGTACTGACAGAGAAGTTCGTCGAAAGTCTTTCGTACCGGGACCGACCCGAGCCTCTCAATCGTCGATCCGACCCGACGCGTCGACGACACGGACTACCATGTCGACAGACGGTCCGAAACGGTCCCTATTAATAGACGCTAAAAATACAATGACTCTCGCGATCCCTCGCGCTGTCTATCGCGACGACGGACGCGAGTTAATATACTAGGATGTCAAATACGCCCCGAACCCGCCGAAGGAGGATGCAGCCAGACGTCGTTTCGTTAGCGCGTCAAAATGTAAATCGAAATCCGGACGTGTCTCGTATTTCTCGCCCCTTCCCTTACGGACACCCGGGCGAGGCGAGGGAAAGGGGGAGGGACGAGTCGAGAATCGAATCAGCCGACTCCGAGGGAACGGGACGGGTAAAAAAGGAACGTTATCGCCGTTCATTTTCGGGGAATCCGGACTTATCAGTTACGGCCGAATCGACATTCCGTAGGACCCTGGATCTCTCGTCGTGTCCGCGAGAGACCCGTAGCCCGTAGGAGCGGAGGAGGGAAAAAAAAAATACAGCGTCCCGCCGGCGCATCCCTCAAATTGAAAACTCTCGTTCGGGTAGAGCGTCGGACCGTCGACAGGATTTCACAGCTACCGTCTCTTATCCCTTGTCACCCTTTGACAAGCTCCCTCGACGTCTTTCGCTCAAGGACGAGGCTTGGGTGGGTGGAGGAACATCATCGCGTAAGCTTTTCAATCGACGATTTCCCTGTCGCGGGGAGGAAGTGAATGTAGAAGAAGAAGAAGAAGTGGAAGAAGTAGAAGAAGAAGAAGAAAGGGGAGGAAGTGGCTGAGGGGGGAGGTGGCCGACGTGGGCGAGGATCAGGCGTTGAGTTTGACAAACGACGAGGACGAGGACGAGGAGCGAGAAACGTCGCGTCTGGCGCGAGTGAACGGAAAGCGGAAGCTGAGGAGAGAGCGAAGAGGAGAGTTGGAGTGCGGGACACTCCTCCCCCCGCCTCCCCCTTCCCTCTCGTCTCACCCTCGCGACGCATCCATCCTCTCGAAAGAGGCGACGCCGCGCCAGTCGGAGAACGAAAAAGTGAAAATTTCCTCGAGCGGAAAAAATGATATTCAGCAGGCAGGCGGGAGGTAGGCAGGAGGAAAAGCAGGCAAGCAGGCAGTCTCGAGTCGCTCCTCTTCCTACCAGTCTCGCTCGTCCTTCGCCTCCTTCCTCCCTCCTCCTCCTCCTCCTCCTCCTCCTCCTGGTCCTCCTCCTCCATCGATTCACTTTCACTCTCCGTCTTTCTATTTGCACCCTCCCCACACCCTTCCCTCCTGTCGTCCTCCACGCACGCTGAGTGCACACGGAATCCCATGCGTAAATCAGACATGTTCCATTTACGATCGCTGCCGGCGAAGATCTCGTCCACGAGCCATTTCCCAGGCAGATCAATCCTCGTTACGCTTTCTTGTCTTTTATTCTCTCCCCCGGCCATTCTTTCGGTCCCGAGACCCGAACCCCCTTCCGTCTCGCGTCAGCTCGCCAGTCGAGTTTGACTAACGCGTAGGTATCGTCGCGGGAGAAGGTGGGGGTGGTAGGAGGAAGGAGAATGAGGAGAAAGGAATGGGACGGACGGTCGGCCAGAGAGAGAAAGAGAGAGAGAAGGAGACGGAGAGAGACGGGAAAGGTCATGCCAATGGATCGACGCATTAATTTACGACACCTTCGACCGCTTTTGCCACTCAAGGAGGAGATCATCCTCGCGCGCGCGCGCATACTTGCAGCATGAATCGCGAGTATTCGCCTGAATATCCCCGGTCCGAGATCAATTTTATCGGAGTGGCCGTAGATTATTTCGAAAGCCGGATCAGCCGGGGCCAGAAAAATCGAGGAGTGCAAAAGCGGCGCGAGCTTGCCGAGCCGATCGTGCTAAAATGATCGTTTGCATATATTAAGATATCATACATTTTAGATATTTTGAGGAACACTCTCGGCGGCGAACGAGCGGAGAGCGACTCTGCCGATAAACAAATTTATCTGCGCCAGAAATTCTGCTGTTTCGGGGCCCCGATCCGTATACATATATGTATTGCCGGCTGGAGCGCCGTAATTTCGTTCGGGCCCACTTAGCTTATCCCTCGCTATCTTCGACTTGACGCCCGGCGGCGTGACATCGCGCGGCCCCGAAACCCGTCTCACCTCCATAAAAACGTTATGTGCCTAGAAAATAGAGACAATCGGGCCCACCTCCGTCGCACAAAGGTGGGGGACACCCTCCTCGTCGGTGCGCGAGGATGCGTGGCCATAGGCCGAAAAGGAGGAGACAAAAATCGAAGGAAAGGAAAAAGAAGCTGAGGTCAGACGGTCAGCCGAGTCAGCCGTGACACATACACGGTTCAAGCGCGAACACACGAACGCCAGGCCCCGCGACGGTATATGCGTACACTCACCCATACACGCATCCTCGTACGTACGGCAGGAGGAGATCGTCCTTACCGGGCACGCACGCACGTCCCACATAAGCTTTATAGCAATAGCTATCTATCCATACGTAAGTTATTTCCAGGCCGTGATTTAAAGTTGGCAATGCATAAAGCCAGCCGTCGTTCCTCTCCTACCCCTCCCCCTCTTGCCGCTCTTGTCCTCGCGACTCGGTGGTAGCACTCGTACGTGAGTGCGCCCGGGACGCAGACGTGAAAATACGACGACGTTAAGAAGGAACCGAGGGGGGGGGGGGGGGGATGAGCGTACGGGGGAGTACGGTGCTTTACGTCGTGCGTGCCTTCAGCAGACGCTGGCCGAAGGAAAAGGGCGGCTACCAGGCTCGGGAATCGTAGCGTCAGCCGCCTTCGTCCTCCCCACGCTGAAGCCAGCCGACATCTCGCCCGCACCTTTGTGCCCGTGCCGAGATTACCGCGTCGTGTGAGGTTCATCCGTCCGACGTCGGAGATCTCCGCAGATTTATAAATCAACGGGGCTTACCCGGGACTACCTACTCCCGGCGAGCGGCTCGTAAAGTAATTGTTAATGTTATTATCCGGCCGTCGCGAGAGTGTGCGCGCTCGATGACTTTCGTCGAGATAAGATCGGTTAGCGGGCACGCTAGGTGAGTCTATGGAATATTTTGCTCGCGTCGATGGCTGCATGCCTTCGTTGAGCGGTTCACTTCTTTCCTGGCAGGGGCCAGCGCGAGAGATAGTATCGACGTGGGAAAATTACAGTAATATTCATTCATGAGTTGTTTATGCTTTCAATTAGCCACGGGGAGATCGATGGTAGGAGTGAGGTTTGTTTGCGAACGCGTTTCGGGTGCACGGAGAGAGATCAGTGGGATAGTCCCGGAGGACGAAGGTACTCAGAGTTCTTGGCTTCGTGAGAGGACGAGTGCATCGAATTGAAGGATGAAAACAGCAAAGACCCAGGCTAAGTGCCGGCGACAGAGAGACTTCTGTAAGCGTGACTGTCTTTTCCGGCCGTCTTCGCCTGCCCTTCGTCCTTCCCGTCGTTCGTCCTTCCCTCTACTCCACCCCTCTCCCCACCCCCTCTTCCACGGCATCCCTCTAAAGCTGACTCGTTTCCGCCCTCTCAAGCGAGGAGAGCCGATGAGAGGACGTTCGCCCTATGGGCACCGGATCCTGAACTCCGGTCAGTCCTTTTAACCCCTCTTCAGGTTGGTCAGGATCACTTCCACGGTGAGTCACTGCACAGTCTCGGACGGTGACTCATCCGTGATCTTAGCGATCCCTTTTAATTATCCGCCGAGAAGGGATGGCGATTCCTGAAGATTTAAGAACTCGTTTCCGGCGACCGGTTGAAATCGAACGCCTCTACCGTAACCTGGCCAGAATTTACCTGAGCCGTGCCGATACACTGACCCAAATTTCATGGAACGTTGCCGCGGTTTCGATACTTTTATCGATTTACGCCATTTCATTATTGTACCAACATGCCGCTCGTTTGACTCGACAATTATTGCCGTCAGTTGTACGGCGATTAATTCTTAACAAGGCGAAACGGTGTCCCGTTTCATCGACCGATTTGTCGGATTGTTAATTTAACGAACACGCCAACGAAATAAGCGATTAACAATCGATCCCCCCCTAAACAAACATATCGGACACGCTTTCTACGATCGTGAGCCGTGTTCTCCGCTCCGCTCGCGATCCGTATCGAGGATCGCAATAAAAAAGGGAAGAAATCTGCATTGTCGGCAGAAAAAGCTGCATTACAATAAGGACGAGGGCCTCTCGCCGGCCGGGGCCGAGAGTTTGTTTAAGCCGATCCAATTTGTTGACTCGCGCCGCCGAGCTACAAATCGCTAGCATCAATGTCATTGTGCCGCAATGGCGTGGTGGTGGTGGTGGTGGTGGTGGTGGTAGGGAGAGAGGCGGTAGTCGATTCTACTCGTCGACCGACGCCAGAACTCCTTGCCCGTGAACCCATGGCAACGGCAAATGGCGCTGAATGCCTACCTACCTATCTGAATAACAACCAACACATAACATAACACCTCGGGAACAGCCGGCCATTGAAGAGCGGCACTATATTGTCCTACGTTACAATGGGTCACTCAGCGCACTGAATGACCCATACCCAACCCATACAAACTCCCCATGGGACAGAGGCTCTTTTTCACCGTCGTCCTCGTTCCGCGCGTTCCTCTTCTTCTTCTCCTTCCCTCCCTCCCTCTCTCTTCGGGTCTCTACCGGCCTCCCTACCCCCTTCCGCCGGCCGCCTCCTCTTGTCGCTCTCGTTTTCGTCAACTTTTTTTTTTCATTTCGGATGTTCGCCCGAGCGCGAGAAGCAAATGGAAAAGGAGGCTGCGCAGAGGAGCGTCTACCCTCATGGAAAGCCGTCTTCGCAACGCTCTCCGGGCGTTTATTCATGCATTTGTCATACGATCAGCGTTAAATCGCGGACTCACGCCAAATTGGACTCAGCCGTTTCGTCACGCGCCGGTTTCTCTCTTCCTCGCTCTGGCTCTGTCTCCCCCTCTCGCTCTCTTTCTCGTATCGGGCGAGTACTCGTAGCTGGGCCGATTTTCTACTAACGACGTCTCGCGATTCCAAGTGGATCAGGCATATAAGGACGTGGGAACTGTTTCGGAGAGAGCCGTTCGCCTCTCGAGACGGCGAGAGCCTGTTTACTTTGGCGTGCCTTCGAACGAAACGCAGCCCCGGCCGTTCCCGCCAGGGTGGCCTGTTTCCTAAACAATCCGAATAGATCTCGGGGAATGAATCTCCGGGATGACAGACCGCACACACAATCGACCTCATGCGGCGCCGGGCTGTTCGACTTTCGTGAAAGGAAGCTCGATCGGTGGCTTCTCGGAGATCGGGACTCGGCTCGTCCTGCGTGGAATGTGTTTCCGGCGAAGAAAGATTGAGATCGAGAGAGAGAGAGAGAGGGAGAGAGTGGTAAGCCTCTCGAGGATCCTCGAGGCTCGAGACCGTGAAAATAAACGTTTCTCGATCGAATCTGGAATCGATCTCGGGATCCCGATCGCTCGAGGTCGCGCTTCCTTTTCTTCGCTCGCTGACGGAACGAAGGTGGAGTCGTACCGAGTAAAAAGCCATCTCGGTAGGGAGTCTCGTTTTCGACCGGCGGATTTGTCACGCAAAGGATTCGTTCGAGTCTGATTGCGGGCGGAGGGAAAAAATTGCCGCGTCTTTGTCGCTTCTGCTTTCTAGTCTATCGGCGGAGATCGCTGCGTGCACGGCGAGCGTTAAGTATGGTCTCGCACGAATCCGGAGTATGTACGTCGAAGTGCAGGACGTGCATGAAAATGTCCTGCTTCGCGTCCTCCTTTATTTTACCGCTCGCTTCTCGCCTGGAATGAGAAAAATGAAGTCGGCCGTTAAAGTGCCACGACGCGGAACCGTTTCAATCTTCGTTTCTATCCCGCTCTCTATTTTTCGGCCGCCGTCGCACACGTTTTGCGCCGTCTACCTACTTTTCTTCGCGCGACTAATGCGGTCAGCCGCGTCTATGGAATTTCCATTTGAGACGGAGGAGAGCGGACGTTGGCGAAGGGTCCGACGTTCGCCCGAGTCCGCGACGTCGCCATCTACGTCGAGATCGGCCTGGCCAGGTAGATCAGCGCTCCCCGGTGGACCATTCTTCAAAGGCTATCTTTCCCGTCGTCCGGGCACGATATTGTTAGCCGAGCTGAGGATCGTTTCGCGGCGTGCAATCGCGTGCATTGCCTGCTTTCTCTCTTTCGCTCCGACTCTCTTTCTCTCTCCGCTCGTCTTTGTGTATCTTTGACTATTCCTACGTCTCTCTCTCTCTTTCTCTCTCTCTTTCACCTCTTGTGCTAACCCTCGTTCCTTTCTCTCTTCGTCAGCAGCTCTCCCTTTCCTCGCAGATCCGCCTCTCCCTCGCATTCTCTCCCTGCTATCTATTAATTGCGCGATACAACGTGGGCGGCTTCCGCGCCGTACTAATTGCTCACGTACACAGGTACGGGAATAATTCGTGCACCTACCCGGAGACTTTGGTGTTCCGCGATATGCGGTCAGGAGAGAGGAGATACGAGAGAAGTTCTCTTTCTCTCCCTCTCTCTCTCTCTCTCTCTCTCTGTTTCGTCTGGACACACGAAGAAGATCGCGCCGGACCGACCTTTGACCGCTAATCGTGAGAGACACTGACAAAGTTTCGTCAGGATCGGCCTCCCGATAGTTCGCAGAATGTCGACCCCTTTCTCTCCCTCGGACGTCGTGACGCCCGTGACTGATCGCGCTCGTAAAAGTCGACTTCCTCCTCTCCTTCCTCTGCCAACAGGAAGTGCCTCGATCCAACGGTGACAGGTTTAAAATGGGTCGAGATGATTTTCGTGCCCGTCGAAAGTGTCGTCTCTATCTGCCGCCTTCTCAAAGGAGATCTCTCGGCTCTCCCCTTCAACTCCATCCTCGATAAAAGCCTCGTATCGTGCCGGTCGAAGATCTTTATTGCCTCGGGCGAGTACGCGATAATTCGTGAAATCACGTTCACGCCGCCAGATTAATCGCGGCCCGCCCCGAAAGCGTTCCACCTACGTACGGAAATATCTCCTGAACGGGTAGGAAAAAAAGTTTGAGTGGATAGACGAAAAGGCGAGGAAGATACTGGCGCCCCTCCTCCCCTCCCCACCTCCGCCCGGTTGAAAAGTCACGCCGGGGAATTTATCTTAGAATTCATTTTGACGCTAGCAGCGCCGATATACTATCGCGGCCGTTCGTTAATCAAACGGAACGTTGACGAATCTCGGTCATATTTGTTCGTCACGGGTATAGTGAACGGGCCCGATAGCGGGGGCCGAAGAAGTAGGCCGACTCATTTCCTTCCTTACATCCTTCCGTCCTTCCTCCCGTGACTGATCGTTGTCATTAGACTTTCCTGTTCTCGATCATACCCGCGTCAGCTAGCTGGGGAGGGAAGTTGGCGCTATCTTTGAGGAAAGTTTTCTAAATTAGATGTCTCGCCGTGATGGTCTGGAATACGTCAAAAGTGTAGACAGTGCGCTCGCGAAGTCTATTTTACCATACTTTTACCCGCGGCGAACTCGAGGACGAGTTACTCTGCCTTCGTCCTATCCTTCGCAGGCGGCTGGGGAGGAACAGGGATCAGATTGGCGCTCCGTGCCAGAAATACAGACCGTGCCCATGTCTCTAACTGATCGATGTTTTTACGTATCAATTACCGGTGATTGACCGGCAATTACTTAATCACGGCGTAATTGCGTAAGAAGCATGACGCTAATGCGGCTGAACGGCGAGGGTAACGGCTGAAAAAAGAAAGCGGAGTGGAATAACTGAGGCGACTGATAGATATCCGAGTGTAATAAGCATCCGGTCAATTTGACGGGAATTCCTGCGAGTGAAAGCGAGTATCTCGCGATCGCTGTCGGCGATCCTCTATTCCTTCGGATGGAATCCGCCGAGGATTCTGAATGGAAGGTGGTTGTCGTCGCGTCGGGGTTCGGGTCGCACGTCAGGAACGGAAAAGCGTTATGAACGGTCGTAATGGCCGAGCGTGGCTCTTGTTGCACGCGTGTACGACAGATTGTTCGGTGCCACGGTGTAATTGCGTGAGAGACGAAACGACGTAAAACTCGGTCAACTCCCATAGGACGTATTGTTGCGCGGCGTTACGCGCCGCTGGCTTCCATGGAACTCGCTCCCCGACGTCGGGGGGCGAATTTTCTTAAGGTGCAAGCGAACGAAATTACCGCGGAATTACGATTTCGAGAATAAAGGATGGCCTCTACGCGGCCGGTACGCTTTTCAGCGGAGGCGGGCGTTAGGGACGGCGAAACACCGTGACTGATTGTTCGAATTATGAAAAATTTCGTCGTAACGACTTGATAAGGCTACCGTAAAAGAGTGGCGTTACAGTTGGAAGTGGCCTGTAAAACGTAAAACTGCCTCGTAGACACGACGAGAGCTCGCTCCCACCAATCTCGAAGATGAACACCACTTGCCCAGTCGGAAAAGTATGGTGAAAAATGCAATTTTCCCTTGCATGAATTACTGTCTTCACCGATAGACAGTCTTTCGATTATAGCGCGCCAGAAGTTCAGAAAATATGACCGCGAGCGGTAGAACGTCTCTTCGCTTTCTTAAGCGTTTAACGAAGTGCAAATTATAACTTCGATCAATCCTCGCCGACGAGCCGAGTGCGAACATCCCGCCGCCCGTCAAACGTTTCTAGGTAAGCGTCTCTCTCCCGGGAAACGCAGAAGTCATCCATTCAGGTCGCGCCCGACCGTTCAATGTGCTAATGCAGTCGATATTACACAAGTTTCCATCTTAGCTCTGAATGAGAGGCCGCTCCGCGCGGCGCAAATTAATACTTATGATAACAGCTATTAATTCGGGGCCCCCGGTCGGTCCGAACGGAGGCCGCAGGTGGAAATTTTCGTCCCCTTTGAAGTCTCGAGCGGTGTCTGCTATCTAATGACGCGTTGATTGCATACCGGCGCAGCGATGCGCCGCTGTCACATCCACTGCCAGTTCTATAAGCAATGACACGTATTAATTATTACACCCGTCGCACATCCTCCTCTATTAAAAGCCAAACGCGCGCGCGCGCTCACGCTCCCGGGAGAAAGTGGCCGGAATTTGTGACGATATTTCAGGCAGCGACGACGGTGGGAACGAAATTTTCGCACGTACGCCGTCGCCGACTTTATTACTCGCATTTTCATCCTTCCCCACCCTCCCCGCCACATTTTTATCCCCCCTCCACCTACCTCTCTGGTTATTATCAGCCGCATCCCGTACAAACAATCGCCTCCGAGTCGATAAGTGGTGGCTCGCGTCTTCGATCACGGCGGAACGATCCAATTATTTCGATCGGCGCGCCGCACGAGAAAGGGAAAGGCAGGAAGGATCATCGATCCTTGCGTGGCTCGTTGAGCGTACAACAACCTGTCGTCCCTTATCCCCCGATACGGAAGACGCGTATCGACATTGGCCAGGCGCTAATCTGCCGCTCATTAAGCTCCCTTTGATTTAGATACGTACCTACGTACTGTGCCTCGAGATTGCCCCGTCGACGATATTCACCGTCCCTTCTCCCCTTCCTCTCTCTCTCTCTCTCTCTCTCTCTCTCTCTCTCTCTCTCTCCTCGGCACGAGCTCAGAATAGTTTACTCGCTGACTTACTTGCACCGTAATTCCTTACTTTATCGTAATTATCGGCTCCGTCGAACGTGCGGCGAAACTCGATGCGTCTGTTCGTCAGCAGCAGTCTTAATCGCGCAACTCTTCGTACTCGGCGAAATAAATACACCGGCGTACGGTCGCAAGTCGCGCCGGACGCGCGGAACGTTTGTTTAGACGATCGGACGATAGGTTATCCGACGCCGCGCCGGCCAGCGGGAGTTTTCATTAAAAGGGACGGGAAGACTACGGTCCTCGTTGTTTGCCCTCCTCGTCGCGGCGCGTGCTCTCGACCCGGTGCACCTGTCGCATATGTGAGCGGACGATTTATGCATTCCGGCCCCGGCGACGAGGCAGTCCAGAAGACGTAATGGCAGTAGGGCCGTGGCCGAGGAACGCGAAGGCGAGAGAGAGAGAGAGAGAGAGAGAGAGAGAGAGAGAGAGGAGAGGCTGCGAGCCAATGCGTTTCGCTGGAAGGAAGCGAGATAGGATGTGTGGAAGGAACAAGGCGGAGAAGCAGGCGTTGGGTAATCACGGGATTTTCAAGTAAACTACAGACTCTCGGTTGCGCTTGACGCGCGGGGTACTGGGTGTGCGCGGATACGTTCTGTGTCGCGGTAGGATCGCATAATTACATAAATTAGTCGTTCGTCGGCGGTGAATGAGGAGGCAGGAGGCGACGGAGGTTGGAGGAGCGAAAGGAGAGGACGGTGGAAAGGAGTAACGGAGGCGAGTGAGCCGGCGAGACTTGATGCACGCGCGAGAGAGAAAGAGAGAGAGAGAGAGAGGGGAGGGGGTGTGGAAGCGAGAGAGGCAGCCAACGCGTGTCTAATTTCCCTACGAATGGCCGATCGGTGGGCCCGCGGGCGGGCCCCGTGATTTATACAGCTAATACTCACGGCGCGCGGCCCCGATGTTAATGCCTACAAGCTGTTAAACGTCCTTAATAATATTCGGCGACGAAGGTGGTGCCCTGCCATGAGAAGGAGTACTCGGTGTATACGGAGGTCGAGCGTAAGAGACCGAGAGGCAAGGTGAGAGAGAGGGAGGGAGAGAGAGAGTCTGAGCTCTCTCGACGTGCACGATCTATCGTCGCGCGCTGCCCGGAGATTACGAGGATTCTCATTAAGGGCTTTCATACACCCGTAACTCTTAATTTTTAAGCGGCCTCCTCTTCGGCCGGGTGAAAGGTAAGGCATAAACGAAGCGACGTTGCGTGCGCGCGCATCACGGACGCAGGACCGAGCGCGATCGTCGTCCGCGATTAATTTAATCGATCACTCCGTGGGAATCCGGCGAATTTTACGCGAAGCCAGGCTCGTTTAACACATAGACGACGGCAGCGGCCTGAGCTAGAGGAGCGTCGCGAACGTGACGAATCGGCGGAATTTCTACGGGCTCTTTACGAGCCCTGGCGCGACTTCGAATTATCATTTAAAGCGACGCGCGCGAGGCCGGTGCGATTATTTAACCGCGACAAAAGCTGCGAGCTCTTCCCGCGAATTCTCTCATCTTCGCTTGAACGCGCGCGATATTTGCCGCGAGGTGTGGCCTGGGCCCCCGATGTACATATATCCGAATGATATGTGCGTCTTGGCGAGCGTAGCTCATACGGCAAACGACTGCGTCGCGATGCGCATATTCGCCTTCAAAAAGCTTCTCGTCACTCGGTTCCATGCTCCCTTCCTTCCCTTCTATCGTTTCTTCGTTCGCGAGCGAGCGCTCGCTCCCTTCTCGTTTTGCGGCCGCATACTAATTAGCGAGTCGCTAATTTACTCGCGCCGATAAATCACGCAGGTGTGTGTATAAGTTACGGAGGCCGATAAATTTGCCGTTCGCGGGGCCGGCGGGACATCTGAGTCGAGTTCGGAACGGGAAAAGAAGGGATGAAAAGGCGGCATGCGGGAAAGCCGCGAGGACCGTTTCCTTTTCCACCTGCCTTGGGTGCTTATTACGAAAAGGGCAGAGCCGACTAAGATGGTCAAAAGTGCTCCTAAACCGATTGAAATTCTGAATGAAACATTTATGGATCCCCGGAACTATTGCACTTAGAAGACTCGGGTCGCGATTTTTGTGATCCTTTTTTATATAGGCTATATTTAGAAAATAGCGCAAAATGTCCATAAAATTGCGATTTAATACCGCAAAGTGATATAAAATACAGTAACATAATCCGAAATAATGTCAAAGTATCCAAAAAGTCTCGTTAAAACAAAAAAAAATGAAAGAAACCATTTCCTGGGCATTTGAAACATGTTATCGGGATTTAAAAGGTTCAAATTATGCCATAAGTACTCTCCATCGCTCCCCTAACGGTATACTATATTTTTCTGTCAGATGTGTTCATAATATTTTTGTCTATATTCCAACGTATAATACACGTGCAATCTTATTCGGCTATGCCCTTTATCGTTACTAATAATCGTTCTCTCCACGCTCGTTCCAACCGACCTCCAGTGTCTCTGAGTAACGATCATTTCCGCGATCCGCGGCCGAGGGCATCAGGACTCCGAGAGCGGTCGTCCTGCTCGTCGTCACCGAAGTCATAATCGAAGTCATAGCCGTCGTCATCGGCGTCGTGCGCGAAAGATAAGAGGACCGCCAAACGTTAGAGAAGGAACGATCGAGGACACGGTGCGGCACCGTGGGGCGGCCGGCAGTAAAAGCTAAGCGCTTCGGCACCGTTCAAGATTACATTTAATCGTGCCTACAAAGTGGCGCGCGTAATTGATAAAAATAGACGCCTGACGCGGGCATTAGAAGGCTCATCAGAGGAGGCCCCCGGTCTTTTTTACGGCCGCGCGGCCAGCAGCAGCATGTCCCTCGATTTATTCCGTTTGACCTTATTTGAATCGACAAACGGCGGGGGTACTTTGCGGCGAGTCTCTAACGATCTCGCCTCGAGCGATAGGATAATTCATGAGGTGGTATCGCCCCGTCATATAATCAGAACGCATATGCATATTCGTGAGCCTGGCAGTGCGCCGGCTCTCTAGCCGCGCGGGGCGAGCGCGTATGTGTGTGTGTGTGTGTGTGTGTGTGTGTGGTCGATGCAGATTTTTGGATCGATCCGATAGCGCGTTATGCGCCGGTTAATTGAATTCCACTTGAATCGGCGGACGCGGGAACGGGCTAGGGCACGGAGGCGAGTTTATCGGGGAGTATGAGGGCCCGCGAGGGAAGGAGAGAGGGGGAGAGAGACAGAGAGAGAGAGAAGAGAGAATCGGCGAAAGGGCGAGTGAAAGAGAAACGGGAGAGAATAGAGGAAGCGATAGGCGGGGAGGGGAGCTCGTATAAAGTTACAGTCATGGAGACCACATTCGACGCTCATTAGCCTAATCGCCTTCATTACACGAAATTAATATGCAAATACGCGGATGCGCCGCGTTATTTATAACGCACCGTGGAATAGGTATAACGGCCGTGGCCACGGGAATACGAACGCACGACATGTCACCCAATTAATTATCCCCCACGTAATCCCTGGCCCGCGCGCGCACTACATTCCCCAGACGGAGTTAACGGACCTTTAACGAGGCACCTTCTCAGGTGCATCCTCGTCACGGGGGTTCACGGAGGTCGCGAGGACGGGGAAAAGAGATTGAATGACTGAATCAATTCGAGAAAATCTCACCCGCCCGCCGACGACGCGACCGGTCCTGCCGGTGTGCGGACTACCGCGACATAACGTGGCAATGTGCTCGACGACACGATAAGTCATCCGTCCTCCATATATAATTCGTCAGGACATTAAGCGTTTCGCCGACATGTGTCTTGTTAGCAAGGACTAGAAACGTTTTTGCGAGGCAGGAGGCCCCGAGGGCTCGTGGCGTCGAATTTTGCCCGGCAGACCTTCAAAGTCCCTCTCCCTCTCTCTCTCTCTCTCTCTCTCTCTCGCGTCGGCGAATCCTAATTTCCAAAGACATTAGGCGTCGTAATGAACTTCCGGCCGCATGCCATAAGGCGAGCATACGCGCGAAGCTCGTCGTCGGAGCGGCGACGTTATTGGAAACTGTACATCTGGAATGTGAATCATCGAGCGGTGGGCGGTAGGAGCGATTTGTAACTGGAAAGAATTGGGCAACAGGAAGCGGAAAAACGAGTGAGCGGCCCATCGCCCGGGCCCGGTATATATTTCGGAGAACAAACGAGGCCGTTATTAACGTTAATAGCCACCGATCAGAATGGAAACGTCGGTGAGCTACGGTCTCTCGCCCTCCCATGAGGGCAGATACTCTTTCGAAGGCAACGATGATAAATCGGAAAATTCCCAGGGACGGGTAGCAGGAAGAGCGGCCATTCTCTCATCTAAATGGCTTATTAAGTGTTGCCCACACGTCGACATTTCGGTTCCTAATTTATGAAGGATCCTCGCGGCGTTAATGCACTCCGATATACGTTGCCGCACGAACGGACGGGGCCGTATAACGTATGGGTTCTACTAGCGTGTATAGAAGAGAGAGAGAGAGAGAGAGAGAGAGAGAGAGGGAAAGGGAGGTAGAACGTCAGGATGAGAGGACGGCCGAGCAAGAAAGGGTCGGCGGAGTGCGAGAGGAGCAAGAGAGAAACGGAAAGGAGTCGGGGCTAAGGGAGCCCGGAGCGTGGAATAAATTATGAAAATTCCGAATGTCAGGAGTGATCAAAGCGGGCCGCGTCTCATTGTGCGCGTCGACCCGACTGTTTAGCGCTCGTAAACGTAAGGAGAGACGAGGGAAGCGGGGGCCTCGAAATAAAGTAATACGGGACCCGGGGAGGCGTTAGTGAGAATGATGTCACGCCGACGCACCGCACCGTTCGCGTCGCGAGGAAAACAATAAAAATGTCGTTCGCGTGCGCGCGGGCGCGCGCGCGTGTTCAGAGATCGGACGAGCGTCGTTTTACGTTCGACGAGACGGACCGTTAGCCATTCGCTTGACCGGCTTCGCTGTTCAACGGAGAATCTTCTACTCCTGGCCATCAATTCATTCGCTATTAATTATTCAAATGTTCGATGAGTTTTAGAGTACGTGCTAAGTGTCGGAGGAGACTTGTTTTCTTCTCTTCTCGTCTTGCGCCGGACAGAGTTAGGAGCGGTCCCATCCACGATCGATCGCTTGGGATATTTTATGAATTTTCGATGTGTGCCAAGCGATTCGACTGCTTTCCGCGTTTCGCTCGAATCGCTGGACTACCGCGGAAAGCATTCACCTCCTGCGCAGATAAAGTTTCTCGTTCGAGATTTACACGCGAAATCTCGCCATCTTCGCCGAGATGCGCGCTTTTCATTAATTCCGCCGCCGCTGGTCGAAGACCTTTCGATTCTAGCCGATTGTCAGGTCGACGGAATTGACCGGTCATTTACTCCTTGATTTACGATCGAACCCCGTCATCTTGCCTAACAGACCTAACTCCCGGCGAAATTCTCACGCGCGCGAACCTTTCGACGTATCCTAAATTCCGGCTGCCGACTGAATTTTCTATTTCGCCATCTCGTTTACGGCCTATTGCTAACGATCGACGGCAAATTTTACGCGACGGGGTTAACAGCCATTTCCACGATTTTCCCAATCGAGTATCCAGCGAGTCGTCTACCGCTCACGTAAGCAGCGAGTTCGAAAAGCGGCATCGAACGATTTGCTCGAGTACATCAGACCGCGAAAAAAGTCGAGGCGGGACATTAATCTCTCTCCAGCGGCGGAGGAGAGTTCATAAGTGGAAAAACGAAGTCGAGGAAGCTCATTTAGAGGTACGAGGAGGGTCTTTAACTTACGCGGCGCAAGGTAATGCTAACTACTTCGCGCTGCGTGTACGCGAAGGTAGATCCATTGATAATGTCCCTCGCCTGTTCTCGCGTCCCATCGCGAGGACTCGCTCATAGTTCACGGATGTTAACCAGCTGGAAAATGTGGGAGAGCGCGGTGGAGATTACCGAAGGGGGGGAGGAGGAGGAGGGGGAGGAGAAGGAAACGAAGGAGGAACGTACTCAAGGACCGGTACCGAGGTCTTCGTAGGAGGCAAACTTGTTCCTCTTTGTCTCCCCTTTTTCCCCTCCGACAATTCGCATCTTTCCCTCCTCTTTCCCGCTTCCTCTTTCCGTCTTCACGCTGTCCACCAGCTGCGCCTCCCGCCGATTCATCATCCTCCGGGACTCGGTCGTGATTCGGCTTACGTTCCCGTTCGCCGAACTTCCTGCGCCGACGATTAATCCAGTTATTAATTATCAGCGCGGGCGCCATCCTAGTTAACCTGGAGAAACGTGAGGTCACCCCAGTGGAGCGCGCGGAGCCAGCTTTATTATTCAGAGGGCCGTCTTTCTGGAACGGGATCAAACGAGAACCGGGACGTCTGTCGGCGTCGAACTTTTTGCTACCAGGCCGGGAAAGTGCATATCGTTACGCGTTAACGCGCGCGCGGAGTCATTCATCCTGGCGAGAGTCGTGGAACGAGACAAAGATTCTGGGTAGGGGGCTAGGCCGATCCTCGTTAATAATTTGCCTCGAACAGCTCGTGATAGGCCGACCCGATTTCTCCGGATTCGAGAGCACCCGCAATCGCGAGCGCGTATTCAAGGGTCCGCTGTTGATACTCGGTGGCGAAAGCACAAAGCTCCGCTGCTTTAAGACACGCCTCGAGGGCGGCTGAAAAGCCGGCAATAAATGGACGCTGTATGGATGGTAGGCAGGGACTTATAATGCAAGGTGCCTATGTCTTAGCTGCATCGGGGATAGCCATCTCTTATGCACTTTTATGCGCCACCACGCGCTAGTCTAAGTATGTATTTTCGGTATCTATGTGGACATTTGGTATACGGGCCGCGCGCGCGCTCGGCGGATTCCCCCTTCGCGGGCATAGTGCACACATACCGGGTGTCCCACGGAGACGCCGATACCTATCTCTTTAAGATGATCGCCCCGTCCGGCTGGATTCGCTGCCGAGATAAGAGGCTGCGGCCGGCCATCTTCTCCGCTCCGCCTTGATGTCCGCGCAAAATGTCAAGCCGACGGGTCGACACAATCGCGGCCAGCGCCGGCGAGCGCCACTTTGCAGAGGATGAATGACAGGAAGTTACCCGCGAGTTACGATCTGATAAATGCGATCTGATAGACGTATCGCGCTCGCGTCGGCTATTACTAGCGCCAATTTTTCCCCTCGCCTCCTATGATCGCCCCTTCGCTCCGATGCCATTACCATTCAATGGCCTCGCATGCCGCCTGCCAATATGAACTCCGCAGTTGACTCCGGAGGACCGAGTCCACAGGGGGGGAGATCCGTTAGGCGCGACCCATCGATCTTACCGGGGAATCCATAATATCGGTTTCCACGGCGGCGGCGGCGGCGGCGGCGGCGGCGGCGGCGGCGGCGGCGGCTGGCATCGTCGATCGGCAAGAAGCGACGCTCGCGCGGCGAGATTCAGGCAAGAAGAGGGTACGTCGTCGGCGCCGGATCAAATTCGCGCGAGCGGGTTCTGTGTGCGGCTTGTGTTGCGGGCACTGGTCTCTGTCTCTGTCCGCGTTTGCATGGCTGTGTTGCGCGTGCCGTTAGAAGGCACGTTCGCAGAACGCATCGGGCCTCCAACATCCGCATACGCGACTCCCTTCTTCTGCGGATGATCGTTTTACAGCGCTTAAAGACACGTTCTTGGCCTCGGCGCGATCACTCGAGCGCCGCGGCAAAAAGACATTCCTTAAGCAGTTCACAATTATACCATTTCGCGGCTTTTGCACCTGTTTCGCGGTCGTTCTCATCTCGCCACTTTCTTGCTGCCGCGGAGAGAGCGGGAGCGAGCGAGACGAACGGCGAGAGACGGGGAGGGTCTGAAGAGAGACGGCACATGAGCGGGAGATGAAGGCGGCGGCGGAGGGGGGGAGAAAGAAAGACGTCGGTGCCGGTGGTTTCACGGCTTCCGAGATGAAATTGCACGTTATCCGGCGAGGCTTCGAGTGGAAACAAACGAGCTGCCGTGAAATCGACCCGCTCCGTACCTCGTGCGCGTCTTTGATCTGCGAGTGGATTTTCAAGATTCTCGAGGCAGCCACCCGGTATGCGCAAGGACGAGCGCCAGCTGACCGGGCGCTATTTTTCATTAACACTCTGTAAAGGCCCGTATGAATAGGTAAATCTCGAAAGAAGAGTCGCGCGTTCTGCTCGGGTTTAAGATTCTTCCACGACCTCGCGAGAGAACGGTAACACACCCGGGGAAGAAAACATCTCTCGCGTGGGTCGCTCTCTTTTTTTTTTCATCGACCATCCCGAGAGAGCCGTAATGAATCTTCGCTCCCTCCGCTCGTGCACTGTCCGGCGGAAAGGGAATCGATTTGTATCGAGGTGAGACGCGCTTCCCATTACGGAGGCGTTAACTCGGCGCACTCTCATTGGCGCGCATTATACCGATTGGACACAGTGACGTGTTAATAACGCGATGGAAAGCCGCGCTTAATGTAATTTCAATATTTCCAGGCTCTCGCGGCCTTCCCTCTGCCCGGACACGTTATACAATCGCAAGTCGGAAGATCGAGTGCGCGCGCGCGCGCGCGCTCGCGGCCGAGTCCCGGGCAAAATAATAAATCGCAGTTCTGATTATGGCATCTTCATTAAACCGCCCGCCAGCCTCGCGTTCGCTCGTGCCGCACGCACATCGGCACTCCGCAACCAGTTTCTCCGTTTAATCTTTAATTCCTTTCGCCGAAGTCGGATACCGCCGCTCGGGTAATTGACTCGAAGGTGGCACACCGGGGCGTTTAATGCCGACCGCTCGCACCATCGATTCCGAACCTGCGGCCGAGTGATAATTCCAATATCGACGGCCGCCTGACTTTGCCCCGCAGAATTCCAGCCCTCCGGCCTCCGGCCGACTTTTTGCCCGACCTCGCCCGCCCCGAAGGCACACCTCCCCGCGAGTTCCACTGTCTTTTCCCAACCTTCCGCTACCACCGCCCGCTTCACCTCCCCTTCGATCCGTCGACCTTCTCGCCTTCCATCGTCCCGGCATCGATATGGTGGCACGAAGGCGCAGTCCAGGAGGAAGCTCGAAAAGAGAGAGAGAGAGAGAGAGAGAGGGTAGGATGTCGGACGAATAGGAAACAGAGAAGGAGAGAGTGTAAGGAGGTGACAGAGAGGGAGAAGTACCGGCAAGCAAAGAGGAGAAGTAGGGAGGATCTACAGGCGTATATTCTCGTTGTGGGAACGCAGATGAGATTCCTAACGGAATCGGCCGCATGCGCTCGCTCGGTCTACGCCGCCGTCCTCCTCGTCTTCCTCCTCCTCCTCTTCCTCGACGTCCACGACGTCGATGTCGATCGATCCTCCGGCCGGTAGGCACATCGAAATCGAGCGAAAACTTTCGACAAATACCGTTTTTACCGCGGCGGCCACCTGTCGGACCGCGGGCGATATCTCGGGAAGCCTCTCATCTTTTCCAATTTAACCGTAGATCTGCGATCCTCTACCCCTCCCCCACCGTCCCTCCCCATCGCCGTGTCCGTCGTCAGTGATGCGTGAGGGTACTCCTTCCGCGGCGAAATGGACGATCGTTAAGCGCTTCTATTGCATGTCGATCATCGACCTGTCGAGATATGGTACTTGACTCTGTGTACCGTGAGCAAATACGGCCAATGGCGGCTTTCTAATATAATCGGTATAAGGTAGCTTAAGCTTACCGAGACTACCGTTCAATTTTGCGTTCGCCCGAAAGTTTCTTCGCTGGCCTCTATTTCGTTTCGCACTCTCGTTTTCGTTCACAACAGGCAGCGAAGAACGAATGTCCTATTCTTTGAAGGTGACTCTTTCGCAATTCAAATGTTCTCCGCTCGAGGACGAGATTCCTGGCTCATGACGCGGAATCGAGATTGTTGTTAGTTCCGCAAAGTCGCATCATCCCGTAGGCTCGCGAGTCTTCCGCTCTTTACTCAAGGTTCGCGCTTGACTGGTTCACCGTCGCTTCCTCGTCGAGGTCCGCTCGTGCCGTACTCCATCCTGCACGCGAGCGTCGCGACGGGATCGAGGCTGAGTACGGCGAGCGTCGGAGTGAAACTGATCGGACGTCCGTTGATAAAGGGTCAGGGTGGAAAGAGTCGACGTCGGCCAACTTTCCGGCGGAAAAACGAGAGTCGCCCGCTGTACACCCTAGGTCGCGGAACACGCGGATAATTGAAAACGACGCTTGGCGTCGGTCGATGATTTATCCCGGACAACAGCCGGAACTTTCGCTTTCATTCCCGCTCTCGTTACGAGGATATTTCAGTCGCCGGGCGATTTCGTAAAAATCCGCGCCGAAAGGGGTGCTAGGGAGGCGACTGGCTGCAGATTATAGGGTGGGGGGGGGGGGGGTTGGAAGGGGCTCCCAGGGTGAGTGCAACTGCGCTTCTTGCCTCGTCCGCCCGATCCAATAAGCGTAGGACCCGTAAACGTCGCGCCGTCCTGCGTGAGGCAAAAGCGCGCGAAATGATTTACGGAGGGGGAGGGGGAAAGGCGAACGAACGGGGGGGGAGTGAGCGAAGCGAGTGAAGGCGCAAAGGCGCAGGTACGAAAGGCTCGGACGAAACGAAGGGAACGGGACGAACGACAGTAAATCTTTGGACGATTGACACGTGTGAAATGCGTCGGCCAGCTACTTCGAGAAGGCCCTCCCTTTGACTCCGACCTCGTCTGCATACGGCCCGGAGAGAAATGTGCAAGGGGGTGGAGAAGGAGGAGGAAGGGAGGGGAGGAGGCGAAACGAGCGGCGAAAATATATGCACGCGCACGCACGCGTGTGCGACGCGCCGCCCGTAAACTTTATCTCCAATTCTGGTCGAAATCGATTGGACCTCCGACGAGCGGACGGTAAAAGCGGGAAGAGAGCGTTTGCTTGTGATAGACGAGCGAGACCGAGCCTGCCCGATGGGGTTGGGGGGGGGGGGGTAAGGAGAGGAAAAAAGCGAAGGGTTCCGAAAGCGGATATCGTAAAAGTATATTCGCACGCCGGACGACCCCGACAAATCGGTCGGACCGGAGGTCGCACGTCCCTCAACGCCGGGGAACGAATATTGGGACGGATTATGCGCATGTGGAGAGAGACGGAGAAAGAGGGAAGGAGAGAAAGACGAAGAGAGCTCTCCGACTCTCCGTGCAGCGTCCGGAGATTCTTTGAAGTCCGATCTGAGTCACGTGTAACGGTAACGTAATATGTAATGTTCGCGGCGGCACGTTGTTTTTTGAGGTTTAGAAGGAACCACAGGAACGGATAGTCGGAGTGGGATATCTTTAACTTGCGGCTTTGCGGGGTGGGGGCGGCGCAGGCGGATGGGACCGGTTGAGGAGCTACTTCGTACGTACGTAGGGCAGCCTGAGGTTGCGGTGGGCGGAAAAGTTCGAGAAGAATCGCTGAGCCGCGTCAAACGATTTTTCCCGACCGGCAATTAGCCGACGTTAACGGTTGGAAGTAGCATGCGCCGGAAGGAGTAATTCGATATCCGCGAGTCGAGTGAGACGCGTGTCGGAGATGGAATTGAAATCTTAGCGGCGGTGGAAGAAGGTGAAATCAGAGTAAATTCTTAGGTGCACGCGATGACTCGCGCGGAATGTCACGTAACCGTTTTGCGGAAAGAGCTAGGAGAGAGAGAGGGAGAGAGAAAGAGAGAGAGAGGAAGACAGAGAGGCGCGTCGTTTCAACATCTCAAACGATTTTCTCGACAGTCCCGATGTCACTCCGTGTTTGGCGCGACGAGTCACGTATTAACATTGGACATTGAGATATTCTCATTCTCGCGCTCGCGAGCGTGAGCGAACGATACTCTTGCGGCCCGCGCGCTCGCCTCGCGAGGCCGTTTCTCAGAAAAGCCGCAAGAAACGGCTCGCTGTTCAAATAGCGAAAGAGACACCGGCGTTCCAGTGTTTTCTCGCGGCCGGCAGAAGTACAGTTTCTAGCGGCGCGGCACGAGTCATATCCTGAAACGTGTCAAGAATCGAGCAACCTCTCTGACGCATACCACGCATAGATTTCAGCCTCTCATCCTCCCTCCCTACTCTTTGGCTACCTCTCTCTTTGCTCGGCTCTCTCGCCGAAAGTGCCATGACGAAATCCACTCTCGGCGTTTTCACGGTGCCATCGACTTGTGAAATTCTCTCGAAACGAAACTGGCTCTGGCGAGAGCGAGAGAGAAAGAGAAAGAGAGAGAGAGAGAGAGAGAGGGAGAGGTATTGATGGAAGAGCATCGAGAGTTTGAAAGGGGGCGACATACGGCGTACGTGCCGGTAGAAACGGAAGGTCGCACACGTCGAAGGATGTCCGCGTCCAGATGGACGGCTCGCCGCTCCTTTTCATGTACTCTGTCCTCCCTCCGTCTCCCCGCGCCGACTCCTTCCTCCTTCCACCATCCACGTTCGACTCCTCGCTCGCCTCGCGCAATCAGTTGTGCTCCGCAAACGAGCGCCTATTCAAAATTAGCCGACGAGCGAAGGTGCTCGAGTCGGCATATTGATGGACGCGTCCCTCGATCGTGTTGCAGGCCGCACGATTGCGCCTCTGGCTACTGACGTCCGAGTCCGCGTACCAAATGGCCTTTCCGTCTTTCTGCCCGATCCTCAGCGTCCTATAAAACGGCCCGTGTTAGCCGAGCGAAATACGATCGGCGTCCGCTCGCAAACATAATGCTCGCCAGACATCCTTTATGCGTCCGATTTTTCGCGCTCTCGGAGTCATTAATGGGCCGATCGTAAGCGGCGCGATGTAATTGGGCCCGCTAAACAATCGGACGCTTGTCCTTCGGCAATTTTCTAGATTAAAGGCATTCCGTGCACGCGCCGCGACGCCCTGGCGCCGCCGATCGATCACGCACTTCGCGGGTAAAGGGATAATTCGCGCTGACTTGCTCGACGTTCATTTTCACACAACGTTTCAAGGCAAACACACCGGCCAGTAGATCAGGATTATCCGACCGGACCCTTCGCCGCTCGCCGAGTGTCCTCGGAAAACAATCTAACAGCGATCACTTCCACGTCGGCGAGGCGATCGAAGCGCAGATGCGCGTGCTGGAGGTGGAGGAGTGGGAGGTGTAGGTATCGTACACTCGTGAACGTCGAATGGCCGCACGGGCAAAGCGTAAGAAAGGCAAACCGACCGAAATTGCCTTCCACGAAACGTCAGTGAAGACATCTGCGAGCCTGAACGTCCGAGGGATGCACCTCTCTCTCTCTCTCTCTCTCTCTCTCTCTCTCTCTCTCTCTCTGTCTCTCTCTCCTTCTTTCGATAGTTACTTACCACCTCCACGGCCATCATCCAATATTCTCCCCTTAATGCCAGCCGTCGCTTCGAACTGGCAAATCGTCACGACGAGGGCGCCGAATGTGTCCCGGTTTGTTTAGCGAACGGATGAGTTCTTCTTTTTCTAGATCGACGCTAGCCTACCGCTCGTCAAATGGCATGACTCACGGACAAAGAACAGTCTGATGCCGTTACCCGTTGTTTGCTCGCCGCGGCCGCGCCATCCCGCATTTAACTAATTGCATTTGCACGAAAGACGGCGCGCAATTTTAATCTCCCTCCGCGAAGGGAGTACTTTGCGAGACGTAACGAGCCGAGAGAGGCGTAATCGGCCTAGCGCGGCAGCCGGAAGCGGGTGATATTTGTCGTCGATCGTTCCCTTGATTGATGAGAGTGGCGATCGGCAAGAAGGAAGGCAGCCAAGTCCGTTCCGTCCGTTCCGTCCGTCCGTTCGTTCGTGTCGGTCCGGGCGTTAATTCCGTTATCTCGTCACGAAGCGTTTCCTTCGCGGCAGAAGCGACTTTCCAATTAGCCCTTTTATCGTTCGGCCCGGTAATGTCACGGACTCTCACGACTCGGCGATTCTCGCGGCTGCGAATGAAATTTATAGTGGGAGTTAGCGGGCGGAATCCGCCGACGGAGATTCGACAGCTCGAGCTGCGCGGATGCATTATTCATCGCGGGAGGAGAGAAGGATCGGGCCGGCGACGGGGGCTCGTCTCCGAAACGCAAAGTTTCGAGTTTCCTCGGCCACTTCCGGATCGTTATTTCGTCGGGAAGTTACACGCGACAGGGTAAAGGCGGGGGGGGGGGGGGGGGAGGAGAGCGAAGAACCGTCGAGACAACCGGAACAAGCGTCCTCGTCGCGGGCGTCGTTCGTTCGTTCGTCGGTTCGTTCGTCGGTTCGTTCTTCGGTTCGTTCGTCCGTTCGTTCCTTAAAGCCAGCCACTCCGTCTTTCCTCCCTCTCGCTCCCTCGCACTCCGTCTCTCACCCGGAACCTCCGTTTGACCAGTTCGGATTCGATCTCCGGCTGGTCGGCGAACGCTCGGCGAACGCTCGGCGAACGTTTGCATTATTCATAACCAATTCCCGAATCCCAAACTCGAAATGAACCAACAGCGTTCAGGTCAGCTTCCTCCTCCGCCTATCTCCATCCACCGTCCTCATCGTCGTTGTCGTCGTCGTCCTCCACCTCCTCCGCCCCCTCCTCCTCCTCCGCAACCTCCACCCTTTCTTTCGCTTCTTCCATTCTCCGGCACAGCTCGTTGCTTCTCTTAATTTAGAACTACGTCCAGGATACAGTTATTCCCCTTCGCCTTCCTGATGCGTCCTCCCGGGATGCCCGCCGCCGATCGGTCCCGAGAGGAAAAAGTGCGCGGGAGTGCACCGACGCTCCCGAGGCTAAAAGAAAAATTTCCGCGAAGCACGAAGGTTTACCGTTCGTTCCCCCGCTAACGGTCGATTACGGCCGATCGGACGGCTGCGATCTGTAAATCTAATCGAATCGAATCCGGTAATCCTCGCTACGAAGAAATCCACTCGGCACTCCTTATTGGCCTGCACGCCTCTAGACGTCTCTGCCTTTCGCTCGCTCGCCTGTCGGCCAGGCGGACGCGGCGGGTGCCACGAAAATTGTCCCGGCCAAAGGCAGCTCTTGACGTTTAACGTCGGTTTGGCCCCCCGACGGAAACGGGCGAACGAACTCGAGGAACGACGGGGAGAAAAGAGTGCGGAGAGGGCGAGCAGTCGGAGAGGCGTCTGGCAGAGTGCTTCTAATAGCTAATAGCGTTTCCACGCCGTTTCGTTGCGCGCCTTGGTAAGGTGTCGGCCGAGAAGGATGCTTAGAAGGTGGACCCTGCCCGAGGGCAAAAGACGCCGGCGATCGTAAAGTAAATCGCATCTTTGATCTATATTTGGCCCCCGGTCTCTCTGTTCTGCTCGCTCGACTGTCGGCGCGAATTTGCCGCGGACACGTGAGCATCGTTGCGGTTTTATGCAAGGTTGCTCGTGTGATCTCTCTCCTCACCCACCGCCCTCCCCCTTCCCTCTTTCCATGCCACCTCCGCTGTGATGCTCGTTGAAAAGATCGCCAGCGCAATCAGCCGTTTTGCGGTGGCCCTCGAAAAATTGCGACACGCGAAATTTCACCGCGATACGTGATTCGCCGCGGCTGATGTTTTGAAAGCGGCGGGCAATCGTTCGCGCGCTTTACCCGTCGCATTGAGTAATGAAGCCTGAAAGAGAGCGAGCTCAATAGACAAATTTTTCGTCTCGTTCGTTTTGAATCCATTCAGCGCGGCTGCGTTCGCAGCCGTCGAATTCGAACGACGAGCGTCCGAACGCCGTAATAACGATTCGGAATGGCACGAACATTTTAGCGGACATAAAATTTTCCGCGGTAAGAGACAGCAGGTGAACAGAGTGGCTCGGGCGTTCGCGGACCGAAATTTTCCTAGAATCCGTAACATTCTTGTGGGCGTGCAAGGCCAAGCGAGAGATCGCGGGAACCGGGACAGAGTCACGGAACATTCGCGATAATTGCTCGCTTTGAAAAGCGTAGAATGGCGTTTCGAAACGGCGGTAGCGCGTCTAGCGGTACACGCTTCAAGGCTTGTCGTCGCTAACGCGCCTAAAGCCTGCTCGCGGCTGCGCGCGGGCGCGCGAGTAAAAAAGCTGCACCGGTCGCGAGGCCGGCCGTTCGACGTCCTTGAAAAAGTCAGCACCGGTCTTACACTCTCGCGGCACGATTTCACGGAGTCATCCGCGAGAGACGCGGACGTACGGCGTCATCGGCGTCGGTATCCGCGTGACCTCGAGGCCACCTCCCCCGAAACACTCCGTCATCCATTTGTAATACTCGTCATCGTTCGGCGCGGATCGTTCACGGCGCGCATTCCCAGGATTCCCGATCGTATCGGCGACTTTCACCCGGTCTCGATCGACGCAGGTCGAATCACGATCGACGCCGAACTCACGGTCCTGTTCGGCACAGAGTACCTGCTTACACATCAGCTCGGTACGTAAACATCAAACTTCCGCGCCCGCCCGGAGGTACGACCTCCCGACGGTGGGAGTTTAGGATGTTTCGATAAGCTGCTCGCTGACGCTGGCCAACTTCCCAATCTGATCCTACGATCTACGAGGGCCTAATGACTGGAAACAAAGGCTGGAATATTAATTAATAGAAAAAGCGTAGCGGGGAGGTGGACAGGATGGGGTGGGAGGTCTTTTCCCTCGTTGAAATGTTCATAGGTTGCATTGTGAGATAAATGGGAGGAGAAGAACGGGGCGGAAGAAAGGGATCAGGAGAGAAACTCGTTTGCCGTGCGGGGGACATCCCACGGTACCTGAAGGCCTTAATGAAAAAAGCGTGGCAGCTTATCAGCGCCATCCGCCGTCTTCAACACCCTCCCTCCTGTCCTCCCTCCCTACCCTTGGCTGACGGAGGGCAGGAGCAGCCCGGAGGATGGCCGTAGCGTGGAACCGTAGTGGAAGAGTGGAGTGGAAGGACGGAGTGGAAGGCCGGAGTGGAATCGCGATAGGACTCATAACCGAGCGACCTCATAATCCTAGGAGGTCCAGCTGAGCGTGCACGGGAGCGGACAAGCCGTGGGTCGTTATCTGCGAGGGGACGAATGCCTCGGGGCGGTAACAATCGCCACGGTGGAAACTCGACACGAGGACATCCACTAGTGCCAACGCTCGGCCGAGGCCCAATTAATACGCGTCCATTCAAAACGCGAGCGGTCGGCCCCGGTGCATGCGCCGTACACCCGGTATACATCGTCTGCCCCGCGGAAGGCGAAGCTAAGGACGAGAGATGGTGATGGTAGATGGGAGGCTGCGCTCCGTGTCAAGGGAGTGAGCGACCGTGCACGAGATGAGGCCCGGAGGAGGGACGTGAGACAAGGGGGAGGAGAGGGAGAGGAATAGGGAGGTAGCGAAGGGAGCGAATGGAGCGAAGGCTTCTCTACTGAAAAGGGTAGCCCACGGAGCATAACCAAGTAGCCCCACGACAATAAGCAGGGAAACGTTTTATTAATTGCCGAGATCTGTCAGTGTCTCCGGCGAGCGGACTGCCATATTAAATGCCCCCGACTACCGACCGAAACCGACGCGGTGGGCAACGCTGGGAGAGGGAAAGGTACGCTCGGAGCTCGAAGG
This sequence comes from Anoplius nigerrimus, assembly GCA_914767735.1. Taxonomy (NCBI): domain Eukaryota; kingdom Metazoa; phylum Arthropoda; class Insecta; order Hymenoptera; family Pompilidae; genus Anoplius; species Anoplius nigerrimus. The sequence goes on from OU612080.1 coordinate 8,696,105, forward strand.
AGAATTAGTCGAGGGGGGAAGAAACAGTGCGAGAGGGAAGGATGGAAAGAACGACGCCTTCGACGTCATCGTGGCCTCTGCTAGGTATTACGTTTCGCAGGACGACGACGACTGGGACCGGGACGAAGAAGTCGTGGAGGAGTCCGCTGTACTCCGAGATCCTCGAACCGGTCTAGGACGACGTGCACGACGACCACCTGTAGACGCCGCGGACGGATCCGTCGTACACGCGTCTATCGCGTCCGATCTCCCGATCGTGACAACGTTCCGCTGATACACGCGACGATTACGGACTTTTCTCGCCGAGACGGACGCTATGCAAACGTTCGGACACCGGTGCCGATTCGTCATCGTCAAGGATTCTAATTGCGCCGGGCTCCTGCGCCCGAGGAAGGTTGCGCTTCTCGATCTCTCGACTTCGCTCGAGGAAGCTTGCGGTGAAGATTCGAATTTAGAGATTCGAACATTTATTTTCCGGAATTGAAGAGTGGCTGGATCTGACTCACCGCGGGAACAGTCATGGAGGCTTCCTGGAGGACGATGACGCAGGATGACGTTTCCGCGAGTTGCGTGCTATCCGACGCGGAAATTGAGAAATCGAAATTTGACCTTCGGAAGATTCGTCAGTCGCGCGAGGAACCTACCGCCTCGTCACCTACGCTACGTGCCGAGGTATCGAGCGTGCAAGTGGTGGTTGGTGGGAGATCACGCGAAAATTCTCCCCGCGGTATTTACCGTAAGGAGCCATAGTATATATCCACGCTAATTAGTATACTCGCGCAAGGCAATAACCCTCATAATCCGAGGTCGCACCAGGTCGGCCGTAACTCAGACACGACGATTCGTATCGTGTTCCTATCCTCCTCTCTTGGCGCCCAGTGACGTTCAAACTCCGCTCCCGAGCATCCCATGCTACCGCGGCCAAGATGGTAACGGTCAAGGGAATTTTTACGAAGGTCCTCTCGAACGGGTTTCTTTGCGTTTTCCAACAATAAGAGTCCTCTCCCTCCCTCTCTCTCTCTCCTCTCTCTCTCTCTCTCTCTCATTCGCTCTCTCCCCCCTCGCGCTTATCCGTCCTTCTCCCACCCTTTCTTCCTGGAGGTGAGCTCGGTTCCGCATAGTCCACCGAGTTTCTCGCGATGAATCATGTCGACCAACGGACACGGCCTTACGGATATGTGACTACGGGCGGCTAACGAAGGAAGGGCGACTAAAGGAGAACGTCAGGTCCAGTTTGGCGAATGCGAATCGACGCCTGCACGTCCGAGATGATTGACGCTTCTGACCCGTCCGCGCACGGAGGTGGAGCTGGCCAGGGTCACGGAGTCATCGATATCTATTACACGCACGTTAGTTCTCATTATGCCAATGGATGGCTTATTTCGGAGAATAGGCTCCCCAGCTCGCGGGAAAGGACCGTACGCGCCGCTAGAACGTAGCTGAGCTAGCTGAAAGTACGCTCGCGCGCAAGGGACGTTGTAAGCGTTATTAACCTTCGAGATTCGTCCGGCTAGATCACCCGTGGCGGCGAACGTGATCGAATCGCTCTTAGTTAACAAACTCCGTGGAGGAGCGACAAGCTCTTTGAAGGCTGATTGACACGTGACTAGCGCACCGGCACGCACGCACGCGCGTACTCACGCGCGTACCTTACGTGGGAATCGGAAGTCTTTCGAGTTCTATTACATCGTTCGCTCATCATTATCAGCGGACATTGATTTCCACGGCGTGGCATATTCCGATGGCAGGCGACGGATGACAGGTAGGTGGGTAGGTACGGTACTCGTGCCGGCCAATTTCCACGGAAAGGAAGGTCGCATTGTCGGGCCTCTCGAAAGCGCATCCATCACGACGCAACGGCCGATAAATAGTAAACGATCGACGTCGGCGGATAATGTAACACAGGTTGCTTCCCAATTCGAGGTCCATAAATTCCGAGAATGAGCTCTGATCGATTGGCGAGCGTGCACTCGGAGTCATAGTGGGGCCGGCCGGTCTACGGCGTTCGGGAAGAAAGCGACTGATCGAATCATCTTTGGCGAACGTTCTCTCCCTCTCGCGCGCGCGCGAGTCTGCCTCTTCCTCTGAGAGTGCCGCGAAGGGGAATCGACGTCGTCCTCCTTGATTGACGCGTGACCTCGTGCACGGAGGAGGAGTAGTCACCCGGGGGTCACGAGGTCCCCCTCGTCGATATCTATTATAGGTACGTGCGCGTTGTTCGGTTATTTTCCGGACGATACCGTCGTCTCCGCGGTATCGTTCTCCGTGTTAGCCTTGTTAGCCGAACATTCTTTACGATTCTTGCGCGTACCGGTCGCGTTATAATCTAACATCGATCACTTCTCGTGTTCGAGCATGCCCTTCTCTCTCTCTCTCTCTCTTTCCCTCTCGATCCTCTCCTGACTTCCTTCGCCGCCTCCGCTTCGTCCTCAGCATCGTCCTCCCTCTCGTCAGCACGTGGTGTGTGGCGAGCATGTGCCGTATCGTGTTTGCCCTCTTCGTTCGCCTATCCACCGGCTCTCGGGATATCTATGTAGTTCCGTATATACGTACCGGCTGCTGGGATGGCTAGGTAACGTCTATAACGGAATCGTACAGGGATAGGGAGTACGGTATGTACCGGGAACTAATGCGTTTACGATGTCTGTCTGACAGTACATCAAAGTCCAGCACGGATTCTGACTCTGTGCTCTCTTCCACGCTCTTTCTTCCCCGAATGCTCCTCTCTCTCTCTCTCTCTCTCTCTCTCTCTCTCTCTTGACGACTGTTTACCTCTCTCTCTCTCTCTCTCTCTCTCTCTCTCACTCTTCTTCGTCCTCGCTGACGGCTCTTAACCCGATCTCACACGTTATTACCGAACGTCATGCCCCCCCGCGACTCCTGCTCTCCGGCGGCATTGATCCAGACGAAGGTCACGATTTTCGGCCGTATCAAAGATTCAGCCAGCCGGCCAAGGGAGCCAGTCAGCCAGCCTGCTGCGTCCGTGCATAATTTTCTACGTGAGCTCTCCGCACCTCGATCGCGTGTACGCGCCATGCCGCCCGCTTCCCATTCCGGATTCCGGCGATAATGAACGTTTCATTAGGTATCATTTAGCCGCGGTAATGGCGAGTCGAACGTAATTGTAATTGCTTTCGGATTCTTGGCTGTGCACAGCGCGCGCGCGCGCGCGCGCGAATGGCCCTGCGAATCGGGCGGAAAGCGATCGGTCGCTCTTCGGGAATAGCATCGTACAATCGTCCGGAGCGGAATCGGTGATATTGTTACTTAAACTGTCTGTCCACTCGTGACCGTTCTTTTTCTACCTTGCCTCGCGAATCGATCCTCGCCTGGCGCACGTCCGTAGATAGGCATCCCGTGTCGGAGGTCGTTGATCCATCCCTGGAAGATCGTTCTACGGGCTCTAGGAGAGGAAGACAGCGGAGGAAGGAGAGGGCGAAAGAAAGAGCTTCGACTCTGGTCCGTTGAACGAGGGAAGATGAAGAAAGAGGGAGCGAGAGAGAGAGAGAGAGAGAGAGAGAGAGAGACAGGGATGGAGAGAAAGAGAAACAGAAAGAGTAAAAGGAGAAAAGGAGAGGAAAGATGAGGAGAAGGCCTTTAGCCGCTACGTTGGGCATCTGCACAGTGCATTGAGCGTGCACATACCGCTACGCGGACATACGGTCGGGCACGCTCTTCGTGGCCGAATGAAAAAAGAGCGTATGAGCCAGGAAATCTCGTTGTCGTTTAGGACAGACGGTTAATTAGACGGGCATAGCGCTCCCGCGAGCCGAAAAAGGGCCAGGAGCGTGGTACGGGCCGTCGAGTGAGAGGCTGGGGCCGAAGAGGCCGCGGGGGGAGAGGGGGAGGAAGAGTGGAGAAGCCGAGGAGACGCGAAGAACGTATGCGGGAGGCACGAAACTCTTCCGAGTCCGGGGGCCGCCTCTGGCCCGCTCCACCGACGGTCCGTTTCGGCCAGTTACCATAAACCATAAATAACTGGACAGGGGCATAAAAGTGCGCGACTACCCTCTCATTAATTTGATTAAAAAGGCTGTAAATTAGCAATTTCGCTAATTGCGCCGTCACGGTTTCTTTCGCTCGCCGGGGTTCGATACCGTGGCCTCGGTCCTGTGACGAAATACGGTCGAAAGGGACAGATGGAGGAGAGGGGTCGAGAGAATGGGGCGAACGAAAAGGAGATAGAGAGAGAGAGAGAGAGAGAGAGAGAGAGAGAGAGAGAGGGATAGAAAGGAAAGGACTCGTTTCGAGAGAGGACGAGACTCGACGAGGAAGGCTGAAAAGGATGCTCGTCGCGGGCGCGGGAGCCGTAAGTGCGCGGCTGATCGAAAAACTGAGAGAGGAAGCCAGCAGCCCTCGAGGGTCGGACACGGTAAAGGAACCGCGAAAAGGGTAGTAATGAAAGGCGGAAGGGCCGGCCGATCCCGCGTGCTCGGACACGGCGCACGCGAGCGTCGTTCGCGCGGCGAGCAAATTCACGCAACGGGCAGCGAGCGAAAAGGCTGTCCGCCTAATTTAAGAACGATCGTCGTTGGCCGCTCGTCACCGCGACTGCGCTTTTCGCACTTTGCGCGAATTCGCCGAAATTGGAGGAGGAAGGTGAGTTGCCGCCGACGGGATTCGTATGGAATTCGTATGGAATTCGTACGGGATTCGGTGCCAGTGCCGGTTGCCAGCTCCGCCCGTCCGAATAATGACGGCCGCGTAATGCGCGTACAATATATGCGAGCAACAACGGTCGACTGTGGGAGCTCATGAATTTAGTCACGGTTTGTTAAGCCGAGTTTAAAATCGAATTAAACATAGCCGCCCCCTCCAATCTGTATCTCTCTCTCTCTCTCTCGTATTTTCTTTCATTCTCTGCGTGCAATCGACTATCGACGCCACGACTTTTTTCATCCGAATCCCAGCTCCGTCGTGACGGTGGACGCAAGCCTGCGTTCACGTGGCAGACTCTGGCTACGCTCACGGTACGGTGCCATGAAAATTGCGCTCCGCTCGCTGACCCTCCCTTGGGAAACGGACTAAAACTGATAACGGCCGGCGGTAATGGTCCGTTAAGGGGAGCAGCGCCGATTCGCATTAATCAGCGGCGCGCAAAGTGCGAGCGCGCCGGTAAGTGGTAACGGTTGGGGGGGTGAGCCTGTAGGACAAAGCTTGACGACGCAAATTCCGCGTGCAGCCTCGCCGGCCGCGGCCATTCGAGGTAGCCATAAGTAAGCGGCGAACGATGATCGCCGCGGCATCTAATAATTATCTCGACAGGTTCGCGAAACTATGTTTCCGCCCGTGTTAACGTCCTAACGAACATTCCGCCGGTCGGTCACATCGGGCCAAGCGCGAGACCGTAAACACGGCTGACGGTGGGGAATTTCTGCTTGACCCCCGAGGAGGAGCGGGTAAGGTCCGCTCTCGTGCGCCGAAAGCTCGTTGTAAAATTAAGTCCGGCGCGTTGGCGAAATACCAAGCGAAATACCGGCACTCGAGCCGGCCGGAACGTTACGGGCCGCGAGTGGGGGCCGACGCTTTTGCCCCGGAGAGAGAAGGAGCAGGTGATCACGCCCACACCTGTGCACGCACACGACACATCTAAGGAGCGACATCTGACCATGGGCTTCACGCACATTCTCTCGTCCGACGCTTTTCTAAACGGCGCGGCGGCCTCGCGCACCTGCGCGCACGGAATCTACCGTGCGGAGGCCCGAATTAACCCTTTAATTGAGGATACCGGGTATATTATGTGCTCAGGCGGAATTATTGGCCGCGGGGACGTTGATTTGGCGCCGATCGTATTGGCTCGATCCGGTCGTAGGAAGCAAATGACGACTTTTCATTTCAGCCGCTGCGTCACTTGGAATGGGATAGGAAAAATATTGTTCGTCATTCGTAACTTTCTCTATTTTAGAAGAATATTATCCCTTGAATAAATGGAGGAGTAGGAGATGCGAATTTGAGTATACAGAATGCAGAACTAAAACGGTGACATAATGTCGAATTTAGACGTAGATACTTAGTGTTCCGTCATATTCTGACTCTATTTTACAGGGAACCAATAGGTGCCGAGAAACATTCCTAAATGCGGCTATTCTCAATCCCGCACGAAACGCATCAACACCTCTTTCCGCTCCATGAATGGATTCGTATTAACGGAGGAAATGAACCCTGCACCGAGTCTCGCACGCACCTACAGAATTCACGTTCGCGCGGAAAGCGAGACCAGTGGAGAAACCGGTTTCAGGACGATTCCGGCGACTCTTCGGTCGCCGGTGAAAATTGTGCCGAGGAAAAACGCGGCTGCTCGGGGTCGTAAACGACCGCCGCCGAGACGGAATCGTCGAGCTAGGCGGACGAAAGGAAATCGAGCGACAGAGTCGACTTTGAAGTCGACGCTTGCCTCGATCGCGAGCCGCACGCGTCCTGTCCTTCTCTCTCCTACGAACCATCTCGCAAAACGTCTCCTCCAACTCACCTCTGCCTCCCCCTCCACCTCTTTGTATGCGCGCCGTTTCGAAATTGCATTGATGGCGGATAATTAATTAGCGCGGTTATTGCAGATCAAACGCGACGTCGTGGCGTGCGTTCAATAGAGAAGCGCAGGAGCAGGCAGGCTCCTATTCGACTCGTCTCCTTTCGACGTATCCGCGAACCTCCCCCCCACCCTCCCCCTCCGTCCTCCTTTTATCTCCCACGACCTCGCCGTGTGTCGACGGCCACGCAAATCCTCTCGCTAATTAGCCGCCGCTGATGCGCTCGATGCGATCTTTCTTAATTAATATTCGTACCGCTGGCAAGCGTCTATGCGACTCGGGGCTGCCGACGTCGCTTTCCTTGCCGGGGCGGCCCCGCGATTCGGAGGATGTCACGATAGTCGGCGACGTCGGAGGTGGGAGGCGGATTCCGAACGGGCGACCTTTTCGCAAATTAGATTCTCAATTAGGCCCGCGTCCTTTCGCCAAACCTGGCTTCTATCCCCTCCCACCGAACGACGTCGTACGTCGCGAATGTGTCATTAATCCTGGCATTCGGCGAGTTCACTTTCTAGCGGGCATATCGTCGGACGAACGAAGCCGGGTTTCGAATCGGAGGGGAACGAAGAGCACTGCCGCACACACGGTAGCCATAATTTCAGCCATTTCTCTCATTTCACGGTGACTGGATCCGAGTGGAAGACCGCGCCCGCTGCAGCGGGCGGAGAAGAGAGACGGCTGGTAGACGGCGTGGACGGAGAAGGCAGAGTGGCAGCACAGACGAGATAGGGATAGACATTGCATGCTGGGCAAAATTTTGTCACACGCTCGGGGGGCTCTAGAGCCCCCATACCATTTTGGTGTCACGTCCAACGTTACCGGTTGAATGCAAAATTGTGAGGCAACGACACTCTATGTGGGAATATGAACTAAAAAACCGATCAGGGACGCATCAAAAATATTTTTCGCCCAGTACAAACATTTTTTGATTGTTGAAAGTGAAAATTTGACATTTGTCAAAATTGAAAATGTTACAAGTTCTATACAAACCGAGGATGTAAAATATGAAAAACCCATATGAATGTTATGCACGAAAAATATGTAGAGTCTATTGCTACTATAATTTTTACAAAACTCAAACATACGTAGTTGTAGTTCGTGTCATAATAAAAAACCACAATTGTTTTCCATATTTCCTCTTATTAATTGTTGTTGTTTATTGGTAAGAAATAATCTTCTTCCAACAACATTCTGGCAACCTTCTGGCCAATCCTTACTTTCATTGATAACTCTGACAATCCAATATTTCTTTATTTTTTCAATGACATTCAAATTTTCATTAATATTTCCACCAAAATCAATCGGCACATTCTGTAATTGTATAATACAGTTTATATATGTTCCTATCGAGCCCGTCAGTGGAAAACCTACAGTTTCCAATTCCTGTACTGTATGTTATTTTATAACGCGTTCGGGGTCAAAGACGCCAATTGGGTCCAATCTATATCTTAGATACTGACCGTAAATCGCCTCATTTGATAATATTTAAAACAGCGCAATTTTTAAATGTTTACCCTGTCCAACAACGCCCGTTACACTTTATCTTTTGCAAAATCGTTACTTTTTACATTCTGGCTTACATTGTCCATTCAATATGAATATGTTTCCTATAAAAGAAGTTCGCTAAGTGCGACTATTGCCCAACATTCAACTGTTAAACAAGCAATGTCTCGCGCGGCAAGGCTGAATTCGATTACCAGATAATATGTATATCCAGACAACACTCTTCGGATGGCCCACCGGCCGAATGCTGTGAAGAGTGATCTTGGCCGGGTGTCGTTATGTGACAGCCCTGTGTAACATTACTATTATAAATTAGATTAATAAAGGTTACCTCTGGACATCATTCAGATAAATATACAAATATTTTGTGAGCTTTATTGAACGTTTTAGTTTTGTAATTATTTTATGCAATAATTGTATTAAATGCCTTAATCAATACCAGTAAATGTAATCCGATTTATGTCGTGTTTGATCTCATTTTGATCAGGAAATTATTAACAATATATTGGAAACGTTTTTGTGGAGAAAAAAATAATACAGAAAACGTTTAAACATAAGCGTTTGATACACTGGTCTTTAGTACGCTAAGGTCGCCGTGGTTCAGGTGTTATCGCTTTCTTTTGTTCGTCGTCGGCACTTTCTATCGGCAAAATACAAAGTGAATTACGCACTGTGAGTGCGTGTTTTGGATTCTACACCCACCTGACTTCGAATCCGACCTGATGTACCCGACCTAGGGCAAAATGACAGAATTCACTGTATTTACTTTGGCGGCACTCGGCAGCAAGCAATCGGCAGCGATGGCAACGTTTTGTTGTCGTCATCTGAAGCAACACCCGTTGTTGCAAAGAAGAGAAATATATTTTGCGAAAAAAGAAGCGGAACCACAATTGAACATCTTGTACGGAAAATACGGCATTCAACAATTGGCGTCATGCTGTTCCCACCTGCCTCCCCGCGTTTCGGGAATCGCAGATCGAAGATTGCGCTCGCGTTTTCTGTTCTGATCTTCCCTTGTTTCTGTCCCTCCACGAGCTTCTCTCTGGGACTCGAAACCGGACATTTTCAGAATCGGAGACTATGTTTTCGTAACTCGGAACTTACTTTGTAGTTTGCTGAAAAGAGATGCCGACGACGGACAAAAGAAAGCGATATGACGTGAGTCACGGCAACGTCAGCGAATTATAGATCGGTGTATCAAATCCTTATGTTTAAACATTTCTGACATTCATTTTTGATACATGAAAACATGAAAACGTTTCCAACGTACTATTTATAATTTTCTGATTAAAATGAGATCAAACACGACATAAATCGGACTATATTTATTAATCGAATACAATGTTACGCAGGACGGGCTTCTTATGGCACTTGGCGTTCAGACATTAACTACTGCGTGTGAATCGTGTGTCGAATCATATAGTGTTTAGTCTCATTTTAATAGGAAAAATGTCTCCAATATACCAGTAAACTTCTTTTTAACGAAAAATTGCAATTAACAATTTTTCATTACTTTACTAGGGTTAGTATCTCACCGACAGACTCTTACTGTCAATTGTCAGCATCAAAATATGCCGCTGCGAAACAAGCAACCGCGCTCTGCTCGGCTGACGGCAGCTGACGGCGACCCCCTTTTGTGGAAGGGGCCATTCGTGGACAGATATCGTGTAGCTCAAATCAGACTCATATCGAAAATCTAATTAACAGGTTTTTACTTTTTCTTTACAAACACCCGCCCCTTTTAAAAATCGGAAAAAAACAGGGCTACGGCATATCACTACAGTCATACAGGGTTTTCTTTTCGTTATGCATCCAAAAGTCCATTAATACAAAATTGCAAATTTTCCAATTTTTTTCTTGTTTTTATATTTCAATTACCGGAGTTTGAGTTTTAAAAGCTGAAAAAAATCAAGGATATGTACTTCGTATCTGGACACACGCTTGATTTTTTCTAAATTTTTTCACCTCTTCATTTTCGAAAAAACAAGGAGAAATTACTGTTTTTTTTTTCAATTCCTCCCACTACCGTCCTAGTCGGTGTATATGGTCGAAGCATGCCAAAAATGAGTATTTTTCCATAATCTATCGAATGGTTATTTTACTATTTTATTTGTCTTGGGTGCAGTTTTGACCACCCTATCCACTTGTGTTCGCTTCGGTGCGCGCGTTGTCAAATCTCCTGAAGGCGCTGGGCTGGGCCATCGAAAATCTCCAGTCAACGAAACCACGAAACATATTACATTCGCTACGTTAAAAATAGATTCACGCAGCCACGTAACAAGCCGTACATACATACAACGCACACAAAGAAATGTTGTGGCGCTCGGCTTAGTTCTACGATTGACCGTCATAAAGCATAGAGTGCGCTCCGAATTGCGCGATATTTTTGCGCTGTCGGTATTTTTCAGCGTGGACACGAAGTCCCATAAGGTGAGATGTCTATCCCTATCTCGTCTGTGGTGGCAGACACGGTGTCGGGCTATCCTCCGGGGCAGAATCGAGAGTCGAAGGGAAAGAATGCGTACTCGAGCGGTAGTACGTGAAGTCGTAATGGTCGGCATCGGGCATCCTCCTCTTCATCCTGCGCGAAAGAAATATATGTGAATAGCGAAGGAGAACGGAGAAAATAAAGGAGCTCGGAGAGAGGGTGAGGCAGGGAGGAAAAAGGAGGAACGGGAGAAGCCGGCATCGTCGTCGTCGCCGTCGTTGCCGTCGTCGACGTCGTCGTTGTCGTCGTCCTCGTCGTCGTAGTCGTCGTCGTGGTCGTCGTTGTTCCTGAGGGAGGGAGAGACGGAGACATCAAAGAAAGCGACATATCCGTTCACACTCGGCACTCATATATGTTCCCCCATGTTCCTCCGGAGCGTGTCGTGCCTCTTCGCCTCTGTATGGGTTATTTCGTACGTCCGTATTCTCGGGGCTCATATTCAAACGCGTGGAGGCGTCCGCAGGCAACACATGAAAAGGGATCGACACTCGTGGGTCCAACATCGTATGGGGAAGGAGGCTGCGTATGTGCTAGTTGGAAGAAGCGCGCGCGCCAGAGGATATGGGTAGCTTCGGTCGGCTGCGGGTCCGCGAATAACATGTGACGACCATAATGCGGCTGAAGGCGTCTTAATAAAATGAACTTGTCATTCCGAAACAGCTAACCAGCCTTCGGTCCGGCCACCTCTCTTTCCCTCCACCCTTACCCTTCTGTCTTTCGGCCCTCCTCCTTCTTTCTCCTCTACTTTTCTCACTCGGGCAACCTCCTCATCGCCCTTCCTCCCCAAACCTCCTCTTCCTCCGCCACCTCCGCCTCCGACTCCTTCTTCTTCTTCTTCTTCTTCTTCCTCCACCTCCTCGAACCCTACTCAAAGTCTCTCCCGGCTTCCTCCATCCCGACTCTCCACGCCCTCGAGCTTTATTTATACCTCGTTAAATTAGCGCCGATCGTCGATCCGCGCCGTGAGGACCCCTTCGTTCGTTCCGTTTCGTTCCCGATATCGCCCGGAGACGACACCTCGTCGCGTTCCGCGTGTCTCATTCTGTCGTCGACGATGTCATCTCGCAGAAGCGAAGCTTCTGACGGATGTTGCTCCGAGCCTCGCCCGAGATTCCGTTCCCAGATAAACGCGCCGCGTACGCAGGTTAAATTTATTTTTGCCCCGCGGCGGCCACATTTTTCGGCCGATGAAAAAAATCCTCCTGCCTCTTGGCACGCTCGCGGACAAAGGATCGGCGAAATTTATTTCCTCGGCCGCGTACGGTGGTGGACTTAGAAATCCGCGAGACTCTCACGAGATCGAGGAAGGTCGTCGGACGATTTCGCATGCTGGGATCGATGGAGGTCAGGAGTTACAAGGTCACGGGACAGCCGAGAGCCGGCGGCCAGCGGGCCCGATCGAAATCGCGAGACCTTACGGTCCGGCCACGAAATTTCGCCAGATGCGATAAATTACCGGTGCGCGGGAGTTGTTCGCGTAAGGAGGGGCACAAAGAGTGATGGGTACACCGCGATGGCCGCGGAGGAAAGGGCAACCACCCACAAAAGGGCAGCGGAGCTCTTGAAATGAAAGGGCGAATGGATGTGCCTAGGCAAGTGCAAGAGACACGTAAAGGCATTCATCTCATTCAAGGTAGCTTTAAGTTTCTGATCAGATAACGAATGTACACTCCTCTCTCCTCGGCATGTACGCCTCGTAGAAGCTCTTCCATCTCACTCCCCAACACATTCGTGGGCTCATACACGGACAAGCAGGTACCTACGACTGTCCACCGTAGACTCGGACTCAACACAGGCACGAACTTGTCTCCGTCCCGTTCGCTTCGCTCGCCGACTCTCACTCCCTCGCTCCCGTCTTCAGCGTCGTCTTCCTACGTCGTCGTCGCGAAGATCTTCTTGTTTCCCCGTATACCTCCGTCCCGCACGACGCCACCGCCTTCGGACGTTCCTCTTCGTTCGCTCATCTCGGGACGCGCGAAACGACGTTACGAGCGCCTTTCTCTGCGCCTCCCCGACGCATTCAGCCTCGAAGACGCTACCAGTCCCCGAGAACTCAATCACGAGGGGAGAGGCAGACGATCGATGCCGAAGTGGAGTCTTTTCCTACGGCTCGGCTGACCGCCGCTTAAAAGCTCCCTCGCTTACGAACAGAGAATAGTCTCTACTCGAACCTCCTACGTCACCTTTCGGATGACGAGAGATCCAGGGAAGAAAGTCGATCTATCGTCGAAGCTGCGATCGTTTTGGGACAATTAGTCGAAGGCCTCTCTCGTTCGATCGCCAGCCGAACGCGGCCGTATGCAAATTCTATGGAAAAGGATCGACGTACTTCGATATAAGCCGCTCTCCTCCTCCGACGCACACATGCGCGGCCGCACCGCGAGCACTATCTATTTAGCCTCTGATTTATAGCGTAATTATCGATCCGATATAGGCGGGGACACCGGACGATGGTAAAGATAAACGCGTCAACGGGATTCCGGACGTTTTACTCGTGCTAATGGTACGGCGAGAGATTCATAAGAAACCACGCGCTCGTACGTCGATCGACGGAATTTTCTCTTCGATTCCGGTTTCAATTACTTTTTCCTCTCTCGTCCCTTGCCAGGGCGATTCTTCTTGCTCCACCCTTTTTGCCGGCTCCGCTCTCCGCGCCCGATTCCCGTTTTGTAAGTTCCGAATTTGCGCCGCCGAACTGTTCGAGATTGTTTCCGAAGTCAGACGTCGGGGGTCAGAGGACGGACAGGGACGTTCCGCGGGAGGATGGTCGGTGATTTATTTGGGTTCCCTCCCCCTTCCCCGGCCCAAGGGAAGCAGCCCGCCCGCTCGCTGTACGAACAGACCGCAAAACGACGTAACGACGGCGAAGCTAACGGCTGCCAAGCTCCCGCTTCTTACCCTCCGCCCCGACGCCCCCGAAATTTCTTACGCGTAAGGTCGCCCGGGTGACTTGAAAGCGGCGCGCTTTGACTGGAAACTGACGTCCCTTTGGCTACAAAGTGCTGTTAGACCTCCGCGGACAGCGAAGATCCGACGAGCTGGCATCCGAGAGTCGCTCGTCGCTCAACATCGAATTACCGATGGAGACGGACGGCGATCAATTCCTCATGGGAAAATCGCTCCGAGCGATTAATAAGCCTTGATCGTCATGTATGTTTACTCTCGTAGATAGTCGATCTCGCGCAGCGCCCACGGACGAGGCCTCGACTATTTAAGGTAACATCTTTTAACGCAGATAAGGTCTAGGTCGCGCTGGGTCAGAGCTGATCCCATGCTGCAAAGCTCGCATGATTAATACAATGGTAAATGTCCTATCTGGCGGAGGGATAATAAGGGACGTAGGAGTGACACGACGTGTCGTCCGGTGTCCTACATAGACGAACCTACGAGAGCCTCGGCGTACTCCTCTCGGACCGGACACCGGAGGGGGTCCGACGGCTCCCCGACGCGGACGTTTCATTTAAAAGACGAGACGACCGACGGAATTTCGCCCTCTCGTCGACGCCCGATCGTAACAGATTTGTCAATATTTCCTTCGGCCCAGTTCCGTCGGACCGCTTTACGGCCCCTCCTTTCCGAACCCCTTTCGTCGATCTCCGTCTCTCTCCGAGCAGAAACGACCGCGATCTAATCCCTTCCGACTCCACTTCGTGGCCTCTCTCTCGTAAAAGGACATAATAATTCCCGTGGACACGTTCCCGTCGTAACCCGGAGAACTTCGTTCCCGTCGACCTCCTCGGACTCCTAAGTGTATTGAAAAAAGGAGGCAGCTTACGACGTACCGTCGCTCATTTGTCAATGGGGACATTGTTATCTGGGATCGAGACGTCGGGCGTCGTCCGATCGTAGGTCGATCGTCGCTCATTGTTCGATAGTAAAGAGTACGTAGAATCCGCCCTCGCGCCTCGACAGTCATACGGTTATGTTCGGAGCAATCCATCTCCGGAGTATCTCCCATTCGACCTAACGACACGTCGTCGTTCGCCAGTCTCGCTCGCGAACGACCGATCCGCGTTCGAAACTTTTCGCTGCAAATCGGATATATGCCGAGGACGGGAGAGGGGCGAGGTGGGGGATGAAATAAATTTCGTTTGACGCTCTTCCTTTGAAACGTTAAACCGAGCTTTTCCACGAGATGGCCAGGACTTCGACGAAGCTGAGCCTCTAAGGCTCCTTCCGAGACGTCGGTCGCTTCTTCTCGGTCCCGTGCGCGAGAGCGCGCGCGCGCCAGCCAGCCAGCGGGCGCTGCTCTCCTTCGCCGTCCGCACATAAAATTAAGCCGCAAATAAAATAAGCCCAGGCGTTGTACTCCGTCGTAGAGCGAAGCTCGCGCCCGCTTATGCCCACGGGGCCGTGAATCATCGCACCTAAACTAGTGACGTTTACTGTCAGGGATAACATTTGTCATACTAGAGTGAGGATGCCTTCGGTTCACGCAACGAGGCAGTCTCGACGACGTGTGTTCCAGCGACTCGGGAGGGGAGAGAAAAGTAAAGGGTGAGAACGACGGCGGCGAGAGGGGAGGCAAGACGGGAGAGATATAAAGAGCGAAATGAAGAGTGAGAGGGAGGGGGCAGGGAAAGGGTGGTAGAGAGGAAGACAGGGCCGAGTTCATAGGCTCATCCACGAGGCAGGACTCGAAGCACCACCGTAAATCTCCCGACGAGCAGTGCCTCGGGCCCGTTGAATTAACGGATCGCGATCGTAAAATGGTTCGCGACCAAGGTAGAAGGAGAGAGAAGGAGAGAGAGAGAGTGAGAGAGAGAAAGAGAGGGGCAAGCGGGTGAGTCTCGCTCGACCCCGCCTGAAACGTACGTCGAAACGGGCTAAAGGACATCCCCGACGGCGATGCCGAGTGATTCACGACCTGGAGAAAATCCGATTTTCCTGGAAATCCAGCGTGCGACGCCGCGCGGCAAAGCTTTCGACGAAACGGTCGCGACTCCTTTGCCCCCGAAAGTCCCTGGACGCTGTCCCCTCCACGACCGTAATTCGACCCACCGTTTGCCCCGGCCACCACCCCCGCTTCAACCCTTACCCCCACCCACCCCACCGTCGGGCAAAACGGTCGGGCCGAAAAGTACGTGTAACGCGACATGTAAGCTCGCTTTATCGCGCGATTACTAATGGAAGGTGGAAAAAAGGTGTCGTATCGTCGAAAAATACCGCTTGTTCGCGCTACGCTCGAAAAAAGGGGAGTCGGAGACACCTGAGCGCCGTAAACTCGACTGGGGGAGAGTATCGGTACCGCAAGTGGCCTCGGCCGGTGCACTGTCAGTTATCAGTGCATAAACATTCGTTCTCCGCGCCGATACCGTGGTCCCCTTCGCGAATGCGAGTTATACGCGCTGCGAACTCGGCACAGGAGGGGGGTAGGGACGCTTGGAGGGAGGGAGAGAAAGACCGGCACGCATAAAGCAAGAGCAAAGGGAGGAGAAAAAGAGCGGACAAACGACGGCAGGAGAGAGAGAGAGAGAGAGAGAGAGAGAGAGAGAGAGAGAGAGAAAGGGAGAATGAACGGGCTGGAGAACGGGATAGCGAATGAGAGGGAGGACGATGGAGGAGGAAGAGGGCGACAGACAGGAGGCCTGAAGAGGGCGAGGGAGGTAAGGACGGCGGAGGTGAAGGAGGCGGAGGACGACGACGCAACTCTCGGGAACGTACGACGGAAGGAATGGAATATGATATAATGCAAAGGCAAAAAAGAACTGCGTGCCGATTGTACGTACGTGTACGCTCTCCGCGTGTGCTCGCGGCATACGTGCGCCTCGGCACCGTGGGTGCGGCTGGCTCTTCGCCGGTGTGTGCGGCTACAGGTATAGGTGCATGCTCGCGGAGGGAGTCAAAAGGGGGAGATTTAAGGCCGCGTGGACATTGTCATCGGACGCACGGCTATAAACCAAACCGAGCCCGCTGCTAACTGAGATGCGCTCTGTCTTTCTCTCTCTCTCTCTCTCTCTCTCTCTCTCTCTCTCTTTCCCTCTCTCCCTCTCCCTATCCCTCTCCATTCCTCTCCCGTTTACGCTCCTCGATCCGCACATAATATACACACGTGCATACACGGACGGCTAATGTCTCTCTGTCTCGCGTCGATGTGCGACCCGTGTGCGAGGGCGAAAGGGGTGAGATTCATCGCGGAATCAGCCTTTGCTCCGATTCGATGTATAACCCTTACATATACGAACATACAGGAACGTCCGGGCGTGTGTATAAATTCGTATATGTAACTCGGCGTATATACATATCGGCGCGTTTACGATCTTGGCAGTCCCGGCAGGACAGGTGCTATTTTTCATCGATTCGTTCGAGCTCCGGCTCCCAAACGATCCCGTACATCGAAGCTGCTCCGACCGGCACCTCGAAGACTCGCGACCGATTTCGCAGGCTCCCCTTGCCGAGAGGACGCGAGCGAGAGGATAGGATAGGCCTCGTAGTAGGCGGACGAGGAAGGAGGCGGAGGATAGGATAAAAGAGAAAGTGAGCGAGCGAGAGTAAGATCAAGGACGGCTGCAATCTGATCGAGATCGCGCCGATAATAACGCATTCGGGAGCGGCTGCGTTTCGAAGAAAAAGACCGCGGCTGATAGATACGAAAACGGCCGAACGAAAGAGTGGGAGGGGGCAAGAGGAAAGGGGGGAGAGTGTTCTTTATGGCACGGCGCGCGCCGGAATGATCTATGCGCGATGAATCATGAAACGACGCGCGGGGCAGACAGTGTGTGAAAACAGGCGCGAGACCGTTTAGTAATCAATCGACGGACTCCGCGAGATTTCTGCTATCCGAGCGAGTGCGTTCCGGTAATTTTCGTTATCCGCTCCTATCTCGCGCGTGAAAAAGAGTGGTGTCGGGTAACAGAACCACGCGCGCGAGCTCGTTAGCCATTTTCAAGTTCACGCAGCCCACTCGGCCTGCTAAGTGTATCTAATTCGAGATTAGATGATTATTTCGCGCGAGGCCTATCGGCACGTCGGTACCGATGGATTTATCGATTCGGCGAGCGCGCATTCCTCAGCCCGTAACTATGATAAGCCGTTCGCTCCAGATCCGGAGGTATCTCGATCTTGTCCCCGATATCGCGGGCGCACTCCGGTTTTCAGTCATCGATCCTAATCCGTGATATATCCACGAATAAACCAGCCCGGACAGGTACACCGGCGGGCCGGCATACATAATCCGGCATCATAACATCCGCCGATTAAAATGCATTCAGCTCATTTCATTTCCATAACTACGTTCGCATGCATGCCGTCGATCCGAGCCCGGAAAACGGGACCAATTCGTCAATCCCGAGCAACATTAGCGGACGAAAATTGGCAAACGCGCCTAATGGCATTAATTTCGAAGGAGGAGGAGGAGGACGAGGGGAAGGACGGGCTATGGGAACAATACCGATTGGCCGACGGTTATCGTTGGCCATCTTTCCCGCGCCCGAAGTCAGGAAGCGACACCCTGATCCGTTAGCATTTCCTAGGACTCGGCGTTTCGAACGCACAGGTTTTACGGCGGTTCGGAACGGTAAGCAACGGGGCGAGCGATCGTTGCCGAAGGTACCCGTGACCTCTTCCGACTGCATTTCCATAGCCATGACCGTAGAATCCAAGCGTCCGGCGTCGGGGCATAGTCCCGCGATGAACGGCGACATACCGAGGCAGGAGCATGGCCGGCGTCGGCATTAAGATATCCATCGGTGACGGGCTTTTTTCTTCTTCTCTTTCCGAGTGAGTGCCGGCCGAGGTCACATCTCCTCACGGTCGTGAGACGCCCCACAAAGAGAGACTGGACGAAGACGTCCGTCGGTTTGGTACCACCGTGACGGCGTGCTATCATCAATTGTTCCATTTTGCCTTCACGGCTCTCGCTCCCTCTCTCTCTGTCGCTCTGTCTCTCCGAGTCCCGTCCTTTATTCCTCCTCCGTCCTCGCCGAGACGCGTCCTCACGCCGCAGGACTTCGGGACGAGATTTCAATGGGCATTTCTCAGCTGGCGTCACAGCCGCGCGTAAATATAATGCACGCATACAAGGTACTCTCGCGCTCGAAGTGTCGAGAAGCTTCGGTTGGGCGGCGGCGGAGGAGTAGGTGGAAGATGAAGAAAGAGAGAGGATAATGTACAGGGCTGAAGTTCAGGCTCGAAATCATGGCTCTCCTTCTAATCTGAGATGCGCCTTGGCCCTCTCACCCCTTCCCTATCTCCGGATTCCATCGTCGTTCTTTAACTTACGCCCATGATAATTCTCGCGCTCGCTCGCCGTCGACCATTCGCGCGCGCGCGCGCGCGCGCTCTCTCACTCCGTGCAGTAGAGAAAATATGCCCGGATGACGAACGGGCGGAAGGGCTGAAGCGACACAGCGCGCCGACAGGAAAGAATTTACCCTGCCGCGGAATCAAACGTGCGAGTCCTTTGAGCGTCCCTTTCCCGCGGTCCTCGCACGACGAGCGTGATTTAAAACCGGCGACGACCGCCTCTCTTAATGACGAATCTTAATATCGGCCCCCTTGCCCGCCGCCTGTCCTCCGAATTCCAGATTCCAGACGCCAGATACCGGCGCGCCGATAAGGGCAACAAAGTGAACGTTCGGTTGGAATTAAAAGGCGATCGCGCGTATGATACACATATATATATATATGTATGCAATGTGCGTCATTTTAAAAGTCACGCGAAGTGTAACGTCGGTCCCGACCGTCCGGCCGAAAAAAAGCCTCGTGAGAATGGAATAACGAACTGATTGTGAGATCTTAATCCGGAGTCACGCTCATGCCTGTGTATTCCTGCGGGTAGGCGACGGTTCGCGTGTGTCGTTCTTGAAACGGCAGCGAAGACGACGACGACGACGACGACGTCGGCGTCGGGGGCAATCCTTTCGAGAGCGATAAAAACAATTCGCCCGCGAGTTCAGCTCAAAACGGCCGCGAGGAGCGTAATAATAGTCGTAACAGCAACGACGTCGGTGACGACGACGCTGAGTACGACGACGTCGCGTCGGTGAGGAGAGCATTAGAGTTGGATCTTCAGCTGGTGCGCGACTCTGTGGTCTCCTATCCTGTCGAGCGATACATAAGCGTGGCTAGATGATACAAGATAACAGAGCATTACGGATAACGGTTCGCCGCGGCTACGAACCTGCGCGCTAGACGAGATCTACGAGTAGGTTAGAAGAGGGGGGAGGTGGGTAGGCGAATATAATCGTAGGACAGACCCGGTAAGAAGCGGAGAAGATCCTCTCGATATCCGTTTACCGGATTCGACGTGGCGGATTCATCTGCCGCGCTTATGTACGGCGAGGGGGTGGGATTGGGGAAGGGGAGGAGAAGGAGGGGGGGTTGGAAGTCACACGTGCCACGTACGAGGAAACACGGCATCGGGAATGCCGGCTTAGTCGGGCTCGCTGAATGCGTTATTGACGTTTAATAACGGTGTCGCCGGCGGATTAGACGGCTCGTGAATATTGCGCGCGCTGTCGTGCGCGGATGGAGCTTGCATGTCTAATAAACTCGCAGCGAGCGAGATATTACATTGCGCGGGATCAGTCGCCGGGTTCGGCTCGGTTAGCTCGCAATTTGTCCGAAATCGATACGACTATTTTCTCCCGCTTTTCGGTTACCGCTAAGGGGTACGGTTATTGCGGTTGAATTTTGTTTCTGGAGCTCGGTTTGTTTTCGGCGCTGCGGTTGTCTATGGATGATTGAACAGTGATAGTCGAGTCGTTAGAACAATTTTTGATCGTTCGTTAGTAATGCGTCAAATGATAATACGATGTGGAACAGTAATCAAATAGACTAATTGGGTTAATGCATTTCCGATAATATTGATATCCACAATGAGACTTGTCAATATTTAGGCGATTCCGGCTTTTAAACGTTGCCTTGCTTATTAATATTTGTCTATTACGTCAAATAGCTGGGATGGATTTGTTAATAACGATGCGCGATTCGTTTGAATTAGTAAACCGCTCACGATATTCCTCAATTCGCAATTCATTGTACGGGAAACGAAATAGCCAACTAATGGATTTATTTGTACAATTTACAGACAAAAATGGGAAATTGAAAAATAGTAAAAATTACGTTACTTGGCTCGCTGTTTACTCAAGGCCAATTATCGTTCGTCGACGATTGGTATCTATCGACCGTCGAAAACTGTTTGAATCTACTCTTCACCCCCGAGCATTCACGGAGATTACTACTGACCCACATAAGTTTCTGGAAATTACTCTAGGGTGACAAGTGCATGCGCACGCGCTCTGCCCTATAATTGTGGTAGCGGGGCATAACCGAAAATTGCACGTTCAACTTCAAACCGCAATATCTCGGCACTGTGAAATTGCGTGAAGATGAAACAAAATCCATTTTAAAGCTAAAAGGACTCACGCTTCTGCCACGCAGAAATGAATTTTGCGACAAGAAAAGAAATTTACAACAATAAGTCTAAATTTGATAGAAGCATTTTTTGCTTTAATCAAAAGACTTAATCGGGCATAAACAAAACAAAATTGTTAAAAAAACATAAATACTTTCAATTCGATCAGATATCTTATAACCGCAGCCCATCGCTTGAGCGTCGAAATGAGAAATGAATAAGGAGGAAGGATCGGGGCATACCTCTCGAAAGGAACAATATCTTTCTCAGGCCTCGGCGATTCGCGAACGCACCGAGACTCACGCCGTGAGCTCAATCCGTGAAACGAAGCCCGCTCGTACCATGGGTGGTAACTTAACACCTTAACGGATATTTATGGGCTTTTGCTAACGCAAAAGATAAAAATATCATTTTCGGCTGGCCTCTCGCCAACGGTACATACCGCGTACGTGGACGGACTCATATGCATACGCTCCCGGGGCAACACACACGCGCACGCCCGTCTCGTACGTGTGCACACCTGTTCCAGGCAAAAATGTTCGGGATCGAACCGTCAGTGCCTCGCGGAACTTGCGCCCAACGCGTGCACATACATGCATCGTTCAAGGAAAGGGTTACGCGAGAGTGTGTGCATTACGATGCGTTCAGGATGAGGGAGAAGCTTGGAAATCTTGTCCACGGTTTCTTCCAGCCCTCCCCTCCTCCTCCTTCTCTTCTCTCAATCCTCTCTCTCTCCCTTCAGTGTCTTCAGCATGTCTCAATTATATCCCTAAAGAGCCCTCCGGACTTTAATCGACTACGTAATATTTCCCGGTCCCGCGGGATCGGCCATAAAGTCTCGCGTTCGGGGCCCGACCCGCGTCCGTTTCGGGCCGGGCCTTACCGGCCCGAAAAGAGAATGGTGCATGGAGCGAGAGAGAGTTGATATCGTCGAGCGGAGGAGCGCACTCGAGGTTGGAGGAAGTTGGCGCGCGCAAGAAAGACGAGCGACGGGCACATAATCGAGTGGCCCTCTCAAGACATTTCGAATTCCTTCACGAAAAAAAGTGCCCCGAACCCGCGGAGATAACGAGACAATTTACGGCCGGCTCGCGAGAATATATTAAAACGACTCGATCTGATAAGGCGCGTGACTATTCGTAATGAGAACATCGATGGGACGTCATTCCCATCGATCGGCAGGCCAATTTTCGTCTACTCGGAAGCCTCGTGAGGTGGAGAAGGAGGGGGAGGAGGAGAAGGTCCTCGAGGATCTCTTCCGCGAACGAAATCCCGGGAAAAGGTCCCCTCTCTCAATTAAGCAAGGAGGCTTATTAATGAATTAAATTTGTCGAGGACGAGCGTTCTGGATAGGAATGTCAACATGGGAAGTCGAGGAACGTCTGACCACGTTAGCGCCTGTCCCTCGGTGCTCTCGTACGTTCTCCACCCTCCGTCCCTCGTCTATCCGTACCTCGAACAGGTATGCGTGATACGTATATGCACGTACGTCTGGCAGAGAAATCCGCGCGCACATATATAAATCCTGGACGCACACTCGCCGCCATATACGTCGGCGCACGTAGCCAGGGACGAGTTAGCGCTCGTGCAAAATTCGTTAATTGAAACGTCTCGAGACGTATGTACGGTAGCCCTTCGCGAAAAAGGGCGTGGCGGCTGCGATTACTCTATGGTGGGCGGGAAAAGCAGTATAAGTCATATTACCCCGACGTTCTGGCACAGAAGGGCTTATGTCCCGGCGAGAAGCGAGCACTCGCGAGCAGTACAGAGTGAGAGAGAGAGAGAGAGAGTGAGAGAGAGAGGGAGGGGGAGAGAGAGAAGAGACAGGAGGAGGAACCGGAGAGGGATGGGAGTGGAAGAGAGACTGAGACCGCCCGAGCGAGAGAGTACCAGCGTCGTTTTCTTTTCCGCTTCTGGCCTCGAAGAAAGGGGATGGAAATGAAGGAGCGCGCAGGCTACTCGTCGACTGGCATTACCAGGCCAGCCTCCGGACTCCCGGACGTCGCGATGCGCTTTCGCGCCTGTACAATGACCGAACCCGATGCTGCTGAACTCCCCCCTCCAAAACCGATACATACTTCGATCATCCGAAAAGAAGCAAAGGCCCCGATTTTCTCCGTAATCGCGTACGATCAGGTAATGACACGAAATACGATCGATCTGCTGGTTACGTCAGTTGAGACCGTCACGTGCTGCACGAAAATAATGAAGAATCCGAGGATACGGCGGGACCTTGGGGAAAAATGAAAGGGACAATTGTCCGTTACGTCACTGACACCATTCGGGCTGGCCGTTGTACACCGTGCAGCCTCACCACCGTTACACGACGACGGCCGTATTTACGTAGCGCAACCTCGAGCGTGTGTAAGTACCTGCTCTTCGAGTTCTCGCGCCATTCCGCATCCTCGTGGTTACTCGAGGTGGCAACGTCTAATTATCCCGTGGAAAGTTCATCCTCCAATTATAGTAAGCCGCCGCGAGACGCCGGCACGCCGAAGCCTCCATTGTGTTACGGATTCTTCGTTACGTTGTTATTACGAGCTCGGCCCGGGTCCTCTTACCCTGGCACAACCCCCCTCCCTCCCCATCCCTTCCACCAGCCGACGAATCGAGGTCCCTTCTTTTTTTCGCCGCCGAAGACTTTCAGCCGCGGACACCCGGCTCCGTGTCACGATTAGGTGCAATTTAATTGTCAGCTCGTCGATTATCCCGGCTCAGGGTGGAAAGGGCCGCGATAAAATTGCGCTCGAGGTCGAGCGATTCTTTTGCCACGGATTTCGCTCGCTCCGGGGGCCTCCGAGACGGCGGAAGGATGTGGAAGATGAGGAAGGAGGAGGAGGAGGAGGAGAAAGAGGACGAGGAGGAGGATGTCCGACGCGGCAGTCGGACTTTCCCCGAGGTTTTCGCCTGAAAAAGGAGCGGCCGCATTAGCTATCGGCCGAATGATCCGCTAATCGGTCCTTAATAGAACACCGTCAGACCACTTAATCGACATACTGGCAAAAGCGTCTGGTCGGTTCCCTCCGGCGCGATTAGCGGCGGGGCCGCGGGACGTCGACAGGACGAAATCGATTCTATCTCGATCTCCCGATCTCCGGGGGATTAACTAAGAAGGAAGGCAGGCGCGCAAGGCAGGCAAGGCAAGGCAGGCAGGCCTGCTCTGGGCTGGCTCTAGACTGGGAAAGGGAGAAGAGATGCGGGCTCTGAGCGTGGTCGTGTACACGAACGAGACGACGAAGACCGCGAGGACGACGACTACGACGACTCCTCGACCCTCTCTTGTACGATTCTCGACTCTCGAGCGTCGTCGGCTTAGGCGGAGGGGGTGGCACAGGGGGGGAACAGACGTCCGTACACGACATAAGCATATCAATAAAATGTTTAATTGGCATTTACATTTCTTCATTCGGCTCAACAAGATCGCGATACCAATCTTCCGCCCGGTTTCTCTACGTGGAGTCCCCCGCGTGTAGGCCCCGGCCTGTAAGGCCCCGTCCGTAGCCCCGTCCGTAGCCCCGTCCGCTCGGCGATTCTTCGTCGTGCAACCTACGGCCGGGATGTCAGGCTAAGGTAAGCGGCCCGAAGGGACCGACGACAGTGGCGGACGGGTGGGAGGGAGATGGAGAGGCGAGCCGCGGACGTGAAAAAGGAGCAAGGTGGATCGGACGAGGACGAGGATACGACGCCTGGAAATAAAAGGGTACCACTGACGAAGGACGAGGGCGCAGCGGCTTTCGGTGTCTGTAACAGGTGCTACCGTATAGTTTCGCGCGCATATACGCGCGCTTGCTCGGAGTGACGGATCGCTGCCCAAAGGATCTTCCTTTCCTTGACCGGTCGTTTCTACATATGCGTTCGATCGAATCTAGCCGAGCGCGGGACGAGGCTGGATTCAGTTGTCGACCGAGTCTATGACGCCCTCCGACGCTCGCCGACGCCTAATGGCGTACCTAATATTCGTACAAATTACCAGTATCGTGCGCATATACGCGCGCTTGCTTGGAATGACGGATCGGTGCCCAAAGGAACTTTCTTTGCTTTCCGCTCGTTTCTACATATGCGTTCGGTCGAATCTACCCGAGCAGGGAACGAGGCTGCTTCCAGTTGTCGACCGAGTCTATGACGCCCTCCGACGCTCTCCGACGCCTAATGGCATAATATTCGTACAAATTGCCGGTATCGCGCGCCAAACGGATCGTCCGTTCAGATCGAATGGATACCGAGAATTACGCGCGCCGCCGCTGCCCGCCCATTTGCGCGCGGACAGATTACGAATTTCGCCCATCGCGAGATTTACGGTAATTGGGTTAGATTGGACGGCGAACGAAACAGTTGACTCTAGCAAAACAAACTGCTCTCATTACGGGCGTGGAGCGATATCAGGAGGGGCATGTGCAGTTCGCGGATGACGCAATCGCTTAATTAACGAGCGGAGCGCAATGCTTTCCGCTGATGAGAGGAGCCAAGTGGGAGGAGAGCGACTGGCGGGCGGGGAGGGGCGATGGGGGTAGAGTGAAGGATAGGGTGTGACGAGGATGAAAAAGAAGACTGGCAAAAAGGCCGAGGAATGGTGAGGAGACAGAGCGTAAGGAGGAAGAAAAACGGGCAACACGAGCCGCGGAGGGGAGGGGAACGGTCGAGGGAGGAGGAGGATGAGGAGGCGAATGGAAGAGAAACAGAAGGAGAATGACAGGGGATGGCGGGATTGGGGGGGGGGGGGGGGGGGTAGACGGGGAAGCACACGGAGACATCGAGCTTGTATAAGGACACGAAACGAGGTGCACGTTCACGTGCGCGCGTACATATGAATCGAGAGGCCCGGGATCGGCGGGCATACCACAGGTGCCGAAATTTCGTTCATTTATCCTCGGCCCCCGGGCAGTTTGTTGACCGTTTACCCGCAACACCTTGTACATCACACATATGCGCGCGGCTTGGTATTCGTGCAGGTGCGTCGTCTGACGGGAGCCTCGAAGTACACATGTCGACGTATATAGGCGCACCTACGTCGACACACACACACACCGACCAGAGAGGACTCCCGCGCGCGCGCGCGCTCGCTCGCCTACCACGTCAGGATTCACCCGGGTTCGCTTCGGCGTCGATGGTATGCCATCGTTCGCTTGATGAATTTTTTTTCATGAAATTCCGTACGAACCGGAGGAACGCAAACGTTCGTCCCCGTGTAACCTCCTATCTGATGCGGCTCATTAAATGCGCACGATACCCCGAGCGACAATTATATAAACGAGGCGGCGGTACGCCCCCCCCCCCCCGTCCCTATGCCCCTCGCATGTGCCACGTACGTGGGCTTATGTGGCTTACGCACACGTCGCCGCGACCGGGGCCCGTCTTTCCTCGGCTTATGCGGTCGGCAGTGTGGGTGTGTCTGCTGCGACGTTTTGCATACGGCCGAGCCGGACGGCTCGCCGCTTACGCTGCCCCGTTATTGCCCGGCGTGTGCGACATCGGTGACGTAATGCTCCTCGGCTTATAATCGTTAACGGAACATTAACGTTAACAACGGGGGCCGCCCTATCGGCCGCCCATAACGAGCTTAGCGGTTGTCCGCGACAGGAACCCGACGATCGTCAGGATCGCGCCTGACTTACCGCCCGTCGCCTCAAAATCCGCAGCCCTCGTGTCCTGCCACCTGATCCACTTTCCTCCGCCCGCCGATCGCTCCTAATTCCATTACCGCGCCCCGCTCCCGTTCTCGGTCCTGTAACGCTCGCCGAAAAGAAGCGGGTCTTCATCGACGAACCGTCTATCTACGTTCGTGCATGTTTCTTCCCGAAGCCGACCGTTCATTTTCCTACGTCAAACTTAATTAGAAGGGGACGAAAAACAGTGTCATCGCGATACGCTATCACTTGTTTATTGCGACCTTCGTCCGCGCTATCCCGGCCGACTTTCTCCGCGGCCGAAAATTTCGTTTCTGCCACGTCGCTCGTAGATCCGCCGGATAAGCCTGGGCGAAGGAGCGAAATAGGACGGCGAGTTATCCTCAAGCTTGTCGGCGAATTTCTTAACCCGCCAGCCCGACGCCTCGACGGGGAAATTTTAATAAGAAAATAAAGGAATACGCGAAAGTTCGGGTCTGAGGGTGAAGGATGCGAGAGAGAGAAAGAGAGAGAGAGAAAGAGAGAGAGGGAGAGCGAGAGAGAGAGAGAGAGAGAGAGAGAGAGAGAGAGAGAGAGAGAGAGAGAGAGAGAGAGAGAGAGAAGCAGAGAGTGGGGCCCGTTAATGATTTACCGCGGCATCGGCTTTATAACCGCGAATTCAGTACCACCGCAGCCGCAGACTCTCTCGAGTCTGAAGGCCGAAAAGAAAGGAAGAGAGCGAGGTAGGGCCCTGCCACGCCCCCGACTTCTCATCTTTTACGCGTCTCATCCCATGACGGAGGTACGTGAGTCCCCATCCTTCTGTCCACCGCTCGAGGTATCCCCCCCCCCCCCTTCGCCGTACCTAAAAGCCCCGAACGAGGTGGGAACTCGTCGAAAATCGAGACCCCTCGAACATCTCGAAGGCCATTCATCGACGACGAGGGGGGGAAGCGGGGAGCTCGAAGCCCGCGGACACCCATTTCGGATTTCAAAATCCCCCATTCGATTCTAAGTACACGATTAATTGGGATCGGCTGCGGACGTCAGAGACTTATGGCCCCATTTCCGTACGGTCCCGGCCGGACTCGGCTGTGTTGCCCGCGTGAATGGCCCGGTAACGATCGTCGGAGAAGGTTGTTTCACGGAAAGGGCATAGCAGGTTAAGACGGTGAAATGTGCCCCCAAACCGATTAAAATTCCGAATGAGCCATTCGATGGCTTACGAAACAAGAAACATTTTTGTGAATTTTCAACTTTGTATCTCGGCACGCACCACGGAATTTCGATCATCCCCGGCAGCGTGAAAACAGTCGAATTTCTCGGAACTCGGAACGGCAGCACTCGGTCTTCGCGGTCTGTCCGCGCACCCGATGAACTTCGGATAGTTCAATATTTATCCTGATTACGGCGCTAGGTTCCGGCGATATGAATTTCCCTGGGCCTTCCGCGAAGCTGTTTGAACAACGGTCGGACGAGATGAAAGAAGGGTAGGAGCAAAATGCATGCCGGTAGGCGAGTTCGTTTCGTTATTTATCTTTCTAACGCGGCAAACGGCGGGGATTCGGGGTAAAGAGCTGACGATTGATTACCGTTGCGGTGACGAGCTGTTGGATGGAGAGAGGAGGAGGAGGAAGAGAGGAGCGGGAGGGGAGGCCGAGTGTAAAAAGGTTGCGGGAAATATAGAGGCCGATGAGCGACGTCGCATCGTCGTCGCGAAAAACAATCGCGTTGGCCTCGTCGTCTGAGCGAACGAGAGTGCGAGCGAGCGCTACTATTTTCAGGATCATTATTTCTGGATCGGTTTACCACTATTCATTAACGTCAAAGCTTTTCACGTAACTCGAGATCCTTCTCGCGCCTAGCCGCTCAACGGAGGCAGGCAGGCAGAGGCACGCAGGCAGGCAGGCAGGCAGGCAACATCGCAGGCAGGCGGCAGCTGCGTGCTTTACACGGGCCGTACCTACAACAGCGGATAATTATTTTTCCAACACGCTCCTCCGACTTCTGGGACGGCCGTGTTAACTGTTTTACAATGTCCATAAAGCGCACGCGGCACCCCCGGGGGAAAAAAATATGCGCGACGACGTAGCTGGGCCGCGTTGACGGCGAATTATGAATGCCACATTAATTAGAGGAAACTCAAAACGATTTCGTCTCCGGGCTCCGAACATAGCGCGACTCTGGAATCATCAGCTTCGCGCCTGCAGAATTTATCGTGGAGGCAAAGATTCGTCTACCTCCTGCCAGATCAGGAAAAACTACATAAGCGCGAAACGAGCTAATTCCTTCAAAAGAGCTACATCAGCTAT
Organism: Anoplius nigerrimus; assembly: GCA_914767735.1. NCBI lineage: Eukaryota > Metazoa > Arthropoda > Insecta > Hymenoptera > Pompilidae > Anoplius > Anoplius nigerrimus. The sequence continues at coordinate 8,724,895 of OU612080.1, forward strand.
CTTCTTCTCCACCCCTCTCTCCTTCTCCCAAATCTCACCCGAAAAAGATACCGTGCGACAGTTTCGCAACGGCACTCCTCCGACTATCGATTCTCGGTCGTGTCGAAGAGCAGGCGTGGTTCGGTCGAAAAGAAAGATATCCCGGTCACCGCAGCCACTGAAACAAGGCGCGAAGGAGCCGCGGCGACGGAGCGAGAAGGAAAGAGGACGACGACGAAAGGAAGGTCGGGTGGAGAGGGGGGGAAAGAGCGAGTCGAAGTCGGAGTCTTCGGAGGTGGAGAAGGACTGTTGCCGAGGCCGGTTGCGACCGCCAGAGCTGGCGGTTGCGCCGATGGTTGCGGCGATCGTTGCGGCGATGGTTGCGGCGGCGGTTACGCTCGACGGCGGCGTATGCCACAGGGGCTTTCACGGGTGCGATAATGGATGAGTGTTCTTAATGATTTTTTCGCTGGCGAAGGCATTGGTCATTGAGTAATGATGCGCGTACGAGATAAGAGCGGTGTATACAGCGCGAGCCTGGGCAGAATGGCGAGGAGGGCCAGAGGGGGCTGAAATGAAGAGGAGAAAGAGAAAGGTGGAGGAGGCAGAGGAGAGGGGGTAGGAAGGGGGGTAGAAAGGGGGAAGGGGGGGGGGAAGAAACGTGTTAAGCCACGACGCTTCGGGCGTCATCGACCTGCAACGTTGGGCGGGAGGGTAGAGAGGAAGAAACTGCCGTCCTGTTATGTCTCGCGGTACCCACTCGCGCTGATGGGTTATTTCCGGAAATGAGACTCTTTGTTGCCCTCCTCCCTCCCCCGCCATTCGCGCTCCGCGCATAACTTTCCGTTAATTAATTATTGCGTTACTATGCGGCCAGTGTTCGTTTGCACTCTTCCTCGGAGTTGGATCTCTTGCAGTCTATGAGGTTTCAGACCTATGTACTGTTCAGCGAAACTCGAAGATGGGCTCGTGAACCGATGTGAGTCGACGTAGGTACCTGCGTTTCCGTTGCTTTTACACGCCTCGTTATGCCGACGGAATGTGGGAATGCCGTAATCCACCCTTTGGCAGACGGTAGGCACCGGCCACGGAGGAAAGGAGCGTTCCCGATGACATGTTCATCGGGCTACGTAACGCGTAGAGTTAATGGTAATGGCCGGATCGGAGGCAGTTAACGCCCGGCGAACGAAACTGGCGAACGTCGGGGATCGGGAGAGCAGTAAATGCCGAGGTCGGGAGGCGGTTTGTAATGAGGGTCGCGGACGGTTAACACGCCGCACGGTGTGTGAAATTCAATATTGCTTTGGCCGACGATCAAAGGGATACAGTACTTTTAAGCGCTGCCCCGAGTCCGTTTATGGGATAATTAGGACTCGCGTAATATGACATCCGCGGTTGGGGAAGGTAACAGGTACTCGGACTCGGGCACGAAACGAGATAAGGAATCGGCATATTTTGTGCCTTTTTGCCGTCGGCGACGAATCGTTCGTCGGAGGCGAAAATATGCGCGACCGCTCCGAAATCGCAACGGTCAGGGGGCCGAATAATTAGGCGAGCGTCGGTATAGGCGGTGCACGCGACTACGTCGGTAATTAGCAATCGATATCGGCCGGTGCATAAATAAACCGTTATTAAACGCCGTTTAATTAATACGTCAGAATAAACGGCGCTTGAATTATTACAGCTTTCGCGCATTCGCCGACCGCCCGATGCCCGTTTCGTCATTATTATTAATTATATCACGCGCCTAGCCACGGATTACGAGCGAAAACGACTTCCTATCGTAAAGCACGTCGATAACAATTATCGCTTTAACTGCCTTTAAGACCTCGGGGGCACACCGGGCGTAGAAAGTCTCGTTGGGTATATCGATAAATTAATCGGCCGCGCATATCAATTAAGCGTAGGATGAATCATTAATTCGCCGGACTCTCGGGCTTCGATCCGTACCCTCCTCCTCGTTGGCGACTGTCATTCTCCTCTTCCCGTTCCCGCGGCAACGTGCATTTCCATACGTCTCGAGTCCAGCCGCACGCCGCCTGGCCGGCAAGTCATCGGAAGAAGGAACTCGACCGGTCCTGATTGGACATTGAGCCCGTCGACGCCGAAGTTATGTCCATTCAGAAAACGACGCGTTGTACGCGATTGCAAGAATTTCGTGCCGTTGCCAAGCGTTTACTGTCATCGAGCAGCGGAGAACTTCGCGCCGCCGTCATCCGCACCTTCGCTACATCGTACGGCGATCGTTTTAGCAAAATTGTCAGCAAAACGATACGTTGTCACGTTTCGCCCGACGCTGGCAGATTTACGAAGTGACAACGCTCACAATAACATCGCGCCGCATCTTCAAACGATCCCGACCGCCAACCTCTGATTGCACATTGAAACGTCCGCGCTCAATGTCGCTTGCGCATCAAATATTCACGGCGAGACGTGTACCGGGAACGTCGGAGGTATATCCACTGACATTGAACCCTTGTCAGAATTATCGGAGATTACCCCCAGACGCGCGGTATCGGCGGCCCGATGAAAACTGCCGCGCAGCAGATAAGGGTGCGCGATAATAGCCCGACCGCGAATAAATAACGAAGGCTCCGTTATTAACATCCCGTCCGGAGTATTGATTGTGAGAGGCCGGTCGGGGCGATCACGTGTGATAAGGGCCACGTTAATTCCCCCCACGGCCGACGCGGCCTGGAGCTGGAGCGGAAAAAAGGAGGATGGTGCCCCGGTGCCGGCCAGTCGGCAGGCCTCCGCACCGAAACGAAATCTCGATTCCTCACCGTCAGGATTCTCGGTCGGGGTTAACGTGGCGACCCGCCGCCAGCTTTCTTCGCCTTTATTAATACGCGGTAGGTGGGCTACCGTATCCTCTTATTGTCCGTAATTATCGCGGAAGTCGGAACGAATGGGAGCCCACCTCCGAAAGTTCGAGGATATGGAGCGGGTGGCACCTTCACACCGACACCTTCGACCGAAATTCCAGGACGATTCTTATCCACGACCAGCGCGACGAGTTTTAATGCGTATTACAGTGACACGTAGGTGTGGCGCGCCCGGATAATGGCCGAGGAGCGTAATCCCGATCCATTGTAACGATAATGACGGCCGCGGAGCGAACTATAATAGCCTGCATCGCGATCGCGCCGAATGGACACTTAAGGCCGAGGCGCCCGGAGCGAAAATTTCGGCAATTCAAAATCGCGATTTCACTTTCGTCGACCGACTTTAGCGGGCTGCCGGGACACCCCGACATCAGCCGAATGTTGAAACCCGACTGAGAGCGTCTCGGCGTGCCTGGCCGGAGATCGAATCCCGGCGTCGGCTTCATTATAATTTCTCACGTATCGAGGTGAGAGAGGCCGAGCGGCGGCGGCGGCGGCAAATTTTTCGCATTGTTTATTTGTCGGCTCTTTGCAGGCGAAGCGCCGCTTGTTAGAGGATCGCCGTGAGCTGTGCTCGACGGCGATGTCGGGGTCTTGAATGAGGAGTAGAGGCGTTTACACGGGTCCGACGTTTTGGCAGCGAAACCTTTGCCTATCCGTTTTCGAGGCAGTCGAATGAGCCGCTTTCAACTCTGTCTTTATCTCTCTCGTCGGACGGTGCGCGAAATAAAGAAAATCTGCTCGCCGGGACGGAGACCTCGTCCAGACGGAGAGAGTGAGACCGTTCGGTCGTAGAACGTGAGTGAGAGAGAAGGAGAGAGGGAGAGAAAGGATGAGAGAGCTGTACAGAGGCCGAATGAAGACGGAGAGAAAGACGGTGGAAGAAAGGAAGAGAGGATCGGCCGGGAGAGAGGCCTCGAAAGAAACCAATTGGAGTCGAAGGGTTTGAAAATAAATAAAAAGAGGGAGCGAGAGGGAGGGAGGAAGAGCGGACAGATAGAAAAGGAGGAGCGCCGTTGGAGGAACAGGTGATAAATGGGAATGAGGATTGCTTGGCAAAGTGCGAATGGGCTGCGAGCGAGGATATGGATGGAAGGATGGATGGACCGGCGGGAGTGTATGGACGGATGGGCATTGCATGCGTGCCGCGTTGCGTCTGAACGAAATCCAAATGCATTCAGCCGGACCCCTTTCGGACGCGAGGCATAATCCTCCCACCTGTGCGCGAACCTGTACGTTTTTACTCCCGTGCCCGTTCGCCTTTCAGACGATCTCTCGCCATCACGCTGCGCCACGCAGCTTCGCCTATTGTGACTTCGCCGAAATTCATTCGCGAGAACGATCCTCGAGTCCGTCGATATATCGCCGAACGTCGGAAGTCCGATCGATCGTTCAAAGAGATTTTACGAATTCACTCCGCACTCTTCTTCACTCTCCTTCTCACTCCCTCACGGCCTGGCTTCGTTGGGGAGTCTTTAATTTGCCGGCAGAATGAATGGGTGGGCGTTGCATTGTGCGAACGATACAACCGGGATCGATCTAACGACTTCCCATGAGCAGGCTAATGCCGCCCTTGCTTTTTCTCCGACGCGCTTTCCCTTTCAGGCCTGCCTTCTTCTACGCCTCCGACGCCGCGCGCCTTGACTCCCGGCAAAGGCCCATTGTACTCTTCCGCGGATTCATTCAGGCAGCTCGCTCGCGCGCGGCCTTGAAGATTTTTTTCCGCGATAATCCCCCGCCCGAGAGACGCTTTGTCCCCCTTTTTCACGGGGAAAAATTCAAATTTATTCGCGCCTCGAGCGTCGGGGCATCCTCCGCCGACTGCTCGGCCTCGGGACTCGAGCGGGACTCACAATTGGGACTCCAGTGGGACCCCAAGTGGGACCCGCATCACCGCTCCCAGCATTCGACATTCCACCACCTATCGCGCCGTCGAGTATTTCACCGGCAATCGGCGGTACCATTATTTTCGAATTAACGAGCGACCGCTCGGCAGTACGCTCGGACCGAAGCCGAAATGTAACCGGGCGTATATCGCGAACGGGCCGGTCCAAATTACATCGTTCCCTCCTTAACGAACACCACTTCTCAGCCTTGACATCATTAGACTCGCGTTCGTCCGAATTCAACCGGCATCGCGCATCCAGGGATTTATCTTCCTCCGCGCAAGATGTATCGCCCGTAGTGGGCCCGCGTCTATCATCTGGTGCCGCGAGGCGAGAGAAGAGGAAAGACAGGGAGGGGAACGACTCGAGAGAAGGGAAGAAAGTCGAAGGGACAGAGAAACACATTTCGTTCATCAATCGAACGTCCCGTAGATATGCACCTACGACAATGCGATTGTTGAGCCGGTAACACGAATAAACCGCCGCGGCAGGTAATAAGACACGTATTTATATCCCACACGAGCGGGCGAAGGGCCGGGTCGAGGGACGGTAGGGCTACTAATGAATCCGATTGTTCCCCGTGAATCGAATTGTTAATGAATTATGTCGTTATGCGCGTCGTCGTTGCGGGACGATATACGGCCGCCCTCGAAGCAGAAGGCTGCGAAGGGCCCTGGAACGTGTGGGAGCGCGCAACGTTCTCACATACGGTCTCATATACGTCCGGATATATTACGTATAGGCGCCTTCGCGCTTCTCGAATCCGATTCAGACGACCGCCCCTCTATTTTCTGCGTCTTATACGTCTCGTACGTCCTCTGCGTCCTCTGCGTCCTCTCCATCCAGGCCGATCGTTCTCTTTGCCTACCTACTTTCCTATCTGCCGGATCACTACGCTCGGAAACAATGCACGGGGGCCTGGTTCGTGAATAATATCTGGTCTACCGACTCGGCCGCGGGACGCGTAGGTGAGCCCGAGCCTATCCTCGACACACATGCCTCGAGACGATGCCGATCTCTCGCGAAACCCTCTTTCGGTAGCTCGAAACTGACACCGACTCTCGACCGACTCTCAGCGATTCAGCTCGCACTCTCGGCCGCCTTTCCACTCCGATCGTATTCGGCAGCCGGCGCGCGCGCGGATTACGAAATTTCCGAACCGTATACCCGGCATATGCCAATAATTCGGAGCCAAACCGCAACACGTGTTGCACGGGTGCATATCGAAGGCGGAATCTGCGGATCGCGCGCGGCGACCGTGAGACTTCTGTTACGCAAACGGCGCGCGTCGTTTGAAGCCGGCCGGCGCGCGCAATTTTGGCGGCTCCCGAGACGCGGCCAACGAAAGTAATCGCGCAATTAGTCATCGTTAAAAGGGTATACGAAATGGGCGAGCGGGCCCTTTAAAAGTAACGGGTATCCAGGGCAGGCTGATTAAGCGGCCGGAGCGAGCGGAGTAAACAGCACCGGAGAAATAATTCGATATTTTATTGGGCCCCTCGCATCGAAGAAAATGAATTGCGTGACTACCGGGGTACGTGTGCGGAATTGGCGAGCGTCGCGAGACGGACGCCGCTGACGAGGACGGGATTTGCTTCTCGGAATCGGTGACGCGATATCTCGCCGGGGGATCGACATTAAAATCATCGCGGCCGCAAAATTCGCGCTCCGTTTCCGGCTCATTCGTAACAGGTCGGGCCCGATGCCCCGAGGACCGGAGGCGATTCTCTTCATTACCGTGAGAATTCCCCTTCTCGTGACGTCACGACGACGCGCGCATCACGGTCGTGCGTGCGTGCACGCACACTGAACTGACCATGGACGTGCAGCCCGTGTCCTTTACACTTTACATCGACGCCGTACGTACAAGAGTTTGGTACGCGTTCCATTCCTACGTGCGCACACACGCGAGCCTAACGACATGTACGCCCTATCAGCGGCACTAATTATTACTTGTTAATTGCCCCGGTCCTTCTGGTTGACGGAGGGTCCGGAGCGGGAAGGCAGGGGGAGCCGAAAGGAGCCGAATAACAGCGCGACCCGATCGAAGGAGGTAGAACGGGGTGAAGGAGTCGGCGAAGTCGACGTCGGAGGAGGCGGAGGTTGAGGCTGAACTTTCAAATACGATCGCGAGCGGCCGATAGCGGCAGCCACGGCGGTAAGCCGCTCGCGCGCGCGCGACCGAACGAACGTGTAACCTACACGTCGAGCGAACAAAAGTGTTGCGCCGGGTAAAAGGCGGAGTCAAGGTTGGCAGCGATCTAACGATCCGGTATGTAGACACGATTCTCGTGCACCGGCAACGATCCCGGCAAGAAAGTGACGAGGGATTTGCTTATCGTAATTTCATTACTGGCCTACTCGGCCGGGGCGAGGTGCCAAGGTGCGCGGGAGGTCATTACTAAGCGTGCCGCACCGCCGATCGATTTCAACTTTATGCGCGCCGGGCAGAATGTATGCGCGCGCGGCGAGACAATGCCACGGGTGCCGTTTCGTTCGCCACCGTCGCAATTAATATTATGTTAATGCTACAAATGATACCTGACGCCGAACACGGCCGCCCGGACGTGCGAAACGTACGGCGCCCGCGGTGCCGCATTCAATTCAGCGAGCGGAGGCGATGGAATTAATTACGCTATTCATAAGAGTGGCTAAAAGCCTGGCTAAGCGTATCGGCGTCGCGGATTACGACGACCGAGAATGCACCTTCGTTACGGGGAGAAAACAATGGCGTTAACTGTAACGTCCGAAAGGAGTGCGGTGGCGAGATCGGGACGGCTGGACGCTACCGACGCGGCGTCGGTCCACGGAGGCAGTTTGTAATTAAAGAAACGGTACGGACGTCGATAGCCGCCCGAGATACGGATCCGGTCGCGGTGACGTCGACCGAATATCGAAGGCCCGGAGTGGCGTGGATTACGCACCTTCGAACGCTCGGTGCGTGCCGACACTTAAAGCGAACAATGGCGGCCGTTCAACGGCTCGCAGAAAGGGCCCGAGCCGATCTAATCTCCGGAGATCTTCTATTGGACTATCCCTCGCTCGAACGATTACGACAGACTCGCCGCCTGTATACGTGCGCGCCCGGTAGACTCTGACCCACATCGCGGGACGTGTGCGTAAAATATACGCGCCGTTACCTGTTCGACGATCCCTTTTTCTCGGCAACGCGCGCTGCACAACGGGGGAGGACGTCTCTTTGTTGGAGAGAAGAAGGGAATTAGCCGCGGTCAGGGTCGTCGGAATATTAAATTCTCGCCGTTACGTCAGAGACGCGCCGAGCCGTTTTCTGCCGGGAGAATAAGTATCGGCGTTCCGGTTCGAAAAACTGTGCCGAAGGTAGCCGACTCTCGGCCGTTCGTCTTGGCTAGGAACCTGTTGCTCGCGAGATTTATCCTTAAACGCGAATTGAGCCGTCCCCGGCTATCAGGAAAAAATCAAATAAATTACGGAGCTGATCACCTCCTACGGTAAGAGGAGCCTCCTCGTAAAGCAGCGGCCTCTTGCCGTTCGGTGCATCGAGGGCCCTCGACTTTTCGGCGCACGTAAGGAAACTAATCCGGGCTTAAGATCTAATACCGGCTTACCGGGGGCATAAAGTCCTCAGTCTCGGTTGCGTCCAGGTTAAAGTCGGTGGGCCGCGTTTAAGTTCATCCCGGAGTCTTAACCCCGTTGTTGTCACATCGCTATGGAGTCGTAAAAGAGAAGAAAAGGAGGACGGATCGCGCGCGACGTAAGCTGCGACAGAAGCAAGCTTCGGGACGAAGTGGGGGGAGGGAGGGAGAAGAAGGAGGAGAGAGGTCGAGGGGTTGGGGGAGGAAAGTGTCGGTTGACTCGCGTAGAACGTGGCCGAGTCGAAGCCGGGACAGAGGGTGGAATCTAGAATGGCGTTTGAGTTTACGATCGAGTATATTTCACGTGTCGCTCGGAAGCCGATTAGTGGAAATAACTTAATTCACGGATTCCGAGCAGCGTACCTAGCGCCTGCCCCGGTCCTACGTCCGAAGGGCAGCGACCGCGTACGTTCCGTAATTCGTGCCGCGTTTAGAGGCTAATTTATAGCGCGTGCGGCTAACCCGACGCAATAGTTGTTCAATCATATTTTACTAGCCTGGTGCCGCGGCGTTTAACGGCCGGTAAAGTTGAATTATCGCGCGCGCGAACGGCGCGGATGCCTTTTAACCGAAATGCGCCATTCCCGCGGCGGCGGCGGCGGCAGCGGCATATGGGGGAGGGGTAAGGACCTTCGAATTGTGTCGATCCGGCGGCGGACGTTTGCGCCGAGATTTACGGTATATTCGAAATTTATCGCCGCGGCGTTAATTACGACGCCGACGGCGGCTAATGTTGCTACGAACTCAGCCGGCCGCTTAGGGGTGGAGGCTGGACGAGGTGGGGATGGAGGGATTCGAATTTTTTTCAAGCTCGAGCCAAGGGAGCGCGAATGGGAAGCCAGCGAGGGGGCTCGTTCGGCGAGTCGACAATGTATCCGGCATAAAACATTTCCTTATTTCTATCGATTGGCCGGGAACGCAGTAAAGAAGATTTTACGACAGCGTCGACGGTAATGCTCGGTTTATACCTCGGCGTGTAGCGAAGGTGGAGAGACAGAGGGCCTAGGCACCGCGGATGCCGCTGGGGGCAGCACGATGAGACGACGACGACCGTCCGTGCGGTTTCGTGATTTAGCCCGGAGGTGCATTTGTAATGCAGCGTAAAGAAAAAGATAAAAGGGCGAGCGGTTCATCGGTGCTAGGATCAGCTCGCGAGGGGTACCGTGAGGTCCGAGAACGGTGGCTCGGCTTCGCGGGGCGCACGTTTTGCAATATTTATAAGCCGCATTTCAATGATATTATTCCGCTGCAGAGCGCGCGTGCCCCAGGAGTCCGCTGTCGAGGGTAGGGGTGGCCGAACGGAATCTAACGCGGCAGAAATTCAAATGTCCGCTCCTCGTCATGCCGAGCCGTGCGCACGCTCCGCCTCAACTTCCGCGGAATCCGGATTAACTCGGGTGTCGCGCGCAGAGACCGTCGCCGCTTATGCCACTTAAAGCTCTTACGAAAATCTTACGGATCCTGACGGACGAACGTAACTTTTCCTTAAGTCGCAGCTTTGCCGACTTTACAGCGCCACCTTCCTCCCTCTCTCTCTTTCTCTCTCTTTCTATCTCTCGACCTTTCTCCGGCCACGGATAATTCGCTTAATTTGCTCGTGACTCACCTCGCCTTATTATTGTACCTACAACCTTCCCTCGCTTCTTCCGTACGAGCAGAGAGATGAAACCCCAGGATTCTTATTCGCACGTACTCGCGCACGTGCGAAATTCATAAGGCCGACGGAACCGAGGAAGTTCGAGTTTCGTCGGATTCGCGATCGGCATATTTCAGCGGAGACGCATTAATGCTCCCTTCCCGCGCGGCTCCCAAGGCCATCGGGACGAATAAATCATCATGAATTAATAGCCACGAAGGCGAAGCGCGAAGATCGAACCAGAATGGTATGAGGATATGCGGTGGGCGAGGTGCGTTTCACACGTGGCCAAGGTGCGTTAAGGTCGGCGCTCATGCCTCATACGCGCCTTCTCTACGTGCGAACAAGTGCGATGGGCAAGGAGGAAGACGGCGAAGAGGGGTTGGAGGCGGTGGAGGAGGACGGAACGGGGCGAGGATGGAAGGGAAGAAGGCACGTACACCTCGAACGTGGGAGATATTCAGGTAGCCCGACCGCGAATACGTTAGGCAGATTACGTATTATGATGCCCTATTGTATACAAATACGAATACCTACCCGCGGACTACGCCACCGGTATATGGGCATAGACACGAGATAGCTTTGTCTCGTAGAAATACGCCACGTAGGAATACGCCACCGGCGCTGGCGAGCGTTTAACCTTCCGTCTCGCTCCTTCCTCCTCCCTTTTTCCATAGAAACTCGGCCTGCCACCTTTCTCTACCTCGCCAACCCCTCTCTCCATCCGTACCTAACCCATTCCTCCGCGTCTTTCGCCGTTTGCGGGAATTAAAGCGCGAGGAATGCGCGACAAAGCAGCCCCTTTTTTGTTAACTCGTTCAACCTTCGAACGAGCCGGGCCGTTATGGGCATGCATGATGGCCGGGTCGCGGCCGATACATTTTGCAAATTCGTCGGGCGTATCCCGTTTGCGTATCGTGACTCGCTATCGCGGCCGATCGGCGTCCATGAGCTATCGGGACAAGTAATATTTGTTTCTCCGTATCGGAGGCGGTATAATTCGGCCGGACAATTTAATCTTTATTACGTATCTTTATTAACGCCGCGCCACCTTTTTAATCACCGGCACTTTTTCCCTCGCGAATTGAAATCATTAATAAGACCCGGCTTATCAGCGTAAAGCGATAGCGCAATACGTTCACCGCTCTTTGGCACCGTACGGCCCCGGCTCGTTTCTCTTGCCGATCCGATCGAAATTTCGACGGAGTCGTTAAATCATCGATCGGCATTTTTCCTCGCCCTCAGTCTCTCTCCCTCTCTCTCTCTCTCTCTCTCTCTCTCTCTCTCTCTCTTGCTCTCTCCGACTCGTGCAACTCTCGATATACCGGCCGGTTGTCATTAAAATCTCGAAGCGGCGGACGGAGGGAGTGGAAGGACGGTGGAACAGAAAATGAGAAGAAAATGAGTGACGGTGCGAGAGGCGGGAGAGAGGAAGAGAGAGAGAAGTCGATAGTGAGAGAACGCGAGGAGCCTAGTTAATCAACGAGTAGGTATATGTACGACGGCGTACGTATATACTTGGTTATATACGCACGGACGTGAGGGACGAAAGGGATGTTTGGTATTATTAATTGGCCGGAGTCATAGATTATCGTCCCCACCTCTACTACTTGCACCGGCGCGAACGTATATCTACACGGTGTCGCCGGCCGACTATCTGTACATTTCGTTCCGCGGGAAGTATAGGGTGGTTCGATAAGAACAGCGCAATTCTCCTTCGCCGTTCCTCGCAGGTGCCTCCTGATAAAGACGATCGCGATGATCCTGCGCCCTTCTACGACGTGACGCGAATAAAGCGCGAACAAAGATCGTTCCAAGTTTCGCGCTATCCGGATTATTTCATATTGCCAGGACGATTTTTATGAAACTCAGTTATCCGAGCTTAGCGCACTGCCGAAGGAATATCTCCCTTTGAAGGGACGGATTTTCGGAGAGGGAATTTCGGTTTGTTCGTGCGTGTAAAAATTTAATTACGCCACTCGGAGTATTTTTTACGGTCAAAGACTAGCGGCCCTCTCTTTAATATCAGGCGACCAGATGAAAATCCACGGTTTGCCGTTGGCCATTCGAAAAAAGTTTTTCGACAACGCAGGGAGCGGAGAAGGAGCAGGGGTCGAGGGGTGAAAAAACGTAGCGGCCAAATTGATTTTACGGAATTCCACGCCTACCCCTCTTCGATCACGGGGCAGAATCGTAAAGCGTACGGGGCCACTCGATCTTGATTCGTCGATATCATCCCGCTAATGAATATAAAAAGCCGCCGTTTGGCCGGAGGGGGGCGAATACAAGGGTTTCCTTCATCGCCATTAGTGACGAAAAGGAAGAAAGAAAAAAAGAGCGAAAACGTCCCTCTCAGCCTTATTTCCTATGGGAGCCGGAGGGGAGATTGATTGGGGTGTTTGAGTGCCTTCGATTTTCCTGTCGCCGCCCTAGCACCTTAACCCAATGATCCGGAAGCGATCGGCGCCGTACAAAGGATCGTACAGCTGCCCGAACGCATAAACACGATGGCAATTACATCAACAGCTGACTTACGAATCCCGAATTTTGGCCGGAAAAAACGAGGGAACGGAATGAAAAGCGTCAGTATTATTGGAGTTCAGTCAAGCGTGCCAGCAAGTTTCCCTTCCAGCAACGCTTCGTTCGAGTAGGTACGCCGAGAAGGACGAGTGAGTCGACAGGGTAATTTCGAGTTAATCCGAAGAAGAAGCCATTCTCGCCGGCTGTGCACTTCGAGTATGTGGGTTAATCGGTTTTTGCGTAACGCCAGCGCGACGATACCGCTATCGGGCGGGATCGATCTCTGATTACAAGACACCCTATGTGCCGAGTAGGATGGCCTACGTAGGCATACACGCTCGCCAGGCCCGTAACAGTCCGTGCCCTCACCCCATTCCGCGCCACCGCCTCTCATTCTCATCCTCTATCTATTCATCTCCCTCCCGCGCTATTTCTTTCATCTTCCTCCCACCGAATCGTCCATCTCTCGGCAGGTCGCGCGCGCGCGCGCGCGCGCTCACTCGCTCGCTGCCCTGCACACTGGCCACGGACTCGGCTACTAATAACAGCCACTTTGCGAGTGTGAAATAATTACTTCGAATGGCATCCAAACCAGTTTCACCGCGGAGATTAGCATAAGTGATCGAAATGATCAATGAGTCCGTGGCCTCTGTGCGACGTGACTTTCCCCCGCTATCCTCCCTCCTTTTTTCCTCTCGTCCTTCGCCTCCCTTCCTTCCACTCCTTCCACCGCTCTCTCCTCGGACTTCCTCGTACTGCCAGCCTGCATCCCTATCCACGCGCGCACATTACTCCGCTTCCTAGGCGTAGGCCCGGTGACTTACGTTGGCCCTTCGCAATCTACATAGGCGAGGATACGTACCTGCGGCCGTTGCATACGAGCAGGATTTACGATCGAGGAGTCCGTCGCTGCCGAAGCTCCGCTCAGCGGTAGTCATCTATCCGCGGTCCGCTCTCTCAACGAGCAAACTTTCACCGCGCACGACCCCTCCGTCTCAAAACCCAAGGAACGAATCCCTGCATCGTTCAGCCTCGGCGTGAGATCGCGAGTCTCGCCCGTGGAAGCCTTTTTACGCCCCGACACGATAATTGCCGCGACTTTAACGTCCGCGCATGATATAGCCGACAGGATGACGCATAGGCAATGGCCACGGATAAGCGTGGAATATTCGCGGCGCGTATTTCGCCCGGCATTGTGCCGGACGACGAATCGTACAGATAGTTATCTCCCTCGCTCGCCTACCGTCTCTCTTTCTCGCCGAAGCGAGCCGAGCGTGTAAAACTCGGACGTGTATAAGAGTTGGCGAGCGAGCGCTCTCTCCTTCTATAAATCGTAACGCGCTTTCGGTATGCCCTGGCCCCCGGACTGACCCCGAGGTCTACTTCGCTCGGCCGCGACTACCACGGCAACCGCCGCCAAAGGATTACACGGGCGAATCGGGGCTACGACGACGGCCTGGGCCTGAATTTAGAAGCGAGTCCTTCGACTCCTCGCGCTCGTTACAGGAACGAGCAATCTCACGCACCCACTTGACCCCCCGAGGGTATTTATTGTAAGTGGATGCTGATGAATGGCGAGTGGGGATTAGGCTCGGGCGAGATATGCTAAGGCGCTCGTGGCCGATCACTGGGACGGGCGCGCGATTAGAAAATTGGGACAATGAGAGCTTGTGTGGGGACGTGCGTGTATGCCCGATGGCGATCTTCTCTCGATATGACGATTAGCGCGCGCGTTCGTCCGCCCGTTCGTCGGTTGACTCGCTCGTCTACCGATATCTCGTGTCGAGAAGAAAGCGGGAGACAAGGCAACCTTTCTTTCGGCCTCTCGTTCCCGTTGCGCCGCGAGACGAGCGCGAACAGGAGAACGAGACAGAGAGGCAGGCAGGAAAACGTGCCTGTGTCATCAATGCCACTCTGTTCCTCGGTTTCTCTTTACCGAGGGCACAGTACCACAGCTTGTGTACACGCCGGAACAACGACAGACTACACGTCGGCGGTTTCATGCGGTTTCGCCGAAAAATAAGTCGTTAAGCCTGAAAACCTCCGTCGATTCTCCGATCGTTTCGCATCCGACCGCTTTCGCGAGTCGGCCGCGCAGGTTCGATTCAAACGAAGTGCAAGTTACCCTTTCATTCCGACGTCGAAAAAGGCAACGCTGTCACGATGCACCGGCCGCTCACCGCATCGGCTCTCAATAGATTTACTTTGTGGACGGTTCGTTACGACGCCCAGCCTTGAAGGGCTTACAGGCGCGTTACAGGCGGACATTCGTCCGCAGGAAACATAATATTCCATAACGAACGCGCCGTCCGGCGAGGGTGACGCGGTGAATAGGGCCGTATGAATCGCAACACGTCGTCGGATTAAATCGAAAATTGCCACTGCGCGCGCTTCCCTCTGATGCGTTCTCTGTCTCTCTCTCTCTCTCTTGCTCTCGCTCTCGACGCAATTCTGTCTCTGACGCGCTCCCGCACGGACGACGGATCCATTGAAAATCCTGTTGCGCCAGGATATACGCGCCACGCTCGGCGGGGCGAGTCCGGGGGTGGGGGGGACGGCGTCCTTTTTCGCGGTTTGGATTTAAATTAGTCGCTGCCGGGAGCGCTCAATGGAGCGGGCATTATCTCTCCGACATTACGGTGCCCGTAATCCGCCGCTAATCGTCGCCGCGCGAACGGATAGAAATGACGGGCGACGTATAAACCCCCCGGCCCCGACACAATGGCCCCGCGATCATTAATTTGCTTTTAATGATTGGCACTGACGAGCGTTTACGCTCGCCGAGGGACCGAGACGGATTGGCGCTCGTGTAATACGCGCCGCCGGAATTCGCGATACTCGAATGTAACGCTCGTAATTACTCAAAAACACCGCCGCGGCCGTAAAGCGGGCTCGAGCGATCGCTATAGATCGCGATCTACAGAAGCGCGCGCGCGGGCGTGCGGATCGAAGCTGGTAAAGGCCGTGCGTGTGTGAACGGGAGGCAACTCGTGCCGCGGACGTCCTTGCCGATGCGTAACGCGGAGAGTAAGCTTCCTCCACCTCGTCCGACATCGTTCTGCCAGCTTCGCTCGCCCAGCTTCGGCCGGCCTCGGCGTCGGCATCGAGCAATTAGGGAATACGCCGACCGCCATGCTCGGCGTGATAAATGTTACACGCAATGTAATTTAATTTTCTGCGTGAGATTATGCCTGGGATCTTCGTTACGCCGAGAAGCGGCGCCGGTATAATTTCGTGTAATCGGGCCGGATGAATGGAGGAAGAGGGGCGAAGTTCCCGATCGTCCGGCCGCGCCGATCGTCAGGAAAGTGTTTATTGTGGGAAGGTGAATGGATAGCGTAATTAACGCTCTGCCCACCGTGTAACGTCGTCGATCAGGATCCCGCTAATCTACGCGCCTGTATCGTTTCACTTCCGCGAGCAGAAAAAGTTTCGCCGGCACCCTATCATTTGGTCGGTCAACGCTATGATCCGAGGTTGGCGTAACGGGTTAGGAGGTTGAGAGTGTTTTTTGGCGAAAGGTCGTGGATGGGAGGACCTTGTTCGGGCCGTTCAACGGCGGAGATGACGAAATTCTGGCGGAGACACGGAGTCGACCGACAACTGGTTCGCTCGTGCATACTGTTAAGGTTCGCTCGTGAGTTGCGGCAGGAAAAAGTCGCGGCCCGACGGTATGAGAAAGTGTCAGGTCCGTTGATGGAGCGAGCCGCCGAGAGGATTCCGAACGGCGAGGAGGGCAAAGCCTCTTCGAGGGCAACGGTCGCTCGCATTCTCACGCTGCTCGGCCGAAGTGCCGACGAACGAGAGTCGAAGAAATTTCTATAATATCCACCGAACGACGATACGTACTCCTCCATTTGCGGTCGTTCGACTTCGGACGTCGCATTCTGCCATAGGAGTCCGTGCTTGATAATAGCCGTTTAATGACGCTCGTTAAATTGTTCTCCCGTTTATCAATTAAGCGATGTCGGCGGACGACGGTCGTATATATCGAATACGCTATCCGTCGACCCGATTACAAATTCGGGCCGAGGAAGAGTAAAAGAAGGACAGAGATCGAGCGAAGGACTTAAGGAATAGGAGCGCCCTTCCCACCGGATAAGATTACCCGCTTTCCGAGCTCTCCGAATACCGACTCGTCCCCGAGCGAGGAGGCACTCTATGTTCAAAGAATTCGGACGACGAAAGAACGGTCGAGAACACGACCGATTCCGTGGTTCCCGAGCCTCCCGTCTTATCTCCGACCGTGGAAGGCAAACTTTCCGAGTCTCGACGGTATCGCACGCTATTAACCAACGAACTGAAAACTTCTTGGGTGGCTACGATTCACACCGACGCTTCGGTGGAAAAGTGTGCGGCGAGGAAGGAGGAAGAGACCGATAGGTCGCAGACGCACCGGCTCGCAACACGGCGGTGTGCGCCACCACGTGGCCACGAAGGGGGGGAGGGACCCTGTTTCATTTACCAGGGATTCGACGTATCAACGCCGGCCCCGGCTACCGTTTAGGAGCCGCGTCCCGAATTCCTGCGGCACATTCCAGCCTGGCGGCCGGCCGAAACTGGCGGACGAAACTGGCGGCCCGAAAGAGTGGCGGTCGAAAGCGCGGGGACGGGAGGCTATCGCGATCCCTCTTAAATGAAAACAAGGTGAAAAAGGAAGGCAGGTGGTGGCGAGATAAAGGTGGAGAAGAAAAACGATGCCCCGACGACGATTCGCCGGACCCTCGCGCCTCCTAATAACACGGAATGATACTTAAGCGAGGGGAGTCGCGTAAAACGAGCGGTAACAATTAAATCTTACACAATGTATGGCCCCGGGGTGGAGTCTCGTTCTGGCTGCCCGTGTATGCGAGTCGGCCGACGTCCGTCGGTGTGAGCGTGCATTTTGCGCCCGGGCCCGGCGACGAAACTTCTCGCGGAATGTTCGTCAGCGGGTCGGAAAGGAGAGCCGACGGAGGGTCGCGTATGCAGATTATATCGTCCCACTTACTTGTCGCCCGTGTAACGGTCTCGTACCGAACGACGCGACTCTTGTACGAACATTGTCTACGTCTGTACGGTATCGTTTTTAACCGATGGACTCGGCATCCTCGGGCTTATATCTCCTCGGAATGCGCGCGTACGTCGGACAGCGAGGCCGGAGGATGTCTACACGCGCTTCTCTCCAGCTTTTCATTTTCTACGCATCTGCATCGTACTCCGCTCACGTCAAACGCGGAAGATATTTTATTCCCTACGTATTGATTGGCTAATATCTTATCTTCTTTCAACCGCTCATCAGCCTCGATCATTTTCCGTCCATTTACGGCGTTCGCTTATTTCCTATCGATCTAACGGTCCGTTCCGTTCGCCAATTTATCAGTTTGCCTCATTCGACGCTCATATATTCCTTCCTTCTTCCATCCCTCCCCTCTTCCCCACACATCTCCTTCCTCTCTCGCTCGCCGTCAGACGAAGCCTCTGTGTTTCGGTCCGTGGCTTTTACAGTTCGCCTGTCCGTTCCGTCTGTCTCGCGGAGTCTCTCTCCGTAGGCCAGTACCGGATCTCCATGTCCGTCCACGTAGGTGTGCGCGAACGTGAAAGGGGATGTGAAGGAGAATGCCTTAAGTCGAGGCTAATGATACGCGATGATACGCGGCATTCGTCACTGTCCGATGTTTGCCTTGATTGCTGCTACTGTTCTCTATCCTTTATCTTTGGCGAGCTCTTACCCCGCCCCTCCTCTCCCCTTTCCCACCCTCGGACGCCTTCTCCCCCCCCCCCCCTCCCCCCGTTCCCTCCATCCAGCCTGCCTGCCAGCCAGCCTGCCCGCCCGCTGATCTCGCGAAGCACACGCTCAGACCGGAGAGTAAGAACACGGCTAACTCACACATCTGCGACGTACGTGTAGCCGGGTCCATTCACGTGCGCGTTACAGGAGTTCGTGCCACGTAGAAACGGTCACGAAGTTACCCGGTAGATTATATACGGAGGCACACTCGTGCTCGAAGCCGCTGAATTCACGGACGGCGTCGGCGGCGGGACGAGAGGCGTAAGAAAAGGCGGCCCGAGGGAGAGAATAAGACGGAATAAGGAGTCCGAGGCGGGGGGGCGAGGGGTGGGGTTACGAGGATTCGCGGGGGATGAGGGACGGTGGGAGGGTGGGGCAAAAAGTCAGTTTGGCACACTCCACCATTAGCGCAGCGCTACGGCTATGGTGCGGAGGCCTCAAACGATCGGCAATAACTCATCCGACGGTTCTTTACAGAGACAGAGAGGGCCAAGAGCACTGTCTCTTCTTACCATCTGACAGCGACGATGGGAAAAAGTTAAGTTATTCTAAGCGCGAAACCGGATCGCCCCCGAAAGAAGCCTACGGGCCGCAGTTTGGCTCTCTCTCCCAGCCCTCTCTCTCTCTCTCTTTCACGCATACACTCACTCTTTCTCTACTCCGTCCACCTCTCTATCTCGCTCCGCCTCCGTCGCGCCGCCAGTTGTCCATTGTTGCATTCGATTGATTGGACGTCGATGGAATTATTCATACCGATATGACATTAGCATTCCTATGGTTTCCAGGTAACGGCGGAGGCGAATATTAACCGTGATGTATCGATGTAGGATACAGTACGCGATATCTGATAACATCTGCATCGGGCAGCGTTGCCGCGGCACGGCCGGGTAACGACATCGTACCTCGCGTTAATAGTACTAATAAGCTTTCCCAGAAGGCTTTCCGGCGCACATTTTTCGACGCCGGGCGTCCGGTTCGTTCCGGCGACCGTCGAAGGAATCCCCGTTACGGGCGACCGAACGAACCCGATAATGCCGGCACCGAACAAGCGTCGATCTTGTACGAGGAAACGATTCCGAGATATCGTATTAATTAATGTTAATCGGCGCGACGAGCCGGTTCAAGAATCGTCTCACGTGTCCCGAGCGTTCGCGGTTCGGTACGCTCGTCGTATTTCCAGGATTTGTTGAACGATCACGGTGAGACTTATCGAACGATATCGTGCCTCCTATTATTTTGCGGAGTGTCCCAGGAATAACGTGCGGGCACGCGATCCTCAGTCCCCCAGAACCTCCCCACCCTCCCTCCAGCCGTTGACTTCTCCTTTTCTCATCGACCGACCGGGCACGATCCTTGCCAGTCCTGGCATTAATCAATGCTCGGTAGAGAAATTAATATAGCTCGCGGTGCCGGGACAACGAGGGCCTCGCCGTGAGAGAAGAGAAGCGGAATGGCGGGGGGAGGGGAGGGAAGGGGTCGGCAGAGGGATAAACTGACGGACGGAGGAAGGATAAAGAAAGGAGTCGGGAGGCGTGGGCAGGCAAGACAACGGGCACGTTGGCACAAAGTCCACGACGATCGAAACATCGTACACGATAGCGGCGCAGCTCGGCTCCGATGGCATATGGAGCGCAAGATCGATATACCGCCTGCCTCTCGATCCCGCCGATACATCCGTGACGAAGGTATCGCCGTCCCTATTAGACGTTCGACGATCCACGCGATACTTCGTACTCCTCGCCTAGAATAATCCGTACGCCTCGCCGGGGAGGGACGTACGACGTCGAACGTCGCCGCACGACGTCGTCTTCAGCCTAACCTCCTCCCACCCTCTCTCATCCGCCTCTTCTTCCCTTCTTATTCCCTTCTTCTTTACCCGGCTCCGGACGTTTCCATTCCGAGCTTCGTCAATGGTAACTGATCGCTGCGGCCTGGCACGATCGATCGATACAAGTTCGATTCCCTGTAACCAGAGTTGCAAATGCGACGTACACGCTTGCGCGTCCCCATCTTGGCGCGGAGAGTCGGGGAGGTGCCTGCCGGAAGCGAGGAGGAATGGTGAGCATTAGATATATTAGACAGATGAATGCATTGTGTGCACGAGGATGATTGGGTATCGTGTATCGGGGCCCGAAGACTCGCTCGGCATCCTTCGACCTCGTACGAGAGTCGTCAGGGCATTTTTCACCTCTCGCCCCGTTCTCGGGACGCACCTCGACGACGACATATACACGGCGGGCGATATAACGTGGAACGGTGTCGAGCCACGCCGATGAACTTTGTTCGCCTTTTACCGGCTGACGGCGGCGGCGGCGTCGGCGGCCGCGGCACAATGTACGATAATGACGCGCGTCGAATAATCGTTTGACGCACTCCTCTCGCGTCTAAAGTTCTTACGGGCTAATCCCTACGGTCGGACGCTTAAAGCCCTACGTCCCTGGACACACCTACCGTGCGATGTGTCCTTTATGCCCCGCGAAGCGCCTTACCGTCCTTTATATTTCGTCCGGGAGCGTAAAGCTGGGCGCAATAACTTTACGCGTTAACCGCGCGAGTATACACCGCAGACTGCTGCTGCCAGAGGGAGAGTGGCTAAACGTGGGAGGAAACGAGGAAAAGGGTCACTCTGGAAGTCGGTGAAACAGGAAAATAACGGAACCTGCGTGTAGAGGTGGGGAGCGTGAAAATGAGGGAGGCAAGGTCGAGCAGCGTTCAACGGTTTCGTAAATTCTCGCGACAGACATTCGCCGAACGAGTTGTCCGGACCTAAACGCTGCAAGAGGGGTGGGATAATGAGAATTTTCTTTCGGCCCTACCAGCGGTACGCAGAGCTCGAATGATGGCGCGGCACTGCTCCCCCGACACTGCATTATGTTGATAACAGTTTCGGCGCAATGGAAGCCCCGCGGAAGGACGGAAGCGAATTTTGGTTTCCAATAACATTCGATTGGATTGTTCGTTCCTGTTATCGTTCTATGCATGCTGCCGCCGCCACGCCGTGCAATTACGTAATTATTACCGCGCAAACATTATCGCGTTACTGCCGGGTAATAGGAAACGGACGAGTTGACCGGCAAATATGTTCACTTACGTCGGAGCCGGCTAGCTCTCGAATTACTGTAATTTATGAGGCGGATCCGTGCCCGCGGTCGACAGCGGAGGTTAAACAAATTTTAATCAAACGATCGAGTACTCCCGATCTATCCGTCCACGTCGGGGCAGCGTACGCGCGGGTACGAGACTCGCCGAAAAGGAGGACGGAACAAAATGACACGTCGAGAGAAGGATCGAGGCGAAAGTCGGTGGCGAGGGGGGGTTGAAGGGAAGGAGGAACGGTGGGAGGGGGGAGGAAGAGGGATCGTGAAGAGATCCGCGGGCAGATTTAGCGGCGCTCGCTGACAAGACAATAGCTGTTCCCCTTCGTTTTCAGCGGACGCGCATTCCGTGGGTAGGTATGCGCTTCATGAAGCTTCGAACCCGGAGCCTACTCCCGTTCGGTGAGCGTGCTTTCACCGTCGGGAGGACCACCTCCTCCTCCTCCTCCTTCTCCTCCACCTCCTTCTCCTTCTCCACCTCCTCGTCCTACCAAACATCCTCTAGCTCCTCCTTTTTGCACTGTACAAGGAATGGTCTCCATTCGTCTGTCCTGTTGGCCCAACTCCGGCACATGTTTATCGTCGGCACGAAAGTGACACTTTCGCACGGATGCCAAAGGCGAGAATCGACTCCTCGGCCCACGGAGGCCCATCGTGTGCGTGCGGGAACGGATTCTGGCCACCCCCTTCTTCCTCGGCTCGTCAACGCGTTCTACTACTTGGCCGCCTCGGTCCTACGCGGTCCTTCCCTCCTGAAAGGGGATCTTTTGTTCCTTCCGGCTGGACGCTTTCGCCTCCGTCGCGTCCTCTTTCCCTCTATCGGGCTCATTCCCTTCGACGCCTGATTCTCTCGATCGTTCACGCGTGAGACCTGATTCGCCAGGTAGCCGAAGATCTGCCGACAGTAGCACCTGCTACCTCAGGAATCCTCGCGCGTCCTGCGGAAAGCGATGGTCTGCACTCCGTTCGACTTCTAATCCTTTCACCAACGATATAGAATAAAATCGAGAACAAATGTTTCAATCGGTCACTCTCCTGCGTACATCGGTCCGAAGCGAGGTAGAATCGAGCCGAAACGCATGTTATACGTCAGCGCGCAAACGGCACTGTAAATGCAGATCGGAGTTGACACTTGGACTAAGGGCTCTTCCAGGGTATTTAATCGCCGGCATTATCCGGCCATAATCCGACCCGCCGAATCCTCCGGCTAAACGATCCCAATCAATAACCAGTGCCGAGGATGTACAGCGGCAATTTCCGCCAGTGGGTCAAGGCTAAGCGGGATGCGAGAAGCGGATGAGGGATCGATCGCGATTGATCATCCCCCACCGGCGGGGGATGGGGCCGAGGGAGGAGGCTGCGGGATACGTTGCGTGTCCGAAATAGAGCCGTTCGTGAGCATCGTGTTTGCCTGGAGAGTGCGAGAGCGTGCGAGAGAGAGAGAGAGAGAGAGAGAGAGAAAGAGGGAGAGAGAGATAGTTCCTAATTAGCGAAGTTCGAGCCGCCGCCACAGCGGCCGCAGCCGCCGGTACAAAATTAACATTTAACCGTACGGACACCTGGACACGAACTGGCAGGTAACTAATGCCTGAGCCTCTGCCTCGAACGTCTCCATGGACGCGTGCACACACTGCGGCCAGTGCGCACGGCACTGCACGCACGCGGAGGCAAGCGCGTGGCTTGGTGCAGCCCGGGACGACGACGTTCACGAATATCAGTGCGATTACCGGGGACCGTGAGGCTCGTTACGAAGTTACGCGCACCACCGAGCGAGATGAAACGAGCCACGTGTGCGAACGAGTCCTTACGTAAGGGGTGGAGGGTGGGGCGGGGGGAGGGTGGGGCACCGTGACCGAGAGATGCACCGCGATGGTACCTACAGCGAGAGACGCCCGTCGAAGATACATTCTGTACGGCGGCGCCTTTGTGGATGAACGATGTACCACGCCCTCGGCTGTCCTTTCGTCTTTTATGAACTACCCCTGTATACGCAAAGACATTGCAAATCGAAGAATACGGACCGTAAAGAACGGCCCCTTCTCTTTCACGCGCGCGCGCGTCAGTCTGCACACTCTCGAAATGCGGCCCGCGCGCGACGGCGAATTTGACACCGGCAAATGCGAAGTTAACTAATACGCGGATAACAGGTTTGAGAGTAGTAAATTTGTAGATATCGAATGGTCCGGCTAACAGCTTGGAAACTCAATATCTTGCCGAGCGTACACAGCGGCGTTATCGATATGGTATTAATTTAGCGTTACGCACATAGAGCGGGCGCGCGAGCTCTCGAGCGCATTTCCATTTTGCCAGATGTAAAGCGACGCGGCCTGTAATCGAACTGGCAACGAGTAGCACACTTCGCGCGAATTTCTCGCCGAGCGGAGGCTGCGTTAGCCCGGAGAGAAGAAGAGGTTGGGGAGGGGGAGGGTGGGGGGCATAAAAGAAGAAGAGGTTCGAAAGGAGGCGCGCGGGGATGCCAGAAGGCCGGCACCGGCCAGGACTTTGATTTACATTCTCCCTAATTACAAATGAAACGCGCGCGCTTATTGGCGCGTCAGTAGCTTCCAAGAAGGATGAGGTTCCGGCGTATATGTGAATGTTCGAGACGAGCGCGGAGAGAGAAAGAGAGAGAGTGAGCGTAAGTACGCGTTCACGAGCACATCTTCTCCTTGGCACGGCTATACGTCACTCTCGGCCGTACATGTGTAATGGGGGCGCGCGTGTACGCGTCCTACTTGCCTCTGTATTCGTAAACACGTCTTCGCGGTGCCGACCAGCTCAGAAATGCTTTGCGCGCGCGCGCGAAGCTCGGTTCAAATCGGGAGAGGGTGTGTGCGCGGACAGGGACGCGTACGGACGCATATGCAGAAGGTAACGAGTGGCGCTGACGCCTCAGTATGCGAGGCCCAAAGCCGAAGGAGGAAGGCGAAGGAGGCCGAAGGAGTTCGGACGATGCCGGCGTGCGAATCCTCTTCTCTCCTGCATTTATCACTCGGCAACCGCGCCAGTTTACGCGCTTTTACCTTGTGCGTGTGTGCGTGACACCTGCGAAGACGAATGAAGCAACGGCGAGAGGCAGAGAAAGAACGGAAGAGAGAGAGAGAGAGAGAGAGAGAGAAGCGTACTCGAGAGAGAAGGGAGAAGATTGAGGCGCAGAAAATGATAGCGAGCGGAAGAGCGAGGTAGGAAAAGTGGGGTGAAAAAATAAGAATGGCCTCGCTTTCGGGATATTCGGGGCGAGCCAGGCCGACGCTGTCGGCAGATGGAGACGCATCGCGGCCCGGGATTGCATTCGGTACATCGTTATTGGAAGTAATGAATGCAGATTTCGCGGCCGGCGCGGAGCAACAGGTATCGATAGCTAGATATTTGTCTCCTGCGCGGAGATATTAAGTTGTCCCGGCGCATATATAAATTGCGTTCGAGCTTCGAGCGACGGAGGAGGAGGAGGAGGAGGGTGAAGAATGGAGGTTGGAGGATGGAGAGCGAGCCGGGGGAAGAGGATCAACAGCTCTGGATCGCGACAGAGTGCGCGGCCACTGCCGAAAATTTGTTCGGTGTCCTCCGGGCAGCGGAGGCGACAAATCTGACTCTCGATATCCCTCTCTTTTTCCTCTCTTTCCCCTCTCACCGTTATGCGAGAGACTCCGCCGCCGGGCGTAATTGCGCCCTGTCAAAATTTCGCGCTAAAAAATCTAAGCGTTTCAATATCACTCCCATT